>JASAUF010000548.1:0-1434753 GCA_030180095.1 Magnolia changhungtana
GTTGTATGAATATACACTATATGGATAAAATACTTATTTGGTGAAAGGATTCGCCTAAATACATGTTTTACTAAAATACACTATGTATGTAGAAATACCGTATTGTAGAAAGTACCGTATACATATATATTTTAGAAATGTGTTTGCCATGATTATTTGTCGTATAAATATATTACATATGTAAAATACTTACATGGTAAAAGGACTCGCCCTAGCACATGTTTGCTAACATACACTTTGTATGTTGAAATAGTGTATGTTAAGTGTTTGTAGAAATGCTTGTGTGAATAAGGGTTTGGATGTTGATGCCTTAGGAGAGTGTTGAGATGGGATTCTCAACTACCTTAGAGACATGTATGATTTCCTCCATGCGGTTGTTTACTTAAATCGCTTACTTGTTCAACATATGTGTTTGTATTCCTATTTATGTAGTGCCTTACAACATGCTTTACAACATGCTTTATAACATGCTTTATGACATATTTGTTAACTTGCTTGAATTACTTTTTTTATCATGCTTTACTCCACATGCTATGGATGAGAATTGATTGAGTTTGGGACTATGTCTAAAGTCCAGACAATCGGTACCAGACTTGAGATCGTGGTTAGGATTTGTGTTGCCACCCAAGATGTGTTTGACGATCCCGAGTCGTACGTCTGTTGGCGACAGTGGTTAGGCTACGCGAAGTGCTTATGCACTTCATGTTGTTCAATTGATTGTGCGCTCGAGCTTGTCAGGCTCGTCAAGTAACCCGATATGTCAGATGTGTGTTCACCATGTTTGGTCGCTACTGCTTGAACATAGGGTACCAAACTTACCAGTGAAAATCTCGTTAAACATGGTACCTCGATCCGCTAAGACTCATGACCTGGACATGGTGGTATAGGACACTGTGGCCGAGCTATCGGCCTACGCCGGGGCCACGTGCCTCCCCGTAGTGACCATTGAGCAACTAAACTCGTGAGCTGAATACAGTGGTATGGGACACTGTATTCGAGCCGTCAACACCTACAGCTAGAGCCGAGTACGGTGAGATCTGTATTCATGCTGACGGGCGACGAGTCCTCTGTAGTGTCTTCAAGTATACTCTAAGGTTTGTGATTGGCGACAAGCCCTTCACAGCAACTATAGTATGAGTTGAGCCGAGTACGGTGAGACCTGTATTCGAGCTGACGGCCAGCAATTGAGCCGAGTACGGTGAGACCTGTACTCGAGCTGATGGTCAGAAATTGAGCCGCATACGGTGAGATCTATATCCGTGCTGATGGGTGACGAGCCCTTTGCGATGCCTTCACGATGCCTCTCAAACCATAATATCGTATGAGATTAACTAGGATTGATGACCCTAGAATGGATCATGTTTAGGAATGATACAAGGGAGGTACCTTAGTTTCCCAATACTGCTGTTTGAAATGGACTAATAACTACTCGGTAATCATGCTCATCATCGCACCGCATGTGCCTGGTAGATGTGGAGCACTGAGGGAGGTATGCATCCACGAACGTAAGATGATGTCGCATGAGGGTGGTTTGGCAAGGGCATTCATCATGTCATTTCATACTTGCATTTAATAAGAGTAGTTAGAATTGTTTGATTGTACTGCTTTATCATTACTGCTTGATTGAATTGATAACTGTTAACCTATACTTTATTATTCCACTGAGTTAGCTACTCACTCCCACGTTATGGGACGGTGTTTTACACACCAACCAGACTCTGTCGCAGGTATAGAGGATGCATCGATTCAGGAGACAGAGCCAGAGTACGATGAGGACCAAGACGAGTTCTCATACATGCAGTACTCTGACGGCTACACTTAGGCCGACTGGATCACGGGGATTTCAGGATCTATCTCTTAGTTGTATTTTGACCCTTTTTATTCGGAAACAATACATGCATATGGATACTCAGTTAGTGTTCATAGTCTGGAGATCAAGATGGTTTTGTTCCTTTATATACATTATATATACAGTTTCAGTCTTCCGCTTGCCTTTATACTATTGATCTGGAGTATGAATTACTGTTTTGGTATAATCTCACTCATGTTTATTGCTCTAACACAGACAACATTTAATTATCACTATTAATGTTGCATATGTGATGCGTTGGAACTCGGGTGTTGAGTTATGCTCGACCCCCCGATTTTCAGGGTGTTACAAAAAACTAAGCATACTAGGGGCTAGACTTGAGAATTTAGATAAGTTTAACAGAGTTCAAACTTAAACTTCTATATAGAGACTTGGGTCCTGAAATTTTCAAGTAGTGTATTAGTAAATTAGAATGTTCAGTAAAAATGTAAAGACCTAAACTTAGGTCCCATTTGAAATTATTTAACCATTTGGATGCATGTGGAATCTCCTTATAATCAGGAAAGTCTGAGAATGTAGATGACCAAACTTAGGTTCCCTTGAAATCATTAGGATAACCATTCAAACTTGGTTGGGATTACTAAGGAATTATAAAGTTGTGAACATAAGGACGCAAAACTTTAGGCTCCCCGGGAAAGTTCAAGTTTAGTTGTTTAAACGTAGAAATTAAATTTAGATTCCCATTATGAACTATTAATTGTCTGAACTCAGAAACTAAACACTAAGTCCCCTTAGAAAATTTATTATAAGTGTCATTTAGAATTATGATAAGTTCTACGGAAATTTGAAACCTTAGCCTCCTTTGAAAATTTTAGGACGAGTCATTTGAACACAAGGATAAGAACTTTGAATCCCATGCAAATTACTAGAAAGTTACTTAAATTTGGGAACTACCTAAGTACGCGATATATCTAAGGTTAAGAAAAATATTTCATGAACTTAACTTCCCTTGAACTTTTTGAAACTTAGGAGTTAAAATTTCTCCCATAATTTTCCTTAGAAGAAATGACATTATCAAATTACTTAGTGAGAGAAACGAACCTAGGCATTGTAAAAAATTCCACATCCACCATATTGTACATTACACCAAACATAAATACCTCCTAAACTTAAGGGATCGTACTACAAATTATAATATGAAATCCCTAATACGTCTCTTTAGTTAGAGACGATATTCCGTGCAATTTCCAGTACTTAGAGTTAACTAGAGGAGGAATTATAGATTGTTGGTTAAACTTTTAACCCTATGGCAAGCCTATTGGAACCACATACACTAGACACTTGGTTGTCCTAAAGACTTAAGAGTTGTAATAGGTTCAGATTTATCTTGACGAGGATGCATGTTGTGAGTCCACATTTAAAAAGTTAATAGATAAGGTACGCAATTGGGACAAGATTGTTACTTCTTAAAATGTCGTCTAGGATGAGCAATATCCAATCTTGAGGATGAGATTTTCTTTAAGGGGGGTAGATTGTAACACCCCGTACTTTCTATACTTGGGTGTCCCTATGGAGACTTAAATAAGTGTATACATGTGTGGAAACACCTTTAATTTTATGTCACACACCTCCTCCCAGCAATCCTCAACCTGCCCATCTTAACCACTAGATTCAAACTAAACAACCCATAACGTTTCTATAAGGTACTTGGAATTGACCCTTGACCTTTCAACCTAAGACTGCACCAACGATGGTGATCTAACCCATTATCGATACAGTTACAAACATAAACTAATCTCTCAACTTGTCCCTTGAGTAATTCTCATCGTAATTATAGAATGGGTCCAATCGAGCAATCGATGTCGATATCGACATGTAACTCAATCATGCATCAATTAAACCATTTATTTTAATATCAAGACAGGTCATCAAATATACAGTCCATCAGGCCAACAACACTCCGTAAAGTGATCCACCACCTAATCACAATAATCAAATAATCTAAATGTTTAGTCAAATATTAAGGTCCACATGGATGGATAGTAGAGCCACCGGGGCCATTAACAAATGATTTCAGATAAATCCAACCATTGATTCACAGTGTAAACGTTGTAGTGGACTATGCGTCGTTAAGTCTTAAAGCCTAAACCATCAGATCCATCATCCATTGGACCTGCAACACCTTGTCCATCAATATACAACTTGATCATGCTAATAGGCAATCTGACCATTTAGTCAACGGAAATACATACCAGAACTTAAAGTAATTCAGCAGGGCTCACCCAAGCTTTTGATCTGGCTGATCCTTGAATCAAAGGCAATTAGTGGGCCCTCCAAATGGAATGGATGGAATAGATTTCACAAAAAAAAAAAAATCATGGTGGACCCCACTCTTGGGCTGCTTGTGCACAAAACCCGTGCACACCCGTGGTGCACCTGGCCGTCAACACGGTCATAGGCGTGTTGACCCAAGAGTTTTTTAGAAAGGAGAAATTCTCCTTGCTTGCGCAACTGCAATTCAAACAGATGGCTGCCATTTGGCTCAATCGTGGCTCATCGCCACCACTCGATTGGATGATCGGAACGTCCATCACGTCCGCCTGATGGAGCCTACTAAAACCCATGGAGTTACACCCATGGAGGTACACGAACTCCAGTGTAAAAGGGAACTTCGCGTGCGACTAGTTTCCAAAAATGGAAAACTTCTTCCATGTACAGCTAGCAATCTGTGTCCTTAATGTCAACCGCACGATGAAATGCATCTAGGCCATCCATTCAAAGGCTTTTATCCAAAGGAAAGCCCTAGTTTCCAAGGAGAATCCACAGCCGCAATAGTTCCTCCCGTTTTTCTGAAAATGGAGTCGTTTTCTTCCAAGCTCTTTTACCACCAAGCCCATTGGGAAATCTTCATTTGAACTTCAAAATCTTCCTTCTACAAGCTCCCTCACATCCATCCAAGCTATCAAGTGTCCTCGTTTTGAAGAAATACCTCTTAAATGGAGATCCGCCATTGCCAGCCCTCTTCTTCTCCATCGAGAAACGTCAAACGCCTGATCGAGTTGGCTCAGCAGCCTTGGACAGATGTAGATTTGTGAGGGAGAAAAATAAGAGAAGGAGAGAGTGGATGAGAGAATGAAGAAGTGAAGGAGAGGGAAATAGATGAAAGAAGAGAAAGAAGGAGAAACGAGGGAGAAAGAGATAGTCGGGGAGTTGCAATGCTTCCGACTCAGTAGCTGAGTTCCATCCGGACTGAGTTGCTAGACCTAGCCCAGCTACACCATCTGGTCCAGTAAAAGAAGTGGGGCACACGTAGAGGGAGAGTGAGAGAGAGAAGAAGAGAGGAAGTGAAACGAGAGGTGGGTTTTGCTGTCTCATTGTTTTCAATCGAGCTAAGTCAACTGTGGCGAGTTGGTCTGAGTTTTACTGAGTTGGGTTGCGTTTGGCTGAGTCCAGCAAGCTGCTAGACTTTCTAGCAGGGAGAAATAAAGAAGTAAGAGGAGGAAGGAAAGAGAGGAGAAGAAAGAAAAGAAAAAGAGATAGAGAGGGAGAGTGAGTCAAGCTGAGTTGACTCAGTGAGTCGACCCACTATTTCAATGACGAGTCGGGCTTGGTGTGGGTCGAGTCTAGTCAGCTTCACAAGTGTTGTTGCAGCAGAGGCATGGAAGTGAGTCATAACAGAAGCCATGCCAACCCCCCTTGGGTTTTGCCAAATCTCACCAAATTAAACGGAAGTGGATTCGAGTTAACTAGGTGAGCCATCTTATATCATTTTAAGAATGAAATTAATTTATTATTCTAAGCTTTTATGTTTATGTTGAATGTGGGAGTCAAAATCCCTAAGAGTCAAACCTAGGACAAACATATGTGGAATATCCAAATTCTACTTTGAAGCATTAAGGTTGATCTTAATTGATTGTAGAGTGTATTGTCGTGGTCTAATCATGCAATTCTAGTGATTTATGGTAGGATTCGACCCCAAAACGAGAATAAGTCAATATAACAACAACGAGAGAGGGATTCGACCCAATGGTGATGATCACCCTAAAAGTGCCTTGGTTTGTCAAGTTACGCGAGTGGTGGGTCAGACTGTCTACAAAGCGATCAATTCAAGCGTCTGCCTCAATCGAATGTATACAAGCTCGTCACAGGTAAAACTTAAGCATCACATCCCATATCCCAAAACACCAGGTGAAGAAAACCCTTAAAAACAAGTTAGAAATCATAGGGTTTTTAAGGTGAGAAAACTTTTTTTCAAAATAGGAAAATTTCTAAGTTTCTCTCGCCTTGTCGATCTTATCGGAACACCCTCGATATGATTGACCTGCTCTGTCAATGTCCTCGATACCTTAAAAGATATTATCGATGAGAGGAGCAAAAGTGTTCAACAACTAAATATTCATCTAGACGGATTTATCAATGTATTGATACATCGATCGATATCATCGATATAAGCACCAAATATGTCTAGCAACTTCACAACATATCTGGACGAATTATCAATGTATCGATATACATATCGATATCATCGATATTCAAATCTCGAGTCCCTCAAGAATGGCTCGATAAGATCGACAAGTAGATTTTCGGCGCCTCTATTTTTTAATGAAAATCTCAAATTCCTTTGATATATCGATGACTGTCCGATATTATTTGAATTCAAATATCGACAAGATAGGAGGTCCATGATGGTATCGATAGAAGGCGCGCATTTCTTACAGCAGATATTTCAGGTCATTTTTAACTATGATCTAGGGCCCTTCGATAGAATCGATATTCAAATATTGATGATATCGACACGAGGTCGATTGCATCGAACAAGGTCATATACTGTCCAGCAAGCTTAAAGATAAATCAGCTGGATTTATCGATGCCTCAACTCTGATCTCGATTCATCGACATTCAAATTTCGATGATCTCGATGGATCCCCGATCATTCATGAAAACCTGAAATATTTTAAAGTCAAGTCTCTCTCATTTTTCAAGTGTCGATGGATCGAAACTGTCATCGATGGAATCGGAGTTCGAAATCCGATGATATCGACAATAGTTTCGATTCATCGACCAATTGACAGAGAGTTTCAAAAGCATATGACATTGAGTCCGAGTCATCGAGCAGACCATTGATGTTATCGAGAGTATATGCTCGATGATATCGAACTCTGTCATAAATGTGACCGTTTTATATCTATTAGAACTTTTTGCCTATATATAGAGGACTTGTGTTTTGTTGCTGTGAGAGAAAGAAGAGAGAGCTTTTGAGTGTTTTAACTTATATCTTATATCTAAAGCCCTTTCTCTCAAGGGAGTTCATCCTCCAATCCACCCTCATCAATAGAGTGGATTGGGGAATGAACTTCTACATTCAAGGATCCTCCAGCTACTACCTTAATGGCAAATCATTAAGCTGGGATGCCTTGAATGCCTCGATGATTGGAACTACTCTATCTCCCTTATAGGAAAATCTTTAGAGAGTAGGATTCCATCATAACTTTGACCCAACCCTAAGCCAAGTATTGGTACATCACTCTGTGTTGCGGATCAAGGGAGCAAAAGACTCTTCACTAATAAGGAGGAGGAGATCTTAGGCATTGAGCTAAACAGGACTCATCAGCTTATTTATAAGTATCCAGAGTCCAAGAGGACACTTATGATCATTCCTTTCTAGGATTGGATCTTATGTGGTTCTCACCCTTTGAAGTCCTCAAGGAGGCCTCCGGCGGGAGTATATGTGGTGGGTGCGTTGTGTGGACCCTTACTTTGTGGAAAGCATAAACATCTGTTTAGGAGTGAACCAGTAAAACTCTAGGTTTTAGGTGAACTCGGTAAAACCTTAGGGTTTGAGGTCAACCATGTAGAAACCTCCAGTAGGGTCTTATGGAAGACCCTTGGCTAGTGTGCCTAAAAGTGGGTGCGTTGTGTTGACCCTTGCTCGTGAGAGCATAAACAGCCAGCCTCAGTGTAGGTTATAAAGGTTGAAGGTGAACCTGATTTAAAACCTTAGGTTAGAGGTGAACCATGTGAAACCTCCTTAGTGAAATCCAATACACTCAAGGGTTGAGTGCGGTTACTGGGAGTGGAGTAGACTTATCGTCGAACCACTATAAAATGACTGTTTTTGAGATTGTTATTTTCATGATTGTGTGATTTGCTTTAAATTCTTCCTCATTTGAATATTTGATCACATCACACACACCTACACAGTTATATCCATCATAAGCTAGCTTGCATACTGCTTACTTCTAAAATAGTTTGTGATTGGATCCTCTACCAAGCTTGGAAGCCAGTAGAGTTACATTTGAGTAATCCTGATACTTGCATGACCACAGGATTAGTGAAGTAGGATTTTTAGATAAAACATAAAAACTTTAAAAAGTCCTATTCACCCCCCTCTACGATATATTGGCATATTCCTTCTTCAAGTAGTGCAGTCTTTACCGCCATTTCACACCATACAAGCTTTACTACATTATGATAATTAGCTTTGTTTATTTATCTTTATTCATTTATATTATTTAATTGCTTAATACAGTGTTAAATAGAAAATATGATAAATGCAGTCTCTACATGAGTAATTATTTATAAATAGATGATGATTGGATTTAAATTCAAGTTATTAGAACATGCTACGAATCTCAAATATCCCTATTCTGCTTTAAAATAAATATTTTATATGTGCGAGTGTCATTGATATCATTTATGGCTTGTTTGGCCACGTGTGATTACTTTATAGTATTTTTGGTGGGTCCTCAAACTAGTGGCGAATTATGTAATAGGCAAATCGAGATTATGTTGTGGACTCCCATCGTGTGGATCGCTAGTGCCTTTATGGCTTTTTGGAGACAACCCCTTCTATTGCATCCTCGAAGGGACTATTTACCTTATATGGCTTGATTGTCTATTTTCCCTATTGCAACTTTTATGAATTATTTTTGTATAACCTTGCAATAGTAAGTCTCACTTGCAGAACTATAATTGGCTACTAGTTGAGTAGGTTACCTTTACACATCTTAGTTGTAAGTCTCATGAGCCAAGGATGGTGGAATGAGACACTATGCCTGAGTTGTCGGCCTATGCTAGGTGACCCACCCCCTATAGTGACCTTTGAGCTTCCTTAAAATGATGGTTTGAAATTGAAATAATAATAGTTGGGCTAATCATGCATTTTCATGGCATATATTATCATAGTCTTTTCCGGGTACTAGTTCTCCTTGGGTGTACCTTGAGTACTTTTTCGGGTGCCTAGATCTCCTTGGGCGATCTATATATTATTATGGCCTTTTCCGGGTAGCTAGTTCTCCTTGGGTGTACCTTTGAGTACTTTTCTCGTGGCTACTTCTCCTTGGGCGATCTATAAATTATTATGATCTTTTTCAGGTTGCTAGTTCTCCTTGGGTGTACCTTTGAGTACTTTTCCAGGTGGATAGTTCTCCTTGGGTGATCTATATATTATTATGGTCTTTTTCGGGTAGCTAACTCTCCTTGGGTGTACCTGTGAGTACTTTTCCGGGTAGCTAGTCCTCCTTGGACGACTTTTTACCAGCTGGATGTGCATACCCAGGTCTGTGAGCACGTGTATGCATCCATGCATTTAAATAAGATTATCTTATGTGATTTATTTAATGAATGTGTATCTGATGAACCTTATCTGATTTCATGGTAATCCTTGTGCAATATTTGTTATATACTGCCTTGTTAACTATGCTTAATTATCTTAGTGATATAATAAATCTTGAGGGGTATTTCTCACTACGATAGCCATTGACGCTATCGAACCATACTTAGTATGCAGGAGACGTAGATGACGCGTATGCTGGTGTTCATGTGGAATGGGAGGACTAGATGATCTTGCGAATCTCCATTCCTAATTTTATTTGTATTTAATTTATACTATTATGTTTGTAAAGGTTAAGACATTGGTTTGTATAAGTTTTTGGGTAACAACTTGAAAACCTTGGTTATGGATATTTGGACTCCCTCTTATACTTGAATTGTTTCCATCCTTCTATACTACTAACTCTGATAAAAAGAAAAAATGTGTACATGAAATTCGCTATTTGTCAAGGTTAACACTTGGGTTTTTTGGAAAAACGAGTAGTGTAGTCGGGTTCTGGGAATCGGGGTGTTACATTATGTGAGACCCGACTCCACTACTCAAGAGTCTAAAAAACTGCGTGGGCTCTACTGTTGAAGAGCTTAAATTGTGTGTAACTCACTAAATTGAAACTTAGTACCACCAATTAAAATAAAAATTAAATAGGAAATCCCGCACTAACAAGCATAAAATGTTGGTGTTTTATATTAGTTACTCATTAAATATTATATCAAAATGATTGCACAAATAAATATGCTTGAAATAAATCATTTGAAATATGCCCAAATATGTTGATTGTTTGATATAATAATAGGAATCGTAAAGTACCTTATGCAGGATGCGTTTCTTCTAAAAGTAAGTAAAATCACAATTATATTAAGATTAGATCAAAATATCCAATGTTTGGAATCTCTTACTCTGAAGTCAAATGTTTCAAAATATGTTTATTCTTCTGAAGAAGATAAGTCTTCAATGATAATATGTTTGCCCTTCTGAGGTGAATGATGATGTCCTATCATTTCTTGCCTTTCTGATGATGATGGAAGATTATCTTGTAATATCTGCAAAGGTAGAGGAGGATAGAACTGTAAAGAATCATCATTCTTTGCAGTATTCGTCAGGGGAGTGCCGAAAGCTATCCATCCTTCAAGGGTATTAGCAAGCTTCGCTTCATGGATGGCATTTTTTAAGGAGATCTTCGTACCAAGTTGATCTAGAAAGGGGGGTGGGCTCGTTTCTTCAAAGTAGTCGAAGCCCTGCTCTTTCTGATAATCCCTGAGACAAGGAGGAATTCACATGACATGATCTACTGGAAGATAATTGTCTACTAAGTAATGTTGGTGAACCCACCATCGCATCCAGCAGTAAGAAGCGCTAACTGGATAGTAGAGCAAGGAATTATGAAATGTGATTCAGTCTGAACGATCAAGAGCTACTTCCATATTAAGGCCCAATTATATGGCCCAATGCCACAACTTCTCATCGCTCTTGTGACAATGTCACGAGTCTCAAGTATAGCTTGATCAAAGCCAAACTGGCGAGCAAATCTATTAGGGTAGTACGATTCGCGCTAGAATACGCTACCTTCTCTCCATGGAAGAGTACTGGATCTAATAGAAACAAGGAAGGAATGTTCACTGAATGAAATAGAATCATCATCAACAACGTCCACGTCTTCAGGATAGTTAAATAATGAAAAGTGGTGAAAATCAATGGGTTCATTGCTTTTTATTCTTTTAGAAATCTATCCACTTGATTCCTTAATCATATCTCTCAGTTGAAAATGTTGAAGAGGAAGTTGATCGAGGTTCGAGTATGCCCTTCCAGAGTCAGCAAATGTCCAAGGAAAGTATACTCCAAGCCAACCTACAAAGAAATGCCAAGGAGCACAGACAGGAAAGGCTTCAGGAACAAGATCTTTTGAACCAAAAATAACGTCTCCAAAGGCACAATAGAGAGAACATAGAACTGGAGGAGCTAGCAAATATTTCTAGCCTTCTGCCATTGCTCCTGCAACCACGAAGAATGAGGGCCTGATAATGTCTGCTTGATCAGGATCAGGAAATATCACTAAGTTAACTAGTAAGCAAGAAAGGCGGCTAATTCATAAGAAGGACTGTATTCTGCAGAATGTTCTATTTTTTTTTACGAATGTCCTTGAGTTCTGACTGGTTGTGGCCTGTAAAACTATCAAGATGAAGATACAATACTTCAGCAAAATTATTTGAGAATAGGGTTAATGAAAATAGAAGATAAGAGGAAAGAAATATACTGCAATTTTTGAGAAAAGTGAGACAACCATTCAAGAGAAGTGACGCGATCAGGATGAGGGAACATGACCAGTGCACTGAAAAGTTCAAGAGTCGTCCTAGAAATGCTGGATACACCTCCTCTCACAGATGCAGAAGCAAGCTCTTCATTGGAGGGCATATATGCATCAAAGATATCACCTATGATAGGAAGACCTGCTATGCAAAATAGATCCCATAAAATAATGCTCATTTCGCCTAGGGGAAGATGAAATGAATTAGTGATTGGAGACCAATGATTAAGAAATCATCTGAGGATAGTAGTATTCGCATGAAAGTGTTCCGATGTGGCTATAATTTCGTCAAAAAGCGAAATCTGCTCTAGTATAGCCAAATGTCTTCAAACAACAGCGCGAGCCCAAGCACTGTAAAAATCACGGATGGGCAGCAGGCCTGTGAATGTGAATCTCCCTGTACTCCAAGGTAATTTCTCAAGAAAGAAGAGTTGAGCTATTTCAAAATAATGGAAAGGAGAAGGATGTTGAGGATCATAGTGTGGATGTAAGAATCTCATCCTGTGAATTCTACCCACACTTTGACAGACCCCGTTCTCTCCCAAATATCCTGTTAAGATTCTTAGCTCTATCATAACCCAGTCATCTATTGAGACAAAGGTATTCTGCCGATCAAAGGGTTTGCTATGTAAGATCAACCAGTGATGTAACAAACTGACAAGAATAATGGTTCGATTATTGGTGAAAGAGTTGTGGAGATCCAAAGTTTTTTCATTTATCTTCACATGTTTCTAAGAATAATGGAGAGGTTTCTTCAGTCTAGAAGTGGACAAGCAATTCTTTCTTCTAGAGGCGGAAGCTCCAAAACGAGCCATAATAAAAAAGGGGGAGTGAAGGACTTGAAGATTTGAAGGTATTTGAAGAAAGTTCATAGAAGGCATAAAATTCTCCAAAGCTCTGATTGTGCAGATCCGCGCAAAGAATATCAGATGTGCAGGACAGCGCAAAGGCTGGAAAGTATTGCGCGAATAGAAGACTATTACATGGGTCCGCGCAAATAAAAGTCATTGCATGGGGTAAATCGTTGGGACAGAGGTTTGCTACAGTAGGTAAAAAGTGAAGAATGACTGAACGGTTGGAGTATTTATAGGGTGTAGGGTCGAGTACAGTACGCAGGTCTCAGTTGTGCGAACCCGCGTAAATTATGTCATAACAAAAAAGTTAATCTTTTTTCTTTGATTTCTGAACAAACAAAGAAAGGATCAATGGGGCATCTGTTGAGGCATAAAAAATGATGAAAGGATTGAAGTAAAAGACGATTAAGAAAGAGAAGGAAAATTGAAAAAGAAGAAGAGTGATGTGACTTAAGGGTGGTTTGCGCGGGTCCGCGTAACCGAAATGAGAGTTGCGCAGGTTCGCGCAATAAATTTCAGAACCGGTTCTTTGAGAAAGACATAAAGGATCGAAATGGGCCCCATGGCATCAGAATCGAGGTGTCACATGTGCGACGGCCTATAAATACCCCCTCCCCTCCTTTATTTAGGAGGATTGAAGATTTTGGAGATGAAGCAGAGTAAGGAGGAAGACTGAAGGTAGGAAAGGAAGCTCTGCTGGTTTGCACGGACCTGCGCAAGCCATATCAGTTGCGTTGCCCTGTAGCCTGTGAAGTCAAGAAGTCGTTATGCTGTCGAAATAGCTAAGTCTCCGGACTTCTTCTGTTCAAGCTTCCAGAAGAGAAATCAATAGAAGAGATTTATATTATTTTCCTCTTAAAGAGATGATCAAATCAAGAGTCGAAGTGCTGCCAGATTTGATATCTGACTTGGACATTTGAATTTTGTTAATTTATACATTCTAAAATAATCTATCTTATAATCAGGGGATGTTTAAGGATGTAAACGAATTTAGTAATAATAGAATATTGTGACTATCTTTAACATCCTCTCTTATGTTTAAATAAGATAATGTGCCAAACCAAATACATTTGTTCCTTGTTTGAAATAGTGAGCATATTCACCATCGCCATGGTACCCCTTTCTTTTTCTTTATCAATTACTATTTTGCCTCTGTCTATCATTCGCTATATTATACATTTTAATGTGTAACAATTCTCCATCGGATGCCCCACCAGGCAATGATAGTGGCAAAAATCTCTCTCTGGTTCTCATGACATCTTCAGGGAGTTTAAGTTCTGGTAATTCTACCGTACCAGCTTTTAACAGTTGGTTCATCATAGGAACAACATCTTCCCTATCGAATGTGAACCCCTCGTGAGAATTGAGCATCCTGGGCCCTTTTCCATTGTATCTATTTCTTAGCTGATTCGATTCTTCTTTCCGTTCCAGTCTCTTTTCCCTTGAATCTCTTGTATCTTTGCTTCACTTGTCACGATCGATGGTATTTATGGTCATCCAGCTGGGTGCCCTCCTAGCTATCTATTTTGACAAGAAAACAAATGCATTTGATTTGGGATATTATCTTATTCAAACATAATAAGGAGAGAGCATTTGAAGACAATCATCATATCTTATTAGTTCTGAGTTCATTTACATCCTTGAACATCCCTTGATTCTAAGATAGATTATTCAAAATACACAAATTGATAAAGTTCAAATGTTCAAATCAAATATCAAATCCAACAACATTTCGTCAGTTGCTTCAGTCATCTCTTAGAACTTAGGAGGAAAATGGTTTGAATATCTCTTCAACTGATTTTTCCTCTTTAACTTGAACAGAAGAAATATGAGGAAATATGAAGGCTTCGGCCATTTCAGCATCATGACGGTCCCAGGGTTTCATAGACTGCAAGGCAGTTTGGTTGCGGTTGCACGGTCCCGCACAAACATCCAAAACTTCTTTTCCTACCTTTGATCTCTCTCCTTGCTCTACTTCCTCTCCAAAATCCTCAATACATCTAAATGAAGGAGGGGAGGGGGTATTTATAGGCCCTCGTACGTATGACATCTCGATTTTGGTGCCATGGGACCCACCTTTCAATGCTTTGGACCTTTTTATAAAGAACCAGTCCTAAATTCCGTTGTGCGAACCCGTGCAATTGATATTTCGGTTGCCCGGTCCCGCGTAAACCCCCCTTAAGCTACTTCATTCTTCTTCTTTTTCAATTTTCTTTCTATCTTCTCTTACTTCAATCTTTTCTTTATCACCATTTTTTATGCCTCAACAGATGCCCCCTCAATCCTTCTTTGATTGATTCATGAAATCAAATGGAGGATTGATCTTCCTCTGCTCGAAGAACTTAATGAATTGCAACTTTGAAGAATGACTAGATAATCATGGTTGAACAGAAGACTTAAATGATTGTGCTTGAATGGAAGACTTGGATGATTACGCTTGAATGGAAGATTTGAATGCTCATGTTTGAACGGAAGATTTGAATGCTTACGTTTGAACGAAAGATTTGAATGATCACGCTCGATGACCGCGCTTGATCGGAAGATTTGAACGCTTACTTTTGAACAGAAGATTTGATTGATCACACTCAAACAGAAGATTTGAATGATCTCGCTCGATGATCGCGCTTGATCGGAAGATTTGAATGCCCCTGACCAACAGCGTCAAGCAGATGTTTTAGCAGAGAAGGTAACTTTTTTTCACCGAAACTTGTCACTGTAATAGTTGTGGCAACTTCATCTTTAAGCAACTTGATTAGAAAACTTTCTTTCAACACCACTGCTGCTGCAACAGTCTCTTTGATAAAGTCCAGCGACTCTTTTCTTCAACTTGTATCTATGGGGTTGTTCTTTAATGTGGCTCCTGTCGCAACAACTTTTTCGATTGTTTCTTTTATTCATGATCTGCATAATCAATCTTTCTTTCCTGCCAAATTGATTGGAATTAGTATCTCAAGACATTATAATTTTCCAATTTAGCTTCATGAAGCATTGATAATTCTGAAATATATATTGAAAACTTCTCTTCTTATTAGGCTGATTGTGAAATTTGCAATATGATAATGATTTAATCATTTCATCTTTGCGCTTTATCATTGTGCTTCACATTGCATTCTTTGTATTCTTTATATTGCGATCTTGGAGATGTCATCTCCAACTCCAAAGGTTCAATCGCTGAGTCTTTTGTCAAGTCTTTTCTAGTTAGTGTTCCTTAATCTTTCTTCATAGACTTTTCCTGGGATCTTTGCTGATTCTAAAAAATAGACAAGACTTCTTTCAATTTTCACTTATTAACTTTTCAAAGGGCATAAAAGTTACTGATGATCATTCCGTTTGTTATTTATCTCTATCAGATCTGGTACTTGGAGTCTTACGATATCATTACTCATAATTCTCGGCATATGAATTTCTTCACTGTGCATAAGAGATTATCAAAAAGACTAAGGCATAGATTACGTTGAAGACATAGATCCTGCCCCCTTTCCAGGTCAACTTTGCATAATGATTTTCTTCAGAAGATAATATTTCCGAAGTGAAGCCTGCTAATACCTTTAAAAGATGGATAATCTTTGTTGCTCCTTTAACGAATCCAAAGAATATATCTGAATCTTTAGATTGTCCGAAATAGAATGATAATTCTTCATCAGTTTATTCTCTGCCGCCTTTGAGAATATTGTGCGATAATATTCCTCTATCATCACGAAAGCAAAAGACAAAAAGACTTTACTGCTCTTGTCAGCAGAACAAATATATTGCAATTGAAGACTAATAGTTGATCTTTTGAACTTTTGAGTAGATAATTGCCAATATCTTGAAGGCATTTACTGTTGTTGTAATTTAAACCTAATTCAAAAGAAATGCATTTTTTTGCATGTTTTTTTACTTAATATTTGAGATTTTCATCAGGCAATTGCATATTTGAGCATATTTAATATGTATCTATAGCATTTTGAATGTTATACTTAGTTTATGCTTTTTGAGCAGTGGTGCTAGTGTACTTTGACTAACCATGTACTTTGACTGGACAGGACTGAACTTGACCTGACCTGACTGGACTTGACTTGACTAGTCTAGATTGAACTAGACTGGACTAGATTGGACTGGACTAGTCTAAATTAAACTAGATTGGACTTGACTGGACTAGACTGGCACTACTGGACTGACACTGGGCTCAAAGAGCAATTATAGTTTACCGCCGATTTCTAGCTGGGCTCAAGGAGCAATTATAGTTTACCGCTGATTTCAGGTTGGCCAATTTAGGGCTTTTTAAATCGTTAAAGCTTTGTAGGTCTTATGTATAGTTGGCCATACAGGATTGACTAGGCTACCTTAAATGATCATTTGCTATCGCTGTCGTAAGATTCGTGTGGTTGGCCATATAGGCTTATTTCATTGCTTATTTCACTGCCATGAATGGTGAATCAATAATTAATACATCGCCATTACTGAAATATTCTGATAATGCTTATGGTTAGGATAGTGTATCAACTTGGCAATGGTAACAATTTCAATAAGGTGAGATAAGATAATTTTGTATCAACAATTGATGACAACAACGATAGTTACTAATTTTGGCAATAATCATTGACGCTTTTCATTTGGCGATCGTCATTGGCGCTTTGCATTTGGTGATTGTCATTGGCGCTGTGCATTTGGTGATTGTCATTGGCGCTTCGCATTTGGCGATGACTTGATATGCCTGAAAGCCTGCATTTTATTTATATATAAAAGAAATACATTCTAAGGTGAGAAATATATTTCATAGATTTTACTCACCTTTCTTACCCTCTTTTGATATTTTGGAAGTATCATACCGATACCTTTCGAAATCAAAATAGCAGTCATCTCCTGAACTAGCAGGTATTGCAATGCATATCTGCAACGAATACGCTTTTTATCATGGCTTTACATCTTTTGCCTCACTCGCTTCTTTTCATTTGAGTATTTAAGCCATGACAGTTCAATCTTGTCAATTATTGATGGTTCACCATACGAAGCATATTATCGTCTTTTAACGTGGATGCCCCCAGAATTTTCTTTATTAAGTTTTTGTCATTTTTCTCCATTTTTCTCTTTCTGTCATGCTCTTTCCATAGCAATTTCTCCCTTATCGATCATCGTTTGTAGCTTTTTCCTGAGGGAATTACAATTTTTTGTATGATGTCCAAATTTACGGTGATAATGACAATAATCCATTCCTCCTGTATTTTTGGTTTCTTCGAGGTGTCTTAGCCGAGGTAATTCAATACACTTCATAGCCAACAATTGATTCAGTATAGGAAGTATATCTTTTCTTGAGAATGTATATTTCATATGGTCTTTATTTTGCCTAGACCTTTTATATGTCATTATAACTGCACGACTATTTCTATCTTCTTCATTGCTATCTTTTTCAACATTCTGATAATCTTCTGTAGTTTCTTCTTTCCGAGTTATGTGGGTTGATTTTGACTGAAAAGCAGACACTCTTCCCATCATCTTTTCAAGAGCATAAGCCTTCATAGAAAAATTATGAAAAGTTCTCCAATCTTTACTAATCCGGTGGGATGCCAGTTATAGTCTCATGCTTTCTAAACATAGTTCTACTTGTTCTGATTCCCGAAGAGGATGTTAACATGATGCTGCCAAGTCCTTCTATCGACTGATGAATTCTTTAACTGATTCATTTTCTTCTATGCGAATAGAGGCCAGTTCGGTCAAACTAACTTCTTAGTCCGAAGAGAAAAAGTTTGAAATAAAAGCACCTGCATCTATTCCCAAGTATGAATAGATCATGGGATTAAACCTGAATACCATCTGAAAGCTCTTCCTGTCATAGAAGATTTGAATAATCGCAGACAATATTAAGGAATTCTAGAGAAATTTTTCATCTTTGCTATGAAATGCATCATATGCTCTTCTGGTGATCCGTTCCTGTTAAATTTCTGAAAGTCCAGGTGTTTGAAATCGGCGGGAAATGGCATGTCATCTATTTCAAGGGGATACGGTGTCTGATATCGAAACCTTTTATTCTGACTTCGTTCATTCTCTAGATGAGTAGACCCGATAACCATTTGCCGAATTTCTTCCTGCGTTATATTCTGAGTAATATTAGGCATCGGTTTTTGAAATCTAACTGCTTGCGGTCGTGGCCTTTCTACTTGTGGTTCAATGTTGTTCATAGTAATCACTGTCGGAATATTAGGGACTTCTTCAGCCTCATGCTTATCTAGTGAAAAATGATCAGGCTAATTAATATCTGTCGATGAGCTTTCTGTTTCTTTATACTTCAATTATCTTAATATTGAAGCAGGAAGCGAGCATCGCGCTGCTGACGCTGTTGAAGAAGATGAACTATTATCTGATTTAAAACCAGCATACTGTCGCTTCGAATTACTAGCTGACTTAAATCGTGGCATTCTCAATGCATGAGTTTGCGTAAAATCTTTTACAAGATGTGTTGTGAGTGAACATTTACTGATTACGGTCGCCTTCCCTTTGTTTTTCTGAACTCACAATGATTCTGTGGAGGATGTCTTTACAGTTATAGTTAACGGTATCAAAAGACCTTTTGGAGTGACGAGCCTTTCTATTTTTCTCGAATGAGATGATTGTATGACCGAAGCAGGACTGTGTCTCATGACACTTTGCATAATCGACCCAGTACTTGGCGAGATGATGCTTCTTGCGGAAGCAGATCGAACTTTCTGACTTTTGGATGTTACTATCCTCCATCCTCCTTCATCTTCTTGAGCTACTTCGGTGTGTATTCTATCGTGAATCTGGTCGGAGTGAAACGGAAACTCACTTTGCTTACAGAAGTTGTCATTGGACGTAATTCATAGTTGGATTCAGAAACCTTTGATCATGAAACAAAAGCAAAGTTAGTATTTGAAGAACCAAATAATCTATCTTAGAGATGAAGGGGAGGATGTTCCCACTGAGAGTCGCCATTTTGGCGTCAGAAAGACGCCAAACTATGATGAAAGTCTTATACTTTTCTCTAAATTAATGTTAAATAAGATAGAATAATCCCCAGTGGAGTCACCATTTTGTTTTAACAAGAAAACAAATGCGTTTGATTTGGGATATTATCTTATTCAAACATAATAAGGAGAGAGCATTTGAAGACAATCATCATATCTTATTAGTTCTGAGTTCATTACATCCTTTAACATCCCTTGATTCTAAGATAGATTATTCAAAATACACAAATTGACAAAGTTCAAATGTTCAAATCAAATATCAAATCCGGTAGCATTTCATCAGTTGCTTTAGTCATCTCCTATAACTTAGGAGGAATATGATTTGAATATCTCTTCAACTGATTTCTCCTCTTTAACTTGAACAGAAGAAATATGAAGAAATATGAAGGCTTCGGCCATTTCAATAGCATGACGGCCCCAAGGGTTTCATAGACTGTAAGGCAATCTGGTTGCGTGATCCCGCGCAATGGATATCGGTTACAAGGTCCCGCACAAACTTTTGGAAATTCTTCTCCTACCTTTGATCTCTCTCCTTGCTCTGCTTCCTCTCTAAAATCTTCAATGCGTCTAAATGAAGGAGGGGAGGGGGTTATTTATAGGCCCTTGTACGTGTGACACCTCGATTTTGGTGCCATAGGACTCACTTTTCAATGCTTTGGACCATTTTATAAAGAACAAGTCTTAAATTCCGTTGTACGAACCCATGCAACTGATATTTCGGTTGCGCGGTCCAACGTAACAGACATCAGTTGTGTGCACCCACACAAACCCCCCTTAAGCTACTTCATTCTTCTTCTTTTCTAATTTTCTTTCTATCTTCTCTTGCTTCAATCATTTCTTTATCACTATTTTTTATGCCTCAACACTATCTCATAGTGAAACGCTTACATCTTCCGAGTCATCAATTCTAAAGCATGAGCCTTAGTGGCCAGGTCACGGAAAGTTCTGATATCGGCGTTGGTGAGTCCAAACGTGATTCTCATCTCCATAGAATTCAAACACATTTTGACTTGTTCTTTTTCTTCTGGCAACTGCCTACACGAGGCTCCCAATGTCTTCCATCTATCTATAAACTTTTCTACCGGTTCTCATTTTCTCTGCTGCACGGAAGCCAATTTTGTAATGCTAACATCTCGCTCCGAAGAGAAGAAGTTTGACATAAAGGCGTCTTGCATTTGTTCCCAAGTACATATTGACCCCGGGGCCAAGCTGGAATACCATCGAAATGCTTTGTTTGTCAAGGGTGACCCGAACAATTGTAAACAATAGTGCTCTCTGTGCTTCTATCATTTCATTCATGCGATCCTCTATAGTCGGCATATTGTCCTGATTCGTTCCGGCCATATGTACTGCAGCTTCTCTACTCTTCGACGAAGCTGTAGTTAGAGAGGGGCAGGAATATGTTGACGTAATATGGCTTACGAAGAGAGGAGCGGATGGAGTTTCATTTGACTTCTCTATGCTTTCAGTGCCATTAATCGATTGGGGCGATACAGACATTGGTGAACTTGTCTGAGGTGATACAGACATTGGTGAGTTTGTCATTAATGCTTTACCTTTCTGCTTTCTTGTCCATCTGACCCTTAAGGCTACCAAAGATGGGAAGTTATGCGATGCTAACTGTGGAACTACTCGCTTGGGATATATCGCAGGGGGAGTGAGTTCAGGATTCTTCCTAGCCACATTACGTGTTATTGGTCCTCTAACTCTCGACTACAACAGATTCATTGTAGGGCTTCTTGCATTTTGTGCTCTTGTCCTATGAGACATTACAACGGTCCAGCCCTTATCTCCTTCCGGCAGTTAAGGCGAAGCAAATATAACCCCAGCTGTCGCTTAAGTCAGGTTCTTTTTGCTTGTAAGAAGTCGAGTCATGTACTCCAGGGGTTGGTTCGGTGCGCGCTCTATTATGAATCCAGTTGGAGTGAAACGGAAGCTCACTTTTCTTACAGAAGTTGCCATTGGTTGTAACTTGTAGTTAAATTCAGAAACCTTCAAACATAAAACATAACTATAGTTAGTATTTGAAGAATCAAATAATCTATCCTAAAGATGAAGGGGAGGATGTTCCCACTGAGAGTTGCCATTTTGGCACCGAAGAGACGCCAAACTATGATGAAAGTTCTATAACTTTCTCAATGTTAATGTTAAATAAGATAAAACGTCCTCAACAGAGTCGCCATTTTGTTTCGAACAAGAAACAATTGCATTGGGTTTGGGATATTATCTTATTCAAACATAACATAGAGAGAGAGAGTATCAAAGACAATCATCATATTTTATTATTATTGAGTTCATTTACATCCTCAAGCATCCCTTGATTCTAAGATAGATTATTTAGAATGCAGAAATTGATAAAGTTCAAAATATTCAACTTAGATATCAAATCTGGCAGCACTTCGACTTGTGATTTGATCATCTCTTTAAGAGGAATATAATATAGATCTCTTCTACTGATTTCTCTTCCTGAAACTTGGACAGAAGAAATCTGAAGACTTGGCCATTTCAGCAGCATATCAACTCTTTCAACATCATAGACTGTTGAACAGTCTGGTTCCGTGGACCCGCGTAACTGATATGGGACCCGCGCAAACCACTGGTGCCTCCTTTCTCCTACCTTCAGTCTTCCTCCTTGCTCTGCTTCCTCTCCAAAATCCTCAATCGGTCCAAATGAAGGGGGAGAGGGGGTATTTATAGGCTCTCATATGTGTGGAACCTCGAACTTGGTTCCATGGGACCAACCTTTTAATGTTTTTGATCTTTTTACAAAGAATTAGCCCTGAAGTGAGTTAAACGAACCTGCGCAACTAATATTTCAGTTACGTGGTCCCACACAATGGATGTCGTTTGTGCGGACCTGTACATACCACACTACAATCATCTTGTTGTTCTTCTTTTCCTATTTTCTTTCTACTTTTTAATCTTCTTTTGCTTCAACCCTTTCATTATTTTTATGCCTCAACAGAACTCTTCGATCATCATTTTTCAATATGGATTGTTAATATGCCTAAATCGCGTGATCCGATGAAGACGCCCATAACTCCATCGATTGATGTCGGATTGGGTCGATTTTTAGTAATTTGAAAGGTACTTTAATGCTCTTTCATTCCTAACTAGAATCGTAGTATTCCAAGACCATTTTGTCATCCATAAGTAGGATCACAGTCGTCGGTCCTGAATTTTCCCTTCATCTCCTTGTCCAATAGTAATCCTCATAACTACCTCTTCAGAGGTCGAATTTAGACTATTTCAAGCTCATTAGGATGACAACTTGTTAAGCTTCCAAATGAGACCAGAATTGCAGAATTCAAAGACCATTTGATATCCCAAAAGCTCGTTAGAACTCTTCGATCGCCAATTTTTAATATGGATTATTAATCTTTCCAAATCACGCGATCCAACGGAGACACCCATAACTCCATCATTTGATGTCGGATTGGGTCAATTTTTGGTCATCAGAAAGGTATTTTAGGGATCTTTCAATCCTGACTGGGCATCCGTAAGTGGGATTGCAGTCGTCGATCCTGAATTTTTCCTTCATCTCCTTGTCCAATAGTAACCCTCATAACTCCCTCTTCAAAGGTCGAATTTAGACTATTTTGAGCTCATTGGAATCGTAACTTAACAAGCTTCCAAATTGGACTAGAATTGGCGAGACCGTTTGATATCCCAAAAGCACGTTGAAACTCTTCGATCGTCATTTTTCAATATGGATTGTTAATCATTCCAAATCGTGCGATCCAACGAAGACGCCCATAACTCCATCATTTGAAGTCGAATTGGGTTGATTTTTCATCATGTGAAAGGTACTTTAGTGCTCTTTCATTCCTAACTGGAATCATCGTAATTCGAGACCATTTTAGCATCCATAAGTAGGATCACTGTCGTCGGTCCTGAATTTTCATTTATCGCCTTGTCCAATAGTAACCCTCATAACTGCCTCTTTAGAGGTCAAATTTAGTATATTTCAAGCTCAGTGGAATGCTAACTTGACAAGCTTCCAAATGGGACTAGAATTGCCTAATTCAGAGACGTTCGATATCCCAAAAACTCGTTGTAACTCTTCGATCGTCATTTTTCCATATAGATTGTTAATCTTTCCAAATCGCGCGATCCAACGGAGATGCCCATTACTCCATCGTTTAATGTCGGATTGGGTCGATTTTTAGTCATCTGAAAGGTACTTTAGTGTTCTTTCATTCCTCATTGGAATCATGGTATTTTAAGACTATTTCGGCATCCATAAGTGGGATTGCAGTCGTCGGTCCTGAATTTTTCCTTCATCTCCTTGTCCAATACTAGCCTTCATAACTCTCTCTTTAAATCTCGAATTTAGAATATTTTGAGCTCATTGGAATCGTAACTCAACAAGCTTGCAAATTAGACCAGAATTGGCTAATTCGGAGACCATTCAATTTTCGAAAAGCACGTTGGAACTCTACGATCATCATTTTTCAATATGGATTGTTAATCTTTCGAAATTGCGCGATCCAGCGGAGACGCCTATAACTCCATCATTTAATGACGGATTGGGTTGATTTTTGGTCATCTAAAAGGTACTTTAGTGCTCTTTCATTCCTGATTGGAATCGTCAAATTCTGAGACCATTTGGGCATCTGTAAGTGTGATCGCAGTCGTCGGTCCTGGATTTTTCCTTCATCTCCTTGTCCAATAGTAACCCTCATAACTCTCTCTTTAGAGGTCGAATTTAAACTATTTCAAGTTCATTGGAATGGTAACTTGTCAAGCTTCCAAATGGGACCGGAATTGCCTATTTTAGAGACCATTCAATATCCCAAAAGCACGTTGTAACTCTTCGATTGTCATTTTTCAATATGGATTGTTAATCTTTTCAAATCACGCGATCCAACGTAGATGCCCATAACTCCATCGTTTGATGTTGGATTGGGTCGATTTTTTATCATCTGATAGGTATTTCAGTGCTCTTTCATTCTTGACTGGAATCGTCATATTTCAAGACCCTTTGGGCATTCGTAAGTGGGATCACAGTCGTCAGTCTTGAATTTTTCCTTCATCTCATTGTCTAATAGTAACCCTCATAACTCTCTTCAAAGGTCAAATTTAGACTATTTTGATCTCATTGGAATCATAACTTGACAAGCTTCCAAATGGGACCAGAATAGGCTAATTCGAAGATCGTTCGATATCCTAAAAGCTTGTTGGAAGTCTTTGATCGTCATTTTTCAATATGGATTGTTAATCTTTCCAAATCGTACGATCTAACGGAGACGCCCATAACTCCATCGTTTGATGTCGGATTGGGTCAATTTTTGGTAATTTGAAAGGTACTTTAGTTCTCTTTCATTCCTAACTAGAATCATGGTATTCCGAGACCATTTCGCCATCTGTTTTGACTAGAAAACAAATGCATTTGATTTGAGGGATTTATTCAATGATAACAAAGAATTTGGCGAGAGAACATTAATCACATTTATTCTAATTTCATTTAGATCTTCGGACTCCCTTGATTCTGAAATCAAAGTACAATTAATGTAATGCAATGAATGAAAGAGGAAACAATCCGATAGAAATTTCGATAGCATTTTGATAGTTGCTTCAGTCATCTCCTAGGACTTAGGAGGACTTATTGAATTATCAACCAATCTCGGGCTTGAAATCAGTTTTAAGCATCCTTTCAGTCATTCTTCCTTGAATCCTCCTTGAAACATGGAGCGATCTTGTTACACGGGCCTAAAAACTCATCCAGAATGCAAGATTACAAGGTTGCCACCATCCGATCAACTCGAAACATTACGTGTAGCCCTCAGACCACAAATTAACCATACACGTCAAATTTTAGCTCCTGAATCCTTCTAGAAATGGCCAAACTGACAGATCAGCCCCTGAAATCCTAATTTGGGGCCCGCCCAATATCTGGATATGCTTCAAATTCGGTCTCAACGTATTAAATAAGCTGACAATGTGGATAGACAGAGCAGATTTTCCACAAACATCATGCTGGAGCCCACATGTACATCGCATGTACACATTACACGAGTGCACAAGCCGTGCACTAAATTCCTCAAAGTTGGTCAGCGCCTGCTGACCGACGTCTTCTTCTTCATTACAAAAATGCACACAGCATCTTCACTGTGCTTGCCGTTTTTGTGTAGTGGGGTCCACTCATCATCTGATTCGATGATCAGAACAGTTCACCTGTCTCTGGTTGGGGGTATTAACCTTGCCTAGGTGAGCTTTTGACACCATGCAGTCTATTACAAAATCTTAACCATTAATCATGGATGGACGGCGGAGTGAGCAACCTCGCAGGTCATACCAACTTCACTCCAAAACGAGTCCTTCCTAGATGGGCTTTTCCCCTGAATCTAATGTACGGAGTAGATTTTCCATGCAGCTTCAATAAACGGGCCATCAGATTTCATAGAGTCAACATGCATCGACTATGTTGTGAAACGGATTTTCCATCTTTTCATCGTGGGACACAATCATGCAGTGAAGGATCGATCTGAATCGTCCATCAGGTAGAGGGAGCAAAAACCATTGAAATCATGCTGGTCTTTGGTGACCATGCTCCTTCAAATGATCACCATGCATCATTGGTTCTTGATTGATATTTCAGGTCGAAACTCAACTCCCGGTTCGAGAACATCTAATGCAACAAAATGAATGATGATTAAATGTTGGTCAGATTCGGCATTGAACATGAGTGAGATTAAGCCAAACAAGATATCATATCTCGTGGGCCACATCATCAGATGACCAAGATCGGCCTTTCACAATTGAAATTTCGAGAGGAAGATGGTGGACGGTGTGGATTTTCCAAAAAATAGCTCATAAGCATCGACATATGAAATTCAACAAATGCTACAACATCACGTGGGAGTGAGTGATCAACTCGATTGGAACAAGAAGCAATGGTTAACATCTTATCAATTCTATCACGTACAAATCAAACAATTCTAACTACTCTTATTAAGTGCGAGAATGAAATCGACTTGTTGCGGAACCATGCAAACCACCCTCATGCGACATCATCTTACGTTCGCGAATGCTTAACTCCCTCAAGTGTGTCACATGTGTAACGCCCCGGATTTTTGCCAACCTGGGATTAGATGACCTTAGGCAATGGGTCGATCGTAATACCCTCATTAACTTGTCGAAACCCGAATCCCAAAGTCTAAAAAGCGCCTTTGAACTCATTTCCTTCACAAACCTCACCCTTCATCACCTTGATCTTCCAATTTTTCTAATAACTTTCACCCTAGACACTATCTTAAACTAGCTAAGTAGTATAACTTGGATCACTTTATATACAAACTCAAAGACTACGAGTACCACCTCGACATTTAATTCACTTAGGACTAAATCCTTTAGAAATGAGACAAAGTAACTAGGTGTGAAACCAGATTAGCTACGAAATCCGTTCGAATCACTTTAAATACGATCTGCAAGACCCAAAAGTTACAGAATCATTGACGCTAGGTTACCCTAAAGTTTAGAACCAAACTCATTTCCCGTCTGTTCTCGGGAATGAAACGAAACTTCGTGTTAGGTCTAGATCGCACATCGGGAGTCCGATTAACCCGAAGCTAAGGAACTAGGACCGCCCACTTGGGCTTAACAATCATCTCAAAAATCAGCTCCATCCGATGTCCCACGGCCATTCGTTTCGATTCGGAGCGAGGGTGTGTGAAAAACACTATTCCCATCCAAAATAAATATCTGGAATAGTGATCTGGCATCATTCGTTGACGCGTCAGTATTAAGCAACCTGACCGTCAGAATCAGACCAAATTACACCCTCGGATTAAGAAAATTTCAGGAACATTTACATGTACTTGGAATTTCTGATCGTGGCCCACTGACCGTCGAACTGAAAGTGGTCCGCCACGTGTGATCTGGGAATCCGATCGAGTCAAAAACGTAATCCCACGTAGATCCATAGATGGTGAGCTTAAGTCGACGTTTGGTTCAAGGAGGGCCACCGAACTTCCCTTTGAAGTGGAAAAGCGACGAATATCCTATATTAGCAAGTACCCTTGAACCGAGTCTAATTTGGGAATGTTTGTGGCTATAAAAAGAGCTTAGAACAGCCCCTCTCACACCACACGAATTTTGAAGAAAAACCCTAGAGGGAGAGAGAGAAAGAGAGAGAAGAGCTTGGGAGCCGATCTTCCTCCTACTTTGCTTGGGGTTTTGTTACACGGCCTACAGCTTCATTCCAGGTGTTTTCCTGGCGTATTCCGTCTCATTTGAAGGTAAGAAACCCTAACCCTAGGTCTGATTTGAAGTGGGATCGATGTGGGATGTGTACCGACTAACCGATTCTGCTCTTTAGGCTAGAAATCTCCCGTAGACGGAAGTTCTACTACCCTTGCTGATTTGTTTCGTTTCCAAAGGCAAAGGTGAGGACTTTAAGTGTATAAGTTACGGTTTTCAATGCTTTCAATGTCAGATAATGGTAGATTCATGATCTGCATGCAATTGCACATGTACAAAGTGCTTTCCGTTTCCTGTTTCGATTAACGTTGTGAAATATGGAATTTCACATATTCTAGGTATACGTAGAAATACCGTATACGTATTTTTTTTGGATAAATGTTTGACATGTTTATTTAATGTATGATTATATAATATATGAATAAAATACTAGTTTGGCGAAAGGAATCGCCAAAATACATGTTCACTTGTAAATGCGACGTATGTTGAAATTGTGTATGTTAGATATACTGTAAACGTATTTCTTTTGGAATAATGTTTGACATACTTATTTAATATATGATTATATAATATATGAATAAATTACTTATTTGGCGAAAAGAATCGCCGTAAAACATGTTTGCTTGTATGCACTATGTATGTTGAAAATGCGTATTCTAGAAAATACTGTATACGTATAAATTTTGGAGATGTATTTATCATGATTATTTGTTGTAGTAATATATTATACATGGATAAAATACTCACTTGGCTAAAGGATAGCCCTAATACATGTTTTGCTAACATACACCATGTATGTTGTAATAGTGTATTCTAAGTGTTGTGAAAATGACTGAATGAGTATAGAATTCTCATTCGTGCTCGCCATGACTAATTGTCATGGATAATTGATTGTTGTATTGGCAATACCCTTTGTGAAAGGATTTACCTAAATCACGCCACGGCCAATACACACTATGTATGCTAAAATGTGTGGCCCAAGTGTTTGTGGAAATGACTGAATGAATATGGAATTTGGTTTCCTGCTTGCCATGACTATCCGTCATGGGTGTATGCGTGTTATGATTGGGGTAACTCCCTAGTGCAAGGATTTGGCCTTATACCTCTGTGATCAACATATGTCATGTATGTTGATTCCTGTATTTTAAAGTGTTTGTTGAAATGTCTGAATGAGTAGTAGTTAGTAAATTGTAATGTTTAAGGGTGTTGAGATTGGATTCTCGATTATCCTAGCGACGTGTATGATTACCTCCATGAGGTTGATCACTTAAACCACTTACTTACAATACATGAGTTTGTATTCCTATTAATGTAGTGTTTTACAACATGCTTTATATCATGCTTTATAATATGCTTATAACATGCCTACTAGCATGTTTAAATTACTTTATTTATCATGCTTGAATTACTTTGTTTATCATGCTTTACTCCACATGCTATGGATGACAATTGATTGTGCTTGGGGCTATGATTATAGTCCAGACAATCGGTACTAGATTGGAGATCGTGGTTGAGTTTCATGTCGCCACGTGAGATGTGTTCGACGAACTCGAGTCGTACTTCGGTTGGCGATAGTGGTTGGCCACGCGAAGTGCTTATGCACTTCATGTCGTTCAACTTGTTGTGCGCTCGAGCTAGCCGAGCTCGTCATGTAACCCGATTTGTCTAATGTATGTTCACCATGTTTGGTCGCTACTGCTTGAACCTAGGGTACCAAACTTACCAGTGAAACCCTTTTAACCATGGTACCTCGATCCGCTAAGACTCATGAGCCGGGCATGGTGGTATGGGACACCGTGGTCGAGCTGTCGGCCTACTGGCCCGGGCTACGTGCCTCCCCGTAGTGACCCGGTGAGCACCTTAACTCGTGAGCCGATTATGGTGGTATGGGACACTATATTCGTCTTTGTCGGCCTACATTGATAAGGTGATGGGGAGTGGTGCAACCTTTGTGCGTAATGTACCGACGGCTTGACCCTTTGTAGTGACCGCGAGCATATTACTCAAGTTGCGGCGTGCCTTAGGGTTCGCCGCGATATATAGAGTATGAACTAGGCTGTTTACGTATAGTGATGAATCGTTTAAGGGGTGATGGGGAGTGGTGCAACCTTTGTGCGTAATGACCACAGCAAATTTCTCTCTGCGAGTGACCTAGAAAACACACCATCGTCGATATTAACTAGGGTGACGACCTAGAATGGATCATGTTTGGGAATGATACAAGGGAGGTACCATAGTTTCCCAATCCCGCTTTGTTTGAAATGGACTAATTAAAAACTCGGTAATCATGCTCATCATGCATCGCATGTGCCTGGAAGATGTGGAGCACGTGGGATGTAAGCATGCGCGAACGTGAGATGGTGTCGCATGAGGAGTATGTCGGTGAGGGCATCCATCATACCGCATTCATACTTGCATTAATCGTAGAGTAACTAGGAGTGTTTGATTTCTGCTTTATCATTACTACTTGACTGCTTTGATGAACATGTTAACCTATGCCTTATTGTTCCACTGAGTTAGCTACTCACTCCCACGTTACGGACGGTGTTGTACACACCAACCAGATTTGTTGAATTTCGGATGATGGCGATGGTTATGGAGAGCCAGGACTACTTCTATGGTGATGAGGAGGAGTTCTCCTATCATGTAACCTCTCGACGGGTCTTTGAAGACACAGTGCTTGTATTGTCGAGGCCGTGGTACCGGGGATAGAAGACATTAAACTTACACATTTGGTATATTTTAGAACTGTACTTGTAATTATTTAACCTGGTAATGTTATCACACTTTGGAGACTCACCATAGTTTATATATTTTATCTATCTATCATAGTCTTCCGCTTGCAAAATTACTTGTCTCGGAGTATGATATGCTGTTTTGGCTTAATCTCATTCATGTTCAATGCACGAATACAGTCAACATTCAATCATCATTCATTTTGTTGCATAAGTGATGTTCTAGAACTCGGGAGTTGAGATTATGCTTGACCCCCGATTTTTAGGGCGTTACAAGATGGTATCAGAGCGTGATTTTGATTAAACTGGACCTGGGTTATGGTCACACGACGCACACTGACGCACTCTAACTTAGGAGGGAGCGACGGAATGTAGAAACAGTCATGGGTATCCGACTTCACCAATTGGCGAAGTTCGCTGAAAACAAACGCCGAAATCGAGTCCGTATTAACCCTTGGTCGCACGGGTCGACCTTAAAATATTCCTAGGTCGTCTATAGATAATTCTAGATTACAATCCACCTCACCCTAACCGTTGACAATCGGTAGAATATAGGATAGGTGTGATGAGGATAACTATTCCAAATTCTCGGAGCTTCTCTGGACCCCTCACGGAGACTTCTCGAATCCATGAGGAAGAAAGCAGAAAATAGAAATAAATTCTACTACATTCAAAATTGTTAATGAATGTCAAAAGAAAAATGAGTTCATAACCCTTTAAATAGGAATACCAAGCAATGGGAAAGAAATCAGAAACAAACTACAACTAAAACTCCTAGCATTCGCGACTTACTAAGGTCATGGTGTCTACTAGTGCGCAAGGCTTTCAACCAAAAATAGTAAGTGTCCTATTTGACTTCACCAAACCATTCTCCTAATTATTCTAAGCTCTTTACGCGATGAGCGCAACTCCTAAAGCCCAACAGATGAAGTGTAACTAAACAAAAATTACTGTTTTAGTAAAACGAAATTAAAACAGGGAAATGACTATCAATCGGAGGCATTTTTTACAATTCTGGGCTGCGCAACCCAGCATAGCAGGGTTGGTTGGCTTCATTAGCTCGTTCTACCCCAAATTCATATATTTTACATCAGATAACTCATTCCGGATTGCAAGATATGTCTGATTATCCCGAAACTACCCGAAATGGAGCGAATCGGATTCGGGGGCCCCTCCACGTTAATACGCTAAGCCCCTAGATCGAACCAGGGTGCATTTGGCACCCTGGACATGTGGCAAATAGGGCCCCACCGCGGCGGTGCGGTCCCGGCCAAGTCCGACCGCGGCGGCGCCGCGGCACAGACGGCGGACCGCGGTCCGGTCGCTTTTCCGGCGAAAATCCAAATGTGGGGTTGGTCGGCCCAGCCCCCTCTACCCCCTGGCACGTGCCATTTTGGCAAATATTTGAGATTTTAGGGGTTGGAGCTCCCCTCTCTCTCATATCACCCCTTCCAAACGCCCAAACCCACCATTTCCGATTGTTTTTCTCAAGCCATTCCCCTAAACCCTGCAATCCCCCATTTTCTTCCATAAATCACCCACTCCAACTGTCCACAACAGCCCTAGCCTCCTCCTTTTCACTTTTCTCTAACGCGGAGCTCTCACATCCCCCATTTGGAGCTCAAATTCGTGCAACCTTCAAACCTACCTCATTTTTCCATTTTCCTTCTCCATTCCCTACCTTTTGGCCTTTACAATCCCTGTTGAGGCTCAAGTCCATGGAGAACCAAAAACTCCAGCCCCCCATTTCCCTTATCCTCATTTTCCATGGCTCTATCCGAGCTCATCCATATGTTATCTTGTAGTTTGCATGGGCTACTATCTTAGGGTGGTTATGTTTTCCTGTTGATAGGTGTAGTAGTTGGTAGGATGTTTTAGATGTTTGAGGACGTTTAGGGCCCGTTCGGCCAAATTGCATTAAGTACGATTGGGTGGATGGAATTGTAAAAGTAATAATAAATATATGTGTAAGGTATGGTCCCTAGATTGAGTGTATCCCATGGTTTCCGATACTAGGTTTGGAATGTATGCAATTAAACGTAACTCTGAGTTGTCCTTCCAAATTTCACTTAGAAATTCATTATCCTGGGATTTGGAAATCCCATCTCACCCTTCCCAACACAATGCTCATTTTCTAAAGCCTATAAAGTAATTTTAATCCCCGCCCACCCTCCTGCCAAATATGTCATTCCCAATCCCGAAGTGGGATTAGCAATACAGTCCCATTTTAATACAACTTAAGACCATTGGTCAAATAGTGTTGGAGTGATAAAGTCCCTTGACATACATTAACCCACCACACTCTGATAGCTTAAGCTTTTGGAGTAAATGGTTGTTTCACAAATAGGCCTTACAGTTTTGGACCTAGAGCGATACTCCTAGTTTTCGACAGACCTGACCATATAGGAAATCTAACAAATTAATAATACAAACTCCAGGATCTTCTTAGCTGGTGTGAGCATGTGTGAAAGGCTCGAGCGTCAAGTACAGACAACTCAATTCCACTTAGACAACGTTTGACCCTACACGATGAATAATTTCTTGTATTAGAAATGATCTGAAATCATCTAGTGTGTAAGTATAGACTAATAGATTACCACTATTCATAAATTGAGACTAGGCTACTGGTTCTACTACGGAATGTAAAAGACTGATTATGCTAAGATAATTGCAAGATAGTTGAAAGATGGACTTAATTAATGGGCTGGATTAGGTTGGAGTGAGACCTCACTCCTTCGTCGGACCCCTTAATACTCATAGGCTCCTTTAATAACTCATGGGAAGGTTGTATGACATAGAAACTATTCACGCTCATAGAAAACTTATATATCCTTTGGATTTAATGTTAGATCAAATCAATACACCCTCAGAATTGCCTTCTCAAGGACTTAGTACAATCGGGGACACGGGGCAGAGAAACTACACATTAGCGAGGTATTCGCGGTTTGAATCGAATTCTCAATCGGTAGTGACCAATGAACCCTATGCTCGATCAGCGTGAAGGTCGGGATCAGCTAGGATTAAGGACTGATACGATGATTTTCTGTCTTCACGAGGCAGAAGGTCTAGGTATCTGGCTCAGACCCACTACGCAACTTTCTTCCGTGTTGGCTTGACCACTTACAACCAAAAGTTTATAACTTTGTCTTTGAGAAGTGTGAGAATATATAGCCAATAGAAATATTTCCTTTTAGGCCTAAGGAATTTCCCAAGTGAGCAACTGACAGTTAAGAATCAGGTCTCAAATCGCATGCCATGTTGGCATTCGTATTGTGCTTATGAACGTAAAAAGATAGCCTGCCTATTAAGCTAGACATGATTAAATAGGATAAGTCTGAACCGCGACAAAAAAAAAAATTTCCTTGGTAGAATTAGGCATCCCGCCACAAACTCACACCTGACCCCGAATCAACCACAATACCCTTCATCTTTAGCTCCTTTCTATGACCATAAGTATCAATGCCATAATACACAACATTGATGAAAAGAAGACCAATGTAGTGGGAGATCGCATCCCATTTCATGTCAAGGATAAATCCTAAACTACACCTTGTTCCGATATACGGAGCAGGACATAAATCTTGAGCCTTGAGGGTGAAAATAAAGTTTTAAGGGGGGTAGAACATTATGAGCCCAATCTAGTTAGGTTACCTATTGCATCTCTTGATCTGGGTGGCGTAACGAAAGCATGGTGGACCCTACTCCACTGGCCCAGGATCGAAACGGTGCTCGTTAACATATGCACATTATAGAAGCCCTAACAAGTTTTACTATGAAACCATTTTAGGACGATCTAGTAAGATTTAATTCACCCTTTCCTTGGACATAGATAATATCGAGGACTCTCTTAGACTAAGACCTAAAGGGCAGCCTTAGAATAAACAATTTGAGCCTTTCAATGATGGACATTCCCTACTCTTAGAGAGTGATCGGACTACGGAGTTACTGACATCTACAACTGCGAAGTTTTCGCGGCTTGACCCAATTCCCAATCCTGGGTGACTACCGATGGACTCTCTGCTGACAAGCAGACGACAAGGATCCACCAGGATTCGGAAGGGATACGATGAGCTTCCTACCCTAGCCCGGTAGATGATCGATGTATCGGGATCGAGCCCATTATTACCGTCTCTCCGTGTTGGTCAAACATTGAAAACAGCTATCTTACTCTAAATTGTGGGAATTGTCGTCTAGACTCCAAAAAGGTAAAGAAATAAATGGTAGCAAACCATCAGGGTATGAGAAATGAATAAAGAAACATGATTTAAGGGGGGTAGACAAAAAGGAACCAGACTAGTATATACCCTACCACGCGTAGGAACTCGAAATCAATAAGTCTTAGGCAAATGAAATAATAGAAATCTTTCCTTATCACCCTCGGGCAATTTTGGGACGAAATTTTGTTTTAAGGGGGTAGATTGTAACGCCCCGGATTTTGCCAACCTGGGATTAGATGACCTTAGGCAATGGGTCGATCGTAATACCTCATTAACTTGTCAACTGAATCCCAAAGTCTAAAGCCGCCTTTGAACTCATTTCCTTCACAAACCTCACCCTTCATCACCTTGATCTTCCAATTTTTCTAATAACTTTCACCCTAGACACTATCTTAAACTAGCTAAGTAGTATAACTTGGATCACTTTATATACAAACTCCAAAGGCACGAGTACCACCTCGACAATTAATTCACTTAGGACTAAATCCTTTAGAAATGAGACAAAGTAACTAGGTGTGAAACCAGATTAGCTACGAAATCCGTTCGAATCGCTTTAAATACGATCTGCAAGACCCAAAAGTTGCAGAATCATTGACGCTAGGTTACCCTAAAGTTTAGAACCAAACTCATTTCCCGTCTGTTCTCGGGAATGAAACGAAACTTCGTGTTAGGTCTAGATCACACATCGGAGTCCGATTAACCTTTAAGGAACTAGGACCGCCCCACTGGGCTTAACAATCATCTTAAAAATCAGCTCCATCCGATGTCCCACGGCCATTCGTTTCGATTCGGAGCGAGGGTGTGTGAAAAACACTATTCCCATCCAAAATAAATATCTGGAATAGTGATCTGGCATCATTCGTTGACGCGTCAGTATTAAGCAACCTGACCGTCAGAATCGACCAAATTACACCCTCGGATTAAGAAAAATTTCAGGAACATTTACATGTACTTGGAATTTCGATCGTGGCCCACCGACCGTCGAACCGAAAGTGGTCCGCCACGTGTGATCCTGGGAATCCGATCGAGTCAAAAACGTAATCCCACGTAGATCCATAGATGGTGAGCTTAAGTCGACGTTTGGTTCAAGGAGGGCCACCGTAACTTCCCTTTTCATTGAAAAGCGATTGAATATCCTATATTAGCAAAGTACCCTTGAACCCGAGTCTAATTTCGGAATGTTTGTGGCTATAAAAGGAGCTTAGAACAGCCCCTCTCACAGCCATACGAATTTTGAAGAAAAACCCTAGAGGGAGAGAGAGAAAAGAGAGAGAAGAGCTTGGGTTTTGCTGCCGATCTTCCTCCTACTGCTTGGGATGTTACCACGGCCTACACCGCTTCATTCCAGGTGTTTTCCGGCGTATTCCGTCTCATTTGAAGGTAAGAAACCCTAACCCTAGGTCTGATTTGAAGTGGGATCGATGTGGGATGTGTACCGACTAACCGATTCTGCTCTTTAGGCTAGAAATCTCCGTAGACGGAAGTTCTACTACCCTTGCTGATTTGTTTCGTTTCCAAAGGCAAAGGTGAGGACTTTAAGTGTATAAGTTACGGTTTTCAATGCTTTCAATGTCGATAATGGTAGATTCATGATCTGCATGCACTGCACATGTACAAAGTGCTTTCCGCTTTCTGTTTCGATTAACGTTGTGAAATATGGAATTTCACATATTCTAGGTATACGTAGAAATACTGATACGTATTTTTTTTTTTTGGATAAATGTTTGACATGTTTATTTAATGTATGATTATATAATATATCAATAAAATACTAGTTTGGCGAAAAGGAATCGCCAAAATACATGTTCACTTGTAAATGCGACGTATGTTGAAATTGTGTATGTTAGAAATACCGTAAACGTATTTCTTTTGGAATAATGTTTGACATACTTATTTAATATATGATTATACAATATATGAATAAATTACTTATTTGGCGAAAAGAATCGCCGTAATACATGTTTGCTTGTATGCACTATGTATGTTGAAAATGCGTATTCTAGAAAATACTGTATACGTATAAATTTTGGAGATGTATTTATCATGATTATTTGTTGTAGTAATATATTATACATGGATAAAATACTCACTTGGCTAAAGGATAGCCCTAATACATGTTTTGCTAACATACACCATATATGTTGTAATAGTGTATTCTAAGTGTTGTGAAAATGACTGAAGGATTTGGCCTTATACCTCTGTGATCAACATATGTCATGTATGTTGATTCCTGTATTTTAAAGTGTTTGTTGAAATGTCTGAATGAGTAGTAGTTAGTAAATTGTAATGTTTAAGGGTGTTGAGATTGGATTCTCGACTATCCTAGCGACGTGTATGATTACCTCCATGAGGTTGATCACTTAAACCACTTACTTACAATACATGAGTTTGTATTCCTATTAATGTAGTGTTTTACAACATGCTTTATATCATGCTTTATAATATGCTTATAACATGCCTACTAGCATGTTTAAATTACTTTATTTATCATGCTTGAATTACTTTGTTTATCATGCTTTACTCCACATGCTATGGATGACAATTGATTGTGCTTGGGGCTATGATTATAGTCCAGACAATCGGTATTTAGATTGGAGATCGTGGTTGAGTTTCATGTCGCCACGTGAGATGTGTTCGACGAACTCGAGTCGTACTTCGGTTGGCGATAGTGGTTTAGCCGCGAAGTGCTTATGCACTTCATGTCGTTCAACTTGTTGTGCGCTCGAGCTAGCCGAGCTCGTCATGTAACCCGATTTGTCTAATGTATGTTCACCATGTTTGGTCGCTAATGCTTGAACCTAGGGTACCAAACTTACCAGTGAAACCCTTTTAACCATGGTACCTCGATCCGCTAAGACTCATGAGCCGGGCATGGTGGTATGGGACACCGTGGTCGAGCTGTCGGCCTACGCTGGGGCTACGTGCCTCCCGTAGTGACCAGTGAGCACCTTAACTCGTGAGCCGATTATGGTGGTATGGGACACTATATTCGTGCTGTCGGCCTACATTGATAAGGTGATGGGGGAGTGGTGCAACCTTTTGTGCGTAACAGCCCTGGCAGCCCTTTGTAGTGACCGCGAGCATATTCTGAAGTTGCAGCGTGCCTTAGGGTTCGCCGCGATATATAGAGTATGAACTAGGCCTGTTTCTGTATAGTGATGAATCGTTTAAGGGGTGATGGGGGAGTGGTGCAACCTTTGTGCGTATGTTCACAGCGGCCTCGCAAAGTGACTCAGAAAACACATCATCGTCGATATTAACTAGATCGACGACCCTAGAATGGATCATGTTTGGGAATGATACAAGGGAGGTACCATAGTTTCCCAATCCTTTGTTTGAAATGGACTAATTAAAAACTCGGTAATCATGCTCATCATGCATCGCATGTGCCCGGAAGATGTGGAGCACTTGTGGGATGTAAGCATGCGCGAACGTGAGATGGTGTCGCATGAGGAGTATATCGGTGAGGGCATCCATCATACCCGCATTCATACTTGCATTAATCGAGTAACTAGGAGTGTTTGATTTCCGCTTTATCATTACTGCTTGACTGCTTTGATGAACATGTTAACCTATGCCTTATTGTTCCACTGAGTTAGCTACTCACTCCCACGTTACGGGACGGTGTTGTACACACCAACCAGATTTGTTGAATTTCAGATGATGGCGATGCTTATGGAGCAGAGCCGGACTACTTCTATGGTGATGAGGAGGAGTTCTCCTATCATGTAACCCTCTGACGGGTCTTTGAAGACCACAGTCTTTGTATTATCGGCCGTGTGCTTTGGGGATAGAAGACATTAAACTTACACATTTGGTATATTTTAGAACTGTACTTGTAATTATTTAACCTGGTAATGTTATCACACTTTGGAGACTCACCATAGTTTATATATTTTATCTATCTATCATAGTCTTCCGCTTGCAAAATTAACTGTCTCTGGAGTATGATATGCTGTTTTGGCTTAATCTCATTCATGTTCAATGCACGAATACAGTCAACATTCAATCATCATTCATTTTGTTGCATAAGTGATGTTCTAGAACTCGGGAGTTGAGATTATGCTTGACCCCCGATTTTCAGGGCGTTACACCATGCAAGGGATATCTCCCTTCGAACAGCCTCTCGGATCACATGTTTTAATGGGAATCTCCCATTTCCATTGCACAAGTGTGCACAACACCTATTTCAAACTCCTTTCAAAAGTGGCACAAGGCCATTTCTTCACTTCCATTGCACGAGTCCACACAAGCAACTTCAGTTGCGCAGGTCCGCGCAATGACTCCCTTCTCTCCTTCTCCCACCTTGCTTCTCTCTCATTCTCTGGCCCACCAACTGATCCAACCCCTCCAAATGAAGCAGGGGAGGGGTATTTATTGGCCCCACCACTCTTACAAAGTGGTGATCACCACCACTTATCACTTCACATATGGACATCTTCTTTTCTTAAACCACGATGTCCACCAAGCTCTCTCTTAAACGGTGGTGTACAACCTCTCTCCATTAAAATGACACTTGTGCACCCTTTTTTACCAAAACACCCTTTTCAATGACTTTTACTGAAATACCTACACGACCCCTGGACTTGGATTTTTACCTAAAATACCTAAACTACCCCTGGACATGGATTTTTACCAAAATACCCCGGAGCTGATTTTTACCAAAATACCCCCAAACATGGATTTTTACCAAAATACCACCGGACATAATTTTTACCAAAATACCCCCGGACATGATTTTTACCAAAATACTGAGTGCACAACCCTAGAAAAGATTCACACCATGGAATTCTCTGACCATTGCAATGAGATATTTTTTATGCCTCAACAGATGCCCCCTCGATCCTTCTTTGATTGATTCTAATTCCTGAAATCAAATGGAGGATCGATCCTCCTTTGCCTGAATGGACTGTAACTAAATGATCATGCTGTATGGAAGACCAGATGGTCATACTGGACCAGAAGGCTGGAATGCTCATGCTTGACCAGAAGACCAGAATTCTCATATTTAAACAGAAGAGTGGAATGCTCATATTTGACTAGAAGACTGGAATGATCACGTTCAAACGGAAGACTCAAATGATCACACTCGATCGGAAGATTTGAATGATTGCGCTCGAACGGAAGACTTGAATGCCCCCTACTAGTATTGTCGAGCAAACGCTTCACTAAAGAAGATGAATTTCTCTTTTCATCAAAACTTGCCACTATAATAGTTGTGACAACTTTATCTTTGAACAACTTGATCAGAGAACTATTTTTCCACAGCAACGGTCTCTTTGATCAATTCCAGTGACTCTTTTCTTCAATTCTATGTCTAGAGAGTTGTTCCTTAATGTTGCTCCTGCCATAACAACTTTTTGATTGTTTCCTTTATTCATGATCTGCATAACCCAAGCTTTTCGAATGATAATCTTCCCTGCCAAATTGATCAGAATTAGTATCTCGATACATTATAATTTTTTAATTTAGCTTTATGAAGCATTGATAATATATATTGAAAGCATCTTCTCTCTTTTAGGTTGATTGTGATATTCACTCAGTCATCGTGCTTCGCATTGCATTCTTTGCTCATTATATCGCACTTTTGGAGATATCATTTTCAGCTCCAAAGGTTCAATCGCTGAGTCTTTTTGCTGAGTTGTTTCTAGCTTGTGCTCCTTGACATAGACTTTTCCTTAGATCTTTGCTGATTCTGAAAAATAGACAAGACTTCTTTCAATTTCTATTTAATAACTTTCCAAAGGCCATAGAAGTTACTGATGATGATCCCGTTTGTTCTTTATCTTCATCAAATCTGGAACTTGGAGTCTTGCGATATCATTATTCATAATTCGTGGCATATGAATTCCTCCACCGTGTATATGAGATTATCAAAAAGACTAAGGCATAGATTACTCTGAAGTCATAGATCCTGCCCCCTTTCTCGGTCAATGTCATATAAAGATTTCTTCAAAAGATAATGTTTCCGAAGTGAAGCTTGCTGATACTCCTAAAGGATGGATAATCTTTACTGTTCCTTTTAAAGAATTTAGACCCTTGTCAGAAGAATATACGTATTGCAATTGAAGGCTAGTAGTTGATCGTGAAGACTTGAACTTTTGAGTAGATAATTGCTAATATCTTGAAGGCATTTGTTGTTGCTGTAATTTGAACCTAATTCAAGAGAAACACATTTCTTGCATGTTGTTTACTCAACATTTAAAATTTTCATCAGGTAATTGCATATTTAAGCATATCTAGAGTGAAATATGTGTCTGTGGTATTTTGAATGTTGCACATAATTGATGCTTTTGAGCATATCTAAATTAGAACTTGTATTTGTGTCATTTTGAATGCTGCACATAGTTTATGCTTTCGAGCAATGGAGATATTATACTTTTGACTGACTGTACAAGACTGAACTTGACTTAACTTCACTGAACTTAACTTGACTTGACTCGACTGGACTGGAATGACACTACTGGATTAACACCCACTAGACTGACACTGCTAGACTGACACTACTGGGCTGACACTACTAGACTGACACTACTAGACTGACACCTACACACACAGTTTAGGCTCTTGAGTAGTTGGAGCAATATACAGTTTAAGCTTTTAAGTAGTTGGAGCCCACACAGTTTTTTATACTCTTGAGTAGTAGAGTCAGGTCTCACGTGATGGTCTCTGTAACTCCTAGGAGTTCGCTGGACTTCTCACTGCCTAGTGAGTTCACAAACCACGACCCATCAAAGGAGCCCAGTGAAGCTACCAGGGCCGTGAACTCAGTTGGATTTAAGTACAGGGTTGGTCGCAGTAACTCTCTAGAGTTCACAGAGCTCGCAAGGCTACCTTAGGGTACCAAACCTAGGGCCACCAATCCGTCAATGAGCAGGTTGGTTTAAGCCCTTCCTCATGAGTTAGTACTGAAATCAAACTGTAGATCTGGGGGATCTTATGCATGGTTGGCCTATCTATGGACATGGCCAAAGAGCTCACACTACGGCCTACTTTTTCTTCGCCTGCAAGGTCGAGTTCATTCATAGGAGGGCATTTTCCTCCGTTACCCGTGACACTTCCGAAAGCTATATAAGTGGTATGGGGGTTACGCGTGACTAGCCATTGAGGACTTTTTGGTCTTTTAGGCTTTTAGTCACTGGCTTCATCAGCTGCCCGCATGGGTATGCGTACGATGGCCTTCACGGGCTTTTTAGGGCCACTGGCTTCTTGCCGTTTCCTAAATGACAATCTTGATAGGCCTTATGCGTAGTTGGCCGTATAGGCTTAGCTAGGCTGCCTAAAATGATGAGCAACCATCATTGTCGTCAACTTTATATGTAGTTGGCTATATAGTTTATTTCACTGCCAAAAGATGGTGGATCAATAATTAATATTTCGCCACTGCTAATAATACTTTAAGAATATTCATATCATATTTAAAATAGTGTATTAGCTTGGCGATGATAGCTATTTTGATAAATGATTGATAGCGATAGCGATAGTTGCTAATTTTGGCAATAATCATTGGTACTTACCGACAGAAATCTTTAGCGTCGACGATAGTCATCAATACTTGACAGCAATCATCAACGCTTGGTAGCGATCATCAACGCTTGGATCAACGCTTGACATCGATCATCAATGCTTGACAGTGGTCATCAACGCTTTTCATTTGGCGATGACTTGATATACTTAAAAGCCTGCATTTTATTCATATACACAAAAGAAATACATTCTATGGTGAGAAATATATTTCACAGTTTTTACTCACCTGTCTTACCTCCTTTTGATTAAGAAGCATTGCTCTGGGAATCTTCATAATCAAAATCACAATGTTGCGACCTGTAATAAATATATTGACACTACATCATTTCATTCTTTTGCTCAAGATTAGCTTTGCCAATAGTCTCGAACTAATCAGGCCTGTGTACTCTTATTTCTTCTTTAATGTCGTACTCCTTAACAATTTTGTCTTTATCAATTGTCTTCTGCAACTTGTTCTTCAAGCCATTCACTTTTCTTTCTTCTTCAACTGTATCTCCTGAATTTCTCCTGAAATTTGAAGTAAATTGAAAATTTACGCTTTTCTCCATTCGCATAAGGGAGAGTACATGACTTTGTTTTTCACAATCGTTTTGCTCCTCGAATTGTCAGTGACAATCACTAATGCTTGATAGCAATCATCAATGCTTAGCCCCAACTTTGACCTGCAAAAATTGATATAGACAATTATCATAAACAACTATCATCTCGAGGAATCAACGATTACCTCATTTGGGATTCTGAGATTTTGTCATTCCAAGACTTTGCTTATCTTACCCCTTTTTGATTTAGAAGCATCAAAACTGTAGTTTATCTTCAAAGATAACATATTTTACATGCCCTTGTCCGCCTACTGAATAATTGTGTCGTGAATCTTTTGAGTCAACACGCTGTGATACTTCTTGGTCAAAACGCTGTAATTCTTCTTAGGTCAAAAAAGTTGTAATTCTTCATAGGCAAAACGCTGTAATTCTTCTATCGGGATCATTTATCATTACTTTATCCTTTATTTCATACGTCTTCTTTTATGACAATTTTACTATTATCAATCATCTCTTGTAGAATATTCTTTTCTTCTTTTCTTCATTTCCTTTGAATACTGTGACCATGACATTTTGGTCGCCTCTGTAGCTAGCGATTGATTCCTCATAAGCAGTATATCGTCTTCTTCAACTGTATGTTTCCCTTAGTCCTTGAATTGTCCGAACTCTTCCTCTACTTTCTTATTTGTAAAATTACCTATTTTCTCTATATCGAAAAATTCAAATCTTTATTTTATGACGATCCTTCTTTTTGCTTTTCTTTCTTCAGTAGTATCTACTGCTACTCTTTCAAGACTTTTAAATAACTGATTCATATGAGAGTTGAGCTGCTTCACTTTGACTCCTTTCTTCTTCTTTTTTTCAAATTGCAAATTTAACTTTCTCTTCTACTCTGGTAAGTGGTGACGATGCCCCCAGGGTTCTCTATTGACCGATAAGTTCATTAATTCTTTAATTGATTCGTTTACTTGTTGGCGAGCAATACCTGATTCAGTCGAACTAACTTCTCATCTTAAGGCTTTCCTTCAAGGTTTACTATTGTTCACGATAGTCGCTGTCGGAAGAGTAAGGTCTTCAGTAACACGTTCATTCGATGAAGGATGATGAACATTTTATCGGTGAAATTTCTATTTTCTGCACACTTCGAATGTATTGATATCCGTACTTGACAAGATGATACTCCTTGTAAAAGAAGATTGAACCCTTCGTTTTTCAGAGATCACTATGTTCCATTTTTTTAAGACCTCCATACGTACGAACTCTTGATATGCATGCCACAGGCCCACCTTTCATCAAATCTCAACCATCTCTATTAACTTGATCTAATCACCATTGTCCCTGTACGCGTAGTACCCTATAACTTTTGTGCAGGTCTCATTCTTCCGTACATATCCTTTCTTTCTAATCTTCCTTCTTCTTTCTTTCTTGTCTCCAATATCCTCTCATTTCTCAAAGGCAATGTATGATGGAAACTTCATATACTTTTGTGCATTGACACACTATCATTCTTCCTTCATTGTTTCGCTACGCTACTGATGAAGCAAAAAACTATTTTCGTCATTACTTGACATTGTCTATTTTTTATCGCAACTGATTTGATCTTCCTTGATACTTTCTGATACTATTTTTTGATACTTTCGACATTACCTCGCTTCTTCTTCACTAAGTGATCCTACCAGCCATGACAAGACGTGTTTTATCAATTCTAGTGCCATCACACATAAGCTTTCATACAGAAGCTCTCACTGTTTTATAGGACTGAAATTCTCACTAGCAAGAAGAAGAACCTCAACTTCCTCACCATGGAAGTGCTTCTATATGATGCCTATTATTTGGTCAGCATGTGAGCACAGCTTTGCATAAAAATCAGGTGAATTTGAATTGGCTCCAGCACTCTGAATGCTTTCTATCAAGCATCTAAAATTGTCAAATTGGCTTTCTTCTTCAGCATGCTCTAGAGCAAACGATAATTCCCCATCTACTGCTGGGAATATAACCTTATCCTCAGCAATGCCGTGGAAGATGCATACTTCGGCAATGAATTGTAACCTCTCATTAAACGCTAATAAATCAGAGAAATCTCCTGAAAGTTGTATCTTCCTTGCCTCTTCAGCTATATCATTCAACTCTCTTATTATAGCATTATGCCAATACAATATTTCATCAATTGGATGTGCTACAATTGAATCAACAGCTGACTCCATATGTTTCCTTTTCCAGTCTTGGAAGATTCACAAGCGCACCACCCTTTCTCTATTCAATCTATTAGCTAGCTATGTGTGGGACCCACACAACACTACAGTTGAGGATCATCTTTAGAACTTTTAATGACCTTGGCAATATTTTTCCCTTCCTTGTTTACAAGGGTACTGCAAAAGAACTATCAGATCAAGGCAGCCTGTTCTTCGAATGAGAACTTATTTATAAGCAAAAGAACTGCCAGATCAAGGTAGCCTGTTCCTCTTCCTTAGACATGTGCTGATAACTGATGTTTGAATCGCTCCCGTACAAGAAGCTGGCTCTCTTCGGAAACAGTCATCGTTCTGGCATTATTTGTCTTTGATCGAAACTAATTTGATCTTCTCTGACACTTTTTTTTGTGGAAGTCTATTGGGTGTGAAGTAAACAACTGTATTAGTCGAGAGAAAGATCGCCGCGGTATATCTGTCATTCATAATAGAGTGTTAGTTAATTTATTAAATAAAATCATACTTTATTCTCAGAGATGAAGGGGAGGATGTACCCATTGAGAGTCATCATTTTGGTGTCTGTATAGATGCCAAAAAGTGATAAGTGTTCTCTTAATTTATTCTAAGTTACCATCGAATAATAAAAGTCCCCAGTGGAGTCGCCATTCTGTTTCAATAAGAAAACAAATGCGTTTGATTTGGGGGATTTATTTAATGATAACAAAGAATTTGGCGAGAGAACATTGATCACATTTATTCTGAGTTCATTTACATTATCTGATTCCCTTGATTCTGAAAACAAAGTACAATTAATGTAATGCAATGAATGAAAGAGGAGACAGTCCGATAGAAATTTCGGCATCATTTCGACAGTTGCTTCAGTCATCTCCTTGGACTTAGGAGGAATTGTTGAATTGATCAACCAATCTCAGGTTTGAAATCAGTTTTAAGCATCCTTCCAGTTATTCTTCCTTCAATCCTCCTTGAAACATGGAGCAGTCTTGTTAAACGAGACTAAAAACTCGTCCAGAATGTAAGATTACAAGGTTGTCACCACCCGATCAGCTTAAAAATTTACATGTAGCCTTGAGACCAAAAATTAACTGTACACGTCGAATTTCAACTCCTGAATCCTTCTAGAAGTGGCCAAACTGATAGATCTGCCCTTGGAATCCTGATTTGGGGCCCACCCGATATCTGGATATGCTTCAAATTCGGTCTCAACATATTAAATGAGCTGACAATGCGGATGGAGAGAGCAGATTTCCCATGAACAATGTACTGGAGCCCATATGTACATCGCATGTACACAGTGCACGAGTGCACAAGCCATGCACTGAATTCCTCAAAGTCGGTCAGCAGGCGTTGACCGACTTCTTCTTCTTCATTTCAAAAACGCACACGGCGTCTTCATTGTGCTTGCCTTACGTGGTGGGGTCCACTCATCACCTAATTCGATGATCAGAACCGTTCACCTGTCTCTGTTGGGGGGTATTAACCTTGCCTAGGCAAGCTTTTGACACCATGCAGTCTGTTGCAAAATCCTAACCGTTAATCATGGATGGACAGCGGAGTGAGCAACCTCCCAGGTCATACCAACTTCACTCCAAAAAGGGTCCTTCCTGGATGGACTTTTCCCCTGAATCCAATGTACGGAGTGGATTTTCCATGCAGCTTCAATAAATGGGCCATCAGATTTCACAGAGTCGACGTGCATCGACTCTGTTGTGAAACAGAGGTTCCGTCTTTTCATTATGGGCTACAATCATGCAGTGAAGGACCAATCTGAATCATCCATCAGGTAGAGGGAGAAAAACCCATTGAAATCATGCTTGTCTTTGGTGACCATGCTCCTTCAAATGATCATTGCATCGATCGAAAGGAGACCGTTCAGCTGCCATTGCAGCCTGATTATCTCGGTGGGGCACATCATCAGATGACCAAGATCGGCCTTTCACGGTTGAAATTCTGAGAGGAAGACGGTGGACAGTGTGGATTTGCCAAAAAAGAGCTACAACGGACTCTGCCAGTAGCACAACAAAAGAACAATGGCTTTCTTTCCCTATCACGCAAAACAGCAAATCCGGCTTGTTGCGCGGAACCGCGTAAAGCGGCTTGTTGCGCAGGTCTGCGAAAGGGATATCTCCCTTCAGACAACCTCTCGGATCACATGTTTTAATGAAAATCTCCCATTTCCATTGCACGGGTGTGCGCAACACCTATTTCAAACTCCCTTCAAAAGTGGCGCAAGGCCATTTCTTCACTTCCATTGCGCGGGTCCGCGCAACGACTCCCTTCTCTCCTTCTCCCGCCTTACTTCTCTCATTCTCTGGCACACCAACTAATCCAACCCCTCCAAATGAAGCAGGGGAGGGGTATTTATAGGCCCCACCACTCTTATAAAGTGGTGATCACCACCACTTATCCCTTCACATATGGACATCTTCTTTTCTTAAACCACGATGTCCACCAACTCTCTCTTAAACGGTGGTGTACAACCTCTCTCCATTAAAAAGACACCTGTGCACCCTTTTTACCAAAATATCATTTTCAATGGCTTTTACTGAAATACCTAAACTACCCCTAGATTTAGATTTTTACCCAAAATACCTAAACTACCCCTGGAGATGGATTTTTAGCAAAATACCTAGAATACCCCTAGACAGGGATTTTTACCAAAATACCTCGAAGCTGATTTTTACTAAAATACCCCCCGAACATGATTTTTTCCAAAATACCTCAGACATGATTTTTACCAAAATATGGAGTACACAACCCTGGAAAAGATCCGCACCATGGAATTCTCTGACCACTACAATGAGATATTTTTTATGCCTTAACAGCATCCATAAGTGGGATCGTAGTCATCGGTCCTGAATTTTTCCTTCATCTCCTTGTCCAATAGTAACCCTCATAACTCTCTCTTCAGAGGACGAATTTAGAATATTTTAAGCTCATTAGAATCGTAACTTGACAAGCTTTCAAATTGGACCAGAATTAGCTAATTCGGAGACCGTTCAATATCACAAAAGCACATTGGAACTCTTCGATCATCAATTTTCAACAAGGATTGTTAATCTTTCCAAATTGCCCGATCTAACGAAGACGACCATAACTCCATCGTTTGATGTCGGATTGGGTCAATTTTTGGTAATCTGAAAGGTAGTTTACGGCTCTTTCAATCCTCACTGGAATCATGGCATTTTAAGACCTTTTCGGCATCCATAAGTGGGATCGCAGTAGTCAGTCCTGAAATTTTCCTTCATCTCCTTATCCAATAGTAACCCTCATAACTGTCTCTTCAGAGGTCGAATTAAGACAATTTCATGCTCATTCGAATGGTAACTTGTCAAGCTTCTAAATGGGACCAGAATTTCCTAATTCAGAGACATTTTGCTATCCCAAAAGCTTATTGGAACTCTTCGATCGTCATTTTTCCTAATGGATTGTTAATCTTTCCAAATCAATCGATCTATCTAACAATGGACGATAACTCCATTGTTTGATGTCGGATTGGGTCAATTTTTGGTAATCTGAAAGGTACTTCAGTGTTCTTTCATTCCTCACTGGAATCGTGGTATTCTTAGACCAATTCGGCATTCATAACTGGTATCACATTCATCGGTCGTGAATTTTTCCTTCATCTCCTTGTCCAATAGTAACCCTCATAATGATCTCTTCCGAGGTCGAATTTAGAATATTTTGAGCTCATTAGAATTGTAACTTGACAAGATTCCAAATTGGAACAGAATTGGCTAATTCGGAGACCGTTCAATATTCCAAAAGCATGTTGGAACTCTTCGATTGTAATTTTTCAATATGGATTGTTAATCTTTCCAAATTGCACAATCCAATGGAGAAGCCCATAAATCCAATGTTTGATGTCGGATTGGGTCAATTTTTGGTAATATGAAAGGTATTTTATTGCTCTTTCATTCCTCACTGGAATCATGGTACTCCGAGACTATTGCGGCATCCATAAGTGGGATCACAGTCATCTGTCCTGAATTTTTCCTTCATCTCCTTGTCCAATAATGACCCTCATACTCTCTCTTCGGAGGACAAATTTAGACTATTTTAAGCTCATTGGAATCGTAACTAGACAAGCTTCCAAATTAGACCAGAATTAAGTAATTCAGAGACCATTCGATAGCCTAAAAGCACGTTGGAACTCTTCGATCGTCATTTTTCAATATGGATTGTTAATCATTCCAAATCGCGCGATCCAATGGAGATGCCCATAACTCCATCCTTTGATATCGGATTGGGTCAATTTTTGGTAATCTAAAAGGTACTTTAGTGCTCATTCATTCCTAACTGGAATCATGGTATTCCGAGACCATTTGGGCATCCATAAGTGGGTTCGCAGTCATTGGTCCTGAATTTTTCCTTCATCTCCTTGTCCAATAGTAACCCTCATAACTCTCTCTTCAGAGGTTAAATTTAGAATATTTAAAGCTCATTGGAATCATAACTTGACAAGCTTCCAAATAGGACCAGAATTAGCTAATTCGGAGACCGTTCGATATCCCAAAAGCACATTGGAACTCTTCGATCATCATTTTTCAATATGGATTGTTAATCTTTCCAAATCGCATGATCCAATGGGGACGCCCATAACTTCATCGTTTAATGTCTGAATGAGTCAATTTTTGGTAATCTGAAAGGTACTTTAGTGCTCTTTCATTCCTAACTAGAATCATGGTATTCCGAGACCATTTTGGCATCCATAAGTAGGATCGCAGTCGTCGGTCCTAAATTTTTCCTTCATCTCCTTGTCCAATAGTAACCCTCATAACTGCCTCTTCAGAGGTTGAATTTAGACCATTTCAAGCTCGTTGGGGTGGTAACTTGTCAAGCTTCCTAATGGGACCAGAATTGTTGAATTTAAAGATCATTCGAAATCCTAAAAGCTCGTTGGAACTCTCTGATCGTCATTTTTTAATATGAATTATTAATCTTTCCAAATCGCGCTATCCAACAGAGAAGCCCATAACTCCATCGTTTTATGTTAGATTGGGTAAATTTTTGGTCATCTGAAAGGTATTGTAGTGCTCTTTCATTCCTAACTGGAATTGTCATATTCGGAGACCATTTCGGCATCCATAAGTGGGATCGCAGTCGTCAGTCCTGAATTTTTACTTCATCTCCTTGTCCAATAGTAACCCTCATAACTCTCTCTTCAGATGTCGAATTTAGACTATTTTGTGCTCATTGGTCTCGTAACTTGAGAAGCTTCCAAATTGTACCAGAATTGGCTAATTCGAAGACCATTCGATATCCCAAAAGCACACTGGATCTCTTCGATCGTCATTTTTCAATATGAATTGTTAATCATTCCAAATTGCACGATCCAATGGAGACGCCCATAACTCCATCGGTTGATGTCAGTTTGGGTCAATTTTTGGTAATATGAAAGGTACTTTAGTGCTCTTTCTTTCATAACTGGAATCGTCATATTCCACAACTATTTCAGCATCCATAAGTAGGATCGCTGTCGTCGGTCTTAAAATTTTCCTTCATCATCTTGTCCAACAGTAACCCTCATAACTGCCTATTCAGAGGTCAAATTTAGACTATTTGTAACGCCATGAAAATCGGGGGTTGAGCAAAGCTCAGCTCCCGAGTTCCAACGCATCACTTGTGCAACATAGATAATGATGATTATGATGAGTGCATTGAAACGTGAATGGGATTAGACCAAAATAACATATCATACTCCAGAGACAGTTAAATTACACTAGCGGAACACTGTAATAGATATATAACATATATAAACTGTTGTAAGTCTGCAGAGTGTGAACATGTTACTAGGTTAAATATATTAATGTATACTCCAAAAATGAATAAAATGAATATACATGAGTGTTCCAAAAGAGCAAACTAAAGTGTAATGACATCTAATCAGCAACCCTATAACCCCATCGATCAGAAGATGGTCTACATAGACCCACTTGATAGCTGTATAAGGAGAAACCCTCCTCATCATCATAGAAATCCGGCTCCGCTTCGCAAGCATCGCCATCATCTGAAACTCAAACAGGGTCTGGTTGGTGTGTACAACACCGTCAGGTAACGTGGGAGTGAGTGATCAACTCAGTGGAACAATAAAGTAAAGTTTAACATGTTATCAATTCAGTCAAGCAATAATGTAACATCCCAGATTTTTTTCAACCTGGAATTAGACGTCCTTAGGCAATGGGTCGCTCCTAACACCTTATTAACTTATCAGAACCCAATCCCATAATCTAAAATTGCTTGTTAACCCATTTCCTTCACAAATCTCACCTTTCACTACCTTGTTCTTTCAATTTTTCTAAGTACTTTCACCCTAGACGCTATCTTAAACTAGCTAAGTATTATAACTTGGATCACCTTATATACAAACTACAAAGGCCTAGGTATCACCTCAGACAGAAATCTTATAGGACTAAATCTTTTAGAAATAAGACAAAGTAACTAAGTGTTAAACTAGATTAGCTACAAAATCTATTTGGTCCACTTTAAATACGATCTGCAAGACCCAAAACTTGTAGAATCATTGACGCTAGGTTACCCTAAAATCTAGGATCAATCTCATTACCCTGATGCTCTCGGGAGTACATCGAAACTTCGTATCAGATCTGGACCGCACGTCGGAAGTTCGATTAACACGAAGTTAAGGAATTAGGACTGCCTTGCTGGGCTTGACAACCATCTCAGAAATCAAATCCAGATAATGTCCCAACGCTATTTGCTTGAGCTCGGAACGGGGAGTGTGAGAAATGTGAAAATAGTTCTAAATTAAATTTAAAATAAATAAATCTGAGACCTGTCACTTGCGGGTCAGTATTAAGCAACCAGGCCGTCAGAATCAGGCCAAATTACACCCTCAGATCAGGGATATTTCTCCAAACATATCCATGTACTCGGAATCTCCGATCGAGAGTCATTGACTATTGAATTAAAACTGGTCCGCCACGGGCGATCTGTAAATCCGACCGAAACAAAAATGTAACTCGACCTAGATCCAATGTCCGTGAGCTTAAGTCCGACCTTTGGCTCAAGGGGGGCCTTCGAAAATGCTCCGTTGAGCTGAAACAGATGCCCTTCGGACAAAACCCAAGTATATCTTGGTCTTGAGTCTATTTCGGTGTAGTTTTAGGCTATATAAGGAACTTAAAACCCTCTCTCATTCAACCATATGAATTTGAGAAAAATCCTAGGAAAAGAGAGAGAAAGTGAGAGAGAAGTGGGAGCATCTCCCTGCCATGCTTCCCTGCTGCTATACGTGTTCAACCACTTCCTTCTAATTGATTTTTCGGTGATTCTGGCTCCATTTCTAGGTAAGAAAACCCTAACCCTAACCTTTTTTGGGGTTTGAATTGATTTAAGTAGCGAAATAGCTAACGTATCCCGTGTTATAGGTTAATAAACTGATGTATACTAAAGCGTTAAGATTTTATCGACTCCGTTACGATTCTACGACAAAAGTGCGGACTTTAGGTGTATAGGTTATGGTTTTCAACGTTTTTAATGTCAGATAATGATAGATTCATGATCTGCATGCAATTGCACATGTACAAAGTGCTGTCTGTTTTCCGTTTCGATTAAAGACGAAGAATATGGAATTTTACATATTCTAGGTATTTGTAGAAAGTACTGTATATGTATAAATTTTGAAAATGTGTTTACCATAATTATTTGATGTATGAACATATTATATATGTGTAAAATACTTGTTTGGTGAAAGGACTCACCCTAATACATGTTTTGCTAATATACACTATGTATGTTGAAATAGTGTATTATAAGTGTTTGTGAAAATGACTGAATGAGTATAGAATTCTCATTCATGCTCGCCATGACTAATTTTCATGGATATATTGATTGTTGTATTAGTGATACCCCTTTGGCGAAAGGATTTGCCCTAAGTCACGCCACGGCCAACATGTTAAATTGTGTAGCCCAAGTGTTTGTGAAAATGTTCAAATGAATATAGAACTTGGATTCATGCTTGCCATGATTATCCGTCATGGGTGCACATGAGTAATAATTGGGGCAACTCCCTAGTAAAAGGATTTGGCCTAATACCTATGTGATCAACATACGTCGTGTATGTTGATGTATGTAGTCTAAATTATTTGTTGAAATGTCTGGATGAGTAGTAGTTACTAAATTATAGTGTATAAAGGTGTTGAGATAGGATTCTCAACTACATTAATGATGTGTATGATTTCCTTCATGTAAGTTATTTTGTTTAATCGCTTACTGTTTCATGAAACGTATGTGTTTGGATTTCCTATTTGCATTGTATTTTATAACATGCTTATTAATATGTTTGAATTACTAGTTTATTTAATTCTTCTCTGATTACTTCACATGTTTAAGTTGTATTTCATAAAATCCATGAAGGGTGATGGGGGAGTGGTGCAACGTTTCCGTGCAACAGCCCTAGTAGCCCTAAGCGGACAATATTGGATATTTAATTGTATGATTTGAAATCATGATCCATTACTACTTTAACTGTTCTGTAATTGAATGTGATTGGGACTATGATTATAGTCCAGACAATCGGTAACAGACTTGAGTTCATGGTTGAGATTCATTTCACCACGTAGGATGTGTTTGACGAACCCGAGTCGTACTTCGGTTGGCGGCAGTGGTTAGGCCATGCGAAGTGTTCATGCACTTCATGTCGTTCAGTTGGTTGTGCGCTCGTGCTAGTCTAGCTCATCAAGTAACCCGATCTGTCTAATGTATGTTCACCATGTTTAGACGCCACTGTTTGAACCTAGGGTACTAAACTTACCAGTGAAATCCAGTTAACCACGGTACCTCGATCCACTAAGATTCATGAGCCGGACATGGTGGTATGGGACACCGTGGTCGAGCTATCGACCTACGCTGGGGCCATGTGCCCCCCTGTAGTGTCCATTGAGCAACCAAACTCATGAGCCGATTATTGTGGTATAGGACACTATATTCGTGCTGTCGTCCTACATTGATAAGGTGATTGTAACGACCCATAAATTTCCATACAAGGGCTCGAGTATCACCTCGACCAGAAATCACTTAGGATTAAATCCTTTAGAAATTTAACTAAGTTAACTAAGTGCTAAACTATATTAGCCATGAAATCCGTTAGAATCACTTTAAATACGATCTGCAAGACCCAAAACTTGTAGAATCATTGACGCTAGGTTGCCCTAAAGTCTAGGATTAAACTCATTACCCGACTGCTCTCGGGAACGAATTGAAACTTCGTATTAGGTCTAGACCGCACATCAAAAATCCGATTAAGATGAAGTTAAGGAACTAGGACTGCCTCACTGGGCTCGATAACCATCTTGGAAATCAGGTCTAGACGATGTCCCACGGCCATTCGCCTAAGTCCGGAGCGAGGGAGTGTGAAAACCACTATTTTCTTTACAAAATAAATATCTTGAATAGTGATCTGGCACTATTTGCTTGCGGATCAGTATTAAGCAACCAGACCGTCAGAATCAGACCAAATTACACCCTCGGATTAAGAAAAATTTCAGGAACATTTACATGTACTTGGAATTTCTGATCGTGGCCCACTGACCGTTGAACTAAAAATGGTACGCCACGTGTGATCTGGAAATCCGACCGAGACGAAAATGTAATCCCGCATGGATCCATGAGTTGTGAGCTTAAGTATGACGTTTGGCTCAAGGGGGGCCGCCAGAAACCCTCTTTTGAGCTGGAACAACGCCAAAATGCTTATAATAGACGTACCTCTCGAATTGGAGTCTATTCCGGAGAGGTTTTAGGCTATATAAGGGCCTTAGAACAGCCCCTCTCACAGCCATACGAATTTGGGATAAAACCTTAGAGAGAGAGAGAGAGAAAAAGAGAGAGAAAGCTTGGGATTTGTGGGAGCACCTTCCTCCTACTGCTTTCGATCATCACACGGGCTGCACCGCCTCTTTCCAGACGCTTTCCCGGCGATAACGACTCCGTTTTAAGGTAATAAACCCTAACCCTAGACCTGTTTTGAGGTGTATAGGCTACAGGTTATGAAATAGCTAACCGATTTCACTCTTTAGGCTAGAAAACTCCCGAATACGGAAGCTCCTCAACCCTTGTCAATCCGTTGAGATTCCAAGAAGCAAGGTGAGGACTTTAGGTATATAGGTTACGGTTTTCAACACTTTCAATGTCAGATAATGATAGATTCATGATCTGCATGCAATTGCACATGTACAAAGTGCTTTCCGTTTTCTGTTTCGATTAAAATTGTAGAATATGGAATTTCACATACTCTAAGTATTCGTATAAAATACCGTATACGTATTTTTTTTGGAAATGTGTTTGACATGTTTATTTGTCATATGGATATACAGTATATGGATAAAATACTTATTTGGCGAAAGGATTCGCCTAAATACATGTTTACTAATAAACACTATGTATGTAGAAATACGGTATTGTAAGAAGTACCGTATACATGTATATTTTAGCGAGGTGTTTGTCATGATTAATTGTTGTATAAATATATTATGTGCATATAAAATATTTGCTTGGCGAAAGGAATCGCCGTAATACCGGTTCCCTTGTATACACTATGTATGTTGAAGTTGGGTATCCTAGAAAATACCCCATACGTATAAATTTTGGTGATGTAATTGTCAAGATTATTTGCTGTATGAATATGATATATACATATAAAATATTAGTTTGATAAAAGAACATTCCTAATACACATTCCTCTAACATACGTCATGTATGTTGAAATAGTGCATTCCAAGTGTTTGTGAAATTACTTGAGAGTGTAAATGCTTAAGTGTTAGTGCCTTAGGTAGATGCTGAGATGGGATTCTCAACTACCTTCGAGTCACGTATGATACCCTTCTTGTGGTTGTTTACTCCAACCACTCACTTATGAAATATATGTATTTGTATCCCTATTTGTATAGTGCTCTATAACATGCTTTTTAACATGCTTTGTAACTTGTTTCATAACATGCTTTATAACATGCTTTATAACTAGTGTGCTAGTGTTGAATTACCTTGTTTATCATGCTTTACTTCACATGCTATGGTTGGGAATTGATTGAGCTTGGGACTATGTCCATAGTCCAGACATCCCAGATCGACTTGGAGTTGTGGTTGAGATTCATTTCGCCACACATGATGTGTTGGCGAACCCGTGTCGTACTTCGGTTGGCGATAGTGGTTGGCCACACGAGGTGCTTCTGCGCTTCATATCACCCAACTTGTTGTGCGCTCGAGCCAGCCGAACACGTCAAGTAACCCATGTGTCTTATGTATGTTTACCATGTTTGGTCGCTAATGTTTGAACCTAGGGTACCAAACTTACCAGTGAGAATCCCGTTAACCATGGTACCTCGATCCGCTAAGACTCATGAGCCGGGCATGGTGGTATGGGACACCGTGGTCAGCCGTCGGCCTACGCTGGGGCTACGTGCCTCCCCATAGTGACCAGTGAGCACCTTAACTCGTGAGCCGATTATGGTGGTATGGGACACTATATTCGCGTTATCGGCCTATATTGATAAGGTGATGGGGGAGTGGTGCAACCTTTGTGCATAATGCCACAGCGACCCTTTGTAGTGACCGCGAGCATATTCTGAAGTCACAGTGCGCCTTAGGGTTCGCCGCGATATATAGAGTATGAACTAGGCCTGTTTCTGTATAGTGATGAATCGTTTAAGGGGTGATGGGGGAGTGGTGTAACCTTTATGCATAATGTACCACAGCGACCTCTGCAGTGACCTAGAAAACACACCATCGTCTGATATTAACTAGGACTGACGACCCTAGAATGGATCATGTTTGGGAATGATACAAGGAAGGTACCTTAGTTTCCCAATCCTGCTGTTTGAATTGGACTAATTAATAACTCTGTAATCATGCTCATCATACATTGCATGTGCCTGCAAGATGTGGAGCACTGTGGGATGAAAGCATGCCGCGAGCGTGAGATGGTGTCGCATAAGGGAGTATGTCGGTGAGGGCATCCATCATACCTGCATTCATACTTGCATTAATAAGAGTAATTAGGAGTGTTTGATTTACTGCTTTATCATTACTACTTGACTGCATTGATAACATGTTAACCTATGCTTTATGGTTCCACTGAGTTAGCTACTCACTCCCACGTTACGGGATGGTGTTGCGCACACCAACCAGACTCTGTCTCAGGTTTAGGCGAACCGACGACTCTGGAGGCGGAGCCTGATTATGACGAGGACCAGGAGGAGTTCTCGTATATGTAGTTCTCTGGCGGCTTCGACTAGGCTGTCAGGACCGACGGGTTTTCACAGGGATTGTACTTAGTTTTATTTTTGACGGTTTATTTATAAAACAGACATGTATATGGTGACTCAGATGGATTCATACTCTAGAGAATGAAACATTTATTTTGTTTCTTTACATACATATATAAAGTTCAGTCTTCCACTTACTTTTATACAGTTGATTTGGAGTATGAATTACTGTTTTGGTATAATCTCATTCATGTTTATTGCTCTAACACAGACAACATTTAAACATCATTAATTATGTTGCATAAGTGATGCGTTGGAACTCGGGAGTTGAGTTACACTCGACCCCTGATTTTTAGGGCGTTACAAGTTGGCATCAGATCATAATTTTGATTAAACCAGACCTGAGTTATGTTCCCACGACGTCCACTGATGCATTACAACCTAGGAGGGTGCGAGAAAATTTTAGAAACAATCCTAGGATTTCTGATTTCGCCATTTGGCGAAGTTCATAGAAAATGCGCGTCTTGATCGAGTCCGTGCTCGATCCTGGTCGCACGAGTCTAGTCCAAATCACTTCTAGACCGTCTATTGACATGTCTAGATCGCTATCCACCCAAAACCAGTCGTTAAAAATAAAAAATGATCAGTGGGTGTCCGAAATTGCCCGAAAGTGCCTGATCTGGAACCGAATCGAGTCGGGGGCCTCCCCACTTAAATACAATGGGACCCAGGGTCGAACCAGGGTGCATTTGGTACCTTGGGACCATGGAGAACATGGCCCCACCGCGGCGGACCGCGGTGGAGCCTCGGTCGGGTGGGCCATCTGATATGGGGCCGGGCCTGGGAACAGTCGGCCCGACCTCCCCAAGCATGTGGTGTGTGCAGTTAGGGTTGGGGTTTGGTATTTTTAGGGCTGGAACCCCCCTCTCTCTCACATCTTCCCTTCCAAACGCCCATCCCCTCCATTTTTGATTTTTCTCTCAACCCATTCCCCTAAATCATTCAATCCCCCATTTTCGTCTATAACTCACCCACTCCCATCGATCACAACAGCCCTACCCACCTACCCTACCCCTTCCTTTCACGTTTGAGCTCTCATCTCCCCCATTTGGAGCTTAAAATCGGGTAACCTCCTAACCCTATTTCCTCTTGTTCCTTCTTCATTTCCTACCCCTAGTGTCTCTTCTACACCTGTGGGGACTGTTGCTCATCGAGAATCAAAGAAATCAGCCCCTTTTTCTCTCATTCCTTCATTCCATGGCTCTTTTTGAGTTGGTTTCGGCTATCTTCTCCATTTCCTCGATCCTATCTCTCATGGGAAAGAGTAAGACCGCAACTGATGACGCTGGCCAGAGCAGCCCAGCCCATTCGAGAAGAAGAGCTGACGATGGGGCCGACACTAGCACCGTTCGAGAGTTTAGGTCGAAGCGAGACCTGGATCCTCAACATCCTATCAGAAATGCCTATCCGATAGGCATTGAATATGGGCATTTTGCTGGCCATAAGGTCGTGTTTGAAGCTCACGTGGATGAGAGAATGTTTGGCCTACACCCGATGATGGACCACTTGGTGGATATCGGATGGAATTCTATATTTGACGGTGAGTTCCCTGTATGTGAGAACACGGTTCGTGCTTTCTACGCCCACATCATAGATCCATCGTTAGAACCTCTTCAGTTCACTGTCTCTGTAAAGGGCATAAGGCGCACAATCACTGTGGATGAGGTGGTTCGGATCACGAAGATTCCTCGTGGTCAAGTGCTTCCTAGTGACGACTTCTTCAGAAGTGCGCGGGAAAAGGATCGCCGCACGCGATACCTTTGTGGTCGCCGAGTTACTTGGACACGAGGAAATTGTATTGCGGCGACAAAGATGGCCGAAGACTTCCGTTTACTCCATCACATTTTCACATACAATGTATACCCACGGTGGGGTAACCGCACGGAGTGTACTCGGTTGATGGTGGACTTTCTGTACAAGATGGGACGCGGGGACAACATATGCCTGCCCACATTCATCCTATTTCAGATAGTTCAGGTTGTTCGATCTACCAGGAACGACCTTTCGCTCCCATTTGGCCGCCTGATCTGTAGGATGACTCGCAATGTCGGCTACAGGTTGAACATGGAGGACCTTGCACCAGTCTGAGTCATAAGCGAGGCGACACTTAAGAATATGAAGATCGGCCCTCAACAGCGGCAAGCCCGACTCGACGAGTCTGGAGATGAGTCGGATAGTGCCGGTGAGGCACCCTATTGTGACCTGCACGTACTGCGGGAAGCAGGGTCATCTTATTGGGAGTTGTTTCGTGCGGATGAAGGATAGTGGTTTCTCTCCGCCACAGATGTTGGGTCGTTCTCGCCTGCAGGCCTTATCAACTCCACCTTTACAGACTATACCTGTCCATCCTTCCTTCCGACCTCCTGTATCACGGTTCAGGCCGCCGTAATGGCCCTTGGCCCCTCAGCCGAACCGTCAGCAGCAGGTGCGCGTACATACGCTTGTAGCTGAGGCACCTGACACGTCACTTGTAGCCCCGACAACTTTTGAGGGTACGGCTCACATTCACGGTACTTCTGTTTCCTTGTTGGTGGACACTGGGTCCACTACTTCTATTATTTCTTGTGGGGCAGTTAAACGTCTATCTTTGAGTACTATTCCCATTAAGGGACTGAGACTTACTACGGCCACTGAGACTTTTTCTGATATCGCACGGTTATGTGAGGGTTGCTCTATGGATTTGGGTAGCCACACCGTGCTCGTCGACCTCATTGTTGCTCCGCTGTGGCACTACGATGTTATTCTCGGTATGGACTGGCTCTCGAAGATGAGAGCAGAGATAGATTGCGATACTCGAGTCGTGACAGCCTATGGATCAGACGGCGCAGCTTTCACGTTTCCAGTACAGGTCAGTTGGCGCTGCCGTGTTGACTGTTATACTGCTTTATTAGCGTCGATTGATGGTCCGACGTTGAGAAATACGCCGGTGGTTCGAGAATTTGTAGACGTGTTTGAGACTATTCCTGGTTTAACTCCTCGGCGTAAGATCGATTTTACAATTGATCTTATGCCTGGTGCGACACCCATCTTATTGCCGACTTATCGTATGCCTCCAAGTGAGATGGAGGAGCTGCGAAAACAGATTGACGAGCTTGTAGAGAATGGTTTTATACGACCTAGTGTGTCTCCTTGGGGAGCACCTGTACTATTTGTGAAGAAGAAGGACGGGTCACTACGGTTATGTATTGACTACCGTAGGTTGAACCAGGTCACGGTGAAGAACAAGTATCCTTTGCCCAGGATAGATGATCTGTTTGATCAGTTGAGGGGGGTGAAGTATTTTTCGAAGATTGATCTACAGTCGGGATACCACCAGTTGCGCGTGAGAGATGAGGACGTGCAGAAGACAGCCTTCAGGACGTGCTTTGGGCATTATGAGTTCCTTGTGATGTCGTTCGGCCTTAAGAACGCACCAGCCGTGTTCATGGATCTGATGAACCAGGTATTTCGGCCCTTCCTGTACCGATTCATCATCGTCTTTATTGATGACATTTTGATATACTCTACTAGTCGGGAGGAGCACGAGGAGCACCTGAGAGCAGTGTTGGGTACACTGAAGAAGAACCAGTTGTTCGCACAGTACAAGAAGTGCGACTTCTGGCAGGAGGAAGTCAGGTTCCTTGGACATGTAATGTCCAAGGATGGGATAGCAGTGGACCTTGCTAAGGTGGCCGCGGTTCACGATTGGCAAGCACTCGCTCGATTCATGCGAAGTAAGGAGTTTCTTGGTCTGGCAGGGTATTACAGGTGCTTCATTCGGGATTTCTCGAAGATTGTCAGGCCGTTGTCTCAGTTGACCCGGAAGGACCTGAAGTTCGCGTAGAATGAGAAGGCGGAAGCAGCTTTCAAGGAGCTGAAGGATAAGTTGACGTCTGCCCCTGTGCTAGTATTGCCAGAGCAAGGGGAGAAATACACGATATATACTGACACGTCTCGCGTTGGTTTAGGTTGTGTCCTGATGCAGAAGGACAGGGTGATTTCGTATGCCTCGAGACAATTAAGGAAGCACGAGGAGAATTACCCTACACACGACCTGGAGTTGGCAGCTGTCATCTTTGCATTGAAGCTCTGGAGACATTACCTCTACGAAGAGGAGTTCGAGCTTTTCTGCGACCACAAGAGCCTTAAGTACATATTCACACAGCGAGACTTGAATATGAGACAACGCCGATAGATGGAGACCTTGAAGGACTTCAAGTTTAAGGTTTCCTACCATCCTGGCAAGGCGAACCTTGTGGCAGACGCGTTAAGCTGTAAGAAGGCTATAGCATTTGCGGCACCGTTGATGATAGCTGAGTGGGACATGGTTGAGTTCGTGCGGGACTTCGAGCAGAGACTCACTGTGGAGGAGTCATTTGAGTGTGTTGTGCACGTCCGGGTGCGACCACTTATTGACGACAGGGTTATTGAGTCCCAAAAGGGCGATGTGCGGCTATCTGAGCTTCGAGAGCAAGCTAGCGACGCCGAGGACTCCGAGTGGAGAGTTGGTTCTGATGGGGGCCTACGATTCCGTGGCCGTCTATGCATTCCTGACATGCCTAACTTGAGACGCTAGCTTCTCGAGTCTGCCCATAACTCGAAGCTTGCGATGCATCCTGGTAGCACGAAGATGTACCAGGATTTGAGACGGACGTATTTGTGGGATAATATGAAGGCCCACATCGCTGAGTATGTGTCTCGATGTCTTACGTGCCTTCAGGTCAAGGCAGAACATCATCGACCTCCTGGACTGCTTCATCCCATGCCCATAACAGAGTGGAAGTGGGACTTCATCTCCATGGACTTCATATCTGGGCTGCCAAAGACGAGGAAGGGACACGATTCCATTTGGGTGATTGTGGACCGGTTGACCAAATCGGCCCATTTCCTCTCTATCAGAGTTACGAACTCTGCAGACGAGCTGGCTAGATTGTACATCAGGGAGATCGTCCGTCTGCATGGAGTTCCTTTAGAGATCGTGTCGGACAGAGACACTCGGTTCACATCTATCTTCTGGACTCGTATCCAGGAAGTGATGAGTGTGAAGTTGAAGTTCAGTACGGCGTTTCATCCTCAGACTGATGGGCAAATAGAGCGGGTGAATCAGATTCTGGAGGATATGTTGCAGGCATGTGTGTTGGACTTCAAGGACAGCTGAGATGACTGTCTTCCTTACGCAGAGTTCGCCTACAACAACAGTTTTCAAGCGACTATTGGTATGGCGCCATATGAGGCCCTATATGGTCGTCCCTGCAGAGCACCGCATTGTTGGGCTGAGGTGGCGAGCGTAGTCTGATTGGCCAGGAGTTGGTTCAGGCGACTATAGAAAAGGTCGACATCATCAGGCGTTGACTACTTACAGCACAGAGCAGGCAAAAGAGTTACGCCGATACGAGGCGGCGACCGCTTGAGTTCGAGGTCGGGGATCATGTATTCCTCCGAGTTTCCCCTATGAAGGGAGTCCTTCGGTTTGGGAAGAAGGGGAAGCTCACGCCGAGGTTTATTGGTCCGTTTCAGATACTAGATCGCGTGGGTGATGTGGCGTATCATCTCGCTTTACCCACACCACTTGCATCTGTACACAACGTATTTCATGTATCTATGCTGAAGAAGTACGTTCCTGATCCTTCACATATCATCGATGGGGCAGTGTACGCTGAGCGAGGATGCTACGTATGAGTTGCGCCCGACGCGTATCCTTGACAGAAAGGAGCAGGTACTGCGTAGCAAGGTCATTCCACTTGTGAAGGTACTATGGACACATCATTCAGAGGAGGAAGCTACTTGGGAGACTGAGGCCGGGGTCAGGAAGAACTACCCTCAGATTCTCGAGGAATATGAAAAGGTACAAATTTCGAGGACGAAATTTTTGTTTAAGGGGGGTAGATTGTAACGACCCGTAAATTTCCGTACAAGGGCTCGAGTATCACCTCGACCAGAAATCACTTAGGATTAAATCCTTTAGAAATTTAACAAAGTTAACTAAGTGCTAAACTATATTAGCCATGAAATCCGTTAGAATCGCTTTAAATACGATCCGCAAGACCCAAAACTTGTAGAATCATTGACGCTAGGTTGCCCTAAAGTCTAGGATTAAACTCATTACCCGACTGCTCTCGGGAACGAATTGAAACTCCGTATTAGGTCTAGACCGCACATCAGAAATTCGATTAACACGAAGTTAAGGAACTAGGACCGCCTCACTGGGCTCGATAACCATCTCGGAAATCAGGTCCAGACGATGTCCCACGGCCATTCGCTTGAGTCCGGAGCGAGGGAGTGTGAAAACCACTATTTTCTTTACAAAATAAATATCTTGAATAGTGATCTGGCACCATTCGCCATGGATCAAGATAAGCAACTGGGCCGTCGTAATCGACCAAATTACACCCTCGGATCAGGAAAAATTTCAGGAACATTTACATGTACTTGGAATTTCGGATCGTGGCCCACTGACCGTTGAACTGAAAATGGTCCGTCACGTGTGATCTGGAAATCCGACCAAGACAAAAATGTAATCCCGCATGGATCCATGAGTTGTGAGCTTAAGTATGACGTTTGGCTCAAGGGGGGCCGCCAGAAACCCTCTTTTGAGCTGGAACAACGCCGAAATGCTTATAATAGACGTACCTCTCGAACCGGAGTCTATTCCGGAGAGGTTTTAGGCTATATAAGGGCCTTAGAACAGCCCCTCTCACAGCCATACGAATTTGGGATAAAACCCTAGAGAGAGAGAAAAAGAGAGAGAAAGCTTGGGATTTGTGGGAGCACCTTCCTCCTACTGCTTTCGATCATCACACGGGCTACACTGCCTCTTTCCAGATGCTTTCCCGACGATACCGACTCCGTTTTAAGGTAATAAACCCTAACCCTAGACCTGTTTTGAGGTGTATAGGCTACAGGTTATGAAATAGCTAACCGATTTCACTCTTTAGGCTAGAAAACTCCTGAATACGGAAGCTCCTCAACCCTTGTCGATCCGTTGAGATTCCAAGAAGCAAGGTGAGGACTTTAGGTGTATAGGTTACGGCTTTCAACACTTTCAATGTCAGATAATGATAGATTCATGATCTGCATGCAATTGCACATGTACAAAGTGTTTTCCATTTTCTGTTTCGATTAAAATTGTAGAATATGGAATTTCACATACTCTAGGTATTCGTATAAAATACTGTATACGTATTTTTTTCAGAAATGTGTTTGACATGTTTATTTGTCATATGGATATACGGTATATGGATAAAATACTTATTTGGCTAAAGGATTCGCCTAAATACATGTTTACTAATAAACACTATGTATGTAGAAATACGATATTGTAAGAAGTACCGTATACATGTATATTTTAGCAAGGTGTTTGTCATGATTAATTGTTGTATAAATATATTATGTGCGTATAAAATATTTACTTGGCGAAAGGAATCGCCGTAATACTGGTTCCCTTATATACACTATGTATGTTGAAGTTGGGTATCCTAGAAAATATCCCATACGTATAAATTTTGGTGATGTAATTGTCAGGATTATTTGCTGTATGAATATGATATATATGTATAAAATATTAGTTTGATAAAAGAACAGTCCTAATACACATTCCTCTAACATACGTCATGTATGTTGAAATAGTGCATTCCAAGTGTTTGTGAAATTACTTGAGAGTGTAAATGCTTAAGTGTTAGTGCCTTAGGTAGATGCTGAGATGGGATTCTCAACTACCTTCGAGTCACGTATGATACCCTTCATGTGGTTGTTTACTCTAACCACTCACTTATGAAATATATGTATTTGTATCCCTATTTGTATAGTGCTCTATAACATGCTTTTTAACATGCTTTGTAACTTGTTTCATAACATGCTTTATAACATGATTGCTAGTGTGCTTGAATTACCTTGTTTATCATGCTTTACTTCACATGTTATGGTTGGGAATTGATTGAGCTTGGGACTATGTCCATAGTCCAGACATCCGGTATCAGACTTGGAGTTGTGGTTGAGATTCATTTCGCCACACATGATGTGTTGGCGAACCCGTGTCTTACTTCGGTTGGCGATAGTGGTTGGCCACACGAGGTGCTTCTGCGCTTCATATCGCCCAACTTGTTGTGCGCTCGAGCCAGCCGAACACATCAAGTAACCCGTGTGTCTTATGTATGTTCACCATGTTTGGTCGCTAATGTTTGAACCTAGGGTACTAAACTTACCAGTGAGAATCCCGTTAACCATGGTACCTCGATCCGCTAAGACTCATGAGCCGGGCATGGTGGTATGGGACACCGTGGTCGAGCTGTCGGTGTACGCTGGGGCTACTTGCCTCCCCATAATGACTAGTGAGCACCTTAACTCGTGAGCGAATTATGGTGGTATGGGACACTATATTCGCGCTGTCAGCCTACATTGATAAGGTGATTTGGGAGTGGTGTAACCTTTGTGTGTAACAGCCCTGACAGCCCTTTGTAGTGACCGCGAGCATATTTTGAAGTCACAGTGCGCCTTATGGTTCGCTGCGATATATAGAGTATGAACTAGGCCTGTTTCTGTATAGTGATGAATCGTTTAAGGGGTGATGGGGGAGTGGTGTAACCTTTGTGCGTAACAGCCCTGGCAGCCTCTGCAGTGACCTAGAAAACACACTATCATCTGATATTAACTAGGACTGACGACCCTAGAATGGATAATGTTTGGGAATGATACAAGGAAGGTACCTTAGTTTCCCAATCCTGCTGTTTGAATTGGACTAATTAATAACTCAGTAATCATGCTCATCATGCATTGCATGTGCCTGCAAGATGTGGAGCACTGTGGGATGAAAGCATGCCGCGAGCGTGAGATGGTGTCGCATAAGGGAGTATGTCGGTGAGGGCATCCATCATACCTGCATTCATACTTACATTAATAAGAGTAATTAGGAGTGTTTGATTTACTGCTTTATCATTGCTACTTGACTGCATTGATAACATGTTAACCTATGCTTTATGGTTCCACTGAGTTAGCTACTCACTCCCACGTTACGGGACGGTGTTGCGCACACCAACCAGACTCTGTCTCACCGACGACTCTGGAGGCGGAGCCTGATTATGACGAGGACCAGGAGGAGTTCTCGTATATGCGATTCTTGGCGGCTTCGACTAGGTCGCCAGACCGACGGGTTTTCACAGGATTATACTTAGTTTTATTTTTACGATTTATTTATAAAACAGACATGTATATGGTGACTCAGATGGATTCATACTCTGGAGAATGAAGCGTTTATTTTGTTTCTTTACATACATATATATATATATATAGTTCAGTCTTCCGCTTGCTTTTATATTATTGATCTGGAGTATGAATTACTGTTTTGGTATAATCTCATTCATGTTTATTGCTCTAACACAGACAACATTTAAACATCATTAATTATGTTGCATAAGTGATGCGTTGGAACTTGGGAGTTGAGTTACACTCGACCCCCGATTTTCAGGGCGTTACATTGATGGGGGAGTGGTGCAACGAATGCGTGTAACAGCCCTGGCAGCCCTTTGTAGTGACCTCGAGCATACTCTAAATTTGCGGTGAGGCGACGAGTTTTTCACAGTGGATAGAGTATGAACTAAGCCTGTATCAATTTAGTGATGAACCGTTAAAAAGGTAATGGGGGAGTGGTGTAACAAGTGCGTGTAACAGCCCTGACAGCCTTTGCAGCGACCTAGAAACATATCATCATATGAGATTAACTAGGACTGACAAGCCTAGAATAGATCATGTTTGGGAATGATACAAGGGAGGTACCTTAGTTTCCCAATACTGCTGTTTGAAATGGAATAATAACAACTCGGTAATCATGTTCATCATCGCATTGTATGTGCTTGGAAGATGTGGAGCACTGAGGAATGAAAGCATGCCGCGAATGTAAGATGGTGTCGCACGAGGGAGTGTGTGGTGAGGGCATACATCATGACTGCATTTTCATACTTGCATTAATAAGAGTATTTAAGAGTGTTTGACTTTACTGCTTTATCATTACTGCTTGACTGTTTTGATAACATGTTAACCTATGCTTTATTGTTCCACTGAGTTGATCACTCACTCCCACGTTACGGGACGGTGTTGTACACACCAACCAGACTTGTTTGAGTTTCAGATGATGGCGATGCTGCGAAGCGGAGCCGAACTTTTATGAGGATGAGGAGGATTCCTCCTTTATACAGTTTCATGCGGGTTCCTGTGAGCCGTGTCTTGATCGACGGGGCTTTCTTGGATATTGACTAGATGACCTTACACAATTTGGTATAATTTGGAATTATACTTGTAAATATTTAACTTGGTAACATTATCATACTCTGAACACTCACCACAGTTTATATAGTTTATATATCTATCACAGTCTTCCGCTTGCTATCTCACTTATCTCTGGAGTATGATATGTTGTTTTGTCTTAATCTCACTCATGTTCAATGCATTAATACAGACAACTTTCAATCATCATTCATTATGTTGCATAAGTGATGCGTTGAAACTCAGAAGTTAAGTTATGCTCGACCCCCGATTTTTAGGGCGTTATAAGTAATGATAAAGCAATACAACAATCAGGTCCTTAGTACTCTTGTTAATGCAAGAATGATATGAATGATATGATGTATGCCCTCGCCTACACTCCCTCAGCAACTTCACCTCACGTTCGTGCATGACAACACTGCCTCAGTGCTTGACCTGCAACCATTGAATGCACGCGTAATGCAGTGCATGCATATAATTACCAAGTTCTTATTAGTCCTTTTCATACAGTAGGATTGAAAAGCTAAGGTACCTCCCTTATATCAATACCCAAACAATGATCCATTCTAGGGTCGTCAATCCTAGTAAATCTCATACGAAGTTGCGGTTCTAGGTCACTACCACCAACGCCCTACCAACTGGCAATCTATTTTCGAAGGCACGTCACCGACCCGACTGGGGACCACAGCCAGGTTACGATGGGGTAAGCCTAGTTTATACTCTCATTGCTATGGAAGGCTCGTTGCCTCAAGGTAGTCTCGGAATATGCTCGAGGTCACTACAAAGGGCACGTCTAGGGCTGTCAGGGCTGTTGCACGGAATCGTTACACCACTTCCCCATCACCCATCACGACTTTGTCATCAAAACATTGTAGGCCGACAGGTCGAATAAAGTGTCCCATACCACCATATTCGGCTCACGAGTCTGGGTTGTTCACTGGTCACTACGGGGAGGCTCGTCGCCCCAGTGTAGGCCGACAGCTCGACCACGGTGTCCCATACCACCAAGTCTGGCTCATGAGTCTTAGCGGATCGAGGTACCTAGGTTAACGGGGTTTCCACTGGTGAGTTTGGTACCTTAGGTTCAAGTAGTAGCATTCAAATATGGTGAACATACATAGGGCCAATCGGGTTACTTGACGAGCTCGACTAGCACGAGCGCACATCAAGTGGATCGACATGAAGTGCGTAAGCACTCCGTGTGGCCTAACCACTGTCGACAACAGAAGTACGACTCGGATTCGTCGAACATATCCTGTGTGGTGAAACAACATCATCCACCAATCTAGGATTTGTTACCGATTGCCTGGACTATATAATAGCTCCAATCACATTTAATTACAACAAAATATCCTAGAAGATAGTTAAAGCAGTAATGAATCAAGATTTCAAATCATACAATCAAAGGTCCGATATTGTCCGCTTTAGGGCTGCCAGGGCTATTGCACGGAATCATTACACTACTCCCCCATCACCCTTCACGGCTTTGTTCTTGCATTTTATAGAATACAACATAAACATAGATTTATACATATACATTACATAGATAAACAAACACTATAATATACGGTACATGGAAGAAAGCATACACATAGTTAAAGGAGTTGAGAATCATATCTCAACACCCCATTAGAGAAGAATTTATAAGCACTTACTCATACAGACATTTTTACACACACTTAGTTTGCACATAACATCATACATGGTATGTAGTAGTTAAAATACGTATCAGGGCAAATCCTTTCGTCAAAGGATTGCCGCCTATACAACAATCACATATCCACGACGGTTAGTCATGGCGTACACTAATGCATAGTTTATACTCACTTAGACATTTTCACAAACACTTAGGCTACAAATTGTATATACATGACGTATGTTAATATAACAAGTATTAAGCTAATCCGTTCACCCATAAGTTGATACACATACATCTAGTATACATAGACAATAATTAATCATGGTAAGCACAAATTCGTATTTCATATGTATACGGTATTTTCTATAAATACGAGGAATACAGTATATTCAACATAGTTAACGTATATATGAAAAACAAAACTAACAACACTTTGTACATGTGTAATAGCATCCACATCAATAATATATCATTAACTAACATTGAAAGCCTTGAAAACTATAACCTATATATTTAAAGTCCGCACCTTATGTCGTAGAACCGTAACGAACTCGACAAAGATTCTAGGTCTTTGTCAACGATGAAATGGCAACTTATATCACGAGTTAAGTTAGCTATTTCACTACTTGTAACAATTGAAACCCTATAATAGGTTAGGGTTAGGTTTTCTTACCTAAGAACGAAGTCAGAATCGCCCTAGTAGCGACACAGACGCGATGAATAAGCACATAGAATCGCAGAAGCGATTCTCAAGAATAACTCCCACTCATTCACTTACTTTCTCTCTCTTTCCTTCTCTTTCTTTCTTCTCTCTCCCTTAGGTTTAGGAAATTCATATGGAATATGAGAGAGAGGATTTAAGCCTCTTATATTGGCCCAGAATTGCCTGAAATAGGCCCAATGCCAAGGTATACTTAAGTTATGTCCAAAGGGAGGCTGTTCTATCTCAATGGAGCACTTCCGGAGCCCCCCATTGAGCCAAAGGTCAGACTTAAGCTCCCTGACTATGGATCTAGGTCAAGTTAAGTTTTCATTCCAGTCGGGTCCCCAGATCACACGTGGCGGACCAGTTTCAATTCAACGGTCACCGGAACTCGATTAGGATTACAAGTACACTGCCATGTGTATGAAATTTCTCCTGATCCGAGGGTGTATTTGGGTCAAATTCTGACGGTCTGATTGCTTATATCAGGCCCACAAGCGAGAAGTCTCAGATTACTTGAATTGGATTTAATTTCTAAAGAAAATCACATTTTCTCACATACTTCACTCCGGGCTCAAGTGAATAGACCCGGGACACTATCTGGATTTGGTTTCCGAGATGGTTGTCAAGCCCAGTAAGGCGGTCCTAATTATATAGCTTCGTATTATTTGGACTTTTGATGTGCGGTCCAGATCTGATACGGAGTTTCAATGTACTCCCGAGAGCAACTGGGTAATAAGATTGATCCTAGATTTCAGCGTAACCTAACGTCGATGATTCTACAAGTTTTACGTCTTACAGATCGTATTTAAAGTGATTCAGGCGGATTTCACAGCTAATCTAGTTTAGCACTTAGTTAAACTCGTCTAATTTCTAAAGGATTTGAGGTTTAAGAGGTTCAAAAGGGGTTAGAATCTACTCCTTGCCTAAGAACATCTAGCTCGAGGTTGGCAAAAATCTGGGGCGTTACAATCTACCCTGCTTAAAAATAATTTTGTCCCCGAAATTGCCTAAGGGTAGTAAGTAAAGATTTTATTATTCCTCTTGATCAAGTTTTACTAATTTCAAGTTTATATGCGTGGTACGGCATATACTATCTATGCTAGTCTAGTTCATATTCGTCTACCTCCCTTAAAACCTTTTTCACTCTAAAACTGGCTAAGGCTTCTATTGGGTTTATATTCAACGAGCACAGTTGGGGATACACCGACCTCGGCTCTTGTAATTCATCTCGTACCCATTGCTAGGCCTATTCTTTAGTATGAATTGATTTAATACTTGAACCCTAATTGCTTTTATTTCAGTAATTTCAATGTTAACAGTCTAAGGAAGGTTCAACCCCTATTTAGTGACCATCTAGTGACCTAACCATTCATATAACCTAGATCAATTTCCTTCGATCCTGGGCCAGTGGGGCAAGGGTCCACCACGCTTCCGCTGCGCCACTCTGATCCAACGGATGTATTAGCTGACTTAACTAGATTGGGGTCATAATGTTCTACCCCCCTTTAAAAATAATTTTCACTCTCAAGGCTCAAGGATCTATGTCCTGACCCGTATGCCATAACAAGGTGCAATTTAAGACCTGTCCTTAACATGAAATGGGATACGATCTCCCAATACATTGGTCTTCCTCCCATCGATGATGGGTGCTATGGCATTGGTACCTATGGTTATAGAAATGAACTAAAATGATGGGTGTTATGGTTGATTTTAGGGATGGGTGTGAGTTTGTGGCAAGATGCCTACGTCTACCAAAGAAGGACTTTTACTACGGTCCCAACTTACCCTTTATAATCAGGTCTGGTTTAATATTATAAGATAATCGATAGATTATTAGTACACAAGGAATTTGGATAAAATAGGTTAATGGGCAAGCTATCTATTACCCATTGAGACATTTCTTGGGCCAAGACAAAAAATATCCCTATTGGCTATATGTTCTTAACACTTCTTAAAGACGAAGTAATAAACTTTTGGTTGTAAGTGGTTCGGCCAACACGGAAGGAAAGTTGTGTAGTGGGTCTGAGTCGGATACATAGACCTTCTGCCTAGCTAGGAAAGAAAAGTTGTCGTATTAGTTCTTAATCCCAGTTGATCCCAATCTTCTACTTGATCAGAGCATAGAGTTCAGTGGTAACTACCAGGATTAAGAATTTGATTCAAACCGCGAATACTTCGCTTATATATAGTTGCTCTACTCCGTGTTCCCGATCGATTGTAATAAGTCCTAGGGAAGGCAATTCTAACGGGTATGTTAATTTGACCTAACGTTAAATCCAAGGGATATATAAGTTTTCCTCTGAGCGCGACTAGTTTCTAAGTTAAAACAACTTTCCTAAGAGTTATTAAAGAAGCTCATAAGTATCAAGGGAATCCAATGAAAGAATGAGGTCTTCCTCCAACCTAATCAAGCCGACTAACTAAGTCTTCATTTCAATTATCTTCGTATAATCAGTCTTTTACATTCCTTAGTATTACCAGTATCCTAGTCTTAACTTGGGACTAGCTGTAATCCAATAGTTGTGATTTAAAGTCTACGCTCATACGCTAGATGATTTCATATCATTTCTAATACAGGGAAGTGTTTTATCACTTAGGGTCAAAGGTCATCTGATTGGAATTTAGTTGCCTGAACTTGAATTTAACTATGCTCGAGCACTTCACACATGACCATACCAGCTAAGGAGGTCCTCTAGTTCATGTTATCAATTTATTAGATTTCCTATATTGTTAGAATTTTCTTAAAATCTGGGAGTACCCACTTTAGGTCCCAAAACTCAAGGGCCTGTTTGGCCAGTGGTATTACATTGTATTCAATGGATTACATTGCTAATCTCACTTCGGGATTGGGAATGACATGTTTCGAAGGAGGGTGGGATGGGATTAAAATCAATTTCATAGGCTTTGGAAAATGGGCCTTGTGTTGGAAAGTGTGAGATGGGATTTCCAAATCTCATAGTGATGAATTTCCAAGTGTAATTTGAAAGGAAAACTCGGGATTTACTTTTAATTGCATCATTCCAAACATGGTATTGGAAAACATGGGATACACCCAATCCGGGGACAATACCTCACACATGCATTTATTGTTACTTTTACAATTTCAACCACCTTAAATTCACCTAATGCAGTTGGCAGAACGGGCCTTAAATGTCCCACCATTTGGAGGTTGCGAAGGTTATGGGACACAAAAATGTCTGAACATTTGGAGGTTGTGAAGGTAATGGTGGTGGACAGGTGCAAGATGTGGAAGAAGATGAAGGCTTTAATGAATAGAAGTGGGGATGTGAGATCATTTTACATGGTCTCGACTACATACGGGCTATAGTACTGTCATTAATCTCACCAGTCGACGAAACTTGGGACACTAATGTGGTTTTTAGATTCCATCGCCCCCTTCCTAAATCAGAGCGTGTCAGAGTGTATCATGTTACCATAACCCAGGTCCAGTTTAATCCAAATCATGCTCTGATACCATCTTGTAATGCCCTGAAAATCAGAGGTCAAGCAAAGCTCAGCTCCTTAGTTCCAACGCATCACTTGTGCAACATAGATAATGATGATTATGATGAGTGCATTGAAACATGAATGGGATTAGACTAAAACAACATATCATACTCTAGAGACAGTTAAATTACGCCAGCGAAAGACTATGATAGATATATAACATATATAAACTGTTGTAAGTCTCCAAAGTGTGAACATATTACCAGGTTAAATATATCAATGTATACTCAAAAAATGAATAAAATGAATATACACGAGTGTTCCAAAAGAGCAAACTAAAGTGTAATGGCATCTAATCAGCAACCCTGTAACCCCATTGATCAGAAGATGGTCTACATAGACCCACCTGATAGCTGTATAAGGAGAAACCCTCCTCATCATCATAGAAATCCGGCTTCGCTTCGCAAGCATCGCCATCATCTGAAACTCAAACAGGGTCTGGTTGGTGTGTACAACACCGTCCTGTAACGTGGAATAATAAAGCAAAGGTTAACATGTTATCAATTCAGTCAAGCAGTAATGATAAAGAAATACAACAATCAGGTTCTAAGTACTCTTGTTAATGCAAGAATTATATGAATGATATGATGTATGCCCTCACCTACGCTCCCTCAGTGACTTCATCTCACATTTGTGCATGACAACACTGCCTCAGTGCTTGACCTGCAACCCCTGAACGCATACGTAATGCAGTGCATGCATATGATTACCAAGTTCTTATTAGTCCTTTTCATACAGCAGGATTGGGAACCTAAGGTACCTCCCTTATATCAATACCCAAACAATGATCCATTCTAGGGTCGTCAATCCTAGTAAATCTCATATGAAGTTACGGTTCTAGGTCACTACCACCAATGCCCTACTAACTGACAGTCTATTTTCGAAGGTACGTCACCGACCTGACTAAGAACCACAGCCAAGCTGCGATGGGGTAGGCCTAGCTTATACTCTCGTTGCTATGGAAGGCTCGTCGCCTCAACATAGTCTTAGAGTATGCTGGAGGTCACTACAAAGGGCACTTCTAGGGCTGTCAGGGCTGTTGCATGGAATCGTTACACCACTCCTCCATCACACATCACGACTTCATCATCAAAACATTGTAGGCCGATAGCTCGAATACAGTGTCCCATACCACCGTATTCGGCTCACGAGTCTGGGTTGCTCACTGGTCACTACGGGGAGGCTCGTTGCCCCAGCGTAGGCCGACAGCTCGACCACAGTGTCCCATACCACAATGTCCGGCTCATGAATCTTAGCGGATCGAGGTACCAAGGTTAACGGGGTTTCCACTAGTGAGTTTGGTACCTTAGGTTCAAGTAGTAGCATACAAACATGGTGAACATACATAGGGCCAATCGGGTTACTTGACGAGCTCGACTAGCATGAGCGCACATCAAGTGGATAGACATGAAGTGCGTAAGCACTCCGTGTGGCCTAACCACTGTCGACAACAGAAGCATGACTCGGATTTGTCGAACACATCCTGTGTGGCGAAACAACATCATCCACCAATCTAGGATCTATTACCGATTGCCTGGACTATACAATAGCCCCAATCACATTCTATTATAACAAAATATCCTAGAAGATAGTTAAAGCAGTAATAGATCAAGATTTCAAATTATACAATCAAAAGTCCGATATTGTCCGCTTTAGGGCTGTCAGGGCTATTGCACGGAATCATTACACTACTCCCCCATCATCCTTCACGGCTTTGTTCTTGCATTTTATAGAATACAATATAAACATAGATTTATACATATGCATTACATAGATAAACAAACACTATAATATATAGTACATGGAAGAAAGCATACACATAGTTAAAGGAGTTGAGAATCATATCTCAACACCCAATTAGAGAAGAATTTATAAGCACTTACTCATGCAGACATTTTTACATACACTTAGTCTGGACATAACATCATACATGGTATGTAGTAGTTAAAATACGTATCAGGGCAAGTCTTTTCATCAAAGGATTGCCACCTATACAACAATCACATATCCACAACGGTTAGTCGTGTTGTACACTAATGCATAGTTTATACTCACTTAGACATTTTCACAAACACTTAGGCTATAAATTGTACATACACGACGTATGTTAATATAACAAGTATTAAGCTAATCCGTTCACCCAGAAGTTGATACACATGCATCTAGCATACATTGACAACAATTAATCATAGCAAGCACAAATCCGTATTTCATACATATACGGTATTTTCTACAAATATGAAGAATATAGTATATTCAAAAAAGTTAACGTATATTTGAAAAATGAAACGGACAGCACTTTGTATATGTGTAATAGCATCCACGTCAGTAATATATCATTAACTAAAATTGAAAGCCTTGAAAACCATAACCTATACGTTTAAAGTCCGCACCTTATGCCATAGAACCGTAACGAACTCAATAGAGATTCTAGGTCTTTGTCAACGATGAAATGGCAACCTATATCACGAGTTAAGTTAGCTATTTCGCTACTTGTAATAATTAAAACCCTATAACAGGTTAGAGTTAGGTTTTCTTACCTAAGAACGAAGTCAGAATCGCCCTAGTAGCGACACAGACGTGATGAATAAACACGTAGAATCGCAGAAGTGATTCTTAAGAATAACTCTCTCTCTTTCCTTCTCTTTCTTTCTTCTCTCTCCCTTAGGTTTAGGAAATTCGTATGGAATATGAGAGAGAGGGTTTAAACCTCTTATATAGGCCCAGAATTGCTAAAAATAGGCCCAGGGCCAAGGTATACTTAGGTTATGTCTAAAGGGAGGCTGTTCTGTCTCAACGGAACACTTTCGGAGCCCCCCCTTGAGCCAAAGGTCGGACTTAAGATCCCTGACTATGGATCTAGGTCGAGTTAAGTTTTCATTCCAGTCGAGTCCCCAGATCACACGTGGCGGACCAGTTTCAATTCAACGGTCACTGGAACTCGATCAGGATTACAAGTACACTACCATGTGTATGAAATTTCTCCTGATCCGAGGGTGTATTTGGGTCAGATTCTGACGGTCTGATTGCTTATATCAGGCCTGCAAGCAACAAGTCTCAGATTACTTAAATTCAATTTAATTTCTAAAAAAAACCACGTTTTCTCACACACTTCACTCCGGGCTCAAGCGAATAGCCTCGGGACACTATCTGGATTTGATTTTTGAGATGGTTGTCAAGCTCAGCAAGGCGGTCCTAATTATATAACTTCATATTCTTCGAACTTTCGACGTGCGGTCCAGATCTGATACGGAGTTTCAATGTACTCCCGGGGCAACTGGGTAATGAGATTGATCCTAGATTTCAGGGTAACCTAGCATCGATGATTCTACAAGTTTTGGTCTTACAGATCGTATTTAAAGTGATTCAGGCAGATTTCACAGCTAATCTATTTTAGCACTTAGTTAAACTCGTCTAATTTCTAAAGGATTTGAGGTTTGAGAGTTCAAAAGGGGTTAGGGTCTACCCCTTGCCTAAGGACATCTAACTCCAGGTTGGCAAAAATCTGGAGCGTTACACTATTTCAAGCTCTTTGAAATGGTAACTTGTTAAGCTTCCAAATGCGACCAAAATTGCTTAATTCAGAGACCGTTCGATATCCCAAAAGCTCGTCGAAACTCTTCGATTTTCATTTTTCAATATGGATTGTTAATCTTTTCAAATCATGTGATCCAACAGAGATGCCCATAACTCCATCGTTTGATGTCGGATTGGGTCAATTTTTGGTCATCTAAAAGGTACTTTAGTGCTCTTTCATTCCTAATTAAAATCGTCGTATTCCGAGACCATTTAGGCATACGTAAGTGGGATCGCAGTCGTCGGTCCTAAATTTTTCCATCTTCTCCTTGTCCAATAGTAATGCTTATAACTCTCTCTTTAGAGGTCGAATTTAGAATATTTTGAGCTCATTGGAATCTTAACTTGACAAGCTTCCAAATTGGACCATAATTGGCTAATTCGGAGAGCGTTCGATATCCCAAAAGCACATTGGAAGTCTTCGATCGTCATTTTTCAATATGGATTGTTAATCGTTCCAAATCACGTGATCCAATGGAGACGCCCATGACTTCATCATTTGATGTTGGATTGGATCAATTTTTGGTAATCTGAAAGGTACTTTAGTGCTCATTCATTCCTCACTGGAATCATGGTATTCCGAGACCATTTCGGCATCCATAAGTGGGATGGCAGTTATCGGTCCTGAATTTTTCCTTCATCTCCTTCTCCAATTGTAACCCTCATAACTACCTCTTCAGAGTTCGAATTTCGACTATTTCAAGCTCATTGGGATGGTTACTTGTCAAGCTTCCAAATAGGACCGGAATTGCCAACTTTAGAGACCATTTGATATCCCAAAAGCTCGTTAGAACTCTTCGATCGCCATTTTTCAATATGGATTGTTAATCTTTCCAAATCGCGCAATCCAATGTAGACGGCCATAACTCCATCGTTTGATGTCGGATTGGGTCAATTTTTTACCATCTGAAAGGTATTTCAGTGCTCTTCCATTCGTAACTGGAATCGTTGTATTCCAAGACCCTTTGGGCATCCGTAAGTGGGATCGCAGTTGTCGGTCTTGAATTTTTTCTTCATCTCGTTGTCCAATAGTAACCCTCATAACTCTCTCTTCAGACGTCGAATTTAGACTATTTGAGCTCATTGACAAGCATCCAAATGGGACTAGAATAGGCTAATTCGAAGACCGTTCGATATCTCAAAAACATGTTAGAACTCTTCAATCATCTTTTTTCAATATGGATTGTTAATCATCCCAAATAGTGCGATCCAACAGAGACGCCCATAACTCCATCATTTAATGTCGGATTAGGTCGATTTTTGGTAATCTGAAAGGTACTTTAGTGCTCTTTCAGTCCTAACTAGAATCATGGTATTTCGAGACCATTTCGGCATCCATAAGTGGGATCGCAGTCGTCGGTCCTGAATTTTTCCTTCATCTCCTTGTCCAATAATAATCCTCATAACTGCCTCTTCAGAGGTCGAATTAAGACAATTTCATACTCATTGGAATGGTTACTTGTCAAGCTTCCAAATGGGACTAGAATTAGCGAATTCACAGACATTTCGATATCCCAAAAGCTCGTTGGAACTCTTCGATCGTCATTTTTCCTTATGGATTGTTAATCTTTCCAAATCGTGCTATCCAACGGAGACGCCCATAACTCCATCGTTTGATGTCAAATTAGGTCTATTTTTAGTCATCTGAAAGGTATTTCATTGCTCTTTAATTCCTAACTAGAATCGTCGTATTTCAAGACCCTTTGGGCATCTGTAAGTGGGATAGCAGTCGTCGGTCCTAAATTTTTCCATCTTCTCCTTGTCCAATTGTAATGCTTATAACTCTCTCTTTAGAGGTCGAATTTAGAATATTTTGAGCTCATTGGAATTGTAACTTGACAAGTTTGCAAATTGGACCATAATTGGCTAATTCGGAGACCGTTCGATATCCCAAAAGCATATTGGAACTCTTCGATCGTCATTTTTCAATATGGATTGTTAATCTTTCCAAATTTCGCGATCCAATGGAAACGCCCATAACTTCATCATTTGATGTCGGATTGGGTTGATTTTTGGTAATTTGAAAAGTACTTTAGTGCTATTTCATTCCTCACTAGAATCATGGTATTCCGAGACCATTTCGTCATCCATAAGTGGGATGGTAGTTGTCGGTCCTGAATTTTTCCTTCATCTCCTTCTCCAATTATAACCCTCATAACTGCCTCTTCAGAGTTTGAATTTCGACTATTTCAAGCTCATTGGGATGGTTACATGTTAAGCATCCAAATAGGACCAGAATTGCTGACTTCAGAGACCATTTGATATCCCAAAAGCTTGTTGGAACTCTTCGATTGCCATCTTTCAATATGAATTGTTAATCTTTCCAAATCGCGCGATCCAACATAGACAGCCAGAACTCCATCGTTTGATGTCGGATTGGGTCGATATTTTATCATTTGAAAGGTATTTCAGTGCTCTTTCATTCCTGACTGGAATCGTCGTATTCCAAGACCCTTTGGGCATCTGTAAGTGGGATCGCAGTCGTCGGTCCGGAATTTTTCCTTCATCTCATTGTTTAATAGTAACCCTCATAACTCTCTCTTTCGACATCAAATTTAGAGTATTTTGAGCTCATTGGAATTGTAACTTGACACGCTTCCAAATGGGACTAGAATAGGCTAATTCGAAGACCGTTCGATATCTCAAAAGCACATTGGAACTCTTCAATCATCTTTTTTTTAATATGGATTGTTAATCATTCCAAATAGTGCGATCCAACGGAGACGCCCATAACTCCATTATTTAATGTCGGATTGGGTTGATTTTTGGTAATCTGAAAGGTACTTTATTGCTCTTTCAATCCTAACTGGAATCATGGTATTCTGAGACCATTTCGGCATCCATAAGTGGGATCGCAGTCATCGGTCCTGAATTTTTCCTTCATCTCCTTGTCCAATAGTAATCCTCATAACTGCCTCTTCAGAGGTCGAATTAAGACAATTTCACACTCATTGGATTGGAAACTTGTCAAGCTTCCAAATGGGACTAGAATTGCCTAATTCACAGACATTTCGATATCCCAAAAGCTCGTTGGAACTCTTCAATCGTAATTTTTCCTTATGGATTGTTAATCTTTCCAATTCATGCGATCCAATGGAGACGCCCATAACTCCATCGTTTGATGTTAAATTGGGTCGATTTTTGGTCATCTGAAAGGTACTTCAGTGCTCTTTCATTCCTTACAGGAATCGTCATATTCCGAGACCATATATGCATCCGAAAGTGGGATCGCAGTCGTCGGTCCTGAATTTTTCTTTCTTCTCCCTGTCCAATAGTAACTTTCATAACTCTCACTTCAGAGGTCGAATTTAGAATATTTTGAGCTCTTGGAATTGTAACTTGATAAACTTCCGAATTTGACTAGAATTGGCTAATTCAGAGACTGTTCGATATCCTAAAAGCTCGTTGGAACTCTTCGATAGTCATTTTTCAATATGGATTGTTAATCTTTCCAAATCATACGATCCAATGGAGACCGCTATAACTCCAACGTTGGATGTCGGATTGGGTCAATTTTTGGTAATTTGAAAGGTATTTTAGTTCTCTTTCATTCCTAGCTGGAATCATGGTATTCCGAGACCATTTCGGCATCCATAAGTGGGATCGTAGTCGTCGGTCTTAAATTTTTCCTTCATCTCCATGTCCAATAGTAACCCTCATAACTCTCTCTTTTGAGGTCAAATTTAGAATATTTTAAGCTCATTAGAATCGTAACTTGACAAGCATCCAAATTGGACTAGAATTAGCTAATTCGGAGACCGTTCAATATCCCAAAAGCACGTTTGAACTCTTCGATCGTCATTTTTAATATGGATTGTCAATCTTTCTAAATTACGCGATCCAATGGAGACGCCCTTAACTCCATTGTTTGATGTCGGATTGGGTCGATTTTTGGTAATATGAAGGGTACTTTACTGCTCTTTCATTCCTCACTGGAATCATGGTATTCCGAGACCATTTCGACATCCATAAGTGGGATCGCAGTTGTCAGTCCTATATTTTTCCTTCATCTCCTTGTCCAATTAAGATAATTTCACGCTCATTGGAATGGTCACTTGTCAAGCTTCCCAATGGGACCAAAATTGTCTAATTCAGAGACATTTCAATATCACAAAAGCTCGTTGGAACTCTTTGATCGTCATTTTTCCCAATGGATTGTTAATATTTCCAAATCGCGCGATCCAACGGAGATGTCAATCCATTATTTGATGTTAGATTGGGTCGATTTTTGGTAATCTGAAAGGTACTTTAGTTCTCTTTCATTCCTCACTGGAATTATGGTATTCTGAGACCATTTCGACATCCATTAGTGGGATCACAGTGGTCAATCCTAAATTTTTCCTTCATCTCCTTGTCCAATAGTAACCCTCATAACTATCTTGTCAGAGGTCGAATTTAGAATATTTTGAGCTCATTAGAATCGTAACATGACAAGCATCCAAATTGGACCAGAATTGGCTAATTCGGAGACCGTTCGATATCCAAAAAGCACGTTGGAACTCTTCAATCGTCATTTTTCAATATGGATTGTTAATCTTTACAAATCACGCGATCTAATAGAGACGCCCACAACTCCATCGTTTGATGTCCAATTGGGTCGATTTTTGGTAATATGAAAGGTACTTTAGTGCTCTTTCATTCCTCACTAGAATCATGGTATTCCGAGATTATTTTGGCATCCATAAGTGGGATCACAGTCGTCGGTCCTGAATTTTCCCTTCATCTCCTTGTCCAATAGTGACCCTCATAACTCTCTCTTCAGAGGTCGAATTTAGAATATTTTAAGCTCATTGGAATCATAACTAGACAAGCTTCCAAATTAGACCAGAATTAACTAATTCGGAGACTGTTCCATAGCCTAAAAGCACGTTGGAACTCTTCGATCATCATTTTTCAATATGGATTGTTAATCTTTCTAAATCGTGCCAACGGAGATGCCCATAACTCCATCATTTGATGTCGGATTGGGTTGATTTTTGGTCATCTAAAAGGTACTTTAGTGCTCTTTCATTCCTAATTGGAATCATGATATTTCGAGACCATTTCGGCATCCATAAGTGGGATCGCAGTCGTTGGTCCTAAATTTTTCTTTCATCTCCTTGTCCAATAGTAAACCTCATAACTCTCTCTTAAGAGGTCAAATTTAGAATATTTTGAGCTCATTGGAATCGTAACTTGACAGGCTTCCAAATTGGACTAGAATCGGCTAATTCGGAGACCGTTCGATATCCCAAAAGCACGTTGGAACTCTTCGATCGTTAGCTTTCAATATGGATTGTTAATCTTTCCAAATTGCGCGATCCAATGGAGACGCCCATAACTCCATCGTTTGATGTCAGATTGGTTCGATTTTTGGTAATTTGAAAGGTACTTTAGTGCTCTTTCATTCCTTATTGGAATCATGGTATTCCGAGACCATTTTGACTTCCATAAGTGGGATCACAGTCGTCAGTCTTGAATTTTTCTTTCATCTTCTTGTCCAATAGTAACCCTTATAACTCTCTGTTCAAAGGTCAAATTTAGAATATTTTAAGCTCATTGGAATCGTAACTTGACAAGCTTCCAAATTGGACAAAATTTAGCTAATTCAGAGACCGTTTGATAACCCAAAAGCACGTTGGAACACTTCAATCATCATTTTTCAATATGGATTGTTAATCTTTCCAAATTGCGTGATCCAATAGAGACGCCTATAACTCTATCGTTTGATGGCGGATTGGTTTAATTTTTTGTAATCTAAAAGGTACTTTAGTGCTCATTCATTCCTAACTAGATTCATGGTATTCCGAGACCATTTGGACATCCATAAGTGGGGTCGCAGTCATCGGTCCTGAATTTTTTCCTTCATCTCCTTGTCCGATAGTAACCCTCATAACTCTCCCTTCAGGGGTCGAATTTAGAATATTTTAAGCTCATTGGAATCATAACTTGACAAGCTTCCAAATTGGACCAGAATTAGCTAATTCAGAGACCATTCGATATCCCAAAGTACGTTGGAACTCTTCGATCGTCATTTTTCAATATGGATTGTTAATCTTTCCAAATCGCGCAATCCAACGGAGATGCCCATAACTCCATCGTTTGATGTCTGATTGGGTCAACTTTTGGTAATCTGAAAGGCACTTTAGTGCTCTTTCATGCCTAACTAGAATCATGTATTCCGAGACCATTTTGGCATCCATAAGTGGGGTTACAGTCATCAGTCCTGAATTTTCCTTCATCTCCTTATCCAATAGCAACCCTCGTAACTCTCTCTTCAGAGGTTGAATTTAGAATATTTTAAGCTCATTGGAATCCTAACTTGACAAGCTTCCAAATTGGACCAAAATTAGCTAATTCGGAGATCGTTCGATATCCCAAAGCACGTTAGAACTCTTTGATCGTCATTTTTCAATATGGATTGTTAATCTTTCTAAATCGTGTGATCCAACGGAGACGCCCATAACTCCATCGTTTGTTGTCTGATTGGGTCAATTTTTGGTAATCTGAAAGGTACTTTAGTGCTCTTTCATTCCTAACCAGAATCATGGTATTCCGAGACCATTTCGGCAACCATAAGTGGGATCGCAGTCGTTGGTCCTGAATTTTTCCTTCATCTCCTTGTCCAATAGTAACCCTCATAACTGCCTCTTTTGAGGTTTAATTTAGACTATTTCAAGCTCATTGGGATGGTAACACTTCATGCTTCCTAATGGGACCGGAATTGCCGAATTCAGAGACCATTCTAAATCCCAAAAGTTCATTGGAACTCTTCAAACGTCATTTTTAATATGGATTGTTAATCTTTCCAAATCGCACGAAGCAATGGAGACGCCCATAACTCCATCGTTTGATGTCAGATTGGGTCAAATTTTGGTCATCTGAAAGGTACTTTAGTGCTCTTTCATTCCTGATTAGAATCATCGTATTCTGAGGCCATATGGGCATTTGTAAGTGGGATCGCAGTCGTCGGTCCTGAATTTTTCCATCATCCCCTTGTCCAATAGTAACACTGATAACTCTCTCTTTAGAAGTCAAATTTAGAATATTTTGAGCTCATTTGAATCGTAACTTGATAAGCTTCCAAATTGGACCATAATTAGCTAATTCGGAGACCGTTCGATATCCCAAAAGCACATTGGAACTCTTCGATTGTCATTTTTCAATATGATTGTTAATCTTTCCAAATCGCGCGATCCAATGGATACGCCCATAACTCCATCATTTGAAGTCGGATTGGGTCAATTTTTGGTAATCTGAAAGGTACTTTAGTGCTCTTTTATTCCTGACTGGATTCATGGTATTCTGAGACCATTTTGGCATCCATAAGTAGGATTGCAGTCGTCAGTCTTGAGTTTTTCCTTCATCTCCTTGTCCAATAGTAACCCTCATAATTGTCTCTTCAAAGTTTGAATTTTGACTATTTCAAGCTCATTGGGATGGTAACTTTTCAAGGTTCCAAATAAGATCGAAATTGCCGACTTAAGAGACCATTTGATATCCCAAAAGCTCTTTGGAACTCTTCGATCGCCATTTTTGAATATGGATTGTTAATCTTTCCAAATCGCGCAATCCAATGTAGACACCTATAACTCTATTGTTTGATGTCAAATTAGGTCAATTTTTGGTCATCTGAAAGGTATTTAAGTGCTCTTTCATTCCTGACTGGAATCGTCGTATTCCAAGACCCTTTGGGCATCCGTAAGTGAGATCGCAGTCATCGGTCCTGAATTTTTCCTTCAACTCGTTGTCCAATAGTAACCCTCATAACTCTCTCTTTAGAGGTCGAATTTAGACTATTTTAAGCTCATTGGAATCGTAACTTGACAAGCTTCCAAATGGGATAAAAATAGGCTAATTCGAAGACCGTTCGATATCTCAAAAGCACGTTGGAACTCTTCGATCGACATTTTTCAATATGGAATCATTCCAAATCGTGCGATCCCACAGAGATGCCCATAACTCCATCATTTAATGTCGAATTGGGTCAATTTTTGTTAATCTGAAAGGTACTTTAGTGCTCTTTCAATCCTAATTGGGATCATGGTATTCTGAGACCATTTCGACATCCATGAGTGGGATCACAGTCGTCGGTCCTGAATTTTTCCTTCATCTCCTTGTCCAATAGTAATTCTCATAACTACCTCTCCAGAGGTCGAATTAAGACAATTTCACACTCATTAGAATGGTAACTTGTTAAGCTTCCCAATAGGACTAGAATTGCCTAATTCACAGACATTTTGATATCCCAAAAGCTCGTTGGAACTCTTCGATCGTCATTTTTCCTTATAGATTGTTAATCTTTCCAAATCGTACGATCCAACGGAGACTCCCATAACTCCATCGTTTGATGTCAGATTGGGTCAATTTTTAGTCATCTGAAAGGTACTTTAGTGCTCTTTTATTCCTGATAGGAATCGTCATATTTCGGGACCATTTGCTCATCCTAAAGTGGGATCGCAGTCGTCGGTCCTGAATTTTTCCTTCATCTCCTTGTCCAATAGTAACTCTCATAACTCTCACTTCAGAGGTCGAATTTGGATATTTTGAGCTCATTGGAATCGTAACTTGATAAGCTTCCAAATTGGACCATAATTGGCAAATTTGGAGACCGTTCGATATCCTAAGAGCTTGATGGAACTTTTCGATCATCATTTTTCAATACGGATTGTTAATCTTTCCAAATCATACAATGTAACGGAAACCGCTATAACTTCATCGTTGGATGTCTGATTGGGTCAATTTTTGGTAAGTTCAAAGGTACTTTAGTCTCTTTCATTCCTAACTGGAATCATGGTATTCTGAGACCAATTCGGCATCCATAAGTGGGATCGCAGTCATCGGTCTTAAATTTTTCCTTCAACTCCTTGTCCAATAGTAACCCTTATGACTCTCTCTTTAGAGGTCAAATTTAGAATATTTTATGCTCATTAGAATCGTAACTTGACAAGCTTCCAAATTGGACCAAAATTAGCTAATTCGGAGCCGTTCAATATCCCAAAAGCACGTTGGAACTTTCGATTGTCATTTACAAGAAGTGTGACTTCTGGAAAGAAGAAGTCAAGTTCCTGGGACATGTGGTGTCCAAGGAAGGGATAGATGTAAACCTTGGTAAGGTGATCGCAGTTCAGGACTAGGAGCAGCCCGGATCGGTTACTGAAGTGAGGAACTTTCTCGGCTTGGCAGGGTACTATCGTCGATTCGTTAGGAATTTTTCCAAGATAGTCAGACCGTTGTCTTAGCTGACCCCGAAGGATCTTAAGTTTGCCTGGAATGAGATGGCAGAAGAAGCCTTTCAGGAACTGATGGACAAGTTGACATCCACACCCGTGCTAGTATTGCTAGAGCATGGGGTCAAATTCACGATATACACTGACGCATCTCATGTTGGTTTGGGATGTGTCCTTATGCAGAAGGACAGGGTGATTGCTTATGCATCGCGACAGTTGAGGAAACATGAGGAAAACTACCCTATGCACGACCTAGAATTAGCTGTCATCATCTTTGCATTAAAGCTCTGGAGACATTACCTCTACGGAGAAGAGTTTGAGCTCTTTTCCAACCACGAGAGCCTCAGATACATATTCACACAGAGAGACTTGAATATGAGGCAGCGACGATGGATGAAAACCTCGAAATACTTCAAGTTCGAGGTCTTCTACCATCTTGGCAAGGCCAACCTTGTGGCAGACATATTGAGCTGTAAGAAGATGATAACATTTGCAGCTTTGCTGATGATAGAAGAATGGAATATGGTAGAGTTTGTGCGGGACTTCGAGCAGAAGCTTACAGTAGAGGAGCCATTTGAGAGCGTCGCACATATTTGTGTGCGGCCACTTATCGATGACCAAATCATTGTGGCTCAGAGGGAAGATGAATGGTTATTGGAGTTGAGAAAATGATCTAGTGACGATGAAGACTCTGAATGGAGAGTTGGTTTGAATGGGGGTTTACGTTGTCGTGGCCGCCTATGCATCCCAAATCTTCATGACTTGAGAAAGGAAGTTCTCAAAGCTGCTCACAATTCGAAGATGACGATGCATCCTGGTAGTACAAAGATGTATCGAGATATGAAGCGTTCGTATTGGTGGGACAACATGAAGGCCCACATAGCAGACTATGTATCCTATTGTCTCACATGCCAGCAGGTTAAGGTCGAACATCGCTAACCTCCTGGATTACTTCAGCCCATGCCCATAGCTGAATGGAAATGGGATTTCATTTCCATGGATTTCATCTCAGGGTTACCGAAGACGAGGAATGGATATGACTCCATTTGGGTGATTGTGGACTGATTGACGAAGTCGACTCATTTCCTCCCGATTAGAGTGTCAAACTCAGTAGATGATTTAGCCAAGCTGTACATCAAGGAGATAGTATGACTATATGGAATACCTATGGAGATTGTGTTGGATCGAGACACGTGATTCACATCTATCTTTTGGACTCGCATCTAAGAAGCAATGTGTGTGAAACTAAAGTTCAGTACTGCATTCCACCCACAGACGGATGGGCAGACGGAACGGGTGAATCAGGTGTTAGAAGATATGTTGTGGGCATGTATGCTCGATTTTATAGACAGTTGGGATGATTGTCTTCCCTATGCTAAGTTCGCTTATAACAACAGTTTTCAAGCGAGCATTGGCATGGCTTCCTACGAAGCATTGTATGGGCGCCCATGTAGAGCACCGCATTGCTGGGCAGAGGTTGGCGAGAAGAGTTTGATTGGCCCAGAGTTAGTACAAGCGACCTTAGAAAAGATTGACATTATCAGGCATCAACTTCTTGTAGCACAGAGTAGACAGAAGAGTTATGCCGATATGAGACGGCGACAACTAGAGTTTGAGGTCAGGGACCATGTGTTTCTTAAGGTTTTCCCTATGAATAGAGTCCTTCAATTTGGTAAGAAGGGGAAACTCACACCTCGATTTATTGGTCTGTTCCAGATTCTAGACTGAGTGGGTGTGGTACCATACCACCTTGCTTTACCCACACCACTCGCAGGCGTGCACAACGTGTTTCACATATCAATGCTGAAGAAATACGTTCCTGATCCTTCCTACATTATCAAATGGGATCAGGTACAGTTGAGTGAATATGCTACTTATGTACTGCGACCAACACGTATTCTAGACAAGAAGGAACAGGTGCTGAGCAGTAAAGTGATTCCGCTTGTGAAGGTACTGTGAACACATCACACTGAGGAAGAGGCTACTTGGGAAACAGAAGCCGAGGTCCATAAGAACTACCCTCAGATTCTCGAGGAATAAGAAAATGTACTAATTTCGAGGATGAAATTTTTCTTTAAGGGGGGTAGATTGTAACGTCTCGATAAAATCCATACAAAGACCCAAGTACCACCTCAAGCAGAAATCACTAAGGATCGAATTCTTTGAAAATTAGATGAGAATTAATTAAGTACTAAACTAAATTAATCGGTAGATTAGCTTGAACCACTTTCTATTCAAACTGCAAGACCATAAACTAGTAGAATCACTAACCCATTACTACCTAGAAACCTAGGATCAATCTCAAAACCCAGTTGCTCATTGGAGCACATTGAAACTCCGTATCGGACCTAGACCGCACTTTGAAAGTCTGATGACCACGAAACTATAAGGTTATGACCACCTTACTTGGCTTGACAACTATTGTAGGAATCGACTCTAAATAGTATGCAGAAACGCACAACTTGAGCCCGTAACAAAGTGTGTGAGAAATGTAAATATCCTTAGAAAATGAACTCAACTTAAGTAATTTGTACCGTTCGCTTGCAGGCCAAATTTAAGGTTTCAGACAATCAGATTTTGACCCAACTACACCTTTGGATCAGAGAAATTTCCCTACACATGTCGGTGTACTTGTGGCCCTAATCGAGTGACGACGACCGTTGAATTGAGATTGGTCCTCCACGGTTGATCCACTAATCCGATCGGATCAAAATCTTAACCTGATATAGATCCATTATCAGAGAACTTTCTCCAAACTGTATGCATGTAATAGACCTCCAGATGAGCTCCGTTGGCCCGAAACAGCCACCTCTTGGCTATAACTTAAGTATACCATGGCCCTGAGGCCATTGACATCACTTCCGGGCCCATTTAAAGCCCTAAACCCATCCCTCTCTTATTCCATACGAATTTTCTAAAACCCTAGGAGAGAGAAGAGAGAAAAGAGGAGGAAAGAGTGAGGAGAAGAGGAGAGAGAGAGAGAGAGAGTTGCTGGATTCATTCCCACCACTCCACGTGCCGAATCATCTCTCCCGTGTCGCTACACCGTCGAATCCAAATCTGATTTGGGTAAGAAATCCTAACCCTAATCTATTTTAAGAAGCTAGATAGAAGAAACGGTGAAATAGCTAACCTATTTCATGATTTGGGTAGCCATTTTGCTGTAAACAGAGACGTAGTGTACGAACCGAGTTCATAATGAGCAAACCGACGAAAGGTAAAGACTATAAACGTTTAGGTTATGGTTTTCAAGGCTTCCAATGTTAGTTAATGATTTATGACTGACTTGATTACTATCACATATACTTAAATACGACGTTTTCCACGTATTACACATATATACGAACTATGTTGAATAAAATGCACTCCATGTGTTTGTTGAAATGTTTGAAAGAATATGGAATTATGATTTGTGCTTGACATGTTTATTAATAGAGAATACGTGATTGTTATATACATGACAACTCCTTTGTAAAAGGATTTGTCCTAATATATGTTATATTTAATTTATTTCATGTATGTTGAAATGCGTAGTTTAAGTGTTTGATAAAATGTCTAAATGAGTGATGAATAGTACTTATTAAGGGTGTTGAGATAAGATTCTCAACTACCTTAGCTATATGTATAAATTTCTTCAAGTAGCTTAAATTCCACTACATAATTTATGGGAGAAATATATATACATGTTTTCATAAAATGCTCAAATGATTGTAGTGTTTAAATTACCTGCTTAATATTGTTATGACTATCGCATGTGATTACCTGTTGTAATGGAGTATGATTGGGACTACTATGTAGTCTAGGCAATCGGTAACGGTTTCCAATCGAGTGGTCGAACTAGTTTCACCACAACGGATACGTTCGATGAATTCGAGTCATACGGTGATTATCGACAGTGGTTAGGCCACGAGGAGTGCGTATGCACTCCATGTCGATAAATTTAGTGTACGCTCGTACCAATCAAACTTGTCAAGTAACCCGATGGGTCTAATGTGTGTTTACCATGTATGGATGCTACTGCTTGAATCTAAGGTACCACTTACCAATGTACAACCCATTTAACCTTGGTACTATGATCTGCTATGACTCATGAGTCAAGCATGGTGGTATGGGACACCGTGGTCAAGCTGTCGGCCTACGCTAGGGTGACTAGCCTCCCCGTAGTGTCCAGTGAGCAACCCAAACTCGTGAGACGAATACGGTGGTATGGGACATTGTATTTGAGCTATCGGCCTAGCTAAGGTGACGAGCCTTTTCGTAGTGACCTCGAGTATAAACTAGGCCTATGTTAAGGTGATGAGCCTCTTCGTAGCGACCTAAACTTACCTATCCACTACTTTTCAATTAGGGGTAATGTTGCCTTATAACTTGCCTATTGTATGTGATTAACTAGGATTGACGACCCTAGATGGATCATTGTTTGGGTAAATGATATAAAGGGAGGTACCTTAGTTTCCCGAATCTATTGTATGAATAAACCAAATTAAATATTGGCTAACACGACCATGCACCGCATTGCACGTGCTTTGGCGAGGAAGCGCATGTGTCCGGAGTGGTGCATGCGCGATCGTGAGATGATGTCGCTAAGGGAGTGCAGGCGAGGGCATGCATCATTATCTCATATCATTCTTTCATTAACAAGAGTACTTAGGATATGATTAATTTACTACTTTATCATTACTGCTTGATTGAATTGATAACATGTTAACCTTTGCCTTATAGCTCCATTGAGTTGATCACTCACTCCCACTTTGGAACAATGTTTTAAAACACCAACTAGACCCTGTTTTAGTTTCAGATGACAGCGAGGCTTACGAGGCAAAGCCCGACTTTTATGATGACAAGGAGTTCTCCTACATGCAACTCTCTGGCTGGTCTATGTAGACCTAGAATTGCGACGCAGGGATTACAGGGATATGGACTAGTTGAATGTTACACTTTATGATTTTGTAAATTTTGGAATTATACATGTAATTATTTAACCTGGTGACATGTTGTTAGTGTTATGATTTCATATCCCTTTGGTTGTCAAATTTTGTAGTGCCAAAACCTATATGTCTTGTATTTCTTGTGTTTCTTGTTTATGACTACACACTGCTTCGAGACAAGATCATGAATGAAGAATGTTTTCAAGACAAGATCATAAATGAAGAATCTTTGCAAGACATGTCATGAATGAAGTCTACAAGAATAGAAGACTTCAAGTTTGCTTCTATCAAGTTTAAGATTAGAAGACTTCATTAAGACAAGTCAAGAATGTACCAAGCTCGAGAAAGACCATCAACTCGACTCAAGCTTCTACTTCAAGATCATCTAAGAATACAAACCTTCAAGACTTCAATGTCCATCTCACTTCAAGGTTTGTTTGACCTTAGATTGACCTTAGGTTGGTCTGTATAATAGGTCATTCTAGATACATAATCCGAATATTTTAATTTACTTGGTGTGACTGTTCTAAGACCAGTCCTAGAAATCTTAAGACCAGTCCTAGCTTTGCTTCGACTAGTCTTAGGTTTCTCAAGACCAGTCCTAGGTTGTTACAGATTTTCAGATTTTCCTGATTGTCCTTCCACTAGTCCTGAACTTACTTCGACCAGTCCTGAGAAGTCCTACGACTCATCCTTCGACCGGTGTAGTCTTACGACTCAAACTCCAGCGACCTATCTCGAGTCCCACGACTAGTCGTAGGTGTCTCACGACCAGTCGTAGGTGGTCCATGACAGGTCGTAGGCTATCTAAGACCAATCGTGAGTACAGTAAATCTAATCCCGCGGAAATCTTTCAAAATCTTTGACACTACGACCAGTCCTAGGATCCTAAGACCAGTCGAAGATGGGATTTTTCAGGCTATAAATAATGCACGAATTTCAGAGTTTATTCATTCCATTCCATTCAATTCAAGCGATTTAAGGCTATACTCTGAGATAAGTTGTGATTATTTTTTAAGCTATTGTGCATATTTAATATTCCTTTTGTTAGCATTTTTCTATTGTGATTTTGATCCATATTCCAATCTTATTTAAAAAAGAGGAATTTGTGATATTCCTTCTTCTGGGATCAAAATCAAATAGACCTTGCTCTTCTTAATTTAATCTAAAATCAATTAGACATAGAACCATTCTTTATGTGAGTATTGGACATTGAACGACGTATCATTCATCTACTCCGATTGGTTCTACTGGGCTACTTCAAAAGGAGATCCAGGTATTTTACTTTGTAATTTACTTTCTCTGGTTTTGTTTGAGATTTGCGTAAAAATCTCATTGTTTTGGTTATCCGAGGAGAGCCGTAAAACTCAGATTGTGGGGTTTTTGGATTGTGTAAGCCCGAGAGAAAAAAAGACACAATTGTGAAGGTTTTGGGTGAACCCGTGAAAACCTATTTTGATAGTGCATGCTAATATCCCTTGTGTGAGGATATTAGAGTGGAGAAAGCATTTCGTGTGGTCATTGGCTAATAGTTGGTGAACACACAAAGCGAACCACTATATATCGTTGTGTTGTGGATGTGCTTGATTTCTTTATTCATTTATTCCTTCAGTATTGTGAATTGCTTTTGTGGATGAATGTTGTAATTTTCATTTCAAGCAAGTGTGATTGAATGGTGTAATAACTTAGGATTTATTTCTTTAAGTTATTCTTGATTTATTTTCCATATCATTTGTGTTTTCTAGATCATTCTAGGAATAAGGTTGTCCTACCATAAGCCATTGGTTTTTTGGTGTAAGGTTGTCCTTATAACTGATTTAGTATCATTCTCATATTTCATATGCTTTGAGATTGTTATTATTTCAGCATTGTTATTTATATCTTTTATTATTCCGCTGTTTTAAGTTTTATTTGGCATTGCCCTATTCACCCCCCTCTAGGGCATAAAGCTTGGCCCTTTCAAGTGGTATCAGAGCCTAATAGCTCGTGCTTACTGATTATCTATTGGATTTATTTCCTGAGCTAACGATCTAAGCTATATTAAGATGTCAAATTTTGATAGCCTATCTGTCACTAGGCCACCACCCTTTAATGGCACAAACTATACCTATTGGAAAGCAAGGATGAGAATCTTTTTCAAATCCATGGATAAAAGTGTGTGGCTGGCCACAGTGAATGGATGGAAACTACCTATCATCAAGTAACTGATGAAGATGGTTCAAAATCAATGAAAGTAATATCTTATGCTCTTTGGACCACACTTCAGAAAAGTGAGAGTAGTGCCAATGCAAAAGCACTAAATGCAATTACTTGTGCATTGTCACCAGATGAATTCAAAAGAATCATCTCGTGTGAAAATGCTAAACAAGCATGGGATCTTTTAGAAATGACACATGAGGGTACATCAATTGTCAAGAAATCTAAAGTCCAACTCCTCACAACTAAATTTGAAGAAATTCATATGGAGGAGAATGAAATGTTTATGGACTTCTACACTAGATTGAATGACATTGTAAACTCAATGTGGGGTCTTGGTGATAGAATCCCAGAAAGTAAAGTATGTGCAAAGATACTACGCTCACTTCCTGAACGGTTCAATTCAAAAGTAACCGCGATTCAGGAACTTCGTGATACGGATAACATGAGGGTTGAGGAACTAGTTGGTTCTTTACAGACCTACGAATTGAACTTTAAAGCTCCAAAAGGAAAATCAATTGCTCTCAAGTCATCTAAAAATATTCCACAAGAGAGCACTTCAGACTTTGAAAATTCCGAAGATGATATGGCACTTTTTGTAAAAAGGTTTTATAAAATTTTGAAAAATAAGAAAAAAAAGATTTTCAAAAATCAAACGATAAGAGACAATCTAAACCTAGAGCTCGAAAATCTTTGAAAGATAGTCAATGTTACAACTGTCAAGAGTATGGGCACTTGGCTAACAAATGTCCTAAAAAGGACAAATTAAAAAGAAAGAGTATGTTGGCTACTTGGGATGAATCATCTGATTCGGAATCCTCTTCGAAATCAGAAGATTCTGAAAACAAGTCGGGAGATGATGTTAAAGCCCTTATGACTCTAGCCAAAGTCACTTTTTCAGATTATGATGAAGTAACTAGCGAAGAGAATCTGAATAGTGATTGTGACAATGAAGATGATCTTCAGGATGCATACAATGCCCTGTATAAGGAGAGTTGTAAAATTGTTGTCAAGCTTAAATTACAAAAGGAAAAATTTTCTAAACTTAAAGAAGATTATGAGTCTCTTGTCTTAGAAAAATCTCATATTTCTGATTTTTTTGAAAAGACCAAATGTGATTTAAAAATCAAAACCTCCCAAATTGATGATTTGAAAACCGAGAACGAGAAACTCAAAAATGAAGTAGTTTCTCTTTTGAGTTTAAAAGACACTTGGAGATATGCCCAAGGTGATCCTAAATTAGAAAAATTGTTATTCGGATCGAGAAAATGTGGTGATAGATCCGGGTTGGGCTATGATAAGAATACTTCTCCTAAACAAAAGAATACTGCTCCTAAGTTTGTGAAAGGAGAGTCTTCGAACTCAAAAGTAAAGTATACTTATCAAGGTTTTTCAAAAAATTCAAGGACCTTTCAAAAATCTAAAAATAGCCATGCTAACTTCAATCTTCAAAACCAAAATCCTTTGGTTGAAAAGATTATTGATCTTCTCAAAGAGCTATTAAAATTTAACTCTATAGGTCATTCATATAACAATAGACAGAAAAAGTCCAACTACACTCCTAAACCCAAAACAGTACTGAAATGGGTTCCTAAAGTTGATTGCTTGTTGCCCACACTCGCTTTCAAAGCTACAAGCCATTCAAAGTGGTACCTTGACAGTGGTTGCTCTAGACATATGACAGGCGACAAAGCTTTATTCACCGATCTTGAAGACAGGACTGATGGGTCACTTTTGGTGATGGAAGCAATTGCAAAATCATTGGCCAAGGTACGGTTCAGCTTTATAACCTTCCCTTATTTAAAAATGTATTATATGTTGAGGGCTTGAAACACAACCTACTGAGTATATCTCAGATATGCGACAACAATCATAATGTAAAGTTTTCTAATCAAGGTTGTGAGATTGTTAATAAAGAGGGTTCTGTTATATTAACTGGTCGCAGAACATCTGAAAACTGCTACATCGTTAGTAATGCAAGCTCATCTACTCAATCATGTTACATGGTCTATACTGATGAGACTGAATTATGGCATAAACGCCTTGGACATGTACACTACCGGAACTTATTTAGATTGAGCAAAAGAGAACTTATAAGAGGTCTACCCAAATTACAAAAAGTAGACAAAATATGTGGTGAATGCCAGTTGGGCAAACAGATTAGGAGCTCTCACAAGAAAGTGAACTCCAATACCACATCTAGACCTCTCGAGCTTCTCCACATGGATCTCATTGGACCAACTAGAACGGAGAGTCGAGGTGGAAAAAAATACATCTTGGTTATCATAGATGACTTTACTAGATTCACTTGGGTATCGTTCTTAAAAGACAAATCTGAAACCCTAGATGAAGTAAAGAAGATCATCAAACGAATCCAAAATGAAAAAGGTTCTCAAGTTTATAAGATCCATAGTGATCATGGTTCAATTCGAAAATAGCAGTTTTGAGAAATTTCAGTAGTGATCGTGGAATATCACATGAATTCTCTCATACTTCAAAACTCCTCAACAAAATGGTATAGTTGAGAGAAAAAATAGAGTGCTTCAAGATATGGCTAATGTCATGTTAAATAGTATGAAGCTCTCCAAAAATCTTTGGGCCGAAGCAATTAATACTGCCTACTATATTATTAATCGTGTTTATACTAGTAAATCTAAAAATAAGACTACTTATGAGTTATGGTTCGAAAAGAAACCTACTGTCAAATACTTTCGAATTTTTGGCAGTAAGTGTTACATTTTACGAGATCGTCAAAATTTGGAAAAATTTGATACGAAGAGTGATGAAGGTATTTTCCTTGGATAATCCTTAAACAGTCGAGCCTATAGGGTTCTAAATAAAGAACAGTGTGATTCAAGAGTCCATCAATGTGGTCATTGATGATCATTTGAATACACTCGCTCCGAAGTTTAGATGATGATGAAATTCTTATAATCGAAAATCAAGATACCTCTTCATCTCAATCGAACCTAGGACTCACAAAGATCATCCAACTAATCAAATCCTTGGAAACCCTCTCACCGGAATTCGTAACGCAAACAACTTGAAAACATATGCAATTATGTTTGTTTTACATCCCAAATAGAACCGGTCAATGTAAAAGAAGCTCTTTTTGACGAAAATTAGATAGTAGCTATGCAGGATGAACTTAATCAATTTGTTCGTAATGATGTCTGGTATCTTGTTCCTAGACCTAAAGATAAACACATTATTGGAACAAAATGGATCTTTAAAAATAAGTCTGATGAACTTGGAAATATTATACGAAACAAGGCTAACTGGTTGTACAAGGGTACACTCAGATTGAAGGCATCGATTACGATGAAACCTTTGCTCCAGTCGCTCACCTTGAATCTATCAGACTTTTTATTTCCATCGCTTGCTTTAGAAAGTTTAAAATTTATCAGATGGATGTAAAGAGTGCCTTCTTAAATGGCGATTTACATGAAGAAGTTTATGTAGAACAACCCTCAGGGTTTGAAGACCCCAAGCTTTCTGATCATGTATTTCGTCTCAAAAAGGCTCTCTATGGTCTGAAACAAGCACCCAGGGTATGGTATGAAAAATTGACTAAATTCTTACTTAGTCATAGTTTTCAAGTGGGAAGTGTCGATAAGACGCTATTTGTTAAGAAACATAATAATGAGATTTTAATGGTTCAGATCTATGTAGACGATATTATTTATGGATCAACTTGTTCTAACATGTCTATTGAGTTTGCAGAGTTGATGAAATCAAGATTCGAAATGAGCATGGTTGGTGAACTAAATTACTTCCTAGGGTTACAAGTAAAACAATAACCTGATGGAATCTTCATTTCTCAAACCAAGTATGGTACAAACTTGGTTAAAAGGTTTGGATTTGAAAATGGTAAAAAATTTGATACTCCTATGAGTACAACCTTGAGACTCTCAAAAGACTCTACATGTAAAGATGTAGATCCTAAGCTATATCGTAGTATGATTGGTAGTTTATTATATCTAACTGCTAGTAGACCTGATATCGCTTTTAGTGTTGGTATTTGTGAGAGATATCAGTCAAATCCTAAAGATTCACATCTTACTGCTGTCAAACGGATTATTAGATATGTCGCAAGTACAACTAATTTGGGTCTTTGGTATCCTTTTGATACTAATGTTAAATTAGCTGGGTATTCTGATGCTGATTGGGCTGGTAATATTGATGATAGAAAATCAACCAGTGGTGGTTGTTTTTACATTGGAAATTGTTTGGTTTCTTGGTTTAGCAAGAAGCAAAGTTCAATATCGCTTTCCACTGCTGAGGCTGAGTATATCGCAGCAGATATGCATGTACACAACTCATATGGATGAAACGCATGTTAAGCGATTATGGAATTAATCAAGATTCAATGATCTTACATTGTGATAATTCCAAGTGCTATCAATATTTCCAAAATCCAATTCAAAGATTCGCGTACTAAGCATATTGACATTAGGTATCATTACATTCGTGAATTAGTTGAAGAAAAAGCTATCTCTTTGGAATATATTCCAACCAATGTCCAACTTGCTAATATATTTACTAAACCGCTCGACAAAAGCAGATTTACTAAAATGAAATTTGATTTTGATATGTGCATTTTAAATTGAATATACTTGTCTGCATGTATCATAGTGTACTATATTTTAAATTTTTATGTGAATAAATTTCAATTTTTGCATAAAAATATTTATTTTTGCCGATGCTCGACCGGCCCTTGCCATACACGACCGGTCCTGACTCGACCGGTTGTGGACTGCACTCGACCGGTCATAGAAATCTTGAGCATCATATAATTTGGGGAAAATCACTTTGTTCTTCATTTCCTCTTCTGCCTTCGACGAGTCGTGGCTCGACCTGTCTTGAGATCTCTTGATTTTCTTCAAGATAAGTCGTTTTTCTTCATTTTTCTTAAAGATTTATGCCTTCTATGCTTTGATTTGTTTATTCCATAAGCTATATCTCGTTTTTTGTTGATTGTTTAGGGTTTCCTCTCTAAAATTCTGATCTAGAGAAACCCACCACTTCTAGTGTTCTTTGTGCTTGCTCCTTGGTAAATTTTGTTGAAAATGGATGTTAAAGGGAAAAAGAAAATATCCTGTGGTCCATCTTCATCTAGATCTACATTTATAACAAGACGGCACCTTTGGTCACCCGAAGATGATCCCAATGATGTACGGGATTTACGTAACCGTAAAGTTATCGTTGAGCGCTCCTGTAAGTCTCATCACATTGAACAATTTGAGATTACACCTCTCCTTGAATGTTGGTCGGACTAATATTTTGTTTTGGGGTGGGCCGCATACCGGCCATTGCACAATCTATGGTTGCATGTATCTCTGATTTTTCCTTGATAATTTAACGTTCTCAATTGCTACTAGAGAAGGGAAATTTTTGATAGATCGACATTTGATATCAGGTATTATGGATATACCTGTCAAAGATGAAGGTATTCCGATTCATACATTATATGACAAACCATCAGAATCGGAAAAACAAATGTTGACAAGAGATTTATGCAATATGGAAGTGCATTGGACGCACAAAGGAAATGTGCTCCCCTCAAAATTTTTATTACCCAGATACAGAGTTTTGCACCGGATCTTCACTTCAAACGTGTATCCTCGGTCTGGCAATAAAACCGAGTTAACTGCCTTCATGGTTCGGGTATTGCACTCTGTTGTGTCCGGCATTGTTGTCTGTTTACCTTCTTTGATATGTCATTTTATCATTCAGTTTCGTCTTCATCCGGGTCATAGTGATATTCCATTTGGTTATCTTATGACTTGTTTAGCCACAAATATGCTCGTTGCTTTACCTGAGAATGAGGCACCAATTCATCATCTTTTATTCAATAATACTAATTTAAATAAGATGAAGTTGGATTTGCTTCCTGGTCAATTCTATGAAGGTGGTGGTGAAGGTGCTGAAAGGAAATGAAGGGAAGTCTGCTGATCTTCCTCCACAGGCTGATATAAATATGGATGATATATTTGAAGAAATTGAAACCGACTCCCAAAATGATTCTGATTATGATCCATCTTCTCAAGTTATGATGCACGTCTAAGTGCATTGGAGGAGAAGGTTGATAACCTGAGTGTAGCCCATGATATGCAATTTAAATATATGTGAAAATATCTTCGCGCATTAATATGGGTTTACATCAGATTGATCCAACCATCCCTGCTCCTTCATCTGGATCTGATTAGGTGAATAATTTTTTTTTTCTTGGTTTGAATATGATGGATTCTGTATTATTATTACGATTGATGACTTTGGTTGTATGTTTTGGATTGATGACATTGAAGTGTTGTACTAATTTGATAATTAAATCTTGACTCTTCATATGGTGTTCTCTTCTCTCCTTTGGCCTTCCCTTGTCATTTTGTGACAAAAAGGGGGAGTAGTATGGAAAGGGGGAGAATGGGAGAAAGGGAGAGAGTGAGTACTTGAATATGGTTGATTGTTTCTACTCACTTAGGGGGAGTAGAGTATTTTTTTTTTCACTCTGATGGCTCATGATTCTTTCTTCATTTTACTCTTATATTTATAAATGTGTTTTGTCACAAATTTGACAAAGGGGGAGATTGTTAGTGCTATGATTTCATATCCCTTTGGTTGTCAAATTTTGTAGTGCCAAAACCTATATGTCTTGTATTTCTTGTGTTTCTTGTTTGTGACTACACACTGCTTCAAGACAAGATCATGAATGAAGAATGTTTTCAAGACAAGATCATAAATGAAGAATGTTTGCAAGACATGTCATGAATGAAGTCTACAAGAATAGAAGACTTCAAGTTTGCTTCTATCAAGTTCAAGATTAGAAGACTTCATCAAGACAAGTCAAGAATGTACCAAGCTCGAGAAAGACCATCAACTCGACTCAAGCTTCTACTTCAAGATCATCTGAGAATACAGACCTTCAAGACTTCAATGTCCATCTCACTTCAAGGTTTGTTTGACCTTAGATTGACCTTAGGTTGGTCTGTATGATAGGTCATTCTGGATACATAATCCGAATATTTTAATTTACTTGGTGTGATCGTTTAAGACCAGCCCTAGAAATCTTAAGACCGGTCCTAGCTTTGCTTCGACCAGTCTTAGGTTTCTCAGACGATCCCTAGGTTATTACTGATTTTCGAATTTTCCCTGGTTGTCCTTCGACTAGTCCTGGACTTGCTTCGACCAGTCCTGGGAAGTCCTACGACTCATCCTTCGACCGGTCGTAGTCCTACGACTCGAACTTCAGCGACCTATCTCGAGTCCCACAACTAGTCGTAGGTGTCTCACGACCAGTCGTAGGTGGTCCACGACCGGTCGTAGGCTACCTAAGACCAGTCGTGAGTACAGCAAATCTAATCCCGCAGAAATCTTTCAAAATCTTTGACGCTACGACCAGTCCTAGGATACTAAGACCAGTCGAAGATGGGATTTTTCAGGCTATAAATAATGCACAAATTTCAAAGTTTATTCATTCCATTCCATTCAATTCAAGCGATTTAAGGCTATACTCTGAGATAAGTTGTGATTATTTTTTAAGCTATTGTGCATATTTAATATTCCTTTTGTTAGCATTTTTCTATTGTGATTTTGATCCATATTTCAATCTTATTTAGAAAAGAGGAATTTGTGATATTCCTTCTTCTGGGATCAAAATCAAATAGACCTTGCTCTTCTTGATTTAATCTAAAATCAATTAGACATAGAACCATTCTTTATGTGAGTATTGGACATTGAACGACGTATCATTTATCTACTCCGATTGGTTCTACTGGGCTACTTCAAAAGGAGATCCAGGTATTTTAGTTTGTAATTTACTTTCTCTGGTTTTGTTTGAGATTTGCCAGAAAAATCTCATTGTTTTAGTTATCTGAGGAGAGCCAGAAAACTCAGATTGTGGGGGTTTTTGGATTGTGTAAGCCCGAGAAAAAAAAAGACACAATTGTGAAGGTTTTGGGTGAACCTGTGAAAACCTATTTTGATAGTGCATGCTAATATCCCCTGTGTGAGGATATTAGGAGTGGAGTAGCATTCTGTGTGGCTGTTGGCTAACAGTTGGTGAACACACAGGCGAACCACTATATATCGTTGTGTTGTGGATGTGCTTGATTTCTTTATTCATTTATTCCTTCAGTATTGTGAATTGCTTTTGTGGATGAATGTTGTAATTTTCATTTCAAGCAAGTGTGATTGAATGGTGTAATAACTTAGGATTTATTTCTTTAAGTTATTCTTGATTTATTTTCCATATCATTTGTGTTTTCTAGATCGTTCTAGAAATAAGGTTGTCCTACCATAAGCCATTGGTTTTTTGGTGTAAGGTTGTCCTTAGAACTGATTTAATATCATTCTCATATTTCATATGCTTTGAGATTGTTATTATTTCAGCATTGTTATTTATATCTTTTATTATTCCGCTGTTTTAAGTTTTATTTGGCATTGCCCTATTCACCCCCCCCCCCCCCTCTAGGGCATATAGCTTGGCCCTTTCACATGTTCATACTCTGGGGACTTACAACCACTATATGCTTTATATATCTATCACAGTCTTCCGCTTGCGTAATCTAATTGTCTCTGGAGTATGATATGCTGATTTAGTGTAATCTCATTCATGTTTAATGCACTAATATGGACAACATTCAATCATCATTATGTATGTTACGTAAGTGATACGATGGATCTCGGTAGTTGAGCCTTTGCTAGACCCCCGATTTTCGGGGCATTACACCTGGGCATGGTAGATGGTTGAATTCCCTGCAATCATCACATTGGTGCTTCATGAGGGAACTAATCCAATGAAAGTTCAGAATTCCATTATATTTTAACTGCTCCATTATCCGATTGAATAGGATAAGACTTCGATTGCAATCGAGTTATCCATTGAATCAAGTAAGTTAAATATTGAGATTGCTATGAGTGAATTCTTAGATCCTTAGGCTTTTATTTATACCATTTTTTTAATCACTGGATTAAACACCCAGACAATTCATTAGACTTAGATTAGTTCTAGGCTGCGTTCCCCATTCCCTTTGGATTTGACCTCGGTCTCACAAGGTTATTACTGTAGCGCAACCCTGCACTTGGGGTTGTGAACAAATATCTACACAAGAGTGAATCCGGTGAACATACTTATAAAAGTGGTTCCTATAGATAAGCTCAAGTTATGTGTAACTTCTCTGAGCTTGGTGAAGATTTGAGGAAAGTGAAGTGTCCACAAGAAGCAACGATGGTCGTGTAGCTATGATGGAGGCAGTTAGGGATAGAGCTTGGAGTTGTGGTTTGTGAAGATTGAAGACATGGTGGAGATTATTGTCCAATGTCTTAAATCTGTTTATAATCGGGTTTGTCGATGCCATCAACAGAGTACTCGATCCCATCGAGCAGCTATCTATCCCATCAAGAAAATTTTGTTTCTTTCCTTTTTCTTTTTCTTTTTTTTTTTTTTTTTTTTTGTTTTTGTTTTCTTTTTTTTTTTTTTTTTTTTTTTCCCTTTGCTTGCTAGGCAGTTTTTAGGTCTAAATCAATATGATCGAGGGTAGCTTTAATCCTATTGATGGACGCCAATGGCACTCGATATGATCGAAGATGGCTTCGATCCTATCGATGGGTACCGATGGTATTTGATATGATCAAAACTCCCATTGACTGACTTGCACAGTCTTACGGAATTGCGGTTTTGTTTCCTATTTCAGTTTTTAACCTATTAAATGGTATGTAATTGAAAATTAGGGAGAGAAGAACCTGCTAGGACTTTTGGAGAGAAAATGGAGTTCAAAGCTAAGGTTTTTTGTGATGTTCGGATTATATTATCGATCGGTATGCTCTTCTATCTTTACGAACATTGATTTCACAGTGGATTCATTATGGGTTTGTGTCATGATTTTTTCTTGTTAATGACTTTCCATATAAAAGCTTATGTTCCATTTGCGCTTCATTTGATTGATCTCTTATTGCCTATTATAATTCTGGGATTGCTTATGAGCGTCCCCCACCAACTTGGAGCCCCAGCCGACGTTGATGTTTCACAGCTGTTTATTCCACGAAGGGTAATTCATCACAATACAAACCATCTTCTCGTTATCGGTTTGAGCATATTTCGAAACCCAGAACCCATTCACTGACCTTTCAACGATAAGATTCCTGACAAATTTCGGACCGTGAAGGTCCCTTTCACTGAAATTTGGACCGCAATGTGATTTATATTTTTATCCGAATTTCAAATGCATGCGTCATGTGATCGGAAAGAATCTTCCATGTCATTTACAGCTGTGACAACCTCCTCTGACTTTGGTATCTCCCCTGATTCTTCAGATTCACAACCTACCATCCCTCGTCCTATCTTCGTCATGGGATCAAGATACCTGCAATTCCATCTCCATCCCTCTCTCTCCATTCCAACACAGAAATTAAAATCTCAGATTCTCAATGGTCAATGTCTCGCCAGATCTACCTTAACTGTCCATCGTCGCCACCAACCGCTTCTGCTCCAAACCACAAGAAGTCCCAGGTCAACCACGGCAGCAAAAGCCACGCCCCAATTCGGATCCGATCCCGGATCCGATCTCACCAACGATGACCTAAAGCCAACAACGAGTGAAAATAGAACCTTCACAGGATGGGAGATGGCCAGCCTCTGGGTGGGCCTTGTGGTCGGAGTCCCAACCTACTACCTCGCCGGCAGCCTTGTCGACCTCGGCATGGCATGGTGGCAAGGAATCGCCACCGTTGTTACCGCCAACATCATCCTCTTGATCCCTCTCATACTCACTGGTCATCCTGGGACCCACTACGGCATCTCATTCCCCATCCTTGCCCGATCAGCCTTCGGTATCAGAGGGGCCCACGTTCCCTCTCTGCTTCGCGCATTGGTTGGGTGCGGTTGGTTCGGCATTGAATCGTGGATTGGTGGAGAAGCTGTCTTCCTTCTCCTCCCATCATCTGTCAAGAAATCATCCCTCACCCGTTCCCTCCCCTGGCTCGGCACATCCCCACTTGAATTCAGCTGCTTCATCTTCTTCTGGCTAGCCCAGATGGGCATCATATGGAAAGGAATGGATGGTATACGAGACCTTGAGAAGTACTCTGCTCCAATCCTCATCATACTAACATCTTCCCTCCTCTGTTGGGCCTATGTCAAAGCTGGGGGCTTTGGTAGCATGCTCTCCTTATCATCGCGCCTTACCTCTTCTGAATTCTGGGCACTCTTCTTCCCTTCCCTAACTGCGAACATCAGCTTCTGGGCCACGCTTGCGCTCAACATACCAGATTTCACTCGGCATGCCAAGAGCCAAAAAGATCAGATTATGGGCCAGGTCGGCCTTCCCATTTTCATGGGATTGTTCACTTTTGTGGGCCTAGCGGTCACCTCCTCAACAGAGGTGATCTTTGGCCGTGTAATCTCTAGTCCCGTCCAACTCCTCGGTGCAATCGGCGGGTTCCCAACTATGTTCCTGGCTATCTTCGGAATCAGCTTGGCCACAATCACCACCAATATTGCGGCGAACATTGTCGCCCCTGCTAATGCCCTTGTCAACCTCAGCCCGTCGACATTCAACTTCAGAAGAGGAGCTCTTCTGACAGCAATGCTAGGCATTGTTTGTCAGCCGTGGAGGCTTCTCCACTCCAGCGAGAGCTTCGTCTATACATGGCTGGTGGGGTACTCTGCACTTCTTGGCCCCATTGGAGCGATAACAATAGTCGATTACTACATTCTCCGTGGCATGGTTTTAGACATCAATGCATTGTACTCATATAATCCTCTTGGGGCTTACTATTACTGCAGAGGATTCAATCTAGTTGCAATGGCAGCTCTGGTTATCGGAATACTGCCAGTAATCCCGGGTTTCCTGAACAAGGTAGGAATCTTGAATTCAACTCCAGAGGCCTTTGTCGTCATCTATAACAATGCTTGGTTTATAAGCTTCTTCATTGCTGGGATTGTTTACTGGTTTCTCTCATGTTTGGGAGGCCAAAGAGGGATTTCTCAACCTGTTGATCACCTAGCTCCCGCCGAGTAATTTCTTTTAAAATGGGAATAGAATTGATATTTGCATCTCTCGTGACTGATACGCGGACATCTATTTTACATTTTTTGGCATTGAAATTGTGGCTTCCACTGATCGTGTATGATTTTCTGTTTATTCGGCAATCATAGATCAGATGTCCAAGTAGACACTGGATGGAATTTAGTGGGAAATTGAAAACTTACCATTAAACGGTTTAGATGACAAAATTATTCAACCATTTAGGCAATTTTCATTTTGAGAATTGAAAATGTCCTAATCCGACAAGTGAACGTCTGACGCCCAGCCAGTTGTTTAAGACTGCCGTTCATTCGGCCCATCATGTATCAGCGGTTTTGACCAAACCGACTGGAATCTAGTGGGAAATTGGAAACTTCCCATTGAATTGAATGGTATAGGTGACAAAATCGTTCAAATTATTAGGGATGGGGCTGTTCCAGTTCAATCAGACACGATATCAATCAGACATGATATCATGTGTTGAATAACAACGGGTGTATGGCCAAACATGCACGGTTACGATAGTGTTGGACGTGCAAGAGTCATACTCGACTTGAGTTAGATTGAACGCTTATGACCCAACGATAAATCGGTTATAAAATTAGACCTATGAAGGAAGACATAATTGTCTAGCCACTAATGTGCACCCACCAAGCAATTTAGAAAGGGTTAGTGGTTATGAATAGGATTTTTTTTTGCCTAAAGCTAAAGAATTTTATTTCAATGATGATCGCGGTTCTCAAGTTTCTCAATAATGCAATAATGGGTGAAAAGAATTAAAAATAAAGGTTGGGTCATTGATTTTATTGATTTGAAATTAAGAAAGGTACAGTCAAAATGAGAAAATAAAATATGCAAAAATAAAAATTATAAATACCTACGATCGCTACGCAAACAAACGATTGAAGTGGGTGGTCAACAAGATGTGGCCAGTGTGATCTTCCAATTATGGACTCTGTTGATCGGGATATCGATAACAGAGATCGTGGATATTTACACTACTCTTAGGCATATTGCAATGATGGCGCTAGACTACAATGATCTAAACTACACTAAATTTTGGACTTTCTATAATGGTGTTGGATAAAAGTGTAGGTCTTAAAGCTAAAGCTAAGATAAGACAATGCTGCACTATGAGAGGCATTATGTGATGGCTCGGTTGTGCTCGATACCTGAAAATCTTCATCAAGTACTACTTTTATAGCTAGGAGAGGCAGTGTCCATATGTAAGATTCTGCATTGTGAGATATTTGAATAGTCGGTTGTGCAAATTTCTTTAATTTTCCAAATAAGCATTGCCTATCATGTCCAACTACTTGTACAAGACACTCTTGCTATTCTAGTTGTGCGTAAGAGGGTTTACCGTAGTCGTCATGTCACTAGATTCCCGTATAGAAAACATGTTAGGGTCCTCACGTCACTTGGCTTTAGATTATATGAAAAGTTCCTTTTAATAGGACTATAACATTAAATGATGGATATGATTTTTTGTAGATAGTTACTTTTAGCAGAACTCTAGCATTTAATACTTCTACATACGCATGTGTCCAATATCTCCTTTTAAATTTTGTCTATACCACTTGTGGCATGATGACCACATGTTACCTTTTGAGTCGTTCAATCTTGTCATGATTATCAGGTGTAAACAGGGGCCACCGTATTCAACCTGTCAAATAGATTCATCCGACTATGATAATGGGTGTTGCTCGTTGTTTTTGAAAATTTTGTCATGTGATAAGTGTGAGTGTGCCAAAATTGAATTTACGACTCAATTCAAACCGAATAACTATGACCTCAGGCACCGAGATAAGTAGATACGCAGTATATGACCGAGATTAAATGAGATCATCCACTTATTCAGCCACTCGCTCAATGTGTAAATAGGATCAAACGATTTTCAGAGGGTGTAAGACCTTGTCCATTACGTACCATTTTCTATGCCTATGTGCGCGATGATTGACGCCCTTAGCAGACCTGAACTAGCCGTGTATAATGCACACCTAATTGACCGGAACCCCAAGGCTTCAAAACCTATTTCATATCAACCATCCCATCGCGGCGATCGCGAAGGTACCACCTGTGCATCTATACGACGCTCCGTTAGTGAGATTCGCTGTAAAGAATCATTAGTGTATCATGTGCGCATGACGCTATATATTCTAATCCACACATGTGCACAATACATGTCATACACACATGCGCCATGCCTCATATGAGTGAGAGAATCTCTACTCATGTGTGTGATGTCACCCTCTCATACCATCCATCTCTCATGTGCACCACAAAGTCAACTCTTCTCTATACCATATCCTATGCATGACATCATCACACCATGCCATCTCATGCCCCTTTAATCCACCATTAATTCTTAATAATGTACAAATTTTCATAATCCTTGCCTAAGCTAACCATAATCACATTAACCTAATCTAACCACATTTTTATTCATTTCTCTACAAATACTCCTCTATCCCTTAACATTTCACTATTTCCTACAATGAGGAGAGAGAGAGAGAGAGAGAGAGAGAGAGAGAGAGAGAGAGGAGTAATCTTGGTGGGCCACTATCAACTCCATCAATCCCATCCCTTCCATCCATCTCAACCATCAATTCCATCCCTTCCATCCATCTTAACCATCCATCTAATCCCTCAAGGTGAGTACACCCACCCCACTCATTCTTATTTTGTTTTCATTGTGTTTTTGTATGGTGGAGATGATGTTGATGATAATGATGTGATTAATGGTGTGGATGTATAGGAGAAGACAAAAATATATATATAAATAATAATTTATTATAAATTTCATGTGGGACCCATTGATAGTGGGCCCCACCAGAATGTTTGCATCCCATCCAAACCCTCCAAGTAAGGCCCATTGGGCTAGCCACACACACAAACACACCCTTGCACACACGTTCACATCACACTATAAATAAATAAATAGAGAGGCAGAGACGGTCTTGCCAACGTCCAGAGGATGTTGCAGCAGGCAGAGTTCCACCTATTTTTAAGAAGGGAGGGGTTGTGGGACCACAACAGGCCCCACCCCTGATGCATGTATTAGATCCACACCATTCATTTAAATTCCCAGCTCATTTTAAGCATTGAGCCAAAAAATGAAACCAATCCGAATATCTGGCGGGCCACATCATAGAAAACAGTGATATTTACTGTTAAAACCTGTTAAGGCCCACTGCAATGTTTATGCACATCAAAATAAATTGAATATTGGGCTCATTGGACCCGTCACGAGCCAAAGAACCTAACAAACGGACTAGATCATCCTGAATTGGGCCCCACCTATGAAAAACCTTAAGAAAAAAAAACAGCATTGAACATTGTTGCTGTTAGCGTCCAGATGATGTTGTATAAAGCAGCGTCCTGCTGCTGGACACTAAAGGGACGGTGGGTCCCACCACTAGTCCCACCCTGATGTATGTTGAACATCTACATCGTGCATTTGATGGGTCCCCTTTAAAAATAGGACACCCCTAAAAATCAACCTACACGAAACTCAGGTGGCCCACACCATCTAAAAACCAATGAAGCTGAATAAATCAGCAAGAATTATGGCTCTGATCATGAGGTATGTCTTATATCCAAACTATCCATCCATTTGGTGAACTCGTCTTAAGGCTTGAGAAGAAAAATAAGACAGATCTAACTATCAAGTGATCCACACTACAAAAAGCAATGGGGGATTGAACGTCTACCATTGAAACCCTTTTTGGGTCATATAAGTTTTGGACCAACATGAAATTTTCTTTTCCTCTTAATTTAGGTCTTTGTAACCTTATGAATAGATTGGATGGAAAATAAATGTTATGGTGGGCCCTTTAAATTGTTTAACAGTAAAATCATTATCTCCACTACTATTTGTGGTGCGGTCCAAATAATCTTTTGATATGATTCATTTTTTTGGATAATGCTCTAAAATGATCTCTAAAAATAGATGAACGGTGTAGATATAATAAATACATCACTTTGGGACCCATGTAACTTTGATCTCCTTGAACCTTGGTACAACTCAGAGCTCGAGGATATAAAAAACTTGCTGGGGTCCACCTAAAATTTGGATGTATCTAAAACTTAATCTGACCCCTCAACCAAATGGGACACACATAATGGATGGGCTGGCTTCGTGAACGACATCTCTGTGGGCCCGACAAATAATTATGAAAGTTTTAATGGAGGGTAACCCTCTCAACTTTTATGTGTGGTGTGGCCCACATGAGCCAAAGATTGACTTGATTTTAAGCCAAGAGGCCCACCTGATGTTTGCATCGGATCTGCATCATACATTGTCTTTAATAAACCATTTTAGTACATGAGCCCAAAAATAAAGCTGATCCAAATTTTAGGTAGGTTGCACCAAATTGAACATTTAAATTAAAGACTACCTGTGGGTCTACCATGATGTATCTGATTTATTGAGTCCGTACATCATCCTTGACCAGCCCATTACATGGTATGGTTTCAAAAATCAGGCTGATACAAAGTCCACCTAGACCGTACCACCTGAAACAGTAAGGAATGAACTCTTATCACTAAAATTTTCCTAGGACCGACGTTAATGATGCAGTATATCCATACCATCCATCGACTTTACTGGATTGTTGGAGTGAATCCTAACCTAAGGTGGGTCACACACAACTCAACCTCATGGGAGATCCCCATAAGCTTCACCGCATAGAACCCATTGTAAATTCCATTGATGTGTTCACAATAGTATTAGAGTAGTGGGCCTAAAAATATTAAAGCCCATTTTGAGTGAATGCCATGTGGGCCCATCAGTGGTAGCCTTATTTGGGCCAACCATTGGGCCTCTTCAGCAAGAGTTTGTGATCTCCATGTGTTGAATGTATGTTATCTTGAATCATGTGAAATTGTGTTGTGTGTGCAGACAGACCAAAATTGTGTGGGATTAGGTTGCTACCCTAGATTAGATAATTATATAATGAGTGGACAACCCTTGACCCCTTACCACTTTGGTTGGAGTGCGGCCCCAAGTAATAGGATCATGTGACTTGTGTTTAAACCCTTGAACATGTTCAATTATAACAAATATGTAGATTCTAGTGGTGTGAGGGTGTGATATACCTGTTTGGCCCATTAATCATGTCCGTATCTGATATATGTATGGCCACTTAATCATATGCAGTTGTGGAGTATATGTAGTCGTCTAACTATATGATTGCGAAATGCGCACAAGGCCAACCAACTATATGAAATCAGGTGGCATTGGTGGCCACCCAATGATATGACCACGTGCTTATGGGCATAGTCATGATCACCTAAACCATGAACAATCGGGTTGTACGTGTCGATTTTCTTAGTCATGAGAATTATGATATAGATTGGATTATACAACTTGATAATAGAGAGGTCCTCAACTCGATATTATGTGACACGAATATGATCCCTACATTCAACTCATTAGTGAAGTGGAAGTAAGGACTGCTAAACTATATGTGATGTGATTAAATGTGGCCCTTGGTCCATTCATCATGCGACACTAAACCAGGATTATTAGCCATGTGAAGTGTGAGGTGATTGTTGCCTACGACTTAGCATAATTGATGTAACCTTGTATTTATGTGTAGGATTATGATTGCTCAATTATGTTTGGATATTTTGAAATGTAGGCACTAGATCATGATAGTAATCGTATATATACTAAAACTATGTGAAATTGTGGTACTGGTCGCCTGACCATGTGAAAGTTTAATATAGTGGTTGCCCCATTATGTGAGCTATGGTGTAGTAAAAATAAGTAACCATCTGACCTTAACTCCTTTATTATGGCAAGTAAAGTGACATTTGTGTGGCCAATCAACCGTATGGACTTCTGATAATGGAGTGACCACAGGTCCATGTGGGCATATGAGAATTGTGTAGTCACTCCAGACTCATGGACTATGCCGATGATGTAATCTCTTGGGTACGTGAACATAGGACGTATGTCAGATTAATTGTTGAGCCCATCTAATTAATAGTATTGGGCATGATTTGTGGACTCCACTAATATGTTCACAATGACGTTAGAGTGGTGGGCCTATTAGCCTCAAAGCCCGCCTTGAGTGGATGCCTTGAGGGCCCATTAGCGGTAAACCTATCGGGCCCATAGGTTACTTCCTCTTACTGAGAACGTAAGACTCCAAGAGAAATGCATATTAGGCCTATGTTTGGACTTCTTGGTAAGTGCATGAGACTCCTCGTGATGTATGTATGCCAAGTCCCATTTGGGCCTTGTGAATGAGATATGATTGAGTCCTCAAATGAACTGTTTGTGGTAATTAAATGGACCACCCAATAAGCCAAAAGATTAGAATGTAGCGACTCACTAACCAACCTATTCAAGTGTGGAAATAAAACTGGGCCTTAGTCCACTTGAGATGATAGCTAGACTTGTTAAGATGTTGGACTGAAATCGAATTATGAATATGGTGATGGCATATGTGCGGTAATTGTGTGATATGATACATGTAGTTTGATGCAATGATTGTATACTATAATGCTAGGTTATGTTCAAATGCTTGGATCTTTATATGTGGATTTGATACATGTTATAGTATGTGCGTATTCCTTGCACATATTTGATATACAGTCTATTGTAGTGACACTATATGAGATTTTGGCCATGCGATTTGTAATGCCCTGAAAATCGGGGGTCGAGTATAACTCAACTCCCGAGTCCCAATGCATCACTTATGCAACATAAATAATGATGGTTAAATGTTCTGTGTTAGAGCAATAAACATGAGTGAGATTATACCAAAACAGTAATTCATACTCCAGATCAATTGTATAAAGGCAAGCGGAAGACTGAAACTGTATATATAAAGTATGTAAAGGAACAAAACCATCTTGATCTCTAGAGTATGAACACTAACTGAGTATCCATATACATGTATTGTTTCTGAATAAAAAGGTCAAAATACAACTAAAGTTAAATCCTGAAATCCCCGCGATCCAGTCGGCCTAAGCGTAGCCATCAGAGTACTGCATGTATGAGAACTCGTCCTGGTCCTCATCGTATTCCGGCTCTGCCTCCTGAATCGATGCATCCTCTATACCTGCGACAGAGTCTGGTTGGTGTGTACAACACCATCCCGTAATGTGGGAGTGAGTAGCTAACTCAGTGGAACATTAAAGCATAAGTTAACATATTATCAATTCAGTCAAGCAGTAATGATAAAGCAATACAATCAAACAATCATAACTACTCTTATTAAATGCAAGTATGAAATGACATGATGAATGCCCTTGCCAAACCACCCTCATGCGACATCATCTTACGTTCGTGGATGCATACCTCCCTCAGTGCGCCACATCTACCAGGCACATGTGGTGCGATGATGAGCATGATTACCGAGTAGTTATTAGTCCATTTCAAACAGCAATATTGGAAAACTAAGGTACCTCCCTTGTATCATTCCCAAACATGATCCATTCTAGGGTCGTCAATCCTAGTTAATCTCATACGACAATGTGTTTCTAAGTCACTACGGAGGCTGCCAGAGCTGTTACATGGAATCATTGCACCACTCCCCCATCACCTCTTTAACGATTCATCACTATACAGATACAGGCCTAGCTCATACTCTATACACTACGGCAAAACTCGTCACCTTCCCGCAAATTCAGAGTATGCTCGAGGTCACTACAAAGGGTTGTCAGGGCTATTACACGGAATCATTGCACCACTCCCCCATCACCTTATCAATGTAGGCCGATAACACGAATATAGTGTCCCATACCACCATAATCGGCTCACGAGTCTGGTTGCTCACTGGTCACTACGGGGAGGCACGTGGCCCTAACATAGGCCGATAGCACGACCACGGTGTCTCATACCACCATGCTCGGCTCATGAGTCTTAGCGGATCGAGGTACCATGGTTTACGGGATTTCACTAGTAAGTTTGGTACCCTAGATTCAAGCAGTGGTGACCAAACATGGTGAACATACATTAGACATATCGGGTTACTTGACGAGCCTGACTAGCTCGAGCGCACAATCAATTGAATGACATGAAGTGCATAAGCACTTCGCGTGGCCTAACCACTGTCACCAACAGACGTACGACTCGGGATCGTCAAACACATCTTGTGTGGCGACATAAATCTCAACCACGATCTCAAGTCTGGTACCGATTGTCTGGACTATAGACATAGTCCCAAACTCAATCAATTCTCATCCATAGCATGTGGAGTAAAACATGATAAACAAAGTAATTCAAGCAAGTTAACAAGTATGATATAAAGCATGTTGTAAAGCATGTTATAAAGCACTACATAAATAGGAATACAAACGCATATATTGCACAAGTAAGCGGTATTAGTAAACAATCTCTTGGAGGAAATCATACATGTCACTAAGGTAGTTGAGAATCCCATCTCAACACCCTCCTAAGCCATCAACATCCAAACACTTACTCACACGAGCATTTTCACAAACACTTAACATACACTTTCTCAACATACTTAGTGTATGTTAGGAAACACGTATTAGGGCGAGTCCATTCGCCAAGCAAGTATTTTACGCATATATAATATATTTATTTAACAAATAATCATGGTAGACACATATCTAAAATATGTATGTATACGGTACTTTCTACAATACAGTATTTCTACATACATAGTGTATATTAGTAAAACATGTATTTGGGCGAATCCTTTCGCCAAATAAGTATTTTATCCATATATCGTATATTCATACAACAAATAATCATTTCAAACACATTTCCAAAATTTATACGTATACGGTATTTTCTACGAATACCTAGAATATGTAAATTCCATAATCTACATCGTTAATCGAAACAGAAAATGGAAAGCACTTTGTACATGTGCAATTGCATGCAGATCATGAATCTATCATTATCTGACATTGAAAGCATTGAAAACCGTAACCTATACACCTAAAGTCCTCACCTTACACCGTAGAATCGCAACGGATCAGCTAGGTTTGTTAGGCTTCTGTATTCAGCAGTTTGGTGGCCTAAAGAATGAAATAGGTTAGCTATTTCATAACCTACACCCTTCACAACTCCAAAATAGGTTAGGGTTAGGGTTTCTTACCTAGAAACGGAGTCGGTATCGCCGGGAAAGCGATGAGAAATAGGTGGTGCAGCTTGTGTGGTGGCAGGGAACGATAGTAGGGAGATTCTCCCACTTCTCTCACTCTTTCTCTCTCTTTTCTCACTTCTCTCCCTAGGGTTTTCCCCAAATTCGTATGGCTGTGAGAGAGGGTGTTCTAAGGTCCTTATATAGCCTAAACCTCTCCAAACTAGACTTGAGGACAAGGTATACTTGGGTTATAACCAAAGTGGCATTGTTTCAGCTCAACGGAGGGTTTCTGGCGGGCCTCCTTGAACCAAAAGTCAGACTTAAGCTCACTAACCTTGGATCTACATGGAGTTAAGTTTTCATCTCAGTAGGATTCCCAGATCATGCATGGCAGACCAGTTTCAGTTCAACGGTCAGCGGACCTCAATCCGAAATACCGAGTACATGTAAATGTTTATGAAAATTTTCCTGATTTGAGGGTGTATTTGGGTCAGATTCTGACGGTCTGGTTGCTTACAAATTGACTGCAAGTAACAAGTCTCAGATCACTATTCCAGATATTTATTTTGGAAAGAAAATAAGGGTTTTCACACTCCCTCGCTCCGGACTCAAGCGAACAGCCGTGGGACACTATTTGGATTTGATTTCCGAGATGGTTGTCAAGCCCAGCGAGGCGGTCCTAAGTTCTTAACCTCATGTTATTCAGACTCCCGATGTGCGGTCCAGACCTGATGCGGAGTTTCAATGTGTTCCCGAGAGCAGTCGGGTAAAGAGTTTGATCCTAGATTTTAGGGTAACCTAGCGACAATGATTCTACAAGTTTTGGGTCTTGTAGATCGTATTTAAAGCGATTCAAATGGATTTCATGGCTAATCTAGTTTAGCACTTAGTTAACTTTGTCAAATTTCTAAAGGATTTAATCCTAAGTGATTTCTGGTCGATGTGGTACTCGAGCCATTGTACGAAAATTTACGAGTAGTTACAATCTACCCCCCTTAAACAAAAATTTCGTCCTCAAAATTTGTACCTTTTCGTATTCCTCGAGAATCTGAGGGTAGTTCATTCTGACCACGGCCTCAGTCTCCCAAGTAGCTTCCTCCTCTGAATGATGCGTCCATAGTACCTTCACAAGTGGAATGACCTAGCTACGCAGTACCTGCTCCTTCCTTCAAGTATACACGTCGGACGCAGCTCATATGTAGCATCCTCGCTCAGTTGTACCTGCTCCCATCTGATGATATGCGAAGGATCAAGAACGTACTTCTTCAACATAGATACATGAAATACGTTGTGTACAGCCGCAAGTGGTGTGGGTAGAGCAAGACGATATGCCACAGCACCCACTCAATCAAGGATCTGAAATGAACTGATAAACTTCGGTGTGAGCTTCCCCTTCTTCCCAAACCGAAGGACTCCCTTCATAGGGAAAATTTGGAGGAATACGTGATCTCCGACCTCGAACTCGAGCGGTCGCTGCCTCGTATCGGCGTAACTCTTCTGCCTGCTCTGCGCTGTAAGAAGTCGACACTTGATGATGTCGACCTTCTCTGTGGTCGCCTGTACCAACTCTGGGCCAATCAGACTATGCTCGCCAACCTCAGCCTAACAATGCGATGCTCTGTAAGGACGACCATACAGGGCTTCATATGGCGTCATACCAATACTCGCCTGGAAGCTGTTGTTGTAGGCGAACTCTGTATAAGGAAAACAGTCATCCCAACTGTCCTTGAAGTCCAACACACATGCTCGCAACATATCCTCCAGAATCTGATTCACCCACTCTGTCTGCCCGTCAATCTGAGGATGAAACGCCGTACTGAACTTCAACTTCACACCCATCGCTTCCGGAATACGAGTCTAGAAGATAGATGTGAATCGAGTGTCTCTGTCCGACACGATCTCTAAAGGAACTCCATAGAGAAGGATGATCTCCCTGATGTACAATCTAGCCAGCTCGTCTGCAGAGTTCGTAACTCTGATAGGGAGGAAATGGGCCGATTTGGTCAACCGGTCCACAATCACCCAAATGGAATCGTGTCCCTTTCTCGTCTTCGGCAACTCTGATATGAAGTCCATAGAGATGAAGTCCCACTTCCATTCTACTATGGGCATGGGCTGAAGCAGTCCAGGAGGTCGGCGGTGTTTTGCCTTGACCTGCTGGCACGTCAGACAATGAGAAACGAACTCAGCGATGTGGGCCTTCATGTTATCCCACCAATACGACTGTCTCATATCTTGGTATATCTTCGTGCTACCAGGATGCATCGCAAGCTTTGAGTTATGGACATACTCGAGAAGCTCACGTCTCAAGTCAGGCATGTCAGGAACGCATAGGCGACCACGGAATCGTAGACCCCCATCTGAATCAACTCTCCACTCGGAGTCCTCAGCGTCGCTAGCTTGCTCTTGAAGCTCAGACAACCGCACATCGCCCTTATGGGCCTCAATGATCCTATCGTCAACAAGTGGTTGCACCCGAACGTGCGCAACACACTCAAATGGCTCCTTCACGGTGAGTCTCTGCTCGAAGTCTCGCACGAACTCGACCATGTTCCATTCTGCTATCATTAATGGAGCCGTAAATGCTATATAGTCTTCTTGCGGCTCAATGCATCTGCTATAAGGTTCACCTTGCCCGGATGGTAGGAAACCTCGAACTTGAAGTCCTTCAAGGTCTCCATCCATCGGCGTTGTTCATATTCAAGTCCCGCTGCGTGAATATATACTTAAGGCTCTTGTGGTCGCAGAAAAGCTCGAACTCCTCTCCGTAGAGGTAATGTCTCCAGAGCTTCAATGCAAAGATGACAGCTGCCAACTTAAGGTCGTGTGTAGGGTAATTTTCCTCGTGCTTCCTTAATTATCTCGAGGCATACGCAATCATCCTGTCCTTCTGAATAAGGACACAACCCAAACCAACGCGAGACGTGTAAGTGTATATCGTGTACTTCACCCCTTGCTCTGGCAATACTAGCACAAGGGCGGACGTCAACCTGTCCTTCAGCTCCTTGAAAGCTGCTTCCGCCTTCTCATTCTAGGCGAACTTCAAATCCTTCCATGTCAACTGAGACAACGGCCTGGCAATCTTCGAGAAATCCTGAATGAAGCGCCTATAATACCCTGCCAGACCAAAGAAACTCCTTACCTCGGTAATCGAGCTAGGCTGCTGCCAATCCTGAACCACGGCTACCTTAACAAGGTCCACTGCTATCCCATCCTTGGACATCGCATGTCCGAGGAACTTAACTTCCTCCTACCAGAAGTCGTACTTCTTATACTGCACGAATAATTGATTCTTCTTTAACGTATCCATCACCGCTCTCAGGTGCTCCTCGTTCTCCTCCCGACTCGTAGAGTATATCAGAATGTCATCAATAAAGACGATGATGAATCAGTATAGGAATGGTTGAAGTACTCGGTTCATCAGGTCTATGAACATGGCCGGTGCATTCGTAAGACTGAATGACATCACTAGAAACTCGTAGTGCCCAAAGCATGTCCTGAAAGCCGTCTTCTGCACGTCATCATCTCTGACGCGCAGCTGATGATACCCTGAGTGTAGATCAATCTTTAAAAAATACTTTGCCCCCTTCAACTGATCAAACAGATCATCTATCCTGGGCAAAGGATACTTGTTCTTTACCGTGACCTGGTTTAACCTACGGTAATCAATACATAACTATAGGGTCCTGTCCTTCTTCTTCACAAATAGGACAGGTGCTCCCCAAGAAGACACACTAGGTCGTATGAAACCCTTCTCTACTAGTTCATCAATCTGTCTCCGCAGCTCCTCCATCTTACATGGAGGCATACGATAAGTCGGCAATGAGATAGGTGTCGCACCAGGCATAAGATCAATGGTGAAATCGATCTTGCACCGAGGAGGCAAACCATAAATCGTCTTAAACACATCTGTAAACTCTTGAACCACCAGCGTATCTTCCAATGCAGGACCATCGATCGGCGTTAATAAAGTAGTATAACAGTCAACACGGTAGGGCCAACTGACCTGCACTGGAAACGTGAAAGCTGTGTCGTCAGATCCATAGGCTGTCATGATCCGATTATCACAATCTATCTCTACCCTCATCTTAGTGAGCTAGTTCATACCGAGGATAACGTCGTAGTGCCATAGTGGAGTAACAATGAGGTCGACGAGCACTGTTCTGCTACCCAAATCCACGGAGCAACCCTCACATATCCGCGCAACATTCGAAAATGTCCCAGTGGCCGTAGTGAGTCTCAATCCCTTCGTGGGAGTAGTACGCAAATATAGACGCTTAACTGCCCCATATGAAATAATAGAAGTAGTGGACCCAGTGTCCACCAATAAGGAGACGGAAGTACCATGAATGTGGGCCGTACCCTCAAAAGCCGTTGGGGCCGAAATCGACATCTTAGGTGCCTCGGCAACAAGCGTATTTACTCGAGCCTACTGCTGACGGTTCGGCTATGAAGCCAAGGGCTATTGAGGTAGCCTGAAGCGTGATACAGGAGGTCAGAAGGAAGGATGAGCAGGGGCAGTGTGTAGAGGTGGTGCTGATATGGCCTGAGGGAGAGGGCGATCCAGCCTCTACGGTGATGAGAACCCGCTAGCCATCATACGTGAAAAACAGCTCTCTGCAGGATGCCCCGGTTTCCCGCAATACATACAGGTCACAAGAGGGCGCCTTATAGGAACTACTGGCGCCGCGGCCGTGGGGGGAGAGTCGATACGAGGCCTCTTGCCTAAGAAAGGCCTGCTCTGCATCTCTGGTCGTGGTCTCGTAACCATAGTACCACGAGAACGTGCCAGCCAATCAACATCCTGCTCGGCCATCATGGACATGTGAACCAGCTCTGCATAAGAAGGTATACTGATGCAACAAATCTTCAACCGTATATCAGGTCGCAAACCCCCAGAAAAATAACGCATTTGCATCTGCTCATCAACCATGATGGTCGGGACAAAGCGGCCCAACTCCATGAAGCGGTGCTCATACTCAGTAATAGTCATGCCTCCCTGCCTGAGGCATAAAAACTCATCCTCCCGCTCATGTCTGTAGGTCTGCGGGTAATACTTCTCATGGAAGTAGAACTCGAATGTTGCCCACGTCTACATATAGTCTGCTGCGACAAACTGCAACACACTGTCCCACCATAGACTGGCCTCCCTCTCGAACATGAACGTGGCCAACTCTACCTATTCTGCCTCAGTACAGTGTAGCATCTGTAGCATCTTGGAGATGCGGTCTAGCCAAAACTCAGCCTCCTCGGGTCTGTGAGAACCCATGAATGAGGGAGGCCTCAAGCGCTGGAATCGCTCGAGTAGGCCTCGTGTACACATCTCCAGTAGGGTATGTCACAGGTGTGGCCTGAGGCACAGCAGGTGCAGGGGGAGGTATAGCCTCAACCTGAGCAGGAGGCTCAACAGACTCTGGTCGTGTAGATGGTGCAAGTGGAGTCGCACTGCCACCCTGAGACAAGGCCTCAGCAATAGTGGCCATAAGCTGTTAGTGTTGCTGCTGTTGTATCTACTACTGATGCATCATCAACATTAACTGCTCAATTCTATCAGTAGGTGGAGCAGCCTACGGCTCATACGATGTAGAAGTGGACGCCTGGTTCTGCTTGCGAACCGGGGGTGTATAAGGTGGCAATCCACCAGTAGGACCAGCAGGGGGCTGATCGGAGTCTAACCCTCGGTCCATAGGACCACCTCTACCAGAAGGAGTCTGGTCCATTGAGCCAGTAAGAAGGAGGTGTGCCGTGCTCCGTGTATACTGTCATGGCATGTCCTATACAACATAGGGTACAACGTTGGTGAGATAAAGTATATCAACACATTATACAAGCACTTTAAGCATTCCATACATCTCATAACAAAAGAGGCTACATGCCTTTCATTTACCAAAAATTGTCATAATACATGGACTGCAGAGTTACATGAATCATGATAGAAATTACATGTGAGCCAATTACATTCACAACATCAAACACTTAAAACTTATTACTAACTACTACATCATCAACATGAAAGCATAAACCGCCTAATGTGGTAACCAAAACAACCACAAACAACAACTTGGATGTCTAGGCATCTGAATCAGGCAACGGAGGAGGAGCATTCTTGTCCTGTAGGCAGCACAGGATGGCCTTCAAGTTGCGAGACATCTTGCTGAGCTTGGTTTTGACCCGCCCGACTTTCTGTCATAGGGCGGCTTGGCCCTCCTCGAGATGGGCTAAACGCGCATCTATGGAAGCCCGATTGGGACCCTGCTCCTGAGCCGCAGGTGGTAAACTCTCCTCTGTATCCTGAGCCTCAGGTTCCTCTTCCTATATCTCATCACCGCCACCCTCTTTGCTGCCAGCCTCGAGGTCAACACTCTCCTCACCGGCACTCTCCGACTCATCTCCAGACTCGTCGAGTCGAGCTTGCCGTTGGCGAGGGCCGATCTTCATGTTGTTAAGTGTAGTCTCACTTATGACTTGGACTGGTGCAAGGTCTTCCATGTTGAGCCTATAGCTGACATCACGAGCCATCTTACATATCAGGCGGTCAAACGGGAGCGAAAGGTCATTCCTGACAAATCGAACAACCTGAACTATCTAATATAGGACGAATGTGGGCAGGCATAAGTTGTCCCCATGTCCAATCATGTATAGGAAGTCCACTATCAACCGAGTACACTCTATGCGGTTACTCGACCGTGGATACACATTATATGTGAAAATGTGGTAGAGCAAAGGAAGTCATCTGTCATCTTCGTCGACGGAAGACAGTTTCCTCGCATCCAAGAGACCCGTCGACCACAAAGGTATTGCGTACGGCGATCCCTTTCTCGCGCACTCTTAGAGAAGTTGTCAGTTGGAAGCACTTTATCACGTGAGATGTTCATGAGCCGTGCCACCTTGACCACAATAATCGTGCGCCTTATGCCCCTCACAGAGACAGTGAACTGAAGCGGCTCCAACGATGGGTCTATGATATGAGCGTAGAAGGCACGAACCGTGTTCTCACATGCAGGAGACTCGCCTTCAAATATAGGACCCCATCCGATGACATCCACCAAATGGTCCATCATCGGGTGTAGCCCAAACATCCTTTCATCCACGTGAGCTTCAAACACTATCTTATGGCCAGCAAAACGACCGTATTCGAAACTAATCGGTAGTGCATCCCTGATCGGTAGTTGGGGATCCAGGTCCCGCTATTACCTATACTCCCGAACGGTGCTAGTGTCGGCCCCATCGTCAGCCCCTCTTCTTGAACAGGTTGGGCAACTCCGCACGGCTTCATCAGCGGTAGACTTCCTCTTTCCCATGAGAGAGAGGATGGAAGAAATGGAGAAAATGGTCGTAACCAACTCAAAAAGGGCCATGAAAATGGAGGAAAGAGAGAGAAAGGGGCTGGTTTCTTTGGTTCTCCACGTACAACCGTCCCAACAGGTGGTGAAGAGGCCCAAATGTCAGGGAATGAAGAAGGAACAAGGGAGAAATGGGGTGGATTAGAAGGTTACACGATTTTAAGCCTTAAATGGGGGTGTGAGAGCTCAAATGTGAAAGAAAGGGGAAAGGTAGGAAGGTAGGGTTGCTGTGATTGATGGAGGTGAGTGGGTTATGGTCGAAACTGGTGGAGGAGATGATTGAAAGTGAGTTTGGAGAGAGAGGATAACAATTTGGAGGGTTTGGAAGGGTGAAATGAGAGGTGGGGCTGATACAGAGCTGAAATAGGGATCCCCCACACATTTCGTATGCACCAAATGTGCGTGGAGGTCAGGCCGACCATGCCCAGGCCCGGCCCAACTCGAGCGGACCCACTTGACCGTGGTGCGCCGCGGTGACCGCGGTTCCACCGAGGTCCGCCTTGCCCGGCGCCATGCCGCCGTGATGGGGTGGTGCTCTCCACCATCCCAAGGTGCCAAATGCACCTTGGTTCGACCCTGGGTCCCACTGGATTTAAGTGGGGAGGCCTACGACTCCATTTTGTTCCAGATCGGGTGTTTCTGAGAAATTTCCGTTCTAGACTGACCTTTACTGATTTTTAACGACTGGATTTGGGTGGATAGCGATCTAGACTCATCAATAGATGGTCTAAGAATGTTTTAAGGTCGTCTCGTGCGACCAGGGTTGGGTACGGACTCGATTTCGGCATCCATTTTCAGTGAACCTTACCGTTGGATGAAATTGGAATACCTAAGACTATTTCTATATTATTCTCGCACTCTCCTAAGCTGTAATGCGTCAGCGTACGTAGTGGGATCATAACTCAGGTCAGGTATAATCAAAATCATGCTCTGCTACCAACTGGTAATGCCTTAAAAATCGGGAGTCGAGTATAACTCAACTCCCGAGTCCCAACGCATCACTTAGGCAACATAAATAATGATGGTTAAATGTTGTCTATGTTAGAGCAATAAACATGAGTGAGATTATACCAAAACAGTAATTCATACTCCAGATCAATTGTATAAAGGCAAGCGGAAGACTGAAACTGTATATATAAAGTATGTAAAGGAACAAAACCATCTTGATCTCCAGAGTATGAACACTAACTAAGTATCCATATACATGTATTGTTTCTGAATAAAAGGGATAAAATACAACTAAAGTTAAATCCTGAAATCCCTGCGATCCAATCGGCCTAAACGTAGCCGTCAAAGTACTACATGTATGAGAACTCGTCCTGGTCCTCATCGTATTCCGGCTCTTCCTCTTGAATCGACGCATCCTCTATACCTGTGATAGAGTCTGGTTAGTGTGTACAACACCGTCCCGTAACGTGGGAGTGAGTAGCTAACTTAGTGAAACATTAAAGCATAAGTTAACATGTTATCAATTCAGTCAAGCAGTAATGATAAAGCAGTACAATCAAACAATCCTAACTACTCTTATTAAATGCAAGTATGAAATGACATGATGAATGCCCTTGCCAAACCACCCTCATGCGATATCATCTTACGTTCACGGATGCATACCTCCCTCAGTTCTCCACATCTACCAGGCACATGCGGTGCGATGATGAGCATGATTACCAAGTAGTTATTAGTCTATTTTAAATAGCAGTATTGGGAAACTAAGGTACCTCCCTTGTATCATTCCCAAACATGATCCATTCTAGGGTCATCAATCCTAGTTAATCTCATACGACAATGTGTTTCTAGATCATTGTAGAGGCTGTCAGGGCTGTTACACGGAATCGTTGCACCACTCCCCCATTACCTCTTTAATGATTCATCACTATACAGATACAGGCCTAGCTCATGCTCTATACACTGCGGCAAAACTCGTCGCCTCACCGTAAAATTAGAGTATGCTTGAGGTCACTACAGAGGGCTGTCAGGGCTGTTACATGGAATCGTTGCACCACTCCCCCATCACCTTATCAATGTAGGCCGACAACACGAATATAGTGTCCCATACCACCATAATCGGCTCATGAGTCTGGTTGCTCACTGGTCACTACGGGGAGGCACATGGCCCCAGCGTAGGCCGACAGCTCAACCACGGTGTCCCATACCACCATGCCCGGCTCAGGAGTCTTAGTGGATTGAGGTACCATGGTTTACGGGATTTCACTGGTAAGTTTGGTACCCTAGATTCAAGCAGTGGTGACCAAACATGGTGAACATACATGAGACATATCGGGTTACTTGACGAGCCTGACTAGCTCGAGCGCACAATCACTTGGACAACATGAAGTGGATAAGCACTTCGTGTGGCCTAACCACTGTCGCCAACTGAAGTACGACACGGTTTCGTCAAACACATCTTGCGTGGCGACACAAATCTCAACCACGATCTCAAGTCTGGTACCGATTGTCTGGACTATAGGCATAGTCCCAAACTCAATCAATTCTCATCCATAGCATGTGGAGTAAAACATGATAAATAAAGTAATTCAAGTAAGTTAACAAGTATGATATAAAGCATGTTGTAAAGCATGTTATAAATCACTACATAAATAGGAATACAAACACATATACTGCACAAGTAAGCGGTATTAGTAAACAATTTCTTGGAGGAAATCATACATGTCTCTAAGGTAGTTGAGAATCCCATCTCAACACCCTCCTAAGGCATCAACATCCAAACACTTACTCACACGAATATTTTCACAAACACTTAACATACACTTTCTCACCATACTTAGTATATGTTAGGAAACATGTATTAGTGCGAGTCCATTCGCCAAGTAAGTATTTTATGCATATATAATATATTTATTCAACAAATAATCATGGCAAACACATCTCTAAAATATGTATGTATACGGTACTTTCTACAATACAGTATTTCTACATACATAGTGTATATTAGTAAAACATGTATTTGGGCGAATCCTTTCACCAAATAAGTATTTTATCCATATATCGTATATTCATACAACAAATAATCATGTCAAACACATTTTCAAAATTTATACGTATACGGTATTTTCTACGAATACCTAGAATATGTAAAATTCCATAATCTACATCGTTAATCAAAACAGAAAATGGTAAGCACTTTGTACATGTGCAATTGCATGCAGATCATGAATCTATCATTATCTGACATTAAAAGTGTTGAAAACTGTAACCTACTATACACCTAAAGTCCTCACCTTATACCGTAGAATCGTAACGGATCAGCTAGGTTTGCCAAGCTTCCGTATCTGGCTGTTTGGTAGCCTAAAGAATGAAATAGGTTAGCTATTTCATAACCTAGAACCTACACATCCCAAAACAGATTTAGGGTTAGGGTTTCTTACCGCAAAATGAAGTCAGTATCGCTGAGAAAGTGATGAGAAATAGGTGGTGCAGCTTGTGTGGTGGCAGGGAACGATAGTAGGGAGATTCTCCCACTTCTCTCACTCTTTCTCTCTCTTTTCTCACTTCTCTCTCTAGGGTTTTCCTCAAATTTGTATGGCTGTGAGAGAGGGTGTTCTAAGGTCCTTATATAGCCTAAAACCTCTCCAAACTAGACTTGAGGACAAGGTATACTTGGGTTATAACCAAAGTGGCATTGTTTCAGCTCAACGGAGGGTTTCTGGGGGGCCTCCTTGAACCAAAAGTCGGACTTAAGCTCACTAACCTTGGATCTACATGGATTTAAGTTTTCGTCTTAGTCGGATTCCCAGATCATGCATGGCGGACCAGTTTCAGTTCAACGGTCAGCGGACCTCGATCCGAAATACCGAGTACATGTAAATGTTTATGAAATTTTTCCTAATTTGAGGGTGTATTTGGGTCAGATTCTGACGGTCTGGTTGCTTACAAATTGACCGCAAGTAACAAGTCTCAGATCATTATTCCAGATATTTATTTTGGAAAGAAAACAAGGGTTTTCACACTCCCTCGCTCCGGATTCAAGCCAACAGCCGTGGGACACTGTCTGGATTTGATTTCTGAGATGGTTGTCAAGCCCAGTGAGGCGGTCCTAAGTCCTTAACCTCGTGTTATTCGGACTCCCGATGTACGATCCAGACCTGATACGAAGTTTCAATGTGTTCCCGAGAGCAGTCGGGTAATGAGTTTGATCCTAGATTTTAGGGTAACCTAGCGACAATGATTCTACAAGTTTTGGGTCTTGTAGATCATATTTAAAGCGATTCAAATGGATTTCATGGCTAATCTAGTTTAACACTTAGTTAACTTTGTCAAATTTCTAAAGGATTTAATCCTAAGTGATTTCTGGTCGAGGTGGTACTCGAGCCATTATACGGAAATTTACGAGTCGTTACACGATTGGTGTCGAGTGATCGATTAATCCTAGTTGTTCTATTGTGTGGTTGGTGCGCACTTGTGATGTGGAAGTGTGGACACTCGCATAGTCCCATGATCATGGGGGAGAGTGCACATTAGAATACTATTTACCATGTTGGTATTGTGATCATTTTTGACTGGTCTGATGATATTTATGCATATTGCATCTGCACGCATGCATACATATACATGCATAATGGATGAGGAGTGCATGGTGTGCATAGTTTGATAATGCAGAGATCATATGTATGTGGTAGAGGATATTAGTGTGGGGTGCATATGATAGAGTATGTGGTAGAGGATGTTAGCGTGGTGTGTATATGATGGAGTATGTGCGGATGTTATCTGGTCTAAGAGACCGTGGGAACAGTCCCTAGGTTGAAGTCCCTAAGCGAATATATTGGGCACGGTCCTTGGGTTGAAGTCCCTAAAGCTCACTTGATGCTACATTATAATCTATGTTTATGCCGATGCTGATATTACATGTATATCCTTTCCACGATAAGTGTAGATTGCAAATCGGATGTGATTGGCAGAGGAGCCCGATTGGTATTATGGTTACCCCATATGCATATGTGGCTTACATACATAGCATTACTTGAGTGCAATTATACTGCATAGCATACTTGTGAATTGTCATTGGATTTTGTATAGCATCCTCATGAGATGGATTGAACACCACAACAACATCGTGGTTGTATTGATGAGACCACCACAACGACATTGTGGTTGGTATTTGTGGGTACTGAAAATTTGGGTTTCTTGAAATTCCCTAAACCTCGAGTGGTACCCTCGAGCCTCATCGTCAAGACCAAGTGGATGTCATGGGTCACATAGTGTCGGAGACCATAGTAGGCCTGACTCCTGTCGACGAGGTCGAGTGAGAAGAGGTTCGACCATGCCTAACTGAAGAGTTGGAATGAATGTGCTTGGGTTTAACCAGCCCCCGAAATGGGTCCGTTACCGGTGTGCCGGGTGGGTATTGGCATAGCTATAGGCCCCCCACTGACAGGGCGGGATGTGAGGCCCCGATTCAACAAGTTTTAAACTTGTTCTGGATACTAGGCCCCGGTGATTCCCAGTGATGATAACTGTATTGTGATGTGGACTTTTAGAGGAGGATTTTCATGCATGAATACACATCAGCATACCTTTTCATATCATCACTTGCATTGCATCATATCCTCTTGGCTTTATGCAACATTACTTGGTCACTATGCTTCAACTTATGTACTCTGATATTTTGATTGTTACTGCATGCTTGTACATTACTCACACACGAGTGTACTCACTAGGCTTTTTGCCTAAGCTTCTTATTTTCCATTTTTTTTCAGGGTAGGAGTAGCTTGGAGGACTTAGCTCCTTGGATACATTTTGTCTAAGCTATATTTTGGCGATGCTTTCATTTTGTACATTTTGAAAAAAACATTGTACTTATAACCATCAAGATTTATAATGGAGACTGTTGCTTAGTATTGTGATTAGGAATCATCATGCTCAGATATTATTATTAAATGATGGGTTACACCTTTGCCTCCTGTACAAAAAGACTTTTTGGTACAGATAAAAGAGAAAAGAGAAATGAATTCTTACACTCAGTCGCAAAGAACGGTTGCGAACCACTTTCCTGAATGAGGAATTGAATCCATCATATGAGCATAAAGCTAAATTACAACTAAGATTATCAACTATATGATTAATTCTACGGAGTACACTATGGAATGTAAACAGCCAATGAAAAGTAAAGGATTGCACTACGAAATGTAATTGACTAGAAGAAAAGTAAAGTGATTACACTAAGAAATGTAATTGACTAGTAATTGAAAGATAGTGTTTTGGGTTTGATTAGGTTGGTGTGAGACAAAAAATTTCTTGATAAATTCCTCTGTTATTTATAACCTCACCCTAGCCATCTAGATCCTTCCCACATTTTGACGATTAGTATAACCGTTCAATATCACTTAGCCTTCTTTGTTCTTGATTTTGCCATCTGTCCTGTAAGTGCTTCTACACGATTGCTTTACCATCGACCATTTAAGCAATATCGTGGCATCACTTGATGTGCTCCAACCATACTATAGTATGAAAGTGCCCTTATTTGTCAATTAATGTGACAGTTGAGTCATAGAGTCTAGTGAGCCCCACATGGAAGACTACAAGCTGAAGACTCAATAAGGTGAAAGTGTTTAAAGATTTTCAAAGGTAAACTAAACCTCACATCCCATGACCAAAACAGCTTAGGTAATAATCCCCTTAAAAGTGTTCTAATCTTTCCCAAAATTAACTAGGAAATCATCTTGGCAAGGTTAGAAATATAGAAAACCAAGTTGCAAGTACATCTAAAAAACTATAAGTTTCTATAACTTTTGATGTCATCGAACACTATTTGATGACATCGAAAAAGTGCTTCATATTGTCCAGCAACCAAACCGAGATTCTGGAGAAAATCTCGATGACATAGAATTTACATGTTCGATGACATCGAACCTATCTCGATGACATAAAAAATGAGCAGTCAAAGGTCCAACAAGCTCAAGAGGAAAATCAGTAAAAAGATCGATGACTCGAACACTGTTCGATGACATCGAATTTCAAAATCCGATGACATCAAATGTATGTTCGATCACATCGAAAAGGGATTGGTTTTATGTAGAAAGTTCTTGTAAAAGAATCCTGAAACTCTTCGAGTCATCAAACTGACTTCGATGACATCAAAAAAGTGAACAAGAATGTCCAGCAAGCTCCAAGAATTTTTTAGAGAAAATTCCCAATGACATCGAACTAGCATTCGATGACATCGAATGCCACTCGATGACATCGAGCAAATCTGTTCAACACTTATATAAAATCTTAGTGCAGAGATATGGGATTGAAATCATTAATCGATTTGGGATGGAAATCTCTAGCCATTGATATGGGATTCGATTTTCGAAAACCCTAATAACTGATATAGGATTTCAATTTTGAAATCCCTAATCGCTATACAGAATTGGAATATGAAATCTCTAATTGACTGCTAGATTCAGGAATTTAGAAAATCCCAATTTCCTGATTTGGGGATCGAAATTTGAAATCCCTAATTCCAAATTGGATTTGGGGTTTTAAGATCCAAACTACCTAATTGGAATTTGGAATAGGGGATTGGGATCTGAAATTCCCAATTTTGGAATTCGAGATTCGAAATCCCTAATTGGAATCTGGATGGGGTTCGAATCTAAAAACTCAATTACTGTATTTGATCATCCATACCTATTGCATAGTGACTCTGATACCAACTGTAAGATTTCTTATTTGCAGAATTGCCGAAGAACCTTGCTATGCATAGAATATGGAGATCAAAGGATGAAGAGAACATACCTATTTGAGACGCCATAGCTGAAGATATAGAATACCAAAATCTTTAATAGAATACTAGAGTCTTCTTCTCCTTTACACCTGAATATAGAAGAATAGATGGGATTTCTCTTTCGGTTGTGGTGTAAGATCGGGGACCTAGCCTCATTATATAGATGATGGGGTGAAGAGACTTTGAAACCCATAAAAACTCTCTTCCCACGGCTCCACACATTCGAATCCTAGTAGCACTCAAATAACTATGTGCATACCGTAGCTATAACATTCCAACCCCTTACGCATATTGTTCTAGAATTATCACAATGCAGTGGGATCCACTGGTTTACACGATTACATCATCCAGCCTTTAGGACAATTTAGACTGTTGATCAATGAGGCCCACCTCATAAAGATATAACATTCTTCCACTTGGTCCACATTGATCAGTGTCAATAATTAATCTTTTGAAAATACTTTAAATTTTTTTTTTTTGATTTTGAGAAAACATCCAAATGGTTAACCAACGTATTTATAGGATAATACGGGTAATGCTATTTAATCTGGTCCTTTAAGATTATTAGCATCGAATCGTGGTAGTTATCACAACATTTAATCTAGGCAAAGTGAGGCTAAGCACGGTTATGAATGCATTCAATCTTAACAACATAGATCAGAAAGTAGGAAGTGTGGTATAAAGATTACACACGTAGTGTGACAATGTGTATCTATCCTTAAGAGGCCCTGAAACTTTTAAATGTCTCCAATGAGACGTGACTTAAGTTTTACTTACTCAAATTAGATTACGTATACTAAGCGAGAAGTAGAAATTAAACTTTATATCAAAATCATCAAAACTGTATCAAATGAGATCTCTTGAGAGTCTATGAAAATCAAAGCACGCTCAACTCTCATTTATTGAAAACATCTATGGGATCAATGATTCCCATAGATGTTACATGCTCCTGAAATGGTGTGATAGAGGGTCCTTTAGTGATCAGATCTGCAATCATCTGCTTAGTGCCGATGAACTCCACAGACATTTGACAATTTAGAACTCTTTCTTTATAATAAGATACTTGATGTCGATGTGTGTTGACCTTGATGAATGGTTGTTGTTACTAGAAAAGAAAATTGCAGCTGAATTATCACAAAATATTCTCAATAGTTTTGGGATATGCTCCAGTACCCGTAAGCCTAAGAAGAAATGTTGTAACTATAATGCCTAATTAGATGACTCATGTCAGGAAATGAATTTAGCTTTCATGGTAAACGAGGTTGTGGTAGACTGTTTTACGCTTTTCCAAGACACAGCTCCTCCAACCATCATGAAAATGTATCCTGAGGTGGACTTCTTGGTGTCAACTCAGACTACGAAATATGCGTCTGAATATCCAATCAATTTCAAATGATCAGATCTTCTGCATGTAAGTCTAAAGTCCTTCGTTCTCTGTAGATACCACAACACTTTCTTTGCAGCTATCCAATGTTGCATTCATGGATTAGATAGGTATCTGCTCAACATTCCAACCACAAACGCAATATCCAGTCATATATAGACTTAAGCATACTGATGCTCCCTACTACTGATGTGTATGAAAATTCCTTCATTTAATTCTTTTCCAAATCATTCTTTGGAAACTGAAATAGGCCGAATTTGTTGCCCTTTACAATGGACGACTCTCCATAAGCATAATTTTGTATGCCATACCTTTCGAGTACCCTGGTAATATAGGCCCTCTATGACAGGCTAAGCAGTCCATGTGATTTGTTACATCAAATCTCAATGTAGTGGACATAAGAGGCGTCACCAAGATCTTTCATTTCAAATCTTTGATATAAGAATTTCTTGGTGTCACTTAACATCCTGATATCACTGCTAGCTAAAAGAATTTCATCAACATACAAAATCATCATAAAGAATTTACTCCCACTTATTTTAATATAGATACATTCATCTGCAGTATTTTCTACAAAACTATATGAGAAAATTATTTTATGAAACTTTAGGTACCATTCTCGCAATGCCTGTTTCAACCCATAAATGGATTTTTTTAGTTTACAAACCAAATGTTCTGAGTCATGGGTTATAAAACCTTCAGGTAGTAACATGTATATATTCTAATTCAGATCCCCATTGAGAAATGCTATCATTATATCCATCTGATGTAACTCTAAGTCCATATGAGCTACAAGAGTCATATAATCCTGAATGAGTCTTTCTTAGATACTGGTGAGAAAGTCTCCTTAAAGTCAATGCCCTCACGCTGGTTAAAGCCCTTGGCAACAAATTTGGCTTTATATCTTTTGACATTACCCTTGGAGTCCTGTTTGGTTTTAAATATCCATTTATAACCAATCAGTCTTATTCCAAAGGGTAACTTAACAAGATCCCATACTTTATTGTCCCTCATAGATTTCAACTAATCTTTCGTGGCATCAAACTAACGAGAAGGGTCAATATTTTGTTTGACTTGTGCAAAGGGTTCAGGATCCTTTTCGATCCCCATGTCAAAATTGTGCTCCTATATGTATACAATGTAATCGTCTCAATTTACAGGTCTTCTCTCTCTTTCGGATCTTCTTAATGGCTCAGCCTCTTAGGTGTGATTTTGATTTTCCTCATCAGTGGGTTGTACATGATGGTCAACGTGGTGTTCTAGAGTGACTGCAGGGTCGATTGTAGCATTTGTATCCATGTGATCTTGAGTGACTATGACTGGAGTCACAGTCATTTCTTCCTTAAATACAAAGTTTCTAATATTCGTGCTTGTCACGCCCCAAAACCGGAAACCAGGCTTAAAAAATTGTCAATCGTCGGGTGCTGACAGCCTCTGTAATACCCCATTCTTGGCTACCAGCACCCATACACCAAGTTCTGATCTTGGGATCCTACGAGGAAGGTTTTCCAATGTACATTTAACTCACAATAAGCATCACCACGAGTTTACCCAAATCACAAAGCAACATCATCATCACATATCCACTAATATAAACATTTGAATACAATGCTAAAGGAAAAAATACATATGTCAAAAATCAAACCTCCAGAAGACTGATGCACGCTCCAAGCTCAACGCTGCTGTAACCTAATGTCACCTGCAAGCATCTATTGTGCGTAAGCTTATAGAAATCTTAGATGGTGGTGTAAGTTTGTGCGCAAGATAAGTACTAAGCACACAAATATCAGAGTAAATGGAAACATAGAGAGCTAAATGTGGAATCATAGAGAGTCAAATATCAGAATTTGCAATGTGGATCGACTATGCAAATGCGAAATCATAGAGAGCCAAATATCAGATGCCGATGATGCAATGCAATATACAAATCCTGAAGAACCACAAATACCATCAACCTCATCTAGTCCATATAAATACAAAAACATAGCAACCTAGAATACCTTATGCCACGGATGCAATGCAATATGTGGTGCGAATGAAATGACCAAGCTGGAGTGTGAAGTCGGGATAATAGTACGTAGTATCGCAGGCTACGGGGTCCATAAAAAAGGACTTCTATCCAAACTAGTCTCATACCTAAATTTGGATAGTCAGACTTAATGTGGTAAACTCTTGATCTCAGGTTAGTGGCGTACCCCAACCGAAATCTTAGCCATTACGAAGGTACACATAACAAATAGTTGCGCACCACCAGCCCAAGTGGACAGTGAATGAATGAGTAAAATACTAAGTATGCAACTCCTACTCCACCAATCAGTACTGTACATCTCTGGGATCATTACCGGGAGCTAGTACACTCCCAACCAGATTGTCACCCCATCGCGTGCAACCAGGTGAGTGGAAGAGTCCTCATTATCTGCCTGGCTAGTAGTCAGCCAATACCTACCAGGCACGTCAATAGCAAACCCATTTATGAGCTGGTCAAACTTAGCCTAGTTTTGCTCACTATGAATTGGACGGATAAGGCCACACCCCCTTCCAACCGACCACGACACAGTGGAAGACTTGGCCTACTGGTATTCAGCACTCGAGCGCTCATGTAATCCACTCAGTCTAGACGTTGGAACATCTCTTAGCCATGGAGATTTAGGGACTTTCACCCACGGACATCCAAAGTGACCAGATGCTCAAATCAAACATTTTTGGTGTCCCATCTAGCCATCCATGACATGCCTGTGAAAGCTACGACCCTGATGTCGCTAGGGCATACAGTAATCACAACACACAATGAAAGATGCATGAGTCATATAATCCAGTCATGCATCAATCCTGCGCATACCGTGCGCTCATGTGAGACAATCTCCACCTATCAAGGAGTCTCATAACAACCTGCCCAATGACATATGCAATGGTCAACCACATCCCATAATAAATATGCAGATGATGCGTATGGGCATGTACATGATGTTATGCTATCACATACTCATAACTGGTATCGATAACCGTCCTCGATAATCGGAATCGGCCTAGATAATCGGCACCGACAATCAGAATCGGCCTAACAAAGGGTCTAAGGGAAGGTCACAATGTGGACATTTAACCATCATCGCCCATCAATGTGGACATTTAACTATCATTGCTCCCAAGGAGTGGTCCACATAGAGCTAAACATATAGTGGGCCCATGGCCTAACACAAAGGCCTAATATACATCACAATGGGCCTTAATGAATGGGCTGGAAATACATCACAATGGGCCTCATTATATGGGCTAGAAATATATTACAATGGGCCTTACCAAATGGTCCAAAAATACATCATAATGGGCCTCATCATATAAGCCAGAAATATATCACAACGGGCCGCTCATACGGGCCTAATATACATCAGAATGGGCCACGACCCATGGGCCCCAAATACATCATAATGGGCTACGACCCATGGGCCTCAATATACATCAAGTGGGCTGCATCAATAGTGTAACGACTCGTAAATTTTTGTACAAAGACCCGAGTACTACCTCGACTAGAAATCACTTAAGATTAAATCTTGTAGAAATTTGACAAAGTTAACTAAGTGCTAAACTAGATTAGCCATGAAATCCACTTGAATAACTTTAAATACGATCTACAAGACCCAGAACTTGTAGAATCATTGACGCTAGGTTACCCTAAAATCTAGGATCAAACTCATTACCCGACTGCTCTCGGGAGCACATTGAAACTCCATATCAGGTCTGGACCACACATCGGAAGTTTGAATAATACGAAGCTAAGGACTTAGGACCACCTTGCTGGACTTGACAACCATCTCAGAAATCAAGTCCAGACAGTATCCCACGACTATTCGCTTGAGTCCGAAGTGAGAGAGTGTGAGAACGCTTATTTTCTTTACAAAATAAATATCTCAAATAATAATCTGAGACTTGTTACTTGCGATCATTTTGTAAGCAAACAGACCGTCAGAATCTGACCCAAATACACCCTCGGATCAGGGAAAATTTTATAAACATATCCATGTACTTGGAATTTCAGATCGGGTTTCACCGACCGTTGAACTGAAACTAGTCCGCCACACGTGATCTGGGAATCCGACTGAAATGAAAACTTAACTTCACCTGGATCTGGTGTCTGTAAGCTTAAGTCCGACCTTTGGCTCAAGGAGGCCCACCAGAAGTCCTCCGTTAAGCTAGAAAAGGGTCACTTTGGTTATAACCCAAGTATACCTTGACCTTAAGTCAAGTTTAGTGCATTTTTAGGCTATATAAGGACCGTAGAACTCTCTCTCACAGCCACACGAATTTGAGAAAAATCCTAGAGAGAGAAGAGAGAAAAGAGAGAGAAAGAGTGAGAGTTGTAGGACATCCTTCCTACCCTTTACCCTGCCGTTCTACCAGCCCATTCTCGTCACTTTCCTGACGATTCCGACTTCATTTCTAGGTAAGAAACACTAACCCTAGTCTGTTTTGGAGTGTGAAGGTTGTAGGTTATGAAATAGCTAACCTATTTCATTCTATAGGTTATCAAATTGCGGAATACGGAAGCTTAGCAAACCTATAGTATTCGTTATGATTCTACGAAAAAAGGTGAGGACTTTAGGTGTATAGGTTATGGTTTTCAACGCTTTCAAGGTCAGATAATGATAGATTCATGATATGTATGCAATTGCACATGTACAAAATGCTGTCTGTTTTCCGTTTCCATTAAAGATGTAGAATATAGAATTTTACATATTCTAGGTATTCGTAGAAAATACCGTATACGTATAAAATTTGGAAATGTGTTTGCCATGATTATTTGTTGTATGAATATATGATATATGGATAAAATACTAATTTGGCGAAAGGACTCGCCCTATTACATGTTTTGCTAATATACACTATGTATGTAGAAATAGTGTATTGTAGAAAGTACCGTATATGTATATATTTACCATAATTATTTACTGTATGAATATATCATATGTGCGTAAAATACTTACTAGGTGAAAGGACTCGCCCTAGTATATGTTTTGCTAACATACACTATGTATGTTGAAATAGTGTTTTCTAAGTGATTGTGAAAACGCCTGTGAGAGCAAGTGTTTGAATGATGGTGCCTTAGGTGGATGTTGAGATGGGATTCTCAACTACCTTAGAGACGTGTATGATTTCCTCCATGTGGTTGTTTACTTTAACCGCTTACTTGTGAAATATATATGTTTGTATTCCTATTTATATAGTGCTTTATAACATGCTTTATAACATGCTTTATGACATGCTTGTTAACTTGCTTGGATTACTTTGTTTATTATGCTTTACTCTGCATGCTATGAATAAAGTATGATTATGTTTGGAACTATGATTATAATCCAGACAATCGGTACCAGACTTGAGATCGTGGTTGAGATTCATTTTGCCACGTAAGATGTGTTTGACGAACCCGAGTCATACTTCAGTTGGCGAGAGTGGTTAGGACACGCGAAGTGCTTATGCACTTCATGTCATTCAGTTGATTGTGCGCTCAAGCTAGTCAGGCTCGTCAAGTAACCCGATATGTTTAATGTATGTTCACCATGTTTGGTCGCTATTGCTTGAACTTAGGGTACCAAACTTACCAATGAAATCCCGTTAACCATGGTACCTCGATCCGCTAAGACTCATGAGCCGGGCATGGTGGTATGGGACACCGTGGTCGAGTTGTCGGTCTACGCTGGGGCCACGTGCCTCCCCGTAGTGACCAGTGAGCAACCAGACTCATGAGCCGATTATGGTGGTATGGGACACTATATTCATGCTGTCGGCCTACATTGATAAGGTGATGGGGGAGTGGTGTAACCTTTGTCCGTAATAGCGCTGGCAGCCCTTTGTAGTGACCTCAAGCATACTCTGAAATTACGGTGAGCCTTAGAGTTTTGCCGCAGTGTATAAAGTATGAACTGGGCCTGTATCTGTATAGCGATAAACTGTTAAAGAAGTGATGGGGGAGTGGTGTAACCATTATGTATAACAGCCCTGGAAGCCTCTGCAGTGACCTAGAAACACACCTTCATATGAGATTAACTAGGACTGACGACCCTAGAATGGATCATGTTTGGGAATGATGCAAGGGAGGTACCTTAGTTTCCCAATCCTTCTGTTTGAAATGGACTAATAACAAATCGGTAATCATGCTCATCATGCATTGCATGTGCCTAGAAGATGTGGAGCATTGAGGAAAGCAAGCATGCCGCGAACGTAAGATGGTGTCGCACGAGGGAGTGTGGTGAGGGCTTACATCATGACTGCATTCATACTTGCATTAATAAGAGTAGTTAGAAGTATTTGATTATACTGCTTTATCATTACTGCTTGACTGAGTCGATAACATGTTAACCTATGCTTTATTGTTCCACTGAATTAACTACTCACTCCCATGTTACGGGACGGTGTTGTACACACCAACCAGACTTTGTCTTAGGTGTAGATGAGATGACGACTCAGGAGGCTGAGCAGGACTATGACGAGGACCAAGACGAGTTCTCATTCATGCAATATTCTGGTGGCTTTGACTAGACTGCTGGATCGACGGGACTTGCTGGGATTACTTCCCTAGTGGTATTTTTAACTTTTTGAACATAAAATAGATATATGTATATGGTAACTCAGAAGGGTTCATACTCTGGAAAATGAAATGATTTTGTTTCTTTTACATACATATATATACAATTCAGTCTTCCGCTTGCCTTTATACAATTGATCTGGAGTATGAATTATTATTTTGGTATAATCTCACTCATGTTTATTGCTCTAACACAGACAACATTTAATCATCATTATCTATGTTGCATAAGTAATGCGTTGGAACTCGGGAGTTGAGTTATGCTTGACCCCCGAATTTCAGGGTGTTACAAGTTGGTATTAAAGCATGATTTTGATTAAACCAGACTTGAGTTATGTTCCCACAACGTACGCTGACGCTTTGACTTAGGAGGGTGCGAGAAAAATATAGAAACAGTCCTAGGTTTCCCCAATTTCGCCATTTGGCGAAGTTCATCCAAAACGAGCATTTTGATCGAGTTCGTACTCGATCCTGATCGCACAAGTCAATCGCAAATCACTTCTAGACCGTCTATTGACGCGTCTAGATCACAATACACCTCATCCCAGCAGTCAAAGATCTGTAAATGCAAGTATGTGTCCGAAAGTGTCCAAAACTACTAGAAATTAAGCGAATCAGGGTTGGGGGCCTACCCATATCAATCTAAGGGTACCCAGGGTGGGACCTAGGGTTTTTTGGAGCCTGGGGGACAGGAGGGTCTCACCCATGGGGTGGGCCCTCAAAATCTAGACAATTGGTCAGCGAGGCCTCGCCAGTTTTTAGGCTGGGCCGGGCCCGCGACTCGGGCCGATTCACTTTGGGGGTCTAATAAACCCCCTGACATAGCTCCCGTCCATTCTCCATATCTTAAACCCATACTTCCTTCACAAACCTTCCCTCTAAGCCGTTTTTCTCTCTATGCTTGTTGTCTCCTCTCTCCAATCTGCTATTTTCGACCATAACTCATCCATTCCCATCGTCCACAGTAGTCCCTTCCTCCCTACCCTCTCCATTTCTCTTGTTTGAGCTCTCATACCCCTTTTGAAGCTCAAAAATCATGTGAGCTTCCTCACCCATCTGATCTCTCTATTTTCCTCTTTCAATCTCTATCATTTGGGCCCCTACAAAGTCTGTTGAGACCCAAGTCAGTGGAGAACCAATCCTCCAGCCCTCTTTCTTTCCATTCCTTCACTTTCCATGGCCTTTCTTGTAATTGTTTCAGCCATATTCTCCATCTCCACCATCCTCTCTCTGATCGGCAAGAGAAAGAGTGCTGCTGATGAGGCTGGGCCTAGTCGCCCTACATGTTCAAGGCGGCCGAGAGGCACCGCCGCTAGCTCAAGGTTTGTCTGGGAATTTTGAACGAAGTGGGATCTTGATCCCCGGATCCCTGCTGAACGAGCTCAGTTGGCGGCACTACCTCACGGAGATTATGAAGACTGCAGGGTTCTCTTTGAAGCCCAGTTGGATGGACGACTCTTCAGTGAATACTACTTGTTCGAGCAAGTGGAGGTGGCCCATTGGGGTCCGCTATTTGAGGCCAGAGGTCGCGCCAATCCTAGTACTGTCCGAGCCTTCTACGCCAACATTCGTGAGCCTACACTGGAACCTTTGCAGTTCTGGCTCTTAGTTGGGGTGGATCTGTTTGCCACTGTTGATGTGAGAGTGATTGTGTGACTTATGAATATGCCCCTTGGTGATGTACATGCTAGCGAACAGAATCTGGGGACTGCTCGTGAAAAGGATCATTGCACACGTTACTTTTGTGGTGGCCGACTGGTTGAGTGGCAGCGGAACAAAAGCCTGTTAACGTCCCACATGTCAGATGACTTCCACCTACTACATCGCATCTTCACATACAACCTTTACCCCAGACACAGTAATCGTAACGAGTGCATGCGACTCATGGTAGACTTTCTGTACCAAGTGGGGTAGAGGGCGAACTTGTGCGTACTTACATTCGTGTTGCGACAGATTGTGAGTACTGCACACTCCACCAGGAGCTCTGATTCGCTTCCCTTCAGCCGACTCATATGCAGGATTGCACGGGAGTTTGGCTACAGTCTGGGGGTGGAAAGGCCAACACTGATTCACCAAATCGACAAGAGTACTCTCCATCAGATGGAACTTGGGGCTCGGCGACGACAGGCCCGACATGAGGAGAGTGAGGATGAGTTTGTGAGTGAAGAAGAAGAAGGTGAAGATGGGAGTGGCGATGAAATAGAAGAAGAAGAAGAGGAACCTGAAGCCTAGGATACAGAGGAGAGTTCACCTCCTACGGCTCAGGAGCACGGCACTGATCGGGCTACCAAGATGCACGTTTAGCCTGTCTTGAGGAGGGCCAAGCCACCCTGCAACAGGAAGTCAGGCGGGTCCAAACCAAGCTCAGCAAGGTGTCTCACACCTTGAAGGCCATCCTGTGCAATTTACAGGACAAGAATACCCCTCCTCCATCACCTGATTCGGATGCCTAGCCATCCATACTGCTATTTTGTAGTTGTTTTGGTTTCCTTTGTAGTAGGTTTATGTTTCATGTTGATGATGTAGTAGTTAGTAGTATGTTTTAAGTATTTGATGTTGTGGATGTAATTGGCTCACATGTAATTTCTGTCATGATTCATGTAACTCTGTATCCCATGTATTATGACAATTTTGGATAAATGAAAAACATGCAGCCTCTTTTTCTATGAGATGTGTGGAATGCTTAAAGTGCTTATACAATGTGTTGCTATGTTTTATCTCACATACGTTGCACCCTATTTTGTATAGGGCATATCGCGGCAGTATACACGGAGCACGGCACACCTCCTTCTCACTGACTCGATGGACCAGACTCCTTCTCATAAAGGTGGTCCCACGAACCGAGGTTTAGACTCTGATCAGCCTCCTGCTGGTCCTATTGGTGAACTGTTACCTTATACACCCCCGGTTTGCGGCTGCACCAGACATCCTCATCTACACAGCATGACCCACAGGCTGCTCCACCTCCTGACAGGTTTGAATAGATGATGATGCTGATGTAGCAGCAGCATCAACAGCTTCTTACGGTCTTATCAGCTCCGGGTGGCAGTGCGGCTCCACCTTCACCATCTATACGACTAGAGACCGCAGAGCCTCCTGCTCAGGCTGAGGCTATACCTCCCCCTGCTCCTGCTGTACCCCCTACTGGGGACGTTGGTACTCGTGGCCTACTCAAGCAATTCCAGCACTTAAGGCCTCCCACATTCAAGGGTTCTCATAGACCCGAGGAGGCTGAGTTTTGGCTAGACCGCATCTTTAAGATGCTACAAATGCTGCACTGTACTGAGGCAGAGCAGGTCGAGTTGGCCACTTTCATGTTCGAGAGGGAGGCCAGCTTGTGGTGGGACAGTGTACTACGGTCTGTCGTAATGGGCTATGTGTGGACTTGGGCAGCATTTGAGTTCCGGTTCCATGAGAAGTATTACTCGCAGACCTACAGACACGAGCGGAAGGATGAGTTTTTACGCCTCAGGAAGGGAGGCATGACTGTTATTGAGTACGAGCATCACCTTACAGAGTTGGGCCACTTTGTCTCGACCATTCTTGTTGATGAGCAGATGCGGATACGGCAATTTTCTGCAGGTTTGCGACCTGATATACGGTCGAAGATGTGTTGTATCAGTATACCTTCTTACGCGGAGCTAGCTCACATGTCTATGATGGCCGAGCAAGATGTTGATTGGTTGACACGTTCTCATGGTACTATGGTTATGAGACCACGACCTGAGATGCGGAGCAGGCCTTTCTTAGGCAAGAGGCCTCGCATCGACTCTCCCCCCAGGATCGCAGCGCCAGTACTTCTAATGCGGGGCCCAGGAGTGACCTGTTCTTACTGAGGGAAACCGGGTCATCCTGCAGAGAACTGTTTTTCACGTATGAGGGCTAGCGGGTTCTCACCACCACAAAGGTTGGATCGCCCTCACCCCCAGGCCATATCAGCTTCACCTCTACAGACTGCCCTTGCTCATCCATCTTTCAGACCTCCTGTATCACGCTTCAGGCCGCCTCAACGGCCCATGGTTCCACAGTCAAACCGACAGCAGTAGGCTCAGGTACACTCGCTTGCAGCTGAGGCATCCGAGGGATCGAATGTATCACCTATGGCATTCGAGGTTACTGCACATATACAAGGTACTCCAGTCTTTCTTTTCGTGGACACCGGGTCCACTATCTCTATTGTATCATGTGTTGCAGTCAAGAGGCTAGGGTTGGAGACTAGTCCTATGCCTGGGTTGAGACTTGTTAGTGCTATGATTTCATATCCTTTTGGTTGTCAAATTTTGTAGTGCCAAAACCTATATATCTTGTACTTCTTGTGTTTCTTGTTTGTGACTACACACTGCTTCAAGACGAGATCATGAATGAAGAATGTTTTCAAGACAAGATTATAAATGAAGAATGTTTGTAAGACATGTCATGGATGAAGTCTACAAGAATAGAAGAATTCAAGTTTGCTTCTAACATGTTCAAGATTAAAAGACTTCACCAAGACAAGTCAAGAAAGTACCAAGCTCTAGGAAGCTATCAACTCGATTCAAATTTCTACTTCAAGATCATCTGAGAATACAGACCTTCAAGACTTCAATGTCCATCTCACTTCAAGGTTTGTTTGACCTTAGATTGACCTTAAGTTGGTTTATTTGATAGGTCATTCTGGATACATAATCCGAATATTTTAATTTACTTGGTGTGACTGTTCTAAGACCAGTCCTAGAAATCTTAAGACCAGTCCTAGGTCTGCTTCGACCAGTCTTAGGTTTCTCAGGACCAGTCCTAGGTTGTTATAGATTTTCGGATTTTCCTGGTTGTCCTTCGACCAGTCCTGGACTTGCTTCGACTAGTCCTGGGAAGTCCTACGACTCATCCTTCGACCGGGTCGTAGTCCCCACGACTCGAACTCCAATGACCTATCTCGAGTCCTACGACTAGTCCGTAGGTGACTCACGACCCAGTCGTAGGTGGTCCACGACCGGTCGTAGGCTACCTAAGACCAGTCGTGAGTACAACTAATCTAATCCCGCGGAAATCTTTCAAAATCTTTGAAGCTACGACCGGTCTTAGGGATCCTAAGACCAGTCGAAGATGGGATTTTTTAGGCTATAAATAATGCACGAATTTCAAAGTTTATTCATTCCATTCCATTCAATTCAAGCGATTTAAGGCTATACTCTGAGATAAGTTGTGATTATTTTTTAAGCTATTGTGCATATTTAATATTCCTTTTGATAGCATTATTCTATTGTGATTTTGATCCACATTCTAATCTTATTTAGAAAAGAGGAACTTATGATATTCCTTCTTCTCGGATCAAAATCAAATAGACCTTTCTCTTCTTGATTTAATCTAAAATCAATTAGACATAGAACCATTCTTTAAGTGAGTATTAGACATTGAACGACGTATCATACATCTACTCCGATTGGTTCTACTGGGCTACTTCAAAAGGAGATCCAGGTATTTTACTTTGTAATATACTTTCTCTGGTTTTGTTTGAGATTTGCCAGAAAAATCTCATTATATTGGTTATCTGAGGAGAGCCAGAAAACTCAGATTGTGGGGGTTTTTGAATTGTGTAAGCCTGAGATAAAAAGACACAATTGTGAAGGTTTTGGGTGAACCTGTGAAAACCTATTTTTGAAAGTGCATGCTAATATCCCTTGTGTGAGGATATTAGGAGTGGAGTAGCATTCTGTGTGGCTGTTGGCTAACAGTTGGTGAGCACACAGGTGAACCACTATATATCGTTGTGTTGTGGATGTGCTTGATTTCTTTATTCATTTATTCCTTCAATATTGTGGATTACTTTTGTGGATGAATGTTGTAATTTTTCATTTCAAGCAAGTGTGGTTGAATGGTGTAATAACTTAGGATTTATTTCTGCAAGTTATTCTTGATTTATTTTCCATATCATTTGTGATTGCTAGATTGTTTTAGAAATAAGGTTGTCCTACCATAAGCCATTGATTGTGGTATAAGGTTGTCCTTAGAACTGATTTAGTATCATTCTCATATTTCATGTGCTTTGAGATTGTTATTATTTCAGCATTGTTATTTATATCTTTTATTATTCCGTTGTTTTAAGTTTTATTTGGCATTGCCCTATTCACCCCCCCTCTAGGGCATATAGCTAGGCCCCTTTCAAGTGGTATCAGAGCCAAATAGGTCATGCTTATTACTTATTTATTGGATTTATTTTATGAGCTAACGATCTAAGCTATATTAAGATGTCAAATTTTGATAGCCTATCTGTCACTAGGCCACCACCCTTTAATGGCACAAACTATGCCTATTGGAAAGCAAGGATGAGAATCTTTCTCAAATCCATAGATGAAAGTGTGTGGCTGGCCACAGTGAACGGATGGAAACTACCTATCATTGAAGTAACTGATGAAGATGGTTCAAAATCAATGAAAGTAATATCTTATGCCCTTTGGACCACACTTCAGAAAAGTGAGAGTAGTGCCAATGCAAAAGCACTAAATGCAATTACTTGTGCATTGTCACGAGATGAATTCAAAAGAATCATCTCGTGTGAAAATGCTAAACAAGCATGGGATCTTTTAGAAATGACACACGAGGGTACATCTATTGTCAAGAAATCTAAAGTCCAACTCCTCACAACTAAATTTGAAAAAATTCATATGGAGGAGAATGAAATGTTTATGGACTTCTACACTAGATTGAATGACATTGTAAACTCAATGTGGGGTCTTAGTGATAGAATCTCAGAAAGTAAAGTATGTGCAAAGATACTACGCTCACTTCCTGAATGATTCAACTCAAAAGTAACCGCGATTCAGGAACTTCGTGATACGGATAACATGAGGGTTGAGGAACTAGTTGGTTCTTTACAGACCTACGAATTGAACTTTAAAGCTCCAAAAGGAAAATCAATTGCTCTCAAATCATCTAAAAATATTCCACAAGAGAGCACTTCAGACTTTTAAAATTCCGAAGATGAAATGGCACTTTTTGTAAAAAGGTTTTATAAAATTTTGAAAAATAAGAAAAAAGGAGATTTTTAAAAATCAAACGATAAGAGACAATCTAAACCTAGAGCTCGAAAATCTTTGAAAGATAGTCAATGTTACAACTGTCAAGAGTATGGGCACTTGGCTAACAAATGTCCTAAAAAGGACAAATTAAAAAGGAAGAGTATGTTGGCTACTTAGGATGAATCATCTGATTCAGAATCCTCTTCGAAATCAGAAGATTCTGAAAACGAGTCGGGAGATGATATTAAAGCCCTTATGACTCTAGCTAAAGTCACTTTTTCAGATTATGATGAAGTAACTAGCGAAGAGAATCTGAATAGTGATTGCGACAATGAAGATGATCTTCAGGATGCATACAATGCCCTTTATAAGGAGAGTTGTAAAATTGCTGTCAAGCTTAAATTACAAAAAGAAAAATTTTCTAAACTTAAAGAAGATTATGAGTCTCTTGTTTTAGAAAAATCTCATATTTCTGATATTTTTGAAAAGACTAAATGTGATTTAAAAATCAAAACCTCCCAAGTTGATGATTTGAAATCCGAGAACGAGAAACTCAAAAATGAAGTAGCTTCTCTTTTGAGTTTGAAAGACACTTGGAGATATGCCCAAGGTGATCCTAAAATAGAAAAATTATTATCCGGATCAAGAAAATGTGGCGACCGATCCGGGTTGGGCTACGATAAGAATACTTCTCCTAAACATAAGAATACTGCTCCTAAGTTTGTGAAAGGAGGGTCTTCGAACTCAAAAGTAAAGAATACTTATCAAGGTCTACCAAAAAATTCAAGGACCCTTCAAAAACCTAAAAATAGCCATGCCAACTTCAATCTTCAAAACCAAAATCCTTTGGTTGAAAAGATTATTGATCTTCTCAAGGAGCTATTGAAATTTAACTCTATAGGTCATTCATACAACAACAGACAGAAAAAGTCCAACTACACTCCCAAAACCAAAACAGTACTGAAATGGGTTCCTAAAGTTGGCTGCTTGGTTGCCCATACTGCTTTCAAAGCTACAAGCCATTTAAAGTGGTACCTTGATAGTGGTTGCTCCAGGCATATGACAGGCGACAAAGCTTTATTCACCGATCTAAAAGATAGGACTGATGGATCAGTCACTTTTGGTGATGGAAGCAATTGCAAAATCATTGGCCAAGGTACGGTTCAGCTTTATAACCTTCCCTTATTTAAAAATGTCTTATATGTTGAGGGCTTGAAACACAATCTATTGAGTAGATCTCAGATATGTGACAATAACCATAATGTAAAGTTTTCTAATCAAGGTTGTGAGATTATTGATAAAGAGGGTTCTGTTATATTAACTGGTCGTAGAACTTCTGAAAACTGCTACATCGTTAGTGATGCTAGCTCATCTACTTAATCGTGTTACATGGTCCATACTGATGAGACTGAATTATGGCATAAATGCCTTGGACATGTACACTACCGGAACTTGTTTAGATTGAGCAAAAGAGAACTTATAAGAGGTCTACCTAAATTACAAAAAGTAGACAAAATATGTGGTGAATGCCAGTTGGGCAAACAGATTAGGAGCTCTCACAAGAAAGTGAACTCCAATACCACATCTAGACCTCTCGAGCTTCTCCACATGGATCTCATTGGACCAACCAGAATGGAGAGTCGAGGTGGCAAAAAATACATCTTGGTTATCGTAGATGACTTTACTAGATTCACTTGGGTATCATTCTTAAAAGACAAATCTGAAACCCTAGATGAAGTAAAGAAGATCATCAAACGAATCCAAAATGAAAAAGGTTCTCAAGTTTGTAAGATCCGTAGTGATCATGGTTCTGAATTCGAAAATAACAGTTTTGAGAAATTCTGTAGCGATCAGGGAATATCACATGAATTCTCTACGCCCAAAATGGTATAGTTGAGAGAAAAAATAGAGTACTTCAGGATATGGCTAATGTCATGTTAAATAGTATGAAGCTCTCCAAAAATCTTTGGGCTGAAGCAATTAATACTGCCTGCTACATTATTAATCGTGTTTATACTAGTAAATCTGAAAATAAGACTGCTTATGAGTTATGGTTTGAAAAGAAACCTACTGTCAAATACATTTGAATTTTGGCAGTAAGTGTTACATTTTACGAGATCGTGAAAATTTGGGAAAATTTGATTCGAAGAGTGATGAAGGTATTTTCCTTAGATATTCCTTAAACAGTCGAGCCTATGGGGTTCTAAATAAAAGAACAGGTGTGATTCAAGAGTCCATCAATGTGGTCAGTGATGATCATTTGAATACACTTGCTCCGAGTTCAGATGATGAGGAAATTCTTATAATCGACAATCAAGATACCTCTTCATCTCAATCTGAACCTAGGACTGTCAAAGATCATCTAACCAATCAAATCCTTGGAAACCCTCTCACTGGAGTTCGTACATGCAAACAACTTGAAAACATATGTAATTATGTTTGTTTTACATCCCAAATAGAACCAGTCAATGTAAAAGAAGCTCTTTCTGACGAAAATTGGATAGTAGCTATGCAGGATGAACTTAATCAATTTGTTCGTAATGATGTTTGGTATCTTGTTCCTAGACCTAAAGATAAACACATTATTGGAATAAAATGGATCTTTAAAAATAAGTCTAATGAACTTGAAAATATTATACGAAACAAGGCTAGACTGGTTGTACAAGGGTACACTCAGATTGAAGGCATCGATTACGATGAAACCTTTACTCCAGTCGCTCGCCTTGAATCTATCAGACTTTTTATTTCCATCGCTTTCTTTAGAAAGTTTAAAATTTATCAGATGGATGTAAAGAGTGCCTTCTTAAATGGCGATTTACATGAAGAAGTTTATGTAGAACAACCCTCTGGGTTTGAAGACCCCAAGCTTTCTGATCATGTATTTCATCTCAAAAAGGCTCTCTATGGTCTGAAACAAGCACCCAGGGCATGGTATGAAAAATTGACTAAATTCTTACTTAGTCACAGTTTTTAAGTTGGAAGGGTCGATAAGACGCTATTTATTAAGAAACATAATAATGAAAATTTAAAAGTTCAAATCTATGTAGACGATATTATTTATGGATCAACTTGTTCTAACATGTCTATTGAGTTTGCAGAGTTGATGAAATCAAGATTCGAAATGAGCATGGTTGGTGAACTAAATTACTTCCTAGGGTTACAAGTAAAACAACAACCTGATGGAATCTTCATTTCTCAAACCAAGTATGCTACAAACTTGGTTAAAAGGTTTGGATTTGAAAATTGTAAAAAAATTGATACTCCTATGAGTACAACCTTGAGACTCTCAAAAGACTCTACATGTAAAGATGTAGATCATAAGCTATATCGTAGTATGATTGGTAGTTTATTATATCTAACTGCTAGTAGACCTGATATCACCTTTAGCGTTGGAATTTGTGCGAGATATCAGTCTAATCCTAAAGATTCACATCTCACTACTGTCAAACGGATTATTAGATATGTCGCAAGTACAACTAATTTGGGTCTTTGGTATCCTTTTGATACTAATGTTAAATTAGCTGGGTATTCTGATGTTGATTAGGCTGGTAATATTGATGATAGAAAATCAACCAGTGGTGGTTATTTTTACATTGGAAATTGTTTGGTTTCTTGGTTTAGCAAGAAGAAAAGTTCAATATCGCTTTCCACTGCTGAGGCTGAGTATATCGCAGCAGGGTATGCATGTACTCAACTCGAATGGATGAAACGCATGTTAAGCGATTATGGAATTAATCAAGATTCAATGATCTTACATTGTGATAGTTCCAGTGCTATCAACATTTCCAAAAATCCAATTCAGCATTCGCGTACTAAGCATATTGACATTAGGTATCATTACATTCGTGAATTAGTTGAAGAAAAAGCTATCTCTTTGAAATATATTCCAACCGATGTCCAACTTGCTGATATATTTACTAAACCGCTCGACAAAAGCAAGTTTACTAAAATGAAATTTGATCTTGGTATGTGCATTTTAAATTGAATATACTTGTCTACATGTATCATTGTGTACTATATTTTGAATTTTTATGTGTATAAATTTCAATTTGTGCATAAAAATATTTATTTTTGTCGATGCTCGACCGGCCCTTGCCATACACGACCGGTCCTGACTCGACCGGTCATAGACTGCACTCGACCAGTCGTAGAGATCGTGAGCATCATATAAGTTGGGGAAAATCACTTTGTTCTTCATTTCCTCTTCTTCCTTCGACGAGTCGTGGCTCAACCAGTCTTGAGATTTCATGATTTTCTTCAAGATAAGTCGTTTTTCTTCATTTTTATTGAAGATTTATGCTTTCTAGGCTTTGATTTGTTTATTTCGTAAGCTAGATCTCGTCTTTTGTTGATTGTTTAGGGTTTTCTCTCTAAAAATTTGATCTAGAGAAACCCACCGCTTCTAGTGTTCTTTTGCTTGCTCCTTGGTAAATCTTGTTAAAAATGAATGTTAGAGGGAAAAAGAAAACATCCCGTGGTCCATCTTCATCTAGATCTACATCTATAACAAAACGGCACCTTCGGTCACCTGAAGATGATCCCAATGATGTACGGGATTTATGTAACCGTAAAGTTATTGTTGAGCATCCTGTAAGTATCAGTCACATTGAACAATTTGGGATTGTCCCTCTCCTTGAATCTGTTGGCTGGGCTAACATTTTGTTTTAGGGTGGGCCTGCATACCGATCCATTGCACAATCTATGGTTGCATGTATCTCTGATTTTTCCCTTGATAATTTAACGTTCTCAATTGCTACTAGAGAAGGAAAATTTCTAATAGATCGACATTTGATTTCAGGTATTATGGATATACCTGTCAAGGATGAAGGTATTTCGATTCATACATTATATGACAAACCATCAGAATCGGAAAAACAAATGTTGACAAGAGATTTATGCAATATGGAAGTACAATGGACACACAAAGGAAATGCACTCCCCTCAAAATTTTTATTACCCAGATACAGAGTTTTGCACTGAATCTTCATTTCAAACTTGTATCCTTGGTCTGGTAATAAAATTGAGTTGACTGCTTTCATGGTTTGGGTTTTGCACTCTGTTGTGTCCGGCATCGTTGTCTGTTTACCTTCTTTGATATGTCATTTTATCATTCAGTTTCGTCTTCATCCGGGTCATAGTGATATTCCATTTGGTTATCTTATGACTTATTTAGCCACAAATATGCTTGTTGCTTTACCTGAGAATGAGGCACCAATTCATCATCTTTCATTCAATAATACTAATTTAAATAAGATGAAGTTGGATTTGCTTCCTAATCAATTCTATGAAGGTGGTGGTGAAGGTGCTGAAGCAGAAAATGAAGGGGATATAAATATGGATGATATATTTGACGACATTGAAACTGACTCCCAAAATGATTCTAATTACGATCTATCTTTTGGTTATGATGCACGTCTAAGTGCATTTGAGGAGAAGGTTGATAACCTGAGTGTAGCCCATGATATGCAATTTAAATATATGCGAAAATATCTTCGTCGCATTAATAGGGGCTTACATCAGATTGATCCAACCATCCCTGCTCCTTCATCTGGATCTGATTAGGTGGATTATCTTTTTTTTAAATATGATGGATTCTATATTATTATTATGGTTGATGACTTTTGTTATATGTTTGGTTTTATTTTATTTAGATTGAAGACATTGAAGTGTTGAACTAATTTGATAATTAATCTTGACTCTTCATATGGTGTTCTCTTCTCTCCTTTGGCCTTCCCTTGTCATTTTGTGACAAAAAGGGGGAGTAGTATGGAAAGGGGGAGAATGGGAGAAAGGGAGAGAATGAGTAATTGAATATGGTTGATTGTTTCTACTCACTTAGGGGGAGTAGAGTATTTTTGATGGCTCTAATGGCTCATGATTCTTTCTTCATTTTACTCTTATATTTATAAATGTGTTTTGTCATAAATTTGACAAAGGGGGAGATTGTTAGTGCTATGATTTCATATCCTTTTGGTTGTCAAATTTTGTAGTGCCAAAACCTATATGTCTTGTACTTCTTGTGTTTCTTGTTTGTGACTACACACTGCTTCAAGACGAGATCATGAATGAAGAATGTTTTCAAGACAAGATCATAAATGAAGAATGTTTGCAAGACATGTCATGGATGAAGTCTACAAGAATAGAAGAATTCAAGTTTGCTTCTAACATGTTCAAGATTAAAAGACTTCACCAAGACAAGTCAAGAAAGTACCAAGCTCTAGGAAGCCATCAACTCGATTCAAGTTTCTACTTCAAGATCATCTAAGAATACAGACCTTCAAGACTTCAATGTCCATCTCACTTCAAGGTTTGTTTGTCCTTAGATTGACCTTAAGTTGGTTTATTTGATAGGTCATTCTGGATACATAATCCGAATATTTTAATTTACTTGGTGTGACTGTTCTAAGACCAGTCCTAGAAATCTTAAGACCAGTCTTAGGTCTACTTCGACCAGTCTTAGGTTTCTCAGACCAGCCCTAGGTTGTTGCTGCATTTTTGAATTTTCCCTGGTTGTCCTTCGACTGGGCCCCTGGACTTGCTTCGACCGATCTGGGAAGTCCTACGACTCATTCTTCGACCGGTCGTAGTCCCACGACTCGAACTCCAACGACCTATCTCGAGTCCTACAACCGGGCCGTAGGTGACTCACGACTGGGTCGTAGGTGGTCCACGACCGGTCGTAGGCTACCTAAGACCCGGCCGTGAGTACTGATTAATCTAATCCGCTGAAATCTTTCAAAATCTTTGATGCTACGACCAAACCCTAGGGATCCTAAGACCGGTCGAAAATGGGATTTTTTAGGCTATAAATAATGCATGAATTTCAGAGTTTATTCATTCCATTCCATTCAATTCAAGCGATTTAAAGCTATACTCTGAGATAAGTTGTGATTATTTTTTAAAGCGATTGTGCATATTTAATATTCCTTTTGATAGCATTATTCTATTGTGATTTTGATCCACATTCCAATCTTATTTAGAAAAGAGGAACTTGTGATATTCCTTCTTCTCGGATCAAAATCAAATAGACCTTGCTCTTCTTGATTTAATCTAAAATCAATTAGACATAGAACCATTCTTTAAGTGAGTATTAGACATTGAACGACGTATCATACATCTACTCCGATTGGTTCTACTGGGCTACTTCAAAAGGAGATCCAGGTATTTTACTTTGTAATATACTTTCTCTGGTTTTGTTTGAGATTTGCCAGAAAAATCTCATTATATTGGTTATCTGAGGAGAGCCAGAAAACTCAGATTGTGGGGGTTTTTGAATTGTGTAAGCCTGAGATAAAAAGACACAATTGTGAAGGTTTTGGGTGAACTGTGAAAACCTATTTTTGAAAGTGCATGCTAATATCCCCGTGTGAGGATATTAGAGTGGAGTAGCATTCTCGTGTGGTGTTGGCTAACAGTTGGTGAACACACAGGCGAACCACTATATATCGTTGTGTTGTGGATGTGCTTGATTTCTTTATTCATTTATTCCTTCAGTATTGTGGATTGCTTTTGTTGATGAATGTTGTAATTTTTCATTTCAAGCATGTGGTTGAATGGTGTAATAACTTAGGATTTATTTCTGTAAGTTATTCTTGATTTATTTTCCATATCATTTGTGATTGCTAGATTGTTCTAGAAATAAGGTTGTCCTACCATAAGCCATTGGTTTTTGGTGTAAGGTTGTCCTTAGAACTGATTTAGTATCATTCTCATATTTCATGTGCTTTGAGATTTTATTATTTCAGCATTGTTATTTATATCTTTTATTATTCCGCTATTTTAAGTTTTATTTGGCATTGCCCTATTCACCCCCCCTCTAGGGCATATAGCTAGGCCCCTTTTAAGACTCCTTACTGCCACGGGGACTTTCTCAGACTTCACTACGATGTGTAGAGGTTGTTTGATAGACCTAGGGAGCAGGACAGTGACTGTCGACCTGTTGGTCGCACTGCTCCATCATTATGATGTGATTCTCGGCATGGACTGGCTCATGGAGATGAAGGCTGAGATCGATTGCGATACTCGGATCGTGACAGCATGTGGACCTAACGACACAATCTTTACTTTCCCAGTGCAGGTCAATTGGTATTACCGCATCAGTAGTTACGCTACCCTATTAGAGCAGGTTGATGGCCCGACGTTGGGAATACTCCTGTGGTTTAGGATTTTGCAGGTGTGTTTGTGATGATTCCTGGTTTGCCACCTCGGCGCGAGATCAACTTCAACATTGATCTTACGCCTGGTACGACACCTATCTCATTACCGACTTATCGTATGCCTCCATGTGAGATGGAGGAGCTGAGGAAATAGATTGACGGGTTGCTAGAGAAGGGCTTTATACGACCTAGTGTGTCTCTCTGGGGAGCACCTATACTATTTGTGAAGAAGAAAGATGGCTCACTACGGTTGTGTATTGATTATCGTAGGTTGAACCAAGTCACCGTGAAGAACAAGTATCCTTTGCTCAGGATAGATGATCTGTTTGATCAGTTGAAGGGGGTGAAGTACTTTTCGAAGATTGATCTGTAGTCAGGGTATCATCAGCTGCGCGTCAGAGATGAGGACGTGCAGAAGACGACTTTCAGGACATGCTTTGGGCACTACGAGTTTCTAGTGATGTCGTTCGGTCTTACGAACGCACCGGCCGTGTTCATGGACCTGATGAACCGGGTATTTCGGCCATTCCTATACCGATTCGTCATCGTCTTTATTGATGACATTCTGATATACTCTACGAGTCGGGAGGAGCACGAGGAGCACCTGAGAGCGGTGTTGGATACGTTGAAGAAGAACCAGTTATTCGCGCAGTATAAGAAGTGCGACTTCTGGCAGGAGGAAGCCAGTTCCTCAGACATGTGATGTCCAAGGACGGGATAGCCGTGGACCTTGCTAAGGTAGCCGCGGTTCAGGATTGGCAGTAGCCTAGCTCGGTTACCAAGGTGAGGAGTTTCCTTGGTCTGGCAGGGTATTATAGGCGCTTCATTCGAGATTTCTCAAAGATTGTCAGGCCGTTGTCTCAGTTGACACGGAAGGACCTGAAGTTCGCCTGGAATGAGAAGGCAGAAGCAACTTTCAAGGAGCTGAAGGACCGGTTGACGTCCGCCCCTGTGCTAGTATTGTCAGAGCAAGGGGTTAAGTACACGATATACACTGACATGTCTCGCGTTGGTTTGGGTCGTGTCCTTATGTAGAAGGACAGGGTGATTTCGTATGCCTCAAGATAATTAAGGAAGCACGAGGAGAATTACCCTACACACGACCTGGAGTTGGCAGCTGTCATCTTTGCATTGAAGCTCTGGAGACATTACCTCTATGGAGAAGAGTTCGAGCTTTTCTGCGACCACAAGAGCCTTAAATATATATTCACGCAGTGAGACTTGAATATGAGACAGCTCCGATGGATGGAGACCTTGAAGGACTTCCAGTTCGAGGTGTCGTACCATCCTGGTAAGGCGAACCTTGTGGCAGACGCGTTGAGCCACAAGAAGGCTATAGCATTTGCAGCTCCATTGATGATAGTAGAGTGAGACATGGTTGAGTTCGTGCGGGACTTCGAGCAGAAACTCACTGTGGATGAGCTATTTGAGTGTGTCGCGCACGTTCGTGTGCGGCCACTTATTGATGATAGGATCATCGAAGCCCAGGAGAACGACATGCGGTTGTCTGAGCTTCAAGAGCAAGCTAGCGACGCCGAGGACTCCGAGTGGAGAGTTGGTACAGATGGGGGTCTACGATACCTTGGCCGTTTATGTGTTCCTGATATTCATGACTTGCGACAAGAGCTCCTCGAGACTGCCCACAAATCGAAGCTTGCGATGCATCCTGGTAGCACGAAGATGTATCAGGACATGAGATGATCTTATTGGTGGGACGAAATGAAGGCCCAGATAGCAGAGTATGTTTCTCATTGTCTGACGTGCCAGCAGGTCAAGGCAGAACATCGCCAACCTCCTGGACTGCTTCAGCCCATGCCCATAGCAGAATGGAAGTGGGACTTCATTTCCATGGATTTCATATCGGGGTTACCGAAGATGAGGAAGGGACATGATTCCATCTGGGTGATTGTGGACCGGTTGACCAAATCGACCCATTTTCTCCCTATCAAAGTCACGAACTCTGCAGACAAGCTGGCTAGGCTGTACATCAGAGAGACTGCGCTCCTGCATGGAGTTCCACTTGAGATTGTGTCGGACAGAGACACTCGGTTCACATCTATCTTCTGGACTCGTTCCAGGAAGTGATGGGTGTAAAATTGAAGTTCAGTACGACATTTCATCCTCAGACTGACGGGCAGATAGAGCGGGTGAATCAGATTCTGGAGGATATGTTGCGAGCATGTGTGTTGGACTTCAAGGACAGTTGGGATGACTGTCTTCCTTATGCAGAGTTCGCCTACAACAACAGCTTCCAGGCGAGTATTGGTATGGCTCCATATAAGGACCTGTATGGTCGCCCTTGCAGAGAGCACAGCATTGTTGGGCTGAGGTTGGCAAGCTTAGCTTGATTGGCCCAGAGTTTGTTCAGGCGACCTCAGAGAAGATCAACATTATCTGACGTTGACTTCTTACAGCGCAGAGCAGGCAGAAGAGCTACGTCGATACGAGGCAGCGACTGCTTGAGTTTGAGGTTGGAGACCATGTGTTCATCAGAGTTTCCCCTATGAAGGGACTCCTTCGGTTTAGAAAGAAGGGGAAACTCACACCAAGGTTTATCGGTCCATTTCAGATACTAGATCGAGTGGGTACTGTGGCATATCGTCTCGCTTTGCCCACACCACTTGCAGCTATACACAACGTATTTCATGTATCTATGCTGAAGAAGTACGCTCCTGATCCTTCACATATCATCAGATGGGAGTAGGTATAGCTGAGTGAGGATGCTACGTATGAGCTGCGTCCGACACGTATCCTTGACAAGAAGGAGCAGTTACTGCGTAGCAAGGTGATTCCACTCGTGAAGGTACTGTGGACACATCATACGGAGGAGGAAGCTATGTGGGAGACAGAGGTCAAGTCAGAAAGAACTACTGTCAGATTCTCGAGGAGTATGAAAAGGTACAAATTTTGAGGATGAAATTTTTATTTAAGGGGGGGGGGTAGATTGTTACGACTCATAATTTTCGTACAAAGACCCGAGTACCACCTCGACCAGAAATTACTTAGGATTAAATCCTGTAGAAATTTGACAAAGTCAACTAATTGCTAAACTAGATTAGCCATGAAATCCACTTGAATCACTTTAAATACGATCTACAAGACCTAAAACTTGTAGAATCATTGACGCTAGGTTACCCTAAAATATAAGATCAAACTCATTACCCGACTGCTCTCGGGAGCACATTGAAACTTCGTATCAAGTCTAGACCACACATCGGAAGTCCGAATAATACGAAGCTAAGGACTTAGGACCGTCTCGCTGGACATGATAACCATCTTGAAAATCAAGTCCAGACAATGTCCCACGGCTGTTTGCTTGAGTCTGGAGTGAGAGATTGTGAGAACGCTTGTTTTCTTTACAAAATAAATATCTCAAATAGTAATCTGAGACTTGTTACTTGCGATCATTTTGTAAGCAACTAGACCGTCAGAATCTGACCCAAATACACCCTCGGATCAGGGAAAATTTTATAAACATATCCATGTACTTGGAATTTCAGATCGGGTTTCACTGACCGTTGAACTAAAACTAGTCAGCCACGCGTGATCTGGGAATCCGACTAAAATGAAAACTTAACTTCACCTGGATCCGGTGTCTGTGAGCTTAAGTCCGACCTTTGGCTCAAGGAGGCCCGCCAGAAGTCCTCCGTTGAGCTGGAAAATGTTCACTTTGGTTATAACCCAAGTATACCTTGACCTTAAGTCTAGTTTAGTGCATTTTTAGGATATATAAGGACCTTAGAACTCTCTCTCTCACAACCATACTAATTTGAGAAAAACCCTAGAGAGAGAAGAGAGAAAAGAGAGAGAAAGAGTGAAAGTTGTGGAAAATCCTTCCTACCCTTTGCCCTGCCGTTCTACTAGCCCATTCTCGTCGCTTTCCCGGTGATTCCGACTTCGTTTCTAGGTAAGAAACACTAACCCTAATCTGTTTTGGGGTGTTAAGGTTGTAGGTTATGAAATAGCTAACCTATTTCAATCTATAGGTTATTAAACTGCCGAATACGGAAGTTTAGCAAACCTATCGTATTCGTTACGATTATACAAAAAAAGGTGAGGACTTTAGGTGTATAGGTTATGGGTTTCAACACTTTCAATGTCAGATAATGATATATTCATGATCTGTATGCAATTGCACATGTACAAAGTGCTGTTTGTTTTCTGTTTCGATTAAAGATGTAGAATATGGAATTTTACATATTCTAGGTATTCGCAGAAAATACCGTATACGCAAAAATTTTAGAAATGTGTTTGCCATGATTATTTGTTGTATGAATATATGATATATGGATAAAATTCTTATTTGGTGAAAGGACTCGCCCTAATACATGTTTTGCTAATATACACTATGTATGTAGAAATAGTGTATTGTAGAAAATACCGTATACGTATATATTTTGGAAATGTGTCTGCCATGATTATTTGTTATATGAATATATCATATGTGCATAAAATACTTACTTGGCGAAAGGACTCGCCCTAGTACATGTTTTGCTAACATACACTATGTATGTTGAAATAGTGTATTCTAAGTGTTTGTGAAAATGCTTGTGAGAGCAAGTGTTTGGATGATGGTGCCTTAGGTGGATGTTGAGACAGGATTCTAAACTACCTTAGAGACGTGTATGATTTCCTCCATGTGGCTGTTTACTTTAACTGCTTACTTGTGAAATATATATGTTTGTATTCCTGTTTATATAGTGCTTTATAACATGCTTTATGACATGCTTGTTAACTTGCTTGGATTACTTTGTTTATTATGCTTTACTCCACATGCTATGAATAAAGTATGATTGCATTTGGGACTATGATTATAGTCCAGACAATCAGTACTAGACTTGAGATCGTGGTTAAGATTCATTTCACAACGTAAGATGTGTTTGACGAACCCGAGTCGTACTTCAGTTGGCGACAGTGGTTAGGCCACGCGAAGTGCTTATGCACTTCATGTCATTCAGTTGATTGTGTGCTCGAGCTAGTTCGGGTTGTCAATTAACCCGATATGTCTAATGTATGTTCACCATGTTTGGTCGCTACTGCTTGAACTTAAGGTACCAAACTTACCAGTGAAATCCCATTAACCATGGTACCTCGATCTGCTAAGACTCATGAGCCGGGCATGGTGGTATGGGACACCGTGGTCGAGCTGTAGGCCTACGCTGGGGCCACGTGCCTCCCCGTAGTGACCAGTGAGCAACCAGACTCGTGAGCCGATTATGGTGGTATGGGACACTATATTCGTACTTTCGGCCTACATTGATAAGGTGATGGGAGAGTGGTGTAACCTTTGTGCATAACAGCCTTGACAGCCCTTTGTAGTGACCTCGAGCATACTCTGAAATTGCGATGAGCCTTAGAGTTTTACCGCGGTGTATAGAGTATGAACTAGGCCTGTATCTGTATAGTGATGAACCATTAAAGAGGTGATGGGGGAATGGTGTAACCATTATGCGTAACAGCCCTGACAGCCTCTGCAGCGACCTAGAAACACACCTTCATATGAGATTAACTAGGACTGATGACCCTAGAATGGATCATGTTTGGGAATGATGCAAGGGAGGTACCTTAGTTTCCCAATCCTGCTGTTTGAAATGGACTAATAATAACTCGGTAATCATGCTCATCATGCATTGCATGTGCCTAGAAGATGTGGAGCACTGAGGAAAGCAAGCATGCCGCAAATGTAAGATGGTGTCGCACAAAGGAGTGTATGGTGAGGGCATACATCATGACTGTAGTCATACTTGCATTAATAAGAGTAGTTAGAAGTGTTTGATTATATTGCTTTATCATTACTGCTTGACTGAGTCGATAACATGCTAACCTATGCTTTATTGTTCCACTGAGTTAGCTACGCACTCCCACGTTACGGGACGGTATTGTACACACCTACCAGACTCTATCTCAGGTGTAGATGAGATGATGACTCAGGACGCTGAGCCGGACTATGACAAGGACCAGGACGAGTTCTCATTCATGCAGTATTCTGGTGGCTTCGACTAGACTGCCGGATCGACGGGACTTGCTGGGATTACTTCCCTAGTCGTATTTTTGACTTTTTGAATATAAAATAGATATATGTATGTTTCAACAAGGAAATAAATGTATTTGATTTAGGGAAACTATCTTATTCAGACATAACAATGGAAAAGTATAAAGACAATCATCACACTTTATTGATTCTGAATTCATTTACATCCTCGGATATCCCTTGATTGTAAGATAGATTACAAAGAATTTATTACAAGTTCAACTATTATAGTTAAATGTAAATTTTGGCAGCATAACGACAATCATCCCAATCATCCCCTAAGACTTAGGAGGAATTGACGAATCGACTAATAATCTTCAAGAAAAATAGATATTCCGGTAGCATTCCGACGCTATTTCAGCCATCTCCTGACACTTAGGAGGAATACGCCTTTCTGTCGGTGACTCTTCCTTCTCTCTTGAATAGGAAGAACTTGAAGATTTGAAGACTATGGCCATTTCAGCAACATGATAGCCCATTGCTGTTATAGATTGTAGAGCAGTCGGTTTACGCAGTCCTGCGCAGACCATATCGTTTGCGTGGGTCCGCGCAAACTGTAGGAGCCCAATGCTCGTTTGCGCGGGTCCGCACAATCTGCTGGAGCCCAATGCTCCGCACCTTCAGTCTTCTCCTTCGTTCTTCTTTCACTCCAAAATCTTCGAACCCCTTTTTAGAGAGAGAGCGGGGTATTTATAGGCATTTCGCAGGCGTAAAACTCTGACTTGGGCGATGTGGGACAAAATAACTCGCAGCCATTTCTTATGTCACTGTTACATGCTTTGCACGGACACGCGTAAACGATATGCTTTGCGTAATCCCGCGCAATAGATATACTTTGTGCGGTCTAGCGCAAAGTGTTCTCAAAACTAATTCTTTGTTCCTTTCTTCCAACTTTTTCCTAAATGCCTTGATCTTTCCCTGCTTCTCTTATTTTATGCCTCAATAATGTATATGGTGACTCAGATGGCTTCATACTCTGGAAAATGAAATGATTTTGTTTCTTTTACATATATATATATATACAGTTCAGTCTTCCGCTTGCCTTTATACAATTGATCTGGAGTATGAATTGCTGTTTTGGTATAATCTCACTCATGTTTATTGCTCTAACATAGACAACATTTAATCATCATTATCTATGTTGCATAAGTGATGCGTTGGAACTCGAGAGTTGAGTTATGCTCGACCCCCGAATTTTAGGGTGTTACAAATGGCCATACCAATGGGCCTCATATACAACAAGTGGGTAGCATAAGCGGACGACATAGATGAAACACGCACAACAAGTGGAGCGCGCGCACACACAGTTTAAGCTCTTGAGTAGTGGAGCACTTATTCATCTTATGTGATGGTCTCTGTAACTCTATAGAGTTCTCTTGGACTTTTCACTGCCTTGAGTTCACAACACACTCCATCAGAGGAGCCCAGTGACGCTACCGGGTGGTGAATTGTTGGTTTTACGCACAGGGTTGGCCACAGTAACTCTCTAGAGTTCGCAGGGCTCGCAAGGCTACCTTTGGGCACCAAATCTAGGGTCGCCAGTCCATCAATGAGTAGGCTTAATCCCTTCCTCATGAGTTACTACTGAAATCAAACCGTAAATCTAGAGGGTCTTACGCATGGTTGGCCTAAAAGCTCACACTGCAGCCCCTGTTTTCTTCGTCTGTAAGGTCGAGCCCATTCACGGGAGGGCACTTTCATCCGTTCCCCATGGCGCTACCGGAAAGCTATACAGACGGCATGGGAGTTACGGTGACTAGTCTTCGCGGATTTATGGCCTTTTAAGCTTTGAATCCTTGACTTCGTCAGCTGCCCGCATGGGTGCGCACAATGGTCTTCACAGGCTTTTTAGGGCCACTGACTCCTCGCCGCTGCCCGAATGACGATCTTGATAGGTCTTATGTGTAGTTGGCCAGCCCTTTTAGAGCTTGATCCTTTTGAGAGCTTGATCCTTTAAGGATTTTATCCTTTTAAAGCTTAATCCCCCCTTTTTTTTTTTTAATTTTTAGAGCTTGATCTTTTTTATTTGGCTCTTTTAGGATTTGGCTTGGCTAGACTGCCTCTTTGACTGAGATTGATATATATCCTTGCTTTTGATAGTATCATTAAGAAGATCCGTGCCTTGTAAGGCAATAATAATTGTGATCATTGTCATTGCGAGCATAATAAACATTTCCGACTGAGATTGATACGTCTTTATTTTTTATAATATCTTCAAGAGGATCCGTACCTTATAAGGCAATATATCAATCTTGTGAATATCTTCAAGAGAATCTTCAAGATGATATTGACTTTGTCAAACTTATTTAGTGATGACGATGATCAATATATATATATATATATATATATATATATATATTAGAATTAATGCTTGCTAACATAGTTGACATGCTCGTGAATTTCTTCTTCGTTGCTTTTTTTGTTGACATATAGACATGATCTTAATCCTCCCTGCCCCCTTTTGATACAGAATCATTATGCCGATAATATTCTGGGTCAAAGTCAGCATGCCTGTCTTCAGGGGTAGTATCTTTTGATGAAGCGGGCGTTGACAGGTATACTGATACCCTGCCCCTCTTGATTTATGATTCTATATGCCCCATTGGAGTATACTTCTTTTACCACATACGGACCGTTCCATTTAGGCTCGAACTTGCCCCTTGTCCGGCGGGTGACCACTCTAGGTCTTTTCAGCATTAGCACCATATCCCCTTTTTTGAAAGAGCGGTATTTAACTTGTTTATCAAAGGCAGCCGATATCCTGGCTTGATATGATTGCAACCGCTGCTGAGCTGCTAGACGTTTCTCATCGAGCAAATCTAATTCTTTCAGCCTTATTTTTGTATTTTCATCATTTGTTATAGACTGATGTATCGCTATTCTGAGCTATGCCACCTGTATTTCAATTGGGATGACTGCCTCCATGCCATAGATTAATGAATACGGTGTCGCCCCTGTTGCTATACTATGGGTAGTTCTGTAGGCCCATAATGCTTCCTGTAACTTTTCATCCCAATCGCGCTTATTGCACATTCGTTTTCTTTATTATTTTGACAACCGTTTTGTTAAAACTCTTTAATCCATGCCGGGGGATAGTAAGGTGTTGAAAATGAATGGATGGTCGACACAACTTTTTCATGCCTCTATTTTTAAAAGGGATGTCATTATCAGAGATGATCTTTTTTGGAATACCATGACGGTATATTATGGCATGCCAGATGAAATTGACCACGTCCTTTTCTTTAACATTACGCAAAGCGACTGCTTCGTTCCACTTGGAGAAATAGTCTGTCGCTGCCAAAATATATTATTTTCCTCTAGACGAAGGTGGATTTATAGGGCCAATCACATCGAGTCCCCAAGCTGATAAAGGCCAAGAAGCAACGGATTGATGTAAGTCTTCCGGGGGGGACGTGTATTATATCCCCATGTATTTGACATTCATGACACCGCTTCTCATATTCTATCGCATCTTTGAATATGGTAGGCCAGTAATAACCCATTCGATGCACTCTATGGCAAAAATTTCAGCCAACTTGATGTGCTTCCCACAGCATTTGGTTTGCTTCTTACTTGTCTAAGCATCGTAACAGCATTCCATTATAAGATTTTCTATACAACACTTCGCTGCATATGACAAATTTGCCCGATCGCTGCTTAATCTGCTGTCTTTGCGTATCATTTTCTAGCAGGATGTTATATTTGAGATAATCAACAAAAGGCTAAAGCCAATCATCTGTCATTACTTCCAGACAGGATATAGGAAATATTTCAACGATTTCTTCGATAACCTCTGCAGATGGCAGGAATCTTCTTTCTTCTATAGTTACCTGGAGAGGACTTCGATTTGTACAGGACAGAGCCGTTGCCAGACTGGCTAAAGCATCCGCTTTTGCATTCTCAGATCTTGGTATATGTTTGATTTCCACATGATAAAACTGTTCAAGTAACTGTTGTGCCTTCCGACAATAAGGCAAGAGCTCTTGTTTCCTTACTTCGAATTCTGTTGTCAATTGATTTATAATCAATTTAGAATCTCCGAAGATGTGCAATAATTTTATTTCCATTTGCTGAGCTATTTCCATTCCGATAATGAGGGCTCTGTATTCAGCCTCATTGTTCGTGCATGTAGTGCCCAGTGTGAAGGAGTATGGTAACAGATCGCCTTGAGGAGTAATAAATATCACTCCTGCCCCCGCTCCCGATGTTCGAGCAGCACCGTCAAAATACATTTGCCATGGGCTCTGGGATTCGGCCAGCATAACCTGCTCGTCCGGGAAGTCATCATTAATTTCTTCACTTCTTACCATAGGATGTGCTGCGAGGAAATCTGCCATGGCCTGCCCTTTTACTGCTTTCGCCGGTCTATATGAAATAGTATATTCTGATAATAGTAACATCCATTTGGCTAATCTTTCCAACAACATTGGCCTGGTCATCAAGAATTTGATCGGATCTACTCTTGAGATCAAAGTTATATGGTGGGAGAGACAATAATGTCTTAACTTTTGTATAGCGAATATCAACGCCAAACATTCTTTCTTGATCACGGAATAATTGCATTCTGCCCCCATCAATGTTTGGCTTAGATAATAAAGAGCAGTCTCCTTTTCGGCTTCATTTACTTATGCCAAAAAAGCACCCAAAGAATTTGTAGCTGTAGATGTATACAAGATAAGTGGCTTACCTCTCATTGGAGCTGTAAACACCGGCGGCTGCTTCAGCAATTCCTTGATTGAATCAAATGCATTCTGACAGGCGAGATCCCATACAAATTCTTTATCTTTCTTCATTAGTCGAGAAAATGGCTGACACCTTCCTGCGAGGTTTGAAATGAAACGGCGAATGTACGCCAGTTTTCCTTGTAAACTTTTCAATTCCTTTAGCGTTGTCAATGGCGGCATATTTTGAATAGCCTTAATTTTTCCTGGATCGATCTCAATGCCTCTATGCCGTACAACGAAGTCGAGAAATTTGCCCGAAGATACCCTGAACGCACATTTAGCTGGGTTCATCTTTAATTGTTTCTTTCTGAGTCGACGGAAGACTGCTACTAAATGTTCACGGTGTTCTTGATGATCTCCTGACTTGACCACCAAGTCATCAACATAGCATTCAACATGTTTATGCATTATATCTTGAAAGATATTTTTCATCGCCCTTTGATATGTTGCCCTGACATTTTTAAGACCGAAAGGCATAACTTTGTAACAATAAATCCCAAGTGGTGTTCTGAATGCTGTTGCCTCTTCGTCTTCGGGTGCCATTCTGATTTGATTATAACCTGTATATCCGTCCATAAAGGACATAATAGCATACTAAGTAGTACTATCGATTAATAACTCTATTATCGGGAGAGGGAAGTCATCCTTTGGACATGCTTCATTTAGATCTCTGAAGTCAATACATACTCTGATCTGCCCATTCTTCTTTTTTACAGGAACGATGTTTGATATCCACTTGGGATATTTAACTTCCCTGATGAACCCAACCTTTATTAATTTGTTTACTTCCTCTTTGATTAATGGAATCAGGTCTGGGTGGAATCACCTTTGTGCTTGCTTTACTGGTTTCTTTTCTTTGGAGATACTTAATCAATGCATTGCTACGGAGGGTTCCAGTCCCGGCATCTCTTCATATGTCCAGGCGAAGGCGTCCTTATTTTCTTTGAGAAGTTGGCCATATTTCTCAAATTCTTGTTTAGAAAGACTGACACTGATGAATGTATTCATCAGCTCTTCCTCTGTTCCCAAATTTATTTCTCGCAAGCCATCTATTGTCGGTTGCCCCCCATCTTCTATTTGTTTTGGAGCTGTTTCAGGATACTCGACTACTTTAGGATCTTGCTCTGGTATTTGTGCGGCCGAAGTCATATTTACTGATACCATATTCACTGATGACTCTGCTCCTAACCCCTGGAATTTTCTCTGCTTTTCCTGGTCAACCCCGAGAGGGATTTGAATTCCTTTCCCATGATTCAGTCTGGTGGGTTTGTTACAATCAAAACCCATATTTCTCATGATTTTCTTGCTTACTGCACTGTATTTTTTCAAATTTTGTGGTGTTAACTCTCCGTGATATACATTGCTTGTGATCTCATCCTTTGTTTTCGTTGTGGCATGGAATTCTATCGGCTCAGGATATTTAGCACTAGCCCTGACTTGAAATCTTCCTGGAGCGGCTGTAAATGGCTTACACCTTTCAATATTGGGTAAGGGCATTGTATAATTGGACTATAAGATTTTCAACTGTTCTGTCGATAACAATGTCAACGGCGGCTGCCCCGGTTGTCTCAGATGCTTGGGTACAAAATAGAACTTCTTTCTTGCTTCTGCAGTCCCGGAAGATTATGCCCTTTCTTCTCTAACATTGTTTATTCAGACGTCTTTTAAGACTTTCTTTTCATCATTATTTCCCACCTCTTCGAAGAAGCCTTTATAATAGCTGGCATCCGCGAAGAAAGACTCAGCTTCCGTATATGGTTTTGCGTCAGCCATCACCTTGCACTGCATTCCGTCCTTACAGTATTTGAAACATTAATGTAGAGTAGAGGGTACAATACTGTATTGATGTATCCACGACCTTCCCAAGAGAAGGTTATATGTTGTCACAGCATTTATAACGTGACATATAGCAGTAGTAATTAATTCTCCTACTTCCAATGTCACTGTAATCTTACCGAGTGCGCGTTGTCCATCTTGATTGAACCCCTGTATCATCATTCCGCTGGGGCGCAAATCAGAATGGCGATAGCCCAATTTGTTTATCATGGAGAGTGGCAAAAGATTCACTGCGGACCCATTGTCTATCATAATCGGTTTTATCTTCTTTTCGCAAATATACCTTTCTATCATTAGTGGTCTGTTATGTTCTGCTTCTCCAATCAAATCATCATCAGAGAACGAGATTACTGGTAGAAAATCTGTCCGTTCATTGTGTTTTTCGTGTTTCATTTCTGTCAATAAAACTTTTCTCACATTGTGATCAGATAGCACTTGGATCAAACTCTGTCGAAACTCTTCTGATAACTTGAGTGCATCATAAATGCTTAGACATGCTGGTATGCCCTTCAAGTGGCTAACTATGTCATAAGTTACTTTTGTCACTCCATTCCCATTTTTGCTTCCATCCTCGCTATTCTGTCTTTTGGTGACTTCTTTTCTCACAATTCATGTTTTTTGCTTCACCGGACTCATTACCTGCTTCCCCGATCGTAACGTAATCATTGCCGCATTCTTTATTGACTTTCGATTTTCTTTCTTTTTTTTCTTTTTTATTTCTCGGGCTTTTTCTGACTGAAAACACGTTTACTATCGCCCTCATACCCTTTTCTTTACTTTCACTGGTTATTATTTCACATCTATTTATCATTCGCTGTATGATGCACTTCAACGTATAGCAATTCTCCGTCGGATGTCCCACTAGGCGATGATAACGACAAAAGTTTCTTTCCCGGGTCTTCGTCACATCTTTAGGGCACTTGGGTTCTGGTAATTCCAGGGTGCCAGCTTTTAACAACTGCTGCATCATAGGAACTACGTCTTCTTTATCGAATTCAAATCCTTCATGAGAATCGAGCATTCTGAGCCTTTTTCCGCCGTATCTATCCCTTGATTGATTCTAGCCTTCTTTTCCTTCCGATCTTGTCTCTTGAGCTCCTCGCATCTCGATTTTTCTTATCACGATAGATGGTATTAATGGTCGTTCTGCTAGGTATCCTCCTGACGGTTTCATGATGAAATGCTGGCATCTTACGAGTCATTAATTCTAATGCATGGGCTTTGGTAGCCAAATCGCGAAAGGTTCCGATATCGGCGCCGGTGAGTCCGAACGCGATTCCTGTTTCAATAGAGTTCCAACACATCTTGACCTATTCCTTTTCTTCCGACAACTGTCTACACGATGCTCCCAGTGTCTTCCATCTGTCTATGAACTTTTCGATTGGTTCTCCTTCTCGCTGTCGTACTGAAGCTAATTCCATGATGCTAACATCGCGCTCTGATGAGAAGAAGTTTGACATGAAAGCGTCTTGCATTTCTTCCCATGTGCATATAGATCTTGGAGCTAAATTTGAATACTATCGAAAAGCTTTACTTATTAATGACGACCCGAATAATCGTAGGCAGTACTAAGGTATCGTGGAGAAATTTCCCATGATGGTAATGAAGTGCATCAAGTGCTCTTCAGGTGACCCTTCTCCGTTAAACTTCTGAAAGTCTGGATGCTTGAAATTAGCCGAAAAAGGGACGTCTTCTACTTCTCTTGAGTACAGCGTTCGGTATCTGGAACGGCCGATATTCGTGCGCTCTCTCTCTATTCTGACTGCTTCTTCGACGACTTGCCTTACGTCATCCTGTGTTATAGCTCTTGTTGCTGGAACGGACCCTCGCGATCCTATCCCCTATGGATGGGAACCTTCAGGTTGGCTCTCCTGTCCATTTGTCACTCCCATCATAGGTGGAGCAGCTATCTGGGCTACGTTATGCGCCAGAGTTGCTAAAGATTCTCTGAGGTTCTAGCACTCCTCCATTAGCGCTCTTTGCGCCTCTGCTATTTGGTCAACACATTCTTCAGTAGTTAGCCTGTTTTCTTGACCCATCCCTGCCATGTACACTGTGGCTCCTTTACTATTTGTCGAGGCCGTTGTTGGAGTAAGACGAGAGTATGTTGACGTAATAGGGCTTATAAAGAGAGGAAAGATCGGAGTCTCGTTCGACTTTTGTGCGCTTCCCGTGCGATACAGTTATGGGCGAACTTTTGGGCGATACAGTTATGGGCGAACTTGTCGGGGGTGATATAGGCATCGGTGATCTTATCATCAGTGTTTTACCTTTCTGTGCTTCTGTCCATTTGGTCCTTGGGATGATCAGAGCCGGAAAATCGCGTGATGTGAACTATAGAGCTGTTCATTCGAGGTATATCGCAGGAGGAGAGAGTTCGGGTTTTTTTCTTGCTATACTCCGCGTGATTTGTCCCTCAGCTCTTGGTAAAGATAAGTTTGCCTTGCGGCTCTTTAAGTTCTTTTCTTTTATCTTCCTAGACAAGACCACAGTCCAGTTCCCATCACTTTCCTGTGGTTGAGGTGAGACGGAAATGACTCCCACTGTTACTTGAGTCACTCTGCGCCTGTTTGTGGTACATGCAATCGTATGCTCGGGAGTTCGGCTTGGCCCGTATTTGACTATGAACCCAGTGGGGATGAAGCGGAAGTTCACTTTTCTTGCAATGTTAGCCGTCAGTAGTATTATATAATTGAATTTGGGTACCTTTGATAATGAAACATATGTGAAGTTAGTATGCGAGGGATTAAGTAAACTATCTTAGAGATGAAGGGGAGGATGTTCCCACTGAGAGTCGCCATTTTGACATCTAAGAAATGCCAAAAAGTGATAAGAGTCTTACAACTTTCCCCAATGTTAGTGTTAAATAAGATAAAGTTGTCCCCAGCAGAGTCGCCCTTTTGTTTCGACAAGGAAACAAATGTATTTGATTTAGGGAAACTATCTTATTCAGACATAACAATGGAAAAGTATAAAGACAATCATCACACTTTATTGATTCTGAATTCATTTACATCCTCGGATATCCCTTGATTTTAAGATAGATTACAAAGAATTCATTATAAGTTCAACTGTTATAGTTAAATGTAAATTTTGGCAGCATAATGACAATGATCCCAATCATCCCCTAAGACTTAGGAGGAATTGACGAATCAACCAACAGTCTTCAAGAAAAATAGAGATTCCGGTAGCATTCCGACGCTATTTCAGTCATCTCCTGAGACTTAGGAGGAATACGCCTTTCTGTCGGTGACTCTTCCTTCTCTCTTGAATAAGAAGAACTTGAAGATTTGAAGACTCCGACCATTTCAAAGAACATGATGACCCATTACTATTATATAGCTGAGGCGGTCGGTTTTGTGATCCACGCACAGACCATATCGTTTGCGTGGGTCTGCGCAAACTGTAGGAGCCCAATGCTCGTTTGCGCGGGTCCGCACAATCTGCTGGAGCCTAATGCTCCGCACCTTCGGTCTTCTCCTTCGTTCTTCTTTCACTCCAAAATCTTCGAACCCCTTTTTAGAGAGAGAGCGGGGTATTTGTAGGCATTTCGCAGGCATAATAACTCTGACTTGGGTGATGTGGGACAAAATAACCAGCAGCCATTTCTTATGTCACTGTTACATGCTTTGCGCGGACACGCGCAAACCATATGCTTTGGGAATCCCACGCAATCGAAATACTTTGTGCAGTCCAGCGCAGAGTGTTCTCAGAACTAATTCTTTGTTCCTTTCTTCCAACCTTTTCCTAAATTCCTTGATCTTTCCCTGCTTCTTTTATTTTATGCCTTAACAATGTATATGGTGACTCAGATGGGTTCATACTCTGGAAAATGAAATGATTTTGTTTCTTTTACATACATATATATACAGTTCAGTCTTCCGCTTGCCTTTGTACAATTGATCTGGAGATGAATTGGTGTTTTGATATAATCTCACTCATGTTTATTGCTCTAACATAGACAACATTTAATCATCATTATCTATGTTGCATAAGTGATGTGTTGGAACTCAGGAGTTGAGTTATGCTCGACCCCCAAATTTCAGGGTGTTACAAATAGCCACACCAATGGGCCTCATAGACAACAAGTGGGCCGCATAAGTGGATGACATAGATGAAACACGTATAACATGTAAGCCCCGTGTCTTAGTCCGTACCGTTCTATAGAATACCGTAGTGTTCCTGGTCGAATTTCGGCAACCTTCGAACCTTAACCGACATTTGCGCGCGACCCTACATCACATACTGTCAACTTGAAGCAACTCAAACTGAGACTTGTACCCTTGCGACCGCGCCGTCGTCGCGGTTCCGATGCAGCGTCTCGTCGCCGATCCGATATCCTGTCCAGGAGATGTGAGCCAGCGTTCGGTGCGAGGAAAACGCCGCGCGTGCGAATTCTGAGAGAATCTCTACGAGATGTCACCTCAATCAATCAATCTCATCATGTCAAGTACATGTCAATATACATCACATCTCACCCTTCCCCAAGCAACCCCCAAAGTCAAAAAGTTTCTTACAAGCCCATACTTTTCTTACACCATTTACCATAAAAGTAAAAAAGTCTCTTACACATCCATCACCCATCCCTCTTTACTTACAACTCTCTCTCTCATTTCTCAAAGTCATTCCAAGCAACCAAGAGCCTCACATCCAAGCAATTTCCAACCTCCATGAGAGGATTTTGTGTGGCCCACTTCCTACCCTTTCATCTCTCATCTCAACCATCCAAACTCCATCTCCTCCATTAGGATCAAAGCTAAGGAGCAAGAAGGAATGGTGGGTGATCTTGGATCTCCACTCCTTTATCTTCTTTGTGATGTAAGGGCCAACTTATGGTGGGACCCACCTTGATGTAGGCTTTGTATCAAAGAAGGACCCATAGTGGCGAGGCCCCTCCATCTTTGCCTATATCTCTTTCTCCCTCTCTCTTTCTATGATCTTGGCCACCTATGATGCGTGTATTTCATCCATGCCATCTACCGGTGGACCCCATCCATGTGGGACACACCATGATGTTTATGTGCCATCCCAACCATCCATTGGGGGCCCACCTTGAGGTGGCTAATAGTGAGGGTGGTTGCCAATAAAGCGTGATTTGACGTGGGCCCACCCAGCTCCTTAGCTCTAATGGCAGGCTGAGCGAAAGGTGCCTCGTTTTAACACCTGAGGGTCTTGGTATTGATCCCTGTGGAGGTGGCTAGCATGGGGTGTGTGCTGACATAAGTGTGCACTGGCATGGGTGTGGACAGACGGTGGGGTCCGTGGGACCCACCCACTTCGTCCATCCATGTAGACAGGCCACACCATGGTGTGTGCTTCATCCAAACTATCCACCGTCTCTGGACGATGGAACCACGCCGTGTGGGGCCTTCCATCCATGTGGGGCCCTCCCTTACATGCCCCGATCCATAGTTCAACTGGTAGACGGAGTGAAAGATGCCTCGTTTCAACACGTGAGGTCTTGGTATCAATCCTTGTGGCGGTGGCTAATGTGGAGTGTGTGTGCTGGCGGTGGTGTCCATGGGACCCACCCTATTACACCATCCATTCATGTGGTGGGCCACATCGTGCAGCATGTGGGGATGTCCACCGTCCCTGGACGGTGGGACCCACCCCACTTGTGGGGCCACCTTAGTGAGTGCGCCCGTCGAGGCCGTCCATGGCCTGGACGTTAGATATATGTAATTTAATATATATTATATATTATATTATATTATATATGATATATTATATTATATAATATATATTGGATATGCTACTATGGTGGGCCCTACGTAGGACCCACCTCAAAAGGAAAAGAAAAAGAAAAAGGTGCAGCATGGCTGCTAGCAGCCACGTGCTGCTCTCTCTCTCTATCTCTCTCTTTCTCTCTATCTCTCTCTATCTCTCTCTCTCAATGACAGCAACTGGTTCTGTGGGCACCATCTGTTTCACCCACACCATCTATCTATGGGACCCACCATGGTGCATGTGTTGTATCCAAACCGTCCAACCATCGATGAGATCATTTTAGGACATTGGGTAAATGAGTGAAATCCAAAATTCAAGTAGACCCCACCAGTGCAATAAATAGTGGGGTACAATGACATCCACTGTTTAAAACTTCTTAGGAGCCACGGTGGTTCCCACTCAAGTTAATATTTATTTTTCACTTCATCTATCCCTATGTTAACTTATGAATAGGTCGGGTCTCAAATTACATAAGGGTGGACCCAATTTGACATACATTCAGCCCATACGATCCGGCCCAACTGATTCGATCCATTTGATTCGGCCCATTTGATTGACCCATTCGATCAGCCCAATACGATGTACGTGAGGTCTATGAGCGAGGCCCAATGAATGTATGTATGTGGCCGTTACATTATTTATGAATTCCTTATGTGGGCCACTCCTTGGGAGAAATGTTGGTTTGACGTCCACATTGATGGGCAATGATGGTTAGATGTCCTTATTGTGACTTTCCCTTAGGCCTTGTTAGGCTCATTCTCTTCATAGGTTAACCCAATAAGTGGGCCCCATTCGCTGTATGTGATTGATCGATTCTGACTACCAATTCCAATTTCTGATTCTAATTTTCGGTGCCGATTGCCAAGGCCGACGCCAGTTATCGATACCAATTATGAGTATGTGATAACATAACATGATGATACATGCCCATGTGCATCATCTGTATGCTCGTGATGAGATGAGTGATTGATCATAGTATATACTATTGGGCAGATTGTTACGGACTCCCTGGTAAGGGAAGTTGCCCACATGAGCGCATAGTATTCGCATGATTGTTGTATGACTAGATTCCATGATTCATGCATCTTGCATCATGTGACATGTGTATTGTACGCCCTAACGACATCAGGGTCATAGCCGCCACATGCATATCGTGGTTGGCAGGATTATATACTAAAAATCTTGTTCTACATGGGGTGCTATAGATATCCTTAGGTGAAAGTCCCTAAACCCTTATGGTACCAAGAGGTTGCTCCAACGTCTAGACCGAGTGGGTGCATGAGTGCCGATTAGCAGACGGCCGCGCTTTCCACTGTGTCGTGGTCAGTTGGAAGGGGGTGCAGCCTTACCCGCCTGAGAGGAGAGGGTAAAGCTAGGCTGAGTTTGACTAGCTCGAGGAATGAGTCTGCTATTGATGAGCCGAGCCTGATATTGGCAAGCGGATAGTGAGGTCTTTTCCACTCGACTTATTGTGCGCGATGGGGCGACAATCTAGTTTAGAGTGTACTAGATCCTGATGATATTCCATATTTGAGCTGTATTGATATGTGGACTTAGATGAGGATTCACATGCTTGACTTGCATCTCGCATTGCATGGCTTTGGTATGGCCGACATCATTCATGCTTTACATCGCATGGCCTTAGTATGGCCGACATCATTCATGCTTTACATCGCATGGCCTTGGTATGGCTGACGTCATTCATGTCTTGCATCGCATAACCTTGGTATGGCTAACGGTATTCATGAACTCATCAGCATATTCCGCATTACTTCGATACTTCATAATTATATTACTACCTTGCGCACACACTTTTACTACCCTCTAAGCTTTCCATAAGTTTATGCACGACCGTTGCATGCAGGTGACGTTGGATCGCAGCGGTGCTGAGGCAGGAGCGCACATCAGCTTGGAGCTTTTATCTATCATCATTGTATTTCCCTTTATGTTCATTGTACTTGTAAAGTTTTTTTATCATAGTGGAAATGTGATGGAGTTTTTGGTTGTTATTTGTGGGTTATACCTTTGGTTATGCTTATTACGAATTAAACTGATATTGGAAATCCTCCTCGTAGCATCTCAGGATCAGAACCTAGCGAATGGGCGCCGGGAGCCGAGAATGGGATTCTACGGAGGCTGTTGGCACCGGATTCGGTGGCCGAGAATTTTGTGAGCCCGGTTCCGAGTTTGAGGCGTGATAGAAGTTGGTATCAGAGCATAACTCGGGAATAACCAAGAACAACATTACATATCTGTTATGAATGGCTAAGTCTCGAAGTTCGGATAGCTTAGCGATCTTTGATTATAGACCCTTAACGTACGTGCCTTCGAGAGCTTTTTAAAGTTGATAGGTGCCTTCGGTCTTTCCTGTAGGACAAGATGCCCAGGAGAGTGACTCGATCGACTCCCGCACCACCACCTGAGATTCCCGCACTACCATCGATGATCCCCACTCCACCACCAGAGATTCCTACTACCCAGCCTATAGATGCAGCTCCTCTACCAGAGACTGGTGCGGATCCGACCGTATCCGTGAGTACTTCCCAATTACAGCAGATGTTGCAGGCTATGACGGCCACACTTCAGGGGTAAGGCAGGCACCCCGTTGTTTCCTTGGACTAGGCCGAGCAGGAGCACATGAGCGCCCTTCTTCATGAGTTTCGATGGCTCAATCCCCCGCATTTCTAGGGCGAGCTAGACCCAACAGTAACTGAGAGATGGCGCGCCGATGTGGAGAAGATATTTGATACGATGGGATGCACGACCGAGAGGCGAGTCCCATTAGCCGTATTTCTTCTCCATGGTGAGGCTGAGCATTGGTGGACATCAATCTCCCGAGCAGTAAGCGCCAATTTTGTGTGGACTTGGGAGGATTTTGTGGACCAGTTTGATCGACAGTACTTTCTTGATCACATCCGGTGACGGGGAGCGTTAGAGTTCGAGGCCTTGGTGTAGGGTGATATGACAGTGGCTCAATATGCGTCTCACTTTGTAGCGCTGTTCAGATTCGCACCGTATTTGGTAGATGATGAGGAGTGGAGAGCCTGCCAATTTGAGGATGGCTTACGTTACGGTCTTCGAGGCCGTGTCATTGGACATGAACTCCCGACTTTCAAGGGGGTGGTACAGAAGGCTCAAATTTTTAAGGCTGAGTGGGCCGGCTCTCAGTCTGATCATGGTCAGAGGAGAGACCCTGAAGAGGCACACTCCTTCCAATGACTCGCAGCAGCATCGACCATAGCAGTAGAGCGCACAGGTCGCCCAGCCTTCTAAGTGTCAGCAGCACATCTAGCACCACCTTCGAGGCAGTTCACCGGTACATGTTTTGGGTGCAGTGCAATGGGGCACCGTATATGAGAGTGTTCCAGTCCACAGCAGCAGTAGAGACCCTCACAACAGTAGCCTCTACCGTAGCAGCAGCAAAGACTCCCACAGCAGTAGCGACAGCAGCCCCCACCACCGAGGCCACCTCAGCAGCAGCATCAGCACCAACCTTCTAGGCCATAGCAGCAGAGGTAGCTGTTTCGACCACCTTAGTGATAGTAACTTTAGTAACATGCTCAGAGGGGACAAGCACCTCCCTAGCCGGCTCAGGTTAGATTTTACACGGCCCAGCAGGATCCTCAGTCGTTTGGAGGAGTCATTGAGGGTATACTTCCAATCTCTGCATGCATCGCCTGGGTTTTATTTTATTCCGGTGCTTCATACTCATTTATGTCTGAGGGATTCTGTCATTCGACTAGATTGCCGACAGAGTCTGCTCGAGAGGGGTTGACTATATCGATGCCCTTAGGGAAGACTACAGTATTAGGCCACTTCTGTGCGTCTTACCCCGTGCTAGTGGGAGAGATTTTCATTTCCCGCCGACTTGTACATGCTGTCGATGTCAGACTTCGATGTTATCTTGGGCATGGATTGGCTTTCCGAGTACCACGCCATCTTGGACTGCTCCGCAAGGACCGTCACATTCTGTATAGCAGACTTGCCGCAGTTTTAGTTCGTTGCAGAGCCCCGGGGAGAGCCATTATCTTGCTTGATGTCTTACGTCGTTGAGGAGCCTGTCGCCGCTTGTATTGATCAGTTGCCGATTGTTTACGATTTTCTCGATGTGTTCCAGGAGATTCCGGGATTACTGCCTCGCTGACTCATCAAGTTTCAGATTGATCTCCTACCTGGTACCGCGTCTATTTTGAAGACCCCGTATCGTATGGCATCGTTGGAGTTGCGGGAACTGTAGAAGCAGTTGGACGAGTTACACGAGTTGAGCTTTATTCGTCTGAGCAGTTCGCCATGAGGAGTGCCGGTACTCTTCATGAAGAAGAAGGATGGCTCGTTGAAGCTCTGCGTAGACTACCGGGAGCTCAACATGGTCATGATAAAGAATAAGTACCCGCTCTCGAGGATTGATGATTTGTTTGATCAGCTATACAGTGTACAGTTCTTTTCAAAGATTGACTTGTGTTCCGGTTATCATCAGATTCGGGTCCGAGAGGAGGACATTCCGAAGACAGCATTTAGGATGCATTATGGTCATTTTGAGTTTCTGGTTATGTCCTTCGGATTGACCAATGCACCAGCGGTCTTCATGCAGTTAATGAATAAAGTCTTCCGCCCTTATCTCGATCAGTTTGTTATAGTCTTCATCGACGACATTCTGATATATTTGAGGACCCGTGAGGAGCACGAGTAGCATCTGGAGGTTACGTTGCAGACCCTCCGCACACACTAGTTATATGAGAAGCTGGAGAAGTACGAGTTCTGGTAGGAGGAAGTGAAGTTCCTCAGTCACGTGGTGACGAGGGAGGGCGTCGCAATAGACCCCTCGAAGGTTGAGGCAATGCATCAGTGGGGCCAGCCCACGACCACGTCCAAGATCCACAGTTTCCTTGGTTTAGTGAGCAACTACTAGTGTTTCATTGAGGGCTTCTCCCGTATCGCGGCCCTGCTGACTAGGTTGACACGGAAGGGAGCAGAGTATATTTCGAGCGATTGGTTGTCGTTTGTGGGTTACGCCTTTGATTATGCTTATTACGAATTAAATCGATATTGAAAATCCTCCTCGTAGCATCCCAGGATCGGAACCTGCGAATGGGCGCTGGGAGCCGAGAATAGGGTTCTACGGAGGCTGTCGGCGCCGGATTCGACAGGGAAATTTGTGAGCCCGGTTTCTGAGTTTGGGGTGTGACATAACATGGTGGGCCCTGCGATTACACAATGGGTGGATCCCTATTATCAGGACAGCAGCAACGTGGGCCTCTTGATCGGACGGTGTGGATTAAAGCAAACTTCAGGTGGGCCAGCACCGTTCCAGCTGGACAACTTGTACAAAACACATACATAATGGTGGATCCCACCGTCTCTTGCTAGACAATGGGGATATAATACATAAATCATGGTGGGTCCACAAGCGGTGGGATACACGTGTTGTAACATCCCGAATTTCCATGGCCAGAGTATGTACTCATGCCTGAGGAAACCGGGTGTTAATAATGTATAACTGGATGCTTTGAAATCGCACCCTATTTTTTTCATTGGTTTACATCTAGATACATTCATGAAGGTAACATTCACAAAAATAAAATCAACTATAATGATTATATATCATTAGAGTAAAAGGAATAATCAAGGCCTCATGATGGGAGGTTCATTACAACATCAGAGTTCACAGCGGAAGTGTAAAACTAAATAGTAAAACTGTCTTCTTAGTCTTTCAAGATAATCTTCTATAGGGAGGTAGTCCTCTACATCTTCAATTTGTATGTCACCTGCATCATCTGTATGGTTGGGAGAGGGTCAATGCCCTACTCATAGTGAAGGTTATCCTTTAAGATTAACAATAATTCAAGAGTATTCATAAAAGTAAGGTAAGGGTCTGATACATCCCATGCTCCACTATCACGAGGGTATCAGCATGCACAAACAACCTACATGGAATGCATGCCTAGTAAAGTATGTGGGGCTCATTATATATAGTGATCATCACAATGTGGACTACGATTTATAGATAACTGGCTCGACCCGCATCCCATAACTACGGATATTCGCCGGCATGGCCTACGCTACCGTGGATTTACGAGAACTCTTTAGAGCGCACAACACATGAGCTGGGTGAATTATGTGACATGATTGTTCATGGAGCGACTATTTGCGACATTCAATCCCGGAGTGATGTGACACTGCATTTGTGAATTACACACATCGATTGTGCACCACTACCCGAAGGCTCAAGGACTTACGTGCCCCAAAAGGGTCTCTACCTAGAGCGCATTACGTTCATGATAGAATATTTGAATCACTAGTTGTGATACATCTTACACATCACTTGCACTTACCGAGGATATAATTAAATCATAATGAATATAACTGAATTGGAATCATAAAGAATATTAATGGAATTATGGAGGTTCTGAAATAACAAGACACATGCCCAGGTCGTAAAGATGGATAGCACGAGACCAACATAATAAAAAGAAGAGTGACAATGGTTAACTCAACAAAAGTGGCAATAGCCAACATAATAAGAAAAGAGTGACAATGGTCAACTCTATAATATGAAGAGTGGCAATGACCAACTCAAATAAAGAGACAAGTGGCAGGGCCAAATCAATAAATTGATGAGGTAGGGCAGGCTTGTATCCATGGCCTCACATAAATTTAGAGAAATTCCTTATAATGGACATGATGTCATAATCTCAGAAGGGCTAACAGGTATTGATGATATTAACTAAATCAATTGAAAGAATAAATCACAAGAAACATATAAACATGAAGGGCAAGATAATTCATGTTACTAAAGGCATAAAAGAGGCCAGATGAAATAATAGGAATACAGGTAAAGGGCAGAATAAATAAATCAACTAAAAGTAATGTAAGCTTAAAGGATAAAACCCTCACCTTTAATATTTTGGTCGTATGTTAATAAGGTCGTCTGCCTAGGAAGATCTTAAGGTTAAACCTATTTTTTCCTTTATCCATGGATTGAAGATGGTTAGGATTAGAATTGAGTTGTTAATGTTGCTAGATTTTATTTAAGCTTAGGGAAGGTGTTTTACCTTAAGATCCACCACTTCTATTGTTGTGGGAAAAGGAGAGTCTACAAGGGAATGAAGAGAAATAGATTTTGAACCTATTTGAGCTTGAGCAACGATCCAGAAGTCAGTGAATGGCCTGATGGAACATCGGTTCCACTTCTTTCCTCACTCATTCTTCCTTTCTCTCACTCTCTCTCTCTCTCTTTCCCTCTCTTTCCTTTCTTTCTCTTTTCTTTCTCTCTTTTCCTTCTTTCTTTCTGGCTGTGACGTCCAGCAGAGAGATGAACGTCTCTCTCTTCTCATGTTTCTTTCTCTCCCTCACTGCTGGATGGCCGATTCTCTCTCTCACGTCTTGCTTTCTTTCTTTTGGGGTGGTGGAGCCTTTTATAGGCTGTCCGAATGTAACCTACGCAGCAGGCCTGTCTTACGCAGTCCTTACACAATTACGATTGTGAAAGTCGTTTTACGCAACTCCTTGCATGCGAGGTGAAAGGAGAGAGATACCCCTGCTTCTTCCCTCCTTATCAATGTAGAGGGGATCATTTTTGGACTAGACTCCATCTAGATGCTTTGGATTAGCTATCCGGTTACAGGTGGTGGGCCACAACTTCGACCAACGGACGGACTGGTTTAATTTGTATAAGGTTTCTAGCTTCCGCTTCTTGTGGCCGAATTCCAGACGAGGTTTCGGTTGATTTTCTTAGTTAGTTTGGGAGATGAAAACCTAGGGTTTGATTCTCTTGACCTTCCGGCCATGATGAACGATGTGGATTAACCCATAGGATGGTGATGGTTGCCCACGACAGTCCTCAAGACGGATGGTATCCGTCCGCTGTGGCAGAGAGGAGGAAATCCCTCGCCTAGCGGGAGTTTACCGATTTTGTCATTCACATGTTGGTGTCAGTGGGGTTCACTAGTGGGGGTCCCTCGACGGATCCACACCATTCATCTGTTTTGTAGGGTAGTGTTAAGCCATGGGCCAAAATATGAGGCAGAACTGAGTTTTGGATGGGCCACATGATCAGTCGGGGTATGGGTGGTGCTCACCACTTAAAATTCTCACTCTCACTCACGTCGGATTGTTTGAATTGTGTGAGGCCCACTTGTGATGATTTTTAGAGGAATCCACTCCGTCTATCCAGTTCACCATGCTATTTTAGGGCACAAGGTTGAAAATGAAGTGATTCCGTAAATCGGGTGGGCCATAAACCCCAATTGAGTATCGAGAACATTCACCATTAAAAACTCATTTGAAATTCTCTTCTACACACTGCATGCAAATTAATATTTTATTTACAAATTTACCCTTTATTTTATTTAAACTTCTACCATCCGTAACTCCCAACTTTATCATCCAAAAGAGGTGAAATTTGACAGGTGATCATTATTTTTCACACCCTCTCAACAGGTTAAATTTGGCCCCTGATCCATCAAGGATGACCAAGATGCTCTTTTAGTGGCTAACACAATCCGTAATTCAAAATAACATTTATACACTTCTGATTGACAAGTTACCGGGTGGTTTGAACCTAGAACCTAAGATCTTCATGATGATCGGTTTATTGTGATGTTCTTGTGGCCTGTTTGGCGGTTCTGAATATGACAGAGGGTCAGATGAAAATAAGGGAACTTGATGGTTAGCACTCTTACTATGTATGTAGGTGGATATATGGTCAATTTCGTAAACGGATATATGTAAAGTGGGTTTATGGAGGATTAGGGGTAAAGCATGTGTATCGTCAGATTAGAGTGTCTTATTCACATGTGTAGGTTTCTCAGATCGTAGTTCTGATGGTGGGTTAAGCATATTCATAAGTCATGAACAAGATGATCGAATCAGAATCTTGATCTGGTAAGTGTACGAACGGATGTAGAAGTCAAGCAGCTAATTTACTATGATATACGGGCTGAAATTTAATGTGTATGGTTAATTTATGATAATTAGGGATGGTATAAAATTTCACATGGAATGGATTGTAGGAACCATGTGATCTAGAGTTCAGGAGTCTAGGTCAATGACATTTTCATAATTATTGCTGATCTGTGAGTTTTGGGAAATCCAATGGCTCCACATGGTTATAGGCATGTTTCTAAGAAATTCTTATAAAGGAATGTATATCTAAATCACTACGGATAAGGATTTATTCATTGTGCCCTTTATGGGAAGGTACTTACGTCAAATCATGTGATGGATGGTCCTACCTGGAAATCAACGGTCAGATGGCTTGATTTATGAATGAGGGTCGTTCTTAAGGTTAGGTTTGTGTCAGGGCGAGGATGTAAGGATAGGATTGTTGGATTGGTATCGTACACATGCAAATATAAGTAAATTTTCAAGTAACGCTCGAGAACTTTCAATACTCGAGTATTAAAAAGTTCGGGGCATTACACATGTTATCAAGATGGACCCCAAACTAGGGATGGATGGCTGGAAGAACATATACATCATGGGGTCCATGGATCTTGGTAATGTTGACCTGCAGCTGATAGCTGCGTGGGACCCACCATCCCTATAATGGTTGGACGGTATGGATACAACACATGCATCATGAGGGCCACACTGTCCACGTGTGGACAGTATGGACAAAACATACATCAATGGGCTCCACCATCCAGCACAGCTGGATATATGTACATCAGGTGGTGTCCCACCTTGGATGGACGGTGCGAATACAACACTAGTCTCATGTGGGTCCCACTATCCATGTGTGGACAGCGTGGACACTCATACATCTCAGCAGGCCCGACCATCCTGGACGGCAAGGATAAAGCATATATGCCACGTGGGCCACTTGAACGGCATGGATAAAACACATTCATCATGGGGTTCCACTGTTTGGACGGTGCTGATAAGGCACTTACATCACAGGACGTCCCACCGTCCTAATAGACGGTGGACGGTGCTGATCATAGACTATGATGGGCCACACCGTCCCACGTGCAGGGACGGTGGATAAAACACAAATCTCATGGTTAAACCCACAACATTTGCTGACGTCGACATAGCAGCTAAAGTGTTGCTCGTCCAAAGATGGACGGTTGGATCATATAATCAAGGTGGGTCCCATCCCACATGGCAGCATGTGTGGGGTGGGCCACACACGGCTACTGAAAAAGGATGGACCGTGTAGCATATAACACATGACTCATAGATGGTCCCATACATGGGAGATTTCCACCATCCAGAACGCTGGATGGTGTGGATGTACAAATATACATCATGCTGGGGTCCACATGCGGTGGACTGGACGGTATGGATATAATAAATACATCAGGGTGGTGCCACATGGTGGGCCACCCCTCCAAAATACAGGGCCCCATCGTCTCATGCTATAGGATGGTGAGGCAAAACACATTAAGGCCCACTGTCCCATGCACATGGATGGTGTGGATCTAACACATAACTCATAGGTGGGTCCCACTCGGGTGGACGGCTTGGATCATCACACAATATTAATGGTGGGCCATCAAACTAACGAAAAGAGAGAGAGAGAGAGAGAGAGAGAGAGAGAGAGAGAGAGACACGGAGTAGGGGAGGGACCTCGCCACTATGTGCCCCTCTTTATTATAACACATACATCAAAATGGGTCCCATCACAAGTGGACCCTCAAATATCAAATCCAAGCAAAAACATATAAATCTAATCCTAAGAGAGTGCCCACCTTAGATCTCTTCTTCTTTCTTCCGCCTATAGCCTCTAGAGCTCTGATGGAATGATTTCAGCGGTCAAGGTGGACTTTGGATGGTGGAGATGGGAGGTAGGATGGTGGGCCACACAAGTCTATCCATGGATCTTGGAGCTTGGACGTGGGTTGCTTGCTTGAAAAATGGAGAAAATGAGAGAGAGAGAGAGAGAGAGAGAGAGAGAGAGAGGATGGATGGGTGTGAGTGATGGAGTGATGGGGAGAGGGATGGGTGAAGTGATGGAAAGTTGACTTTTTGGGGTTGCTTTTGTACTTGGGGATGGGATAGGGTAATGAGTTGAGTGATGGGTGTATTTTGACAAGTGAAGTGATTGATGTGATGGATTCTCTTGGGATTTGCAACACGCTGCATTTTCCTCGAACTGAACTCAGGCCACATCTCCTGGCCTGGCTATTGCCTCGGCTCGCGAGGCACGGCATCAGAACCGTGGCAACGACGTGGTCGCAAGGGTACAAGTCTCGGGTCGAGCCGACTCTGGAATAAGGGATACGACTACTACCAGAAAAATGGGCAAGGGCTATGGATTTAATCTGTAGCCATAGACCTATGACTATGGATTAAATCTGTAGCACGACCGTCATTGTAGGTGCTGAGCCAATAGGTCTAAAACTTATGGCTACGAATTTAATTCGTAGCCATAGCTTAAAATAGCTACGGATCTAATCCGTAACAAATATTTCTATAGCCAAAAGCTCATACAGCTACGGATATTATTAGTAGCTAAAAGTAATGTTAGATCCATAGCAATATGCCAAATTTTATAATAGCTACAGTTGTCAGATTACCAACTACGGTTAATATCCGTAGCTATTTCCTACATTAAAAAAATTTATAATCATTCATTCATTCAATTACCACTTGCATAATCATTCATTCATTCATTCAATTACCACCTGCATAATCATTCATTCATTAATTCAATTACAATCATTCATTCAATAATGAATCAATTACATTAATCCTTCATTCAATCAAAAGAAAGTGAGCATAAAGAGTGTCTTGGTAACCAACACATTTTCATTTGCCTCCTGGAAAATCAAATCCTCAAATTCCACATGGTAGAGAGGGCTGGCAGATAATAGTTGCCCACATTAGAAAAGAACAACAGAAAACGCTTCCACCCTCATTCTTCATAAGGCCATGGGCTATAGTTGGGTGTTATTCCTTATTCTTCATCTTGCAGATCTCCGTGTTTTGCTGCTCAAGATAGCATGCAAAGTGAACATATGATGCTAAACTTAGGCTACTTTCATATGCAACACTGATAACAGCCATCTTTTCATGTTGTTGTGCCCATTTTGCAATCACCGCTGCATTTCAAACCCCCTCAACAACACTTGGTTTAATAACTTGACAGGACCATCATAGTAAAATCAGGTCATGTTCACAATACAATAATTGAAGTCCTTAGTAACCTCTTATAAGTTGTAACTTCATAAAGATTAGTTTTTACTTACAATAGCAACTATTCCTGGGTGTACAAATGGCATAAGCTTATTAAGAGGATCTCCTTGAATATCGTCATAGTTTCATCTAATGCCACAGGTAAACCAGTTTCTTCATAAAACTTTATGATATCATCTTCAGAATGCACAGGTTCCTGAAAATTAGAAAGGTAATATATAAAGAAATTAGCAAACACAATCCCAAAGGTCAACTTTAAGAAGGCATCCATGAATCTTGCTAATATGATTTGGCAAAACCAATTGTTCCAACATTGGGACATAATAAACATGGCATCTTGTAGTGCAATAAGACAGAGACTCACCTATGGTGAACTTATGGTAATGCAGCATGTCCATCACGCTGACATGTGCAAGAGCACATGTAGCAGACAAGTTGCACCTTCAAAGAACGAACTTTAATAGGACTGAACTTCTTGTAGCAGACAAGATACATTCTTTATTAACCTAATCTACTTCACTCAAAATTTAAGCACCATACACAACATTTGGAACCAGGCAACAACATAATTATGAGTAAGAAATGGCATGCAATAAATCATGCTCATAAGATTTTAACATAATCTAGAGAGAGTCCACATGAAAATGAAAAAAAAAAAAAAAAAAAAGGACTTGTCGAGTACTCAACCACTTGATTGATTTTTCCAAGGATTTCAAAGAATAAAGTTTCACCTTTCAAAAAAAAAAAAAAAAAAAAAGTTTTGCCTTTAACTACTCGTTCATATTATTGAGCACTGATATAAGATATAGTAACAAACCTTACATAATAAGATATCACTGGCAATGACCAAGTCCAAATATGGATCAGTTGTTGGAAAGGGGTCACCCCATGAATCTGGGAAAAAAATTTGCTGAATGTGCACCATTAATCATCAGGGGTAAAGACAAAACAGTTCAAAAAATAAACAAATAAATAAAATAAAATAAAATAAAATAAAACAAAACAAAAACAAATAGATCGGAGCATTTGAAACCAATAGAAACTTCAAAAGGCCAAGAGATTGTGCTACCAATCAGTTCAACTTTCCTGTTGAACTATGTACAAAATTCACTCCAGGTAAGATCTAACCATAAATGATACAAAGTCAACTTGTTCCATGGACAAGAAAAGCATGTAAGGAAAAGTCCAATAAACACACTAACCAAACAAAGGCAACAAACATCTAACCAGTTTTCATGAAGAAACTGATTTGATTGTAATTAGCTAACCAAATATGGTCTTTATCCATGATCCAAACAATCTATTTGATTTATTTTATAAATGTAGGACATCAAAAAAATAAACATGATTTGTGATTTAGCTGCAAAAACCGAAACTTCAAAGTTAGAATCCGAATGGGATTGGGACAAGTAATATGGTGAGCTAGAAATTTCTAAAAATGAACAAAAGAAAGAGAAATCTATCCTATTTTCCATAATTTGGGTTGGGTGGTCTCATAGCTAACTAGATACTCAAGACCAGTACCATATGATATTTTCAATGTTTCCATGACTTACATTAATAAAACTTTACAAATAAATGATGACAAATAGACATACAATGAGTTAAAAGAATAAGGCAGTGGAAAGAAACCAGCAGCCATTCGATCATGCTTTCTAATAACCTGGGTTGTTCATCATTAATGTAACCTGACAATGGAGGTTAAAGTCTTATGATAGTTCAACTTAACCTAGAATTACCTTGACTATATCAGCAATCTTAGAGCATGGAAAAAGGAATACTTCTATAATCCTAGTGTTTTAATTGTCTGCCTAGTTGCCTTCAAGGATTGATGTTGATCACTGGTATAGATAGTGATGCTCATACAACATCTAAAGAGATGAATGGGGATATGAAAAGTATATTAACCAATTAAAGTCTAATCATGCAATGGTAATGTCAAGCAAATGGAAATAAGGAAAAAATAGATAAAATGACAAAATAGTCCATTGCTTAGAAATATAACAACTATGCAATGGCAATTCCGCCTTCAAGGTTTTTGAAGAGTCCCCATCCAAGGTAGGATGCCTCAGATCAATGGTCTAAATACTTGGATGAAGACCATCCATCCACCAAACTTGAAAACTCATGTCCCCAAAATAGAAACCAATGCTTCTCTACTTAAAAGGATACCTGGATTGATAATGGGTTCGGTTGTAAAGGTCTGCCCTGCTTTCATCACACTGACTGTTGCATTTCCTGCTATGGGTCAAGGAAACAGCTACCATAGCTAACAGCGGAAGTTGACAAGTGACCCACACATATATGATCGTGCCTAATCTGAATTCGGCATTGTTCATAGGCTGATTGGTCAGTAACATAATGAAATACAAAGTCACATCTCCAAAAGTTTATTACTATTTTTAGAAAGGATACTTGCATAATGGGGAATATTTGGAGCACAATGAAACAACTCCCCGATACCATGACCGCATATGATTTGGCCTGATCATAAAAGATCACCAGAATAGTGGTGAAAAAACCTCACCAGGGCACTTGGACTGTCCAACCAATCGATCTATTTTGAAAATTCTAGACATCTGATCCAAGAAGATAAAATGGATGATCTACATCAATTATTGGAAGATACATCCAATCAACAATTTGAGCCATTTATTTGTTGGGACTCATCATGGATCACTAATATTTTCTAGACAAACACTTTTTATCAGATGACTTTTACCAGCCCATCCATGGCTTGGAAAATGGATGGCTATAAAAATAAGGGCACCGTGCTAGTGGAACAAATCATCCATCTGTGTGATTCCGCATTGTGCTAGTGGAACAAAACCAATCTGTGTGAATTTTGCATGGTCGCCTGGTGTGTTCTTGATCTAATAAACCAATTTGGTTGGACTGTCCAAGTGTCCCAATGGGCTCATTTACACCATATAAATGACCATCATTTCCCCACACACATGGTAGAGAGAGAGAACATAGAGAAATGCTCCCATAAAACTGTTTTGACCAGTCCAATTTGTTCAACATGAGAATCTCAAATATATACAAGTACACACAACAACATTACAATTCGGGCTCAGTAACCTAGGCCGCTGATCTGCTGGGTTAAATCATGGGATGGGCCACACTAGTATCTTCCCTAGCAGATGCTCCTCTTCATCCAATGAAAATGGATACTAGCAAGTTCCAACCACTAGCTAGAATATGGGACCATCTGATGAGGAAGATCTTTGTGGTAGGCATCTCCCATCCATTGGATCACCAAAAGGTGTCCACTGCACAGTTCAATGGCTTGAGCAAATGCTTGATTCTCCTGAATATTGTATAATTGCTACAGAGAAAAACAAACTCACCTGGCCATCCATGTAGATAAGGCACTACTGGTAGACTCATCACTGGCGAAATTCACAAACCCAAATCCCCTCTACCTCCCAGTGTCTCTGTTGATGATAACCTTTGCTGCATCACAACCAAGGACAACCAGATACAAGGTTTTATAGGCATGCATAATTCCTTGTTGTCATTAGGCCATGGTCATAAGCCATCCTACTACAACGAGTTTGTGTTAAAATTTAAATTTGCAGGTACAGAATGTTACATAATTCAATATTGTGAGAGATCTTCCAAATAAAAAAGACAGAAGATGGCATCGAGTTAAACTTATTACCTTATTGCTTTGAGAAAATGATGGAACATCTCAAGAATCAAAGCATCAAATTTGAGGTCCATTCAGTATCATACACATAAACATTGACCTTCGCGTCTTCCTTCCACTCGAAGAATTACACCTACTATCCTGTTTAACCAGCCTACGAATTCTAAAGGATTCTGACGGCTATTGAAATCAGGCACATCAACTCTTATCCACGTCAGGTGGGTCGTAGTTTACAAAATAAATGTATGGCCAAAAAAGCATGGCTGAAGTTTCCTTGCCTGTCAAACTGGTTATGACAATATGGCCCACTTGCTGAATGGATCAGATTATTTTTGGGAAGGACATCTACAAGGTCAGACATAATTGATGGATGGCTAGGATGCTCCAAATTCTCATCGTGTTCATTTCAAGTTGGATCCCACATAAATGCGATTGCAATCTAAAGGAGAACAGGAGAAGTGGAATGGTGGTTCCAGACACCTCGATTATATGGAAGCCCAGTTGAGCACCAAGTCAATATGCACCCAAATATGGTATAAAAATTGGTACTTGTGGCTCATGTTCTAAAATATCAATAGATTTTTGGGTTTCTTTCTCTTTTTACTAAATAACTAAAAGAAAGCAAAATCATGTTAAAAAATGATACAAATGGTGTCTAAAATGGCTTGGTTATTTCATGCCATTTCTTTGCTCTCTCTTTTTTTTCTTTTTTCTTTTTTTTTTCTAGAAACATTGGCAAAATAGAGTTCAATTTTAAAAACAAACATTTTTAGAAAAACACTTTCTCCTTCCAAACAGTTGCTTCCATAAGTAATACAGCCTACATTCCTATTAACTTCATTTCTAATATGCCTATGCTTTCTCTCATGTTTGCACAGGGAAACATCATAAGAACCTCATTTCCAACAATAATGTCGAAAAATAAAATCCAATTAATTCCATTATCAATTGCCAAAAACAACAAATGCATGCATGACCATTACTTTTGAAAACATTTTTACAATTTCAATAATCCAAAACCAAAGGATCATTGTGCTAGGAATAAGGAATTATAGTAGCATGCGTGCATTACCGGTGTCCCTTTTTTAATGGAAACCAACTAAATGGTTGTAAAAGGCAAATCAGAAAACAAAATTTTAACCTTCATCATCTAAAGGAGGGATAAATTTGGCAATGGGAGGAAGGTGCATGGTAGTAAAAGATTCAAGAGATGGGATTGCCAAGAGAGCGCACACACACACACACACACACACACACACACACACCCACACACATACACACACACATACATACATACATACATGGGTCTTGTGCCGATGGGAGGCATACAAAATGCCTATAGATTGGAAGATCCTACCCATTTGATTGGTGAGCTAGAAACAATGTATAATCATTAGAAAGAAACAAGAAGAGTTCCTTCTTAGTTTTTTATGCTCTGCTATCTCAGCAGTCCCTTTGTTTTTTATTTCTTTTTCTATTCTTAGTTCTTAATACAAGCCCGTTACTTCTTTAAAAAAAAAAAAAAAAAAAAAAAAAAAAAAAAAAAAAAAACAAGAAGAGTTCCAACAAATCAGGGTATCAATACTATTCCTAATCAACATCTATCTCTAAAATGAAATGCCAAAGAACTGTAAAATAATTATATATAAAAAAAAAATAAGAGAAAAAAATGAATAAAACATACTCCCCACATTTGCAACAAAACCACACAAGGGTGCTCCTAATAAACCTCCTGAATTTCAAGTGAGACTAAAATGCCTCTATAATACGTACGGTTGAGAAGAACAGAAACATTTCCAGGTTAAATAAGCAGGACATAACAGTATGAAATTCTGTAAAACACAAGTTCTTCATCAATAGTTAGTTGCTGAATCAAGATGGTTCTCTCAGTGGTATATGACTCTTACCTATATGTGGTGGGACCTGTTTGGTTTAAAAACCACATAGAGGTGAAGTTGATGGCCAATCCAAGTAATCCATTGGCTGTTGCCACCACCCAAAACATCGATGGCCTAATCATATGTCTGTAAATGGAAACCAAGAAGACGTCATAATCACATCAACAACGATTGTGAAAAGGTGAAAAGATACACACAGCTAGAAAACTTTTGTTGAAGGGGCCGATGGCGATACATCAGATTCCATCCAGCTGACATGGGTAGACACCTTAGAGGAATGAGTGTTGTGAGAGTAATTAAATGGAGGGGTAGATGGATCACCTTGGAGGAATGGCAAATGGATGGGGATAAACTGCTTCAAGAACTCTAAGCTGACGTTGGTTTTCAACCTCCACCTATTCATCGAATTTTCTTAAGAACAAGTAGAATAGAACAAACCAATACACATGCTTTAATTTCACATACCCTTTAAAATCGATCTTCTAGTTGGTCTTTCATTCTTCATCTCTCGATCTCTTGTTGATGACAGACAGACTTGGCCACCTGTCGTACCTGCATCAACTCCACAATATCTTCACATGAGTTGGATATTTTAGTTAATTTCAGATTAACATTTGTAAGCTATGATTTTTGGGGTTAAATGGTATAAAAATTTTGAGATTCAAGAAATTGAAATTACTTACACTTTCTGAAAATTTTGGGCTTGGAATTCCCTCTGCGAAGGTCTGGAATGGTGGGATCATTTGAAGTGGGGAGCTGAACTCAGTATTCGTTAAGGAAGACATGATTCCATCACCATCTTTTAGTTCATCAAAAGATGGAAGGACTACCACTGCAAGCTCCTTAATACATTGTGACTAGTTTAAGCAAAAATAAAAATAAAAAATGCCACAAAGTAGCCACTCCTCTAGCCCCATTCTAACTATACTTAGAGACCAAAATTGCTCTCTCGAATCTGGAAGGTGAAATCCCTAATTCTAAAATTCTCAAATTCTCAAAATCCTAAAATCCCCAAATCCCCAATTTGTAAAATCAGAAAAACCAAATTCAGGGTCCACATTCAAATCTATAAGCCCTAAAATCTTCAAATCCCTAAATGAGGGCCCGCATTCGAATTGGAAATCCACAAATTACTAAATTCCCAAATTCATAAATCAACATTGAGATTGAGAGACATTGAGAGAGAGAGAGAGAGAGGGGGAGAGAGAGAGAGAGAGAGAGAGAGAGAGAGAGAGAGAGAGAGAGAGATGGAGGTCATGAGAGAGAGAGAGAGAGGAATGAAGGTGAGAGAGGTGTGTGGGTGGGGGGAGGGCCTTGGACCACCACTCGGCCAATGTCGCACCATTCGAGGGAGTCCTCACACAAGCCGAGGATGGGGGAGAGAGAGAGAGAGAGAGAGAGAGAGAGAGAGAGAGAGAGAGAGAAAGGAGCGAGAGGGAGAACTGTAATTCCACGTGTGGGCACGAGAATGAAAAACGCAAGCGGGGTTTTTTTGTGGACGCGGACGTCGAATTGAGATGAACGGTCATGTTAGGGCCTCCGTGTGGCCCACCATGATGTATCTAATTTATCCATGCCTTCCATTCAATTTAAAGAATTTTTTAAGGATTTATCCCAAAAAAGGAGGCAAATAGAAGACTCATATGGACCACACCACAAATCAACCAAAGGCACTTAATCTCCATTGTTTCCTATGGTGTGGTCCACTTGAGCTTTACATTTACCTAATTTTTTAAGCTAATGCATTAAAATGATTTGTAAAAATGGATGGACGGCTTAGATTAAACACAAAAATTATTGTGGGCCCCATAGAACTTCTAAGGGACCATCAATTTGTACCTTTGAGGTGGTGGGGTCAGAGTATTTAGCTACGAATTAAATCCGTAGTAATATAGCTACGGTTTATATCTATAGCTAAATACTCCAATCATCCGTAACCTTTGCTTATTTTTTTGGTAGTGGACTCAGGGTTGCGCGCAACTGCTATCTGCGCGTCGCAGGTTGCCAAAATTCGACCAGGAGGACCGCGGAAGCCTATGGAACGGTACGGTCTAGGATTCAGGCCTGATATTACTCCCACTGTTTTTAGTGTCCTCAATAAATTTAGCATTCCCAGTCTCAATAATCCTGATAGAATGGGAAGGACAATAGAATTAATAGCCTTTTGACCTTTCTCGATATGCAATGAAGAAATAGCTTATGGTTATAGGATCGAGCTTTCTTTCATGCGGGTTATAGATTTTGGCCTCAGCAACACATCACTAAACATGTAGATATTAGAAACTTAGTTTTCTCCCATTCCACAACTCAAAAGGGGTTTTGCTTACTACTTTGCTTGGGACCCTGTTAAGGATATGAACTGTCGTTTTGATCGCATCACCGTACAGAGATTTTGGCAATGTCAAATTACTAATCATGCTTCGCACCATATTCATAAGGGTGCGATCACGCCTTTCAGCCTATGAGGCTCGTATCCTAGACTGTACTATTCCATAGGCTTTCGCGGTCCTCCCGGTCAAATTTCAGCGACCCGCGATATGTAGATAGCAGTTGCGCGCGACCCTGAGCCATATCCCATGTTCAGATTCGGCTCAACACGAGACTTGTACCCTTGCAACTGTGCCGTCACCGCAGTTTTGACGCCGTGTCTCGCACGCCGATGCGATACCCAGGCCAGGAGATGTGGGCCCGCATATATTTCAAAGAAACACCGCGCTTTGTAAACCTAAGAGAATCTCTACCCAAAACATCACATCAATCACCTCACTTGTCAAAGTACACCCATCACTCAACCCATTACTCTATCCCATCCCCAAGTACAAAAGCAACCCAAAAGTCAAACTTTCCATCACTTCACTCATCCCTCTCTCCCATCCATCACTCTATCCCATCTCCTCTCTCCCTCCCTCTTTCTTTCTTCACTCCCAAGCAACCTATGTCCAAGCCTTTCCATAGTAAAAGAGAGAAAGCTACGTGTGGCCCACTCCCTACCATCCAATCCCACCATCCAAACTTCATCAACCTCCATCAAAGTCGAAGTCGGGGAGCTTAGCTTGCCATTGATCCAAGAAGAAGAGATCTAAGGTGGGTGATTGTAGCGCAGGACCTTGATTTGTATGTAGGGCCTACTTATGGTCGGACCCATCTTAATGTTTGTGTTGTATCAAAGAGGGGCCCATAGTGGTGGGGTCCCTCTAATGCCGATCTTCCTCTCCCTTTATCTCTCTTTCTCTCCTTCTCTTTCATTTCCTTGGTGGTGATGTGGCCGTGTGGTCCACCAGGATGGATCCCATCATGATGAATGTATTTGATCCATGCCGTCTAACCAAGTGGACCAACCGGGGGCCCACCCACGTGGACACCTCTGATGTTTGTGCTCCATCCATGTCGTCCATTACGTGGACCCATTACACGTGTGGCATCCACACCGTCCATTGCTTGAACGGTGGGCCACTTTGATGTATGTATTTTATCCAGCCGTCGATCACTAGACGCTAGGCGCTGCAGGTCTTGTAGTCAGTAAGTTCTGTGGGCCCCACCATGGCATGAGTTATATCCTACCGTCCATCCATATGGACGAAGAGGTGGGACCCACCATGCACGTGTTACACGTGCAGGTTATGAGATACACTGATGTATCGATTTAAATCCACACCATTCGTCTAGACGCTGGACTTCCTTTTAATATTATATTGTATTATATTATATTATATATATGTGATATATTATGTACATATATGTATATGGTGGGCCCCATGTGGGACCCACCTGCCTTTAGCTTGGCTAGGGTCTGCTAATCCAAACTGCCCATCCATTTAGTTGGTGAGCCACGCATGTAGACCCCACCATGATGCATACGTTATATCCCACCACCCATCATCTGGACAGTGGGCCGGTAATCTTGCCAGCTATATAGCTGTTGTATTAGTCAGCAAGTTTTATGGGGCTCGTGTGTTGTATGTGTGCATCTAAACCGTCCATATGCTTGAATGTTAGCAAGTTCTGATGGTCCGATCATGTGGAACCCACCTTGATGTATATGTTGTTGCATCCAACCGTCTATCAGGTGGACCACATTGCAAAAAATAGTGGAGAGTTGAATGCCTACCATTGAAATCCTTAAGGGATGATCAGGGTCAAATATTGCATATCAGACCCCGATTATTGCCCTATTTTATATACATGATAAGGCCTAATATCGGATTTTAATTATATTTTTGTTACAGGAGGATATTAGGAGTGTGTATTGAAAATTAATGTTAAAAGCGTGGAATTGACGTTTCGAAGTCACCAGAGCACGGGATGGATTCCAGAGAACCAATGGTGACGATTTTACACGCTTGGGATCGGAGGAAAGCACGACAAAGGGGCCCGAAAAGGGTCCAGAATGCAAGATCACACATTTTTCGCCATCCGATCAACTCGAAACTTCATACATGTGATGGGGGCCATAAATTAACCGTACATATTAAATTTCAGCTATTGAAGATCTCGGGAAGTGGGCCAACTGACAAATCATCCCACAAACCATCAATTCTGGGCCCACCTGATATCTGGAACTGCCTCAAATTGAATTTTGGTGGTTTAAATTATATGAAGTAGAGGATGGACGGTGAAGATTTCGCACAAACATTACAGTGGGCCCCGCACGTGATGCATGTACACCATGCACATGCGCGCCCGCCGTGCATGGGACCGCCAGCCGGTCAAACAGACCGCTGACCCGCGGCCCTCCTTCTCAAAACGATTTTTCTTTCCAGCGTCTGCGAGCCGACGGGCTGATTTCGGTTGTGGGGCCCACACATCCATCAAACCTCCAATCCAGACCGTCCATTTGGTTCCTAAGGTGGACCTTACCAAGACCTAGGTGCCCTTTCTCCATCATAAAAGTCATCGGACAATCCAAACCGTTGAATACAGTTCGGACGGTGAAGCAAGAGATCCTGTGGACCACACCAAAAACAATCAAAAATCAGTCATTCCCGACCGGTTTTTCGTTCTCATCGCAGTGGACGGAGTGGATTCGCCATTTGATTAAAGAAGTGGGACCCACCATCACCACGGAGGACGGATTCGCGTCCGCGTAACCCGGCCGCTGGTCTGTTTTGCCGCGGTTTGTGGGCCCCGTTCGTTAACCTTCTGGAAAATCCGACCCGTCCATCGTGTAGAGGGCCATGGATACTACAAAACCATGTTGAGATTCCACTCCCATGCGTACACACGTGTGCGGTACAGAGGCCACAAAAGGGCTGCTCGGCGACGTTCAAAACTGATTTTTTCGAGATTTCTTCTGTGGGCCGCGCCAATGGACCTTCAAAACTACCCATTCTTAACTGAAATTTCGTCCTGAATCCAATGGACGGGGTGGATTTTTCAGAAAACACCTCTGTGGGGCCCACCGATCAACGTTGCAAAAAAGTACACTTCGAGTCCATCTACGACTCTCACCATTCCGATTCCACCATGCCTATAAAAGGAAGTTTTGGACGTGGGAAAGCTATTGAGATCCAGAGAATTGGAGATCCAGAGCTAGGGAGAGAAGAAAGAGAAGGAGAAAGAGAGAGATTGTTCGGTTTGGAGTTTTAATTTATGAATTTTATTTAATATTTTTTATGGATTTTATGGGTAACTAATCTCTCAGCTAGAGCTGAGATGAAGCCCTTAATTTGATCAGCTCTTGTATTGGTTGATTTACTTTGAATTTTAATTAATTTTTTTTTCTCTAAGTGGGCTTTATGGGTTTAAATTCCATACTTCTCCATCTATGAACTTGATCAAAGTATATAGATGGATGTTGTTGGATGCTTATTACAGTGCTTGTGTTCGATCAAGAACAGGTTTTCTATAGAGGAAGAAACAGGTGCTTTAATGAAGGTACATTCCATGTGCCGACCAAGGACATGGGATCATTATTCATGGCATTGCTTAAAGGAATTAGGCAGTCTGTATGCCCGATTTAGGACACGATTGTGCTTTCTCTATTTAAGTGGTATCAATCAAGGTCAAGGTGAATCAACAGACAAAACAAGGGTTAGGATAATTAGGGGTGGATTCGAAAGTCCTAGTCTCTCTCTCGATTGAATTTTCTTCCCCTGTTCTTAATTGTTTTATTTTTTTAGAATTGTGCTTAGTAGTTCATACCATTATTTGTTGGATTAGTTAAGGAGAGTCTTAGATTTGAGTTGTGACAACCAGTCCTCGTGGGATTCGACCTCGATCTTACCGAGTTTATTACTACATCACAAACCTATACTTGGGGAGTTAACAAGGGATCACAAAAGTTCTAGATCAATATGATATTTGTTGTTTCCTCTTGATTCAGGTCTTTTCGACCATATGAACAGATTGGATGGAAAATAAATGTCATAATGGGCCTCGATAATTTTAAGGGTGGAAATCATTATCTCCACTGTTATTTGTGGAATGGTCCAGATGATCTTCTGTTATGATTTATTTGGGTAATGCTTTAAAGTTATTTCTAAAAACAGATGAATGGTGTAGATGGTGTGGCCCATTTGGTAAGGCCCATTGAGATGTATTTAGGGCCCATGGGTTGAGGCCCATTGTGATATAATTTAGACCCATGGGATGTGGCCTTTTGTGATGTATATTAGGCCCATGTCAGAGGCCCATTGTGATGTATATGTGGCCCATATGATGTGGCCCACCTGATGTACGAGAGGCCTATGGATGTGACCCATCGTGATGTGTATTAGGCCCTTGGAAGCAATGTTAGTTAAATGTCCGCATTGATTGGCAATGATGGTTTAATGTCCACATTATGACCTTCCCTTAGGCCTGGTTAGGCCCATTCTCATCATTCTCTAGTGGGTTAACCTAAATTATTGGGCCCCATTGATATTGCCTGATCCATCATCGACAATCCAACTATGGACCCCGCCCTACGACGAGGCCGATTGTCAAGGCCGATTCTGATTATTGAGGCAGATTCCAATTGTTAAGGCCAATTTTGACTGTTGAGGCCGATTATTGAGGTTGATTCTGCTTATCGAGGCCGATTTCGATTATTGAGGCCGATTCCGATTGTTGAGGCCGATTCTGATTATCGAGGCCGATTTCGATTATCTAGGCCGATTCTGATTGTTGAGGCCGATTCTGATATCGAGGCTAATTTCGATTGTCGAGGTCGATTCCAATTGTTGAGGTCAATTATCGAGGCTGATTTTGATTATTGAGGTCGATTCTGATTGTCGAGGCTGATTATCAAGGCCAATTCTGATTGTCGAGGCCGATTTTGATTATCGAGGCTGATTCTAATTATCGAGGTCGATTCCGATTGTCGAGGCCGATTTTGATTGTTGAGGCCGATTTCGATTGTCGAGGCTGATTGTAAAGGCCGATTCTGATTGTCGAGGCCGATTCCGATTGTTGAGGCCGATTCTGATTGTTGAGACCGATTATCGAGGCCAATTTTGATTGTCGAGGCCGATTGTCGAGGCCGATTCTGATTGTCGAGGCCAATTTCGATTGCTGAGGCTGATTGTATATAAGTCGATTATCAAATTCTGATTGTCGAGGCCGATTATCAAAGCCGATTCTGATTGTCGAGGCTGATTGTCGAGGCCGGATATTGAAGCCGATTGTCAAAGCCTAATGTGATGTATATGCAGCCCGTATTTGAGGCCCATTGTGATGTGTATTTAGCCCGTGTTTAGGGCCCAATGTGATGTATATGAGGCCTATGTGATGAGGCCCATTGTGGTGGATTTGAGGGCTAAGCGATGGAGCCCATTGTGATATATATTAGGCCCATGTGAGAGGCCCATCGTGATGTGTATTAAGCTATTAAGTGAGGCCCATGGTGTTATATATTAAGCCCTTATGTGAGGCTATGGGTCCACTATATGTTAGGCTCTATGTGATTCCTTCCTTAGGGGCAATGTTGGTTAAATGTCCACATTATCGAGGCCGATTGTTGATGCCAGTTATTGATACCAATTATGAGTATGTGACAGCATAGCATCATGATACATGCCCATACGCATCATCTGCATGTTTATTATGAAATGTGATTAACCATTGCCATAGTACAGATGGTTTATGGGACTCCCTGATAGGTAGAGTTATTCTACATGAGCACATGGTATGCGCAAGATTGATGCATGATTCATTAAAGAAATAGCATTTTTAGCGACGAAATTTTTACCGACAAAAAAAATTGTCGCTAAAAGTACTGTTTTACCGATGAACAAAAACAGTCGGCAATAATATTTTTAGCGACGAAACTTAACTTAGAATATTTTGCACAAAGCGTTTTACCGATGAATATTTTTGTCGCTAAAAAGCTATTATGTATTTAACACACAAAGTTTTCACCATGACTTTCACCGACGAACCAAAACCGTCGGCAATAATATTTTTAGCGATGACAATTTTCGTTGCCAAAAATTTTGTTTTTTTAACTTACAAAATTTTGCACAAAGAGTTTTACCGATGAATATTTTCGTCGCTAAAAAGCAGAGATCTAATTTTACCGACGAAAATGTTCGTCGCTAAAAGTGTTGTGTATTCAAGTCAGTAAGTTTTTGCCACGACTTTTACCGACGAACCAAAACAGTCGGCAATAATATTTTTAGCGGTGAAACTTAGAATATTTTGCATAAAGCGTTTTACCAACGAATATTTTCGTTGCTAAAAAGTTGTTGTGTATTTAATGCACAGTTTTCGCCATGACTTTTACCGACGAACCAAAACCGACGGCAATAATATTTTTAGCGACGAAAACTTTCGTCGCCAAAAGTTTTGTATTTTTAACGTACAAAATTTTGCACAAAGAGTTTTATCGACGAATATTTTCATCGCTAAAAAGTAGAGATCTAGTTTTACCGACGAACATGTTTGTTACTAAAAAATGTGGATGATACTTTTACCTACGAAAATTTTCGTTGCTAAAGGTTGTTAATAATTTTTCAAAAAAAAATCGAAAAGTTTACTTTTACCGACGAACACGTTCGTCGCTAAAGGTTGTTTAAAAATTTTGAAAAAATTCGTAAAGTTCACTATTACCTACAAAAATTTTCGTCAGTAAAAGTAATTTTCCCGCTATTTTGAAAATTTTCCCACTAAGAGTTTTACCGATGAATATTTTTGTCGGTAAAAAGCAGAGAATTCCTAGTAGCAACGAAAATTTTCGTCGCTAAAGGGTGTTTTGAATGTTTGAAAAAGCAAAAAAAAAAAAAAGAAGTTTCCTTTTGCCGATGAAATTAATTTCGTAACTAAAAGCCACCTTTAACATAGCCAATTTTCGCCCTATCTTGGAAATGTTCGTGGTAAGACTTTTACCGAGAAAAATGTTCATCAGTAAAAGTGTTTTTCCTAAATATTTCTCCCGACAGCTGAAAACTGTTGGTAAAAATGTGTGTGTGTGTGTGTGTGTGTATATAGTGTGTATATATATATATATATATATATATATATATATAATTAAAAGGTAATATTTAAATGATTTGTAATATCACATGAAAAAAAATATTGAAAAGTTTAGAAATTTTAAGAATGTTTGAGAAAAATTTTGAGAACAAAATGATGCTTTTGAAGGAAAAAAAATCCGCAATTTGAAATTTTTGAGAAAAAAATTAAAATATGAGAAAATTTTTGATAATTTGAAAATAAAAATTCAGAATTTATTTTTTAATTTTTTTAAAAAATATTTTATAATAAAAATGATATTTTGTTAAATGAGTAAAAAAATATACATTTTGAAAAAAAATGTTATTTTTAAATGGAAATTGAACTTTATCTGTGAAAAATAAAATTACTAAATTATTAGCCACATCCACTAATTGAACCTTTAATCGTTTTTGGACAATCTAATCGGTTCAGATTGAAGAATAAATAACTTCAGATGTTTAAATCAAATTTCACTGAAATTGTTGATCAATCTTGTATGCCCAATATCTTTCTCATATGTTGCCTGATTGAGGCGAGTAACTAGTCAAATTGAGAGTACTGATCAGTAAAATAGAGTGACTGGACCAGACATGTAAAATGGGCCAAATATTCTGGTCAAAATTGTGACCCAACTTATTGACCTCGTAAGAACCTAAGAATTGATGTTAGTAAGTTTTGTGGGCCCCATCATGATGTGTGTTGAACATCAATACTATGGATTTGATGTGTCCCCTTTAGGTTATGAGATATCTCAAAAATCATCTATATACAAAACTCAAGTGGGCCATACCATCTAAAACTATGTGAAGACATCCTAAAACATATAAAACCACTTGGTGGGGCCCACATGAGTTTTGGATGCGGTTGAAACATAGTCTGACCCCTCATCCCAGTGGGACACACATAATGAGTGGGTTCAATATGTGAATCACATTTAGGCAGGCCCAATATATGATTATGAATGTTTTAAGGAAACCCTTCTCCACTACATTTAGGCGAGTTACTCGTTACCCTTACCAGAGTAAACTCTGCGGGGTCCACCATTTTTTATTTATTTTATCCACTCCATTCATCCATGTTAACAGATAATTTGAGGTCTAAAGAACAAAAGGAGACAAAAAATACGATATATCTAAATCTTAAGTAGACCACATTCCAGGGAACAGTGTTGAATGAGCGTCAACCATTAAAAAACATTTTGGGGCCATAAAAGTTTTGGATCAAGTTGATTTTTATTTTTTCCCTTCATCTGCCCCTGTATGACCTAATCAACATATTGGATGTTGAATAAACGGTATGTACAGTGGGCCTTTGGAGGATTTTAATGATGGATATCCAATCACTATTGTTTTCATGTGGTGTGGTGCACCTGAGATTTATATACCTCTCATTTTTTGGATCAAGTCATAAAATGTTCTTTATATACCTCTCAATTTAGGTGCAGCCCTAACTGTTGGGCCTACCTTGAAGTAAATATTGTATATCCACACCATTCATCCGTTTTGCTAGCTCATGAAGCACATCCAAATTTCCGTTGGACCACACCATAATCTTAACAGTTGAATTACTAGCATGCAACCTATGTAATTTCTAACTACCTAGGTATTCATTCTTCCATCACACTTGGCCGGACAATTTTTCTTCTTAAAAACAATAGTCAAACTGATGTTTGTGTTTTTCCCCTTCATCTGGCTGGTGGTCGGATTGGCTACTCCCCCTGACACCAGCCAATGGCTGGTGGTCGGTGCTGCGTTGGCCCCACCATGATGTATTCGTTTCATCCATGTTGTCCATCTATTTTTACAAATCAGGTTACTGTATGAGACCAAAAATGAGATATATCTAAATCTTAAGTGGACCACATTCTAGAAAACAGTGTTGAATGAACATCAACCATTAAAAAACATTTTAGGGCCATAAAAGTTTTGGATCAAGCTAATTTTTGTTTTTTCCCTTCATCTGGCCCTGTATGACCTAATCAGCATATTTAATGTCAAATAAACAGTACAGTGGGCCTTAGGAGGATTTTAATGGGGTCCACCGTTATTTATTTATTTTATTCACTCCATTCATCCATGTTAACAGATAATTTGAGGTCTAAAGAACAAAAAGAAAGCATATCCAAAGCTCAAGTGGACTACACCACAAGAAATAGTGTGATTGAACCTCTACCATTTAAAATTTCTTGGAGGCCATAGAAGTTTTGGATCAAGCTGATGTTTGTGTTTTCTATTCATTCATATATTTTTGATATTATGAACAACCTTTAAACATTTTTGGACAATCTGATCAGTCCAGATTGAAAAGTAAATAACTTCAAATGTTTAAACCAAAATTCACTCAAATTGTTGATCAATCTTGTTTGCACAATATCTCTCTCATATGTAGCATGATTGGGGTGAGGAACTAGTCAATTTGAGGGTAATGATCGGTAAAATAGAGTGAATGGACCAGACATGTAAAATGGGCCAAATCTTCTAGTCAAAATTGTGACCCAACTGATTGACCTTGTGATAACCTAAGAATTGATGTTAGTAAGTTTTGTGGGCCCCATGATGATATGTGTCGAACATTAACACCGTGGATTTGATGTGTCCCCTTTAGGTTATGAGATATCTCAAAAATCATCTGTATACGAAACTCAAGTGAGCCCCACCATGATGGTTGGTGCTGTGTAGGCCTCACCATGATGTATGTGTTTAATCCATGCTGTCCATCTATTTTTAAAGGTCATCTTATGGCATGAGACCAAAAATAAGGCATATCCCAATTTGAAATGGACCACATTACAAGAAATAGTGTTGAATAAGCGTCAACCATTTAAAACATTCTGACGGCCATAAAAGTTTTGAATTAAGATAATTTTTTGTAACGCCCTGTGTTTTTAGGACCTGAGTACACGACCCATTTCCCAAAAACCCGAATGTTAACCTTAAAGAATGGTCAAATTCAAGTATATATATGTGTGTATATATATATATATATTTCAATTATCAAAGTAAACAGATGAGCATAGTATGGACAAATCAAACATAAAAAGAAAGTTCTCATTATCAATTAAATATACAAGAGCTGCCCATAATGACTTATACAAACCAATGTCTCCACAATAACAAATACAAGATTACACATGAGAAATTTAAAAGCATATGAAACACAGCGAAAACCGCAAGATCGTGCAGCTTCCTTGACAGGTACAACCACGTGTCCTTGACCCCCATAATGGCTCCTTATCAATCTGAACTTGCATATAACTTAAGCCACCTGTGCTACCTGTATAGTTATATTTTTTATGGATGAGTGGCCAACTCAGTGTGAATCCCCTCAAGATTATACACCGCCACATTAAGTAAGCATAGTTATAAAACAACAAGTTAATCAAAATAATACATGATGCAGTCTTTTTAAATGCATGGATGCGTGAATGCACATCGACCTGGGGATGCACATCCAGTCGAACTTGGGCTCGTCGCCCATGCAAATCATCGACCTGGAAAAATCATCCAGTTGGACAGGGGTCGATAGTCGGTGGTCTGGGAGCTAGCGAAACGATATCCTGAAGATCCTAAGGGCACATGCTACAACATCCAGAATAGCCACCCATCATCGCTAACATGCTATGGATGCATGATTAACTAAATCGTTATTAGTCCAGTTATAATCAACCAATTTAGGTAAGCTCAAGGTCACTTAAGGGAGCGTAGAGCCCAGCGTAGGCCGACAGCTCAGGCATAAGTCCCATACCACCATCCCTGGCTCATGAGACTACCACCTTAGGATATTTAATGGAAACCCATCGATTAGTGGCCAATCACATTACAGTATATGGGGCTTACCATCACATGGTTACATTATATAAAACATCGAACCCATCTAGGGCAAGTATCAAACAAAACCACATAGGGCAAGTATTAAAATATGCCACATAAGGCCGATATCAAAACCATACGATAAATACCATCCTTAAAAACCATTGGGCACAATAACCCTGGATGGTAGGCCCACATCAATGATCCATCTAGACCACCACTCAATAACCACTAGATCGAAGGTCCATTACGATCACAACTAGTTGAGTTACATCCCAAGTATGAATATATATTCATATGTGGGAATTTCTCACTAATGTACTAGTTTAAGTTCCGTAAGTAATCAACAATTAATCCACAAGCATGAACAATTATACAGGATAATCATAAAGCATATAATTCAATAATTCAATTTCCACCAGCTAACACATGTGATTATAAAGGGAGATATCAATTATGAATTTAAATAAAAACTATAACTTAAGCTAATGAGAAGATGGAAAGCTCAAGGGGAAGAATCATCACCTGGAAGGGTTACCTAACTGTCCTTGGTTCATGTTCCTGTACACGCCTTGTGGTTCAATTCATGCAACGATCACCTACGGTTATAGACAGAGATTTAAAAGGGCTTGGAGCTACGTGAGTTGGGAGGTCCTAGAAATAGGGTATTTAGGCCAGATTTTGTGGTGCCCAGGCCCCACCAGATCATGGCCTAGGGTGTGAATTATGTATCTTAGAGTTTTTAATGTAAAATTAGGACTTTCACCTTAAGGTTTAGTCTTAAATTTAGATTATAGGATTTGAACCCTAGTTAGTATGTTAGTTACAATTTAATCTTAATAATTATAAGACGACTATTAATGTTAGTCTCATTAATTTATATTAGCAAACATACTCTTAATGATGGTTCACAAGTTCATATTTAAATACACCGACATCACCTAATATTCTTGTAATGTCTAATAATCTCTTAAATCATACGAGTAATTATAATGGGACATTTACTAACGATAATATACCAGGGACTAATACTAATAATTAACGAGTATTACACTAATCCCATAAGGAAAATGATAAATATTTACTAATGCTAAAAATATTAATAATTTTATGGTAATGATATAATTTCAAAATAAAACACCAACATTTAATAATAATAATCTTTATATGTAATATCTAATATTGGTGTAGATAATTTACTAAAGGCCATGCATATCTAATATTAGAAATCCTAATATAGATAACAATGGTAACACTAAAATGAGTCTAGTGTGGGTTTGAAGGGTCCCATGAATGAGTTTATTTGGGCCAACACTATAGTGACCAAGCCCACTAGGTTTCGATCCAACAAGTGGCCCAATTTTGGCCTAGTGTTCTTCTATAAATAAGGCCTGAACTGGGCCAACTGGGCCCAGTCTGCTAGGTCTAAAAACAACCTAGTAGGGCTGGGCTAGTCCAGGCCCACTGTGTGGCTGGCTTAGCACAGGCCCACTATTGTTTTGGCCTAATTTCTGGCTCGAACTTGGGCTGATTTAAGCCCCCATTATTATGGCCCACTTGAGGGATGTTTTCTCTCCAAATCATGGCCCATCTGAGAGTCTGTCTTGACTTAGATTTTAGCCCATTTAAAGGGTTGTTTCAGTCCAAATTCATGGCCTGACTGAGGCTTTCTTCAGCCCAGTTACAAGGCCCAAGCTAGCGCCAGTTTTAGCTCAAATCTAAGGCTGATCTCGGCTCGGATCTTGGCCTAGCCTTGTGGCTGCATTCGACCCCATTTTAGCCTGGTTTTGGGGCTGCATTCAGCCCACACTTCAGCCCTATTTGGGGCTGCACATGGTCAGATTCTAGCCCAAACATCAGTCCTCATTCAAGGCCTTATCTCGACCCACCTTTCAGCCCATATCATGACTGAACTTGGGCTCAAATCGCAGCTGGATAGAACCCATCTCTCAACTGAGTAATTTTCTCAACTCAGTAGCACAATCGCTAGGCAACTCTTTTTAGAATTGAATTCAACCAGTGATGAGCTTAAACCATACCTGATCCACTTTTTGGAGTGTCTTAAAACATGCCCACCCATCAACCGACTCGGTAGAACTCACTAAATTACCGAGCTAACTCAATCTAACTCGGCAGTGAGTCAAGGTGCAGTAATGCACCATCTCTTTCTCTTTGTTCTTCTCTTTTCCTTTCTTCTTTCTTCTCCTCCTTCATTTCTCTCTCCTTTCTCCATGTTTTTCTCAAGTGCTGCTACTAGAAACATCCAACAGTGACGTCCATTCAAACAGACTTGGTGCGCTTGGCCGAGGAAGACGATCCACCATTAATGGCGGATCAAAACTCAGTTGATGTTTCTCCAAGGCAATGCTTCTGTAGGACTCTGAAATGTTTTAGGAAGCTTGAAGGAATAGAAGAATGAAGCTTAATGAACGTGTGGATGGTGGGTTCATTGGAGGGGGAAAACGGCCGATTTCTAGGTTTTTCTGAAAATGAGAGAAGCTCCCATTGCATCTGCGATCCTAGCCTTCCTTATAACATTTCCCTAAGCCTCTCAGCACCGTTGGATGAGCCACAAATGGCCCGGATTGATTCCACTAACTGGCTTCTCAAAACAGTTGGTGAAATGGTGGTTTCGACCACTGGTTTTTCTCCTCTGGTTTCGAGGAACTAACGCCCTCAATTGAACGGCTGAGATCTCCTCAAATGGACATCTGGGATAGGAGGAATCCCCCTCGTTCGGATGGCTAAGCTAGCAATAGTGGAGGTAGTTTTCATTTTTGGAAAGGTTGTGTCTATAAGCTTCATTTGGGTCGGCCCTTGTGTGCATGAGGGTGTACTTTACCAGGCGAGACCACCTATGGTTTGTTTAGGGCCATCATCTAGTCACGATGATTGGTCCGGATCATTGAGTTGGACCCTCGTGGTGGGCCATAGATGCTCCCAAATAGACAGCGTCCGTCCTCTGTGAAACCGTAAAAGAGAGGGAAAATCTCTTCTTTTTGGAGAGATTTGCGCCGGTCAAGTGGGCTGGCATGTCTGGTGCACAGTGAGTGTGCACCAATTGTGTATATGCGCCCTGCTAAGTGGGGCCTACCATGGTGTTTTAACGAAATCCACAGACCATTCCATTTAGAGTCAGCACTAAGGGCCTCTGACCAAAGATTGGTCGGATCCCAAGCTTAGGTGGGCCATACACCAAATTTTCACTTGTTTTTATCTCTAACTGTATATTCTAGTCAGCTTGCTGGTCAGATCACCTCGAAATTAAACATCAATGGTTAAAAGGATTCTAATGATCCTAAGGTGTGTTCGGGCGTGTTATAGGGGTCGATCTGTAACTCAAGTGGGCCACACTTTAATCAACGTGGACTGTATTCACGCTGAACCAGGGAAGTCATTTGATTTTAAGTAAATTATTGACTTTCATTAATGGCTGGAAAAAAAAATCAGTTGGGGCCTACTTGTGATGACTTCCAAGGATTCATTCCGTCTATTCAGTTTGTTACATCAATTTAGGACACTGTAAAAAATGCAGTAGTTTAATTAATCAAGTGGACTGCATGGTCCCGCCGAGTAGCAAAAATTCTCACCGTTAAAACTTCATTTGTAACTCTAGTCAACAGTGCCATGCATGTTACCATATTTACAATTCTACCCCTTTTTTTTCAAAACTTCTACCATCCGTAACTAATGAGTCTACCGTCCAAATGTGATGAAATTTGACAGGTGGTCTTTATTTTTCACACTCTTTTCATCGCCTAAAGTTGAGCTCTGATCTCTTAAGGATGACTAAGATTCTCTTTTAATGGCTAATATATTTCAAAATTCTAAAATAATATTTATACTCCCTCTGATTGACAAGTTACCATGCACTTGGGACCTAAACCCTAAGATCTTCATGATGATCAGTTTTCCATGATGTTTACATGGCCCGTTTGGCGGATCCAAACATGATGGGTGGTCAGATGACTTGTTAATAATAAGGAGACTTGATGGTTAGCACTCTGGCCATGTATGTCAGTGGATGTACGGTCAGTTTTGTAAATGGATGGTCATAAGGTGTGTTTCTGAAGTGATTAGGGGTATTGAAATGACCAAGCTATATGTCCTAGAGGGGGGGTGAATAGGACTATGCCAAAATTTAAGATAATTACAGCGGAATTAAATAACAAGATAGCCAAATAAAGTAAATCAATCCACAATGCTAATATGAATAGCAACCTCAATGAACAAGTACTGAGAGATTGATACAAAAGTTGTTCTAAGGACAACCTTACACCAAAAATCAAAGTTTATGGTAGGACAACCTGATTTCTATAAAGGTCTTTATATCAAGAACTCAAACCGTAGAGAAATAAATAAATTCAAACTGTACGGAAGAATAAAAAGCAATTTCAAATATTGATTGTTCTCAGGACAACCATGCACCATACAAATGGCAGGGCAACCTTACAAGAACAATTAAATAAATTGAAGCTCAAACTTAATAAAGGAATAGCTAGAAATAAATTGCTGAAATTTAAATCTAAACTATTACAACATTCCCCACACTTGCTTGAAATGTAAATATTTACAACATTCACAACCACACATACATTCCATAACTTTAAATGATAAAAGGTAAAAGATTAAGCAAGCATTCAATCCATAAGATAAAGAATTATAGTGGTTCGCCTGTGTGTTCACCAACTGTTAAACAACAGCCACACAGAATGCTACTCCACTCCTAATATCCTCACACATGGGATAGTAGCGTTCACTATCAAAATAGGTTTCATAAGTTCACCTAAAACCTTCACAATTGTGTCTTTTTAACTTGGGCTTACATAATCCAAAAACCCCTCTTTTTGAGTTTTCTGGCTCTCCTCAGATAACCACACAAATGGAATTTTTCTGGCGAATCCCAAACAAAAACCAAAGAAATAGAAATTTTACAGAATTGTAAAATACCTGGATTTCTCCTCTTGTAGCAGCCCAAAAGAATCAATCGGAGTAGAAGTTCGAATATGAAAGTTTAATGTTCAATACTCACTTTACAATGGTTCTAAGTTCTAATTGATTTTAGATTTAATCAACTTCGGGCTAGCCGTATTTGATTTTGATTCCGTGAAGAAGGAATTAAGAATTTTCCCTTTTTCTAATCAAATTGGAATACAAATCAAAATCAAATAACAATAATCTAACAAAAGGAAATAGAATTATGCACAGTATAGCTTAAAAACAAACACAGACTTATCTTAGAGTGGAGCCTTGAATTCACATAATTTTTTAATTAATTATACAATAAACTCTGAAAATCGTGTGCTATTTATAGCTGCAGAAATTCATCTTCGACTGGTCTTAGGGACACCACGACTGGTCGAAGGATAAATAGATTTCTGAAATTTTGAGCACGATCGTATCAAACCGTTGCATGACCGGTCATAGGCAGTCCACGACTAGTCGAAGGCAGTTCATGACTAGTCGAGACCCCTCTACGGCTGGTCGTGCAACACTTGATTTAGTCACTGGAGTTTGAGTCGTACCACTATGACTGGTCGAAGGTCAAGTCGAGACCATCCCACGACCGGTCAAGCAGACTCTAGGACTGGTCGAAGCCGAACAAGAAAATTTGATAAATTACAACAATTTTAGGATTGGTCCTGGAACTTCTTGGACTGGTCGAACCAGTGCTAGGACTGGTCGAACAAGATCTAGGACTAATCTTAGAATAGACTATATTCATGTATTAATATTAAAATGAATTATGTAGCCAAAGTGACCTACCCTAAGGTCAATCTAAGGTTTATCATACCTGAGACATGAAGTATGGACATTGAAAACTTCATTCGCTTAGACTTTGATCATTATCAAGCTTGAATTCTTCTTGATGCATCTTGACTACTTCACAGTCTTTGAAATCAATGCCATTTTGAGTTGCACTTGAGTCCCAAACTATGCTTGAGTCTTGACCTTGAGTACATGTGAACTTGAGCTTGAACTCTTCTTTAATATCTTCTATATTGTAGCTTGAAGATATAAACACATGACACATACAGAGGTTTTGACACACAAAATTTGACAACTAAAGAGGAATCAAACCATAGCACTTACAATCTCCCCCTTTGTCAAATTTGTGACAAAACATACTTCAAGAAGAAAAGCACAACATGTATATTAACGAATATGCACCAGTTGTCATGAACTAGCATACAACATATAACCTCATGCACAACCACTAAACTTCCCTTGTGTAACTCCCCCTTAACTCCCCCTTAGTAGTATACTTCAACCATTCCATGCACATCATCATTAATCCAATCATAACCTCATAACCTCAAATACTCCCCCTTTTTGTCAAAATATGAAAAAGGAAGAAACAAAAATATGATTGAAAAGACAGCGAAGTAATGATCAAGTCATAAAGTTAGAAAGATTGAAAGTTAAGAGTACGAAACATAACATAAGAAGTAATAAAGTCAAGTCAGATAGAGTTTAATACACCCAGAGTGAGTAAAAAGTATTATAGTTATTACAGACCAAAGAGTAAAATCTCAATCTGATCTAGAAGAAGGACCAGGAATGGTAGGATTAATTTGATGAAGGCCTTTTTGTAAGCGCCTAAAATACTTGCGCATATTTTTGAATTACTGATTGTGGCCAACATTCATATTCTCTACCTTCTCTTCTAATGCACTTAGACAAGTATTGAAATTAGATAGCACAAAGTCAGGATCATTCCCAGAGTTAGAATCCATTTCATTAAAAATATCATCCATATTGATATCATTTGAAGGAAGATCATCACCATCTTCATCATTCCCAGCCTCAGCAGCAACTCCACCTTCACCAACATCAACTTGCCCTAGAGCCAATTTCAACTTCATTTTATTTAAGTTGGAGTTGTTGAATATGAGGTATTGGATATGAGCCTCTCCGACGGGCATAGTGACTAACATGTGAGTGGCTAATATATTCAACAAATACCCAAATGGAATATCACCATGATCAGGATGACTACGGATTTGAATGATAGAGGAACAAATCAAAGAGGGCAAATAGACATTAGTACCAGTAATGATTGAGTACATAATACGAACCATAAACAGAGTCAACTCAGTCTTATTTCCAGACCGAGGACACAGATTAGAAGTGAAGATATGATGCAAAACTCTGTATTTGGGTAACAAGTATCTGGTTTTGAGGGCATTCCCATTTGCAGTCCATGGTGCATCCATGTTACACAATGCTCTAGTATAAACACGTTCTTTCCAATTCTGATACTTTCTCAGTAAGTGTGCTAGGATGAATACCTTCATCATTAACTGGTATGTCCATAAGGCCTGAAATTAAATGTCAATCAACAGGAAAAGGCCCTTCTCTAGTAGTAATAGTAAAAGTCAGTTGCTCAGTAGAAAAGTCAGTTATGCATGCAACCATGGCCTGCGCTATGGACTAGTATGTCACGCCCCAAACCCAGAGATCGGACTCACAGGAATCCTGATCACCTAATCTGGTGCCGACAGCCTCCGTAGTATCCCATTCTCGGCTCCCGGCACTCTTGCGCCAGATTCTGATCCTGGGATCCTACAAGGAGGATTTTTTTTATCCAACGTACATTTATCTTGTAAGAAGCATAACCAAGTTTACCCAAATCACAAAGGCAACATCATCATCACATATTCACTAATATAATCATTTGAGTATAATGCTGAAAGGGAAATACATAAATCAAAAATCAAACTCTAGAAGACCCTTGCATGCTCCAAGCTCAACACTGCTACAACCTAACATCACCTGCACGCATCTATCGTGCATAAGCTTATAAAAAGCTTAGAGGGTGGTGTAAGTGTGTGCACAAGGTAAGTGTCAAGTAAGCAATATCAGAGTAATCAGAGTAATCAAAGTAATCAGAGTAATCAGAGTAATCAGAGTAAGCGAAAATACTGACAGTCCATGAGTCATACAATGTCAGGGTATACAATGCAATTCAGCTATACAAATGAGGAGTTAACGAAAGCCAAATATCAGATATTGAGGATACATTGTCATAAATCATACAATATCGAAATAAGCAGAAATATACTAATAAGTCTATGAGTATCATCAGTCGTACCAAAGCTATGCGATGCAAGGCATGAGTACTAACGGCTATATCAATGCAGAAACATGGCAACCCAAAATACTAAGTACTGCGGACGCAATGTAATATGCGGTGCAAATGAAATGACCATGCTGGAGTGAAGTCAGGATGATAGTACGTAGTATCACAGGCTACGGGGTCCAGCACAATAGACTTCTATCCAAACCAGTCCCATACCTAAATTTGGATAGTCAGACTCAATGTGGTAAACTCCTAATCTCAGGTTAGTCGCGCACTCAACTGAAATCCTTGCCATGCGAAAGCACACATAACAATGGTTACGCACCATCAACCCAAGTGGATAGTGAGTGAATGATGAATGAATATGCAATTCCTACTCAATAAGTCCACATATCAGTACGGTTACTCTCTGGAAAATCATCGGGGTCTATTACACTCCAAACCAGGTTGCCACCCCATCGCGTGCAACAAGGTGGGTGGAAGAGACCTCACTATCCGCCTGCCAATATCGAGCCCGGCTCGTCGATAGCGGACCCATTCCTCGAGCTGGTCAAACTCAGCTTAGCATTGCCCTCTCCTTTCAAGCAGGTAAGGCCGCACCTTCTTTCAACCGACCACGACACAGTGGGAGATGCAGCCTAACGGTATACGACCCTCATGCGCTCATGCATCCACTCGGTCTAGACGTCGGAGCAACCTCTAGAACCAAGAGGGTTTAGGGACTTTCACCCAGGGATATCTATAGCACCCCATGTAGAACAGATTTTCAGTGTCCCATCTGGCCATCCATGATATGCCTGTGGAGGCCACGGCCCTGATGTCGCTAGGGCGTACAGTAATCACAGTACACAATGTAAGATGCATGAGTCATGTAATCCAGTCATGCATCAATCCTGCGCATACCGTGCGCTCAGGTGAGATAACCTTTGCCTATCAGGGAGTCTTATAACAATATACTCAATGACATATGCAATGATCAACAACATCTCATAACAAACATGCAGATGATGCTTATGGGCATGTATCATGATGTTATGCTGTCACATACTCATAATCGGTATCAATAACCAGCATCGACAATCGACCTTGACAATGTGGACATTTAACCAACATTGCCCCTAAGGAATGGCCCACATAGAGCCTAACATATAGTGGACCCATGACCTCACACAAGGGCCCAATATACAACACCATGGGTCCCACTCAAGAGCTAAATACACACCACGATAGGTCTTTCACATGGGCCTAACATTCATCACAATGAACTCCTTTGCCTAGCCCTCAAATGCATCATAATGGGCCTCATCACCTAGACCTCAATATGCATCACATTAGACCTTATACACGGGCTGAATACACATCTCGTCAGGCCTCAAATGCGGGTCGCATATTCATCACATTGGGCCCCGACAATCGGAATCGGTAATCGGCCACGACAAATCAGAGTCGGTAATCGGCCTCGATCGATAATCGGCAACTAGCATATAAAAATAAGTCGGGATCCATAGATGGACAACCAATTAACAATAATGTAAAGATCGGCTCTTGGCCGTGGTTATATCAAATCCGATAGCACGGAGCCGTCCGTTGATGGCAAATGGGGCCCACTTATTTGGGTTAACCCACTTAGAGAATGGTCCGAATGGGCCTAACAAAGCTTACGGAAAGGTCACAATGAGGACATCTAACCATCATTGCACATCAGTGTGGACATCTAACCAACATTGCTCCCAAGGAGTGGCCTACATAAAAGATTCATACAAAATGTAACGGCCACACATATATCACATTGGGCCTCATTCATGAGCCTTTCATATATCGCATTGGGCTTCCTACAAGGGCCTCAATCGTATCACAATGGGCCACACCCATGGGCCTCAGATACATTTCGATGGGCCTCACCTATGGGCCTCAGATACATTTCGATGGGCCTCACCCATGGGCCTTGGATATATCACAATGGGCCACATCCTGTGGGCCTCATACAGTCTTAATGAGCCACATATACATCACATCAGGGCTTGCCCCTGGGCCTCGAATACATCACATTGGGCCTCGCCCATGGGCCTTGAATACATCGCAGGTGGGCCTCAAATATACTTCACAGGTGGGCCACATACAAGGGCCTAATACACTTCACTATGTGCTACAACACATGAGCCTAATATACATCACTATGGGCCACAACCCAGGAGCTTTAAATACACAGTAGTTGGGCCCTACACATGGGCCTTATACACTTCAAGTGGGCTACATCAATGGGCCTCGATTAATCACAATGGGCCACATTATAAGAGTTGGAAATATATCATAACGGGCCACGACACATGGGTCGGAATTACATTACAATGGGACTCGCTAATGAGCCATAAATACACAATAGGTGGGCCCCATCACATGAGCCAAAGATACAAACTGGTGGGCCCTACACATAGGCCAAAAATACATCAAATGGGCCGTATCACATGGGCCTCATGGGTGGCCATAAATATATTAAGGTGGGCCTCAAATACTTGTCATTGATAGTGTTGTGAAGGTGCATGCAATGCACCCACATGTACAGCTAAGCTCTTGTGCAGGCATGCATTCAAATAATATTACTAGGGAGGGCTTCCTTGACCTCAAGCCTCGCATGTGCCTTCCTACCATAGTTTAGGTCATACGTAGATCAGGTGTCCATCCCATATACGTCACATATGCATTCAACGTAACCCATCACTCATGCATGCATTACTTGCATCCATGCATGTATAATACACAACCCATCACTCATGCATGTATTACTTGCAACCATGCATGTATAATACACAACCCATCACTCGTGCATGTATTACTTGCAACCATGCATGTATAACAGACAACGTGGTGTCATGCACCTTATCACACACTCATCATACATGTATGCATGCATACAACTATTACAGGTATTAACTAGTCATGCATCTGACGTGTACATACACATATGTCATGCATTCAAGTCATTCAACCTGACATGCATACATGAAATCTGTTACCCAAAAAAAGGCATGGGCCCACATCACTACTAAATGGTGCTCTATGGACCCATGATGTTGCATGTACCTCATCCAAGTGGACGGTATAGATATAGTACATACATCATGGCTGGTCCACGTCCTCAAATGGACGGCTGGTATAAATCACATACCTCTGATCAAACCCACATGACTGGTTAATGTCAAACAGCAGCACTATCTGGGTGAGACCCACCATCCCTGTTTTGATGGTCTAGATGAAATCAAGGTGGGTCCCACGTGTGGATACACATACATTATGCACACTCCACCGTCCAGCCTATCTGGACGGTGTGAAATAAAACACACATCATGGCTGATGTCAGCACTGTCCATAAGGACACTGGATGCAGTACATCCATCAGTGGTGGGCCCCTAATGCCACTGTCCATCAATGGATAAAATCACATACATCTATGGTGGGTCCCACGTCGACCCACCTTACATTTGTATAAAATATTATATTATATTATATAATGATATAAAATATGTTATTATATAATAATATATATTGTCATACACATACGTGTACGCGTGTGTGAGAGGGAATGGGATTGTCAGCGCTGTCAACGCCGACTGATGATGGTTCACATGTAAGGACGGCTTGGATATACATAAATACATGTGTGGGTCCCACGTGGGGCCACCGTAACGTTTATTCTCCACCCAATCTGTTGATAAGGTCATCCAGACCTAGATGAAGAGGAAAATGAATTTCATAATGATCCAGACCTTCTGGGACAACCCAAAAAGGGTTCTAACGGCAGACACTTAATCCCTACTATTTCTTGTAATGCGGGTCACCTGAGCCACGTATACGGTTGAATTTTGGGTGGCCCACTTTTCTGAGGGGAGCCCACAAAATGGACGGAGTGTATATGAACACACATCAGGGTGGGACCCACGGCTGGGCCTATGGTCCCTACCCGTTCTCCACGTCCAGCTCACTAGTGCCTGCGCACGCTGCTGACAGCAGCAGGCCTTCTTTTTTTTATTTCTTTTTGGAGATTTTTATAAGTGGGGCCCACATCAAGGGAATTCAGTCCGTCAGATGGATTCCTTAGCTTAAGACGGGTCTGACAAGCTCAATATTGGGTAGGTTTGATATATCGAAACATTGCAGTGGGCCCTATAAATTTCTTACTATTAAAATATCTATTTAGACGGTGTGGCCTGCTAGAGTCTCGGATTAGCCCCATTTTTTGGCTCAACGCCTAAAAGGAGCAAGGGAACGGAATGGATGGCGTGGATTAAGTACACGTATCAAGGTGGGGCTTACATGAGTAGTCCACTCAAACGTTTTCAACCAAACTAATATTTTTTTATTTTTATTTTTTTTGCTGCTGTACACCCCACCGTCAGCATGGATTCACGTCCACATCTGCTCACACCTCACTGTCTGTTCACACTTCACAAGTCCAGCGTCCAGGACGCTGGACGTGGACGTTTATCGAGGTGGGTCCCACATGGACGTTTTCTCTGGGTGGGTCCCATGTGAATGTGGCCCACTTGATTGGGATTAACATGATACTTGTGGTTTCCCCATCACCAAGGGTAGGACCCACGTGGTTTGGACGGTTGGATAAGATATACATCAAAGTGGGGTACATTTGAGTGGGCTACACATCACACAAAAATGAGAAAAAGAGAGAGAGAGAGGCACCAACCTCAAGATCTTCCCTTCAACTTCTACCATTATGCTCTAATGCCCTTACGAAGCTTCCTCAACTGTGGAGATGATGATATGCAGGTTGGATGGGTGAGGATCTAAGGTGGAAGATGGTTGGAACTTTGGGATGAGTTGGACGTCCATGGTTCTTACAAATGGAGAATGAGAAAGAAAGAGAGAGGGAGAGAGATAAGAGAGAGAGAGAGAGAGAGAGAACAAGCCATCATGGCTAGTAATGATGGGTTGTAAGGGGTTGTAATTAATGAGTGTTGAAAAGAAAGAGTGCATTTATGGGGTAGGTTAGGTAGGGGGGAGGTTAGGTTGTAGAATAGGGTGATGTCATCCCTAGGATGACATCATCCTCATTATGATTATGGGAAAATGTGTACACTATGGCCTGCGACGTGCTATCCACTGCCATGATCGTGCACAGGTCATATCTTGAGATCTAGACGTCGGATTGACGCATGAGGCGTGGCATCGGATTCGCGGTGACGGCACGGTTGCTAGGATACAAGTCTCGAGTTGAGTCGACTCGGGTTGAAAGTGTGTGAATCAGGGTCGCACACAAATAGCGGTTAAGAGTCGAAGGTTACCGAAATTCGACCCGAAAGACCGCGGAAGCCTATGAAACGGTACGCTCTAGGATACGGGTCTTACATGGTATGCCGGCTTGCCCCAGCGTAAAATGTTTTCCCATCCTACAGATTGAAGGAGAGGAATGAGACTGAAAGGAGCGATATGGTTTAAATCAACGACTTTTTCAACAATCACATTACGCATACACAAATCACGCACAAATGGTGGATCATCTTCAGAATCCCTAAGATGGCGTCTAGTGATAACATTTGATCTAGAAGAGGACGCACCTCTGGGATTTTTCTTTTTACCTCTAGAGTCCATTTTCTTGAAGAAATACAAGAAATATCAAGAAAATATAGATGGGTTTCTCTAGATTCAGCAAATGAGAAGAAAAACCCAAAAACTTGAAGAACGAGTTGAAATAGACAACTACAATCAAGATATTTAAGAGAAAAGACTAAGATTCTTCAAGAAATCAAGAGAAAACACTCTAACCTGAATGAATCAAATAGTGGGGTTCGACTAGTCGAAGCTCGGCTCGTTGGAGAAGAGGAATGAAATGAAGAAGAAGTGGTTTTTCCCTAAATAAAGTCAATCAGCGTGCTACATGACTGGTCGTGGGACGTCCTCGACCGGTTGTGTACAGAAAAAAAAAAATAAACATGCATTTTTCAAGAAAATTTGAAATATAAACCAATAAAGTATTTACGCTATGATACAGAGATGCATGCTCAATCATTTTAAATTGCACATACCGAGATTGAATTTCAACTTATTAAACCTTTTTTTGTCGAGCGGTTTAGTGAAAATGTCAGCAAGCTGAGTCTTGATTGGAATATATTCTAAAGATATTTCTTTTTCTTCCACTAATTCATGGATATAATGAAACCTAATGTCAATGTTCTTAGTACGTGAATGTTGGATTGGGTTTTTTGAAATATTTATCGCACTAGAATTATCACAGTATAAAACCGTGGAGTCCTGTGCAATTCCATAATCACTCAACATACGTTTCATCCAAACAAGCTGAGTACATGCATTACTAGCTGCAATGTATTCAACCTCAACAGTTGAGAGTGATATGGAACTTTGCTTCTTGCTAAACCAATAAACTAAGCAATTTTCAATGTAAAAAAAACCACCACTGGTTGATTTCTTGTCATCGATACTACCTGCCCAATCAGCATCTGAATACCCAGCTAATTGAACACTAGTATCATAAGGATACCAAAGACCCAGATTAACTGAACTTATGACATATCGAATAATTCGCTTTACAACAGTTAAGTGAGATTCTTTAGGATTAGACTGATATCTAGCATAGATTCCAACACTTAAAGCAATATCAAGTCTACTTGCAGTTAAGTAAAGCAAATTGCCTATCATGCTACGATACAATTTAGAATCTACATCTTTACCTGTAGAGTCTTTTGAGAGTCTTAGAGTTGTACTCATAGGAGTATCAAAATTCTTACCATTCTCAAATCCAAACTTCTTAATTAAGTTCAAAGCATATTTAGATTGTGAAATAAAAATTCCATCAGATTGTTGTTTTACTTGCGATCCTAAGAAATAATTTAATTCCCCAACCAAGCTCATTTCAAACTTAGATTTCATCAAATCTGCAAACTCAACAGTCATGTTAGGACAAGTTGATCCATAAATAATATCATCAACGTAGATCTGAACCATTAAAATATCATTGTTATTTTTCTTAACAAAAAGTGTCTTATCGACACTACCCATTTGAAAATTATGACTTAGTAAAAACTTAGTCAATTTTTCATACCATGCCCTGGGAGTGTTTCAAACCATAGAGAGCTTTTTTAAGGCAGTATACATAATTAGTAAACTTAGGGTCTTCAAACCCTGTAGGTTGTTCAACATATACCTCTTCATGTAAATCACCATTTAAGAAGGCACTCTTTACATCTATTTGATAAATTTTAAACTTTCTAAAGCATGTAATGGATATAAAAAGTCTAATTGATTCAAGGCGAGCAACTGGAGCAAAGGTTTCATCGTAATCAATACATTCTATTTGAGTACTCTTTACATCCATTTGATAAATTTTAAACTTTCTAAAGCATGTAATGGATATAAATAGTCTAATTGATTGAAGGCGAGCAACTGGAGCAAAGGTTTCATCATAATCAATACCTTCTATTTGAGTTTACCCTTGAATAACCAGTCTTGCCTTATTTCAAATTATATTTCCAAGTTCATCAGACTTATTTTTGAAAATCCACTTAGTTCCTATAATATGTTTATCTTTAGGTCTAGGAACAAGATACCAAACATCATTTCGAACAAACTGATTAAGTTCTTCCTGCATTGCTACTATCCAATTTTCATTAGAAAGTGCTTCTTTTACATTTACCGGTTCAATCTGAGATGTAAAGCACACGTAATTACATATGTCTTCTAGTTATCTACGAGTGCGCACACCAGTGAGAGGGTTTCCAAGAATTTGATCAGTTGGATGATCTTTAACAGTCCTTAATTCAGAATTAATTTCACTTGATGAAGTATCTAGTTTTTCAATTACAAGAACTTCATCATTATCTGAACTAGGTGCAGGTGTATTCAGGCGATCATTAGTGACCACATTAATTGACTCTTGAATCACACCGGTTCTGTTGTTCAGTACCCGATATGCACGACTGTTTAAAGAATATCCTAAGAAGGTTCCTTCATAACTCTTTATGTCAAACTTTTCCAGATTTTCACGGTCACGCAAAATATAGCATTTACTGCCAAAAACTTAAAAGTATTTGACAGTCGGCTTCTTATCAAACCACATTTCATAAGTCGTTTTATTATTAGATTTACAAGTATAGACACGGTTAATAATGTAGCAGGCGATATTCACTGCTTCAGCCCATAAATTTCTAGGGAGTTTCATGCTATTCAACATAACATTTCCCATTTCTTGGAGTACTCCATTTTTCCTTTCCACAATACCATTTTGTTGTGGAGTTTTGGGCACAAAGAATTTATGTGATATTCCCTGATCGCTACAGAATTTCTCAAAACCGCTATTTTCAAACTCGGATCCATGATCACTTCGGATCTTACTAACTTGAGAAATTTTTCAGTCTGGATCCGTTTGATAATCTTTTTCACTTCATCAAGGGTTTCTGATTTGTCTCTTAAAAATGAAACCCAGGTGAATCTTGTAAAATCATCTATAATAACCAAGATGTATTTTTTGCCACCTCGACTTTCCGTTCTAGTTGGTCCTATAAGATCCATGTAGAGAGGTTCGAGTGGTCTTAATGTGGTATTGGAGTTCACCTTTTTGTGAGAGCTCCTAGTTTGTTTACCATACTGACATTCACCACATATCTTGTCTACTTTTTGAATCTTAGGTAGACCTCTAATAAGTTCTCCTTTGCTCAATCTGTATAAATCCGGTAGTATACATGTCCAAGGCGTTTATGCCATAATTCTGTCTCATCAGTATGGACCATGTAGCACATTTGATTAGATGAGCTACCATTGCTTACTATATAGTAGTTTTCAGAAGTTCTGCGACCAGTTAATATTACAGAACCCTTTTTATCTATAATTTCACAACCTTAATTAGAAAATTTAACACTATGGTTGTTGTCGCATATTTGAGATATGCTTAACAGGTTGTGTTTTAGTCCTTCAACATATAAAACATTCTTAAATAAGGGAAGATTATAGAGTTGAATCGTACCTTGGCCAATAATCTTGCAGTTGTTACCATCACCAAATGTGACTGACCCATCAGTCATATCTTTTAGATCGGTGAATAAAGCCTTATCACCTATCATGTGCTTGGAACATTCACTATCTAGGTACCATTTTGAATGCCTTGTTTCTTTGAAAACAGTGTGGACAACCAAGCAGGCAACTTTAGGAACCCATTTCAGAATTATTTTGGGTTTAGGAACATAGTTGGTCTTCTTCTGTTTATAGTTGTTGGAATGACCTACTGAGTTAGATTTTAAGAGCTCCTAGCCAGTGGGTTTCTGTTCTAATTTTTGAAATTGATATAGCTACGTTTAGGTTTTTGAAAAGTTTTTGTATTTTTAGAAAAACCTTGACAAGTATCTTTTTTTTTTTTTTAAGTGAGAGGCTTCTCCTTTCACAAAGTTGGAAGGAGTACTCTTCTGTTTATAAGGTATGTTTTTATCATAACCCAACTTGGATCGATCGCCACATTTTCTAGATCCGGATAAAAGTTTTTCTAACTTCAGATCTCCTTGGGCATACCTCCGTGTATCCTTCAAACTCAAAAGAGAAGATACTTCATTCTTGAGTTTCTCAATTTCAGATTTCAAATCTTCAATCAGGGAGGTTTTGAATTCCAAATCTCATTTTGATTTTTCAAAACTATTTGAAATTTGGGATTTTTCTAAATTAAGTAAGTCGAAGCATTCTTTGAGTTTAAAAAACTTTTCTTTTTGAAGTTTAAGTTTCACAGCAATTTTACGACTTTCCTTGTATAGGGCATTGTAAGCATCTTGTAGATCTTCTTCATTTTCATAATCACTATTTAGATTTTCTTCACTAGTTGAATCATCATGATTTAAAAAAGTGAACTTGGCTAGAGTCATAAGGGCCTTAACTTCATTGGCTGACTCGGTTTCAGAATCTTCTGAATCAGAAGTAGGTTCAGACTCAGATGATTCATCCCAAGTAGCCAACATACCCTTCCTTTTGGGTTTGTCCTTTTTTAGGACATTTGTTTGCTAAATGCCCATATTCATGACAGTTGTAACACTGACTGTCTTTCAAAGATTTTCAAATTTTAGGTCTAAATTTCTTTTTATCATTTGATTGATAATCAACTCTTTTCTTACTTTTGAAAATCTTATAAAACTTCTTTGCTAAAAGAGCCATATCATCTTCAGAATCAGAGTTTTCTTCAGAAACATTTTTAGAAGATTTCAAAGCTATAGATTTACCTTTAGGAGCTTTAAAGTTTAACTCATAGGTTTGTAAAGAACCAACTAGTTCTTTTACCCTCATATTGTCCATATCACGAAGTTCCTGGATCGCGGTCACTTTAGAGTTGAACCGTTTAGGAAGTGAGCGTGGTATCTTTACACACACTTTACTTTCTGGGATTTTATCACCAAGACCCCACATTGAGTTTAAATGTCATTTAATCTTGTATAAAAGTCCATAAACATTTCATTTTCCTCCATATGAATTTCTTCAAATTTGGTTGTGAGGAGTTGGACTTTAGATTTTTTTACAATTGATGTACCCTTGTATGTTATTTCTAATATATCCTAGGCTTGCTTTGCAGTATCACAGGATATGATTCTTTTGAACTCATCCGGTGATAGTGCGCAAGTGATTGCATTTAGTACTTTTGCATTGGCACTACTCTCACTTTTCTGAAGTGTGGACTAAGAAGTATAAGGTGTTATTCTCATTGATTTTAATCCTTTGATACCAATTACTTCAATGGTAGGAGGCTCTATTTAGTCACTGTGGCTTGCCACACACTCTCATCCATTGATTTGAGGAAGATCCTCATTCGAGCTTTCCAATAGGCATAGTTGGAGCCATCAAAGGGTGGAGGCCTAGTGACTGATAGGCTATCAAAATTTGACATCTTATATATATAGCTTAGATCGTTAGCTCAGGAATTAAATCCAAATAAAAAGCAATAAGAGCGTGCTATTAGACTCTGATACCACTTGAAATGGCCAAGCTATATGTCCTAGAGGGGGGTTAAATAGGACTATGCCAAATTTAAGATAATTACAGCAGAATTAAATAACAAGATAACCAAATAAAGTAAATCAATCCACGATGCTGAAATGAATAACAACCTCAATGAACAAGTATTGAGAGATTGATACAAAAGTTGTTCTAAGGACAACCTTACACCAAAAACCAAAGTTTATGGTAGGACAACCTGATTTCTAGAAAGGTCTTTGTATCAAGAACTCAAACCATAGATAAATAAATAAATTTAAACTGTACAGAAGAATAAAAAGCAATTTCAAATATTGATTGTTCTCAGGACAACCATGCACCATACAAATGGCAAGGAAACCTTACAAGAACAATTAAAGAAACTGAAGCGCAAACTTAATAAAGGAATAGCTAGAAATAAATTGCTGAAATTTAAATCTAAACTATTACAACATTCCCCACACTTGCTTGAAATGTAAATATTTACAACATTCACAACCACACATACATTCCACAACTTTGAATGATAAAAGGAAAAAGATTAAGTAAGCATTTAATCCATAAGATAGAGAATTATAGTGGTTCGCCTGTGTGTTCACCAACTGTTAAACAACAGCCACACAGAATGCTACTCCACTCCTAATATCCTCACACAGGGGATATTAGCATTCACTATCAAAATAGGTTTCAAAGGTTCACCTAAAACCTTCACAATTGTGTCTTTTTAACTTGGGCTTACACAATCCAAAAACCCATTTTTCTGAGTTTTTTGGCTCTCCTCAGATAACCACACAAATGAAATTTTTCTGCCGAATTCCAAACAAAAACTAAAGAAATAGAAATTTTACAGAATTCTAAAATACCTGGATTTCTCCTCTTGTAGCAGCCCGGAAGAACTAATCGAAGTAGAAGTTCGAATATGGAAGTTCAATGTCCAATACTCACTTTAAAATAGTTCTAAGTTCTAATTGATTTTAAATTTAATCAACTTAGGGCTAGTTGTATTTGATTTTGATTCTGTGAAGAAGGAATTAAGAATTTCCCCATTTTCTAATCAGATTGGAATACAAATCAAAATCAAATAACAATAAGCTAACAAAAGGAAATAGAATTATGCACATATAGCTTAAAAACAAACACAGACTTATCTCCAAGTGGAGCCTTGAATTCACTTAATTTTTTAATTAATTATACAATAAAATCTGAAAATCATGTGTTATTTATAGCTACAGAAATTCGTCTTCGACTAGTCCTAGGGACACCATGACTGGTCGAAGGATAAATAGATTTTTGAATTTTTGAGCGTGATCGGATCAAACCGTTGTACGACCTATTGTAGGCAGTCCACGATTGGTCGAAGGCAGTTCACGACCAGTTGAGACCCCTCTACGACTGGTCATGCGACACTTAATTTAGTCGCTGGAGTTTGAGTCGTAGCACTACGACTAGTCAAAGGTCGAGTGGAGACCATCACACGACCGGTCGAGCAGATTCCAGGACTGGTCGAAGCCGAACTAGAAAATCTGATAAATTACAACAATTTTAGGACCAGTCCTAGAACTTCTTAGACTGGTCGAACCAATGCTAGGACTAGTCTTAGAATAGACTATATTCATGTATTAATATTAAATGAATTATGTAGCCAAAGTGACCTACCTTAAGGTCAATCTAAGGTTTATCATACCCGGGACATGAAGTATGGACATTGAAAACTTCATTCGCTTAGACTTTGATCATTATCAAGCTTGAGTTCTTCTTGATGCATCTTGACTACTTCACAAGCTTTAAAATCAATGTCATTTTAACTTGCACTTGAGTCCCAAATTATGCTTGAGTCTTGACCTTGAGTACACGTGAACATGTGCTTGAACTCTTCTTTAATATCTTCTATATTGTAGCTTGAAGATATAAACACAAGATACATACAGAGGTTTTGACACACAAAATTTGACAACTAAAGAGGAATCAAACCATAACACTTACAGGTATGACACATATACTATTGGATTCGAGTGACTTGTTCACTTGTGTAAGTTCTTCGGATTGAAATTCTAATGGTAAGTTAAGCATATCCATATGGGGTGAACAAGATGGACGGGTCAGAATGTTGATCTGGTAAGTGTTAGAACGGATGTAGAGGTTAAGTAGCTAATTTACAACGATCTAAGGGCTGAAATTCGACGTGTATGGTTAATTTATGATAATTAGGCCTGGTATACAATTTCACTTTAAACGAATTGTGGGAACCATGTGATCAAGGATTCAGGGGTCTAGGTCAATAGCATTTTCATAATTGTTGTTGATATGTGAGTTTTGGGAAATCCAATGGCTCTACATGGTTATAGGCACGTTTCTAAGAAGTTCTTACAAAAGAATATATGTCTAAATCATTACGGATAAGGAGCTATTCGATGTGTCATTCATGGGAAAGTACTTACATCAAATCACGTGTGTAACGCCCTGAAAATCGGGGGTCAAGCGAAGTTCAGCTCCCGAGTTCCAACGCATCACTTATGCAACATAAATAATGATGATTGTGATGAGAGCATTGAAACATGATTGAGATTATACCAACACAGCATATCATACTCCCAAGGCATCTAAATTGTGCAAGCGGAAGACTGTAATAAGTATATAAACGATATAAAAGTGATAGTAAGCCCTCAGAGTATGAATGTCACTAGGTTAACAATTACAAGTTTGATTTCAAAATATATAAAATGAGAAAGTGTAATATCTTTTATCCCAAATACCATAGCCCCGTCAATGCAATTCCAAGTCTACATAGACCCGCTAGAGAGTTACATGTAGGAGAACTCCTCGACATCATAGTAGTAATCCAGCTCTGCTTCATAAGCATCGCCATCACTTGCAATTAAGACAGTCTGGTTAGTGTTGCAAGCACCGTCCCGTAACGTGGGAGTGAGTAGCTAACTCAATGGAATCATAGAGCAAAGATTAACATGTTATCAAACCAATTAAGCGATAACGATAAAGTAAGCAAATCAAACATTCATAAGTACTGTAATTAATGCAAGGATGAGATGCAATAATGATGCATGCCATCGCCAACATAATCCCTTGTGCGACACCATCTTACGTCCGCGACATACTTTCATTCCTCAGTGCTCCACATCTTCTAGGCATATGCAGTGCGATATGAATATGATTACCAAGTTATTATTAGTCTTTTTCATAGAGCAGTATTGGGAAATTAGGGTACCTTCGTTATATCATTCCCAAACAATGATCCATTCTAGGGTCGTCAGTCCTAGATAATCTCATACGATGATGCGGTTCTAGGTCGCTGTAAAGGGCTGTCAGGGCTGTTGCATGCACTCGTTGCACCGCTCCCCCATCACCTTATCAATACAGGCCTAGTTTATACTCTATTTACTATGGGAAGGCTCGTCGCCTCTCCGCAGATTTAGAGTATGCTCGAGGTCACTACACCTGGCATGATTAGGTCTGTCAGGGCTGTTACACTCACTCGTTACACCACTCCCCTATCACCCATCAAAACAGTGTAGGCTGACAGTTCGAATATAGTATCCCATACCACCATATTCAGCTCACGAGTCTGGGTTGCTCACTGGTCATTACGGGGAGGCACGTGACCCCAACGTAGGCCAACAACTCGACTACGGTGTCCCATACCACTATGTCTAGCTCATGAGTCTTAGCGGATCGAGGTACCAAGGTTAACGGGGTTACACTGGTAAGTTCGGTACCCTAGGTTCAAGCAGTGGCGTCCAAACATGTTGAACATACATTAGATAGATCAGGTTACTTGACGAGCCTGACTAGTACGAGCGCACATTGCATCGATCGACATGAACTGCATAAGCACTCCGTGTGGCCTAACCACTGCCGACAACCAACATACGACTCAGGTTCATCAAACACGTCCTACGTGACGAATAAATTTCAACCACGAACTCAAGGCTGTTACCGATCGTCTGGACTATAATCATAGCCCCAATCACATTCAATCCTTAACCAGAAGCATGTAGAGTGAAGCAGAACAAATAAAGTAATTCAAGAATGTTAACAAGCATGTCATAAAGCACAATATAAACAAGAAATACAAACACATATATTTCATAAGTAAGCGGTTAAATTAAACAACCAACATGGAGGAAATCATATACATCTCTAAGTTAGTTGAGAATCCTATCTCAACACCCAATTAAAGCATTATTTACTACGTATATACTTATAGAAGCATTTATACAAACACTTAGACTACACATACTAGCCTACACATCATATGTTGGCTAAAACCTGTATCAAGGCGAATCCTTTCGCCAAACAGATACTGCATCCATAACTCGCATGTATATATGACAAATACTCATGGCAATCACATTTACAAAATTTATATGTATACGGTATTTTCTACAAATACCTAAAATACATAAAATTCCATATAATTCGTATGTATTCGAAATGGAAAATGGACAACATGTTCTACATGTGAAATAACATCCTCATTAATAATCTACCATTAGCCAACATTGAAAGCTTTGAAAAATGACAACCTAAGCGTTTAAAATCCGCACCTTACGCCGTAGAAGCGTAACGAACTCAACAAAGACTCTAAGTCTTCGTATACGTGGAATGTCAACCTATAATACAAGCTAGGTTAGCTATCTAACTACTAGCATCAATGGAAACCCTAAAACAAGTTAGGGTTAGGTCTTTCTTACCTAAGAACGAAGTTAGAATCGTTGGAATGATGATTTGATAGTAGGAAAGAAGCACGTGGATTAGCAGAACAACTGTTAAGAAGAACCTCTCACTCTTCTCTCACTTTCTCTCTTTTTTCTCTTCTCTTTCTTAGGTTTTCTCAAATTCGTATGGTGAGAATGAGAGAGGGTTTAAGGTCCTTATATAGGCCCAAAACTCTCCAAAATAGACCCAAGGTCAAGGTGTACTTAGGTTATGTCCAAAGGGCATCTGTTTCAGCTTAACGGAGCACTTCTGGAGCCCCCCCTTGAGCAAAAGGTCGGACTTAAGCTCACTGACTATGGATCTAGGTCGAGTTAAGTTTTCATTCCAATCGGGTTTCCAGTTCGCACGTGACCGACCAGTTTCAGTTCAACGGTCACAGAGTCACGATCAGGGTTATAAGTACACAGACATGTATGGAAAATGTTTCCTGATCCGAGGGTGTATTTGGGTCAGATTTCGACAGTCTGATTGCTTATATTTGGCCCGCAAACATTAAGTCTCAGATTACTTAAATTTAATTTAATTTCTAAAGAAACCCAGGCTTTCTCACACTCCTCACTCCGGGCTCAAGTGAATAGTCGTGGGACACTATCTGGATTTGATTTCCGAGGTGGTTGTCAAGCCCAGCAAGGCGGTCCTAATTCTATAACCTTATATTATTCAGACTTTCGATGTACGGTCCAGATCTGATACGGAGTTTCGTGATGCTCTCGAGAGCATCCGGGTAATGAGATTGATCCTAGATTTTAGGGTAACCTAGCGTCACTGATTCTACAAGTTTTGGGTCTTGCAGATCAAATTTAAAGTGATTAGTACAGATTTCGTATATGATCTAGTTTATCACTTCATTAACTTTGTCTAATTTCTAAAGGATTTAGTCCTATAAGATTTATGTCTGAGGTGATACTCGGGCCTTTAGTAGTTTGTATAGAAGGTGGTTCAAAGAATTAACACTTAACTAAATCACGCCCTAATTACAACAGAAGAAGGTCCTAGGGTAGGACAGGCTGATGTTTCTAAATAACCTATTCGTCGATGATTCTATAAGGTTATTTTGAGTTTGAGTATTGTTCTTCATCACTTAAACTCTAAGATTTGTGTCTAATGTGAAAGTACTTAGAAAGATTTAAAGAACGAGGTGGTGTGAGGTGAGATTTATGAAGGAAGAGGGTTAAAAAGCGATTTTAGACTTTGGGATTAAGTTCTGACAAGTTAATAAGGTGTTCAGATCGACCCATTGCCTAAGGACGTCTATCTCCATATTGGAAAAAATTCAGGGTGTTACAATGTGATGGATAGTCTCGTCTTAGAATCAACTGTCAGATAGTTGAATCTATTGAATGGAGGTAACTCCCAATGGTTAAGTTTGTGTCAGGACAAGGATGTAAAGCCAAAATATTTGGATTGGTATCGTACACATGTACATACTAAGTAAATTACTTGGTAATGCTCGAGAACTTTCAATACTCGGGTATTGAAAAGTTTGGGGTGTTACATTTTTTTCCCCTTCATCTAAGCCTATATGACCTACTAAACAGATTGAATGCTAAATAAAGAGTACAGTGGGCCTTACATAGGATTTTAACGATGGATATCCAATCACTATTGCTTTCATGTGGTGTGGTTCACGCGATATTTATATACCTCTCAATTTTGGGCCCCACCATGATGTATGTTTTATATTCACACCTTCCATCCATTTGGAGAGATCATTTTAGGGCAATATCCAAAGATAAATCTAAAGCTCCAGTGGACCCCAGCACAGAAAATAGCGGGGATAGTGACACCGACCATTAAAAATTGTTTAAGGGCCACAAAAGTTTTAGATCAAGCTGATATTTGTGTTTTACCTTATTTCATGTCTTTTTTAACTTTTGAACAGATTGGATTTCAAATAAAAATTATGGTGGGCCTTAGGATAGTTTCAACGGTGGGAATCACTCTCCCCACTATTTTTTGTGGTGAGGTCCACTACATCTTTTTCTCTGCCTCATTCTTTGGCTCATGCCCTAAAATAATATCTCAAAATGGATGGACGGTGTGGATACAACACATACATCACAGTGGGGCCCACACAACTTGGTGACGTCACTTCAGTAGCCAACACGCTACTCAACCTAAGGGGCGAGCCCGTGCGGCAGTCTTTCTCTCTCACTCTCTCTCTGTCTCGCACTCTCTCCCTCCTCCCACTTTCTATCTCTCTCTTCCTCTCTCTCTCTTTGATCTCTCCACCCTCTCCTCTCTTTGTCTCTCTCGCATCTCTCTCTCTCTCTCTCTCTCTCTCTCTCTCTTCCTCTCTCTCTGATCTCTCTTGCGGTCCGTTGCCGAACGCCCTACCCATGCACTCTCTCTCTCTCTCTCTCTCTCTCTCTCTCTCTCTCTCTCTCTCTCTCTCTCTCTCTGAAGCTCGGTTGAAGGTCATTCACGACAGTGAGGTATCTCTCTCTCTGAATCTCGGTTGAAGGTCATTCACAATAGTGAGGTATCTCTCTCTCTCTCTCAATCTCTCTCAATCTCAATACCTATTTAGGGATTTTGGGATTTCGGGATTTACGGATTTGGGGATTTGGGGATTTATGGATTTAGGGATTTGGGTATTTGGGGATTTAAGACTTGGGGTTTAAGATGGGCCCTACTGAGTTTACTCAGTACAACAAGGGCATGTTTGGCTCGACAGATTGGATGGGATTGGATGGTTTATGGTGGGCCCTGCTGAGTTTACTCAGTACAATAAGGACCTGTGGTGTGTGCGTGTTACGAGTGTCAAACCTAAAATGAGTATGGAGTGGTGGATTTGGTGAACACTGAACATAAGATTTCATTGATTGAGCATTATCCTTCAATCTTTCAATCAATTTAGAAATCAAATATTTTGTAAATGATAAAGTACATGTGTGTGTGTTTTTGTGGTGTGCGTGTACGTACATCTGTACTAACATCAGTATTGAATTTGTCAGCATCATCTGTGTTGGAAATTTTTTACATGCCCTTTTAATCCATTTCCATCTTTGAAGAGTTTTATTTTACTTTCGTGTAGTTCATGGTACATGGATGTCTTCATTCCAATGAATAACGGTGCACGAATGTCTATTCTTCTTGGTTTTTACTTGAACAAGAGATGTGTTCTTTCTCTTTGTTATAGGAGCTTTGCTTTCTTACTTTGTAGAACTGGTGTACCTGTCTTCCATAACTATCAGGCAGTCTCCTAGCGATACTTCTCAACAATTTCTCTTTGATAATCATTTGAAAAGGGTCCTGTGTGATCATATCCTTCCATTATCTAACAAACTGTCTTGACCTTTCCTAGTGAACGAGGTGCGAAACGTGTATGCTCAAGTTAGTGTTGACTATGGAGAGTGGGTAAAGTGAACCTTCATTCTGATTGGTGTTGTTATAACATTGGCAGCCGCAGTTTTGGGAGGCTCCCGTACCACCAAAGGAGTTTCAACAATCCCAAACAGATATTCCAACCTTAACATGCGGGTAATTTATATATTGTTCATTTGAATCTGCCCTTGACATGTCAAGCTTTATGACATTTTGATTGGATAATTTAAAAGAGTCCCCGTGCATCAGGACCGTAGTGTCCCACAGTTCATTTAAGTGGTGCTCATGGTTTGGTGATCTAGACTATTGACTGGATGGGCCCCATCATGGATGAGGAATGTTGCATATCACCCAAGTTAAAAGATCCTAACCCATCGATAGCTGGCCTATTGATAATAGCTCTAAAAAGATTGTGGTCCACAAAAAAATGGTCAAAGATCGATTGGCTTAGATCTTCCAACCTGATTTCTGGGGCACCCTCCCTACACGGTTGGGTCCATCATACATGTTTGGATCTTTGAACCTTGGTCTCCACTTGTCCTGACTGAGCACATGGTGTCACTATACGAGTCCTGATGCTTCAGGACCTTATAATTCCTCTTTTAAGAATTCCATCTCACCCTTTTTTCCTGTTTGTAGTAAGTAGTAACATTTGTTCAGGAAAATAGTGAAATTATTGGAATCTTCAATTCTCCGGTATTCCATCTACTGGAACAAGTTTGGTTTGCATGAGGTCATTCTTGGAACAACTGGTAGAAAGCAAGGTACCTCAGTAAAAGGGGCACGATATATACCCATCTACGGAATCATCTTTATGCAAGTATGATGACATGGCTTCCATTTGAAAAAAATTTGCTGTACTGAATAAATTTAAACTTTTCCTGATGAAATTTGTAACCCAAGTGTGAACTTAATGTTGTTTTTTCAATTAATCCGCTCAAGAACTGCGAGTCTATGACAGGTACTTCTCATTGCATGGATGTACAGTATCCTATAACAAGGAGCATCTTCATCTCTGTTAGTCTTACTTGTTTGCGTTTTTCCTAATGCTAGGAGGCGACTGTTGGAGCTTTTCATTTCATTGAGATGTGAAGGCTCTACTAGATCCCTAGTGTTGGAGACTTCTTATCATGAGTTGAAGGTAATATTTGTTTTTGAGTGAATTTGTTTGCTGACCTTAACCTGAACTCAGTTGTTAACCCAAATCTGACCCTACATGGATTTCAAAATGACCTTATCAATCCAACCTTGTGCATATCCATATTTCCCAGCCCAATCCTCATATGACCTAACCCAAATATTTCTGGATAGAGCTGTACACGAGTCGAACCAAGTCAAGCTTGATACAGCTTGACTCGGCTCGGCCACTAGCTGATCCTAGCTCAAACTCGGCTTGGCTTGGTACTTGAGCCTGACTGGCCAGCTCGGCTCAGTTCGGTCAGCAGCTTGGGCTAGTTGAGCTGAGTTCGAGTCAGTGAAAAATGCACATGGAATTTGTGGACCTAAACTAAGGTCCATTTGGCACTAGTTAAGTTTTGAAGTTAGTTTTCTTCATGATATATTCTATCGTTATATTTATAAGGAAATTTATGAGATAATGCTAGTTCATATTCTTTTCTTGTTTGGTTGCTAATTATTTCTAGAATTGATTACAGTAAAATCACACTCATATATTGCTAGATTTTCAATAGGTCCCACCTTTGACTGCTCGTCCATTTATTAGATGGTTAAAGATCATCATATTAAAATGTGAGTTCATAATAGGGGGCCATTGGTTGGATAGAATTCTTGATTGGTGTTGTTGTCATTGTGGTGGTCGATGAAGAATAGGCCGAGCTAGATGAATGTTCTGAAACAACCACATTTCATGACAAGTACACCATAGTTGCATATGTATGTGAATACTTACAATGTTCTGAAACAACCACATTTCATGACAAGTGCACCATAGTTGCATATGTATGTGAATCCTCACAATGTTCTGAAACAACCACATTCCATGGCACTTTCATTTTCTAGTTGTGACTTGTAATTGTAATTTGTAAGTTAGATAATTAGTTAACCATCTGAGGATTTCTATGGGGCCATACATAGATATGGTGTATTTTTGGTGGCATAGAAATCGCTCAAATTGTCCCATTTTGAACAGTTCAAGGTTAGATGGATATTATGCTTTCGTATAATTTATTTAAATGTTCATGCTTGATCCGTGGTCCATCTCCTTGTTTCTCTCTGGATATATTTCTTCCGTTCTGTATCCAATGCCAAATATCTTTACATTGCTTTCGATATTTGACATCGAAATTTAACGTAAAATTAACTTATCTGGAGAGGCATGAGGAGATGCCGTCGAATTATCGGCGTGGACATTTAAATGGGAATATGAAAGTATTACAATCTATCAAACCTTGTATGAGTAACTAATTTAAGATTTAATTGTATTAGCTTAGAATTGATGGAGCAGACCCGGATGTACGTCGGAGCTATTTAGATGTTGAGTGGGGGTCCCTGGAAGGTGGGAATCGCTGTTATGACTATGATAAAGCTATCCATTTCCTATGGATAGCATTGGAGTGGCCTAGCCATTTGGATAGGCCATGTTTATGTATTTGCTCGAAATTAATGGAGCAGACCCGGATGTGCGTCGGAGCTATCAGGATGAGTGGGGGTCCCTGGAAGGCGGGAACCGATGTTATGACCATAATGAAGCTGTCATTTCCTATGGACAGCATTATAGTGGCCTGGCTATTTGGACAAGCGTGTTTATGTATTTGCTTGAAATTAATGGAGCAAACCCGGATGTACGTCGGAGCTATTCGGATGAGCGGGGGTCCCTGGAAGGTGGGAATCGTTGTTGTAACCATGATGAAGCTATCATTTTCTATGAACAGCATTAGAGTGGCCTGACCATTTAGACAGGCCGTGTTTATATTTGTATTTGTAGAGACTACACCCTTAACCTAAACCACACCCTTAACCTATAACCTATAACCTAAACCTATACTTATAACCTAAACCTATTCTCAAATCCCAAAACCTATAACCTAAACCTAAACATATAACCCATAACTTAAGCCTATACCTAAACCTATAACCTATAACTCAAACCTATAACCTAAACCTAAACCTAAACCTAAACCTAAACTTATAACCCATAACTTAAACCACCTATAACCTACACTTATAACCTAACCTAAACCTATTCTCAAATCCCAAAACCTACACTTATAACCTACACCTAAACCCTAAACCTAAACCTAAACCTATAACCTCAACCTTAACCTAAACCTAAACCTATAACCTATAACAAAAACCTAAAACCTAAACCTAAACCTAAACTTGAAAACCCAAACCTAAACCCGATCGAACTCGAACCCGATTTCCTAAACCTAAACTTGTAACCTTAACCTAAACCTATTCTCAAATCCCAAAAACTAAACCTTTACCTAAACTTAAACTTATAACCTAAACCTAAACCTTAACCTAAACTTATAACCTTAACCCTAAACCTATAACCCGTAACCTATAACCTATAACCTAAACTCAATTCCCTAAACCTTAACCTAAACTTAAACCTAAACTTAAACCTAGAACCGACACTTATAAACTAAACCTATAACCTAAAGTCATTCCCTAAACCTTAACCTATAACCTAACCTAAACCTAAACCTAAACCTAAACCTATAACCTATAACCTTAACCTAAACATAAAACCTAAACCTAAACCTAAAACATAAATGTATTCTCAATTCCCTACTATAACATAAAACATTAAACTAAACCTATACTTATAACCTAAACCTATTCTCAAATCCCAAAACCTATAACCTAAACCTAAACCTATAACTTAAACCTAAACTGAGCCTAAACCTATGACCTATAACCTAAACCTAAACCTAAACCTATAACATAAACCTTAACCTTAACCTATAACCTAAACCTATAACCTAAAACATAAACCCAAACCTAAACCCGATCCCAAACCCAAACCCGATTTCATAAACCTAAACCTATTCCCAATTCCTAAAGCTATAAGCTATAAGCTATAACCTAAACCTAAACCTAAACCTAAACCTAAACCTATAACCTATAACTTAAACCTATAACCTAAACTTAAACCTAAACCTAAACCTAAACCTAAACCTAAACCTAAACCTATATAACCTAAACCTAAACCTAAACCTAAACATATAACCTAAACCTATAACCTATAACCTAAACCTAAACCTATACTTATAACCTATAACCTACACTTACAACCTACACTTATAACTTAAACATAAACCTATACTTATAACCTATAACCTACAACATTAACCTAAACCTAAACCTATAACTTAAACCTATAACATAAACCCAAACATAAACCCAAACCTAAACCCGAACACAGAACACAATTCCTAAACCTAAACCTAAACATATAACCTATAACCTAAGCCTATACATAACCTAAACCTATCTAACCTAAACCTAAACCTATAACCTTAACCTCTAACCTAAACTAAATTCCTAAACCTTAACCTCTAACCTAACTTATACTTATAACCTAAACCTATTTTCAAATCCCAAAACCTACACTTATAACCTACACCTAAAACCTTAACCTAAACCTTAACCTTAACCTAAACCTAAACCTATAACCTATAACCTAAACCTAAATCCTAAACTTGAAAACCCAAACCTAAACCCGATCCGAACCGAACCCGATTTCCTAAACCTAAACCTTAACCTATTCTCAATTCCCTAAAGCTATAACCTATAACCTATAACCTAAACCTAAACCTAACCTAAACCAATAACCTTAACCTAAACCTAAAACCTAAACCTAAACCTAAAATGTAAATGTATTCTCAAATCCTTAAATGTAAACCTACACCTAATCCTAATCTCAACTCCTTAACCTAAACTTGAAAACCCAAACTGATGAGGGTCGAATATTGCATCTCAGACCCCAGCAATTGCCTAATTTTACGTACATGATAAGGATTAATGGAGTATATTACTCGTGTTTTTATTACAGGATGAAATCAGGAGTGTGAATTGGAAATTGATGTTAAAAACATGAATTTGGCACTCCAAAGTCACCAGAGCACGGGATGAACTCCAGAGAATCAATGGTGACGATTTTACACACTTGGGATCGGAGGAAAGCAAGCCAAAGGGGCCCGAAAAGGGTCCAGAATGCAAGATCACATGGTTCCCGCCATCCAATCAGTCCGAAACTTCATACGTGTGATGGGGGCCGTGAATTAACCGTCCATATTAAATTTCAGCTATTGATGATCTCGGGAAGTGCTCCAACGGACAGATCATCCCATTAATCTTCACTTTGGGGCCCACCTGATATTTGGAACTGCCTCAACTTTTGTATTGACGGATAAATTAATGAGGTTAAGAGGATGGACGGAGTAGATTTCTCGTAAACATCATGGTGGACCCTGTGTATGGGGAGTGTACACCGAGTACACGTGTGCCGCCCGTGCACCGCACCAGCAATTGGGTCAGCGCAAGCGCTGACCCGCGCTTTCGTCGAAGACGCGTTCCAGCGTCCGAAGCCGAACCGCCGGTCCTCAGTTGTGTGCCCCACACATCGCCCAAATGAGTGATCCGGACCGTCCATCCGCTTCCTAGGGCGTTCATCACCAATGCCTAGGTGGCAAAATTTGAGACTATAGCAGAGGATGGTTTTCCAACCGTTCAAACACAAACGGACGGTAAGTTCAAATCTCTGGTGGACCACACCTAAATCAAACCAAAATCTGCATTCCCGACCGGTTTTCCGTCTTCCACGCAATGGACGGAGTGGATCTTTCATGAAATCAACGGAATGGGCCCCACCATTGTCAGCGGACGGAGGTTTGCGTCCGCGTAACGAACGGCCGCTGGCCATTTTGCGAACGGCAGTGGGCCCCACACATGGCCCGTACGGCCAATCTGAACCGACCATCTTGTAGAGGGCCTCGAATTCTACAAACCCATGTTAAAATTTTGTTCCCATGCAACGGCGCCAAAAACTTGTTCACTCCCCAAGTATAGGGTTGTGATGTAGTAATAAACTCGGTAAGATCGAGGTCGAATCCCACGAGGACTGGTTGTCACAATTCAAATCTATGATTCTTCTTAACTAATCCAATGAATAATGAACTAAACTATTAAGCACAATTTTAGGAAAAACAATTAAGAATAGGGAAGAAAATTCAATCAGAGAGAAAACACTAGGACTTTCGAATCCACCCCTAATTATCCTAACCCTTGTTTTGTCTGTTGATTCACCTTGATCTAGATTGATACCACTTAAATAGAGAAAGCACAATCGTGTCCTAAATCGGGCATACTGACAATGTTACTAATTCCTTTAAGCAATGCCATGAATAACAAATTCCATGTCCTTGGTCGGGCACATGGAATGTACATTCATTAAAGCACCTTGTTTCTTCCTCTATAGGAAACTTGTTCTTGATCAGACACAAGCACATGTAATAAGCATCCAAACAACATCCATCTATATACTTTGATCAAGTTCATAGATGGAGAAGTATGGAATTTAAACCCATAAAGCCCACTTAGAGAAAAAAACAAATTAATTAAAATTCAAAGTAAATCAACCAATACAAGAGTGATCAAATTAGGGGGCTTTATCTCACCCTAGCTGAGAGATTAGTTACCATAAAATCCATAAAAAATATTAAATAAAATTCATAAATTAAAACTCCAAATAGAATAATCTCTCTCTCTTTCTCCTTCTCTTTCTTCTCTCCACTGGCTCTGGATCTCCAATTCTCTGGATCTGAATGACTTCCCCACGTCCAAAACTTCCCTTTTATAGGCTGGCACTTTGGATGGTGGAATCGGTGGCGAACGGACTCGAAGTGCGAGTTGATTTTCGCAACCGTGATCGGTGGGCCCCACAGAGGTGTTTTCTGGAAAATCCACCGTCCATTGGATTCAGGACGAAATTTCAGTCAAGAATGGGTGGTTTTGAAGGTCCATTAGCGTGGCCCACAGAAGAAATCTCAAAAAGATCAGATTTGAACGTCGTCGAGCAGCCTGTTTGTGGCCTCTGTACCGCACACGTGTGTACGCATGGGAACAAAATTTCAACATGGGTTTGTAGAATTCGAGGCCCTCTATAAGATGGTCGGTTCAGATTAGCTGTACGGGCCATGTGTGGGGCCCACTGCCGTTCGCAAAACGGCCAGCGGCCGTTCGTTACGCGGACGCAAACCTCCGTCCGCTGACAATGGTGGGGCCCATTCCGTTGATTTCATGAAAGATCCACTCCGTCCATTGCGTGGAGGACGGAAAACTGGTCGGGAATGCAGATTTTGGTTTGATTTAGGTGTGGTCCACCAGAGATTTGAACTTACCGTCCGTTTGTGTTTGAACGGTTGGAAAACCATCCTCTGTATAGTCTCAAATTTTGCCACCTAGGCATTGGTGATGAACGCCCCAGGAAGCGGATGGACGGTCCGGATCACTCATTTGGGCGATGTGTGGGGCACACTGGCCCGAGGGCCGGCGGTTCGGCCGGAAAGCGTCTTCGGCAGCGCGGGTCAGCGCTGCGCTGACCCAACTGCTGGTGCGGTGCACGGGCGGCACACGTGTACTCGGTGTACACTCCCCATACACAGGGTCCACCATGATGTTTACGAGAAATCTACTCCGTCCATCCTCTTAACCTCATTAATTTAGCCGTCAATACAAAAGTTGAGGCAGTTCCAAATATCAGGTGGGCCCCAAAGTGAAGATTAATGGGCTGATCTGTCCGTTGGAGCACTTCCCGAGATCATTAATAGCTGAAATTTAATATGGACGGTTAATTCACGGCCCCCATCACACGTATGAAGTTTCGGACTGATTGGATGGCGGGAACCATGTGATCTTACATTCTGGACCCTTTTCGGGCCCCTTTGGCTTGCTTTCCTCTGATCCCAAGTGTGTAAAATCGTCACCATTGATTCTCTGGAGTTCATCCCGTGCTCTGGTGACTTTGGAGTGTCAAATTCATGTTTTTAACATCAATTTCCAATTCACACTCCTGATTTCATCCTGTAATAAAAACACGAGTAATATACTCCATTAATCCTTATCATGTACGTAAAATTAGGCAATTGCTGGGGTCTGAGATGCAATATTCGACCCTCATCACAAACCTAAACCCGATCCCGAACCCAACCCGATTCATAAACCTAAACCTTAACCAATTATCAATTTTGTAAAGCTATAACCTATAACCTATTCTCAATTCCCTAAAGCTATAAGCTATAACCAAAACCTAAACCAATAACCTAAACCTATAACCTTAACATAAACCTAAACCTAAACCTAAACCTAAAACCTAAAGGTATTCTCAAATCCCTAATCCTAAACCTACACCTAATCCTAATCTCAACTCCTTAACCTAAACCTAAACTTGAAAACTCAAACCTAAACCCAAACACGATTTCCTAAACCTAAAACTCAACCTATTCTCAATTCCCTAAACCTTAACCTATAACCTAACCTAAACTTAAACCTATACCCTACACTTATAACCTAAACCTAAACCTATAACCTAAACCGTAACCTTAACCTAAACGTAAAACCTAAGCCTAAAGCCTAAACCTAAAACCTAAGCGTGTTCTCAAATCCTAAACCTAAACCTAAACCTAAACCTATAACCTACAACATTAACATAAACTTATAACCTAAACCGTAACCTACAACATTAACCTAAACCTATACTTATAACCTAAACCTATTCTCAAATCTCAAAACCTATAACCTAAACCTAAACCTAAACCTGTAACCTATAACCTAAACCTTAACTTATAACCTATAACCTAAACTTATAACATATAACCTAAACTCAATTCCCTAAGCTTAACCTATAACTTAACCAAAACCTAAACCTATAACCTACACTTATAATGTAAGACCCGTATCCTACTCCGTACTATTCCGCAAGCTTTCGCGGTCCTCCCGGTTGAATTCCGGCAACCCTCAACCTAAGCCGAGTCCTGCATATCGAAGTCGGCTCCATCTGAAACTTGTACCTCAGCAACCGCGCCGTCACCGCGGTTCTAATGCCGTGACTTGAGCACCAATTCGATACTCAGGGTAGAAGATGTGGGCCTACATTCATTTTAAAGAAACGCCGCGCGTTATGAATTTTAAGAGAATCTCTACGACATGTCCCATCAATCAATCAATCACTCAAGTCAAGTACACCCCATACCTCAAGTACAAGATCCATCCCTCCTTTTTCATAAGTCAACTCTCTCTCTCCCATAACCATTCCTCTTTTTATAGAAAATCAAACTAACCCATACCTCCCATCCTCTTCCTTACAACACCCATCCTTATCACCTCATCACTTCCTTTTCTCATATCTCAAACCTCCCAAGCAACAAATTCCATACGTCCAAGCTCTTCTCTCCTAAAGCCCAGTGTGGCCCACTTTTCCACCCTCTCATCTCTCATCCCCACCATCAAAACCCCATTAACCACCATCAAAAGTGACGACAAGGAGCATAGAAGTCCAAGGGATCAAGGAGGAGTGCAAGAAGTGGGTGATCTACCGTTGATTCTTATTGTAGGGCTCACTTGTTGGTGGGACCCATTTTGATGTATGTGATGTAACTATGAGGGACCCATAGTGGCAGGGTCCCTCTATCACTGTTTCTCTCTCTCTCTCTCTCTCTCTCTCTCTCTCTCTCTCTCTCTCTCTCTCTCTCTTTCTCTTTCTTTTGTGTGATGTCATGTGGCCACCACGGTGTAAGACGATCTTGACCGTCCGATCGTGAGGCCCACCTTGCAGCGGGTCCATTGACGGCCAAGATGAAGGAAAGACACAAGTATCGGGTTTATTCAAATCAGGTGGGCCACGTTCATGAGGGACCCACCTTGAAGAAATGTGGGCCACATACATGTGGGACCCACCATGATGCTCATGTTATATCTATGTCGTCCAGCGTCCCTGGATGCTGGACAACGTTCGATTAACATGGAGTGCGTGTACTAACATGGGCGTGTACTCATAAAAAAATGAGCTTTTAGGGTGGACTCCTCATGTAGGCCCCACCTTGATGCAAGGATCAAATCCAAGCCATCCGTTCTATTCCCCAACTCATTTCAGGCATTGAGCCGAAAAATGAAGCTGATCTTACTATCTGGTGGGCCATAGTATAGAAAATAGTCGTTCTTACCATTGAAATTCATTTTAAAGTTTTCTATATGCCAAAATACCTTTGATATTCGGCTCATTTAGTCTGTAATGAGTCGTAGGATCTAATGGCTAGTGTCGATCTATTTGATGAGGGCCCCACCTACAGCAGTAGACGCTGCTGTCGCTACAACCCAAGGACACTAGCAGCATCCTGCTGCGTGGGCGTTGGAGGCAGGGGTCCCAACCATGGGTCTCACCGTGATGTGTGTTGTCATCAACACCGTTCATTTGGGTGGGCCCCATTTAGGCAGTGCCCCCCCTAAAAATCAGCCATATACATAGTTCAGGCAGCCCACACCATAGGGAACAGTAGGATTGAGCGTCTACCATTAAAACTCTTTTTGTGTCGAAGAAGTTCTGGATCATTATGAAATTTGTTTTTCCTCTTCATCAGGTTCATGTGATCTTGTTAATGGCTTGCATGGTAAATAAACATTATGGTGGGCCACAAGATGGGGATAACGCTCTCGAATCTTAGCCTCATGCTCCTAAGATGCCTCATCAACAAAATGGTGACCCCACTGAACTTTCACCATGGGAATGACCTTGGTCCGGAGGACCTGCTCCTTCTGATCAAGGATACGAACTAGCTACTCAATGTAAGAAGCGTCCTCACGAACCTCTAACGGCTGTCAATCGATAATAGGAACTACGTCTGACACACACTTCCTCGACATAGAGACGTGGAAAATGTTGTGGACGCCAGACAATTGAGATGGTAAGGCAAGCCGTTAGGCCACAATGCCAATGCGCTTAGTGATCTCGAAACGTCCTATGAATCTCGGGGTAGGCTTGCCCTTCACTCCAAATCGAACTAGGCCCTTCATGGGTGAGAACTTGAGATACACGCGGTCCCCTACATCAAACTCTAAGGGACGACGCCGGCGATCAGCAAAACTCTTCTGTCGGCTCTGAGCTATGCGCATCCTCTGTCTGTGATATTGATAGCCTTTGACGTCCACTGCACAAGATCGGGACCTAGGAGACGCCGCTCTCTGACCTCGGTCTAATAACTCAGAGATCTGCACGGTCTGTCATACAATGCCTCAAAAGGAGTCATGCCAATGGTCGCCTGATAGCTGTTGTTGTATGTGAACTCAGCCAATCGCAGATGCTCATCCCAGCTACTCCCGAAGTCAATCTCGTAGGCCCAAAGCATATCCTCAAGGATCTAGTTGACCCTCTTAGTCTGGCCATCGGTCTGCGGGTGATACGCGGTGTTGAGCTGTAAATCAGTGCCAATAACTCTCTGAAAGCTCCTCCAAAACTAAGACGTGAACCTCGGGTCTCGGTCAGAAATGATCGAGACTGGGACGCCGTGTAGTCTCACAATCTCCTCGATGAATAACATCGGAGGCCGGTCCAAAGGCCAAGTCATACGAATCATAAAAAAATGTACTGACTTTGTCAGATGATCAACGACGACATAGATGGCGTCGTGACCGAGCTGAGTCCTTGGCCAACCTATAATAAAATCGATGGATACGTGCTCCCACTTCTACATCGGGGCGCTCAACGACTGCAATAGACCAGGGGGTCTCTGATGATCGGCCTTGGCATGCTGGCATGTGTCACACTCGGTCACAAAACTGGCGATCTAGCACTTTATCCCCACCCAAAAATACTGTCTCCTCATATCACGATACATCTTCGTCGAGCCAGGGTGGATAGAAAATCGCGATCGATGTGCCTCGGTCATAAGATCTCTGCGCAACTTAGGAATATCCAAGACACATAATCGGCCCCTGAAGCGAAGTTCACCATTAGAACTAATCTGCCAATCTGTCTGACTCTCAAATGTGCCTCTGCTTGATAATCCTGTAACGACTCTTCTATCTGCTGAGCCTTAATCACCCTTGCGACAAGAGAGGGTTGAATCGACAGGATCGATAGCTAAATGATAGAAGACTATAAACAAAACTTGAAGTCATGCTCTGCTATATCCTTGAGCATCCTCCACTCTTGAATCATCATATGTGCCACCAGGCCTCGTGGCTGACGACTGAGGGCATTTGCCATCACATTCGTCTTGCTTAGGTGGTACTGAAGGTCAAAATCATAGTACTTCAGAAGTTCCATCTAGCATCTCTGCCTCATGTTTAGGTCGGACTGAGAGAATAGATACTTCTAGCTTTTGTGATCAAAGAAGAACTCGAACCTGACTCCATAAAGATAGTGTCTCTACACCTTAAGTGCAAACATGACTGCTGCCAGCTCCAAATCATGTGTGGGGTAGTTCAGCTCATGGACCTTGAGCTGACGAGACGCGAAGGAAGGCTCTCACTGCCGTCTTTGCATCGAGATGACACCTAAACTAATATGTGAGGTATTGGTAAATATAACAAATCCATCACTCCCAGAGGGAAGAGTGAGGATAGGAGCGGACGTCAGATGGTCCTTCAGCTCTATGAATGCCTGCTCACATGCGTCAGTCCAAACAAAATCTACGCCCTTCTGAGTTAACCTAGTCAACGGGGCTACAATACAAGAGAAGCCCTCAATGAAACACTGATAGTATCCAGCTAAACTAATGAAACTGCGGATCTTGGATGCAGTCGTGGGCTGGCCCCACTGACGCACTGCCTTAACTTTTGAGGGGTCTACTGCGACACCCTCCCTCGTCACTACGTGACTGAGGAACTTCACCTCCTCCGGCCAAAACTCACACTTCTCCAGCTTCACATACAGTTGGTGGGCATGAAGGGTCTGTAAAGAGATCTTCAGATGCTGCATATGCTCCCCATGGTTCCTCGAATATATCAGAATGTCGTTGATGAAGACCACAACAAACTGATCAAGATATGGACTAAAGACCTCATTCATCAACTGCTTGAAGACCGCAGATAATATGACTTGAAACTCAAAATGACCATAACACGTCCTGAAAGCTGTCTTCGGGATGTCCTCCTCTCGGACACGAATCTGATGATAATCGGAATGCATGTCAATCTTCAAAAAGAATTGTGCACCCTACAGCTGATCAAACAAATCATTTATCCTTAGGAGTGGGTACTTGTTCTTAATCGTGACCCGGTTGAGCTCGCGGTAATCCACACAGAGCCTCAACGAGCCATCCTTCTTCCTGACGAAGAATACCAGTGCTCCCCACGAAGAACTGCTCGGACAAATGAATCCCAACTCATGTAACTCGTCCAATTGCCGTTGAACCTCACATAACTCCATTGGTTCTATACAGTACGGGGCCTTCGAGATAGCGCGGTACCGGGCACGAGGTCAATCTGGAACTCAATATGATGGCGCAATGATAACCCCGGAATCTCCTGGAACACATCGGAAAAATCACAGACCACCGACAACTGAACGATACACAAGGCAACGGGCTCCTCGACTACACAAGAAATCAAACATGACAACAGCTCTCCTTTAGGCTCGGCGACGAACTGAAACTACGGCAAGCCTAGTATGCAGAACGTAACTGTCCTCACGGAACAGTCCAAAATGGCGTGGTACTCGGCAAGCCAATCCATGCCCAAGATAATGTCAAAGTCTGACATCGGCAGCACATGCAAGTTGGTGGGTAAGAAAATCTCTCCCACCAACACGGGGTTAGACGAACAGATACAGCCCAATACTGTAGTCTTCCCCAAGGGCATCGACATAGTCAATCCCTCACTTGCAGACTCTGTCGGAAATACAATCGATCGGCAAAAATCCTCAGACATGAATGAGTGCGAAGCACCGGAATTAAATAGTCTCGGGCGATGCATGCAGAGACTAGAAGTATACCCTCAACTACCCCTCTAAAAGTCTGTGGGTCCTGCTGAGCTGAATAGAATCTAGCCTGAGCTAGCTGGGGAGGTGCCTGTCCCCTCTGAGGTCCCTGGTGTTGCTGCTACCTCTGCGGTGCCCTATCTTCTTGTCTCTCTCTTTGTTGGGGCCTCGATGGTGAGGTGGTGCGGTCGTGATAATGGGGTCCTTCTTTGCACTAGAAATTAGCATCGGCCGATCCATTTCTTCTGTTGGAGGTTGTTGTGGCCCTCTCGGCTACAACAAATGAGGGCGGGGGCACTCATGTACGTGGTGCCTTGTCCCACCACGTCCAAAACAAGTCTATGAAAATGGCTGCTGGGGTGGTGCTAGAGGTGTCGATGGTGCTTCTAGTACTGCTGATGCTTTAGCGAATGGGTGACTCCTATATCTCTACGATCATCGATGCTGTTGGGAGCTACTGGAGGTGTCCTGCCTCTTCTGACCCCTCCTCTGATCACGATTGCTCTGCTCGTCGGCCCACTCAGTCTCATAAATCTGGGCCATCCGTAATACCACCTAAAAAGTCAAGAGCTCATGCCCAATAACACGGCCTCGAAGACCGTAACGCAAGCCATTTTCAAAACGACAGGCCTTCCACCCCTCATCATCAACCAAATATGGCACGAACCTAGATAGTGCCATAAAACTGGCCGCGTACTATGCCACGGTCATGTCCACCTCTACCAGAGCCTCGAACTCTAACGCTCTCTGACGGCGAATGTGGTCAAGGAAGTAATGTTGCTCAAATCAATTAATAAAATCCTCCCATGTCCAGACATAATCAGGTCCTGCAACACGGGTGACAGAGGTCCACCAATGCTCGGTCTCTCCTTGGAGAAGAAATACAGCCAATTGGACTTACTGCTGGGTCGTACATGTCATAGTATCAAAAATCTTCTCTACATCGGAGTGCCACCTTTCAGTTGCAGTCGAATTTGGGTCACCCTGGAATGCGGAGGATCAAGCTGTCTGAACTCTCGAAGAAGGGCGCTCACGCGCTCCTACTCCATTTGAGCTAGAGAAACAACTGGGCGTCTGCCCTGTCCCTGAAGCGCAACCGTCACAATCTCCAACATCTGCTATAACTGAGAGGCACTCACAAGTACGGTCGGATTCGCACCAGTCTCAGTAGAGGAATGACATCCTCAGGCTGGGGAGTAGGGATCTCTCAAGGTGGAACGGGAGGCGCAGGTGGTAAAGCTGGAGCCTCATATGGTAGAGCGGGATTCGCTCGGGTTATTCTCCTAGGCGACATGTCCTATAGGAAGAATAAGGACACCAATCAACCTTGAGAATCATACGTTAGAGAACTCAATTGGAAGGTTACGCACTCAAAACCTAATCATCCTAAACTCATAGCAAACATGTGATGTTGTTCTCGGTTATTCCCAAATTATGCTTTGATACTAACTTCTTTCATACCCCGAACTCGGAAACTGGGATCATAAAATTTTCAATCATCGAATCCGGCACCGACAGCCTCCATAGTACCCCATTCTCGGCTCCCGGTACCCATACACCAGGTTTCGATCTTGGGACGTTACAAGGAGAATTTCTAATTATCCATTTGATTTGTAATGAGCATAACTATGAGCATAACTCACGAACAATAACTACAAGAACACCATCATAAAATCCACTATGATAAAAAAAGTTTAAGTACAATGCGTATGAAAAGAAAATACAAGCTAATGAACATAACAGAAAACTCCAGAAGCTCAGCTGTACGGTCCAATGGCGGGGAGGCTATGGCTGCGTCCTGACGTCACCTGCATGTATCAATCATGCATAAGCTTATAGAAAGCTTACAGGGTGGTGTAAGTGTGTGGGCAATACGAGCGTGCTCAGAATGTAAGGACAGGGTAATATGGAATCATGCTGATGAGTACATGAATGTAATCAGCTGTACCAAGGCTATGCGGTGCAAGATATGAATACAATCGGCCATAACAAGACCATGTGATGTGAGATGCAACTTAAGCATGCCAATCCTCATATCAATGCAGTTCATCACTAGAGCATCAAATATCAGTACAGTTCTCATTCTAGATAATCACCGGGGTTCAGAACACTCCAAATGGCACTGCTGCTCTCCCAGCCTTACAGTCCAAGTGAGCGTAAGAAACCTCACTATCCACCTCGCCAATAGTTTGCCAATACCTATCTGGCACGTCGATAGTGGCCCATTTACGAGCTGGTCAAACTCAGCCTAGTATTGCCCCTACCCTTGGGCGAGTAAGGCCACACCCCTTTCCAACCGACCATAACACAGTGGGAGACACGGCCTCCTGGTATTAGGCCCTCGTGCGCTCATAAATCCACTTGGTCTTGACATTGAAGCCATCCTCTGGTACCATCGGGTTTAGAGATTTTCACCCATGGACATCTATGGCACCCCGATGCTAGAAATAGTATTTTCGGTATCCAATCAAGCCACCCACAATGTGTCTGTGGAGGCTATGACCTTGATGTCGCTAGGGCTAGAAACAGTACCACGTGCTTATGTAGGGCAAATCTGCCTATCAGGGAGCTCATAAATAAACTGTTCGAAGGCATATGCTATGATCAGTCACTCCTCATATCAGGCATACATATGATACATATGATCATGAATCATAGATCTATACTAAACATGTTATATGGTGATGGGCTCTATTCATAACAAAGATGGGCCTAGACAGCCTACACACTACAAGTATGGGCCTAACAATGGACCCTAGGGAGAGTGACAATATGAACATTTAACCAACATCATCCTTACAATGTGGACGTCAAACTATCATTGCTCCTAAGGCATAATCCGCTATAAAGGTCAACACATAAACCATGGTGGAATCACATTACAATGGGCCTTATGTACATCTCATTAGGCCTCTACCCATGGGCCTTCAATGCATCAAATGGGCCATATAACATGGGTCTCTCGTGTATATCAAGGTGGGCCTCAACAATGGGCCACAAATATATTAAGATGGGCCTAATCACATGGGCCTCATATATATCAAAGTGGGCCTAAACAATGGGCCACAAATACATCGAGATGGGCCTAATCACATGGGCCTTATATGAATCATATCAAAAGATCAACTGGACCACACTCCAAATAACAGTGATGACAGACCCACCATGATGCATGTGTTACATCCAAGCCGTCCAGCCATTTTGAGAGCTTATTTCATGTCATGAGCTAAAGACTGAGACAGATCTAGGATCAAGTGGACCACCCAGTAAAAAGGCATTGGGGATTGAGTTTCTGCCATTGAAACTCCTTTGTTGTCACAAGAGTTTGGATCATTAGGAAATTTATTTTCCTCTTAATCCAAGTTCGTGTGACCTCATGACCAAATTGGATAGAAAATAAATGTTATGGTAGGCCTTAAGAATTTTAATGGTGGAAATCATTGTCACCACTGTTATTTGGAGTGTGGTCCAGTTGATCTTTTGATACGATTCATAAAGTCCCATGTGATTAGGCCCATCTCGATGTATTTGTGGCCCATTTTTTAGGCCCACTTTGATATATATGAGGCCCATGTGATTAGGCCCATCTTGATGTATTTGTGGCCCGTTGTTGAGGCCCACCTTGATATATATGTGTAACGCCCTAAAAATTGGGGGTCGAGTACTCAACTCCCGAGTTCCAAAACATCACTTATGCAACATATATGCTTATGATTAAATATTGTCTGTGTTAGTGTATTAATCATGAGTGGGATTATACCAAAATAGTAATTCATACTCTAGATCAGTTGTAAAACGTAAGCGGAAGACTGAAAGATATAAATAAACGTATATAAGTCAAAAAATCACGATCGATCTCCAGAGTATGAATATAACACTGAGTCACTGAGTACGTGTAATATTACATGTAATATTATAAAAGTCAAAAGTATAAAAAATGGTTCAACTGTAATAAAACCCTGTATCCCCACCGACCAGGAGTGCCTAAGTGAAGCCATCGGAGAACTGCATATAAGAGTACTCGTCCTGATCATTGTAGTAATTAGGCTCTGCCTTAGGGGTCACGCCATCATCTGAAATTAAGACAGAGTTTGGTTGGTGTTTAAAATACCGTCCCGTAACGTGGGAGTGAGTGATCAACTCAGTGGAACAATAAAGCATAGGTTAGCATGTTATCAATTCAATTAAGCAGTAATGATAAAGCAGTAAATCACACATCCCTAAGTATTCTTGTTAAATCAAGACTAGTATAAATGTATGATGCATGCCCTTGCCTACGCTCCCTCAGCGACTTCATCTCACGTTCGCGCATGAACAACACTGCCTTAGTGCTTGACCTGCTACGCCTGAACGCACGCGTAATGCAGTGCATGCATATGATTACCAAGTTCTTACTAGTCCTTTTCATACAGCAGGGTTGGAAAACTAAGGTACCTCCCTTATTTCATTTCTCAAACAATGATCCATTCTAGGGTCGTCAATCCTAGTAAATCTCATACGATATTGCAGTTCTAGGTCGCTGTAATGGGCTCGTCGCCAAATCATTACAGGCCTAGTTTATACTCTAGATGCTACGGAAGGGTTGTCGCCTCCCGTAGACTCAGAGTATGCTTGAGGTCACTACATAGGGCACGTCTAGGACTATCAGGGCTGTTGCACGGAATCGTTACACCACTCCACCATCACCCATCACGGCTTTGTCACCAAGTGTAGGCCAACAGCTCAAATACAGTGTCCCATACCACCGTATTCAGCTCACGAGTCTGGGTTGATCACTGGTCACTACAGGGAGGCTCGTCGCCCCAGCATAGGCCGACAGCTCGACCACGGTGTCCCATACCACCATGTCCGGCTCATGAGTCTTAGCAGATTAAGGTACCAAGGTTAACGGGATTCCACTGGTGAGTTTGGTACCTTAAGTTTAAGCGGTAGCATCCATACATGGTAAACATACATCGGCACATCGGTTTACTTGACGGGCTCGACTAGCACGAGCGCACCCAAAGTTGATCGACATGAAGTGCGTAAGCCCTCCGTGTGACCTAACCACTGCCGACAACTTTAGTACGACTCGGGTTCGTCAAACACGTCCTACATGGTGAATGAATCTCAATCACGACTCCAAGCCTGTTACTGATTGCCTGGACTATAATATAGCCCCATTCACATTCAATTCTTAACTAGAAAACATGTGGAGTAGTTAAAGCAGAATTAACAAAGTAATTCAAACATGTTAACAAGCATGTTATAAACCACAATGTAAGCAGGAAATACAAACACATACATTTCATAAGTAAGCGATTAAATTAAACAACTTGCATGGAGGAAATCATACATATCTCTAAGGTAGTTGAGAATCCTATCTCAACACCTATCCTAAGCACTATCATCTAAGTACTTACTCTTACAAGCATTTTCACAAACACTTATAATACACTTATTAACATACATAACACATATTAGTCAAAACATGTATTAGGGCGAATCCTTTCGCCGAGTAAGTATTACACACATACATAACATATACACATAGTAATTAATCATGGCAAACACACTTTCATATTTTGTACGTATACGGTATTTTCTGCAAATATACAGAATACACTAAACATCATAATTTACATACGTAATTGAATCGCAAAACGAACATCGCATTTTGCATGTGAAATAACACCTAGATCATGAATCTATCATTATCTGATATTGAAAGCATTGAAATCATAACCTAAGCATCTATAGTCCACACGTTATACCGTAAAAGCGAGTAACGGACTCAGTTTAAACACCAAGTTATTATATAACGCCCTAAAAATTGGGGGTCGAGTATAACTCAACTCCCGAGTTCCTACGCATCACTTATGCAACATAAATAATGATGATTAAATGTTGTCTGTGTTAGAGCAATAAACATGAGTAAGATTATACCAAAACAGTAATTCATACTCCAGATCAATCGTATAAAAGCAAGCAGAAGACTGAAACTGTATATATAAGGTATGTATGGAAATAAAACCATCATGATCTCTAGAGTATGATCACTAACTGAGTATCCATATACATGTATTGTTTCTAAATAAAAAGGGTCAAAATACAACTAAAGTTAGGTCCTGAAATCCCCGCGATCCAGTAGGCCTAAGCATAGCCATCAGAGTACTGCATATATGAGAACGTATCCTGGTCCTCATTGTATTCTGACTCTGCCTCCTGAATTGATGCATCCTCTATACCTGCGACAGAGTCTAGTTGGTGTGTACAACACCGTCCCATAACGTGGGAGTGAGTAGCTAACTCAGTGGAACATTAAAGCATAAGTTAACATGTTATCAATTCAGTCAAGCAGTAATGATAAAGCAGTACAATCAAACAATCCTAACTACTCTTATTAAATGCAAGTATGAAATGACATGATAAATGCCCTTGCCAAACCACCCTCATGCGACATCATCTTACGTTCGGGGATGCATACCTCCCTCAGTGCTCCACATCTACCAGGCACATGCGGTGCGATGATGCGCATGATTACCAAGTAGTTATTAATCCATTTCAAACAGCAGTATTGGGAAACTAAGGTACCTCCCTTGTATCATTCCCAAACATGATCCATTCTAGGGTCATCAATCCTAGTTAATCTCATATGACAATGTGTTTCTAGGTCACTGCAGAGGCTGCCAGGGCTATTACACGGAATCGTTACACTACTCCCCCTTCACCTGTTTAACGATTCATCACTATACAGATACAGGCCTAGCTCATACTCTATACACTGCGGCAAAACTCATCGCCTCACTGCAAATTCAAAGTATACTCGAGGTCACTACAAAGGGTTGTCGGGGTACATTACACGGAATCGTTGCACCACTCCCCCATCACCTTATCAATGTGGTGACAAAGACGAATATAGTGTCCCATACCACCATAATCGGCTCATGAGTCCGGTTGCTCCTTTGGTCACTACGGGGAGGCACGTGGCCCCAGCGTAGGCCGACAGCTCGACCACGGTGTCCCATACCACCATGCCCGGCTCATGAGTCTTAGTGGATCGAGGTACCATGGTTAAAAGGGATTTCACTGGTAAGTTTGGTACCCTAGGTTCAAGCAGTGGTGACCAAACATGGTGAACATACATTAGACATATCGGGTTACTTGACGAGCCTGACTAGCTCGAGCGCACAATCAGCTAAACGACATGAAGTGCATAAGAATTTCGCGTGGCCTAACCACTGTCGTCAACTAACGTACGACTCGGGTTCGTCAAAAACATCTTACGTGGCGACATGAATCTCAGCCACGATCTCAAATTTGGTACCGATTGTCTGAACTATAAACATAGTCCCAAATTCAATCAAACCTTATTCGTAGCATGTAGAGTAAATCATAATAAACAAAGTAATTCAAGCATGTAAGTAAGCATGTTATAAGGCATGTTATAAAGCATGTTATAAAGCACTACTTAAATAGGAATACCAACACATAAGTTGTACAAGTAAGAGGTTTAAGTAAACAACCTCATGGAGGAAATCATACATGTCTCTAAGGTAGTTGAGAATCCCATCTCAATACCCTCCTAAGGTATCAACATTTAAACACTTACTCACACAAGCATTTTCACAAACACTTGACATACACTATTTCAACATACTTAGTGTATGCTAACAAACACGTATTAGGGTGAGTCCTTTCTCCAAACAATTATTTTACACATACATAATATATTTATACAACAAATAATCATGGCAAACACATCTCTAAAATATACATGTATACGGTACTTTCTACAATACAGTATTTCTACATACATAGTGTATATTAGTAAAACATGTACTTGGGCGAATCCTTTCGCCAAATAAGTATTTTATCCATATATCGTATATTCATACAACAAATAATCATGTCAAATACATTTCCAAAATTTATACGTATACGGTATTTTCTACGAATACCTAGAATATGTAAAATTCCATAATCTACATCTTTAATCGAAACAGAAAACAAACACTTTGTACATGTGCAATTGCATGAGATCATGAATCTATCATTATCTGACATTGAAAGCATTGAAAAATGTAACCTATACACCTAAAGTCCTCACCTTACACCGTGGAATTGCAACGGATCAGCTAGGTTTTCCAAGCTTCTGTATCTAGCAGTTTGGTAGCCTAAAGAATGAAATAGGTTAGCTATTTCATAACCTGCAACCTCCACACCCTAAAACAGATCTAGGGTTAGGGTTTCTTACCTCAAAATGAAGTCGATATCACCGGGAAAGCGGCAAGAACGGAGTGGTGGAGCTAGGGTAGGGATAAGAAGCAGCAACATGGAGATTCTCCCACTTCTCTCACTCTTTCTCTCTCTTTTCTCACTTCTCTCTCTAGGGTTTTCCTCAAATTCATATATCTGTGAGAGAGTGTGTTTTAAGGTCCTTTTATAGCTTAAAACCTCTCCAAACTAGACTTGAGGACAAGGTATACTTGGGTTATAACCAAAGCAGCGCTATTTCAGCTCAACGGAGGATTTCTGGCGGGCCTCCTTGAGCCAAAAGTCAGACTTAAGCTCACTAACCTTGGATCTACGTGGAGTTAAGTTTTTGTCTTAGTCAGATTCCCAGATCACGCGTGGCGGACCAGTTTCAATTCAACGGTCAGCGGGTCTCGATCTGAAATTTCAAGTACATGTAAATGTTTATGAAAATTTTCCTGATCCGAGGGTGTATTTGGGTCAGATTCTGACAGTCTGGTTGCTTACAAATTGGCCACAAGTAACAAGTCTCAGATCACTATTCCAGATTTTTATTTTGGAAAGAAAACAAGGGTTTTCACACTCCCTCACTCCGGACCCAAGCGAACAGTCGTGGGACACTATCTGGATTTGATTTCCGAGATGGTTGTCAAGCCCAGCGAGGCGGTCCTAAGTCCTTAACCTCGTATTATTCTGACTCCCGATGTACTATCCAGACCTGATACGGAGTTTCAATGTGTTCCCGAGAGCAGTCGGGTAATGAGTTTGATCCTAGATTTTAGGGTAACCTAGCGTTAAGGATTCTACAAGTTTTGGGTCTTGTAGATCGTATTTAAAGCGATTTAAATGGATTTCATGGCTAATCTAGTTTAGCGCTTAGTTAACTTTGTCAAATTTCTAAAGGATTTAATCCTAAGTGATTTCTGGTCGAGGTGGTACTCGAGCCATTGTACGAGAATTTACAAGTTGTTACACATTATCAATGGCAAAACAACAACCTATGGCATGAAATAGGTTAGCTATTTCATCACTTACACTAGTTGAATCTCTAGAACTGATTAGGGTTAGGATTTCTTACCCGAAAACGGAATTAGAATCACCGGAAAAGAGATATGGTAGTGATGGATAGGCACGTAAATTAGCAGGGATCGATTCCCAAGAGTGATTCCAACTTCGCTCACATTTTCTCTCTCTCTTCTCTCTCCTAGGGTTTTCTCAAATACATATGGAGTGAATGAGAGAGGGTTTAAGGTCCTTATATAGGCCTAAAACTGATGAAAATGGCCCCAGGGCCAAGGTATACTTAAGCTATGTTCAAATGGCATCAGTTTCAGCTCAATAGAGTACTTTCGGAGCCCCCTCTTCAACTAAAGGTCAGAATTAAGCTCACTGACCTCGGATCTATGTCGAGTTAAGTTTTTATTCTAGTCGGGTTCCCAGATCACATGTGGTGGACCAGTTTCAATTCAACGGTCACCGAAACTCGATCAGGGTTACAAGTACACTGCCATGTGTATAAATTTTCTCCTGATCCGAGGGTGTATTTGGGTCAAATTCTGACGGTCTGATTGCTTATATTCAGCCCGCAAGTGACAAGTCTCAGATTAGTTAAATGAGATTTAATTTCTAAAGAAAACCATATTTTCTCACACTCTTTGCTCCGGGCTCAAACGAATAGCCCCGAGACACAATCTGAATTTGATTTCTGAGATGGTTGTCAAGCCCAGCAAGGCGATCCTAATTATATAATTTCACAGCAATCGAACTTTCGACGTGCGGTCCAGATCTGATACGAAGTTTTAATGTACTCCCGAGAGTAACTGGGTAATGAGATTGATCCTCGATTTTAGGGTAACCTACAATCCATGATTTTATAATTTTTAGGTCTTACAAATCGTATTTAAAGTGATTCAAGCGAATATCACAGCTAATCTAGTTTAGCACTTAGTTAATTTTGTCTAATTTCTAAAAGATTTGATCTTGAGTGATTTCTGCCTAAGGTGGTACTCGGGTCTTTGTACGGAATTTTTCAAGACGTTACAATATGTGAGACCCGTGTTATAAAGCCCATTTAATGTATTGAAGGCCCATAGGTCGAGGCCCAACGAGATGTACATAAGGCCCATTGTAATATGATTCCACCATGGTTTATGTGTTGACCTTTATAGCGGACTATGCCTTGGGAGCAATGATGGTTTGACGTCCACATTGTAAGGATGATGTTGGTTAAATGTCGGCATTATCACTCTCCCTAGGGCCATTGTTAAGCCCATACTTGTAGTGTGTAAGCCATTTATGCCATCTTTATTATGAACAGAGCCCATCACCATATAACATGTTTAATATAGATCCATGATTTATGATCATATGCATCATATGTATGCTTGATATGAGGAGTGACTGATCATAGCATATGCCTTCAGGAAGATTATTTATGGGCTCCTTGATAGGCGGAGTTGCCCTACATAAGCGCGCGGTACACGCATGATTGTTGCATGTTTGGTATGGTGATTCATGCACTTGCATTTGTGTGATTGTGATTATTGTATGCCCTAGCAATATCATGGTCATAGCCTCTACAGACACATCGTGTGTGGCTAGATTAGATACCAGAAATATTATTTTTAGCATTAGAGCACCATAGATGTCCCTGGGTGAAAATCTCTAAACCCGATGGTACCAGAGGATGACTCCAACGTCGAGACCGAGTGGATTTATGAGCGCACGAGGGCCGAATACTAGGAGGCCTCGTCTCCCACTGTGTCATAGTCAATTGGAAAGGGGTGTGGCCTTACTTGCCCAAGGGTAGGGGGCAATACTAGGCTGAGTTTGACTAGCTCGTAAAGGGGTCCGCTATCGACGTAGCGAATAGGTATTGACAGACTATTGGCCAGGCAGATAGTAAGGTTTCTTACGCTCACTTGGACTGTGCAGCTGGGAGAGCGGTAGTGCCATTTAGAGTGTATCGAACCCTTGTGATTATCCAAAATGAGAACCCTACTGATACTTGATACTCTAATGATGAGCTGCATTGATATGAGGATTGGTATGCTTGAGTTGTATCTCACATCGCATGGCCTTATTATGGCTGATTGCATTCATATCTTGCATCGCATAGCCTTGGTTGACTGATTACATTCATGTACTATCAGCATGATTCCGCATTACCATGTCCTTACATTCTGAGCACACTCGTATTGCGTATACACTTACACCACCTTCAAGCTTTCTATAAGCTCATGCACGATTGACGGTGCAGGTGATGCCAGGATGCAGTCATAGCCTCTAAGCCATTGGAGTGTGCAATCGAGCTTCTGGAGTTTTCTATTATTTTCATTAGCTTGTATTTCCCTTTCATATGCATTGTACTTAAAGTTTTTGATCATAGTGAATTTTGTGATGGTGTTCTTGTGGCTATTATTCGTGGGTTATGCTTATGATTATGCTCATTACAAATCAAATTAATGATTAGAAACCCTCCTTGTATCATCCCAGGATCGAAACTTGGTGTATGGGTGCCGGGAGCCGAGAATGAGGTATTACGGAGGCTGTTGGCGCCGGATTCGGCAATCGAAAATTTTGTGAGCTCGGTTTCCGTGTTCGGAGCGTGACATATAACCTAAACCTATAACCTTAACCAAAATGTAAAACCTAAACCTAAACCTAAAACCTAAATGGATTCTCAAATCCCTAAACGTAAACCTAACCTAAACTTATAACCTACAACATTAACATAAACCTATAACCTAAACCTATAACCTACAACATTAACCTAAACCTATACTTATAACCTAAACCTATTCTCAAATCCTAAAACCTATAACCTAAACCTATTCTCAAATCCCAAAACCTATAACCTAAACCTAAACTTAAAACCCAAACCTAAACCGAACCAGAACCCGAACCCAATTTCCTAAACCTAAAACCCAACCTATTCTCAATTCCTAAACCTTAACCTATAACCTAACCTAAACCTAAACTGTAACCTACACTTATAACCTAAACCTAAATGTATAACCTAAACCTATAACCTTAATCTAAACGTAAAACTAAACTAAACCTAAACCTAAAACCTAAATGTATTCTCAAATCCTAAACGCAAACCTATAACCTAAACCTATAACCTACAACATTAACATAAACTTATAACCTAAACTCAGTAACCTACAACATTAACCTAAACCTATACTTATAACCTAAACCTATTCTCAAATCCCAAAACCTATAACCTAAACCTAAACTTGAAAACCCAAACCTAAACCCGAACCCGAACCTGAACCCAATTTCCTAAACCTAAACCTTAACCTACTCTCAATTCCTTAAACCTTAACCTATAACTTAACCTAAACCTAAACCTATAACCTATACTTATAACCTAAACCTAAACCCATAACCTAAACAGTAACCTTAACCTAAACCTAAAACTTAAATGTATTCTCAAATCCCTAAACCTAAATTATCACCTAAACCTAGAACCTACAACATTAACATAAACTTATAACCTACAACATTAACCTAAACCTATACTTATAACCCGAACCTATTCTCAAATCTCAAAACCTATACCTAAACCTAAAAACCTAAACCTAAACCTATAACCTACACTTATAACCTAAACCTAAACTTATAACCTAAACCTAAAACCTAAACCTAAACCTAATACCTAAATGTATTCTCCAATCCCTAAACCTAAACCTACACCTAATCCAAATCTCAATTCCTAACCTAAACCTAAACCTAAACCTAAACTTGAAATCCCAAACCTAAACCCAATCTCGAACCCAAATCAATCCCTAAACCCTTTGCCTAAATCTAAACCTATAACATAAACCTAAACCTAAGCCTATAACCTAAACTTAATTCACTTAACTTCAACCTACACCTTAACCCAAACATATAACCCGAACACGAATTCCTAAACCTAAAGCTAAACCTAAACCTACTCTCAAATCCCTAAACCTATAACCTAAACCTAAACCTAAACCAAAACTTATAACCTAAACCTATAACTTATAACCTAAACCCAAACCTAAACCTATAACCTAAAGCTAAAGCTAAACCTTAACCTATAACCTAAACCTATAACCTAAAACCTAAAACCTAAACCCAATCCCTAACCCAAACCCGATTTCCTAAACCTAAACCTTAACTTATTCTCAATTCCCTAAAGCTATAACTTATAACATAAACCTAAACCTAAACTTAAACCTAAAACCTAAACCTAAACCTAAAACTTAAATGTATTCTTAAATCCCTAAACCTAAACCTACACCTAATCCTAATCTCAACTCCCAAACCTAAACTTAAACCTAAACTTGAAAACCCAAACCTAAATCGATCCTAAACCCGAACACCGATTTCCTAAACCTAAACCTTAACCTATTCTCAATTCCCAAAAGTTATAACCTATAACCTAAACCTAAACCTATAACCTTAACCTAAACCTAAACCTAAAACCTAAATGTATTCTCAAATCCCTAAACCTAAACCTACACCTAATCCTAATCTCAACTCCTTAACCTAAACCTAAACTTGAAAACCCAAACCTAAACTGAACCTAAACCCAAACCCAAACCCGATTTTCTAAACCTAAACCTTAACCTATTCTCAATTCCCTCGAACCTTAACCTATAACCTAACCTAAACCTAAACTTATAACCTAAACCTATAACCTAAACCTAAACCTAAACCTAAAACCTAAATGTATTCTCAAATCCCCGAACCTAAACCTACACCTAATCGTAATCTCAACTCCTTAACCTAAACCTAAACTTGAAAACCCAAACCTAAACCTAAACCCGAACCCAAACCCAAACCCGATTTCCTAAACCTAAACCTTAACCCATTCTCAATTCCCTAAACCTTAACCTATAACCTAACCTAAACTTAAACCTATAACCTACACTTATAACCTAAACCTAAACCTATAACCTAAACATATAACATTTACCTAAACGTAAAACCTTAATCTAAACCTAAAACTTAAATGTATTCTCAAATCCCTAAACCTAAACCTAAACCTATAACCTAAACTTATAACCTACAACATTAACATAAACTTCTAACCTAAGCCTATAACCTACAACATTAACCTAAACCTATTCTCAAATCCCAAAACCTATAACCTAAACCTAAACCTATAACTTAAACCTAAACCTAAACCTATAACCTATAACCTAAACCTTAACCTATAACGTATAACCTATAACCTATAACCTATAACCTAAACTCAATTCCCTAAACCTTAACCTATAGCCTAACCTAAACCTAAACCTAAACCTAAAACCTAAATTTATTCTCAAATCCCTAAACCTAAACCTACACCTAATCCTAATCTCAACTCCCAAACCTAAACTTAAACCTAACCTAAACTTGAAAACCCAAACCTAAACCCGATCTCGAACCTAAACCCAATTTTCTAAACCAAAACCTTAACCTATTCTCAATTCCCTAAACCTTAACCTATAACCTAACCTAAACCTAAACCTATAACCAACACTTATAACCTAAACCTGTAATCTTAACTTAAATGTAAAACCTAAGCCTAAACCTAAAACGTAAATGTATTCTCAAATCCCTAAACCTAAACCTTAAACCTAAACCTATAACCTTAACCTACACCTAAACCTAAAACGTAAACCTAAACCTAAAACCTAAATGTATTCTCAAATGTTATAAACCTAAACCTACACCTAATCCTAATCTCAACTCCTTAACCTAAACCTAAAACTTGAAAACCCAAACCTAAACCCGAACCCGATTTCCTAAACCTAAACCTTAACCTATTCTCAATTCCTAAACCTAAACCTATAACCTTAACCTATAACCTAAACCTATAACCTAAACTCAATTCCTTAAACTTAAACCTATAACCTAACTTAAACCTATAACCTAAACCTAAACCTAAACCTATAATCTAAATATATTCTCAAATCCCAAAACCTATAACCCAAACCTAAACCTATTCTCAAATCCCAAAACCTATACTTATAACCTAAACCTAAACCTTAACCTATAACCTAAACCTATACTTATAACCTTAACCTAAACCTATTCTCAAATCCCAAAACCTATACTTATAACCTAAACCTAAACCTTAACCTAAATCTAAACCTATACTTATAACCTATAACTTATAACCTAAACCTAAACCTAAACCTTAACCTATAACATGAAGGGAATCAAATTGGGGGGTGAACGTTACCCTTTACATTGTTTATAGTCATGTGGTCCACTTGAAAAATGGATGGAGCTGGTTTTTGCTCCCTAAGACTAACATGAAGTGAACACTATTATAGACCCACCCAGTCGGCAATCCCTCCTCTCCTTACCATTTATGCCTTGAAATTCCAACCGATCATGGGTCCTACTTTCTCTCTCTGTTTTTTTTTTTTTAGGTTAGTTGGTTAGTATACACACTGCTGTTAGTAGTCGTGGGTCTTACCTAATTGTAGGTGTTGTATATCCAGTGTAACGCCCCGGATTTTTGCCAACCTGGGATTAGATGACCTTAAGCAATGGGTCGATCGTAATACCTCATTAACTTGTCAGAACTGAATCCCAAAGTCTAAAGCCGCCTTTGAACTCATTTCCTTCACAAACCTCACCCTTCATCACCTTGATCTTCCAATTTTTCTAAGAACTTTTACCCTAGACACTATCTTAAACTAGCTAAGTAGTATAACTTAGATCACTTTATATACAAACTCCAAAGGCCTGAGTACCAGCTCGACCAGAATTCACTTAGGACTAAATCCTTTAGAAATGAGACAAAGTAACTAAGTGCGAAACCAGATTAGCTACGAAATCCGTTTGGATCGCTTTAAATACGATCTGCAAGACCCAAAACTTGCAGAACAAGTGACGCTAGGTTACCCTAAAGTTTAGAACCAAACTCATTTCCCGTCTGCTCTCGGGAATGAAACGAAACCGTCAGTATTAGGTCTAGATCGCACATCGGGAGTCCGATTAACCCGAAGCTAAGGAACTAGGACCGCCCCACTGGACTTAACAATCATCTCAAAAATCAGCTTTATCCGATGTTCCACGGCCATTCGTTTCGAATCGGAGCGAGGTAGTGTGAAAAACACTATTCATATGCCAAAATAAATATATGGAATAGTGATCGGCATCGTTCGTTAACGCGTCGTGATTAAGCAACCCGACCGTCGAATCAGACCAAATTACACCCTCGGATTAAGAAAAATTTCAGGAACATTTACATGTACTTGGAATTTCTGATCGTGGCCCACTGACCGTCGAACTGAAAGTGGTCCGCCACGTGCGATCTGGGTATCCGATCGAGTCAAAAACGTAATCCCACGTAGATCCATCGATGGTGAGTTTAAGTCTGACGTTTGGTTCAAAGAGGGCCACCAGAACTCCCCTTTTGAGCTGGAAAAGCGGCGAAAATCCTATATTAGCAGTACCCCTTGAACCTGAGTCTACTTTTGTAATGTTTGAGGCTATAAAAGGGGCTTAGAACAGCCCCTCTCACAGCCATACGAATTTTGGAGGAAACCCTAGAGGAAGAGAGAGAAAAGAGAGAGAAAGGCTTGGAGATTGTTGCCGATCTTCCTCCTCCTGCTTTGGCTTGCTACACGGCCTACACCGCTCTATTCTAGACGCTTTCCCGGCGGTATCCACCTCATTTGAAGGTAAGAAACCCTAACCCTAGGTCTGATTTGGGGTGGGATCGATGTAGGATGCATACCGACTAACCGATTCCGCTCTTTAGGCTAGAAATCGCCCGTAGACGGAAGTTCCATTACCCTTGTTGATTCGTTCCGTTTCCAAAGGCAAAGGTGAGGACTTTAAGTGTATAAGTTACGGTTTTCAACGCTTTCAATGTCAGATAATGGTAGATTCATGATCTGCATGCAATTACACATGTACAAAGTGCTTTCCGTTTCCTGTTTTGATTAACGGTGTGAAATATGGAATTTCACATATCCTAGGTATACGTAGAAATACCGTATACGTATTTTTTTGGATAAGTGCTTGACATGTTTATTTAATGTATGATTATATAATATATGAATAAAATACTAGTTTGGCGAAAGGAACCGCCAAAATATATGTTCACTTGTAAATACGCCGTATGTTGAAATTACGTATTCTAGAAATACCGTATACGTATTTCGTTTGGAATAATGCTTAACATATTTATTTAATATATGATTATACAATATATGAATAAAATACTAGCTTGGCGAAAGAAATTGCCGAGATCTATGTTCACTTGAAAATACTATGTATGTTGAAATTGCGTATACTAGAAATACCGCTCCTGTACAAATTTTGGAAATGTGTTTGCCGTGATTATGTGTCGTATGATTATATGACATATGGATAAATTACTTATTTGGTGAAAAGAATCGCCGTAATACATGTTTGTTTGTATACACTATGTATGTTGAAAATGCGTATTCTAGAAGATATTGTATACGTATAAATTTTGGAGATATAGTTATCATGATTATTAGTAATATACTATACATGGATAAAATACTCACTTGGCTAAAGGATAGCCCTAATACATGTTTTGCTAACATACACCATGTATGTTGTAATAGTGTATTCTAAGTGTTGTGAAAATGACTGAATGAGTATAGAATTCTCATTCGTGCTTGCCATGACTAATTGTCATGGATAATTGATTGCTGTATTGGCAATACCCCTTTGACGAAAGGATTTACCCTAAATCACGCCACGGCCAATACACACTATATATGCTAAAATGTGTGGCCCAAGTGGTTGTGGAAATGACTGAATGAATATGGAACTTGGTTTCCTGCTTGCCATGACTATCCGTCATGGGTGTATGCGTGTTATGATTGGGGTAACTCCCTAGTGAAAGGATTTGACCTTATACCTCTGTGATTAACATATGTCATGTATGTTGATTTCTGTATTTTAAAGTGTTTGTTGAAATGTCTGAATGAGTAGTAGTTAGTAAATTGTAATGTTTAAGGGTGTTGAGATTGGATTCTCAACTATCCTAGCGACGTGTATGATTACCTCCATGAGGTTGATCACCTAAACCACTTACTTACAATACATGTGTTTGTTACAACATGCTTTATATCATGCTTTATAATATGCTTATAACATGCCTACTAGCATGTTTAAATTACTTTATTTATCATGCTTGAATTGCTTTGTTTATAATGCTTTACTCACATGCTATGGATGACAATTGATTGTGCTTGGGGCTATGATTATAGTCCGGACAATCGGTACTAGATTGGAGATCGTGGTTGAGTTTCATGTCGCCACGTGAGATCTGTTCGACGAACTCGAGTCGTATTTCGGTTGGCGATAGTGGTTGGCCACGCGAAGTACTTATGCACTTCATGTCGTTCAACTTGTTGTGCGCTCGAGCTAGCCGAGCTCGTCATGTAACCCGATTTGTCTAATGTATGTTCACCATGTTTGGTCGCTAATGCTTGAACCTAGGGTACCAAACTTACCAGTGGAATCCCTTTTAACCATGGTACCTCGATCCGCTAAGACTCATGAGCCGGGCATGGTGGTATGGGACACCGTGGTCGAGCTGTCGGCCTACGCTGGGGCTGCGTGCCTCCCCGTAGTGACCAGTGAGCAACTCAACTCGTGAGCCGATTATGGTGGTATGGGACACTATATTGTTTGTCGGCCTACATTGATAAGGTGATGGGGGAGGGTGCAACCTTTGTGCGTAATGACCACAGCGACCCTTTGTAGTGACCGCGAGCATACTGCGAAGTTGCGGCGTGCCTTAGGGTTCGCCGCGATATATAGAGTATGAACTAGGCCTGTTTACGTATAGTTGTATCGTGATGAATCGTTTAAGGGGTGATGGGGAGTGGAACAACCTTTGTGCGTAACGTACCACAGCCTCTCTGCAGTGACCTAGAAAACACACCATCGTCGATATTAACTAGGGTGACGACCCTAGATTGGATCATGTTTGGATATGATACAAGGGAGGTACCTTAGTTTCCCAATCCTGCATTTGTTTGAAATGAACTAATTAAAAACTCGGTAATCATACTCATCATGCATCGCATGTGCCCGAAAGATGTGGAGCCTTGTGGGATGTAAGCATGCACGAACGTGAGATGGTGTCGCTTGAGGGAGTATGTCGGAGAGGGCATCCATCATACTGCATTCATACTTGCATTAATCGAGTAACTAGGAGTGTTTGATTCTTGCTTTATCATTACTGCTTGACTGTATTGATAACATGATACTTATGTCTTATCGTTCCACTGAGTTAGCTACTCACTCCCACGTTACGGGACGGTGTTGTACACACCAAAAAGATTTGTTGAGTTTCAGGTGATGGCGATGCTTGTGAAGCAGAGCTGGACTACTTCTATGGTGATGAGGAGGAGTTCTCCTATCGTATCTCTCGATGGTCTATGAAGACCTGGTATTGTACTGACGGGGCTATGGTATTTGGGATAGGAGACTTTACACGTCATCACATTAGGTATATTTTAGAATTGTCCTTGTAATTATTTAACCTGGAAATGTTATCACACTCTGGAGACTCATCATAGTTTATATATTTTGTCTATCTATTACAGTCTTCCGCTTGCAAAATTAACTGTCTCTGGAGTATGATATGCTATTTTGGCTTAATCTCACTCATGTTCAATGCACGAATACAGTCAACATTCAATCATCATTCATTTTGTTGCATAAGTGATGTTCTGGAACTCGGGAGTTGAGTTTATGCTCGACCCCCAATTTTCAGGGCGTTACAAGATGGTATCAGAGCATGATTTTGATTAAACCGGACCTGGGTTATGGTCACACTACGCACTCTAACGCACTCTGACTTAGGAGGGAGCGACGGAATGTAGAAACAGTCTTACATATCCCTGTTCCGTCTAACGGCTAGTTCACTGAAAACGAACGCCGAAATCGAGTCTGTTTTCAACCATGGTCGCACGGGTCGACCTTAAAACATTCCTAGGCCCTCTATCAATGAGTCTAGATTACAATCCACTTCACCCTAACCGTTGACCATCGGTAGAATATAGGATAGGTGTGATGAGGATAACTACTCCGAATCCTCGGAACTTCTCTGGAATCCTTGCAGAGACTTCTCGAATCCATGAGGAAAGGAAGCAGAAACTAGAAATAAATTCTAATAAATCCAAAATTGATTAATGAATGAAGAAAAAAAATGAGTTCACAACCCTTTAAATGGGAATACCAAGTCTTGGGAAAGAAATCAGGAACAAACTACAACTAAAACTTCTAGAATTCGCGACTTACTATATATGGGTCGTGATGTCTACTAGTGGGCAAAGTTTTCGGTCAAAAAATAAAATAAAATAGTAAGTGTCCTAAACGACTTCACCCAACCGTTCTCCTACTTATCCTAAACTCTTTTCTCATTGGGCACAACTCCTAAAGCCCAACGGATGAAGAGAAATCAAACTAAAATTACTATTTTAGTCAAACGAAATTAAAACGGGGAAATGACTGTCAATTGGAGGCTTTTTTCGTAATTCTGGGCTGCACAACCCGACATAGCGGGTTGGTTGGCTTCATTAGCTCGTTCTACCCCAAATTCATATATTTTACATCAGATAACTCATTCCGGATTGCAAGATACGTCCGGTTTGACCCGAAACGACTCGAAACAGAGTCGGGGGCCACACGCGTCAATCCGGGGGTGAAACAAGTGGGTCCAGGGTACATTTGGCACCTTGGGACCATGGAGAACAGGGCCCCACCGCGGCGGCGCGGTTTCGGCCAAGTCCGACCGCGGCGGCGCCGAGGCACCGGCGGCGGACCGCGGTCCGGACGGTTTTTCGGCGTGGGTCCAAGGCTCAGGTTGGTCGGCCCAGCCTCCTATACCCCCTGGCACATGCCATTTTGGAAAATGTTTAGGATTTTTAGGTCTATAGCCCCCCTCTCTCTCACATCTTTCCTTCCAAACTCCCTTCCCTTCCAATTGCGATTTTCTCCCTCAAATCCTTCCTCCAATCTTTCAATCCATCATTTTCGGCCATGATTCACTCACCTCCATCGATCACAGCAACCCCAACCTCCTACCCTACCCCTTTCTTCCACGTTTAAGTACTCACACCTCCCCTTTGAAGCTCACATTCGTGTAAGCTTTCAACCCATCCCATTTAGTCATTTTTCCTCCTTCAATCCCTGTCAGTTGGGGCCTTTGCAATCCCTGTTGAGGCTCAAGTCCATGGAGAACCAAAAACTCCAGCCCCCCATTTCCCTTATCCTCATTTTCCATGGCTCTATCCGAGCTCATCCATATGTTGTCTTGTAGTTTGTATGGGCTACTATCTTAGGGTGGTTATGTTTTCCTGTTGATAGGTATAGTAGTTGGTAGGATGTTTTAGATGTTTGACGACGTTTAGGGCCCGTTCGGCCAAATTGCATTAAGTACGATTGGGTGGATGGAATTGTAAAAGTAATAATAAATATATGTGTAAGGTATGGTCCCTAGATTGAGTGTATCCTATGGTTTCCGATACTAGGTTTGGAATGTATGCAATTAAACGTAACTCTGAGTTGTCCTTCCAAATTTCACTTAGAAATTCATTATCCTGGGATTTGGAAATCCCATCTCACCCTTCCCAACACAATGCTCATTTTCCAAAGCCTATAAAGTAATTTTAATCCCCGCCCATCCTCCTGCCAAAATATGCCATTCCCAATCCCGAAGTGGGATTAACAATACAGTCCCAATTTAATACAACTTAAGACCATTGGTCAAATAGTGTTGGAGTGATAAAGTCCCTTGATATACATTAACCCACCACACTCTGATAGCTTAAGCTTTTGGAGTAAATGGTTGTTTGACAAATAGGCCTTACAGTTTTGGACCTAGAGCGATACTCCTAGTTTTCGACAGACCTGACCATATAGGAAATCCAACAAATTAATAATACAAACCCCAGGATCTTCTTAGCTGGTGTGAGCATGTGTGAAATGCTCGAGCGTCAAGTACAGACAACTCAATTCTAATCAGACAACTTTGACCCTAGGCGATAAAATAATTTCTTTATTCAGAAAGGGTATAAAATCATTTAGTGTATAAGCATAGACTTTAGATTACAACTAGTGGATTATCGCTGCTCATAAGTTGAGCCTAGGCTGCTGATTAGACTAAGAAATGTAAACGACTAACAATGTTAAGATAATTGAGTGATAGACGTAGTTAATTGGCTTGAATAGGTTGGAGCGAGACCCCGTTCCGTTGTTGAATCCCCTTAATACTTTAGGCTTCCTTAGTAACTCTTAGGGAGCTTGTATGACATAGAAACTATTCACGCTCGTAGAAAACTTATATATCCCTTGGATTTAATGTTAGATCAAATCAATACACCCTCAGAATTGCCTTCTCAAGGACTTAGTACAATCGGGGACACGGGGCAAAGAAACTACACATTAGCGAGATATTCGCGGTGTGAATCGAATTCTCAATCCTGGTAGTGACCAATGAACCCTATGCTCTGATCAAGCAGAAGGTCAGGATCAGCTAGGATTAAGGACTGATACGATGATTTTCTGTCTTCGCGAGGCAGAAGGTCTATGTATCTGGCTCAGACCCACTATGCAACTTTCTTCCGTGTTGGCTTGACCACTTACAACCAAAAGTTTATAACTGTCTTTGAAAAGTGTGAGAATATATAGCCAATAGAAATATTTCCTTTTAGGCCTAAGGAATTTCCCAAGTGAGTAACAGACAGTTAAGAATCAGGTCCTAAATCACATGCCATGTCGGCATACATATTGTGCTTATGAACACAAAAAGATAGCCTGCCTATTAAGCTAGACATGATTAAATAGGATAAGTCTGGACCGCGAAAAAAAAAAAAAAAAAAATTCCTTGGTAGAATTAGGCATCCCGCCACAAACTCACACCTGACCCCGAATCAACCACAATACCCTTCATCTTTAGCTCCTTTTTATGACCATAGGTATCAATGTCATAATACACAACATTGATGAAAAGAAGACCAATGTAGTGGGAGATCGCATCCCATTTCATGTCAAGGATAGATCTTAAACTACACCTTGTTCCGATATACGGAGCAGGACATAAATCTTGAGCCTTGAGGGCGAAAATAAATTTTAAGGGGGGTAGAACATGATGAACCCGCTCTAGTTAGGTCACCTAATACACCTCTTTGACCTGGGTGGCGCAGCAGAAATGTGGTGGACCCTACCCCACTGGCCCAGGATCGAAACGGTGCTCGATAAATACGAACATTATAGAAGCCCTAGTAAGTTCTACTATGAGAAACCGTTTTAAGATGATTTAGTAAGACTTGATTCACCCTTTCCTTGGACATAGATAATATCGAGGACTCTCTTAGACTAAGACCTAAAGGGCAACCTTAGAATAACCAATTTGAACCTTTCAATGATGGACATTCCCTACGTTTCTAGAGTGATCGGACTACGGAGTTACTGAAATATACAACTGCGAAGCATTCGCGGCTTGACCTAATTCTCAATCCTGGGCGACTACCAATGGACTCACTGCTTGGCCGAGCAGAAGACCAGGATCCACCAGGATTCGGAAGGGATACGATGAGCTTCCTACCCTGGCCCGGTGGATGATCGATGTATCGGGATCGAGCCCACTATTACAGTCTTTCCGTGTTGATCAAACAATGAAAACAACTATCTTACTCTAAATTGTGGGAATTGTCGTTGAGACTCCAAATAGGTAAAGGAATAAATGGTAGCAAACCATCAGGGTATGAGAAATGGATGAAGAATTAAGTTTTAAGGGGGGTAGACTAAAAGGAACCAGACTAGTATATACCCTACCACGCGTAGGAACTCGAAATCAATAAGTCTTAGGCAAATGAAATAATAGAAAATTTTCCTTATTACCCTTAGGCAATTTCGGGGATGAAATTTTGTTTTAAGGGGGGTAGATTGTAACGCCCCAGATTTTTGCCAACCTGGGATTAGATGGCCTTAGGCAATGGGTCGATCGTAATACCTCATTAACTTGTAAGAACTGAATCCCAAAGTCTAAAGCCGCCTTTGAACTCATTTCCTTCACAAACCTCACCCTTCATCACCTTGATTTCCAATTTTTCTAAGAACTTTTACCCTAGACACTATCTTAAACTAGCTAAGTAGTATAACTTAGATCACTTTATATACAAACTCCAAAGGCCTGAGTACCAGCTCGACCAGAATTCACTTAGGACTAAATCCTTTAGAAATGAGACAAAGTAACTAAGTGCGAAACCAGATTAGCTACGAAATCCGTTTGGATCGCTTTAAATACGATCTGCAAGACCCAAAACTTGCAGAACAAGTGACGCTAGGTTACCCTAAAGTTTAGAACCAAACTCATTTCCCGTCTGCTCTCGGGAATGAAACGAAACTTCGTATTAGGTCTAGATCGCACATCGGGAGTCCGATTAACCCGAAGCTAAGGAACTAGGACCGCCCCACTGGACTTAACAATCATCTCAAAAATCAGCTTTATCCGATGTTCCACGGCCATTTGTTTCGAATCGGAGTGAGGTAGTGTGAAAAACACTATTCATATGCCAAAATAAATATCTGGAATAGTGATCTGGCATCGTTCATTGACGCGTCAGTATTAAGCAACTGACGACCGTCGAGAATCGACCAAATTACACCCTCGGATTAAGAAAAATTTCAGGAACATTTACATGTACTTGGAATTTCTGATCGTGGCCCACTGACCGTCGAACTGAAAGTGGTCCGCCACGTGCGATCTGGGTATCCGATCGAGTCAAAAACGTAATCCCACGTAGATCCATCGATGGTGAGTTTAAGTCTGACGTTTGGTTCAAAGAGGGCCACCAGAACTCCCTTTTGAGTGGAAAAGCGGCGAAAATCCTATATTAGCAGCACCCTTGAACCGAGTCTACTTTTGTAATGTTTGAGGCTATAAAGGGGCTTAGAACAGCCCCTCTCACAGCCATACGAATTTTGGAGGAAACCCTAGAGGAGAGAGAGAAAGAGAGAGAAAGGCTTGGAGATTGTTGCCGATCTTCCTCCTCCTGCTTTGCTTGCTACACGGCCTACACCGCTCTATTCTAGACGCTTTCCCGGCGGTATCCACCTCATTTGAAGGTAAGAAACCCTAACCCTAGGTCTGATTTAGGGTGGGATCGATGTAGGATGCATACCGACTAACCGATTCCGCTCTTTAGGCTAGAAATCGCCCGTAGACGGAAGTTCCATTACCCTTGCTGATTCGTTCCGTTTCCAAAGGCAAAGGTGAGGACTTTAAGTGTATAAGTTACGGTTTTCAACGCTTTCAATGTCAGATAATGGTAGATTCATGATCTGCATGCAATTGCACATGTACAAAGTGCTTTCCGTTTCCTGTTTTGATTAACGGTGTGAAATATGGAATTTCACATATCCTAGGTATACGTAGAAATACCGTATACGTATTTTTTTTGCATAAGTGCTTGACATGTTTATTTAATGTATGATTATATAATATATGAATAAAATACTAGTTTGGCGAAAGGAACCGCCAAAATATATGTTCACTTGTAAATGCGCCGTATGTTGAAATTACGTATTCTAGAAATACCGTATACGTATTTCGTTTGGAATAATGTTTAACATATTTATTTAATATATGATTATACAATATATGAATAAAATACTAGCTTGGCGAAAGAAATTGCCGAGATCTATGTTCACTTGAAAACACTATGTATGTTGAAATTGCGTATACTAGAAATACCGCTCCTGTACAAATTTTGGAAATGTGTTTGCCGTGATTATGTGTCGTATGATTATATGACATATGGATAAATTACTTATTTGGCGAAAAGAATCGCCGTAATACATGTTTGTTTGTATACACTATGTATGTTGAAAATGCGTATTCTAAGAATCATCGTATACGTATAAATTTTGGAGATATAGTTATCATGGTTATTTGCTGTAGTAATATACTATACATGGATAAAATACTCACTTGGCTAAAGGATAGCCCTAATACATGTTTTGCTAACATACACCATGTATGTTGTAATAGTGTATTCTAAGTGTTGTGAAAATGACTGAATGAGTATAGAATTCTCATTCGTGCTTGCCATGACTAATTGTCATGGATAATTGATTGTTGTATTGGCAATACCCCTTTGACGAAAGGATTTACCCTAAATCACGCCACGGCCAATACACACTATATATGCTAAAATGTGTGGCCCAAGTGGTTGTGGAAATGGTGAATGAATATGGAACTTGGTTTCCGGCTTGCCATGACTATCCGTCATGGGTGTATGCGTGTTATGATTGGGGTAACTCCCTAGTGAAAGGATTTGACCTTATACCTCTGTGATTAACATATGTCATGTATGTTGATTTCTGTATTTTAAAGTGTTTGTTGAAATGTCTGAATGAGTAGTAGTTAGTAAATTGTAATGTTTAAGGGTGTTGAGATTGGATTCTCAACTATCCTAGCGACGTGTATGATTACCTCCATGAGGTTGATCACCTAAACCACTTACTTACAATACATGTGTTTGTTACAACATGCTTTATATCATGCTTTATAATATGCTTATAACATGCCTACTAGCATGTTTAAATTACTTTATTTATCATGCTTGAATTGCTTTGTTTATAATGCTTTACTCCACATGCTATGGATGACAATTGATTGTGCTTGGGGCTATGATTATAGTCCAGACAATCGGTACTAGATTGGAGATCGTGGTTGAGTTTCATGTCGCCACGTGAGATCTGTTCGACGAACTCGAGTCGTATTTCGGTTGGCGATAGTGGTTGGCCACGCGAAGTGCTTATGCACTTCATGTCGTTCAACTTGTTGTGCGCTCGAGCTAGCCGAGCTCGTCATGTAACCCGATTTGTCTAATGTATGTTCACCATGTTTGGTCGCTAATGCTTGAACCTAGGGTACCAAACTTACCAGTGGAATCCCTTTTAACCATGGTACCTCGATCCGCTAAGACTCATGAGCCGGGCATGGTGGTATGGGACACCGTGGTCGAGTCAATTTGTCGGCCTCTGCTGGGAAATTTGCGTGCCTCCCCGTAGTGACCAAAGTGAGCAACTCAACTCGTGAGCCGATTATGGTAGTATGGGACACTATATTCGCGCTGTCGGCCTACATTGATAAGGTGATGGGGAGGGTGCAACCTTTATGCGTAATGACCACAGCGACCCTTTGTAGTGACCGCGAGCATACTCTGAAGTTGCGGCGTGCCTTAGGGTTCGCCGCGATATATAGAGTATGAACTAGGCCTGTTTTACGTATAGTTGTATCGTGATGAATCGTTTAAGGGGTGATGGGGGAGTGGTGCAACCTTTGTGCGTAACGACCTTGGCGACCTACTGCGGTGACCTAGAAAACACACCATCGTCGATATTAACTAGGGACCGACGACCCTAGATTGGATCATGTTTGGATATGATCAAGGGAGGTACCTTAGTTTCCCAATCCTGCGTTTGAAATGAACTAATTAAAAACTCGGTAATCATACTTATCATGCATCGCATGTGCCTGGAAGATGTGGAGCAACGTGGGATGTAAGCATGCGCGAACGTGAGATGGTGTCGCTTGAGGGAGTATGTCGGAGAGGGCATCCATCATACCGCATTCATACTTGCATTAATCGAGTAACTAGGAGTGTTTGATTTCTTGCTTTATCATTCTTGCTTGATTTGTATTGATAACATGATAACTTATGTCTTATCGTTCCACCGAGTTAGCTACTCACTCCCACGTTACGGGACGGTGTTGTACACACCAAACAGATTTGTTGAGTTTCAGGTGATGGCGATGCTTGTGAAGCGAGCCGGACTACTTCTATGGTGATGAGGAGGAGTTCTCCTATACGTATCTCTCTGACAGTCTATGAAGACACGGTATTATCTTGTGAGGGCTATGGTATTTGGGATAGGAGACTTTACACGTCATCACATTAGGTATATTTTAGAATTGTCCTTGTAATTATTTAACCCGGAAATGTTATCACACTCTGGAGACTCATCATAGTTTATATATTTTGTCTATCTATTACAGTCTTCCGCTTGCAAAATTAACTGTCTCTGGAGTATGATATGCTATTTTGGCTTAATCTCACTCATGTTCAATGCACGAATACAGTCAACATTCAATCATCATTCATTTTGTTGCATAAGTGATGTTCTGGAACTCGGGAGTTGAGTTTATGCTCGACCCCCGATTTTCAGGGCGTTACATCCAGTTTGTCCATTTGTTTTGCCAACTCATTTTGGGATGTGGTCCCAAAAATTATGTAGATCCAAATCTCAGGTGAACCACCCAATGGGGTTTGGACTCCCACCATTAAAATCTTCTTAAGGGCCACAAAAGCTTTGGATTAAGTTGATATTTGGGTTTCCCATCTTCTAAGTCCATGTGACCTTATCAGCAGGTTAGATGGCAAATAAACTTTACAATGGGCTTAGGAAGTTTTTAGTAGTGGGTATTCAATCATCACTGTTTTCCTCTAATGTGATCAATTTGAGATTTGGATCTACCTCATTCTGGGACCATGTACTAAAATAAGCTGGCGAAATAGATCGACAATGAACATATATATATATATATATATATATATATATAGGTGGGCCCTATGGTCAAGGCCTCACCCACTAAGCTAAGTAGTCCGGCCCAAGATGACTAACCTCGGGATTTCCTAGTTCAATCCCGACCCATTCACAGGCTTTAAATTTTAAGACCAGGGTACTTCAACCTAAACTCTGCTCAAGGCGGCCAGGCCCAAAGGCCAACAGGCCAACCCAGTCCATTTACACCCCTATAGGTACTATGGGGTTGAGTTCTGTAGGCCCTACCATGATGTGTGTCAAACATCCACACCATGCAATGCATTGGTGGGTCCCCTCTAGATTATGGTATATCTCTACATGCGCACACACTCATGTAGTAAAATTTTCACAGTAACCTATACTTATAACGCTTACCCACCGATGCCCCACCACCCCCGCCTTTAACTTTGTGATTTTTTGTATTTTTATTTATGATGTTAAACTTATATGTATTTATGCGTGAATGAATGTGATGTTGATAAGATTTTTTATGTTTGGATCAATGTAGTTTATGTTTGGATGGATTTACTAGTTTGCGTTTAGATGGATGTGAATGTGAATATGATTAATTATATTATATAACAGGTGTATATCAGGATGAATATGATGAAATATATTGTAACAGGTGTATATCAGGAATTTTGTGCAGAAATTTGTGCTGGAATATTTTTTTTTAAAGAGACTTTTACCTACAAAAATTTTCGTCGGTAAAAGTTTTTACGTATTTTGTAATGATGAAATTGTTCATCGCCAAAAGTTTTGTAATTATTTTTAGCGACGAAAACTATCGTCACTAGAAGTTTAACATTTATTTTTTAACGATGAAAATATTCGTCGCTAAAAGTTTTGTAATTATTTTTAGCGATGAAAACTATCGTCGCTAAAAGTTTAACATTTATTTTTTACCAACAAAAATATTCATCGCTAAAAGTTTTGTAATTATTTTTAGTGACGACAACTATCGTCGCTAAAAGTTTAACATTTATTTTTTACCGACGAAAATATTCGTCGCTAAAAGTTTTGTAATAGTTTTTAGCGACGAAACCTATCATCGCTAAAAGTTCAAAATTTATTTTTTACCAACGAAAATATTCGTCGCTAAAAGTTTTGTAATTATTTCTAGCGGCAACAACTATCATCGCTAAAAGGTTAACATTTATTTTTTACCGACAAATATATTTGTCGCTAAACGTTTTATAATTATTTTTACCAACGACAACTATCGTCGCTAAAAGTTTAACATTTATTTATATTAAAAGTTTTTAGCGATGAAAACATTCGTCGGTAAAAGTTGTATAAATATTTTTAACTGCGAATAAATTTTCGTCGGTAGAAGTTTTTTACCGACGAAACAATTCGTCGGTAAAAGTTTTTTTAGTGACGAAAAAGTTCATCTCTAAAACGCTTGCCTTTGCAGATGATTCAAATTTTTTGTCGATAAAAACCTTTTGCGTCGGTCTTTTAGGGACGAATTTAGCGACGAAAATTTTCGTCGATAAATGTGGGATTTCTTGTAGTGATTGGACCACATGACTCATACATCTTACATTGTGTGATTGTGATTACTGTACGCCTTAGCGACATTAGGGCTGTGACCTCCACAAGCATGTCGTCGATGACTAGATGGGACACCGAAAATGTTTGAGTTCGAGCATTTGGGCACTTTAGATGTACATGAATGAAAGTCCCTAAACCTTCCAGGCCAAGAGATGCCCCAACGTCGAGACCGAGTGGATACATGAGCGCCCGAGTACCGAATACCAGTAGACCGCGTCTCCCACTGTGTCGTGGTTGGTTGGGAGGGGGTTGTGGCCTTATCCGCTCGAGAGTAGTGGGTATAGCTAGGCTTAGTTTGACTAGCTCGTGGATAGGTCCACTATCGACTTGCTGGGTATATATTAGTTGACTATCGGCCACACGGATAGTGAGGTCTCTTCCACTTGCATGGTTACTTGTCCAGTGGGCAGCGATTGCATGTAGAGTGTATTAAACCCCGGTGATCATCCCAGAAATGTACAATACTGATATGTGAAGTTATTGAGCATGAGTTGCATACTCAATATTATACTCATTCATTCATTCACTATCCACTCGGGCTGGTAGTGTACAACTAATTGTTGTATACCTTCATAGTGGCCAGGATTTTAGTTGTGGCCCGCAACTAACATGAGATTAGGAGTTTACCACATTGAGTCTATCTATCCAAATTTAAGTATTGGACTAGTTTGGACAAAAGTCCCTTGTGATAGACCCCAGTAGCTTGCGATACTACATACTATCATCCCGACTTCACGTTATAGCTTGATCATTTCATTTGCACCGCATATTGCATTACATCCGTGACATATGACATTTTGAGTTACTATGTTGTTGCATTTATATGACCTAGATGAGGCTGATGGTATTCGTAGCTCTTTAGAATTACACATTGTATTGTAACCTCGGTATCTGATATTTGGTTCATTGTGTTTCCACATTTCATACCCGACTTACATTACTTTCACAGTATATGACATTAGCTTGTTATATCTTTTCATCACATATCCTGGACGAGGTTGATGATATTTTATGGACTTGTCAGTATTTTTACTTACTTTAATATTGTATGGTTCATGGACTTACCAGTATTTCCGTTTACTCTGATATTGCATTCTGAGCACGCATATATGCTCACACACTTACACCACCCTTTAAGATTTCTATAAGCTTATGTACGATAGATGCGTGCAGGTAATGTTAGGTTGTAGCAGCGTCAAGCTTAGAGCATGTAGCCGTCTTCTAGAGCATGCATATACTGCTCACACACTATGGTGACCCTACTAATCTTTGGATCCTGGATCAGAAATGATCAAAACTGGAGTACTACTCAACCTCATAATCTTAACGGTAGGGAGCTATGTCAGAAAATCTCTAAGTTATTCAAACTCGGGGATCTAACCATTCTAGGTTCTCAACAATCATAGAGTGTAGGGTAGCTATCAGCAAATATGTGATGTTATCCTCAGGTATTCCTAAGTTATGCTATGATACCAACTTCTATCACGCCCGAAACCCAGAAATCGGATTCACAGGAATCCCGATCGCCGAATCCGATGCTGACAGCCTCCGTAGTACCCCGTTCTCGGCTCCTAGCATCCATACGTCAGATTCCGATTCTGAGACCCTACAAGGAGGATTTTTTTTTGTGCATTTAACTCGCAATAAGCATAACCACAAGATTACTCAATTCACAAAGGCAATATCATCATCATCACATATCCACTAATATAATCATCTGAGTACAATGCTGAAAGGGAAATACATATATCAAAGCTCCAGAAGACGACTGCATGCTCCAAGCTCAACGCTGCTGCAACCTAACATTACCTGCATGCATCTATCATGCATAAACTTATAGAAAGCTTAGAGGGTGGTGTAAGTGTGTGCACAAGGTAAGTGCCAAGTAAGCAATATCAGAGTAATCAGAGTAAGTGGAAATACTAACAAGCCCATAAATCATACAGTATCAGAAATAAGCAGAAATACTGACAAGAGCATGAATTATCCGAGTAAACAGAAATATTGACAAGATCATAAATCATACAATAACAAAGTAAATGAAAATACGGACAAGTCCATGAGTCAGTTAATATCAGAATATGTAATATAAAACAGCTATGCAAATGAGGAGTCATAAAGGGCCAAATATCAGATGCCGAGGATGTGATGCAGTATGCAATTCCTGATGGGTTCACGAATAGCGTCAGCCGTATCTCGACCATATAAATGCAGAAACACAGTAACCCAAAATGCCATATGACGTGGATGTAATGCAATATATGGTACGAATGGAATGACCATGCTAGAGTGTGAAGTTAGGATGATAGTACATAGTATCGCAGGCTATGGGGTCCATCACAAGGGCCTTCTATCCAAACCAGTCCCATACCTAAATTTGGATAGTCAGACTCAATGAGGTAAACTCCTGATCTCAGGTTAGTCGCGCGCCCAACCGAAATCATGGCTATGCGAAGGCACACGTAACAAATAGTTTCGCACCACTAGCCCAAGTGGATAGTGAATGAATGAATGAATGAGTATGCAACTCCTGCTTAATAAGTCCACATATCAGTACAGTTCATCTCTGGGATCATCACCGGGGTTTAGTACACTCCAAATGGCACTGTCTCTCTCCCAGCAGCACAGTCCAAGTGAGCGTAAGAAACCTCACTATCCGCCTAGCCAATAGTCTGCCAATACCTATCCGGCACGTCGATAGTGGACCTATTCACGAGCTGGTCAAACTTAGCCTAGTATTGCCCCCTACCCTCGGGCGAGTAAGGCCACACCCCTTTCCAACCGACCACGACACAGTGGGAGACGCGGCCTCCTAGTATTCAGCCCTCGTGCGCTCATATATACACTCCGTCTCAACGTTGGAGTCATCTCCTGGCCACAGAGGTTTAGGAATTTTCACCCAGGGACATCTATGGCGCCTGTATACTAGAACCCAAACATTTTCGGTGTCCTATCTCGCCATCCACGATATGCATGTGGAGGTTACGACCCTGATGTCGCTAGGGAGTATAACACACAATGAAAGATGCATGAGTCACACAATCCAGTCATGCATTAATCCTGCGCATACCGTGCGCTCATGTGAGATAACCTCTGCCTATCAGGGAGTCTCATAACAATACGCTCAATGACATATGCAATGATCAACCATGTCTCATAACAAACATACAGATGATGTGTATGGGCATATATCATGATGTTATGCTGTCACATACTCATAATCAGTATCAATAACCGGCATCGACAATCGACCTCGACAATGTGGACATTTAACCAACATTTCCCCTGAGGAATGGCCCTCATAGATCCTAACATATAATTGGTCCACAGCCTCACACAAAAGCCTAATATACAACACAATGGGCCTTACTTAAGGGCCACATATACACAATAGGTGGGCCCTACTCATGGGCCTCATACATATCACGATAGGCCTTGCTCATAGGCCATGAATACCTCACAATGGGCTCCATCTCCTGGCCCTAAAATGCATCACAATAGGCCTCATCACATAGGCCTTAAACATGGGCTGAATACACATCACAACAGGCCTTAAATAAAGGCCACATTTACATCACATTGGACCCCGACAATAAAAAATTAGGAATCGGCCACGACAAATCAGATCGGTAATCAGCCTCGACCGATAATCGGCAATTGGCTACGACAATCAGAATCAGTAAGAGGCCTCGATAGATAATTGTCAATTAGCCATGACAATTTAGAATCAGTAATCGGCCTCGATCGATAATCGGTACTGATAATTAGCATCGTTAATCAGTACCGACGATAAGCATTGATAATCGGCCATGACAACCAGCATATGTAGACAAGGCGGGGTTCATAGATGGACAACCAATCAACCATAATATAAAGATCGGCTTTCAACCGTGGTTATATCAAATCCGATAGCACGGAGCCATCCGTCTATGGCGAATGGGGCCCACTTATTTGGGTTAACCCATGAAGAGAATGGGCCTAACAAGGCCTAAGGGAAGGTCACAATGAGGATATTTAACTATCATTGTCTGTCAATGTGGACATTCAACCAACATTGCTCCCAAGGAGAGGCCCACATAGAGCCAAACATACAGTGGGACCACGACCTCATACAAGGGTTTGATATACATCATAATGAGCCAAATACATGGGCCTAATATACATCACCATGAGCTACGACCCATGGTCTCCTGATACATCATAATGGGCTAAGACCCATAGTCCTCAATATACATCAAGTGCACTGCATTAATGGGTCTCATATACATGACAGGTGGGCCCTACACATGGGTCTTGAAGACATCAAATGGGTCACGTACCTGAGCCTCGAATATGTCAAGTGGCTACACATCATGGGCCTAGTACATATCACAATGGGTCTTGCCCATAGGCCACAAATACAACTTATTGGGCCTCTTAAATACAATGAGTGGGCCGCACAAGTGGACGGTATGGGTGAAAACGCACAACATGGTGGGCTTGTATAGTGCACGCGGGTCCACCACACGCAGGAAGTGGGCCTTGTGCCATCAAGACGGGTAGACAGTGCGGATATAAAATACATACATCAGGGTGAGTCCCACCATTCAGCAGCTAGATGGTGCAAATATACAATACACTTATCATGATTGGATCACACATTAAAATGGGCCTTATGTACATCCCATTGGGCCTCGACCCATGGGCCTCAAATACCAAGGTGGGCCTCATAACATGGGCCTCATATATGTCAAAGTGGGCCTCAACAATGGGCCAAAAATACATAAAGATGGGCCTAATCACGTGGGCCTCATTTATATCCAGGTGGGCATCAACATCGGGTCTCATATATCACACCGGGCCGAATCAATTGGCCGATCGAATGGGCCGCGCCAATCATCCATTAATAGAGATCATTATAGAGTATTAAATAAATAAATAAATAAATAAAATGAATCATATCCAAAGATCATTTGAACCATACTACAACTAACAGTGGTGATACTAACTTCCCACTTTCAACTTCCAGTGGGCCCACCACAACATTTAATTTACATCCAGACTATCCCCATGGTCACGAGGACCTGGGTAGACAAATATCATATCGATCCAAGACTTTTATAACCCAAAAGGGGTTTCAAAGGTAGGCATTCACTCCACTATTTTCTGTAGTGTGGTCCACCTGAAAATTTGGTTCTGTCTCATTTTTAGTCTCAAGCCTTAAGACGATCATTCATAATGGTAGGACAGCTTAATTGGATGCAACACATGCAGCATGGTGGACTCCCATGTGGGCCCACTATAACATTTATTTTCCATCCAATCCTGGGCCCACTGAAATGCTTATTTGCCACCGAACCTGTTGGTAAGACCACGTGAGCAAGGGCTCCACTATAATGTTTATTTTACATCCAACCTGTTGATAAGGCCATGTGGCAAGGGGCCCACCAAAATGTTTATTTTAAATCTCACCTGTTGATAACATCACATAGACCTGGATGGAAAGAAAAATAATAATTTCATATTGATCCAAATTTCTGTTATCCCCAAAGGGGGGTTTCAACGGTTGACGTTCAATCCCACATTGTTTCCTGTGACGTGGTCACCTGATCACTAGCTGGATGGAGTGGATAGAACACGTACATCATGGTGGGGGCCACCGTCCACTGCCGTGGATGGACGGCATGAATGAAACACTTGCATCACAGTGGGTGTCACCACTCACTGTTGTGGACAGTGTGGCAAGCCACACATACCACAGAGGGTCCCATGTAGGGCCCATCAAAATGTTTATTTGCAATCCAACCCGCCCATTATGTGTTTCCCATAAAATTAAGGGTCCAAACCAAATTTCAAGTGGGTCCAAGCTTCATGTGGACCCCAGAAATCATTTCTGAGTGGTTTAACATACCTTCATATAAACGGTGGTGATGTGGGCCATCTAAGAACTACTCATGGCTGATTTTTGGAACCGATGCCTCAACGAAGGGGTCTCAATAAATGGACGGTAGGGATTTAGAACACACATCATGGTGGGGTCCACAACTAGGGCCAATGGGGACCACCCCTTTTTACGTGTATGTCATGACAGCAAGGTGCTTGCCACCTTTTTGTATGTATATTTTTTTTGTTATCCTAGGTGGGACCCACATTAACTAGATCTACCCCGTCCATTGTATGTGTCCCACAAAATTAAGGGTCCAAACCAAATTTCAGGTGGGTCCAAGCTTCACGTGAACCCCAACAATTATTTTCCTAAGTTTTAACGGCAAACACCACTGTTTCCTATGGTAAGGCCCACTCGATTATCGGATCACCTTCAGTTTTCATCTCAACGCCTAAAATGTTCTGAGGAGGGGGAATGACTTGGATTATATAAATACATCAGGGTGGGGCCTGCATGTGGGGTCCACCTCAAAATTTCCCTTTAACTGACGTTAGTACATACCCATGTCAGTTCACACTACACTGTTAGTAGCCCTACAACGTCCAGCGTCCCTTGAACACTGGACAGTTGGGTACACATGCATCAGGGTGGGTCTTTCAACACAGGTATCATGGTGGGTCCCACTGGACGTGGCCCACAATGGATATACATATACGTACATTATATTATTATAATATGTTGTATATGATGATGGGTTTCTCCTAAAATGCGGTGGGCCGCACCGTTTGATGGATGGATAGAGTAGATTTTACATAATTGGTGGGGCCCACTACATTTTAGGGAAAGATAAAGAGAGAGGGAGAGAGAGAGAGAGAGAGAGAGAGAGAGAGAGAGAGAGAGAGAGAGAGAGAGATACACTGTGAGATAAGAGGGGACCCCTCCACTATGGGCCCCTTATCATATACATCAAAATGGGCCTCACCATCTAGTGGGCCCTAAAAAATGAGATTTAATGGTGGATCACCCACCTTTCAGTCTTCTCCTTGGTTCCTTAGCCTCCTATGCTCCTTGCCAACACGTTTAACGGTGTAGATGATGAATGGAAGGTGGGGATGAGAGATGAGAGAGTGGGCCACACTTGTTGCTTGGGAGAAGATGAGCTTAGACGTGTGGAGCTCTTTTGCTTAGGAGATTTTTTTTTGAGAAAACTGAGGGAGAGAGAGAGAGAAGTGATGGGAGATATGGATGGAAGGGATGGGTGGAGTGGTTGTAATAAATGGAGATGGGTTGAGTTGAAAAAAAATGGGTAAAGGAGGGATGGTGAGTGGAGAGGGAGAGTTGACTTGTAAAACGGAGGAATGGGGTGGTTGTACTTGGGTAAGGGTGTATTAATTAAGTGATCGATGGGACATGTCGTAGAGATTCCCTCGAGACTCGCAATGCATGGCGATTCTTTAGAATGAACGCAGACCGACATTTCTAGCCTAGGTATCGATTTGATATGTAAGTTGCGACGTTAGAACCGCGGTGATGGCACGATCGCCAAGGTATAGGTTTCAGTTCGAGCTGACTTCGGCATGCAGGTCTCGGCTTAGGGTCGTACGCAAACGTCGGATGCGGGTTGAGGATTGCTGGAATTTTACCGGTATGATTGCATAAGCCTACGGAACGGTATGGATTAGGGCATGGGTCTTACACGCACAGTCATATCCATCATAAACTAGTTTGTATATTATTCAACTTTCAAATAGTCTGTGATTGGATCCTCTACTGGGCTTGAAAGCCAATAGAGTTACTCTTGAGCAATCCTAATATATGTTTGTTGTTAGCATTGGAGTCATAGGATTTCAGATTATTATAAAATTCTTAAAAAGTCCTATTCACCCCCCTCTAAGACATATTGGCATATTCCTACTTCAAGTAAAGTGGTTTTCACCGCAATTTCACTTGGTATCAGAGCAGGTTTCTCTTAAGGGCTTCACCGCCTAGAGAGTGATCTTGACTGAAGTTGGGAATATGGCCAAAGGAGAGCGCTCATTAGTCACTAGGCCTCCAGTATTTAATGACTCAAATTATGCATACTAGAAGGCTAGAATGCACTACTTTCTGAGATATTTGGACCATAATGTTGGGGACATAGTTGAAAGTGGATATGTGCCACCATCTGAATAAATTATACTTGATAGTGGTACAACCATCACAAAACCCAAACCCAAACCCAAAGAGAAGTGGACAACGTTCGATAAAGAAAGACAAACTACTGAAGCTAAAGCTATGAACACCATCTACTGTGTCGTGTCCCAAGATATATTCAATTAAATAAGTATTTGAGGGACATCTAAAGCAGCATGAGATCTATTGGAAATAACCCATGAAGGCACAAGTACTGTGAAGAGGTCCAAACTACAACTACTGACCTTAGTGTTCGAAAGTCTCAGAATTGAAGAGCATGAGACCTTCATGGAGTTCTTCACAAAGTTGAATATCATTTGCAACTCCATGGGTGGATTGGGAGAAAAAGTTCCGGTTCCAAAAATCTGTAGGAAAATACTTAGATCACTGCCGGAACGATTTAATCCCAAAGTAATAACTATTGAAGAGTATAGGAATATTGATGAAATGAAAGTAGAAGAACTGGTAGGTTCCCTACAAACTTTTGAACTACACTTCAAACAAACCCACAAATCCAAAACTACTATTCTAAAAACTTCAAAGAAAATAACAAACGAGGACAATGGAACTGAAAAAGATGATGAAGATGAGGAAGTGGCTTTGCTGGCATAAAGATTCATGAAATTCTTTCAGAAAAATCGTGGCCATCCTACCCGAGGAAGAAAGATGGACAACAGACCTTCTACGAGAAAATTTGGTAAAAAGACCAAAGAACCATAATTTTATGCCTGTCAGAAGTATGAACATCTGTCTATTGAATGCCCAAACAAAAAAACTAAGGGCAAGGCAATGACTGCCACATGGGATAATACAGAAGAGTCAAACTCAAAATTTAGTGACTCAAAGAGCGATGGTGACCAAAAATCCTTAAAAATCCTTATGGTCTCCACCACTCCAATCATTCCCATTAAAACTGAAAATGAAAAGGAACCATAAGCCATTGAATCATTTCCATCTGATAATGAGGAAACTGGAGGAGAAGAAGAGGAAGAACAGAATAAACTACAAGATGCCGATAATCAACTTTACATTCATAGCATCAACATTGTTATAAAACTTGGTATATCTGAAAACAAAAAGGAATTGCTGTAAAAAGACTTGGATAAAACTCTGGAAATTAATACACATCTAATGAATGACTTACAGCAATATCATTCAGATAATGATAGACTTGAAAGAATCAACACCTTCCTTAAAACAGAGTCTGAAAAACTAAACCAACAGGTTGAGCAATTAAAAGATAAAAACATGCTCCTTCAAAATGAGAATCACACACTCCTGTTTGATTTAGAAGAATCGAGAAAAATTGCTAAGCTAAACTATAAGTTTTCTCAAAGTGGTGAGAAGTTAGAAAAACTTTTAGGTATGGGAAGACCTGGAAAGGACAAGAGTGGCTTAGGATATGATAAGTTTAAATCAAAATATGGAAATACAACATCATTGGCTGAAAAATCTGTTGCTTCAGGAAGCAACACAAGAAACACTCCTGTTTGTCATATATGTGGTGATTCTGGACATTACAAGTTTAAATGCATATCGTCTAGGAGGACTCAATATAACTCTAGTAAAAAGCATAGTGGAAAATTCAAACCAACTAGAGAAATACAAAATGTCAGGAGTCCACCTACGAATATGAATAGAAGAAACACACATCAATCTCCACCTAGAATGACTAACAGAATGAAGGAAGTAGTGAATCAAGTGGCTGAATTAAACAAGAAAACTAAATCTACCACAGTAAAAATTCCTGTCACAAAATGGGTTCTAAAAGAAAAGAATCATTGTCTCATTACTCACTTAAATCATATAACAGGCAATGATACTAAGTGATACCTAGATAGCGGTTGCTCAAGACATGTCACCGGTGACAAATCCCTTCTTACTAACTATTCAAATCTTAATGATGGGATAATCACCTATGGAGATGGAAGCACCGCTAGGGTAATTGGACAAGGAATTATCAAAGGAATAGATTTGCTCAAAAATGAGAATGCCTTCTGCATAAAAGGATTAACGCATAATCTTTTAAGCATTTCTCAAATATGTGATGATAAGCATGTGGTTACATTCAACAAAGACCAATGCGAGATCTTAGACCTCTCAGGAAAATCAGTGATGAAGGGTTCTCGCACAAATAACCACTGCTATGTCATCAAAGGTAAAGGAAAGGATGATCCCTATGCCTAGAAAGATTGGGCATAGAAAAACAAGTCCAGTTCTTGCATCCAGATCTGGATAGTTACTGAAAAGATGCAATTTTGCTAAAGCTTTAAATGATATATTTGAGGATCCTCTCCTCAATATTTTTTTTGCATATAAACAGTCTGATGTTTATAATTTTGATGTGTACAGTGACTGTACAAAATTTTGCTGTGTATACTGTTAACTAATAGATATACTAAAAGTATACATAAAGGGTTGTCTAAATGCTGAAAATTGAAAACATTCATCCTCGACATATCTATCGATAAGTCATTCTCGATTAATCGATCCAGGGTCGATATCATCGACGACTCTTCGGAATGTAAAAAGTTAAATGATCGAGAATGATATCGAAGATGGTCTCAATAACATCGGGGGAGTTACATCGATATCATTGAAACACTGGTCGATGATGTTGAAGACTGCCGCCCGATAAAAGGCGGTCGAGCGGAAAATTTTTATTTTTTTCGAAAAAGGGCATTCCAATTTTTTTTTGGTCATCCCCTTAGCCGGAGGTACATCGTGGGTCCCGGAAGCTCCTCAAGAACTGGTATTATCCTTCTAATCCTTCCATTCCACAGTTTATCTTGCTTTTTGGTCGGGTATTTTCAGTTTCTTTAAAAGAGGATTTTTGTCCGTTCTTCCCAAATCTGTCTTTATGAGTGAGGACAAAAAAATGGTGTCGGGACCTGGGGAGTCATCCAGAGCCTCTCGACGAAAGACCCTTGCCTCAAAAGAAAAGGCAAGAGCTCCCGAATGAGGGACCCCTACTCATCAGAGATCTCAACAAACTTAACGTGGTGGGTCCCAGTTCGACACATCGGCGTCTCCTCCGGCTAGCTTAAATCCACATCCAGCAAAATATACAAGTAGGAAGCTCATTCACGAGAGGAAGGTAGACAGGGATTGTTTAAAACCATACAATCTAGAATCCCTGTTTGTTGTAATCGACTGGTTGCCCGTCCTAGATTTCGGTGGGCCAAGCCAACTTGAACGAACACGCAACTTCTTAGCTGCATGTCACTCACCCGTGTCTGATCCTCCCTCTATCATGGTCTCTCGAGATGGTGATGATGTACCGATCACTCCTGCTACAATGGCAAACATCCTCGGGCCGACGATGGCACCAGAAGGTCTCCTTGAAATGGACCTCGAAGATGTTGAAATCCGGTCCATGGTTACTAAGTACCTATGTCATGGTAGAGACATCCCTTGGTATCAAGGAAATGCGTTGAAATCTAGGTACATTGAACCACAATTTCAGGTGTTGCACGGTATCTTCACCACAAACATCTATCCGAGAAGTACCAACAGGTCCGACCTCACAAGATTCATGACCATGATAGTGTATGCAATAGCCACCGGGATAAAAATCTGCCTCCCAACTCTGATTGTGCATCAGTTGGTCTATGTCGTTCATACATCCAGGGATCCTCACCTACCCTATCCCTGGATCGTAAGCATAGTATGCAACACCATTGGCTTCCCAACGATGAGTGATCTGGAACTTACCCTCCAAGTCTTCAATAAGAACAACATTCGAAGGATGGACTTGAAGTTCCACAAGTATCCCGAGGATCCAGAGGAAGGCATTTGTTCATTCCCCGAGTATAGGGTTGTGATGTAGTAATAAACTCGATGAGACTGAGGTCGATTCCCAAGGGACTGAAACCTATACGTTATCTGAAACTAAATAGAACTAGAACTAGACTAAGATGAAATCTAAATCGATTGTAATTTGAAGAATAATTGTGAAATATTAACCTAAAACTTAAGGAATTCAGAGGAAGGAAACTAGGGATTCAAAGGATCCACTTGTAAAGATCAGGGAGATCTTATGCCTGTATCAAAACTCAACTGGACTTAGAGTCCCATCTTCATCCAGTTGAAGAGTGTAACCATGGAAATCAAACTGAACTTGTTTTGATATAGTTATAAAGAGATGAAAGATATATGAATTAGAATGGATTCCATCACCAAATCATGTCCAGGAGACAAAGTAAACAACAAAATTAAACTAATTACCAACCAATCAACATGCTATGAAGGTTAAGAAGGGTACTATCATCCAACCATGCCCAGGAGATGATGGTGAACAATAGTGCTTCCTGATGTCATAAACATAAAAAAGAAAGGAACATGCTTAAAGCCATTGCAGACCCATTGTAATTTCAGTCACAACAGACCATTAAAAACTAAAAACATTCCCTTAATTAACTAAAATCAACATCAGTTCGGTCTAAACAAAAAGGTCTTCCCATCATGCTACAAGCTTCACCTCTTAGCCCTAGCTACGAGGTTTAGCCACACATGAGTGGATGAGATCTCTTAAGAAAAGAAGTAAAACAAGAAACAGTGAAAATAAAGGAAATTCGGAATACAATTTATCTCCCTGCTCCACGTCCAGCTGTAAATTTTCTGAAAGATGATGCCTTTACTCTCTCTCTCTCTCTCTTTATAGCTTCAAAGGAGTCCGTGGAGAGAATAAACTTCATGTAGAAGTCTTCTTTACGCAGCAATAGTCGGCGTGCATTTCCTTTACGCATGCGTAACAGAGCTTACACTGTATGATTGGTTGGACCCATCATTGAATCTAACGGAGAAATCCAATCTGTTCATTGGATGCATGACAAAAAACCAATCAGGAAAGGCCTTGTTTTGTATGTTCTTTAATGTGGCCCATCGATTCTGTGCTTCCACCGTTCATCCTCGCTTTTGAAAGCTCTCTCCCTGCGTGCGTGCATGGGTTTGAAAGAACCCCTCTTGTACGGTCAGTTCGGCCCTCTGGTGCGACTAGACGGTCCAGATTGACCACTTGTATCCGTGATGGTAGCCCACAAGTTCCGTCCGCAAGTCTCTGTTGTGAAATAGAGCTTGCGGGCCGTGAGTTCTGATGATCGGTGGGCCCCAAAATGATGATGTATGGAAGATTCACTCCGTCCATTATTTTTATGACGAAAAACCATCCAAACGAGCTAAGCCCGACTTGATTTCTGTGCAGCCCACATAAATTTGTATTGCACCGTCCATTCTCCGTTGGACGGTTGAAAACCATTCTTCGATGTTTTTCTGACAATTCTCCACCTAGGCTTGGATCATACATCCTCTGTAAACCTGATAGATGGTCCGGATCTTCAAACCGCATGATGAGTGGGGCCCACTAGCAAAAAATGGACAGACAGCGCAAAGACGCTGTCCATTCTTCCACGGAGGAGAGAGGAAGACGGGTCAGCGTGCGCTGACCCGTTTCCTATTTTTTTGGTACACAGCGCGTGTAAGTGTGCTGTGTACACTCACACCCTCTAGGTAGGGTCCATCGTGACGTTTATGAGAAATCCTCTCCGTCCATCTGTTTTCCCGCCTTAATTAAGACGTTGAGTCTAGAATTGAAGCATATCTAGAGATCAGGTGAGTCCCACTTAAGGATTTAAGGGGCTGAACTATCAATTGGGGTACTTCCCTAGTGATCCAATGGCTGATTTTTAACGTGTACAGTTAATTTATGGGCCTCAGGCCCTGTATGAAGTTTCGAGCCGAACGAATGGTGAGAACCATATGATCTTGCATTCTGGACATCTTTCAGGCCACTTGAACTTCAGTTTCTCAATTTTCTCGGATTCCTGGCGTGTAATTCCGTTGATCATGGTCCCCTGGGGTCTGTCCCTTGCTTTGGTGTCATCAGAGAGTCAATTACCTGCTTTTAGCATCTTATTTCAATCCCGCTCGTAAATATACCTTGCACCACAAACACGATTAAAATATACCATTAACAGCATCTTACTCATAAATCTAGGCAGTAGCTAGGGTCTAATATGCAATATTTGACCCTCAACACAACCCCAACTAGCATTTTGCTAGTCCCGAGCAAAATATGCAAAAAATAAGTTGAGAATTACAAGACAATTTTAATAAACTCAAGTGATTTTGCAAAATAATCTGGATACGAGAATTATAAGATTCCTGAATGTTGAGTATTACTTTCTCCTGTACTCAAGCACACGATAAGCTTTATAACCAATTTCAAAGTATTACTCCACCAATTAAAAAGCTTCTAAACATTAAGATCCATGGGTGTATAGTGTAATCTCAGCTTAACAACATTAAGAATTCCATTTGTCAATTTCCATGATAACGTTGATGATCCAAAGAGCATTCAAGACAACCAAAACCTAAACCAGCACTTGCCTCACAGTTCTTCCTTTCATTCTTCCAACTTTTGACACTTTTTTTTTTAATAACGCCGAGGGGAATTAGATCTTCACCTATAGGGAGCAAACCTTTGGTGAAGATCAGTCGCCCAATATTTTTCGAATGTTAACCATGGGGAATCGAACATACACCTATAGGGAGCAAACCTATGGTGAAGTTCATTCGTCCAACCCTTTTCGCAGGCAGTTATCTTGTAGCTGGGTAATTTCTTTTTCTTTCAGTCTTCTTATTGAACATGATTGACAAATTTCCTCAAGTTGGTTCCTTCCATGCTTAATGATCACTAAGTTACAATTCAATATCGAACTGAAACCTTAGTGTGCAAGCGAGATGTGTCTTATGAAATCAGGACTCAATCAATGTTTACAACTTCCAATCATGGATTAATAATTTGAACTTAGCGGTGAAATCTACCAGACAACTAAATCCAAGAGTCATAAATTACCAACATCACGTATCTTGTAAGTCTAAATGAAGGATATCCATCAAAATCACATCAAAATCACAAGAAATTTCAGAAAAAGTTTTAAAATTTTTCCACAAATTTTGCTCAGGACTAAAAAACACCGATTAAGCAACCTAATCTCCCACCCCCAACCTAAAATCTACATTGTCCTCAATGTAAAAGAATTAAATATGCGATGCACATGGGACAACAGAAGTAAATGAGAAGTGATGGGAAGAGAGTACCTGGGAAGCGAATCAAGAGAGACTTTCCAAAGATATCCGAGTGGGTCAGCACAAGAGAAAAACCAATCAAAGCAAACTATCCTAAAACAATGTATAAAATAAACTATCCTAGTCCTATGAAAGCGAGAAACCTACCTATACCTCCATCAGACTAGGAGATCAATCCTGGTAAACAGGATCATTTAGAGGCATGGACATGTCTTCTGTATAAAATTTCTCGACAAATGGCTTTAATCGATGTCCATTTACTTTAAACTCCTTGCCATTGTAGGGATCTCGTATCTCAACGGCCCCATGAAGATAAACAGTGACAACAATGTAAGGGCCGGTCCAGCGAGATCGAAGCTTACCCGGAAAGAGGTGTAATCGAGAATTATACAAAATGACTTTCTGACCAGGTGTGAATGATTTCCGTAGAATGTGTTGATCGTGAAACGCCTTCATCCTGTATTTGTAAATTTTTGAGTTCTGGTATCCGTCATTCCGGATTTCTTCGAGTTCATTCAACTGAAGTTTATGTAGCAAGCCCGCATTGTCCAGATTAAAATTCAGATTTTTGATCGCCCAATACGCTTTATGTACCAACTCCACGGGCAAGTAACAAGCTTTCCCATAGACAAGTCTAAAGGGAGACATTCCAATAGGGGTTTTAAACGCAGTACGGTAAGCCCATAAGGCATCGGTTAATTGGATTGACCAATCCTTACGGTCAGGGTTAACTGTTTTTTCTAATATGTGTTTGATCTCCCTATTGGAAATCTTAGCTTGTCCACTTGTCTGTGGGTGCTATGGGGTGCTCACCTTATGAGAGATATCGTATTTCCTCATTAAGCTCTCAAATGGCCTATTACAAAAGTGTGAGCCCCCATCACTAATGATGGCTCGAGGCGCTCCGAATCGGGAAAGGATGTTCTCTTTAAGGAATTTAATGACCGTGCGATGGTCATTATTCTGACATAGAATCGCTTCGACCCATTTAGTGTTAGTCTACAGTGAGCAAAATATATAAATTTCCAAAGGATTGGAGGAATGGTCCTATGAAATCAATGCCCCAGCAATCAAATGCTTCTATGATGAGGATGGGATTCAAGGGCATCATATTTCGATGGGACAATGCTCCCAATTTATGACAATGCTCACAAGCCTTGCAAAACTCGTGAGTATCCCTGAACATAGTGGGCCAATAAAAGCCACACTACAGAATCTTGGCCATGGTCTTTTTAGTGGAAAAGTGACCATGACAGGCGAGGCGCTCTGAATCGGGAAAGGATGTTCTCTTTAAGGAATTTAATGACCATGCGATGGTCATTATTCTGACACAGAATCGCTTCGACCCATTTAGTGATAGTCTACAGTGAGCAAAATATATAAATTTCTAAAGGATTGGGGGAATGGTCCTATGAAATCAATGCCCCAGCAATCAAATGCTTCTATGATGAGGATGGGATTCAAGGGCATCATATTTCGATGGGACAATGCTCTCAATTTATGACAACGCTCACAAGCCTTGCAAAACTCGTGAGTATCCCTGAACATAGTGGGCCAATAAAAGCCACACTACAAAATCTTGGCCATGGTCTTTTTAGTGGAAAAGTGACCATTACAGGCTTGTGAGTGACAGAAGAAAATGACACTCTGATGCTCATCGTCTGACACACATCTACTTAGAATTTGGTCTGGGCAATATTTAAATAAATATAGATCCTCTCAGAAAAAGTTGTGCACCTCGGTAAGGAATTTCTTCTTATCTTATGTGGTCCAATGTGTCGGTATGGAACCTGTGACAAGATAATTAGCAATATCAGCGAACCAAGGTGAATGGGAGACTCTATACAACTGTTCATCAGGGAACATGTCGTTAATGTAGGTCACCTCAAGGGAATCAGAGGTATTAAGGTGAAAAAGGTGATCAGCCACTACGTTTTATACTCCCTTTTTATCTTTAATTTTTAAATCAATTTCTTAGAGTAGAAGGATCCATCTTATCAGGCGGGGCTTAGAATCATTCTTAGAAAGAAGATACTTGAGTGTCGTATGATTTGTGTAGATAATGATCTTGGACCCGATCAGGTAAGACCTAAATTTGTCCAAGGCGAACACTATAGCTAAAAGTTTCTTTTTCATAGTTGAGTAGTTCACTTGGGCAGGATTTAGAGTCCTACTCGCGTAATGGATGATGTAAGGCCGCCTATCCTTTCTCTGACCTAGAACCGCTCTAAGAGCATAATCAGAAGCATCGCACATAATCTCAAAAGGAAGGCTCCAGTCGGGTGTAGTGGTTAACATGGCCTTAAGCTCGGTGAAAACTTTCTGACATTGCTCAGTCCACTCGTATGGTACATCCTTTTGAAGAAGATTACATAAAGGACGAGAGAAGAGACTAAAGTCCTTTATGAATCGTTTGTAGATTCCTACGTGTCCTAAGAAGGATCGCACGTCTCTTATGTTCTTGGGTAGGGGTAGGTTAGAGATAAGATCAATTTTTGCCTTATCTACCTTGATTCCCTTGGACGAGATGATATGCCCAAGGACAATTCCCTTCTAAACCATGAAATGACACTTCTCCCAATTAAGTACCAAATTCTTTTCTTCACATCTTTTCAGCACACATTTAAGACTCTCTAAACACTCACTGAAAGATAAACCGAAAATAGAGAAATTGTCCATGAAGACCTCTAGATACTTTCCCACCATGTCAGAAAAGATAATTATCATACATCGCTGAAAGGTGACAAGGGCATTACATTACCTGAATGGCATCCTTCTGTAGGAAAAGGTGCCATAGGGACATGTAAATGTGATCTTTTCCTGGTCCTCAGGGGCGATTTTAATCTGATTGTAGCCCGAATACTTATCAAGGAAACTGTAATAGGAATGACCAGTTTGCCTTTCCAAGATTTGATCGATGAAGAGTAAAGGAAAGTGGTCCTTCCTTGTGACAGTATTCAGCTTCCTGTAGTCAATGCACATTCTTCAACCAGTAGTCACTCTGGTTGGTACGAGTTTATTATTAGCATTCGCTACGATGGTGATTCCGGACTTCTTAGGAACCACCTGAGTTGGACTCACCCATTGACTATTGGTATAAGGTATATGATATCCACATCCAATAGTTTAAGAACCTCGGCCTTAACCACTTCTTTCATGTTTGGATTTAATCTACGCTATGATTGTTGTGAAGTCTTTGCATTATCCTCAAGATATATGCGGTGAGTATAAATCGAGGGGTCGATTCCCTTGAGGTCCGCTATCGTCCATCCAAGGGATCCCTTATGCTCCATGAGAGTAGATATGAGTATACTCTCCTGTTCTTTTTCCAGGTGGGCAGATATTACCGTCGGGTATGTCTCGTCTTGACCTAAATAGGCATATTTCACATTCGAGGGCAAAGGTTTTAGGTCAAGTGTAACACCCCGGATTTTTACCAACCTGGAATTAGACGTCCTTAGGCAATGGGGTCGATCCGAACACTTTATTAACTTGTCAGAACTGAATCCCACAGTCTAAAATCGCTCATTAACCCATTTCCTTCACAAATCCCACCCTTCACTACCTTATTCATTCAATTTTTCAAAGCACTTTCGCCCTAGACACTATCTTAAACTGGCTAAGTAGTATAACTTGGATCACTTTAGATATAAACTGCAAAGGACTAAATACTACCTCAGACGGAAATCACTTAGGATTAAATCCTTTAGAAATTTGACAAAGTTAACTAAGTGCTAAATTAGATTAGCTATGAAATCCATTTGAATCACTTTAAATACAATCTGCAAGACCCAAAACTTGTAAAATCATTGACGCTAGGTTACCCTGAAATCTAGGATCAATCTCATTACTCGGCTGCTCTCAGGAGCATCTCGAAACTCCGTATTGGATCTGGACCGCACGTTGGGAGTCCAAATAATACGAAGTTAAGGAATTAGGACCGCCTCGCTGGGCTTGACAACTATCTCGGAAATCAAATCCAGATAGTGTCCCACAGCTATTCGCTTGAGTCCGGAGCGAGAGAGTGTGAAAACACTTTTTTCTTTCCAAAATAAATATCTTGAATAATAATCGGAGACTCGTCGCTTGCGGATCAGTTTTAAGCAACCAGACCGTCAGAATCTGACCAAATTACACCCTCGGATCAAGAAAAATTTCATAAACATTTACATGTACTCGGAATCTCCGATCGAGATCCACTGACTGTTGAACTGAAACTGGTCCGCCACGCGTGATCTGTAAATCCGATCGAAACGAAAACTTAATAGAACGTAGATCCGGTGTCAGTGAGCTTAAGTTCGACCTTTGGCTCAAGGAGGCCCGCCAGAAGTCCTTCGTTGAGCTGAAAAAGTTCCGCTTTGCTTATAACATAGGTGAACCTTGTCTAGAAGTCTATTTTGGTAAAGTTTTAGACTATATAAGGACCTTAAACCCTCTCCCATTTCAGCCATATGAATTTGAATTTGAGAGAGAGAAAAGAGAGAGAAAGTGTGGGGGATGTGGGAGGAACTCCCTGCTGTTGTTCCTTGCCGCTATTCGGGCTCCACCGCCTGATTCTTATCGTTTTCCCGGCGATTCCAGCGTCGTTTCTAGGTAAGAAACTCTAACCCTAACCTGTTTTAGGGTTGTATAGGTTGTAGGTTATGAAATAACTAACCTGTTTCGTTCTCTAGGTTGCTAAACTCCCGTATACGGAAGCTTAACGAACCTATCGACTCCGTTACGATTCTACGACAAAAGGTGAGGACTTTAGGTGTATAGGTTGCAGTTTTCAATGCTTTCAATGTCAGACAATGGTAGATTCATGATCTGCATGCAATTGCACATGTATAAAGTACTTACCGTTTTCTGTTTCGATTAAAATTGTAGAATTTGGAATTTCACATACTTTAGGTATTCGTATAAAATACCGTATACATATTTTTTATGGAAATGTGTTTGACATGTTTATTTGTCGTATCGATATATAACGTATGGATAAAATACTTATTTGGCGAAAGGATTCGCCTAAATACATGTTTACTAATAAACACTATATATGTAGAAATACGGTATTGTAAGAAGTACCGTATACATGTATATTTTAGCGAGGTATTTGTCATGATTAATTGTTGTATAAATATATTATGTGCGCATAAAATAATTACTTGGCGAAAGGAATCGTCGTAATACAAGTTCCCTTGCTGATGTAATTATCATGATTATTTGTTGTATGAATATGATATATATGTATAAAATACTAGTTTGGTAAAGGGACAACCCTAGTGCACTTTCCTCTAACATACGTCATGTATGTTGAATTAGTGCATTACAAGTGTTGGTGAAATTGCTTGTGAGTGTAAGTGCTTAAGTGTTAGTGCCTTAGGTAGGTGCTGAGATGGGGTTCTCAACTATCTTAGAGTCATGTATGATACCCTCCATGTGGTTGTTTACTCTAACCACTCACTTATGAAATATATGTATTTGTATCCTTATTTGTATAGTGCTTTACAACATGCTTTTGAACATGCTTTGTAACTTTTTTATTAACATGCTTTGTGACATGCTTTATAACATGATTGCTAGTGTTCTTGAATTACCATGTTATCATGCTGTACTTCACATGCTATGGTGAGGAATTGATTGTGCTTGGGCCTATGATTATAATCCAGACAATCGGTACCAGAATTGGATTTGTGGCTATGATCCATTTGCCACGTGAGATGTGTTCGACGAACCCGAGTCGTACTGCGGTTGACGATAGTGGTTGGCCACACGAAGTGCTTATGCGCTTCATATCGTTCAACTTGTTGTGCGATCGAGCTAGCCGAGCTTATCAAGCAACCCGATATGTCTTATGTATGTTCACCATGTTTGGACGCTACCGCTTGAACCTAGGGTACCAAACTTACCAGTGAAATCCCGTTAACCATTGTACCTCGATCCGCTAAGACTCATGAGCCGGGCATGGTGGTATGGGACACCGTGGTCGAGCCGTCGGCCCCTTTGGGGCCATGTGCCTCCCCGTAGTGACCAGTAAGCAACCAGACTCGTGAGCCGATTATGGTGGTATGGGACACTATATTCGAGCTGTCGACACCTACGGCGAGAGCCGAGTATGGTGAGACCTGTATTCGTGCTGACGGGCGACGAGTCCTCCGTAGTGTCTTCGAGTATACTCTAAGGTCTGTGATTGGCGACGAGCCCTTCACAGCAACTAGAGCATGAGTTGAGCCGAGTACGGTGAGATCTGTATTTGAGCTGACGGCTAGCGATTGAGCCGAGTACGGTGAGACCTGTATTCGAGCTGACGGCCAGCAATTGATCCGCATACGGTGAGATCTGTATCTGTGCTGACGGGTGACGAGCCCTTTGTGATACCTTCGCTACGCCTCTCAAACCATAATATCGTATGAGATTAACTAGGACTGACGACCCTAGAATGGATCATGTTTGGGAATGATACAAGGGAGGTACCTTAGTTTCCCAATACTGCTGTTTGAAATGAACTAATAATTACTTGGTAATCATGCTCATCATCGCACTGCATGTGCCTGGTAGATGTGGAGCACTGAGGGATGGACGCATTCGCGAACGTAAGATGATGTCGCATGAGGGTGGTTTGGCAAGGGCATACATCATGTCATTTCATACTTGCATTAAATAAGAGTAGTTAAAATTGTTTGATTGTACTGCTTTATCATTACTGCTTGACTGGATTGATAACATGTTAACCTATGCTTTATTGTTCCACTGAGTTGATCACTCACTCGCATGATACGGGACGGTGTTCCGAACACCCACCAGACTTTGTCTGATTGCGGATGGCAACGCTACTTCTGAGGCGGAGCCGAACTTCTATGACGACGAGAATGCTTCTTCGTATATGCTGTTTTCTGGCGACTTCGTGAGAGCCGTGCCTTAATTGTCGGGGCTACAGAGATGTTGACTAGATCACACTACACAACTTGGTATAATTTAAAATCATACTTGTAATTATTTAACCTGGTAACCTTATCACACTCTGGAGACCCACCACAGTTTATATATTTTATCTATCTATCACAGTCTTCCGCTTCCAATTTAACGGTCTCTGGAGTATGATATGTTGTTTTGGCTTAATCTCACTCATGTTCAATGCACGAATACAGTCAACATTCAATCATCATTCATTTTGTTGCATAAGTGATGTTCTGGAACTCGGGAGTTGAGTTTATGCTCGACCCCGATTTTCGGGATGTTACAGATGGTATCAGAGCATGATTTGGATTAAATCGAACCTGGGTTATGGTCACACGACGCACACTGATGCACTCTGACTTAGGAGGGAGAAACGAAACGTTAAAAAAATAAAAAAAAAAAAAAAAAAAAAACTGACTTAAGATTTTCCAAATTCGCCGAACGACAAAACCGACCGAAATTGACCGCTGAGATTGGGCCCGTACGCACCCATGATCACGCGAAACAATCCCGAATCACTTCTAAGCCGTCAGTCGACGGGTTTGAGTCGTTCCTTAGAGACGAATGTTCTTAGGTTGTGGGTCAATCACAACACCAAAGCCTAAAACCCCTTTTTACCCAATTTCTTCAAAATCTCTCCTTGCACCACTTCATTCTTTAAATTTTTTTTACATCCTTTCATACTAGATATAAATTCTAATGTATAAATGATGAAGAATAATACTTAAACAAAAAGTTATTATAAATAGTAAATATATGTATATATTGGACTTTTGACAATTCAAACTTTGGAATATAATCAATTAAATAGGTTATTTGGATAGAGTAGCTCGTTCTACCCCAAAATCATATATTATATGTCAGATAACTCATTCCAGATTGCAAGATATATCCGATTTGACCTGAAACGACTCGAAACGGAGTCGTGGGCCACACGCGTCAATCCGGGGGGACCCGGGGCTGACCCGGGGTACCATTGGCCCCTTGGGAGGGTGGAGAACACCACCGAGCTGTGGCGGCGCGGTGCCGAACAAGGCAGACCACGGTGGAACCGCGGTGGACCGCGGTCCAGCGGGCCCGAGCGGGCCGCAGTTCGTTGCTGGCCCGTTTTCGGCCACTTATTTTCTGCGATTTTGGTCCGACTTCAAAAAGTCATATCTCCCTCGTTATAACTCTAATTTAGGTGATTTAAAAGCCAGATTTAAGCTTGATAAGTCTAGTTTCATATAAACATAAGTAAAAAATATAATAAAATATTTAATATAGTTAAATATAGATCGTTGTGTCAACTATCTGAAAGTTATTAGTTTGGACAGCTGCTACTTCTAGAATTTTTAGAATTTTTTCTACAAGACAAAATCTAATAAAATTTGGTAGAGATGAAGTATACTTGATGATGAACTACTAGAAAAATAATTAAAATAATAGACCAACTAGAAATACTAGAAAAGGCGTAGAACTTCCCTAGGCCCGTATGGTGCCTACCAAATTTTCTAGGGGACCCCTTTTTCACGTCGTTTTTGCCCCCTCTCTCTCAAACACCCCTCCAAGCCCACCTTTCTCTTTCAACTTGCTGTTTTACCTCTCAAACCTTCCCTCTAATCACTCATTTTATCATTTCCTTCCCAACTCATCCTCTTCCAACGTTTATAACATAACCTACTCCCTACCCTCTCCATTCTCTTTCTTTTGATCACTTACATGCCCCATTTGGAGCTCAAATTCGGGTAAGTTCTCAACCCATCCCATCTATTCATTTTACTTCTTCAAACCCTATCTATTGGGCCTCTACGACGCCTGTCGAGACTCCAATCCGTGGAGAACCAAAAACTCCAGCCCCCAATTTCCCCTTATCCTCATTTTTCATGGCTCTATCCGAGCGTATACGGCTATTTTCTTGGAGGCCTAATCATCCATACTATGTTTGGAATGTAGGCAGTTAAACGTAAATCCCGTATTTTTCTTTTCAAATTATACTTATAAATTCCTCATCCTGGGATTTGGAAATCCCATCTCACACTTTTTCAGCACCAGGCTCATTTTCCAAAGCCTATAAAAATTAATCCCCACCCACCCTCCTACCAAACAAGCCACTCCCAATCTCGAGGTGGGATTAGCAATACAATCCCATTTAATACAACCTAAGACCATTGGCCGAATAGACCCTTAGAGTTTTGGACCTAGAGCGGTGCTCCTAGATTTCGACAGGCCTGACTGTGTAGGAAATCCAACGAATTTATAATGTGAACCTTAGGATCTTCTTAGCTAGTATGAACATGGGTGAAATGCTCTGGCATAGTTAAATTCAGGTTCGGGCAATTCAATTGACAACCTTTAACCCTAAGTGATAAAACCCTTCCTGTATTAGAAATGATGTGAAATCATCTAGTGTATGAGCATAGACTTTGGACTCACCTATGGATTCCCGCTACTCCTAAATTAAGACTAGACTACCGGTTAGGCTAAGGAAAGTAAAAGACTAATTAATTATGCTAAGCCAATTGAATAATAGACTTAGTTATTTGGCTTAACCGACTCAGACCCACTACACAATTTTCTTTCTGTGTTGGCCCGACCATTTACAACTAAAAGTTTATAATTTTGTCCTTGAAAAGTGTTAGGAGTATATAGCTGATAGAGACTTTGTCTTTTAGGCCTAAGGAATTGCCCAAATGGGCAACAGACAGTTAGGAATTAGGTCCCAAATCGCATGCCATGTCGGCATACATATTGTGCTTATGAACGTAAAAAGATAGCCTGCCTATTAAGCTAGACATGATTAAATAGGATAAGTCTGGACCGCGACAAAATTCCTTGGTAGAATTAGGCATCTTGCCTCAAACTCACACCCATTCGTGATAGCCCCTTTCTATAATCCTAGGTACCAAAACTGATGTAGTGGGAGACCGCATCTCATTTCATGTCAAGGATAGGTTATAAATTACACCTTGTTCCGATGTACGGAGCAGGACATAAATCTTAAGCCTTGAGGGTGAAAATAAAATTTTAAGGGGGGGTATAACATTATGAGCCCAATCTGGTTAGGTCACCTATTGCATCTCTTTGATCTGGATGGCGCAGCGGAAGTGTGGTGGACCCTACTCCACTGGCCTAGGATCGAAACTAACATTATAGAAGCCCTAGCAAGTTCTACTATGAGAAACCGCTTTAGGATGATCTAGTAAGATTTGATTCACTACTTCCTTGGACATAGATAATATCAAGGCTTCTCTTAGACTAAGACCAACAGGGTAACCTTAGACATAGACAAATTGAGCCTTTCAATGATGGACATTCCCTACGTTTTTAGAGTGATCGGATTACGGAGTTACTGAAATATACAACTGCGAAACATTCGCGGCTTGACCCAATTCTCAATCCTATGCGACTACCAACGGACTCACTGCTTGACCGAGCAGAAGACCAGGATTCACCAAGATTCGGAAGGGATACGATGAGCCTTCTACCCTGGTCAGGTAGATGATCGATGTATCGGGATCAAGCCAACTATTACCGTCTCTCCGTGTTGGTCAAACAATGAAAACAGCTATCTTACTCTAAATTGTTGGGAGTTGTCGTCAAGACTCCAAGTAGGTAAAGAAATAAATTGTAGCAAACCATCAGGGTATGAGAAATGGATAAAGAAATAAGTTTTAAGGGGGATAGACTAAAATAAACCAGCTAGTACATACCCTACCATGCGTAGAAACTTAAAATCAATAAAACTTAGGCAAAAGAAATAATTAAATCTTTCTTTATTACCCTCAGCCAATTTCGGGCTTGAAATTTTGTTTTAAGGGGGGTAGATTGTAACACCTCGGATTTTTACCAACCTGGAATTAGACGTCCTTAGGCAATGGGTCGATCCTAACACTTTATTAACTTGTCAGAACTGAATCCCACAGTCTAAAATCGCTCCTTAACCCATTTCCTTCACAAATCCCACCCCTTCACTACCTTGTTCTTTCAATTTTTCAAAGCACTTTCGCCCTAGACACTATCTGAAACTGGCTAAGTAGTATAACTTGGATCACTTTAGATACAAACTGCAAAGGAATAAATACTACCTCAGACGGAAATCACTTAGGATTAAATCCTTTAGAAATTTGACAAAGATAACTAAGTGCTAAACTAGATTAGCTACGAAATCTATTTGAATCGCTTTAAATATGATCTGCAAGACCCAAAACTTGTAAAATCATTGACGCTAGGTTACCCTGAAATCTAGGATCAATCTCATTACCCGGCTGCTCTCGGGAGCATCTCGAAACTCCGTATCGGATCTAGACCGCACGTTAGGAGTCCGAATAATATGAAGTTAAGGAATTAGGACCGCCTTGCTGTGCTTGACAACCATCTCAGAAATCAAATCCAGATAGTGTCCCACGGCTGTTCGCTTGAGTCCGGAGCGAGAGAGTGTGAAAACACTTTTTTCTTTCCAAAATAAATATCTTGAATAGTAATCTGAGACTCGTCGCTTGGGGATTAGTTTTAAGTAACCAGACCGTCAGAATCTGACCAATTTACACCCTCGGATCAGGAAAAATTTCATAAACATTTACATGTACTCGGAATCTCCGATCGAGATCCACTGACTGTTGAACTGAAACTGGTCCGCCACGCATGATCTGTAAATCCGACCGAAATGAAAACTTAATAGAACGTAGATCCGGTGTCAGTGAGCTTAAGTCTGACCTTTGGCTCAAGGAGGCCCGCCAGAAGTCCTTCGTTGAGCTGAAAAAGTTCCGCTTTGGTTATAACATAGGTGAACCTTGTCTAGAAGTCTATTTTGGTGAAGTTTTAGACTATATAAGGACCTTAAACCCTCTCCCATTTCAACCATACGAATTTGGATTTGAGAGAGAGAAAAGAGAGAGAAAGTGTGGGAGATGTGGGAGGAACTCCCTGCTGTTGTTCCCTGCCGCTATTCGGGCTCCACCGCATGGTTCTTTTCGCTTTCTCGGTGATTCCGGCGTCGTTTCTAGGTAAGAAACCCTAACTCTAACCTGTTTTAGGGTTGTATAGGTTGTAGGTTATGAAATAGCTAACCTGTTTCGTTCTCTAGGTTGCCAAACTCCCGTATACGGAAGCTTAGCGAACCTATCGACTCCGTTACGATTCTACGACAAAAGGTGAGGACTTTAGGTGTATAGGTTGCGGTTTTCAATGCTTTCAATGTCAGATAATGGTAGATTCATGATCTGCATGCAATTGCACATGTACAAAGTACTTTCTGTTTTCTGTTTCGATTAAAATTGTAGAATTTGGAATTTCACATACTCTAGGTATTCGTATAAAATACCGTATACGTATTTTTTATGGAAATGTGTTTGACATGTTTATTTGTCGTATAGATATATGACGTATGGATAAAATACTTATTTGGCGAAAGGATTCGCCTAAATACATGTTTACTAATAAACACTATGTATGTAGAAATATGGTATTGTAAGAACTACCGTATACATGTATATTTTAGCAAGGTGTTTGTCATGATTAATTGTTGTATAAATATATTATGTGCACATAAAATAATTGCTTGGCGAAAGGAATCAGCGTAATACAAGTTCCCTTGTAAATGCTATGTATGTCGAAATTATGTATCCTAGAAAATACCCCATGCATATAAATTTTGCTGATGTAATTATCATGATTATTTGCTGTATGAATATGATATATACGTATAAAATACTAGTTTGGTAAAGGGACAACCCTAGTGCACTTTCCTCTAACATACGTCATGTATGTTGAATTAGTGCATTCCAAGTGTTAGTGAAATTGCTTGTGAGTGTAAGTGCTTAAGTGTTAGTGCCTTAGGTAGGTGCTGAGATGGGGTTCTCAACTATCTTAGAGTCATGTATGATACCCTCCATGTGGTTGTTTACTCTAACCACTCACTTATGAAATATATGTATTTGTATCCCTATTTGTATAGTGCTTTACAACATGCTTTTGAACATGCTTTGTAACTTGTTTATTAACATGCTTTGTGACATGCTTTATAACATGATTGCTAGTGTTCATGAATTACCATGTTATCATGTTGTACTTCACATGCTATGGTGAGGAATTGATTGTGTTTGGGGCTATGATTATAGTCCAGACAATCGGTACCAGAATTGGATTTGTGGCTATGATCCATTTGCCACATTAGATGTGTTCGACGAACCCGAGTCGTACTGCGGTTGACGATAGTGGTTGGCCACACGAAGTGCTTATGCGCTTCATATCGTTCAACTTATTGTGCGCTCGAGCTAGCTGAGCTCGTCAAGCAACCTGATATGTCTTATGTATATTCACCATGTTTAGACGCTACCGCTTGAACCTAGGGTACCAAACTTACCAGTGAAATCCCGTTAACCATGGTACCTCGATCCGCTATGACTCATGAGCCGGGCATGGTGGTATGGGACACCGTGGTCTAGCTGTCGGCCTACGCTGGGGCCATGTGCCTCCCCGTAGTGACCAGTGAGCAACCAGACTCGTGAGCCGATTATGGTGGTATGGGACACTATATTCGAGCTGTCGACACCTACGGCGAGAGCCGAAAGTACGGTGAGACCTGTATTCGTGCTGACGGGCGACGAGTCCTCCGTAGTGTCTTCGAGTATACTCTAAGGTCTGTGATTGGCGACGAGCCCTTCACAGCAACTAGAGCATGAGTTGAGCTGAGTACGGTGAGATCTGTATTTGAGCTGACAGCTAGCGATTGAGCCAAGTACGGTGAGACCTGTATTCAAGCTGACAGCCCGCAATTGAGCCGCATACAGTGAGATCTGTATCCATGCTGACGGGTGATGAGCCCTTTGTGATGCCTTCGCTACGCCTCTCAAACCATAATATCGTATGAGATTAACTAGGACTGACGACCCTAGAATGGATCATGTTTGGGAATGATACAAGGGAGGTACCTTAGTTTTCCAATACTGCTATTTGAAATGAACTAATAATTCCTCGGTAATCATGCTCATCATCGCACTGCATGTGCCTGGCAGATGTGGAGCACTGAGGGATGGACGCATTCGCGAACGTAAGATGATGTCGCATGAGGGTGGTTTGGCAAGGGCATACATCATGTCATTTCATACTTGCATTAAATAAGAGTAGTTAAAATTGTTTGATTGTACTGCTTTATCATTACTGCTTGACTGAATTGATAACATGTTAACCTATGCTTTATTGTTCCACTGAGTTGATCACTCACTCCCACGATACGGGACGGTGTTCCGAACACCCACCAGACTTTGTCTGATTGCAAATGGCGACGCTACTTCTGAGGCGGAGCCGGACTTCTATGACGACGAGAATGCTTCCTCGTATATGCTGTTTTCTGGTGGCTTCGTGAGAGCCGTGCTTTGATTGTCGGGGCAACAGGGATGTTAACTAGATCACACTACACAACTTGGTATAATTTAAAATCATACTTGTAATTATTTAACCTGGTAACTTTATCACACTCTGAAGACCCACCACAGTTTATATATTTTATCTATCTATCACAGTCTTCCGCTTCCAATTTAACAGTCTTTGGAGTATGATATGTTGTTTTGGCTTAATCTCACTCATGTTCAATGCACGAATACAGTCAACATTCAATCATCATTCATTTTGTTGCATAAGTGATGTTCTGGAACTCGGGAGTTGAGTTTATGCTCGACCCCCGATTTTCAGGATGTTACAGATGGTATCAGAGCATGATTTGGATTAAACCGGACCTGGGTTATGGTCACACGACGCACTCTGACGCACTCTGACTTAGGAGGGAGCGACGAAACGTTTAAAAAAAAAAAAAAAAAAAACTGACTTAGGATTTTCTAAATTCGCCGAACGGCAAAACCGACCGAAATCGACCGCTGAGATTGGGCCCGTACGCACCCATGATCACGCGAAACAATCCCGAATCACTTCTAAGCCGTCAGTCAACGGGTTTGAGTCGTTCCTTAGAGATGAATGTTCTTAGGTTGTGGGTCAATCACAACACCAAAGCCTAAAACCCCTTTTTACCCAATTTCTTCAAAATCTCTCCTTGCACCACTTCATTCTTTAAATTTTTTTTTACATCCTTTCATACTAGATATAAATTCTAATGTATAAATGATGAAGAATAATACTTAAACAAAAAGTTACTATAAATAGTAAATATATGTATATATTGGACTTTTGACAATTCAAACTTTGTATTATAATCAATTAAATAGTTTATTTGGATAGATTAGCTCGTTCTACCCCAAAATCATATATTATATGTCAGATAACTCATTCCAGATTGCAAGATACGTCCGATTTGACACGAAACGACTCGAAACGGAGTCGTGGGCCACACGCGTCAATCCGGGGTGACTTGGGGGCTGACCCGAGGTACCATTGGCCCCTTGGGAGGGTGGAGAACACCACCGAGCTGTGGCGGTGCGGTGTCGGACAAGGCAGACCCTGGTGGAACCGCGGTGGACTGCGGTCCAGCGGACCCGGGCGGGCCGCAATTCGTTGCTGGCCCGTTTTCGGCCACTTATTTTCTACAATTTTGATCCAACTTCAAAAAGTCATATCTCCCTCGTTATAACTCTAATTTAGGTGATTCAAAATCCAGATTTAATCTTGATAAGTCTAGTTTCATATAAAAATAAGTAAAAAATATAATAAAATATTTAATATAGTTAAATATAGATCGTTGTGTCAACTATCTGAAAGTTATTAGTTTGGACAGCTGCTGCTTCTAGAATTTTTAGAATTTTTTCTACAAGACAAAATCTAATGAAATTTGGTAGAGATGAAGTATACTTAATGATGAACTACTAGAAAAATAATTAAAATAATAGACTAACTAGAAATGCTAGAAAAGGCGTAGAACTTCCCTAGGCTCGTATGGTGCCTACCAAATTTTCTGGGGGACCCCCTTTTCACGTCGTTTTTGCCCCCTCTCTCTCAAACGCCCCTCCAAGCCCACCTTTCTCTTTCGAATTGCTGTTTTACCTCTCAAACCTTCCCTCTAATCACTCATTTCATCATTTCCTGCCCAACTCATCCTCTTCCAACGTTTATAACATAACCTACTCCCTACCCGCTCCATTCTCTTTCTTTTGATCACTTACATGCCCCATTTGGAGATCAAATTCGGGTAAGCTCTCAACCCATCCCATCTATTCATTTTCCTTCTTCAAACCCTATCTATTGGGCCTCTACGACGCCTGTCGAGACTCCAATCCGTGGAGAACCAAAAACTCCAGCCCCCAATTTCCCCTAATCCTCATTTTTCATGGCTCTATCCGAGCGTATACGGCCATTTTCTTGGAGGCCTAATCATCCATACTATGTTTGGAATGTAGGCGGTTAAACGTAAATCCTGTATTTTTCTTTTCAAATTATACTTAGAAATTCCTCATCCTGGGATTTGGAAATCCCATCTCACACTTTTCCAACACCAGGCTCATTTTCCAAAGCCTATAAAAATTAATCCCCACCCACCCTCCTACCAAACAAGCCACTCCCAATCCCGAGGTGGGATTAGCAATACAGTCCCATTTAATACAACCTAAGACCATTGGCCAAATAGACCCTTAGAGTTTTGGACCTAGAGCGGTGCTCCTAGATTTCGACAGGCCTGACTGTGTAGGAAATCCAACGAATTTATAATGTGAACCTTAGGATCTTCTTAGCTAGTATGAACATGGGTGAAATGCTCAGGCATAGTTAAATTCAGGTTTGGGCAATTCAATTGACAACCTTTAACCCTAAGTGATAAAACCCTTCCTGTATTAGAAATGATGTGAAATCATCTAGTATATGAGCATAGACTTTGGACTCACCTATGGATTCCCGCTACTCCTAAATTAAGACTAGACTACTGGTTAGGCTAAGGAAAGTAAAAGACTAATTAATTATGCTAAGCCAATTGAATAATAGACTTAGTTATTCGGCTTAACCGACTCAGACCCACTACACAATTTTCTTTCTATGTTGGCCCGACCATTTACAACTAAAAGTTTATAATTTTGTCCTTGAAAAGTTTTAGGAGTATATAGCTGATAGAGACTTTATCTTTTAGGCTTGAAAATCAAAAGAAATAATCCTAACAGCTAAGGAATTGCCCAAATGGGCAAAGACAGATTAGGAATTAGGTCCTAAATCGCATGTCATGTCGGCATACGTATTGTGCTTATGAACGTAAAAATATAGCCTGCGTATTAAGCTAGACATGATTAAATAGGATAAGTCTGGACCGCGACAAAATTCCTTGGTAGAATTAGGCATCTTGCCTCAAACTCACACCCATTCGTGATAGCCCCTTTCTATAATCCTAGGTACCAAAACTGATGTAGTGGGAGACCGCATCTTATTTCATGTCATGGATAGGTTATAAATTACACCTTGTTCCGATGTACGGAGCAGGACATAAATCTTAAGCCTTGAGGGTGAAAATAAAATTTTAAGGGGGGGTATAACATTATGAGCCCAATCTGGTTAGGTCACCTATTGCATCTCTTTGATCTGGATGGCGCAGCAGAAGCGTGGTGGACCCTACTCCACTGGCCCTGGATCGAAACTGTGTTCGCTGAATACGAACATTATAGAAGCCCTAGCAAGTTCTACTATGAGAAACCGCTTTAGGATGATCTAGTAAGATTTGATTCACTACTTCCTTGGACATAGATAATATCAAGGCTTCTCTTAGACTAAGACCAACAGGGTAACCTTAGACATAGACAAATTGAGCCTTTCAATGATGGACATTCCCTACGTTTTTAGAGTGATCGGATTACGGATTAAAGTTCTTGAAATATACAACAATAAAATAATTCGTGCATAACGTATTTTTTGAAACATTCGCGGCTTGACCCAATTCTCAATCCTATGCGACTACCAACGGACTCACTGCTTGACCGAGCAGAAGACCAGGATTCACCAAGATTCGGAAGGGATACAATGAGCCTTCTACCCTGGTCAGGTAGATGATCGATGTATCGGGATCAAGCCAACTATTACCGTCTCTCCGTGTTGGTCAAACAATGAAAACAGCTATCTTACTCTAAATTGTTGGGAGTTGTCGTCAAGACTCTAAGTAGGTAAAGAAATAAATTGTAGCAAACCATCAGGGTATGAGAAATGGATAAAGAAATAAGTTTTAAGGGGGATAGACTAAAATAAACCAGCTAGTACATACCCTACCACGCGTAGAAACTTGAAATCAATAAAACTTAGGCAAAAGAAATAATTAAATCTTTCTTTATTACCCTCAGCCAATTTCGGGCTCGAAATTTTGTTTTAAGGGGGGTAGATTGTAACACCCCGGATTTTTGCCAACCTGGAATTAGACGTCCTTAGGCAATGGGTCGATCCTAACACTTTATTAACTTGTCAGAACTGAATCCCACAGTCTAAAATCGCTCCTTAACCCATTTCCTTCACAAATCCCACCCATTCACTACCTTGTTCTTTCAATTTTTCAAAGCACTTTCGCCCTAGACAATATCTTAAACTGGCTAAGTAGTATAACTTGGATCACTTTAGATACAAACTGCAAATGAATAAATACTACCTCAGACGGAAATCACTTAGGATTAAATCCTTTAGAAATTTGACAAAGTTAACTAAGTGTTAAACTAGATTAGCTACGAAATCTATTTGAATCGCTTTAAAGCAAATGATCTGCAAATGATAATTGCATTTGATAATTTCAAATGATAATTGCATTTGAAGTGGCAAGGAATGGGCGGCCAAGGATGACAAAAATCTAAGCACTTCCATTATTGACGGGTTCAATATCAAGGATGATGAAATCTATAGGGTAGTAGAATCTGTCAACCTGAACTAACACATCCTCAATTATCCCTCTTGGTATACGAACAGTACGATCAACGAGTTGTAACGTGGTTAAGGTGGGTTTCAATTCACCCAAACCTAACTGTTTGTATACCGAGTAGGGAATCAAATTGACGCTCGCTCTTAAGTCAAGAAGTGAGTGATTAATTTGGTAGTTCCCGTTTACACATGATATGGTTGGGCTACTGGGATCTTTGAATTTTTGTAGCACATCTTGTTTTAGGATGACACTTACTTTCTCAGTCAAGAAAATCTTCTTTTGAACACTCTGCCATCGTTTGGTCGTGCAGAGGTCTTTTAGGAATTTGGCATATGAAGGTATCTATTTTACGACATTAAGTAGAGGAATATTGACTTTCACTTATTTCAACACCTCTAGAATATCCTGAGAGTTAGAGAGAGATTTTGGTGTAACTAACCGTTGGGGAAATGGAGCAATTGGCTTTTCTAGAAGTTCCGATTCTAACTTTTCTGTGACACCACTAAATCCATCATTGTTGTCCTCTTCTGGTTCTTGAGGCTTTCGGGCCTAACTGGAAGGGTTTTATCAATGATCTTCCCACTCCTAAGAGTGGTGATGGATTTAGCGTGCTCCATTTGATTTGAAGAGCTGAGATCACTTATCTCGTATTGCGGTTTAGGATTGGGGAGCGGTTGTGCAGAAAGCATCCCCTTTTCTATAACCGTCATACATGAATCTATCTTTTGCATAAAATCTCGCATTGCCTGGGCCAGCTCCTGTATGGAATTTTAAACCTGTTCTTCTTGAGGTTTCCCTTGATTTGGATTTTGATTGAAGAAACTTTGAGGGGTAGCAGTTTGTCCATTTCTCCAACTAAAGTTTGGATGATTTTTCCAACCAGGATTGTACGTATTAGAGGTAGGTCCATTAAAAGGTCTTTGATAATTATTTATGGCATTAACTTGCTCATTCAACACTCCTCAAAAAGCACATATTGTAGGACAATTTTCAGTTGTGTGAATGTTACAATCACAGATGCGGCACACAATTCACTAACCTTATCCTTATTTCCTTCCATGGCCTCGAATTTTCTTATGTGATTAGTCACTTTATAATTTAGATCATCTTCTTCTTTCAGGAGATAGAATCCACCTTTCTCCTTAGATTGAGATGGCCTAGACGTGGTGTTTATATTTGGGTAATGGTCCCATAATTGTGTTTTTTCAGCAAGTCCATCGAGGTAATCCCATACCTCATCGACATTTTTATTTATGAATTCTCCATTACACATTGTCTCGACCATTTGGCGCATGGCAGATGTTAGTCCATCATAGAAAAAAATTGTAATGCGCCACGTTTCAAAGCCATGTTGTGGGCATGAACTAACAAGATCTTTGAACATTTCCCAACATTAGAAGAATGTTTCCCCTTCCTTTTGGGCGAAGTTCATGATTGCTTTTCTGAGGGTAATCATTTTATGATGTGGGAAAAATTTTCTTTATGAATTTCCTCTGCATATCATTCCATATGCCAATAGATCTAGGACACAATGAATGTAACCACATCTTAGCCTTCTCTTTCAAGGAAAAGGGAAAGAGTTTCAGCCTTATTGTATCCTTAGATACATTAGGAAAGTATAAGGTGGCTATAATCTCATCGAACTCTTTCAGATGTATGTATGGACTTTCTGATTCAAGCCCATAAAATTTAGGAAAGAGTTGGATAACCCCTGGCTTGATGTCCATATATCCTGTATTTTCAGGAAAAATCATACATGAGGGCGTACTCACCCCCACTAGTTGTAAGTAATCTCATAAAGTACAAGGCGGGGGTGCTTGATGCACCTCATTCTCATCATGTACTTCCTCAACTCTAGTTTGAGGTAGTTCTTAAGGTTGATTTGCAACCATAACCTCAATTAACTCAGGGAAATTCGAGCGGTGTATGCTTCTGCGATGGACAGTTAACCCCTTAACTACTCCTCCTTCGATCAAGAGACGTCGAGTGTTGTCACGAGCCCACGTGGGCATGAAACACTCGCAGCCCTTAATCCAATTCTAAACCTAATCCTAAGAGAAGAAACAAAAATCTAGAGAGAGAAGGTTGGAAACAAGTTACCAAATTAAAGTCCCTAAGTTAAAAACCTGCAAAATAAATCAAAATAAGTTAGTTTCTAAGAATTGAAATTCTAAGCGTAGAAAGTAAACTATTTTCTGAAAGAGGAAAATTTCCTAAAGAAAGGAAATTTCTAAAAGAAAACTTAGAATTAAAAGTCTCTAAAAATAACGGAGCGATGTGTTAGTCTCTAAATTAGAAAGAGTTTCTAAAAAGGGAGATTACTAACCTGGTTTCTAAAAAAACAAAATAAACTAGTTCCTAAAAATAGAAAGATAAAGAAATTAGACAGATATTACCAAATTGGAAGTTTCTATCTTAGAATCCTACAAAACAGGAAATAAGTTAGTTCTAGAAATCAAATAAAAATCTAAACTAAAATTAGTAAAATCCTAATCTTAAACTAACTCTAAAACCAATTAATTTCAGAGAATCTTAGCTGTCAGTCCCCGGCAACGGCGCCAAAAACTTGTTCACTCCCCAAGTATAGGGTTGTGATGTAGTAATAAACTCGATGAGACCGAGGACGAATCCCAAGGGACTGAAACCTGTACATTATCTGAAACTAAATAGAACTAGAACTAAACTAAGATGAAATCTAAATCGATTGTAATTTGAAGAATAATTGTGAAATATTAATCTAAAACTTAAGGAATTCAGAGGAAGGAACTAGGGATGCAGAGGATCCACTTGTAGAGATCAGGGAGATCTTATGCCTGTATCAAAACTCAACTGGACTTAGAGTCCCATCTTCATCCAGTTGAAGAGTGTAGCCATGGAAATCAAACTGAACTTATTTTGATATAGTTTTAAAGAGATGAAAGATATATGAATTAGAATGGATTCCATTACCAAACCATGCCCAAGAGACAAAGTAAACAACAAAATTAAACTAATTACCAACCAATCAACATGTTATGAAGGTTAGGAAGGGTACTGTCATCCAACCGTGCCCAGGAGACAATGGTGAACAATAGTGCTTCCTGATGTCATAAACATAAAAAAGAAAGGAACATGCTCAAAGCCATTGCAAACCCATTGTAATTTTAGTCACAATAGACCATTAAAAACTAAAAACATTCCCTTAATTAACTAAAATCAACATCAATTCAGTCTAAACAAAAGGCACAAGTAAAGGTCTTCTCATCACGATACAAACTTCACCTCTTAGCCCTAGCTAAGAGGTTTAGCCACACATGAGTGGACGAGATCTCTTAAGAAAAGAAGTAAAACAAGAAACAGTAAAAATAAAAGAAATTTGGAATACTATTTATCTCCCTGCTCCACGTCCAGCTGCAAATTTCCTGATAGATGATGCCTTTACGTTCTCTCTCTCTCTCTCTCTCTCTCTCTCTCTCTCTCTCTCTCTCTCTCTCATTATAGCTTCAAAGGAGTCGGTGGTGAGAAGAAACTTCATGTAGAAGTCTTCTTTACACAGCAACAGTCGGCGTGCATTTCCTTTACGCATGCATAACAGAGCTTACGTTGTATGATTGGTTGGACCCATCATTGAATCTAACAGGGAAATCCAATCCGTTCATTGGATGCATGATGAAAACCAGTCAAGAAAGGCCTTATTTTGGACGTCCTTTGATGTGGCCCATTGACTCTATGCTTCCACCATTCATCCTTGCTTGTGAAAGCTCTCTCTTTGCGTGCGTGTATGGGTTTGAAAGAACCCCTCTTGTACGGTCAGTTTGGCCCTCTGGTGCGACTGGACGGTCCAGATTGACCACTTATATCCGTGATGGTGGCCCACAAGTTCCGTCCACAAGTCTCTGTTGCGAAACAGAGCTTACGGGCCGTGAGTTCTGATGATCGGTGGGCCCCAAAATGATGATGTATGGCAGATCCACTCTGTCCATTATTTTTATGATGAAAAACCATCCAAATGAGCCAAGCCTGACTTGATTTCTGTGCGGCCCATAGAAATTTGTATTGCACCATCCATTCTTCGATGGACGGTTGAAAACCGCTCTTCGTTGTTTTTCTGACAATTTTCCACCTAGGCTTGGATCATACATCCTCTGGAAACCTAATAGATGATCCGGATCTTCAAACCGCATGATGAGTGGGGCCCACTAGCGAAAAATGGACGGACAGCATAAAGAAGCTGTCCATTTTTTCGTAGAGGAGAGAGGAAGACGGGTCAGCGTGCGCTGACCCGTTTCCCATTTTTTTGGTACACGGCGCGTGTAAGTGTGCTATGTACACTCACACCCTCCAGGTAGGGTCCATCATGACGTTTATGAGAATCCTCTCCGTCCATCTGTTTTCCCACCTTAATTAAGGTGTTGAGTCCAGAATTGAAGCGTATCTAGAGATCAAGTGAGCCGCACTCAAGGATTTAAAGGGCTGATCTATCAGTAGGGGCACTTCCCTAGTGATCCAATGGCTGATTTTTGATGTGTAAGGTTAATTTATGGCCCTTAGGCCCTGTATGAAGTTTTGAGCCGAATGGATGGTGAGAACCCTGTGATCCTGCATTCTGGGCATCTTTCAGGCCACTTGACCTTCAGTTTCTCGATTTCCTAGGATTCCTGGCATGTAAATCCGTTGATCTTGGTCCCCTGGGGTCTGTCCCTTGCCTTGGTGTCATTAGAGCGTTAATTCTCTGCTTTTAGCATCTTATTTCAATCCCGCTCATAAATATACCTTGCACCACAAACACGATTAAAATAGACCGTTAACAGCATCTTGTTCGTAAATCTAGGCATTAGCTGGGGTCTAATATGCAATATTTGACCCTCAACAACATTCAAGAAGAAGGAACAGGAGGTGAAGGTGATGCTCCCATTAAAGAAGCTGAGGCAGCATTGCGTGAACCGTCCACATCCCATCAAGCACCGTCGACATCAACTCCCGGACATGCTAAACGATTTAAGCTCCACTAGGATAGGATTGGAGAGATTCAGCGGGATGTCTCCCAGTTCAGGGAATCGATGAATGAGTGGCTTATCGTCTTGGAAAGACTGGTCCATGGTGTGCAGCAGACTGTACAACAATTGGTTGATCTTATGACTTGCCGTCAAGACAACACGGCACCATCCTCCTTGGCTCCATAGAAATGGTCTTTGGATGCTATCACATACATCTCATTCTTATTTCCGCATATGAACATTAGTATCTTTTTGGATGTTCTACACTCTCATGGGTGTATGTGATAACTTACAAATCTGCACAGTTTGTTTTTTTTTTTTATTTATGAATGTATATGCCCATGGTTGGGCTAAATACTGATGGTTATTTTGGGTGCCCATGAATGGGCTTGGTAGTTTTGTTAGGATGTCTGTTAATCTACTGCCAATCTTAGGCAGAATATGTTTTTAAATATTTTTGTATAGTAGCTGGGATGGTTATTTTTTAAAATGGTTGGAGATAATTCACATTTTTATGCCATAAGAATGTTTTAAGATCCCCTGGTTTATCTAGTGTCTGATATGGAATGCACATGATGTTTTTTATGATTATTTTATCTGCTTTTATCGCAGCTTTATTTAATCTGATATGCATCCATAATTTCTGAAAATGATGTCTACTCAAATTGAATTAATCATTATACATCTATATATGTATGCTCTCTGGATGCTGGGTCTCTCATGTTGCTTTAACTTCAGTCAATATCAACTACTATACCTTTGCCAATGACTGACAAAAAGGGGGAGAACAATTCAAACACCCCAAATGGAAAATTGCATATCTACTTGAACTGTGTTGCAGGTGTTAGGGGGAGCAACTGCATCAAGATAGGGGGAGTTTGCAATCAGGGGGAGTAACTTTTGAATGTGTTGTGTATATGACATTGTTAGCATTGTACAATTGTATAAAGAACATGTACACACAATTTAGGAAGTCAGTATAGAAGTTGTTCTAAGGTGTTTTGGTATTTTGTCATGTAATTGACAAAGGGGGAGATTGAAAGTACCCTGGTTTGCAATTAGCGTGAGTGTTGAGTCAAATAGTCTGCAAAACCTCATAGGAAGATCAATTCAAAGCGTCTACCTCAACCGGATATGTGCAAGTTCACCACAGGTAAATCTAAGCCTCACATCCCGTGTCCCAAAACACCAGGTAAATAAAACCCTTAAAATAAGTTAAAATATCATAGGGTTTTTAAGTTAAGAAAACTTTTTCAAAATCAGAAAATCTCTAAGTTTTCGTGCTTTGTCGATTTTATCGATACATATATCGATATGATCGACCTGCGCTGTCGATGTCCTCGATACCTAAACGATATCACCGATATGAGGACAAAATACGTCCAACAACCACATACGCATCCGGACGGAATTATCGATGCACCAATATACTATCGATATCATCCATATTCAAATCTCGAGTCCATTGAAGGTGACTCGGTAATATTGACAGACAGAACTCCGGTGCTCCTGCTTTAACTTAACAATATCATATGTGCATCGATATATCGAAGCCCCCTCGATACCATCGAAATTCAAATCTCGATGATATCGGAAGGCTCTCGATGATATCAGTCATAGACACGAAGTTTTCCAGCAAAATAATTCAGGATAGTTTATCTATGATCGAGGGTCACTCGATAGAATCGATATTCAAATATTGATGATATCGGTACGGTTTTGATGGCATCGAACAGGGACAAATACTGTCCAGCAAGATTAAACAAAAATCCCTTAGATTTTTTTATGGATCAACATGGGTATCGATATAATCGACATTCAAATTCTGATGATCTCGAAGGTCCCTCGATCATTCTTGTAAACCTGAAACATTTCTAATTAAGTCTCTCTCATTTTAAAATGTCAATGAATCGAAACTAGTATCGATAATATCAGAGTTCGAAATCCGATGACATCGACACCTATTTTGATTCATCGACCAACTGGTAAAAAGTTTTAAAAGCGTATAACATTTGAGTTTGTGTCATCGAGTGGACAGTCGATACAATCGAGAGTATACGCTCAATGATATTAAACTGTCATAAATGTGACCATTTTATCCGTTGGAACCTTTTGCCTACATAAAGAGGACTTGTTTATTGTTGCTGGTAGAGAAAAAAGAGAGTGCTTTTGAGTGTTTTTACCTTAGATCATATACCCAAAGCCCTTTCTCTCAGGGAAGTTCATCCTCCAATCCACCCTCATAATTGATATTCAATATAGTGGATTGGGGAATGAACTTCTGCATTCAAGGATCCTCCAGCTACTACCTTAATGGCAAATCATTAAGCTAGGATGCCTTGAATGCATAGATGATCAGAATCACTCTATCTTTCTTATAGGAAAACATTTTATACAGTAGGATTCCGTCCCTTGACCCAACCCGAAACCTCGTATTGGTATATCATCTGAGTTGCGAATCAAGGAAGCCGAAGATTCTTCATTAATAAGGAGGAGATCTTTGTCAACGTGCTGAATGAGACTCATCCACTTATTTGTAAGTTATTAGATCCAGAGGACACTTGTGATCATTCCTTTTTAGGATTGGTCTAAGGTGTTTCTCACCCTTACAAGCCCTCGTAGGAGGCCTCCGGCGGGAGTGTACATGGTGGGTGTGTTATGTTGACCCTTGCTCTATGGAGAGCATAAACAGTTAGGGTCTTATAGAAGATCCTTGGCTAGTGTGCGTAAAAGTGGGTGCGTTGTGTTGACCCTTGCTCATGAGAGCATAAACAGTGAGGTTCCTTGTGTGGATCCTTGGCCAGTGTGACTAAAATCGGGTGCTATATGTTGACCCTTGCTCAGGGAGCATAAACAGTCAACCTAGATGTAGGTTGTAAAGGTTGAAGGTGAACCTCATTTAAAACCTTAGGTTTGAGGTGAACCACTGTGAAACCTCCTTAGTGAAATCTGGTACACTCAAGGGTTGAGTGCGGTTACCGCGAGTGGAGTAGATAAGTAGTCGAACCACTATAAAAATGATTGTGTTTGAGATTGTTATTCATTCGTTTATATGATTTCCTTGAATGCTTGTATATATGATTATCTGAGATCATACCTCACACACACGCACAGTCATATCCATCATAAACTAGTTTACATATTGTTCAGCTTTCAAATAGTCTGTGATTGGATCCTCTACTAGGCTTGGAAGCCAGTAGAGTTACTCTTGAGCAATCCTAATATATGTTTGTTGTTAGGATTAGAGTGATAGGATTTTAAATTATTATAAAATTCTTAAAATGTCCTATCCACCCCCCTCTAGGACATATTGGCATATTCCTACTTCAAGTAAAGCGGTCTTCACAGCAATTTCACTTAGTTTCAGAGCGGGTTTCTCTTAAGGGCTTCACCGCCTAGAGAGTGATCTTGACTGAAGTTGGGAATATGGCCAAAAGAGAGGGCTCATCAGTCACTAGGCCTCCAGTATTTGATGGTACAAATTATGTATACTGGAAGGCTAGAATGCATTACTTTCTGAGATCTTTGGACCATGATGTTTGCGATATAATTAAAAGTGGATATGTGCCACCATATGAACAAATTGTACTTGATAGTGGCACAACAAAACCCAAACCCAAAGAGAAGTGGATGACGTTCGATAAAGAAAGACAAACTACTGAAGCTAAAGCTATGAACGCCATCTACTATGTCTTGTCCCAGGATATATTCAATCAAATAAGTATGTGTGGGTCATCCAAAGAAGCATGGGATCTATTGGAAACAACCCATGAAGGCACAGGTACTGTGAAGAGGTCCAAACTACAACTACTGACCTCATAGTTCAAAATCTCTAAATGAAAGAGCATGAGACCTTCATGGAGTTCTTCACAAAGTTGAATATCATTTATAACTCCATGGGTGGATTGGGAGAAAAAGTTCCGGTTCCAAAAATCTGTAGGAAAACACTTAGATCACTGCCCGGACGGTTTAATCCCAAAGTAACAACTATTGAAGAGTGTAGGAATATTGATGAAATGAAAGTAAAAGAACTGGTAGGTTCCCTACAAACTTTTGAACTACACTTCAAACAAACCCACAAATCCAAAACTACTATTCTAAAAACTTCAAAGAAAATAACAAATGAGGATAGTGGGAGTGAAAAAGATGATGAAGATGAGGAAGTGGCTTTGCTGGCACAAAGATTCAGGAAATTCTTTCAGAAGAATCATGGCCATCCTACTAGAGGAAGAAAGATGGACAACAAACCTTCTACTGGAAAATTTGGTAAAAAGACCAAAGAACCACAATGTTATGCCTATCAGAAGTATGGACATCTATTTACTGAATTCCCAAACAGAGATGATACAGAAGAGTCAAACTCAGAATCTAGTGACTCAGAGAGCGATGGTGACCAAAAATCCTTAAAAATCCTTATGGCCTCCACCACTCCAATCATTCCCATTGAATCATTTCCGTCTGATAATGAGGAAACTAAAGGAGAAGGGTAAGAACAGAATAAACTACAAGATGCCTATAATCAACTTTACATTCATAGCATCAACATTGTTAGAAAACTTGGTATATCTGAAAACAAAAAGGAATTGCTGCAAAAAGACTTAGATAAAACTCTGAAAATTAATGCACATCTAATCAATGACTTATAGCACTATCATTCAGATAATGATAGACTTGAAAGAATCAACACCTTCCTTAAAACAGAGTTTAAAAAACTAAATAAACAGGTTGAGCAATTAAAAGATAAAACATGCTCCTTCAAAATGAGAATCAGACACTCCTGTTTGATTTAGAAGAATCGAGAAAAATTGCTAAGCTAAACTATAAGTTTTCCCAAAGTGGTGAGAAGTTAGAAAAACTTTTAGGTATGGGAACACCTGGAAAGGACAAGAGTGGCTTAGGATATGATAAGTTTAAATCAAAATCTAGAAATACAACACCATTGACTAAAAAATCTACTGTTTCAGGAAGCAACACAAGAAACACTCCTATTTGTCATATATGTGGTGATTCTGGACATTACAAGTTTGAATGCATATCGTCTAGGAGGACTCAATATAACTCTAGTAAAAAGCATACTGAAAAATTCAAACCGACCAGAGAAATACAAAATGTCAGGAGTCCACCTAGGAATATGAATAGAAGAAACACACATCAATCACCACCTAGAATGACTAACAGAATGAAGAAAGTAGTGAATCAAGTGGCTGAATTAAACAAGAAAACTAAATCTACCACAGTAAAAATTCCTGTCACAAAATGGGTTTTTAAAGAAAAAAGTCATTGTCTCATTACTCACTCAAATCATATAACAAGCAATGATACTAAGTGGTACCTGGATAGCGGTTACTCAAGACATGTCACTGGTGACAAATCCCTTCTTACTAACTATTTAGATCTTAATGATGGGATAAGCACCTATGAAGACGGAAGCACCGCTAGGGTAATTGGAGAAGGAATGATCAAAGGAATAGGTTTACTCAAAAATGAGAATGCCTTCTGCAAAAAAGGATTAACGCTTAATCTTTTAAGCATTTCTCAAATATGTGATGATAAGCATGTGGTTACATTCAACAAAGAACAATGCGAGATCTTATACCTCTCAGGAAAATCAGTGATGAAGGGTTCTCTTACAAATAACCACTATTATGTCATCAAAGGTAAAGGAAAGGATGATCCCTATGCCTAGAAAGATTGGGCATAAAAAAACAAGTCCAGTTCTTGCATCCAGATCTGGATAGTTATTGAAAAGATGCAATTTTGCTGAAGCTTTAAATGATATATCTGAGGATCCTCTCCTCAATTTTTTTTTACTAGAAGTTCTTTCTCGAGCATGTGCGACAACAATGCGCATTAGAATTTGAGACTCTGGTCTAGGGGGACATGACTGTGTCCCAGTATGAGGCACATTTCATCACGCTATCAAGATTCGGGACGTACCTTGTTGATGATGAGGGGCGGAAGGCCCGCCGTTTTGAGAACGGCTTGTGTCCTGCCCTCAGGAGCTGTGTGGTCGGACACATGATTTCGACGTTTGAGCAGATTGTGAAGAGGGCCCAAATTTATGAGGCAAATTGGGCTGGTTTGTAGAGGGCCCGTGACTAGAGAGGAGACCAGGAGAGGAAAGTGCCCTCCAGTAGTTCCCCGTAGTAGCAGCGACGCACAACCCGCCCAGCATTTCGAGCACCAGTGACACCCCCAGCACCACCTCTAGGACCATTTTCAGGTACTTGCTTTAGATGTGGTAAGACAGGACATCGTAGGCACGAGTGTCCTCATCCGCAGCAACAGCAGTAGCAGCCGGGGGCACCGTATCAGCCTCTGCGACATCCCCCACAATAGTGACTGCAACACCAGCCTCCGGGACCTCCCCCACAGCAGCAGAGGCAACAGATCAGGCTGTCATAGCGGTGGCAGAAGCAGCAGAAGAGACTCAGAGGGGACCTGCACCTCCCCAGTAAGTGCAGGGCAGATTTTATGCCACCCAGTAGGATCCTTAGTCATCAGGAGGAGTCGTTGAGAGTACTCTCCCTGTTTCTACATGCATTATACGTGTATTGTTTGATTCTGGTAGATCACATTCCTTTGTGACCGATGATTTCTGCCGACTAACCGGTTTACTAATGGAGTCTGCTCATGAGGGTTTATCAGTACGATGCCCTTAGGGAAGACTGCAGTGTTAGACCGATTTTACTCATCTTACCTTGTTCTGATTGGGGATATCTTTTTGCCTGCTAATCTGTTCATATTATTAATAGTCGAGTTTAATGTCAACCTGGGCATAAATTGGCTCACTGAGTACCATGCCATATTGGACTGCTCCGCGTGAACAATCATGTTCTGTATACCCACCGTACTAGAGTTCTAGTTTGTTGTCGAGCCCAAAGGAGAGCAGCTTTCCTGCCTATTGTCATGTGCCGTTGAGGAGTCAGTTGCTTCGAGTATCGACCAGTTTCCAGTTGTTTGTGGTTTTCTTAATGTGTTCCACGAGATTCTGGGGTTACCACCTCGTCGGCACACCGAGTTCCAGATTGATCTCGTGCCCGGTACTGCACCTATTTCGAAGGCCCCGTATCATATGGCACCGTTGGAGTTATAGGAACTGCAGAAGCAGTTAAACAAGTTACGCAAGTTAGGCTTTATCCGTTTGAGCAGTTCACCATGGAGAGCACTGGTACTCTTCGTGAAGAAGAAGGATGGCTCATTGAGGCTTTGCATAGATTACCGCGAGCTCAACAAAGTCACGATCAAGAACAAGTACCCGCTCCTAAGGATCAATGACTTGTTTAATGATCAGCTACAGGAGGTGCAGTTCTTTTCAAAGATAGACTTGCGGTCCGGTTATCATTAGGTTCGGGTCTGAGACGAGGATATCCCAAAGACAACCTTTAGGACGCGCTATGGTCATTTTAAGTTCCAGGTCATGTCCTTCAGACTGAGCAATGCGCTCGCAGTATTCATGCAGTTGATGAACGAGGTCTTTCGTTCATATCTCGACCAATTTGTTGTGGTATTCATTGACGACATTCTGATATATTCGAGGACCCGTGAGGAGCATGAGCAGCATCTAGAGATTACCTTACAGACCCTCCGTGCATACTAGCTTTATGCGAAGCTGGAGAAGTGCCAGTTTTGGAAGGAGGAGGTGAAGTTTCTTGGTCACGTGGTGACAAGGCAGGGCATCGTTGTGGACCCCTCGAAGATCGATGTTGTGCGTCAATGGGGCCAGCCCACGAATGCGTTCGAGATCCATAATTTCCTTGGTTTGGCGAGCTGCTACCGATGTTTCATTGAGGGATTCTCTCGTATTGCAGCCCCGTTGACCAGTTTGACCAGGAAGGGTGTCGAGTTCGTTTGGAGCGACGCTTGTGAGCATGCATTTATGGAGTTGAAGGACCACCTCACGTCTGCTCCTGTCTTCACCCTTCCCTCTAGGAGTAATGAATTTGTTGTATTTACTGATGCCTCGCGAGTTGGCTTGGGTGCTGTCCTGATGCAGCATAGGAAGCCAGTGGCTTATGTGTCTCGCCAGCTCAAGGTCCATAAGCTAAACTACCCTACGTATGATTTCGAGCTGACAGTAGTTGTCTTCGCCCTGAAGGTGTGGAGACACTATCTCTATGGGGTGAGGTTCGAGCTCCTCTCCAACCACAAGAGCTTGAAGTATCTGTTCTTTCAGTCCGAGCTGAACATGAGGCAGAGATTTTGATCTCCAATACCACCCGGGCAAGGTAAACGTCTTCGCCCTCAGCCATTAGCCACGAAGTCTGGTGGCGCACATGATGATTCAAGAGTGGAGGATGTGTCAGCATTTGATTTCGAGATCGGCTTGTAGTCTTCTATTGTGCAGTTATCGAGCCTGTCGATTTAACCCTCTCTTGTCATAAGGGTGATTGAGGCTCAACAGGTAGATGAGTTAGTGCAGAGTTATCGGGCAGAGGCAGCATCTGAGAGTTAGTCAGACTAGCAGATTGGTTTTGATGGTGGACTTCGCTTTAGAGACTGATTATGTGTCCCGGATATTTCTGAGTTGTGCAGAGATCTTATGACCGAGGCACATCGATCGTGATTCTCTATCCACTCGGGCTCAATGAAGATGTATCGCGATATGAGGCGTCAGTATTTTTGGGCGGGGATGAAGCACCAGATAACAAGTTTTGTGGGCGAGTGTGACACATGCCAGCATGTCAAGGCCTATCATCAGAGACCCCCTGGTCTATTGCAGTTGTTGAGCGTCCCGATGTGGAAGTGAGAGCACATATCTACCGATTTTATCATGGGTTTGCCGAGCACACAGTGCGGTCATGACGTCATCTGGGTTGTCGTGGACTGTTTGATGAAGTCGACACATTTTCTTACGATTCGTGAGACCTGGCATGCAGACCAGCTCGCCAAGCTATTTGTTGATGAGATCGTGAGACTGTGTGGTGTTCCTGTCTCGATAGTTTCAGACCGAGACCCAAAGTTTACGTCTCAGTTTTGAGGGAGCTTCTAGAGAGTGATGGAGACTGATTTATAGCTCAGCACCGTATACCGTTCGCAGAGCGATGACCAGACCGAGAGGGTTTACCAGATTCTTGAGGATGTGATTTAGGCCTGCGCGATTAATTTCTCAGGTGGTTGGGACGAGAACCTGAGACTGGCTGAGTTCACGTACAACAATAGTTATCAGGCAACCATTAGCATAGCTCCTTTTGAGGCATTATATGGCAGACTGTGCAAATCTCTGACTTGTTGGACCGAGGTTGGAGAGCTGCATCTCCTAAGTCCCGAGCTTGTGCAGCAGACATTTGAGATCATCGACATCATCAGGCAGAGGATGCGCATAACTCAAAGACGGCAGAAGAGTTTTGCTGATCGTCGGCATCATCCCTTGGAGTTTACCATTGGAAACCATGTGTATCTCAAGGTCTCACCCATAAAGGGTGTGGTTTGTTTTGGAGCGAAGAGCAAGCTTGCCCCGAGATTCATAGAACCTTTTGAGATCACCAGGGGTGTTGGCGCTGTGGCCTATCGGCTTGCCTTGCCATCTCAGTTGTCTGGCATTCACAACATTTTTCATGTCTCTATATTGAGGAAGTGTGGATCAGACATCATTCTTGTTATTGATTGGCAGCCGTTGGAGGTTCGTGAGGATGCTTCTTACATTGAGCAGTCAATTCGTATCCTCGATCGGAAGGAGCAGGTCCTCCGGACCAAGGTCATTCCCTTGGTGAAGGTGTAATGGGGCCATTATAGTGTGGATGAGGCGTCTTAGGAGCGCGAGGCGGAGATTCGAGAGCGCTATCCCCATCTTTTTTATGTTTAATTGTATGTTGTATTGTGCTTTGATTATATATGAAGTTATGTTTTCTTTTCCCTTATGAGTTATGTTAGCTGCGATGGTAGTATAAATTTCGAGGATGAAATTTTTATTAGGTGGAGAGAGCTATAAGGCCCTTATCCTAGTCCGTACTATTCCGTTGATTCCTGCGATCCTTCCCGATGAATTCCAGCAACCCGCGACTTATAATCAACATTTGTGTGCGACCCTAAGTCGTATCCTGTAAATTTTAGTTGGCTCAATCTGAGACTTGTACCATTGCGACCGTACTGTCGCTGCAGTTCTAATGCCGCGTCTTGTACATCGAATCGATGCCCTGGCCAGGAGATGTGGGCCTGTGTTTATTTCGAAGAAATATCGTACATTTGCAAACTCGATAGAATCTCTACAACTCATCCCATCAATCAATTAATCAATCAATCAAAGTACACAACTCATGCTTTCTTTCTCCCTGAGTCAAGCAACCACCCTAAGTTAACTCTCAAGTCAAGTACACATATCACTCACATCCATCACTCACACCCACCACCTCTCTTACGACCACCCTTTCCCTCTCTCTTTCTCAGCATAAATTTCAAGAAAAAAAGAATTGCACGTCCAAGCACTTCCAAGAGAGAAAAGGTGTTGTGTGTGGCCCACTTCCTATCCCAAGTTCCATCATCCTAGCCCTTCATTTCTCATCATCTTCCATTAAAGTGAGACACAAGAAGATTGGCGTTTCATTGGAGTAAGAAGATCGAACGGTGGGTGTTTTATACGCCTAGATTTCATGTCTTGATGATGGGCCAAGTGGGGCCTACCGAATGATGGTATGGATCTCACTTTGGACCCTAGATATGGCCGATGGCCCACCATGATTCACATGATCATTCCATGATGGGGCCATTCTCCATGGACCCCATAATGATGTTTACTTTCTAGTTTGAAAGGGGTCATCTAAACCTTCCATTTTGGTGAAGAAGGAATCTCCACCATTGATTTTGATTTGATGGGCCCACATGTATTGGGACCCACTTGATGTATGATTGAAATGCATGGAAAGGGAGGGCTCATAGTGGTGGAGCCCTCCATCGCACGTGTGTGTGTCTCTCTCTTTCTCTCTCTCTCTCCTCCCATATGTTATGGCCCACCTTGTGATATGTTTCATATCCATGTCATCCACCTTCGTGGGACCCACTTGATGGACATGTTGGATCTACACTGTCTAAGCCATGTGGGCCCTACCTTAATGGTGAGGGGAAAACACAAGTATCAGATTGATCCAAATCAAGTGGGCCATGTCCATGTGGGACCCACCTTGATAATATGTTTAGTTTTTCGTCCAGCATCCCTGGATGCTAGACATTGTCCAGTGAAGTGTGAATAGCCAGTGGGATGCACAACATCTGGATGTGATGTGTGAAACACAAAAATATTAGCTTGATTCCAAACTTTTGGGTGGGCCGCTCATGTAGGCCCCACCTTGATGTATAAATCTGATCCATGTCGTCCATCCCATTCCCCAGTTCATTTTGGGTGTTGAGCCGAAATATGAAGTTAATCTGATTATCTGGCGGGCAATTTCATAGAAAACATTTGTTTTTACTGTTAAAATCTACTCTGATGTTTTTATACACCAAAACACATCGAATATTGGGCTCATTTAGACTATCTTGAGCCATAGGATTCAATGGGTGGGGTGGATTCCCCTGATGCACGCCCCACCTAGGAAAAACCTCCAAAAATAATATATATATATATATATATATATAAGTGCAGCAGGCGCTGCCACTGATGTCCAGAGGACGCTGCTGCTACACCGTTGGACGGAGAGGGCCTGGGACTGTGGGTCCCAGCAACGATGCATGTGTTTTATCAATGTCATCCAACTATTTTACTGGGCCGCTGGACAACCAATGAACCCCACCCCTGATGGATGTGTCCCTTTCAAACCGTCCATCCTTTTGGCAAGTTCATTTTATGGCTTGAGGCCAAAATAAGACAAATCTAGGATCACGTGGACCACACTGTAGAAACAGTGGGTTTGAACGTCCACCATTAAAACCCTTAGGCTACAGGGTTTGAACTAATATGATATTTATTTTTCCTCTAAATCTAGGTCTTTGTGACCTTATGAATAGGCTAGATGGGAAATAAACCCTATGGTGGGGCCCACTGGAATTTAACCGTGGAAATCATTATCACCACGGTTAGATATGGTATGGTCCAGTTGATCTTTTGATACGATTCACTTTTTTTTTCTATACAATACTCTATACTGATTTTTAAAAATAGATTAATTGTATTCGGGCTATTTGAATTGGCCCATTCGTCTTGGCCCATTTTACTCGGCCCATTCGACTTGGCCTTTGATTCAGCCCATTGATTCGACCCATTTAATAAGGCCCGATTTGATGTACTTGGGGCCCATTTGATAAGGCCCGATGTGATATATGAGGCCCGCTGTTGAGGTCCACCTTGATGTGTACAAGGCCCGTTGTTGAGGCCTACCTTGATATATATGAGACCCATGTGATGCGGCCCATTTGATGTATTTGAGGCCCATGGGTCGAGGCCCAATGGGATGTACATAGGGTCCATTGCAATGTGTGATTCCACCATGGTTTATGTAATGATGTTTATGGCGGGCTATGCCTTGGGAGCAATGATGGTTTGACGTCTACATTGTATGGATAATGTTGGTTAAATGTCTGCACGGTAACTTTCCCTAGGGCCCATTGATAGGCCCATACCTGTTGTATATAGGTCATCTAGGCCCATCTTCATTGTGAGGATAGTTCATCACTTTATAACATGCTTGGTATAATTTCATGACTCATGCCATACGCATCATATGTATGCTTGATATGAATAGTGACTGATCATCTCATATGCCATTGGGCAGATTATTTATGGGATGCACAAGATTACTGCATGACTGACGGTGTGACTCATGCATCTCGTATATGTGTGACATGATCATTGTACGCCCTAGTGACATCATGGTCATGGCTTCCACAGGCATATCGTGGATGGCCGTACTGGATACCAAAAATACTTGGTTCTAGCACCGTGGGAACTTAAGCTTTCCATGGTGAAAGTCCCATAACCTTTTTGGTACCAGGAGATGCTCCAACGTCTAAACCGAGTGGATACACGAGTGCCGAATACCAGTAAGCCGTGTCTCCCACTGTGTTGTGGTCGGTTAGAAGGGGGGGTGGCCTTATTCGCCTAAGTGAGGGGGTTGTAAGCTAGGCTGAGTTTAACCAGCTCGCAAATGAGTCTGTTATCGATGAGCTGGGTAGGTATTAGCAAATTACTGGTCAGGCAGATAACGTGGTCTCTTCTACTTACTGGACTGTGCAACTAGGGAAGCGGCAGTCAGTGTGAAGTGTATTAGAACCCGGTGATATCCAGAGAGAAACTGTAATAATACGTGTACTTGATGAGCACTGGCATGCTTTCTTTGCATCTTGCATATGACATTTAGCTATGTAGGCCTCTCATCGCATGGCCTTGGTATGGCCGATAGCATTCATACATTGCATCACATAGCTTTGGTATAGCTGATAGCATTCATGGACTAACCCACATATTTCTGCATTATACTGATATTGTATACTTAGCGCTTGCCTTGCGCACCACTGTAATGCCTCGAATTTCGAGGGTCGAGCAAAGGCTCAACTCCCAAGATCTGTTGCATCACTTATGTAACATAGATAATGATGATTAAATGTTGTCCGTATTAGTGCATTAAACATAAATGGGATTACACTAAATCAGCATATCATACTCCAGAGATAATTAGATTACGCAAGCAGAAGACTGTGATAAACATATAAAGCATATAAGTAATAAGTCCATAGAGCATGAACATGTCACCAGGTTAAATAATTACATGTATAGTTTCAAAATTTACAAAATGATATAATGTAGTGGCATCTAATCCGTATCCCTGTAACCCCGTCAACGCAACTCCATGTCTACATAGACCCGTCAGAGAGTTGCATGTAGGAGAACTCCTCGTCGTGATAAAAGTCGGGCTCCACCTCATAAGCCTCATCGTCATCTGAAATTAAAACAGAGTTTGGTTGGTGTTTTAAAGCACCGTCCTAGTAGGATTGAGTGATCAACTCAGTAGAGCTATAAGGCAAAGGTTAACATGTTATCAATTCAATCAATCAGTAATGATAAAGCAGTACAACAATCATGTCCTCAGTACTCTTGTTAATACAAAAATGATATGCTATAATGATGCATGCTCTCGCCTGCACTCCCTCAGTGACATCATCTCACGATTGTGCATGTAACACTCCCACTTAACGTGCGCTTCCTTGCCAAAGCACATGCAATGCATGCATGATCGTGTTAGCTAAGTTCTTATTTAGGCTTATTCGTACAACAGATTGGGAAACCTAAGGTACCTCCCTTTATATCATTTACCTAAACAATGATCCATCAAGGGTCATCAATCCTAGTTAATCACATACGATAGGCAAGTTATAGGGCAACATCACCCCTAATTGAAAAGTAGTGGATAGGAAAGTTCAAGTCAATACGAAGAGGCTCGTCACCTCAGTGTAGGCCTAGTTTATACTCAAGGTAACTACAGAAAGGCTCATCACCTTAGCGCAGGCTGACAACTCGAATACAAGCGCACGCTGAAATAAACACATAATAGGCCAATCGGGTTATTTGACAAGTTTGATTGGTACAAGTGCACGCTCAATTACTCATACAAGCATTTTCACAAACACTTAGAATACACTTATTTAACATACATAACGTATATTAGCAAAAACATGTATTAGGGCTAATCCTTTCACCGAGTAAGTATTACACATATAACTAGCATGTACACACAATGATTAATCATGGCAAACACACTTTCAAAATTTGTACGTATACGGTATTTTCTACAAATATACAGAATACACTATACGCCATATTTTGTATACGTAACTGAATCTTAAAATGAACATCGCATTATATATATGAAATAGCATCCAGATCATGAATCTATCATCATCTGACATTAAAAGCTTTGAAAACTGACAACCTAAGCGTCTAAAATCCGCACCTTACGCCGTAGAAGTGTAACGAACTCAACAAAGACTGTAAGTCTTCGTATACGTGGAATATCAACCTGTAATACAAGCTAGGTTAGCTATCAAACTACTAGCATCAATGGAAACCCTAAAACAAGTTAGGGTTAGGTCTTTCTTACCTAAGAACGAAGTTAGAATCGTTGGAATGACGATTTGATAGCAGGAAAGAAGCACGTGGATTAGCAGAACAACTGCTAAGAAGAACCTCTCACTCTTCTCTCACTTTCTCTCTCTTTTCTCTCTTCTCTCTCCTAGGTTTTCTCAAATTCGTATGGTGAGAATGAGAGAGGGTTTAAGGTCCTTATATAGGCCCAAAACTCTCCAAAATAGACCCAGGGTCAAGGTATACTTAGGTTATGTCCAAAGGGCATCTGTTCCGTCTCAACGGAGCACTTCTGTAGCCCCCCCCCCCTTGAGCTAAAGGTCGGACTTAAGCTCACTGACCTTGGATCTAGGTTGAGTTAAGTTTTCATTCTAGTCGGGTTCCCAGATCACACGTGGCGGACCAGTTTCAATTCAATGGGTCACCGAAACTCGATCAGGGTTACAAGTACACTGACCTGTGTATGAAATTTTCCCTAATCCGAGAGTCTATTTGGGTCAGATTCTGATGGTCTGATTGCTTATATCAGGCCCGGAAGTGACAAGTCTCAGATTACTTAAATTAGATTACATTTCTAAAGAAATCTTCATTTTCTCACACTCCTCACTCTGGGCTCAAGCGAATAGCCCCGGGACACTGTCTAGTTTTGATTTCCAAGATGGTTGTCAAGCCCAGCAAGGCAGTCCTATTTCTATAACTTCGTATTATTCAGACTTTCGATGTGCGGTCCAGATCTGATACGGAGTTTTAATGTGCACCCGAGAGTAGCTGGGTAATGAGATTGATCTTAGATTTTAAGGTAACCTAGCGTCACTGATTCTACAAGTTTTGGGTCTTGCAAATTGGATTTAAAGTGATTAGTGAGGATTTCGTATGTGATTTAGTTTAGCACTTCGTTAACTTTGTCTAATTTCTAAAGGATTTAGTCCTATAAGATTTTTGTCTGAGGTGATACTCGGACCTTTGGTAGTTTGTATAAAAGGTGGTTCAAAGAATTAACACTTAACTAAATCACGCTCTAATTACAACAGAAGAAGGTCCTAGGGCAGAAGAGGCTGATGTTTCGAAATAACCTATTCGTCGATGATTCCATAAGGTTATATTGAGTTTGAGTATTGTTCTTCATCACCTAAACTCTAAGATTTGTGTCTAATGTGAAAGTACTTAGAAAGATTTAAAGAACGAGGTGGTGCGAGGTGAGATTTGTGAAGGAAAACGGTTAAAATGTGATTTTAGACTTTGGGATTGAGTTCTGACAAGTTAATAAGGTGTTTAGATCGACCCATTGCCTAAGGACGTTTATCTCCAGGTTGGCAAAAATCCGGGGTGTTACAGGATCCATCGATACCAGTTACTTCGGTGGTAAGAGGCGTCTAATCTGTCCCTATGGCTTACCACATGCTCTCATCCATGGATTTTAAGAAAATTCTCATCTTAGCTTTCCAATAGGCATAATTGGAGCATCAAATGGTGGAGGTCTAGTGACTAATAGGCTATCAAAATTTGACATCTTACAAAGCTTAGATCGGTTAGCTCAGGAATTTAATCCAAAAGAAATAATATTAAAATGAGCTATTAAGCTTTGATACCGGTCAGCTATTAAGTCCTAGAGGGGGGTGAATAGGACTATGCCAAATTAAAAAATTAACAGCAGAATTTAAATAAATTAAATACTGATAGCCATAAACAATCTCACAATGCTGAAATTAAAGACAACCTTAAATGTACGAGTATTGTGAGCTTGATATAGATGTTATTCTAAGGACAACCTTATACCAATAACCAAGGGTTTATGGCAATACAACCTTACTAGAACGGTCTGTGTATCAAAAACTCAAATTGATACAGAGGAATAAAGAAATAAACAACCAGGAAAGAAATGTAAGCTATTACAACATTCCCACACTCGCGTAAAAGAAATTACAGCATTCTCCACAAATGAAAAAAGGGAAATTTTAACATCCACAAAATAAAATAAACAATCAATTAACCATAAGACCAAAAATTATAGTGGTTCGCTTGTGTGTACACCAACTGTTAAACAACAGCCACATAACTACTCCACTCCCAATATCCTCACACAGTGGATAGCGTTCACTATGAAAATAGGTTTTTCAAGGTTTACCTAAAACCTTCACAATTGTGTCTTTCAAGTGGGCTTACACAATTCAAAAACCCCACACTCTAAGTTTTCTGCATCACCTCAGACAAACCAAAACAGAGAGATTTTCTGGCACAATCTCAATGAAACCAAAAAAGATAGAATTTACAAAATTGTAAAATACCTAGATATTCTCTTTTTAATGTAGCCTGGAAGAACCAAATTGGAGTAGAAGTTCAACGTAGAAGTTCAACGTAGAAGTTCAATGTTCACACTCACTTGTGAAATGGTTCTAGGTTCTAAATGATTTTAAATTAATTCAAGTTAGGCCAGCGATATTTGATTTTGATTCCAAGAAAAGGGCAACTCTCAATCCATTTTTCAAATATGATTGGAATATAGAATACAAAATTAAATATAATAATGCTAATTAAGAGAATATTAAATGAGCATGATATAGCTTTAAAAGATGACTAACTTATATTTCAGAGTGACGTATTGATTTAACTTGAATTGAATATGAAACTCTGAAATTTGTGTTCTATTTATAAGTGAAGAAACCGCAGTCACGGCTGGTCCTAAGGTCGCCACGACTGATCATAGGACCAACAGATTTTTGAAATTTTGAGCGTGATAAGATAAAGTCGATCCACAACTGGTCGAAGGACCTGTTCGACCGGTCGAGTGGCCTCCACGACTGGTCGAGACCTGTCTACGACTGGTCGTGTGGAACCCAATTTAGTTGTTGGACTTTAAGTTGAGGCTGTAGGACTGGTCGAACACGAGTCGAACACTGTTCACACGACCGATCGAGTAGTCTCCAAGACTGGTCGAGGCTTTAACAAAAATTCCAAAAAATCAGTAACAAACTTAGGACTGGTCGATGAATTCTTGGACTGGTTGAGCCAGTGTTAAGACTAATCGAACATATCCTAGGACTAGTCGAGAAACAGACTATGCACTTATAAAATGAGCCAATTGAATTATGCATTCAAAATGACCTACCCTAAGGTCAATCTAGGGTCATTCATACCTTAAACACAATGTATGAACATTGAGACTTCTTTTCCTTCAGTTGATAGTTAATCTTTGAAGTTCACAAAGCTTGATATCTTGTCATATGTAGAAGCTTGAACTCGAGACTTTTTGAAGCTTGAATTTGACTTATATTAAAGCTTAAACTTGAGGTTCAAAGTCTAGGAACTTTGTCTTGACTTGAAGTTTGAACTATGAATCTTGAAACATAGAATACACACTTGATGTTATACTCGAACATGAACATGTAATCTTGCATTTCTTGAAGTAAAGATCTTTGTTCTTGAGAGATGCACCATCTTCATTATGTAGATGAGCTACATAAGACACAGATTCCAAGAGGTTTTGGCACTACAAAATTTGACAATTATAGGAGCTAGAAACCATAACACTTACACCCCGTCCCTGGACGGTGAGAATACATACATCACGTGGGTCCCATACGTACATCTCGTGGGGCCCACAGCTAGGCAGCATGAATGAAACACATATATCATGGTGGCGTCCCACACCACCTATCTAGATGGACAGTGTGGATAGAACAAATACATCATTGTTGGGCACCACCGTCCAAATAATGGATGGTGTGATGAAACACATACCTCAAGGTGGAGCCATGTGGGTGTGGTCCACCCGTTCCAGATCAAGCTGATACATATGTATTCCCTTCATCCAGATGGACAAACTGTATGGATAAAACTCATATATTATGTGGGATCCACTGTCCCTTGTTGGACGGTGGAGTACAACACATAGCATGGTGGGTCGACGTGCCATCAAGGTGGGCCAGATACATCACGGTTGGACTCTCCAGCATACAATGTTGGAGATGGATGGATAACGAAGAAACACGTGCATCATGTGGGCCCCAAAGAACTGCTGACGTCCATCCAATAGCCGGTTAGCTAGTGTGGGGTCTATGTCTCATGGATGGTTGAGATCTAACACATGCGTCACGGAATCCCACATGTGTAGGGTGGACGGTGAGGGTACACAACACATCACAAGGTGGCCTCACGTCCCTACATTGGATAGATGGCCACGATATGAACCACATACATCACATGAGTCCCACCGTGCACGTGTAGACAGTGGACTGCATGGATGAAATGCATATATCAGAGGTGGGTCCACACGTGTGGGACCCACCAGCTTATAATAAAGCTAATATTTGCAATACCGCATCCATCCAACCTGCTGGACGTCCAGCAAACAAACGACCTGGATGGAATGCATCTTCAAAGTGACCTCCATGGATGGACAGCGTGGATGATCACGTCTGTTGGGTCCCACCTTCCCACATCCAGTCCTATCTAGACGGTGGTCGGTGTAACACTACAACCAGGTGGGTCCTACGTGCCGGATACAACACGTCATCACGGTGGACCTGAGTTTATGGATCAAGCTGCTATTTATATTTTCCCATCTAGGCCCACAATCTGGACGGTGAGGGTGAGCTCATCCAATAGGTGGGGTTCATACAGGTGGATGTCATGGATAAAATACATACATCTAAGTGGGATTTCCACCATCCATACTGTAGATCTAATCCGTTCTTCTAGGTGGGCCATCATAAAAAAATAGTGAAAGAGAGAGAGAGAGAGAGAGAGAGATCGAATAGTGGAGGGACCCCGCTACTATGGGCCCCTCTATACAATGCATATATCAAGATGGGTCCCAAATCATGAGGACCCTACATCAAAATCAATTGCTATGAACACCCACCTTTGATCCCGCTTCCTTTCTCCACTAACACATTCTAGAGCTCCAATGGATGAATTTCAACGGTTGAGATGGACTTTGGAGGGTGGGATTGGGTGGTAGGAAGGTGGGCCACACTAGCTTTCTCATTGAAATAGCTTGGATGGTTGCTCTTATGGAGCTTGGGAGGAAATGAGAGATAGAAGTGATGTAAGAGATGGGTGTAATGGGTGAGGGATGGGTGAAAGGTGATAGATGTACTTAACATAGTTGACTATGGGGATGGGTGTGAGTGATGGGAGTGATGGGATGTGTACTTGACATTTGATGGGATATATTCTCTTGGGATTTGCAAGATGCTGTGTTTTCCTCAAACTGAAAGCTGGCCCACATCTCTGGCCCTGGTATCACCTCGGCATGCGAGATATGGCGTCGACGCAGTCGTAAGGATACAAGTCTCAGGTCGAGCCAACTATGGAATATAGGATACGACTCAAGATCGCATGCAAACGCTGGCTACAGATCGAGGGTCACCAGAATTTGACCGGGAGGACCACGAAAGCCTATGGAATGGTATGGGCTAAGATACGAGCCTGACATCTTAATTAGGCCCAAAATTAAATGGAGTGGGCCCACGTGGTAGTCGCTTATCATGAACCCAATATCATTTCAAGTCTAAATTAAGGATCAGCGCAAGAGGCCAAGATGGATCCAAATAAATCTTAAGAGGTCATAAAACCAAACGGGGGCCACAGATATAGGGCCTGCAAGACTTTGTAGCCCATAAATTAAGTGGGCTTAAACAAGCCCTAAATGCACCATAAATCAGGTTCAAATAAGGCCATTGATGAGTGTCGAATATTGCATATCAGACCCAGTAATTTCCTGATTTTACATACATGATAATGTTTAAAGCCATATTTTAATTGTTTTTTTGTTACAGGATGAAATTAGGAGCGTTGATTGAAAATTAATGTTAAAAGCATGGATTTGACATTCCAAAGACACCAGAGCACGGGATGGACTCCAGAAAACCAATAGTGAAGATTTTACACGCCTGGGATCTGAGGAAAGCAAGCCAAAGGGGCCCGAAAAGGGTCCGGAATGCAAGATCACAAATTTTCCACCATCCGATTGACTCGAAACTTCATACATGTGATGGGGGCCATAAATTAACCGTACATATTAAATTTCAGCCATTGAGAATCTCAGGAAGTGGTCCAACGGACAGATCAGCCCATTAATCTTCAATTTGGGGCCCACCTGATATTTGGAACTGCCTCAACTTTGGTATTGACGCCTAAACTAATAAGGTAAAGAGGATGGATGGTATAGATTTCTCATAAACATCACGTTGGGCCCTGTGTATGGGGAGTGTACACCCTGCACGTGCGCACTAGTGGCGCACCGCACCGCTGCTTCGGTCAAAACGAGCGCTGACCCGCGTCCGCCTTCGCCGTTTCCAACAGCGTTAACGCTGCGGACACCGGTTTTCGGTTGTGGGCCACCATCATGAATCAAATGGACAATCCGGACCGTCCATCAGAGTCCAAGGGAGCTTCTCAACACTGCCTAGATGTCCGTTTAGTTCCATGCATGTGTACGGACTTTGATCGCTGAAAAATGCAAAACGGACAGTGAGTTCAAAACTCTGTGGGCCACCGCAAATCTAACTCGAAATTGGGCATTCCTAGCCGTTTTTTCATCCTCCATGCAATGGACGGAGTGGATTTTCGGTTTAATCAAAGGAATGGGCCCCACCATTGCCACGGAAGTCGTTTTCGCGTCCGCGTAAAGGACGGCCGCTGGCCGTTTTTGCGGAGGATTGTGGGCCCCATACGTCACCCGTACGGCCGATCCAAGCCGTCCATCTTGTAGATTGGCTCGAGCACTACAAAACCATGATGATATTTCACTCCCATGCGTACACACGTGCATGATACAGGGGCCACAAACAGGCGGTCTTGTGACGTTCAAAACTGTTTTTATTGAGATTTCTTCTCTAGGCTGCGTCAATGGATGTTCAAAATCACCCATTCTTGATGAAATTTCGTCCTGAATCCAATGGACGGGGTGGATTTTCCAGAAAACACCTCTGTGGGGCCCACCGATCACGGCTGCGAAAAGTTGCACTTCGAGTTCTTCTACGATTCTGCCACCGACTCCAGCCCTCCAACAGTTATAAAAGAGGGATTATGGACGTGGGAAATTCATTCAGAACCAGGGAATTCCAGATCCAGAGCAAGGGAGAGAAGAAAGAGAAGAAAGAAGAGAGAGAGATCGATTGGTTTGGTGTTCCATTTTTTTATGAATTTTATTTATCCATCTCTTTTTATGGATTTTATGGGTCACTAATCTCTCAGCTAGGGCTGAGATGAAGCCCCTAATTTGATTAGCTCTTGTATTGGTTGATTTACTTTGAATATTAATTAATTTGTTTCTTTCTCTAAGTGGGCTTGATTGGTTTAAATTCTATACTTCTCCATCTATGAACTTGATCAAAGTATATATGGATGTTGTTTGGATGCTTATTATAGGTGCTTGTGTCTGATCCGAACAGGTTTCCTATAGAGGAAGAAACGGGGTGCTTTAATGAACTATACATTCCATGTGCCCGACCAAGGACATGAAATGTGTTATTCATGGCTTAAAGGAATTAGACATTCTGTATGCCCGATTAAGGACACAGATTGTGCTTTTCTATATAAGTGGTATCAATCTAGATCAAGGTGAATCAACAGACAAAACAAGGGTTAGGATAATTAGGGGTGGATTCGAAAGTCCTAGTGCTCTTTCTCTGATTGAATTTTCTTCCCTATTCTTAATTGTTTTTTTCCTAAAATTGTGCTTAGTAGTTCATTCCATTATTTGTTGGATTAGTTAAGAAGAATTGTGAATTTGAGTTGTGACGATCAGTCCTCGTGGGAACGATCTCGTAATACGTACCATATCTACATCTGATTCGTATACTTGCGAGTTTAAAAATCATTTAAATCGTGTTGGTTTAAATAAAACATCAAGTTTTTGGCGCCGTTGCCGGGGACTGTTTCGTTCCAAATTGAATTTACAATTCTCTCTTATCATAATTCATAGCTTAGGATTTTACTAACTTAGAGTTCTTTTCTTTATTTTAGAAACTAACCTAATTCCTGTTTTGTAGGGTCCTGAAATAAACTTCTAATTTGGAATTGAGGAAGGAAGCTACTAAGTGAAGGAGGAACTTCTTAAATTTTCTGACATCAATCATCTCTTTTCCCGGGTTCTTTCTTCCCATTCTTGTTTACATAGTTTTAACTTGTTTTAGAATCTCATAGTTTCTAGGTCTAGTTTTATTTCTTTTAGGTTGCATCTTAGTTTAGTTTTCCTTCTTCCATTGCAATAACATAGTTTATGCTAGGACGTAGATCTCTGAATATAAACTAGCACCGTTTGATCCTGAAATAGAAAGAACCTTTGCGTGAAAGATTGAGAAATAATTCTGTTGAAATGGCAAATGAGACTGAAGTTAAGGCCCTCAAAGATTATTCAGCTCTTGTCCAATTTAATGCGCCTTCATGCATAGTGTTGCCAACCACTACAACAGCACACTTTGAACTGAAACCTGGAGTCATACAATTGTTGCCATCCTTTTATGGATTGGACAAGGAGGACCCATATCATCATGTGAAAGAATTCCTAGACATTTGCTCCACTTTTAAGTTCCAAAACTTCTCAGACGATTCGATCCGCCTACGTCTGTTTCCTTTTTCTTTGAAGGATAAGGTGAAAGCATGGTTGAATTCTCTAGAAGTTGGATCTATCACTACATGGGACCAACTGTCTAAGAAGTTCTTAAACAAGTTCTTCCCCGTTCACAAAACCAATGCCCTCCGTAGAGAAATTACTAACTTCACACAAAAAGAGGGCAAACACTTTCATGAATGTTGGGAAAGATGGAAGGACTTGCTTCTTAAATGTCCTCACCATGGTTTTGAGAAGTGGCAACAAGTTCAATACTTCTATGACGGTCTGACACCCCAGAACCGTCGCATGGTTGATGCCACCAGTGGAGGGTCATTCATGACCAAAAGTGATGTCGAAGCGTGGAACTTCTTTGAAACCTTGTGCAAAAATTCCCAGCAATGAGACTATTCAAATAGAGGTGACAGAAGTCCCCAACCACAAAAGAGAGGTGGTATATATGAGATAGGAGTTGTGCCAGAGCTATGCGCCAAGCTTGATAATCTGACAAAGAAAGTTGATGCTCTGGTATTAAATAATGGACCTCCACAAACAGCTCAAGTCGAGGCATGTGCCACATGTTCTAGTCCTGTCCATCCTATGCAGTCTTGTCCATCTGGTGTAGCATCCCCAGAACTTCTCTCTGAACAAGTTCATGCTATGAACACTTTTCAAAAACCTGGAAATGATCCTTACTCGAACACATATAACCCAGGGTGGGCTAGGCATCCAAATTTTTCTTGGGCAAAAGGACCACAACAAGGAGGACCATCTGAAAATCCTCTCATGCAACCGCACCTCCAAGTTGGCAGTCAACAACTTCAACAGTTTCCGCAATATCAACAACTGCCTACACAATCAAGGAAACCATCTCTTGAGGATACACTCCATCTTTTTATGCAGAGTTCTCTCCAATTCCAAAAGGACACCCAACAAACCTTACTAGCCAACCAGCAAAGCTTACATGCAAATGCGCAATCCATTGCCAAGCTGGAAGTACAAATGGGTCAACTAGCTGCCACATTGAGTGAGAGAGAGAAGGGCAAGTTCCCTAGCCAACCTGAGGCTAATCCTAAGGGACAGTATGAGATTGGCTCTAATTCCAACCAAGGGTAATTTCATGAACATGCCAAATCGATCACTACCCTTAGGTCAGGTAAGCAGATTGATAACAGAATAGAGATGCCTGGGGATGAATCAAATTCTAAAACAGAAGATCAAGATGAAGCAGAGAGTCACACCAATGCATCCAAAGTCTAAAAGCTCTCTGACTCTCCAAGAGCCACTAATGTGCCACCTTACGTGCCCAAAGCACCCTTTCCTCAACGTCTGGCGCCAATAAAGAAAAGAAATAACTTTGATGAAATCCTGGATGTGTTTCAAAAAGTGCAAGTCAACATCCCGTTGCTTGACGCTATCAAACAAGTCCCTGCTTATGCTAAGTTTCTGAAAGATTTATGCACTCAAAAGCGTAAGCAGAATGTTCATAAGAAAGTCTTCCTTGCAGAGCAGCTCAGCTCCATGATTCAACATAACACCCCTCCTAAATTTAGAGATCCAGGAGCTCCCACCATTTCTTACGGTATAGGAGATCATAAGATCGGGAAGGCATTGCTTGATTTAGGGGCGAGCGTCAATTTGTTACCATATTCGGTTTATGAGCAGCTAGGACTTGGAGAGTTAAAACCGACTAAGATAACATTACAACTAGCTGATAGATCTGTCAAGGTGCCCCGGGGTGTTATTCAAGATGTGTTAATCCAGGTTGATAAATTCTATTTTCCAGTGGATTTCATAGTTATAGATACTCAGCCTGTCCAGAATCTTCATAGTCAGATCCCAGTCATCTTGGGTCGTCCATTTTTGGCCACATCTAATTCTATTATAAATTGTCGGAATGGAGTTATGAAATTGTCCTTTGGTAACATGAATATTAAACTCAATGTTTTTAATGCAGGACAACAATCCGTAGATTTAGATGACATATCTGAAGTGGACATGATCGAGAGTCTAGTGCAGGACTCCTTCCGTAAATCTTTTGAAGACCCACTTGAGACCTGCTTAGCATAATATGGCATGGATTTTGACATCGATAGTCCCATCCACGAAGTCAATGCACTGCTCGACTCTACTCCTATATTGGAGACTGAAAAATGGAGAGCGAAAGTGGAACCTCTTCATCCCTCTGAGACGCCTCCTGACAGCACAGTTTTTAACTCTGAGAAGACAAAGGCGAGCAGGCTGCTTAATATTCTTAGAGCATATAAGGCAGCAATTGAACGGAAGATAGCGGAAATACAGGGAGTATGCTCCACTGTATGTATGGATCATGCTGTGGAAATTTCGGGTGAAATGCAAAGGAAGCGTGATCCTAACATGGAAGAAGTCGTGTGAGCAAAAGTCCTTAAATTATTTGACGACAGTGTCAGTTACCTCCTTTCAGATAGCACAGCTCATGGGAACTCACATCACTTGTCTGGGATTGGTTAATCAAGGTGTTGAGGTAATTTCTTTGGCGGACCCTGGTTATAAAGATTATTTCATTCATGGTCCGTTTTTGTCTGGCTGAAGACGTTAAACTTAGCGCTCCTGGGAGGCAGCCCAGTCTTTTGTTTTATGCTTTTTCCTAGATAGTTACTTCAATGTTTGTGGGTAACATTACTGCAAACCCTCACGAGACTACAACTCGTCCACTAGGGGTAACCTAGGGGTTTAAAGGCTTGTTGCATGCGCTAAATGCAATCGAGAGCACCTGCGAAAGTGGTATAGGTAGGATTTTATTTTTTTTATTTTTTTTTGTTATTTTTACGTCTGTTGATTTCTCTCTTGTGCTAACTCGCTTTTACGTTGACATTTTTTTGAGAAAGCTTCTTGATTCTCCATCCAGGTACTATCTTTTCATCACTCCTCTTTTATTCTCGTTGTCCCATGTGCATTGCTTGCTTATTTCTTTTACATTGAGGACAATGTAGCTTTTAGGTTGGAGGTGGGAGATTAGGTTACCTAATCAGTATTTTCTTGGTCTTGAGCAAAATTTGTGAAAATTTTAAATATTTTCTTGGTCTTGAGCAAAATTTGTGAAAATTTTAAATTTTTTTCTAGAATCTCTATTAAATTCAAAGTGATTTTGAAGGATAGTTGTGATTTTAACATTATAAGATATGTGATGTTGGTAACTTATGACTCTTGGATTTGGCCATCTGTTTGATTTCACAGTCAATTTTGAATTTTTAATCCATGATTAGAAGTTGTAAACATTGATTGAGCCATGATTTCACATATCACATCTCGCTTACACATTAAGTTTTGGTTCGATAGCTGAATGATTAACTTGGTAAAAAGAAGAATTAAAAGGCTAAATCTTCACCATAGGTTTGCTCCCTATAGGTGCAGATTTGATTCTCCATAGTTGACATATGAAAAAAAAAAAAAAAAGTTAGGTGACAAGTTTTTGCCATAGGTTTGCTCCCTATAGATGAGGACTTGAGTCCCTTCCTTGGCGTACTGTTCATAAAGAAAATCAAAAAAAAAATGAAAAAAATGAAGGCTGAAAGGCTAATCTAAAAGGCTAGTGTTGGTTGTCAGGAATTCTGTTGTTAATTACCAATTTTAGCATGAAATTGATAATTGGATCTCTTAATGATTGTAATCTGAGATGATACTATACACCTGTGGAACTCAATGTTTAGGAATGTTCTAATTGATGGATTAATATTTTGAACTTGATTATGAAGTTTACTGTAAGCTTGATTTCAGGAGAAAAATCTTCTTACCATTCATGAATCTTAGAATTTTCACATCTCCGCTATCTGTTCACAAGTCACTTGAGTTTACAGGAATTGTCTTTTATTTTTGAAATTATTTTTTGCATGTTTTGCTCGGGACTAGCAAAATGCTGGTTGGGGGTTGTGATGAGTGTCGAATATTGCATATCAGACCCAGTAATTTCCTGATTTTACATATATGATAATGTTTAAAGCCATATTTTAATTGTATTTTTGTTACAGGATGAAATCAGGAGCGTTGATTGAAAATTAATGTTAAAAGCGTGGATTTGACATTCCAAAGACACCAGAGCATGGGATGGACTTCAGAAAACCAATAGTGAAGATTTTACACGCCTGGGATTTGAGGAAAGCAAGCCAAAGGGGCCCGAAAAGGGTCCGGAATGCAAGATCACATATTTTCCACCATCCAATTGACTCGAAACTTCATACATGTGATGGGGGCCGTAAATTAACCGTACATATTAAATTTCAGCCATTGAGAATCTCGGGAAGTGGTCCAACGGACAGATCAGCCCATTAATCTTCAATTTGGGGCCCACCTGATATTTGAAACTGCCTCAACTTTGGTATTGACGGCTAAACTAATAAGGTAAAGAGGATGGATGGTATAGATTTCTCATAAACATCACGGTGGGCCCTGTGTATGGGGAGTGTACACCCTGCACGTGCGCACCAGCGGCGCACCGCACCGCTGCTTCGGTCAAAACGAGCGCTGACCCGCGTCCGCCTTCACCGTTTCCAACAGCGTTAACGCTGAGGACACCGGTTTTCGGTTGTGGGCCACCATCATGAATCAAATGGACAATCCGGACCGTCCATCAGAGTCCAGGGGAGCTTCTCAACACTGCCTAGATGTCCGTTTGGTTCCATGCATGTGTACGGACTTTGATCGCTGAAAAATGCAAAATGGACGATGAGTTCAAACTCTGTGGGCTACTGCAAATCTAACTCGAAATTGGGCATTCCTAGCCATTTTTTCATCCTCCATGCAATGGATGAGTGGATTTTCAGTTTAATCAAAGGAATGGGCCCCACCATTGCCACGGAAGTCGTTTTCGCGTCCGCGTAAAGGACGGCCGCTGGCCATTTTTACGGAGGATTGTGGGCCCCGTACGTCACCCGTACGGTCGATCCAAGCCGTCCATCTTGTAGATTGGCTCGAGCACTACAAAACCATGATGATATTCCACTCCCATGCGTACACACGTGCATGATACAGGGGCCACAAATAGGCGGTCTTGTGACGTTCAAAACTATTTTTGTTGAGATTTCTTCTCTGGGTTGCGTCAATGGATGTTCAAAACTACCCATTCTTGACTGAAATTTCGTCCTGAATCCAATGGACAGGGTGGATTTTCCAGAAAACACCTCTGTGGGGCCCACCGATCACGGCTGCGAAAAGTTACACTTCGAGTTCTTCTACGATTCTGCCACCGACTCCACCCCTCCAACAGCTATAAAAGAGGGATTATGGACGTGGGAAATTCATTCAGAACCAGGGAATTCTAGATCCAGAGCAAGGGAGAGAAGAAAGAGAAGAAAGAAGAGAGAGAGATCGATTGGTTCGGTGTTCCATTTTTTTTATGAATTTTATTTATCCATCTCTTTTTATGGATTTTATGGGTCACTAATCTCTCAGCTAGGGCTGAGATGAAGCCCCTAATTTGATTAGCTCTTGTATTGGTTGATTTACTTTGAATATTAATTAATTTGTTTCTTTCTCTAAGTGGGCTTGATTGGTTTAAATTCTACACTTCTCCATCTATGAACTTGATCAAAGTATATATGGATGTTGTTTGGATGCTTATTATAGGTGCTCGTGTCTGATCCAGAACAGGTTTCCTATAGAGGAAGAAACGGGGTGCTTTAATGAACTATACATTCCATGTGCCCGACCAAGGACATGGAATGTGTTATTCATGGCTTAAAGGAATTAGACATTCTGTATGCCCGATTAAGGACACAGATTGTGCTTTTCTATATAAGTGGTATCAATCTAGATCAAGGTGAATCAACAGACAAAACAAGGGTTAGGATAATTACGGGTGGATTCGAAAGTCCTAGTGCTCTTTCTCTGATTGAATTTTCTTCCCTATTCTTAATTATTTTTTTTTCCTAAAATTGTGCTTAGTAGTTCATTCCATTATTTGTTGGATTAGTTAAGAAGAATTGTGAATTTGAGTTGTGACGACCAGTCCTCGTGGGAACGATCTCGTAATACGTACCATATCTACATCTGATTCATATACTTGCGAGTTTAAAAATCATTTAAATCGTGTTGGTTTAAATAAAACATCAGCCATAAAGAAATACTACATGGGATTTGGGTCCTAGATGAGGGCCAGCAATTTAGGCCCACAACCAAAAATTCAAATGATTCGAGGTGCAGTGCTTATAACTGGGGCCCAAAATGAGGGTTCGGTCCAACATAACTCTCATAGGAAGGAAAATGGGTTTGGTTTTTGTAATGGGTCCAGAAGGTGGATCCGAATCGGGTTTGCGGACCTGATAAAAACCTCAATAGGTTAATGCTTATGGCAGAAGACAGATGGTGAGAAAGAGAGCTCTCTTACTCTCTCCTGATGAGCGAAGGAATGGAGGAAGTCCTCCTTCTGCCATGACTGCCGGTAGCCTCAACGACGCGGGATGCAAAGGCGTGGCTCCAGCGTCATTGAAAACTTAAGGTTTCGGCTGTTAGCAATAGGAATGCGAGTTGAAGGCATTGATAATGGTTGATAGGGCAAGAAAGAAGGAGATGCAAGCCATCACTTACGTCTGCTTCATTGAAAGATGACAATAGTTGCTGGCCCCTATCAATCATAGGTAAGACAAAGAAAAAATCCTAATGGGACTGGAATCCCTAATCGATTTGGGATAAAAATCGCTAGCCACTGATATGGGATTCAAGTTTCAAAACCCCTAATAACTAATATAGGATTTCAATTTCGAAATCCCTAATCGCTGATATGGAATTCGAATATGAAATACCTAATCGACCTGCTGGATTCAGGGATTCGAAAATTCCCAATTTCCTAATTTGGGGATTGAAATTTGAAATCCCTAATTCTAAACTGGCTTTGGGATTTTGAGATCTGAATTACCTAATTGGAATCTGGAATAGGGGATTAGGATATCAAATTACCAATTTTGGAATTCGAGATTCGAAATCCCTAATTGGAATCTCGATGGGGTTCGAATATAAAAACTCAATTACTATATTTGATCATCCATACCTATTGCACAGTGGCTCTGATACCAACTATAAGATTTCTTATTTACAGAATCGCCGAAGAACCTTGTTGTGCATATAATATGGCGATCAAAGGATGAAGAGAACATACCTATTTGAGACTCCATAACTGAAGATATAGAATACCAAAATCTTCAATAGAATACTAGTGTCTTCCACTCCTTTACACCTAAATATAGAAGAACAAATGTGATTTGTCTTTCTGCTGTGATGTAGGATTGGGGACCTAGCCTCATTATCTAGATGATGGGGTGAAGAGAGTTTGAAACCCATCAAAACTCTCTTCCCACGGCTCCACACATTCAAATCCTAGTAGCACTCAAAAACCTATGTGCATACTACAGTTATAACATTCCAACCCCTTATGCATATTGTTCTAGAATTATCACAACACAGTGGGGTCCACTGGTTTACTCAATTACATCATCCAGTATAACGCTCCAGTTTTCAAAGCCCGAGTATACAACTCGTTCCCTGAAAACCCGGGTGTTAATGATCAGATCAGTGGCAATAATAGTAAAATCAAAGCGCGATAGCAAAACTAAGCATGGATAAAGCCATAAACCAAATAGTAATAATTTGGTCCACTCAGCTAGGACCAAATACAAAACCAATAAGTTCAACTGTGCCAATAAATAAAATCCGCTACAATAACTACTGATTTAATCCAAAATATTATGTCGCCTCCTGATGCTCCTCCTCCTTGTAAAACCCTTCCTTTACTGCGACTGCATCGACTCTGGAATTTGTGTCGTAGTCATCCCTGCTCACACCTACATTCTCTATATGGTTAAACATTGGATGAATGACTAACTAACTCAGTGTGAATTCCCATCAAGATTACACACCGTTGCCTTAGACAAGTATAGCATAAAAAGCAACAAGGCATACAAAACCTAACAAGATACAGTCTTATTATATGCATGGATGCATGAATGCATCATCTACCTGGGGATGCTCATCCAGTTAGGCTTGTGCTCGTCACCCATGCAAAAAGGCTAGTCATCATCGCAGCACATCGCGTACCGCATAATGACCAAGCAATCATACATCACATACGTAGTTTGATAGTCGATGGTCTGACAGCTAGCGAAATGATACCCCAATAAACCTAAGGGTACATGCTACAACATCCAAAAATATCCACCCGTTATCGCCAATGTGCCATGTATGCATGATTAGCCAGGCCATTATTAGTCCATTTACAATCAGCCAGTTTGATGAAGCTCAAGGTCATTATAGGGGACTTGTCACCCAGCGTAGGCCAATAGCTCAGGTATAGTGTCCCATACCACCATCCTCGGCCCATGAGTCTACTGCCTTAGGGTATTGATAGAACCCATCAACATGTGGCCAATCAATTCTTAATATATGGGGTAGTTACCATCGTATGTTGAGTGGGAATGAAATATTAAAGATACTAAATTACATGAAATAAATGAGTTGGTTTGTATGCTACAAATACGAATAAGCAACGGTGATAAAAACGTTAAATGGTTCATCCCATTATCAAGTAGGTAGAATCACCCCATAGTAATTTGCCACTAACTTAACCTCCATATTGAAGGTCTATTCTCAGCACAACCAGTCTTATTACACCCTAAGTACGGACTCTCTTTCATGGATAGGGGTTCTCCCATTTGCCAAGAGAGATTTTGATTTCATATGTGTCTTGCAAACAATCCAATAGCATGTGAGAATGATAAAAAGATCAAGTAATGAACCATCTTAAGTGACTAAGGTATCATTCTAATAATTAAAGTAAAACTTAAGTACACATGCAAATATAATTCAAGAGTCACTTAACGGATCAAGGTCTAGCATTTGCATTTAATATTCATGATCATGGATTATTAATTCTCAAATATATATTCGGGTAAGCTAATCAAATGATTAATCACACTCTAAGACATCATTTATAGTCAGTGTAAAAGTTATCCTTGATCTAATTTAGAGAAGGAAAGCCCAAGGGGAGAAGTCATCACCTTTCAAGTCAAATTTCCTTGCATGGTTTCTCCCTTTCTTATTGATCCAAAATCCCGCGATTAACTCACGATCTAATTTCACACGATTAATCACTTAGGGTCATTCTTGAAATAGTGATGAAGACCGCTTTAGTTGAAGTAGGAATATGCCAATATGTCCAAGAGGGGGGTGAATAAGACTTTTTAAAGTTTTTACGGTTTATTTTAAATCCTATTACACTAATCCTAATAACAAGCACATATTAGAATTACTCTAAAATAATTCTACTGGCTTCCAAGCACGGTAGAGGATCCAATCACAAACTATTTAAAAAGTGAACAATATGCAAACTAGTTTATGGTGGATATGACTATGTATGTGTGTGAGGTGTGATCTCAAATATTCAGATATGAAAATATTAAAGTCAATCACACAAACAGAAGAATAGCAATTTGAAACACAGTCTTTTTATTGTGGTTCGACTACTTGTGTACTCCACTCCCGGTAACTGCACTCAACCCTTGAGTGTACCGGATTTCACTAAGGAAGTTTCACAGCGGTTCACCTTAAACCTAAGGTTTTAAATCAAGTTCACCTTCAACCTTTACAACCTACACTGAGGCTGACTATTTATGCTCTCGTAAGCAAGGGTCAACACGACGCACCCACTTTTAAGCACACTGGCCAAGGATCTTCCATAAGACCCTAACGGAGGTTTCACTCGGATCACCTCGAACCTAAGGTTTTAGACAGGTTCACCTTCAACCGGAAGTTTATGCTCTCCACAAAGCAAGGGTCAACACTACGTACCCACCACGTACACTCCTACCGAAGGCCTCCTACGAGAGCTTACAAGGGTGAGAAACACCTAAGACCCAATCCTAAAAAGGAATGATCACAAGTATCCTCTGGATTCTAATAACTTATAAATAAGTGGATGAGTCTCATTCAGCACGTTGATGAAGATCTCCTCCTTGTTGATGAAGAATCTTCAGCTTCTTTGATCCGCAACTAGATGATGTACCAATGTGAGGCTTTGGGTTGGGTCAAGGTCAAAACGGAATCCTACTCTATAAAAAGTTTTCCTATAAGGAAGATAGAGTGAATCTTCTAGGCATTCAAGGCATCCCAGCTTAATGATTCACCATTAAGGTAGTAGCTGGAGGATCCTTGAATGCGGAAATTCATTCCCCAATCCACTCTATTTAATATCAATGATGAGGATTGGAGGATGAACTTCCCTGAGAGAAAGGGCTTTAGGTATATGATCTAAGGTAAAACACACAAAAGCACTCTCTTCTTTCTCTACCAGCAACAATAGACAAGTCCTCTATACATAGGCAAAAGGTTCCAACAGATATAAAACGGTCACATTTATGACAGAGTTTGATATCATCGAGCGGGTTCGATATCATCGAGCGTATACTCTTGATAGCATCGATGATCCACTCGATGACACAAACTCAAATGTCATATGCTTTTGAAACCTCTCGCCAGCTAGTCGATGGAATTGAAACAGGTGTCGATGTCATTGAATTTCAAACTCCAATTCTATCGATACTAGGACATTTGAAAATGAGAGAGACTTGATTTGAAATATTTTAGGTTTACAAGAATGATCGAGGGACCTTTGAGATCATCAGAATTTGAATGTCGATGATATCGATAACAGTGTCGAGGCATCGATAAATCCAACGGATTTCTCATTAAGCTTGCTGGACAGTCTATGTCCTTGTTCGATGCCATCGAAATAGTACCGATATCATCGATATTTAAAAAATGATTCTATTGAGTGACCCCCGATCATAGATAAACAATCCTGAAATATTTTGTTGGAAGAACTTAGCGCCCAAGACCGATATCATCATGAGCCTTCCAATATCATCGAGATTTGAACTTCGATGGTATCGAGGAGGCTTTGATATATCGATGCATATATGATATTCTTAAGAAAAAATAGGGGCGCCAGAGATCTGCCTGTCGATATTATCTAGTCACCTTTGATGGACATGAGATTTGAATATCGATGGTATCGATAGTATATCTATGTATTGATAATTCCGTCTAGAAGAGTATGTGGTTGTTGGATGTATTTTGTCCTCATATCGATGATATCGTTTAGGTATCGAGGACATCGACAGCGCAGGTCGATCATATCGAGATGTGTGTTGATAAAATTGACAAAGCAAGAAAACTTAGAGAATTTTTCATTTTTGAAAAAAGTTTTCTTAACTTAAAACCCTATGTTCTAGTTTGTTTTAAGGGTTTTATATACCTGGTGTTTTAGGACAAGGGATGTGAGACTTAGATTTACCTGTGGTGAGCTCGCACACATCTGGTTGACACAGACGCTTGAATTGATCTTCCTATGAGGTTCTGCATACTACTGACTTAACACTCACGCTAATTGACAAATCATGGCACTTTTAATTCCCAACAAGAGCTTGAGATTAATAACCACATTAGATGAATGATTTCCAAGACTCCTAGTTACGTAGGCCATTACAAGTAGGTGGGGGTTTATAAGGACCCACCTAAGTGGAAACTGGGCCTGCACCCCTTTTGATCAGGCCCAACAGTTGTGGCCCAACATTGGGACCGAAAACTGGGCCTGAACTTGGCTTAGTTTGGCCCAACAGTGGCTGTCCATCTATGGTCCAGAACTGGGCCTGGTTCGGCCCATCATTTATTGTCCAACAGTGGCCCCAAAATTGGGCTGAGCTAGACCTATTTCGGCCCAACATTGTTGCCCACTGCTAGCCCAAAAACTAGGCTGGGCTAGACCTATTTCGGCCCAACACTGCTATTCAAAAGGTGGTTTAGAGATTGAATTGTTCCAAAACTTCTAGGGCCCACTGAGTTCAGCGACCAGCCCACTTATTGCTTCAAGTGCAGCCCACTGGGTTTAACTTAGGAGTGGCCCAGCTGTTGTGGCCCACTGAGTTAGAACTCGACTTGTGGCCCACTGGGTTTAACTTTGCTACCATTTGAGCTATTGAACTCAGTCTGAGTTATTGAGTCAGCATCGTCCAAATGCTAAAAGCGAGCAAACCCGAACAGCTTGTCACACCCCAAATTCAGAAATTGGGCTTACAAAATTCTAGATCACCGAATCCGGTGCCGACAACCTCCGTAGTACCCCATTCTCAGCTCCCGGCACCCATATACTAGGTTCAAATCCTGGGATCCTACAAGGAGGATTTTCAACATGAATTTGATTCGTAATAAGTATAACTATAAGCATAACCCACGAACAATAACGAGAACAACATCACAAAAATTCACTATGATCAAAACTTGAGTATAATGCACATAAAGGGAAATACAATGATAATGATAACAAAACTTAAGAAGCTTTGCGACACGCTCTTGCTCCTACTCAGCTATGACCTAGCATCACCTGCATGCAACGGTCGTGCATAAGCTTATAGAAAGCTTAGAGGGTGGTGAAGGTGTGTGCATATGGTAGAAATGTAAGTATGCAATATCAGAGTAATGTGGAAATGCTGGTAAGTCCATGAATGTCATCAGCCCTACCAAGGCTATGCGATGCAAGGTATGAATGCTATTGGCCATACCAAGGCCATGCGATACGAGGCATGAATGCTATCAGCCTTACTAAGGTTATGTGATGCAAGGCCTACCGGGGCAATGTCATATGTGAAATGCAACTAAAGCATACCAAATCTCATCTGAATCCTCATATCAATACAGTTTATCTCTGGAATATATATCATCGAGGTTTAGTACATTATGCACCAGATCGTCATCCACTAGACGCGCAACCATGCAAGTGGAAGAGACCTCACAATCCGCCTACTAATATCAGCCCAACACGTCGATAGCAGGCCCATTTATGAGCTAGTCAAACTCAGCCTAGTTATGCCCCTTACCCTTGGGAGGATAAAGCCACACCCCTTCCAACTAACCACGACACAGTGGGAGATACGACCTACTGGTATACAGCCCTCGTACGCTCATATATCCCCTCGGTTTCGATGTTGGAGTCATCCTCTGGTACCATTAAGTTTAGGGATTTTCACCTAGGGACATCTATGACACCTCGATATTAAACAGTATTTTCAGTGTCCAATCCTGCCATCCACGATATGCTTGTGGAGGCTATAGCCCTGATGTAGCTAGGGCATACAAAAATCATATCACACAAATACGAGATGCATGAATCATACTATCCAATCATGCAGCAATCTTGTGCGTACCGCTCGCTCATGTGAGCAACTCCTCCTATCAGGGAGTCCCATAATAATCTGCCCAATGGCATGTGCTATGATCAATCACTCTCATATCAAGCATACATATGATGCGCATGGGCATAGATTGTGAAGCTATACTAAGCATGTTATGTAATGATGTTGTACTCTCCTCATATCAATTATGGGCCTAGACAGCCTACTCATATCACGAATGGGCCTAATGATCATGGGGGCCCAATGGTTTGGGTTAGCCCACTAAGGGAAGGTGAGAATGGGCTTAACAATGGCCCCTAGGGAGAGTTACAATGTGGACATTTAACCATCATTGCTCTTATAATGTGGACATCAAACCATCATTGCTCCCAAGGCATGGACCATCATAAACATTATTACATACATCATGGTGGAATCACATATCACATCAGTCCTCATATACATCGATTTGGGCCTCACATACATCGCATTGGGCCTCACTCATGGTCCTCATATACATCACATCGGGCCTCATCAAATGGGCCATAAATACATCAAGATGGGCCACACGGGTTAGCCTTATGGTCCAGAGAATAGATGGACAGTTTGCTTACAACATACACATCAAAGTGGGCCTGGACATGCAGTGGATGGGCCCTACTCATGCACGACAGGTGGGCCCTTTATGTACCACGAAACGGATAGACAGCGTGGATATGAAACACATACATTATAGAGGTCCAACTGTCCACGTGGACGGTGTGCGTATAACACATACGTCAGAGCTGGTCCCACCATCTAGGGGTCTGGACGGTGAGGATATACAACATATACATCGGGGTGGGTCCATGTTCTAGAAGATGGACGGATGGTGAGGATAAAACCCATTCATTTGGTGGATTTTCACCATCCAAACTATGGATGATGTGGATTATAAATCATGATAGGCCCCACTGAATTTGGTGATGTCACTATAGTCACCCTACCAGTAGCTAATCTGCGTCCATCATCTGGTGGGTCCCACACAATCTGGACGATATTGATACAACACATGCGTTAGGATGGGGGCCACACGCCAGATATAGTACATGTATAGGGTGGGCCCTACTGATGGAGGGCGTGGATGAAATAGATGGACGATGTGGGAACAATACACCTGTCATGGTAGGCCCCACATAATTTGGACGGCCAGGATAAAACACGCCTGGTGGGTCCCACCGTCCAGGGACTGGACAGTGCAGATACACAACACATTCATCAATGGTAGGCTCCAAGGATGGACAGCCTGGATGAAATATACAGTCCAGGTGGGTCCCATCATCCTGGGATGGACGGTGTGGTTATAACACATACCTCAAGATTAGACCCTCCTACTGACGTCATTCCAGCAGCTATATAGCTAGGCTACTGGCAATGGGCGGTTGGTATATAACACGTACCACATGATCAAGCCCACAAATCTGCTAATGTCCAATACAACAGTTATCCAGCTGCTGGACTGCTGGGCTACTGGCCCAACGTCCAGCAGTTGGACGGCTCAGATATAACACATATATCATGGCTAGCCACACAGAACTTGCTGACAACAGTGTAGCAACTGCCACTGCGTGGGACCCACCGTCCATTGCTGGACGGTGTGGGTACACCAAATATATCACGTGGGCCACGTCCACGGATGGACGACATGGATGAAAAATGTGTAAGGCCCGTATCCTAGTCCGTACAGTTCCTTAGACTTTTGCGATCCTCCCCGTCGAATTCCGACAACCCACGACCTGTAACTGGCATTTACGCGTGACTCTAAGTCGTAACCCGTATATCTAAGTCAACTCGACTCGAGACTTGTACCGTTGTGACTGCATTGCCTCTGGGGTTCCAATGTCACGTCTCACGCATCGATGCAATACCCAAGCTAGGAGTTGTGGGCCAGCGTATATTCCAAAGAAACGCCGCGTGTTGTGAATTCGGAGAGAATCTCTATAACCCATCACTCACCCATACCTCTCTCTTTACTAAGTCAAATAAAACCATACCCAACCCATCCCTCTCTTTCACAAACCTTCCCAAGGTCAACTCTCTCTCTCCACCCATCACTCACCCATTCCTTTTCATCCCATCACTTCTCTCTCTCTCTCTCTCTCTCAATCCATTTCCCAAGCAATCCAAGGAAGAAAATGTCCAAGCTTCCCAAGGAGAACCTAGGTGTGACCCACTTCCTCCCCCCCTAACCACCCATCTCCACCCTTCAATCCTCATCTTTCACCATCAAAGAGGGAGCTTAGGAGCTTAGCATCTCAAGGAGCCTAGAAGATTTGCAACCGGTGGGTGTTTTGTAAGATTAAATTTCAATTTTTGTGAGGGACCAAGTGGGGCCTATCGATTGATGGTATGGATCCTATTTAGGACCCATCTTGATGTATGTATTGTAATCCTAGGAGGGCTCATAGTGGCGAAGCCCTCCATCACACAATTCTCTCTCTCTCTCTATGTGTCTCTCTCTCTCTCTTTTCTGCTGCGGTCCACCTTAATGAATGGATTATATCCACACCGTCCGATCATGTGGTCCACTGGACGTGGGGCCTGCTGCGATGTATGTGAGTGGTGTCCATACTGTCCAGCAAAGATGGTGGGACCACCTGATGTATGCATTTTATGTTTTTATGTCCACGTCGTCCATTGTATGGATGTGGGACCCACCATTATGTAAGTGTTTCATTCATGTCATCTAGTCCACATGCGTGGACCCCACACCATGGTGGCATGCCATCCAGACCATCCATCTGCTGCCAGCAACAGATAGCTATCGTATCTGACATTAACAATTTTGTGGGTCCCGCATGATGTATGTGCTTTATTCACGCCATCCATCTATGTGGGCCCACCAACTGAATAGTTGTTGTACTGACGTCAGAAGTTCTGTGGGCCCTGATCATGAGGGATGTGTTATATCTCAACTGTTCATCTGAGACCCACCATGATATATGTATTTTATTCCCACCGTTTATCTGGATGGTGGGGACCACCCTTCATAGTTGTTGGACTAACATCATTAAGCCACGTGAGTCTGATCTTGAGGTATATGTTATATCCCAACCATCCATCTGGATGGTGGGGACCCATGCGCAGCATAGCTGTTGTATTACATCAGCAAGCTCTGGAGGTATGTGTTAAATCAAAACCATCCATCTGGGGACTCACGAGCAGCATAGTTGATGTGTTAATGGCAGCAAGTTCTGTGGGTTTGATCAGGAGGTATGTTGATCCAAATCGTCTATTAGGTGGACCACACTGTAAATAATCAGTGGAGAATTGAATGTCTACCATTAAAACCTATTTAGGATCATGTAAATGCTATAGTGTAAATCTAGCACCCGAAGAGTTGTCAAATTTTGTTGTGTCAAACCATTTATAATTTGTATCATACTTTAAGTTGAATTGATCAGGTTCGTGTATTTTAAAGTTGTCTGCATCTTCGTCGAACTTGCCTACATTTTTAAGTTGAAGAGAAGATTGTCGAAGTTCATGGTTTCAAGCTCAAATTCAAGAACTAAGGCTCAAGAACTCAAGTTCAAGTTTGAAGTTCAAATACTGTACACTAAAGACTCAAGAACTCAAGCATAATTCAAGCTCAAGTTCAAGAGATTGAACTCAAGCTTCAGGTATCACAAGAATTCAAAGTTCTTAAGCAAATGATGTTTTAATTGTTCCAACACACAAACAAGGTATGGATGACCTTAGATTGACCATAGGTTGAGTCATATTTATTGCATATTTTATGTGGGTCATTTCATAAGTTTATAAGTCATTTTCTCAACTAGTCTTAGTCCTTGTTCGACTAGTCCAAGTACTAGCTCGACTAGTCTAAGAGTTTTCTCGACCAGTCCAAGGTTTGTTGCAATTTTTCAGAATTTTCTGTTGGACTCTCGACCAGTCCTGGAGACTGCTCGACCAGTCAAGTGAACAGTGCTCGATCAGTCATGCAGTGCTAGACCCAAAGCCTAGCAAGCTTTTCTAGTCCCACTCGACTAGTTGAGCAAGCCACTCGACCAGTCGAGTAACGACCATATCTTATCACGCTAGAAAATTTGAAATTTGGTTGGTCCTTCGACCAATCGAACCGACTCTTAGACCAGTCGAGTGAATAGTATTTTTCACCTATAAATAAAGCACGATTTTTAGTGTTTATTCATTCATTATAAGCTAAATCAAGACAGCACTCTAAGAGATAAGTTTGTGAATTTATTAAGCTATATTGTGCTCATTTTAGATTCCCTATATTAGCTTTTGTAATTTGATTTTGTGATCTTCATTCCAATCTTATATTAAGAAGGGATTTGTGCTTTACCCTTTCTTGAGATCAAAATCAAATCAAGCTAGCCCAGGTTGATTTAATTAAAAATCATTTAGAACTAGAACCTTTTCATTTGTGACACTGGACATTGAACATCTTCCTCTACATCGGATTGGTTCTACCGGGCTTCTTCAAAAGGAGAATTTTCAGATAAGTATCATTTACATTTTGTGTATCTTTTGTGGTTTGTGAGGTTGTGTCAGGAAAATCTCATTTTGGTTTTGTCTGAGGTAATCCAGAAAATCTCAGAGTGTGGGGTTTTTGTAATTATTTAAGCCCAACTAAAGACACAATTGTGAAGGTTTTAAGGTGAACCTTGGAAAACCTTTTTCATAGTGAATGCTAATATCCCGAGGGAGTGGATATTAGGAGTGGAGTAGTTGTGTGGTTGTTTTCTAATAGTTGGCGTATACATAAACGAACCACTATAATTCTTGGAGTTGTAGTGGTTGATTGAATGTGCTCATGTGTGTGAATGTTGTAATTTACTTTGAGCATTTATGGTGAATGGTGTAATTTATTTTATGCTCTTGCGGGAATGTTGTAATATTTTAGTTTATTTTCTTTACCTCTTTATTGGTTTGGGTTTTTTATACTTACAAACGTTCTACTAAGGTTATCCTTCCATAAGCCTTTAGTTTTTGGTGTTAGGTTGTCCTTAGAACTAAGTTTGTATCAACCTCTCAAGACTAGTACATTTGAGGTTGTTATTTACTTGTGCTTCTTTATTATTTGATTGTGCTATATTTCTTTCAATTTCACATTTATTTTTTTATTTGGCATAGTCCTATTCACCCCCTCCTCCCCTTTAGGACATTTAGCTCGGCCTTTTCAAGTGGTATCAGAGCCTAATAGCTCTTTTTATTATTTGGATTCATTTCCTGAGCTAACCGATCTGAGCTTATATGATGTCAAATTCTGATAGCCTCTCAATTACTAGGCCTCCACCTTTTGATGGCTCCAATTATGCCTATTGGAAAGCCAGAATGAGGATCTTTTTAAGGTCTATAGATGAGAGTGTGTGGCAAGCCACGGTGATTAGATGGACCCCTCCGACCACTGAAGTGACTGGCACTGATGGATCCAAAACTATAAAGGTTACACCATATTTTTCTGAAGAGTGGTCCAAGAAAAATGAGAGTAGTGCCAATGCAAAAGCTTGAAATGCAATCACTTGCGCACTATCATCGGATGAATTCAAAAGAATTATATCTTGTGATACTACAAAGCAAGCCTGGGACATTCTAAAAATGACACACGAGGGTACAACTATAGACAAGAAATCTAAACTTCAAATCCTCACCCCTCGGTTTGAGGAGATACATATGTAAGAAAATGAAACTTTCATGGACTTCTATACTAAGTTAAATGACATAGTCAAGTCTATGTGGGGTCTTGGTGATAGTATCCCAGAAAGCAAAGTCTATGTAAAGATATCATGCTCATTGCCTGATAAGTTCAATTCTAAGTTCACTGTCATTCAGGAACTTTGTGATACGGATAATATGAGGGTTGAAGAACTGGTTGGTTCTTTATAAACATACGAGTTAAACTTTAAGGCTCCTAAAGGTAAGTCCATCGCCCTCAAGTCTTCTAAAAATATTTCTCATGAAAATGCTAGTAATTCCGATTATGAAAACTCTGAAGATGATATGGCATTATTAGACAAGAAGTTTTGTAACATTTTCAAAAGTAAAAAGAGGGTAGATTTTAAAAAACCTTCAGAAAAGAAAAGAACTCGATCTAAAAATTGGAAATCTATTAAAGACAGCTAATGTTTCAACTGCCATGAATACGGGCATCTGGCAAACAAATGTCCAAAGATGGACAAATCTAAAAAGAAAGGCATGTTGGCCACATGGGATGAATCGTCTTGCTCTAAAGCTTCTTTTGAGTCAGATGATTCTGAACCTGAGTCTGCTAATGAGGTCAAGGCCTTACTGACTCTAGCTAGAGTCACTTCCTCAGACAGTTGTAATTCAGCTTATGATGAAAATCTAAGAAGCGACCCTAAAAATGATGATGATTTACAAGATGCCTATAATGCCCTATACAGGGAAAGTTACAAGATAGCTGTAAAACTAAAACTTCAAAAAGAAAATTTTTTGAAGTTAAAAGAAAATTTTGATAACTTAGTTTTAGAAAAATCGCATTTTTTTGATTATTTTGAAAAAGATAAGTGTGATTTAGATTTCAAAACATCCCCAGTTGAAAACCGTAAATCAGAAAATGAAAAACTAAAACTAGAAGTCTCTTCTCTCTTGAGTTTGAAGGATACTTGGAGGTATGCCCAGGGTGATACTAAACTAGAAAGATTACTAACCGGATAAAGGAAATGTGGCGATAGATCTGATCTGGGCTACGATAAGAATACACCTCCTAAAAGTAAGTCCACTCCTCCTAAGTTTGTTAAAGGGGAGTCCTCTAACTCAAAAAGGAAAAGTCTGAATCAAAATAGTTTCAAAAATCCTAAAACTTTTCAGGCTATGAAACCTAAAAGCAACCATATTATTATAAATATCAGAATCATAACCCCTTAGCTAAGAAAATTGTGGATTTACTCAAGGAGCTTCTAAAGTCTAACTCGAATGGTAGAATATACAACAAGTACAAGTATAAAAAAACCATTTATACTCCAAAACCCAAAACTATAATGAAATAGGTCCCTAAGGTTGCTTGTCTGGTTGTCCACACTACTTTCAAGGCTTTGAGTCAATCAAAGTGGTACCTAGATAATGTGTAACGCCCTAAAAATCGGGGGTCGAGCAAAGCTCAGCTCCCGAGTTCCAACGCATCACTTATGCAATATAGACAATGATGGTTATGATGAGAGCATTGAAACATGAATGGGATTATACCAAAAACAGCATATCATACTCCCAAGGCATCTAAATTGTGCAAGCGGAAGACTGTAATAAGTATATAAACGATATAAAAGTGATAGTAAGCCCACAGAGTATCGATGTCACTAGGTTAACAATTATAAGTTTGATTTCAAAATATACAAAATAAGAAAGTATAATATCTTCTATCCCAAATATCATAGCCCCGTCAATGTAATTCTAGGTCTACATAGACCCGCCAGAGAGTTACATGTAGGAGAACTCCTCCTCAACATCATAGTAGTAGTCCGGCTCTGCTTCATAAGCATCGCCATCACCTACAGCTAAGATAGTCTGGTTGGTGTTGCAAGCACCGTCCCGTAACGTGGGAGTGAGTAGCTAACTCAATGGAATCATAGAGCAAAGATTAACATATTATCAAATCAATCAAGCGATAATGATAAAGCAAGCAAATCAAACATTCCTAAGTACTGTAATTAATACGAGGATGAGATGCAATAATGATGCATGCCCTCACCAACATACTCCCTTGTGCAAGACCATCTTACGTCTGCAGCATGCTTTCATCCCTCAGTGATCCACATCTTCCAGGCACATGCAGTACAATATGAACATGATTACCGAGTTGTTATTAGTCCTTTTCATGCAGTAGTATTGGGAAACTAAGGTACCTCCCTTATATCATTCTCAAACAATGATCTATTCTAGGGTCATCAGTCCTAGATAATCTCATACGATGGTGCAATTCTAGGTCGCTGCAAAGGGTTGTCAGGGCTGTTACACGCACTCGTTGCACCGCTCCCCCATCACCTTATTAATGCAGGCCTAGTTTATACTCTATGACTACAGGAAGACTCGTTGCCTCACTGCACATTTAGAGTATGCTCAAGGTCACTACACCGGGCACGGTCAGGGCTGCCAGGGCTGTTACACGCACTCGTTACACCACTCCCCCATCACCCATCAAAACAGTGTAGGCCGATAGCTCGAATACAGTGTCTCATACCACCATATTCAACTCACGAGTCTGGGTTGCTCACTGGTCACTACGGGGAGGCTAGTGGCCTTAGCGTAGGCCGACAACTCGACTACGGTGTCCCATACCACCATGCCTGGCTCATGAGTCTTAGCGGATCAAGGTACCAAGGTTAATGGGGTTACACTGGTAAGTTTGGTACCCTAGGTTCAAGCAGTGTCGTCCAAACATGGTGAACATACATTAGACAAATCGGGTTACTTGACGAGCCCGACTAGCATGAGCGCACATTGCATCGATCGACATGAACTGCATAAGCACTCCGTGTGGCCTAACCACTGCCGATGACGAACATATGACTCGGGTTCGTCAAACGCGTCCTACGTGGCGAATGAATCTCAACCACGAACTCAAGTCTGTTACCAATCGTTTGGACTATAATCATAGCTCCAATCACATTCAATCCTTAACCAGAAGCATGTAGAGTAAAGCAGAATAAACAAAGTAATTCCAGCATGTCATAAAGCACAATATAAATAGGAAATACAAACACATATATGTCATAAGTAAGCGGTTAAATTGAACAACCAACATGGAGGAAATCATATACATCTCTAAATTAGTTGAGAATCCTATCTCAACACCCAAGTAAAGCATTATTTACTATGTATATACTCATACATGCATTTATACAAACACTTAGACTACACATATTAGCCTACACATCATATGTTGGTTAAAACCTATATCAGGGAGAATCCTTTCACCAAACAAATACTACATCCATAACTCACATGTATATATGACAAATACTCATGGCAATCACATTTACAAAATTTATACGTATACGGTATTTTCTACAAATACATAAAATTCCATATACTTCGTATGTATTCGAAATGGAAAACGGACAACATGTTCTACATGTGAAATAGCATCCTCGTCAATAATCTACCATTAGCCGACATTGAAAGCTTTGAAAAATGACAACCTAAGCGTCTAAAATCCGCACCTTACGCCGTAGAAGCGTAACGAACTCAACAAAGACTCTAAGTCTTCGTATACGTGGAATATCAACCTGTAATACAAGCTAGGTTAGCTATCTAACTACTAGCATCAATGGAAACCCTAAAACAAATTAGGGTTAGGTCTTTCTTACCTAGAAACGAAGCTGGAATCGCCAGAAAAGCGATTAGATCGGAGTAGTTAAGCACGTAGGATAGTAGGGTAGGGTATCAGGAAGGATCTCTCACTTCTCACACACTTTCTCTCTCTTTCTTCTCTTCTCTCTGCTAGGGTTTTCTCAAATTCGTATGGTGAGAATGAGAGAGGGTTTAAGGTCCTTATATAGGCCTAAAACTCTTTAAAATAGACTCAGGATCAATGTATACTTAGGTTATGTCCAAAGCGGGTCTGTTCCAGCTCAACGGAGCACTTCTGGAGCCCCCCCTTGAGCCAAAGGTCGAACTTAAGCTCACTGACTATGGATCTAAGTCAAGTTAAGTTTTCATTCCAATCAGGTTTCCATATCACACGTGGCGGACCAGTTTCAGTTCAACGGTCACAGAAACTCGATCAGGGTTACAAGTACACAGACATATATGGGAAATATTTCCTGATCTGATGGTGTATTTGGGTCAGATTCCGACGGTCTGATTGCTTATATTTAGCCCACAAACATCAAGTCTCAGATTACTTAAATTTAATTATATTTCTAAAGAAAACTAAGTTTTCTTACACTCCTTGCTCCATGTTCAAGCGAATAGCCCCGGAATACCATCTGGTTTCGACTTCCGAGATGGTTGTCAAGCCCAGCAAGGCGGTCCGAATTCTATAAGCTCGTATCATTCGGACTTTCGATGTACAGTCCAGATCTGATACAGAGATTCAATATGCGCCCAAGAGCAGTCGGGTAATGAGTTTGATCCTACATTTTAGGGTAACCTAGCGTCAATAATTCTATAAGTTTTGGGTCTTGCAGATCGTATTTAAAGTGATTCAAACGAATTTCATGGCTAATCTAGTTTAACACTTAGTTAACTTGTCTAATTTCTAAAGGATTTAGTCCTATAAGATTTCTGTCTGAGGTGATACTCGGCCCTTTAGTAGTTTGTATAGAAGGTGGTTCAAATAATTAACACTTAACTAAATCATGCCCTAATTACAACAGAAGAAGGTCCTAGGGCAGGAGAGGCTGAAGTTTCTAAATAACCTATTCGTCGATGATTCCATGAGGTTAATGGTCAAAAGCCCATTTTATTTATGTTTACAGTAATTTTAAGTTTGAGTATTGTTCTTCATCACCTAAACTCTAAGATTTGTGTCTAATGTGAAAGTACTTAGAAAGAGTTAAAGAACGAGGTGGTACGAGGTGAGATCTGTGAAGGAAAAGGGTTAAAAAGCGATTTTAGACTTTGGGATTGAGTTCTGACAAGTTAATAAGGTGTTCGGATCAACCCATTGCCTAAGGACGTCTATCTCCAGGTTGGCAAAAATCTGGGGTGTTACACAGTGGTTGTTCTAGACACATGACAAGTGATAAAGATTTGTTCACCAATCTCAATGATATGATTGATGGTTCAGTCACATTTGGTGAAGCTAGTAACTGCAGAATTGTTGGCCAAGGTACGGTTCAACTCTTTAATCTTCCTCCATTTGAGAATGCCTTGTTTGGAGAAGGTCTTAAACATAATCTTTTAAGCATTTCTCAAATTTGTGATAATAAACATAGCATCAAATTCACCAACCAATGATGTGAGATTTCTAATGAGAACGGTTCTGTGATATTAACTGGTCGCAGAACATCTGAGAACTGCTATATAGTCTGTGATTCAAGCTCATCTAAGTTATCGTGTTACAAGGTCTAAACCAATGAAACCGAACTATGACATAAACGTCTAGGACATGTATACTACCGTAATCTTTATAGATTGAGCAGTGGTGAAGTAATAAGAGGTCTACCCAAGTTAAAGAAAATGGATAAAATTTGTGGCGAACGTCAGATTGCTAAACAAACTAGGAGTGCTCATAAGAAAGTGAACTCTAGTGCCACATCTAAACCCATTGAACTCCTCCACATGGATCTCATTAGACCTGCTAGAACAAAGAGTCGAGGTGGTAAGAAATATATTCTGGTAATAGTAGATTATTTTACTAGGTATACATGGATAGTTTTCATGAGAGAGAAATCTGAAACTCTCGATGAAGTGAAAAGGGTACTCAAGCGTATCCAAACTGAGAAAGAATCACATATATCTAAAATCTATAGTGATCATGGTTCTGAATTTGATAATCGCAGTTTTGAGAAGTTCTGTATCGATCATGGTATATAGCATGAATTTTCTGCTCCTAAGACACGTTAATAGAATGGGGTTGTTGAAAGGAAAATCATGTGCTTCAAGAAATGGCTAATGTGATGTTAAATAGCATGAAACTTCATAAAAATCTTTGGGCTGAAGCAGTGAACACGGATTGTTATATCATTAATCGTGTTTATACTAGAAAATCTAATAATAAGACTGCATATGAACTATGGTTCAATAAGAAGCCTACTGTCAAATACTTTTGAGTTTTTTGCAGGAAATGCTATATTCTACGTGATCAGGAAAATCTGGGAAAATTTGACACTAACAGTGACGAAGGGATATTCCTAGGATATGCGTTAAATAATCGAGTGTATCGTGTTCTCAACAAAAACACTGGTGTAATTCATGAGTCCATTAATGTGGTTATAGATGATCACTTAAATACACCTGTTACAAGTTTAACACATGATGAAGTCTCTTTAATTGATAAACCAGACTCTTCATCTAGTCAAAATGACACTGAACTGCGGTCAGTTAAAGACCATCCAACTGGCCAAATTCTTGGGAACCCTCTCACTGGTGTGCGCACTCGTAGACAATTAGAGAATATTTGTAATTATGTGTGCTTCACATCACAGATTGAGCCAGCCAACGTAAAAGAAAAGCTTGCTGATGAAAACTGGATAGTAGCAATACAAGAAGAACGTAATCAATTCGTAAGGAATGATGTATGGTACCTAGTTCCTAGACCTAATGATAAATACATTATTGGAACTAAATGGATTTTAAAAAATAAGTCTGATGAACTTGGTAATATAATAAGAAACAAGGCTAGACTAGTTGTATAAGGGTACACTCAGATAGAAGGCATCGATTATGATGAAACTTTTGTTCCAGTAGCTCGTCTTAAATCTATCAAACTGTTTATATCCATTGCTTGTTATAAAAAATTCAAAATTTATCAAATGGTTGTCAAGAGTACTTTCTTGAACAGTGATCTGCATGAGGAAGTATATGTTGAACAGCCTAAGGGTTTTGAAGACCCTAAACATATTGATCATGTTTATCGCTTGAAAAAGGTACTCTATGGATTAAAACAAGCTCCCAAGGCATAGTATGAGAAATTGACTAAGTTTTTACTAAGTCATAACTTTATAATGGGGAGTGTTGATAAGACACTTTTTGTAAAGAAACTCAATGATCAGATACTGATAGTACAGATATATGTTGATGACATTATCTATCGATCTACCTATTCTAACATGACTGTTGAGTTTGCAGATTTAATGAAGTCCAAATTTGAAATGAGCATGGTTGGAGAATTGAACTATTTCTTAGATTTGCAAGTAAAATAGCTTACTGATGGGTTCTTTATTTCCTAAACCAAATACGCTTTAAACATGGGGAAAAAGTTTGGTTTTGAGAGCGGTAAAAATTTTGATACTCCTATGAGTACAACACTTAAACTCTCTAAGGATTCGATAGGTAAAAGTGTAGATCCTAAGTTATATCGCAGTATGATAGGTAGTTTAGTACATTTAACTACAAGCTGACTTGATATTGCATTCAGCATAGGAATCTGTGATAGATATCAATCGGACCCTAAAGAATCCCACTTGATTGCTGTAAAGTGCATTTTGAGATATGTCGCAAGTTTAGCCAAACTCAGCCTTTGGTATCCTCATGATACTAATGTTCAACTAGCCAGTTATTCAGATGTTAATTGTGCTGCTAATATTGATGACCGCAAGTCTACCAGCGGTGGATGTTTTTATGTCGGGAACTGTCTAGTTTCTTGGCATAGTAACAAATAGAGTTCTGTATCACTTTTCACAACTGAAGCTGAGTATATTGTAGTCGGTAATGCATGCACCATGCTTATGTGGATGAAGAGGATGTTAAGTGATTATGAATTTGCGCAAGATTCTATGGTGTTGTATTGCGACAATTTTAGCATAATTAACATTTCTAAAAATCCAATGTAGCATTCACGAACTAAGCATATTGACATTAGATATCACTATATTCGTGAATTAGTAGAAGATAATATTATTTCTTTGGATTATATTCAGACTGAAAATTAACTTGCAGACATTTTTACTAAATTGATTGACAGAAATAGGTTTACTAAATTAAAATTGGATATGGGTATGTGCAATATGATCTGAATTGCTTGTGTTTATTTGTACTATATTGCATATTTTTATTTTTATTTTTTTAAAACAAATTTTTAATATAAAAAATATGAAAAAAATGTAAAATTTATGAGGTGCACGACCAGTCGAGTACACAGTCGACCAGTCGTGACACGACTGGTCGAGTTGCTCGGGTTTGGAGCTTTTTATTGTGTAAAAAGCACTTTTTCTTCATTTTTTCATCTTCCCCAACCAGCCCTACCAGGACCAGTCGAACCCACCTTTGATTCTTTCATAGTTAGTGCATCTTTTTCATTTTTCTTGTGGATTTAAGTTCTTTGCACTTCTATTTCCTTGATTTCGTTGTTTATTTCAAGGTTTTTGGTGGTTTATTGGGGTTTCTAGCAAAATTTCTAATTTTCTTAAAACCTATCTTTCCTTTCTTGCATTACTTGTATTTCTTGTATTATTTGTGCTATGGAAGGTAGAAATAAGAAGAGAGTCTCTCGTGGTCCCTCTTCTTCCTTTTCCGCTTCAATCACAGTACGTCATCTTCATTCACCTGAAGAAGATCCCGAATACGTGTGGGATATTCATCTCCGCAATGTAATTGTTAAGCGGACTGTTAACTCAAATCATTTGGAACTACTTAACATTGTTCCCCTCCATCAAACTGTAGCATGGGCTAACATATTAAATTGGGGCGGTCCTGCATATCGGTCCATTGTACAGACCATGTTTGCTTGTATAAGTGACTTCTCTACTAAAAATTTAACTTTTACTGTGACAACAAGAGAATGTCCTATTAATGTAGACCGTCACTTGATATCTGGATTGATGGATATTCCAGTGAATGATAAAGGTATACCTATCTCTATATTAGTTGCAAAACCATCTGAATCAGAAAAACGAATGCTAACTAGAGTGTTGTCAACATGAATGCGGAATGAAATTCTGGGAATGCACTCAGTTCCAAATATATGTTACCCAGATACATAGTTCTTCACCGTATATTCATTTCAAATGTATATCCTCGGTCTGGTAACAAAACTGAGTTAGCGTCTTTCATGGTGCGCATCTTTCATTCAGTTGTTACTAATGTTCATGCATGTCTTTCATCTCTTATTTGTTACATTATCATTCAGTTTCGTCTCTATCCTAGTCATAGTGATATTCCCTTTGCTTATCTGATGACCACACTTACTACCCATAGTCTTGTGGTTATGCTTGCTAGAGAAGCTCCCTTATCCCATCTTCCCTTTAAAAATTCAAACATTAATAAGATGAATCTGAGGTTAGCTCCTGGCAAGTTGATGGGGGTGCTGGAGGAGCTGCTGAAGAAACTAGAGAGGAAGATGCTTTACCTCTTGATGATGTTAATATGGATGACTTGTTTGATGAGATAAATTTAGATTCTGTGGCTGATCCAGATTTTCAACTTTCTGATTTTGATGAGCGATTAATCCCTAGAGGAAAAGGTAGAAGGTCTGCATGTGGCCCAGGAAAATCATTTCAAATACATGCGCAAATACCTTAGGTGCATTAACAAGGGACTACATCAAATAGATCCATCTATTCCTGCTCCATCATCTGGATCTAACTAGCTTTTTATTTTATTTTGGACATGTATTAACTCTTTCTACTCTGTGTGTTTAGATAATTCTTAGTCTTATACTTTTACTTTTTACTATGTGGACATGATATAATGCCTCAAGTTGATATTATTATTTTCATGCTCTTTCTTCTCTTGTTTCATTTATATCCCTTATCTTTATATGCCTTTCCTTTGTTATATTGTGACAGAAAGGGGGAGAAATTGTGGAGATGATTGTGTGATTGTGGAATATGGAATGTAAGGATGTATGGATTTTTTTTTTTTTTACAGGTTCTATAAATCACCTCTCCTTGATTAAGGGGGAGTAATGGAATGAGGGGGAGACGCGACTGTTAATCATTTGTTACTCATATGGTGCATGATTCCTTATTGGTGCATGATTCTTTATTGTGCATGATTCCTTATTTAGTTTTGTCAAAATTTAACAAAAGGGGAGATTGTAAATGCTATGGTGTAAATCTAGCACCCGAAGAGTTGTCAAATGTTGTTGTGCCAAACCATTTAGAATTCATATCATGCTTTAAGTTGAATTGATCAGGTTCGTGCATTTTAAAGTTGTATACATCTTCGTCGAACTTGCCTACATTTTTAAGTTGAAGAGAAGATTATTGAAGTTCATGGTTTCAAGCTCAAATTCAAGAATTAAGGCTCAAGAACTCAAGTTCAGGTTTGAAGTTCAAATTGGAAGTGCACCTACTTGTGCCCTGGTTTGTCAAGTTATGTGAATGGTAAGTCAGACTGGCTACAGAACATGATAGGAAGATTATTTCAAGCATATGCCTCACCAGATGTGTGGAAGCTCGCAATAGGTAAATCATAGCCTCACATCTCATGTCCCAAAACACCTGGTGATTAAAACCCTTAAAACAAGATAGACATCTTAGGGTTTTTGTAGTGAGAAAGCTTTTTCAAAATAAGAAAATCTCTATATTTTTCTCGCCTTGTCGATCTTATCGAAACACCCTCGATATGATCGACTTGTTCTGTCGATGTCCTCGATACCTTAACGATATTATCGATAAGAGGACCAAAAGTGTCCAGCAACTAAATATTCATCTGGACGGATTTATCGATGTATCGATACACATATCGATATCATCGATATAAGTACAAATATGTCCAGCAGCCTCATAACATATCTGGACGAATTATCGATGTAGCAATACACCTATCGATATCATCAATATTCAAATCTCGAGCCCATCGAGAGTGGCTCGATAAGATCGACAGACAATTTTTCGGCACCCCTGTTTTTTAAATAAAATCTTAAAATCCTTCGATAGCATCGGTGCTCTTCTGATATGATCTGAATTCAAATATCAATAAGATCGGAGGTCCATCAATGATATCGATGGTGGGCGCGCATTTCTTACAGTAGATATTTCAGGTTGTTCTAAACTATGATCGGGGGCCCTTCGATAGAATCGATATTCAAATATCGATGATATCGGCACCAGGTCGATTGCATCGAACAAGGACATAATCTATCCAGCAAGTTTAAAGTAAAATCCGTTGGATTTATCGATGCCTCAACCCTAATCTCGATATCATCGACATTCAAATTTCGATGATCTCGATGGTTCCCCAATCAATCTTGAAATCCTGAAATATTTCAAAGTCAAGTCTCTCTCATTTTTCAAGTGTCGATGGATCGATCCTGTCATCGATGGAATCGGAGTTCGAAATTCGATGACATCGACTATAGCTTCGATTCATCGACCAGTTGGCAAGAAGTTTTAAAAGCGTATGACATTGAGTCTGAGTCATCGAGCAGACCATCGATGCTATCGAGAGTATACGCTCGATGATATCGAACTCTGTCATAAATGTGAACATTTTATATCTGTTAGAACTTTTTACCTATATATAGAGGACTTGTCTTTTGTTGCTATAAGAGAGAAAAGAGAGAGCTTTTGTGTGTTTCAACTTACATCTTATACCCTAAGCCCTTTTTCTTGAGGGAGTTCATCCTCCAATCAACCCTCATCATTGATATTCAATAGAGTGGATTGGGGAATGAACTTCTGCATTCAAGGATCCTTCAACTACTACCTTAATGGCAAATCATTAAGTTGGGATGCCTTGAATGCATAAGATTGGAACTACTCTACCTTCCTTATAGGTAAACCTTTAAAGAGTAGGATTCCATCTTAACCTTAACCCAACCCTAAGCCTAGTCTTGGTATCTCTTTTGTTTTGCGGATCAAGGAAGTAGAAGACTCTTCGTCAACAAGGAGGAGGAGATCTTCGGTGTTGTGCTTAACGGGACTCATTAACTTATCTGTAAGTATCTAGAGTCCAAGAGGACACTTGCGATCATTCCTTTCTAGGATTGGGTCTTAAGTGGTTCTCACCCTTTGATGTCCTCAAGGAGGCCTCTGGCGGGAGTGTATGTGGTGAGTGCGTTATGTGGACCCTTGCTCTATTGAGAGCATAAACATCTGGTGATGAGTGAACCAGTAAAACTCCAGGGTTGGAGGTGAACCGAGTAGAAACTCTGGGTGCATTGTGTGGACCCTTGCTCTGTGGAGAGCATAAACATCTGGTTAGGAGTGAACCAGTAAAACTCCATGGTTAGAGGTGAACCGAGTAGAAACCTCCATATAAAGGTTGAAGGTGAACCCGATTTAAAATCTTAGGTTTGAGGTGAACCCTGGGAAACCTCCTTAGTTAAATCCGGTACACTCAAGGGTTGAGTGCGGCAGCCAGGAGTGGAGTAGACTTATCGTTGAACCACTATAAAATGACTGTGTTTGTGATTGCTTTTCTATATGTGTAATTCATGACAATGCATTCATATTCATATATCTGATCACATCTCGCACACATACACAGTCACATCCAACATAGACTAAGTTGCATATTGCTATATCTTGATTAGTTTGTGATCGGATCCTCTACCTGGCTTGGAAGCTAGTAGAGTTACACTTAAGTAATCCTAAAAATTGCATACGTGATAGGATTAGAGTGATAAGATTTTTAATATAACTCATAAATCTTTAAAAATTCCTATTTAACCCCCTCTAAGAGATATTGGCATATTCCGACTTCAACTCAAGCGGTCTTCACCGCTATTTCTATTGGTATTAGAGCGGGTCTCTCTTTAAGGGCTTCACCGCCTAGAGTGTGATCTTGACTGATGTTGGGAATGTGGCCAAAGGAGAGAGCTCATCAGTCACCAGGCCTCCAGTATTTGACGGCTTAAACTATGCACACTGAAAGGCTTGGATGCACTACTTTCTGAGATCTTTGGACCATGATGTTTGGGATATAGTTGAAAGTGGATATGTGCCCCCAACTAAACAAATCGTACTTGACAATGGCACAACAATCACAAAGCCCAAACCCAAAGAAAAGTGGACAACATTCGACAAAGAAAGGCAAACATCTGAAGCCAAGGCTATGAATGTTATCTACTGTGCCGTGTCCCATGATATTTTCAATCAAATAAGCATGTGTGGGACATCAAAAGAAGCATGGGATTTACTGGAAACAACCCATGAAGGCACAAGTACTGTGAAGAGGTCCAAATTTCAACTATTGACTTCACAGTTCGAAAGTCTCAGAATGGAAGAGCATGAGACATTTATGGAGTTCTTTACAAAGATAAATATTATTTGTAACTCCATGGGTGGATTGGGAGAGATAGTCCCGGTACCGAAAATTTGTAGGAAAATTCTAAGATCTCTACCGGAACGATTTAATCCAAGGTTACAACAATTGAGGAGTGTAGGAATATTAATGAGATGAAAGTAGAAGAACTGGTAGGTTCCCTACAAACTTTTGAACTACACTTCACTCAATCCCAAAAATCCAAAAACACTGTCCTAAAAACCTCAAAGAAAATAATTCATGAGGACAGTGAAAGCAAAAAGGAAGATGAAGATGAAGAAGTGGCTTTGCTGGCACAAAAGTTCAGAAGATTCTTTTAGAAGAATCGTGGCCGTCTTTCTAAAGGAAGAAAGGTGAACAACAAACCTCCTGCAGGAAAATTTGGTAAAAGAACCAAAGAACCTCAATGTTACGCCTGTCACGAGTATGGACATCTATCTACCGAATGCCCAAACAGAAAAACCAAGGGCAAGGCAATGGCCACCACGTGGGATGATATAGATGAGTCAAATTCAGATTCTAGTGACTCAGAAAGCAATGAAGATTAGAAATTATTGAAAATTCTCATGGCCTCCACTGCTTTGATCATTACCGCTAAATCTGAGAACGAGAAAGAACAGCAAGCCACAGAATCATTTCCATCTGACAATGAGGAATCTAATGAAGAAAAAGAAGAAGAAGAAAATGATAAGCTACAAGATGCTTGCAATCAGCTTTATATCCATCGCATCAAAGTGGCTAAAAGACTGGGAATAAATGAAAGTAAAAACCAATTGTTGCAAACAGATTTGGACAAAACTGTAGAAACTAATACACATCTGATCAATGATTTATATCAACATCACTCAAAAAATGATAGACTTGAGAGAATTAACACCTTCCTTAAAACTGAGACTGAAAAACTAAGCAAACAGGTTGATTAATTAAAAGACAAGAATTTGCTCCTTCAAAATGAAAATCACACACTCCTGTTTAATCTATAAGAGTCCAGGAAAAATGCCAAGAAAAACTGTATGTTTTCCCAGAGTGGTGAGAAGTTAGAAAAACTTTTAGGCATGGGAAAATGTGGAGCGGACAAAAAGGGATTAGGTTATGGAAAAGTTAGAACAAAAACTGAATATAATGCACAACCTTTTAGAAAATCTGTTGCCTCTAGTAGTACCATCAAACCTATCCCAGCTCGTCACAGAAATGGTAAGATAGTTTATGAGCTGAACAAAAGAAATATGCAATCATCACCACCTGTGCTAGTTGACAAGATGAAGGAGTCATTAAGTCATGTGGATAAATCGGATAAGATGAACAAATCTACCACAAGTAAAACTCCTATCACAAAGTGGATGATTAAGGAAAAGCCAAATTGCCTTGTTACACATTCAGGTCGTTTACCAGGCAATGAGGTCAAATGGTACCTTGACAGTGGTTGCTCAAGACACGTCACAGGTGACAAATCCCTTCTCTCCAACTATAAAAATCTTCATAAAGGGATAGTCACCTACGGAGATGGAGCCACTGCCAATGTAATTGGACAAGGAATGATAAGAGGAATTGATTTGCTCAAAAATGAGAATGCTTTTTTGCATAAAAGGACTAGCACATAATCTGTTAAGCATCTCTCAAATTTGTGATAATGGGCATGTGGTCAAATTCAACAAAGAAGAATGCGATATCCTAGATCAATCAGGAAAATCAGTAATTAAGGGTCATCGCACAAACAACCACTGCTACATCATCAGAGGCATAGAAAGGACTAATGCCTAGAAATACTGAGCAGAGAAAAACAAGTCTAGATCAGAATATTTGCTAAAATGATGTAATTTTATTGAGCGCAATATATCGGAGGTTTCTCACCTCAATCTTTTGTAAATAAACATGCAAATGTTTATAATTTTTAATGTACAGTAATTATACATAATTTTGCTGAGTATGCTATTGATATACTTGAAGGGTCGAAAAATAAAAATATTCCTCTTCATTCCTATCGATCTGTCATTTTCGATTAATCGATCATGGGTCGATATCTTCGGCGTCTCTTCAGAATGTGGAAAGTCACAGTCGGGACTACTATCGAAGCAATTGCCGATAACTTCGGATGTGGATCATCAATATAATCGAAAGTAAGTTCGATAAAATCGAAGAATCCTGGCCGATAAAAGGCAATCGAGTGAAAGAATTTTATTTCTCTTAAATTTTTTCTGTTTTGCTCTCTGCTCGAATCCTCGGCCAAAAGGTCATCAACGGGTCCTAGAAGTGTCAAAAGAAACAGGTATTATCCTTCCATCCCTTCCACTCCAGAGTCTAATCTCACATTTGATTGGGTACTTTCCATTCTCTTGGTTGACCTTCCTTACCTTTACTCATCCTTACACTGAAAAATCATGAACAAAGGGAAAGGTAAGTCCCTTCCTCGGTCTTTAAATGGGAAAGCAAAACAACCAAGTATGCATCAACTCACTTCATCAGTGAGACATCCAGACACTGTCGTTGAACGTCTGGTTCTCAACAGCGCCATCAAGTCTTTTAGTGTCAATCTACTTCTAGAAGTCATTGGATGGCAAAATATTTTGAATCTTGGTGGTACTTATCAAATTGGAGTAATTCATGACTTCCTCAGCAAATGTCATGTTATTTGTGACGATCCACCTTGCATTCAAGTAGAATTACTGCATTACTCCAAGCACATCACTTCCATCACCTTGAGCAACCTCTTAGATCTCTAAGTCACTGGCATTCCTGTTATGAATCGGAATCTAAATGATCTTGGTGTCTGGGGCGAGATAACACGTGCACTATGTCAGGGAACTACGATTTCTCGGAACGATGATAATTCTCTTCGCATTAATCATCTTGGACCCACTTTTAAAATTCTCCACAGTATCGTTGGGTCCAATGTCTATCCTTGTGATGTGAATGGTAATCATCTATCTCCCTTTGTGCTAATTTGCTGTATGATGTATATCAAGAAGTTCAAGTGTGCCTTCCAACACTTCTTCTTAAACAGCTAATTCGGATCCTTCAAGGAAATTATCAGGATACACTAGCTTTTCTTGTACTCATTTGTAAATGTAACATCCCGAATATCGGGGGTCGAGCATAAACTCAACTCCTGAGTTCCAGAACATCACTTATGCAACAAAATGAATGATGATTTAATGTTGACTGTATTTGTACATTGAACATGAGTGAGATTAAGCCAAAACAGCATATCATACTCCAGAGACAATTAAATTGCAAGCGGAAGACTGTGATAGATAAATAACATATAAAAACTGTGGTGAGTCTCCAGAGTGTGATAAAGTTACCAGGTTAAAAAATTACAGTACAATTCTAAAATATACCTAATGTGAGGAAGTGGAATGTCTTCTATCCCAAGTATCATAGCCCCGTCAATACAATACCAGGTCTTCATAGACCTGCCAGAGAGTCACAGATAGGAGAAATCCTCCTCGTCAACATAGTAGTGGTCCGGCTCTGCTTCATAAGCATCGCCATCACCTGAAACTCAATAAATCTGGTTGGTGTTATAAACACCGTCCTGTAACGTGGGAGTGAGTGATCAACTCAGTGGAACAATAAGGCATAGGTTAACATGTTATCAACTCAGTCAAGCAGTACTGATAAAGCAGTACAATCAAACAATTCTAAGTACTCTTATTAATGCAAGTATGAAATGACATGATGAATGCCCAAACCACCCTAATGTGACATCATCTTACGTTCGTGGATGCATACCTCCCTCAGTGCTCCACATCTACTAGGCACATGCAGTGCGATGATGAGCATGATTACCGAGTTGTTATTAGTCCAATTCAAACAATAGTATTGGGAAACTAAGGTACCTCCCTTGTATCATTCCCAAAACATGATCTATTCTAGGGTCGTCAATCCTAGTTAATCTCATACGGTATTATGGTTCGAGAGGCATTGTGAAGGCATCGCAAAGGGCTCGTCACCCGTCAGCACGGATACAGATCTCACTGTATGCGGCTCAATTGCTGACCGTCAGCTCGAGTACAGGTCTCACCGTACTCGGCTCAATCGCTGGCCGTCAGCTCGAATACATGTCTCACCGTACTCAGTTCAACTCATACTCTAGTTACTGTGAAGGGCTTGTCGCCATTCACAGACCTTGGAGCATACTCGAAGACACTACGGAGGACTCGTCGCCCGTCAGCATGAGTACAGATCTCACCGTACTCGGCTCTCGCCGTAGGTGTCGACAGCTCGAATATAGTGTCCCATACCACCATAATCGGCTCACGAGTCTAGTTGCTCACTGGTCACTACGGGGAGGCACGTGGCCCCGGCGTAAGCCGACAAATTTGACCACGGTGTCTCATACCACCATGCCCGGCTCATGAGTCTTAGCGGATCATGGTACCATAGTTAAAAGGGATTTCACTGGTAAGTTTGGTACCCTAGGTTCAAGCAGTTGCGTCCAAACATGGGGAACAAACATTAGACAGATCGGGTTACTTGGCGAGCTCGACTAGCACGAGCGCACAACAAGTTGAGCGATATGAAGCGCAGAAGCACTCCGTGTGGCCAACCACTATCGCTAACCGAAGTACGACTCGGGTTCGTCAAACACATCCCTCGTGGCGACATAAATCTCAGCCACAATCTCAAGTCTGGTACCGAATGTCTGGACTATGGACATAGTCCCAAACTCAATCAATTCTCATCCATAGCATATGGAGTAAAGCATGATAAACAAAGTAATACAAGCATTCTAGTAGGCATGTCACAAGGCATGTTATAAAGCATGATATAAAGCATGTTGTAAAGCATGTTATAGAGAACTATACAAATAGGGATACAAACACATATACTTCACAAGTGAGTAGTTGGAGTAAACAACCACGTGGAGGGGATCATACATGTCACTAAGGTAGTTGAGAATTTCATCTCAGCACCTACCTAAGGCACTAACATCGAAGCATTTACACAAACATTTAGAGTACACTATTTCAACATACATGACGTATGTTAGTAAGATATGTATTAGGGCTATCCTTTCGCCAAGCGAGTATTTTATCCGTGTATATCCTATTCATACAGCAAATAGTCATGACAATTACATCTCCAAAGTCTATACATATACAGTATTTACTAGAATACACAATTTCAACATACATAGTGTATATAAGCAAACATGTATTATGGCGATTCCTTTCGCCAAGCGAGTATTTTACGCATACATAATATATTTATACAACAAATAATCATGGCAAACACACCTCTAAAATATACATGTATATGGTACTTTCTACGATACAGTATTTCTACATACATAGTGTATATTAATAAAACATGTATTTGGGCGAATCCTTTCGCCAAGTAAGTATTTTATCCATATATCGTATATTCATACAACAAATTATCATGTCAAACACACTTCCAAATTTTATACGTATACGGTATTTTCTACGAATACCTAGAATATGTAAAATTCTATAATCTACATCTTTAATCGAAACAGAAAACAGAAAGCACTTTATACATGTGCAATTGCATGCAGATCATGAATCTATCATTATCTGACATTGAAAGCATTGAAAACCGTAACCTATACACCTAAAGTCCTCACCTTGTGTCGTAGAATCGTAACGGAGTCGATAGGTTTACTAAGCTTCTGTATTCGGCAGTTTGGCAACCTAGAGAATGAAATAGGTTAGCTATTTCATAACCTACAACCACCCAAGCCCCAAATCAGATTAGGGTTAGGGTTTCTTACCTAAAAATGGGGCTGGAATCGCCGGGAAAGCATCAAGGAAGGAGTGGTGCAGCCCGTGTGGTGATTGGAAATAGTAGGAGGGAGTTTCTCCCACAACTCTCAAGCTTGACAACCATTTCAGAGATCAAATCCAGACAGTGTCCCACGGCTATTCGCTTGAGACCGGAGCGAGGAGTGTGAGAAAACCTAGTTTTCTTTAGAAATTAAGTAATCTGAGACTTAGTGTTTACGAGCCAAATATAAGCAATCAGACCATCAGAATCTGTCCCAAATATACCCTCGAATCAGGAAAAATTTCATATACATGGCAGTGTACTTGAAATCCCTGATCAAGATTCGAAGACCATTGAACTGAAACTGGTCCGCCATGCGTGATCTGGGAATCCGACTAGAACGAAAACTTAAATCCACCTAGATCTAGAGTCTGTGAGCTTAAGTCCAACCTTTGGATCAAAGGGGGGCCACCAGAAGTCCTCCGTTGAGCTGAGATAGGTCCACTATGGATATAACCTAAGTATACCTTGACCTTAGGTCTATTTCGGTGTAGTTTTAGGCTATATAAGGACCTTAAAACTCTCTCTCATTCAGCCATACGAATTTGAGAAAAACCCTAGGAGAGAGAAGAGAGAAAAGAGAGAGAAAGAAGGAGAAGCTCCCTGTTATCTTACCCTGCCACTCTGCAAGCTTAACCACTCCGTTCTAATCGCTTTCCCGGCGATTCTGACTTCGTTTCTAGGTAAGAAACCCTAACCCTAATCTGTTTTGGGGTTTTAATAGTTGTAAGTTATGAAATAACTAACCTAAAACCTGTTATAGGTTGCCACATCGATGTATACCGAAGTTTAGCAAACCTATCGAATTCGTTACGATTCTATGATAAAAGGTCCGGACTTTAGACATATAGGTTATGGTTTTCAACGCTTTCAATGTCAAATAATGGTAGATTCATGATCTATATGTTATTGCACATGTACAAAGTGTTGTCCGTTTCGCTTTTCGGTTATACAATAACTATGTGGAATATCCTGTATTCCTAGTATTTGTAAAAAGTACCGTATACGTATAAATTTTGAAAATGTGTTTGCCATGATTATTTACTGTATGAACATATTATATATGTGTATAATACCTACTTGGTGAAAGGGTTCGCCCTAATACATGTTTTTGCTAATATACACTATGTATGTTAAAATAGTGTATTCTAAGTGTTTGTGAAAATGCTTGTAAGAGTAAGTGTTTAGATAATCATGCTTCAAGTAGGTGTTGAGATGGGATTCTCAACTACCTTAGAGATGTATATGATTTCCTCCATGATGGTTGTTTAATTTAACCGCTTACTAAGAAATATATGTGTTTGTATTTCTTGTTTAGATTGTGCTTTGTAACATGCTTTATGACATGTTTGTTAACATGTTTGAATTACTTTATTTATTATGCTCTACTCTATATGTTTCTGGTTAAGGATTGATTGTGATTGGGGCTATGATTATAGTCCAGACGATTGGTAACAGACTCTAGTGCGTGGTTAAGATTTATTCGCCACGTAGGATGTGTTCACCAAACCCGAGTTGTACTTCGGTTGACGATAGTGGCTAGCCATACGAAGTGCTTATGCACTTCATATCATTCAACTTGTTGTGCACTCGAGCAAGCCGAGCTCGTCAAGTAAACCGATCTGTCTAATGTATGTTCACCATGTTTGGACACCACTGCTTGAACTTAAGGTACCAGACTTACCAATGTAATCCCGTAAACCTTGGTACCTCGATCCGCTAAGACTCATGAGCCGGGCATGGTGGTATGGGATACCGTGGTCGAGCTGTCGGCCTACGCTGGGGTTACGTGCCTCCCCGTAGTGACTAGTGAGCAACCCTGACTCGTGAGCCGAATACGGTGGTATGGGACACTGTATTCGAGTTGTCGGCCTACACTGATTGGTGACGAGCCCTTTTTAGTGACCTCGAGCATACTCTGAAGCTACAGAGAGGCGACTAGCCTTCCTGTAGCAACAAGAGTATAAACTAGGCCTGTATTGATAAGGTGATGGGGGAGTGGTGTAATGATTCCGTATAACAACCCTAGCAGCCCTTGCAGCGACCTGGAAATACACGATCGTATGAGATTATCTAGGACTGACGACCCTAGAATGGATCATTGTTTAAGAATGATATAAGGAAGGTACCTTAGTTTTCCAATACTGCTGAATGAAAAGGACTAATAACAACTCGGTAATCATGCTCATCATCACATTGCATGTGCCTGGAAAATGTGGAGCATTGAGGGTGCCAGCATGCTGCGGATGTAAGATGGTGCCGCACGAGGGAGTATGTTAGTGAGGACACACATCATAATCGTATCTCATCCTTGCATTAATTACATTACTTAGGAATGTTGTTTGTATTGCTTTATCATTACTGCTTAACTGATTTGATAACATGTTAACTTATGCTCTATTGTTCTACTGAGTTAACTACTCACTCCCACGTTACGGGACGGTGTTCTGGACACCCACTAAACTCTGTCTTAGACGCAGGTACTGACGATCCACAGGAGGCTGACCCTGATTATTATGAAGATCAAGATGAGTTTTCCTTTATGCAGTTCGCTGGAGGCTTCGCATAGGCCATCTAGATTTATGGGACTACAGGGTTCATGATCATAATTGTATCATTTTGATATTTTGGTTCAGGAACAAATACATGTATAAGGTGACTCGGTTGGTATTCATACTCTTGAGATCGAGATTGTTTTGTTTTATATACATCTACATACATCTTTCAGTCTTCCACTTGCGTTTATACATGGATCTGGAGTATGAATTACTGTTTTGGTATAATCTCACTCATGTTTATTGCACTAACACAGACAACATTCAACCATAAGCATTTGTGTTACATAAGTGATGTTTTAGAACTCGGGTGTTGAGTTGCTACTCGACCCCCAATTTTTAGGGCATTACAAGAATCCTATCTCAACACCTACCTAAAGCACAAACATCTAAGTACTTACTCATACAAGCATTTTCACAAACACTTAGAATACACTTAATAACATACATAAGTATGTTAGCCAAAACATGTATAAGGGCGAACTCTTTCACCGAGTAAGTATTACACATATATATAGCATGTACATACAGTAATTTATCATGGCAAACACACTTTCATAATTTATACATATACGGTATTTTCTATAAATATACAGAATACACTATACACCATAATTTGCATACGTAACCGACTCACAAAACGAACATCGCATTTTGCATATACAATAACACCCAGATCATGAATCTATCATTATCTGACATTGAAAGTGTTGAAAACCATAACCTATACGTCTAAAGTCCGAACCTTACGTCGTATGAGCTTAACGAACTTAATAGAAACTCTACGCTTTCGTCAACATCGATATGACGACCTATAACACAAGGTAAGTCAGCTACTTCACTACTTGTACCAATAGAAACCCTAAAACAGGTTAGGGTTAGGGTTTTCTTCCCTAGAAAGGAAGCTGGAATCACCGGAAAAGCGATTAGATCGTGATGGTTAAGCACGTATGATAGTAGGGTAGAGTAACATGATCTTTCTCCCACAACTCTCACACTTTCTCTCTCTTTTCTCTCTTCTCTCTGCTAGGGTTTCTCTCAAATTCGTATGGGCTGAATGAGAGAGGGTTTAAGGTCCTTTTATAGGCTAAAAACTCACCAAATTAGACCCAGGGTCGTGATATACCTAGGTTATAGCCAAAGTGAGGTTGTTTCGTCTCAACGGAGCACTTCTAGAGCCTCCCCTTGAGCCAAAGATCGGATTTAAGCTCACTGACCTTGGATCTAGGTCGAGTTAAGTTTTTGTTCTAGTCGGGCTCCCAAATCACTCGTGGCGGATCAATTTCAGTTCAACGGTCACTGAGACTCGATCAGGGTTACAAGTACACGGACATGTATGAGAAATGTTCCCTGATCCGAGGGATATTTGGGTAAGATTCTGATGGTCTGATTGCTTATATTTGGCCCACAAGTGACAAGTCTCAGATTACTTAAATTGGATTTAATTTCTAAAGAAAAACATATCTTCTCACACTCCTCGCTCCATGCCCAAGCGAATAGCCCCGGGACACAATCTGGTTTTGACTTCCGAGATGGTTGTCAGGCCCAGCAAGGCGGTCCTAATTCTATAACCTCGTATTATTTAGACTTTCGATGTGCGGTCCAGATTTGATACGGAGTTTCATGATGCTCCCGAGAGCAGCCAGGTAGTGAGATTGATTCTAGATTTTTGGGTAATGTAGCGTCAACGATTCCACAAGTTTTGGGTCTTGCAGATCGTATTTAAAGTGATTAGTGCAGATTTCATATGTAATCTAGTTTAACACTAGTTAATTTCTAAAGGATTTGGTCCTGAGTGATTTCTACCTGAGGTGGTACTCGGGCCCTTTGTACGGGATTTTTCGAGTCGTTACAATCTACCCCCCTTAAAGAAAAACTTCATCCTCAAAATTAGTACCTTTCGTACTCCTCAAGAAGCTGAGGGTAGTTCTTTCTGACCTCGACTTCTGTCTCCCAGGTAGCTTCCTCCTCTGTATGATGCGTACACAGTACCTTTACAATGGAATCACCTTACTGCGCAACACCTGCTCCTTCCTGTCTAGGATGCGCGTCGGACTTAGTACATATGTAGCATCCTCACTCAACTACACCTGCTCCCAATGCATGATGTGTGAAGGATCAGGGACGTATTTCTCCAGCATAGATACATGAAATACGTTGTGCACGCCCGCGAATAATATGGCCAAAGCGAGACAATATGCCACCGCACCCACTCGATCAAGTATCTGAAATGGGCCAATGAACAGCGGCGTAAGCTTCCCCTTCTTCCCAAACTGAAGGACTCTCTTCATAGGGAAAACTCTGAGGAATACATGATCTCCAACCTTAAACTCAAGTAGTCACCGCCTCGTATCAGCATAACTCTTCTGTCTGCTCTGGGCCATCAGGAGTCGACGCCTGAAAATATCGATCTTTTCTGAGGTCGCCTTTACTAATTTTGGGCCAACCAAACTGTACTCGCCAACCTATGCCCAGCAATGCGGTGCTCTACAAGGGTGCCCATACAAGGCCTTGTAAGAAGTCATGCCAATACTTACCTGAAAACTGTTGTTGTACGCGAACTCTGCGTACGGGAGGAAGTCATCCCAACTGTCCTTGAAATCCAAAACACAAGCCCGCAGCATATCTTCTAAAATCTGATTCACCCGCTCTGTCTGCCCGTCGGTCTGAGGATGGAACGCGGTACCGAACTTCAACTTCACACCCATCGCTTCCTGGATACAAGTCCAGAAGATAGACGTGAATCGTGTATCGCAGTCCGACATGATCACCAAGGGAACTCCATACAGATGCACTATCTCTTTGATGTACAACTTAGCCAAGTCGTCTGTAGAGTTCGTCACTCTGATAGGGAGAAAATGAGCCGATTTGGTCAACCGGTCCACGATCACCCAAATAGAGTCATAACCCTTTCTCGTCTTCGGTAGCCCCGAGATGAAGTCCATAGAGATGAAGTCTCACTTCCATTCAGCTATGGGCATGGGCTGAAGGAGTCCAGGAGGTCGGCGATGCTCAGCCTTGACCTGCTGACATGTGAGACAATGGGACACATACTCTGCGATATGGACATTCATATTATCCCACCAATATGACCGCTTCATATCCTGATACATCTTCGTGCTACAGGATGCATCGCAAGCTTCGATCTGTGAGCTGTCTCGAGAAGCTCCTGTCTCAAGTCCTGAATATCTGGGACGCATAGGCTGCCACGGTATCGTAGGCCCCCATCTGTGCCAACTCTCCACTCGGAGTCCACATCATCGCTAGCCAACTTCCTAAGCTCAACCAATTGCTCGTCGCCCTTTTGGGCCTCGATAATCCAGTCATTAATAAGTGGCCACACCCGAACGTGTATGACACACTCGAATGGCTCCTCCACTGTGAGGTTCTACTCGAAGTCCAGCATGAACTCCAACATATCCCACTCTACTATCATCAGCGGAGCCGTAAATATGATCGCCTTCTTGCGGCTCAACGCGTCTGCCACAAGGTTAGCCTTGCCAGGATAGTAGGAAACCTCAAACTTGAAGTCCTTCAAGGTCTCCATCCATCGACGCTACCTCATATTCAAGTCCTGCTGAGTGAATATATACTAAAGGCTCTTGTGGTCGCAGAAAAGCTCGAACTCCTCTCCGTAGAGGTAATGTCTCCAGAGCTTCAATGCGAATATGACCGCTGTTAACTCAAGGTCGTGCGTAGGTTAATTCTCATCGTGCTTCTTTAATTGTTTCGAGGCATATGCAATCACCCTGTCCTTCTGCATAAGGACACAACCCAAACCAAATCGAGACGCGTCAGTATATATAGTGTACTTAACCCCTTGCTCTGGCAATACTAACACAGGGGAGGACGTCAGCCTGTCCCTCAGCTCTTAAAAATCTGTTTCCGCCTTCTCATTCCAGGCGAACTTCAGATCCTTTCGTGTTAACTGTGACAACGGTCTAGCTATCTTCGAGAAGTCTCGGATGAATCGTCGGTAATAGCCTGCTAGGCTCAGAAAACTCCTCACCTCAGTAACTGAACCAGGTTGCTTCTAGTCCTGCACGGTGGCTACCTTAGCCAGGTCCACTGCTATCCCTTCCTTGGACACAACATGTCCCAGGAACTTGACTTCCTCCTACCAGAAGTCACATTTCTTATACTGCGCGAACAACTGGTTCTTCCTCAGAGTATCTAGGACTGCCTATAAGTGTTCCTCGTACTTTTCCCAACTCGTGGAGTATATCAAGATGTCATCTATAAATACGATGACAAATCGGTATAGAAATGGCCAAAATACTCGGTTCATCAAGTCCATGAATGCGGTCGGTGCGTTCGTAAGACCGAACAACATCACAAGGAACTCGTAATGCCCAAAACAGGTCCTAAAAGCCATCTTCTGCACGTCTTCATCCCTGACGCGCAACTGATGATACCCTGACTGTAAATCGATCTTCAAAAAATACTTTGTCCCTGTCAACTGATCAAACAGGTCATCTATCCTGGGCAAATGATATTAGTTCTTCACGGTCAATTAGTTCAACATGCGGTAATCAATATATAACCGTAGCGACCCGTCTTTCTTCTTGACAAACAACACAGGTGCTCCCCAAGGAGACACACTGGGTCACATGAAGACCTTCTCTACCAGTCCGTCAATCTGTTTCCTCAGTTCCTCCATCTCACATAGAGGCATACGATACATCGGTAATGAAATGGGTGTCGCCCCAGGCACAAGATCAGTAGTAAAATCGATCTCACGCCGAGGAGGCAAACTAGGAATCGACTCAAACACGTCCACAAAAGCCTGAACTATAAGCGTATCCACAAGCGTCGGAACATCAGTATCCTCCAATGAAGAAGCGAAACACCACAACCGAGAAGCGTCACTGACCTGAACAGGGAAAGTAAAAGCCGTGCCCTCTGGTCCGTGGGTTGTAACCATCCTAGTCTCGCAATCGATCTCTGCTCGCATCTCAGTGAGCCAGTCCATACCAAAAATGTAACGCCCCAGATTTTTGCCAACCTGGGATTAGATGTCCTTAGGCAATGGGTCGATCCTAATACCTCATTAACTTGTCAGAACTGAATCCTAAAGTCTAAAGCCGCCTTTGAACTCATTTCCTTCATAAACCTCACCCTTCATCACCTTGATCTTCCAATTTTTCTAAGAACTTTCACCCTAGACACTATCTTAAACTAGCTAAGTAGTATAACTTGAATCACTTTATATACAAACTCCAAAGGCCTGAGTACCACCTCGACCAGAATTCACTTAGGACTAAATCCTTTAGAAATGAGACAAAGTAACTAAGTGCGAAACCAGATTAGCTATGAAATCCGTTTGAATCGCTTTAAATACGATTTGCAAGACCTAAAACTTGTAGAATCATTGACGCTAGGTTACCCTAAAGTTTAGAACCAAACTCATTTCACGGCTGCTCTCGGGAATGAAACGAAACTTCGTATTAGGTCTAGATCACACATCGGAAGTCCGATTAACACGAAGCTAAGGAACTAGGACCGCCTCACTGGGCTTGACACTCATCTCAAAAATCAGGTCCATCCGATGTCCCACGGCCATTCGTTTCAATTCGGAGTGAGGGTGTGTGAAAAACACTATTCCTATTCCAAAATAAATATCAGGAATAGTGATCTGGCATCATTCATTTACGCGTCAATATTAAGCAACCCGACCGTCGAATCGACCAAATTACACCCTCGGATTAAGAAAAATTTTAGGAACATTTACATGTACTTGGAATTTCGGATCGTGGCCCACTGACCGTTGAACTGAAAGTGGTCCGCCACTTACGATCTGGGAATTCGATCGAGTCGAAAATGTAATCCTAGATAGATCCATAGGTGGTGAGCTTAAGTCTGACGTTTGGCTCAAGGAGGGCCACCAGAAACACTCTTTTGAGCTGGAAAAGTGACGAAATACCTATATTAGCAGTAACCCTTGAACCTGAGTCTATTTTGGGAAGGTTTTAGGCTATAAAAGGACCTTAAACCCTCTCCCATTCCAGCCATACGAATTTGGATTTGAGAGAGGGAAAAGAGAGAGGAAGTGAGGGAGATGTGGGAGGAATTCCCTGCTGTTGTTCCCTGCTGCTATTCGGGCTACACCGCCTGATTCTCATTGCTTTCCTGGCGATTCCGGCGTCATTTCTAGGTAATAAACCCTAACCCTAACCTGTTTGGGGGATTAGACAGTTGTAGGTTAGGAAATAGCTAACCTATTTCGTTCTCTATGTTGCCAAACTCCCGTATACGGAAGCTTAGCGAACCTATCGACTCCATTACGATTCTACGACACAAGGTGAGGACTTTAAGTGTATAAGTTGTGGTTTTCAACGCTTTCAATGTCAGATAATGGTAGATTCATGATCTGCATGCAATTGCACATGTACAAAGTGCTTTCCGTTTTCTGTGTCGATTAGAATTGTAGAATTTGGAATTTCACATACTTTAGGTATTCGTATAAAATACCGTCTACGTATTTTTTATGGAAATGTGTTTGACATGTTTATTTGTCGTATGGATATATGACGTATCGATAAAGTACTTATTTGGTGAAAGGATTCGCCTAAATACATGTTTACTAATAAACACTATGTATGTAGAAATACGGTATCGTAAGAAGTACCGTATACATGTATATTTTAGCGATGTGTTTGTCATGATTAATTGTCGTATAAATATATTATGTGCGTATAAAATATTTTCTTGGCAAAGGGAATCGCCGTAATACATGTTTGCTTGTATACACTATGTATGTTGAAAATGCGTATTCTAGAAAATACTGTATACGTATAAATTTTGGAGATGTATTTATCATGATTATTTGTTGTAGTAATATATTATACATGGATAAAATACCCATTTGGCTAAAGGATAGCCCTAATACATGTTTTGCTAACATACACCATGTATGTTATACTAGTGTACTTAAGTGTTTGTGAAAATGCTTGTGTGAGCAAGTGTTTGAATGTTGATGCCTTAGGAGGGTGTTGAGATTGGATTCTCAACTACCCTAGCGACGTGTATGATTACCTCCATGAGGTTGATCACTTAAACCACTTACTTATAATACATGTGTTTGTATTCCTATTAATGTAGTGTTTTACAACATGCTTTACATTATGCTTTATAATATGCTTATAACATGCCTACTAGCATGTTTGAATTACTTTATTTATCATGCTTGAATTACGTGTTTATTATGCTTTACTCCACGTGCTATGGATGACAATTGATTGTGCTTGGGGCTATGATTATAGTCCAGACAATCGGTACTAGATTGGAGATCGTGGTTGAGTTTCATGTCACCACGTGAGATGTGTTCGATGAACTCGAGTCGTACTTCGGTTGGCGATAGTGGTTGGCCACGCGAAGTGCTTATGCACTTCATGTCGTTCAACTTGTTGTGCGCTCGAGCTAGCCGAGCTCGTCATGTAACCCGATTTGTCTAATGTATGTTCACCATGTTTGGTCGCTAATGCTTGAACCTAGGGTACCAAACTTACCAGTGAAAACCCTTTTAACCATGGTACCTCGATCCGCTAAGACTCATGAGCCGGGCATGGTGGTATGGGACACCGTGGTCGAGCTGTCGGCCTACGCTGGGGCCACGTGCCTCCCCGTAGTGACCAGTGAGCAACCAAACTCGTGAGCCGATTATGGTGGTATGGGACACTATATTCGTGCTGTCGGCCTACATTGATAAGGTGATGGGGGAGTGGTGCAACCTTTGTGCGTAACAGCCCTGGCAGCCTCTGCAGTGACCTAGAAAATACACCATCGTCTGATATTAACTAGGACTGACGACCCTAGAATGGATCATGTTTGGGAATGATACAAGGGAGGTACCTTAGTTTCCCAATCCTGCTGTTTGAAATGGACTAATTAAAAACTCGGTAATCATGCTCATCATGCATCGCATGTGCCTGGAAGATGTGGAGCACTGTGGGATGTAAGCATGCCGCGAATGTGAGATGGTGTCGCATGAGGGAGTATGTCGGTGAGGGCATCCATCATACCTGCATTCATACTTGCATTAATCAGAGTAACTAGGAGTGCTTGATTTACTGCTTTATCATTACTGCTTGACTGCATCGATAACATGTTAACCTATGCTTTACTGTTCCACTGAGTTAGCTACTCACTCCCACGTTACGGGATGGTGTTGTACACACCAAACAGATTTGTTGAATTTTAGATGATGGCAATGCTTATGAAGCAGAGCCGGACTACTTTTATGGTGATGAGGAGAAGTTCTCCTATCATGTAACTCTCTGGCGGGTCTCTCAAGACCTGCAGTCGTATTGTCTGGCCGTGGTATCTGGGATAGAAGATGTAAACTTACACATTTGGTATATTTCAGAACTGTACTTGTATTTATTTAACCTGGTAATGTTATCACACTCTGGAGACTCATCATAGTTTATATATTTTATCTATCTATCATAGTCTTCCGCTTGCAAAATTAAATGTCTCTGGAGTATGATATACTGTTTTGGCTTAATCTCACTCATGTTCAATGCACGAATACAGTCAACATTCAATCATCATTCATTTTGTTGCATAAGTGATGTTCTGGAACTCGGGAGTTGAGTTTATGCTCGACCCCCAATTTTCAGGGCGTTACAAAAAATAATGTCGTAATGAAATAGGGGGACGACGATCAGGTCGACTAATATCGTCCTGCCACCTAAGTCTATCGGGTAGCCCTCACACATACTAGTAACATCAGAGAAAGTCCCTGTAGCAGTGATGACCCTCACTCCCCTCGTAGGAGTAATATCTAAACCCAGTCACTTAACTGTCGTGCATGAGATCATAAATGTAGTGGACCCTGTGTCCACCAATAAGAAGACAGGAATACCTTGGACGTGTGCAATGACCTCGAAGGCCGTAGGTTCTGAAGGTGCTATCTCTGGCTCCTCCGCTGTAAGTGCATGAATGCGTGCTTGCTATGGCGGCCTAAAACGAGGTGTAAGTGGTCTGAAGGATGGATATGCAGGTGCTGTCCATAGTGGTGGAGCCGATAAAGCCTGAGGGCGAGAACGATCAATCCTCTGCGATGGTGTAAATCCGCTGTCTCTCATCCATGCAAAGCAACTCTCTGCAGGGTGACCCGGTTTCCCGTAGTAAGAATAGGTCACACCTGGACGCCTCATCGGAACTACTGGCACCGCAATCCTGGGAGGAGAGTCAATACGAGGCCTCTTGAAGAGGAATGGCCTGCTCTGGATATCTGGTCGTGGCCTAGGAACCATAGGGCCACAAGAGCGTGTCAGTCGCTCCACATAGTGCTCTGCTAGCATAGACATATGTACCAGCTCGGCATAAGAGGGTATGCTGACACAGCACATCTTCGACCAAATGTCAGGTTGCTAGCCCTCAGAAAAATATCGTATCCGCATCTACTCGTCAGCAAGTATCGTAGGAACGTATCTGCCCAACTCAGTAAATCGATGCTCGTACTCGGTAACTGTCATGCCTCCCTGCCTGAGGCGCAAGAACTCATTCTCCCTCTCATGTCTATAGGTCTGAGGGTAGTACTTTTCATGGAAATGAAACTCGAAAGCTGCCCAAGTCCATACGTACCCAACTGCGACTGTCTGTAGGACACTATGCCACCACATACTGGCCTCCTTCTCAAACATAAAGGTGGCCAACTCAACCTGCTCTGACTTGGTATAATGTAGCATCCGTAGTATCTTGGAGATGCGGTCTAGCCAATATTCAGCCTCCTCGGGTCTGTGAGAACACGTAAAAGTAGGAGGCCTCAAGCGTTGGAATTGCTCGAGAAGGCCACTAGTACCCAAATTCCCCATAGGGTATGAGTAGGTACAGGCGGAGGCACATCCTTAGCCTGAGCAGAAGGCTCTGCAGTCTCAGCAGGACGTACAGATGGTGAAGGTGGAGTTGCACTCCCACCCTGAAATAAGGCCCCTACAAATGTGGTCAAGAGCTACTGGTGCTGCTGCTGCATTATCATCATCATCTGCTCAAACCTATCAGTAGGCGGGGCAGGCTAAGGCACGTACTACGTTGAAGAAGACGCACTGTTCTGCTTGTGAACCGGTGGTGTATAAGGTGGTAGTCCAGCTGTAGGACCAGTAGAAGGCTGGACGGAGGTATAGTCTCATGATCCGGGCCCAAACTAGGGTCTGTACAACCATCTCTGTAGGAAGGAGCCTGGTCCATCGTATCAGTGAGTGCGAGGTGTGCCGTACTCCGCGTATATTTCCGTAACATGCCCTATACAACATAGGGTGTAACGCATGTAAGATGAAGCATAGCAACACAATACACAATCACTTAAGCATTCCACACACTTCATAGCAAAAGAGGCTGTATGCATTTCATTTACCAAAATTGTCACAATACATGGAATACAGAGTTACATGAATCATGACAGAAGATGCATGTGAGCTAATACAACCAAGGCTTCAAACATCTAAAACATTCTACCAACTACTACACCCATCAACATGAAAACATAAACACCCTGAGGCAGTAACCAAAGCAAACTACAAGACAATAGTATGGATGACTAGGCATCCGAGTCTGACGATAGAGAAGGGGCACCCTTATCCTTCAGGCAGCACATGATAGTTTTCAACGCGTGAGTCACTTTCTTGAACTTGTGCTTCAGGAGGCCCCGAAGATCCATAATGTCCTGTCACAGGACCGCCTGACCCGGTCATAGGGCAGCATGATCCTCCTCCAGTCGGGCTATATCAGCATCCCTAGCAGCTTGATCAGCGTCCTACTCTGGAGCCGTAAGCGGTGAGCTCTCCTCTGTATTTTGGGCCTCCTCTTCCTCTTCTTCTTCTTTCTGTTCCTCCTCTTCTATCTCAGCTCCACCTTCTTCCTCACTCTCTTCTTCCTCGCTTTCCGTCTCATCATCGCTCTCCTCAAGTCGAGCTTAGCGTTGCCATGGCCCGATTCCCATCTGGTTGAGAGTAGTCTCGTCAATGTGATGAGTCGGCACCGCTATCTCCGCCCCAAGACTGTAGCCAAACTCACGTTCAATCTTGCATATGAGTCGGCCGAAGGGGAGCGAATCAGTCTTTCTAGTGGAGCATGCAGTATTAATTATCTGTCGCAACATAAACGTGGGCACGCACAGGTTCATTCTCTGCCCCACTTGATATAGGAAGTCTACCATGAGGCGCGTACACTTGCTACGGTTGCTCCACCTGGGATAGATGTTGAATGTGAAGATGTGATGGAGTAAACAGAAGTCGTCAGACATATCGGTTGCTAGAAGACTTTTGTTTGGCTGCCAATGGACCAGTCGGCCACCACAAAGGAAACATGTGCGGCGATCCCTTTCACGTGCACTCCTCAGATTCAGCTCACTAGCATGCACCTCGCCAAGGGGCACATTCAGAAGCCGAGATATCAATCTGACATCAACTGTGGCCAACCAATCCCTTCCACATGGGATATGGAACTGCAGGGGTTTAAGCGTAAGCTCGTGAATGTTGGCATAGAAAGCTCGGACAATGCTTACATTGGCGTGAGACCCGCCATCAAATAGTGGACCCCAATGGGCCCCTTCTAGGAACTCGAACAACAGATATTCTCTAAAGATCTGCCCATCCACCTGAGCTTCAAAAAGGACTGTACGGCCCTCATACACTCCATGAGACAGCTCCACCAATAGAGCCCTTTCAGCAGGAATTCAGGAATCAAGATCCCGCTTCATCCGAAACTCCCAAGCGGCGCTTGTGCTAGCAGCGCGCCTCTCAGCCTCCTTGAACGCGTAGGGCAGCTAGGCCCAGCTTCGTCTACGACCCCCTTTCTCTTTCCCATGAGAAAAAGGATGATGGAAATCGAGAAAATGGCTACAATGAACTCGAAGAAGGCCATGGAAAGTGAAGAAAAATGAGAAATAGGGCTGTAGTTTCTGGTTCTCCATGAATTTGAGCCTCAACAGGGGTTGTAAAGGCCCAAATGACAGGGATTGAAGAAAAAAAATGAAGAGATGGAATGGGTTGAGAGCTTACATGAATTTGAGCTTCAAATGGGGGGTGTAGGAGCTCAAATCAAAGAGAATGGAGAGGATAGGGGAGTAGGTATGGCTGTAAACGATGGAGGTACGTGGATTGTGACAGGAAATGATGGAATGGGCGATTGAAGGGGAGGTTTGAGAGAGAAAACAGTAACTTTGAGGGAAAGGGAGAGCTTGGGGTGTGTTTTGTGAAGGAGGTAGGTGTTTGGGGATGTTTTAGTCGACGGCCCACCCACCAGGAGGTTACCCTAGCCCCCAAACATCATCGGCCCGAGCGGCCCCCCCAGTCGGGCCCATTAACCGGCGAGGCCTCACCGACTCGGTGAGGGCCTTACCACTTGGGCGAGGTCCTCGTGCCCCCTAGGCCCCAAAAAGGTCTGGGTCCCAACCTGGGTCCCTCTAGATTAGCGTTGTTAGGCCCACGACTCCGTTTTGAGTCGTTTCGAATCGTTTCAGGAAGTTTCTGATACATATCTGTATTTATTGATTTCTAATGGCTGGGATGGGGTGAGTTGTGATTTAAACCAGTCGTTTGACGGTCTAGAAGTATTTTGGGATTGACTCATGCGATCATGGTTGAGTACAGACTCAAACAAAATGACCAATTTCAGTAAACTTCGCCGATCGGCGAAATCAGTCTACCTATAACTGTTTCTACATTTTTATCGCACCCACCTAAGTCGAAGGCGACAGCGTACGTTGTGTGACCATAACCCAGGTCCAGTTTAATCCAAATCATGCTTTGATACCAACTTATAACGCCCTGAAAATCAAGGGTTGAGTAGCAACTCAACACCCGAGTTCCAAAACATCACTTATGCAACATAAATGCTTATAATTGAATGTTGTCTGTGTTAGTGCAATAATCATGAGTGGGATTATACTAAAACAGTAATGCATACTCCAAATCAAGTTATAAAATGCAAGCAGAAGACTGAAAGATGTATATAAATGTATATAAAGCCAGAAACGGCCACAATCAGTCTCCATAGTATGAACACCTTACTGAGTCACCATATACACGTATTTATTTCAAAATCAAAATGCAAAAAAAAAAAAGTGATACAACTATAATGGTAAACCCTGTAGTCCCGTCATTTGAATGGCCTAAGCAAAACCTCTAGAGAACTGCATGTAGGAGAACTCATCATGATCATCATAGTAATCAGGCTCAGCCTCCTGTGTCTCGTCGATACCTGCATCTAAGACAGAGTCTAGTGGGTGTCTAGAACACCATCCCGTAACGTGGGAGTGAGTAGCTAACTCAGTGGAACAATAAAGCATAGGTTAACATGTTATCAATTCAGTCAAGCAGTAATGATAAAGCAGTTCAGTCAAACACTCCTAATTACTCTTATTAATGCAAGCATGGAATGCATTCATGATGCATGCCCTCGCCAAACCTCCCTCGTGTGACACTATCTTACATCCACGGCATGCGTTCATCCCTCAGTGCTCCACAATGCCAGGCACATGCAGTGCTATGTTATGAGCATGATTACCAAGTTGTTATTAGTCCTTTTCATACAGCAGTATTGGGAATCTAAGGTACCTCCCTTATATCATTCCCAAACAATGATCCATTCTAGGGTCGTCAGTCCTAGATAATCTCATATGATGGTGTAGTTCTAGGTCGCTGTAAAGGGCTGTTAGGGCTGTTACACGCACTCGTTGTACCGCACCCCCATCACCTTATCAATACAGACCTAATTTATACTCTGTTTACTACGGGATGCTCGTCGCCTCTTCACAAATTCAGAGTATGCTCGAGGTCACTACAAAGGGCTGTCAGGGTTGTTACACGCACTCATTGCACTACTCCCCCATCACCTTATCAGTGTAGGCCGACAACTCGAATACAGTATCCCATACCACCGTATTTAGATCACGAGTCTGGGTTGCTCACTGGTCACTATGGAGAGGCTTGTGGCCCTAGCGTAGGCCGACAGCTCGACCACGGTGTCCCATACCACCATGCCCGGCTCATGAGTCTTAGTGGATCGAGGTACCAAGGTTAACGGGGTTACACCGGTAAGTTTGGTACCTTAGGTTCAAACAGAGGCATCCATACATGGTGAACATACATCAGCAGATTGGGCTACTTGACGAGCTCGACTAGCACAAGCGCACAACCAGCTGAACGACATGAAGTGCATAAGCACTTCGCGCTGCCTAACCACTGTCGCCAACCGAAGTTCGACTCGGGTTTGTCAAACACATCCTACATGGTGAATGAATCTTAGCCACGAATACAATCACGTTACCGATTGCCTGGACTATAACATAGCCCCAATCACATTCAATCCTTAACCAAAAAAAACATGTGGAGTAGTCAAAGCAAAATTAACAAGTAATTCAAACATGTGAATAAACATGTTATAAAGCACAATATAAACAGGAAGTATAAACACATACATTTTAGAAGTAAGCGTTTAAATTAAACAACTTGCATAAAGGAAATCATACACATCTCTAAGGTAGTTGAGAATCCTATCTCAACACCTACCTAAAGTACAAACATCTAAGTACTTGCTCATACAAGCATTTTTCACAAACACTTAGAATACACTTATTAACATACATAACGTATGTTAGCTAAAACATGTATTAGGACGAACTCTTTTGCCAAGTAAGTATTACACATATATATAGCATGTACATACAGCAATTTATCATAGCAAACACATTTTCATAATTTATACGTATACGGTATTTTTTATAAATATACAGAATACACTATACGCCATAATTTGCATACGTAACCGAATCACAAAATGAACCTCGCATTTTGCATGTACAATAACACCCAAATCATGAATCTATCATTATCTGACATTGAAAGCATTGAAAACCATAACCTATATGTATAAAGTCCGCACCTTACGCCGTAGAAGCGTGACAAACTTAATAGAAACTCTATGCTTTCGTCAACGTCGATATGACGACCTATAACACAAGGTAAGTCAGCTACTTCTCTACTTGTACCAATAGAAACCCTAAAACAGGTTAGGGTTAGGGTTTTCTTACCTATAAATGAAGCCGAAATCGCCAGAAAAGCGATTAGATCGTGATGGTTAAGCACGTATGATAGTAGGGTAGAGTAATAAGATCTTTCTCTCACAACTCTCACACTTTCTCTCTCTTTTCTCTCTTCTCTCTCCTAAGGTTTCTCTCAAATTCGTATGGGCTGAATGAGAGAGGGTTTAAGGTCCTTATATAGGCTAAAAACTCACCAAATTAGACCCAGGGTCATGGTATACCTAGGTTATAGCCAAAGTGAGGTTGTTTTGTCTCAACGGAGTACTTCTGAAGCCCTCCCTTGAGCCAAAGGTCGAACTTAAGCTCACTGACCTTGGATCTAGGTCGAGTTAAGTTTTCGTTCCTGTCGGGCTCCCAGATCACACGTGGCAGATTAGTTTCAGTTTAACGATCACTGAGACTCGATCAGGGTTATAAGTACACAGACATGTATGAGAAATGTTCCTTAATCCGAGGGTGTATTTGGATGAGATTCCGACGGTCTGGTTGCTTATATTTGGCCCGCAAGCGACAAGTCTCAGATTACTTAAATTAGATTTAATTTCTAAAGAAAAATATGTCTTCTCACACTCCTCGCTCCGGGCCCAAGCGAATAGCCCTGGGACACAATCTGGTTTTGACTTCCGAGATGGTTGTCAAGCCCAGCAAGGCGGTCCTAATTCTATAACCTCGTATTATTCGGATTTTTGATGTGTGGTCCAGATCTGATACAGAGTTTCGTGATGCTCCCGAGAGCAGCTGGGTAATGAGATTGATCTTAGATTTTTAGGTAATGTAGCATCGACGATTCCATAAGTTTTGAGTCTTGCAGATCGTATTTAAAGTGATTAGTGTGGATTTCATATGTAATCTACTTTAACACTAGTTAATCCTCGTCTAATTTCTAAAGGATTTGGTCCTGAGTGATTTCTACCTGAGGTGGTACTCTGGCCCTTTGTATGAGATTTTCCGAGTCGTTACATCAACAACATATCGGCTTCTTATCATCATAAACTGTAGGGCAACCTGGTAGCGCGGGTCCGCGCAATCGATATGGTTTGTGCTGGCCCGCACAAGCCACCGGTTCTTCCTCACTCTACCTTCAGTCATCTTTCTTGCTCTGCTTCTTCTCCAAAATCTTCAATCGATCCAAATGAAGGGAGGAAGGGGTATTTATAGGCCTCCACATGGCGAAACCTCGATCTTGGTGCTATGGGACCCACCTTCCATCAATCTTAACCATTCATGGACAACATGTATTGAAATCAGTTGTGCGAACCCGCGCAACTAATATTTGGGTTGCGTGGACCCGCACAACTAATATTGTTTGCGTGGACCCGTGCAAACCACCCCAAAGACACTTGTTCTTCTTCTTCCATTTCCTTTCTTCCTTATTTTTTTCATTTTCTTTTCTTCAATCCTTTCTCATTTTTTATGCCTCAACAAAGGGTTCTATGTCTAGATGAATTTTAAATTAAATTAACCTATGGCTAGCTTGAATTTAATTTTAGATCTCAAACGATAAAGCAGAGTTCCCTTTTAATAAAATAGATTTGAGTAAGGAGATCAAAAAAATCAAATAGAAAAGCTATAAAAGAATCTAAAATTACTAACCAATAGCTTCACAATAGTGGGGACTTATCTCTCAGAGTGATGGCTTGATTTTGAATAAAATGAATTGAAATCTCTAAGAAATGTCCTCAATTTATAGGCTGAAAAACAAGTTTCTCGACTGGTCTAAGATTTGGCTCGACTAGTTGAGGCAAAACCAATTTTCAAATTTTCTAGTGCGATTAGAAAAAAACAGTTTCTTGACTGGTCGAGTGGCCAGCTCAATTGGTCGAGAAGAGCGCTCGACTGGTCAAGTGAATAAAAATCGTGTTGCTGGAGTTCGAGTCAAGTCACATTCAACTGGTTGAACTAGTCTTTACAATCAGTCGAGCAGGATGCTTGATTGGTCAAACCTTCACCAGAAATTCTCAAAAATCCTCAATAATTCTTGGACTGGTCAAGAAAATCCCTGGACTGGTCGAGCCAGTGCCTGGACTATTCGAACAATAGCTAGGACTAGTCGAGAAAAAGCCTATAAAATTATATAATGACACAAATTAAATATGCAATTAATATGACCTAACATATGGTCAATATAGGATCATACATACCTTATAGGTGAAAATAGAACATTAAAACATCGTCCACTTCGGTTGATAGTTTATCGTGAAGTACATGAAGCTTGTCCTTATATACTCGAACATAAGCTTGAGCTTGTGTCCTTGTGACTTGAGCTTGAGTCCGAGTACTTGAGTTCCAACTTGAGGGATGAGTATATGAACTTTAACTTGAGTAGATTACTTAAACTTGAGTTCTTGAGGGATGCACACTGTCTTGAAGTTGACTACTCTCTAGATGTTGATGTAGACAGCTTGATACACAACTTCGAATGAAGGTGAACTTTCCATCTATCAAAATGAGTCAATGATTCTAAAGTGGTTTGGCACACCAAAATTTGTCAAATCATGGTGCACTTACAACACAGCACTTACAATCTCCCCCTTTGTCAAATTTGTGACGAAACCAACTAAAGAATTATGCACCAGATTATAAACATTGCAAGACAATGATAACAACGAGAGATAATGATATAATTCCCCCTCAATCCGAGAAAGGATGATTGTAGAGTACCTATATTAATCAAATACATATATGCACTTCCATATTTCTCTACAACCAACCACATCCACCAATCATCATAAAAAATTATCACACCTCTTATACCGATTATACCTTACTATTTCTCCCCATTTTATCACAAAATGACAAAGGAAGAAAAGATATATATATATATATAGATGATTGAGAAAAATAAAAATAAAAGAGAGGAGTAAGAAAGAGAGTGAACATTAGAAGTTATAAATATATCAATCAAGCTCAAATAAACGTAACATGTCCATAGAGTATCATCAAAGTAACATGTTCAAGTAACAACCAAGCAAAGGAAAGTATTAATATTTAGTACATGCCCAAATAAAAACTAATTAGAACCAAATGAAGAAGGTGGAGGACTAGATGGGTCAATTTGATGTAATCCCCTATTAATACGACAAAGATATTTTCACATATATTTAAATTGTGAATCATGGGATACATGCAAACCATCCACCTTTTCTTCCAAAGCATGAAGGCGCTCATCAAAATTAGAAGGCTAAAAGTTAGGATCAGCCTCAGGATCATCTTCTTCTAGTTCATCACACAAATCATCCATATTAGTGTCAGTAGGCAAGTCATCTCCCCATCCGTTTGGCTAAGAGCTAGCTTTAAATTCATCTTGTTGATGTTTGAATTGTTGAATGGGAGAAGAGTAATGGTGCTTCACCAGGTGGCATGACTACATTGTAATGTAAGGCAAGTGCGGTCGTCAGATAAGTAAAAGGAATATCACTATGACCCGGATGAAGTCTAAACTGAATGATCATATAACATATCAAGGAAGGAAGATAAACAGGATACTTGTAATGCCCCGAATCTTCAGGACCCGAGTACACGACCCGTTTCCCAAAAACTCGAGTGTTAACTTATAGAGAACCAAATTCAAGTGTGTATATATATATATATATATATATATATATATATATTCATCAGAGTAAGCAGATGAGTGTAAAATAGACAAATATACATAAGAGAAATTTTTAATTACATTTAGAGTATACAAGAGAGTGCCCATAATGACTTATACAAGCCAATGTCTCCATTCTTACAAATACAAAATGAAATAACATTTCATGTGAAACAAAGTAAATTGCAACAGCCTTGAGCTGTGAAATCCTGTAGTAGCCCTTAGCAAATATAATCATGCACCCTCATCAACCAAATCCTGCTCCTCATCAATATGAACATGAATGTCGTTGGAGCCACCTGTGCTACCTGTACGGTTATATATTTGATGGATGAGTGGCCAACTTAGTGTGAATTCCCCTCAAGATTACACACCGCCACATTAGGTAAGAAATAGTATAAAATATCTAGATAACCAAAATAGAGTAAATGCAGTCTTATTAGATGCATGGATACATGAAGTATGTAATCATGCCCCGGGGATGCTCATCTGTGCGGACAGTGGGCTCGTCACCCATGCAATCATCGAACCTGAGACACATCATCCAGTCGGAATCATCGAACCTGGGTACATCATCCAGTCGGAACAATACGTACATCACATACGATAGCAATAGATGCTGGAATGTGCTATGTATGCATGATTAGCCAATCCGTTATTAATCCAATTACAACCAGCCATTTTAAATTAGCTCAAAGGTCACTACGGGGAGCACGTGGCCTAGCATAGGCCGATGGCTCGGGCATAGTATCCCATGACTACCATCCTTGGCCCATGAGACTACCATCCTATGATGTTTAATGGAAACCTGTCGATCGAGTTGCATCCTAAGTATGGGTGTACATTTATAGGTGGGGATTTCCCACTAATGTACCAGTTTAAATTCCATAAGCAAACCTAAATAATACACAAGTACGAACGAATATACAAGATGAACATTAAACATGTAATACAGTAATTCAATTTTCACCAGCTAACACATGTAATTATAAAAGGAAGATATCAATTATGAATTTAAATAAAAACTATAACTTAAGCTAACGAGAAGATGGAAAGCTCAACGGGAAGAATCATCACCTTTAGTTCGCATTGCCTACCAGCATCGCTAGGGAATGCGGGATCCCTTAAAGTCGAATCCTACCATAAATCAGGAACTTGTACAATTAGATCTAAGTTCTGCACACTTCCTAAGTTTAAGATCACAACCTAGGGTTTGAGTTATCTATCTTAGGGTTTTAACGTAGAATTAGGATTTTTGTCTTGGAGTTTAGTTTTAAGCTTTGCTTAGGAGTCAAAACCTAGTTTATATAATTAATTTATAATAATATTGGAAGGGATAATAAGTAGTAATTGTCAGTTAATACTAACACACTATCTATGGTTACGACATTGACCTAGAGTTTAGATCGCTTAAGTATAGGATTTCATCCTCAAATTCAGTTCTAGGTTAGATTTTACGGTTAAATGTTAGTTGGGGTAAAACTAGTTACCATGTTAATTTATTACCTACAGCATAGGTATTAACATTAATGGTATAATTAATATCAACTCATCATGGTAATAATTAGTATTATAATTGAGATAAAATGGTATTTATTAAAAGTAATATCTTCAAGTGATGGATATCATGCGAATATTATTAACGATGGTTTCATGTATAGTAACTAATATTAGTGTACATGTTAGTAGTAAGCATTATAATGATAAATAATATTATGACCTACTATCAAGGTAATATTTCATAATGACAAAACAATACACTAATATTTAATTATTATTTTATTTCCTTGTTTATGATAACTATTATTAGAATAGATAATTTACTAATGGTCATACATCCTAATATTTAACAACCCTTTTAATAATGGAAATGGTAACAATGTTAATTTAATAATTAGAAAATAATGGTTAACATTAGCGTTACAATTAATATTAGTCAATGTAGCAAAATAATCATTATGGTGACACCAATGACTATCCAAAATGAATATTTAAGAATAATAAACAGAATACTACAATTTAATAATTGTAATTTGTTTATAATAACCAGTTTAGCATAATGGTCCACTAATGGCTAATCTTTGCTAACAGTAATAATCCCAATGACAACAAATGATAATAGTACATCGAAACATAACTAGAATGGGGGAAAATGTTGACTCACCCATGTCAACACGGCTCAACTCGATTTCAACCGAGTCAACTCAGCAGCCACAAAAAGACCAACTCTCTTTTCTTCCTCATTTTCTTTTCTCCTGGCATGGGCGGTGTCCAACAATGGTCAAGCATCGACCACTCTCGGCTCACTGGTCGAGCTGAGTCGACTCAGTGAACTCACAAAAACAGGCAGCGAGTTGATGTGCGACTTGGCATTAACCCGAGTCACCTCCTCTCTTTCTCCTCTCTTTCTCCTCCCTTTTCTCTTCCTCCATTTCTTTCCTGCTCTGTCTCTCTCTGACTGCTGGAAACATCCAGCCTGGGTGTTGAGTTTGGCCCGACTCAGCCCAACTCGGCGCGGTTGAGCTCAACCCAGTGGTCACTCCCTCTCTCGCCATTCTCTCTCGTCTCCTTCTCCCTCTCTTCCTCCATCTTCTTTCTCTCATTTTCTTCCCCACCCAGGCCCCTACACATGCAAGGTTGTGGGACCGAGCCCGACCAGCGGTGAGCACCAGTGAGGCTATTGGTATGGTGCAACAGTCACAGCCTCATCTCTCTCCCTCATTCTTTTTCTTTCTTTCTTTCTTCTTCTTTTCTCTTTCTCTGCTCTCTAGATCTCCCTCTCATTTCTGTTTCTTTCTTCTTACTGTGCTGGAGACATAGCGTGGCACGAACCGGCCTAACTTAGACCATGACTCGGTGCCGTTTGATTGAGGAAGACGCCTGAACCGCAATGACAGGTCTTGAACGGAGGCTTCCACCTCCAATCCGCTCCCTACAAATGATTCCTATGGGTCCTAGAAAGCTTCCAGATAAGCTCTTTCAAAGCTTGGAGGAGCTTTAGTTGGTGGGTTTGCTAACAGAAGGAAATGATGGGTTTTTCTTCTCAAGCGGCTGTAATAGGTGGAGAGAGAGAGAGAGAGAGAGAGAGAGAGACATTGCTCGATCCTCTCTTTATTAGCACTGCCCTAGTGTTCCCAAACCATTGGATCTTCAACGAATGCCCCAGATTAGATCTGGTGGAAACCATTGGTAGAAACTGAAACTGGCCCTAGTTTCATTGGAAATGCCCTAAACAAATTGGACGGCCGAGATCTGGTCTGCTTAGACGATCCAGATCAAGCCAGACGCCCTTCATGTGGATTGCCAACCTGTCACACGGAGATAGGTTTCCTCTTTTGGAAATAACGTGTTTGTGGGTCCATTTGTGTCAGTCCTTGTGTGCCCACATGTGCATGTTTTCATGTGGAATGGCCAGGGTCTTGGTTAGCCCTTAGATATGCACGAGATGGACGGATCAAATCACCCGTATGATCATCGATGGTGGGCCATAGTGCGTCCCAAACAGGCGTTGTCCATCGGTCACTGGAAAGTGGAGAGAGAGGAATCCATGCTCATTCAGGAGAACGTGGGTCAGCCCGCATTTGACTACTACAGCGGTCCGATGTGTAGTGTACACACCGAATGCGGTGCACATGCGCCTCAGCATGGTACCCATCATGATGTTTGTGACCAATCCACACCGTCTATTCCCTTTATAGGCCTCACTAAAGGCCTCCGACCGAAAATCGGTTAGATCTAAAGCCCAGGTGGGACCTACGACTTGCTTCGGGTCTCATTTATGGATTTCCTACTGATTTGTTGGTCGAATCAGCCCCAAATTGAACCTCAACGGTTAAAATGGTCTAAGGACTATTTAAGCTAAGACTCGATGGTCATATTATGGATATATGGACTGTTCTGATCTTATAACATACTTTTAGTAATATTATTTACTATTAACATTATTATTTTTGTTATTATTATTATCATTATTTTGTAAGGTGTTTATCATGGTTTGCGTTTTGATTATCATCCTTTATTTTCTGTAGGGCTTAATAGGAAGAATTTAAATTTGCAAGTGAGCCATGTTTTCTAAATACATAGGTTACTTTACGATCTATGGATATCTGACTGTCAAATCATTACAAAATATGACCCGTGATGATTCCTAGGGTTCTTGGCCTAGTTTAGGTGGAACTCATTGAGAATTCAGTAATCAAGTGGCCTTGGAGACTGCTCATAGGGAAGTCACTAGTGATTATGATGATTTGAACCCTTAAGTCCTATCTAAGAGGACTCTAGTGCTAGCGGGTTAATAAAGACTTTCCATGATCTATAATGAATATTTTGGATGGTCGATCTTCTGATTGAATAGGCGCATAATTTAAACCTATGATAGCTCTTACAATTGTATGGTTGGCATAAGTCGAACAATTTGTGGATCGTGTGGTCTAAGGCCTGTGATAACTAACATGAAAATCAATTGTCTAACAAGGTTATTAAAATCCTAAATCAGGCTTCTCTGATGACTCGATAATCTGGATTGAAAACGGATGGCTTGATTAGTGTTTATACTATATTAGGTTTACATCCTAACACCCAAGTACTAAAAGTACGGGGTGTTACAATACCAGACACTACAGAATGAAGGATACGGACCATAAAATAAGTTAATTCAGCCTTGTTTCCTAATCTGGGATACATATTAGCAATAAAAATACAATGAAGCACTCTGTATCTAGGCAACATTTGATTGGCCCGGAGTGCATTCCCAAAAACCCATTTCGTATCCATATTGCATAACTTATGAATCAAAAGGCATTTTTCTGACTCAGAAATTCTCTCAACTAGGACCGTTATAGGAATATTGTAAGACCCGTATCCTAGACTGTACCATTCCGTAAGCTTCCGTGGTCTTTCCGATCGAATTTTAGTAACCTTCGACCTTTATCTGACATTTGTACGTGATCTAAGTCGAGTCCTGCAAACCTGAGTCGACTCAACCCAAGATTTTTACCTCAACGATCATGCCGTCGCCGTGACTCGCCCACCGATCTGATACCCTAGCTAGGAGATGTGGGCCTACGTTCAGTTCGAGGAAAACGCCGCGCATTTGCAATTATAAGAGAATCTCTATGACCTATCCCATCAATCAATCAATCAATCAATCAATCACCTCAACCAAGTACACATCACACCATACCACAAGTATAAGCAACCCATCCCTTTCCCATTCCCAAAGTCAACTCTCTCTCTCCACCCATCCCTTCCTTACACCCATCCCATCCCTTGTGTGGGACTCATGGGCCCACTATACGTATGGCTCTATGTGGACTACTCCTTGGGAGCGATGTTGGTTAAATGTCCATATTGATGGCTAATGATGGTTAGATGTCCACATTGTAACCTTCCCTTAGGCCTTGTTAGGCCCATTCTCATCATTCTCTTAGTGAGTTAACCCAAATAAGTGGGCCCCATTCGCCGTAGATGGATGACTCCATGCTATTGGATTTAATATAACCATGGCCGAGTGTCGATCGTTATATTATGGGTGATTAGCTATACATCTATGGACCCCACCTTGTTTATATGTTGATTGTCGGTGTCAATTATCTACGCTGATTATCGGTGCCGATTATCGAGGCCGACGCCGATTATCGACCTTGATTATTGGAGCCGATTATCGATGCTAATTATCAGTGCTGATTATCGAGGCCGACGCCGGTTATGGATACCAATTATGAGTATGTGACAACATAACATCATAATACATACCCATGCGCATCATCTGCATGCTTATGATGAGATGAGTGATTGATCATAGCACATGCTATTGGGCAGATTGTTATGAGACTCCTTGGTAAAGGGAGATGCCCACATGAGCACGCAATACGCGTATGATTACTGTATGACTGGATTGTGTGATTCATGCATCTCGCATTGTGTGACATGTATACTGTACACCAAAGTGACATCAAGGCCATAGCCTCCATAGGCATATCATGGTTGGCAGGATTGGATACCAAAAATCTTATTCTACATAGGGTGCCATAGATATCCCTGGGTGAAAGTCCCTAAACCCTTATGGTACCAAGAGGTTGCTCCAACGTTTAGACCAAGTGGGTGTATGAGCATCGTGTGTCGATTACCAAAAGGCCGCACTTTTCACTGTGTCGTGGTCGGTTAGAAGGGGGTGCGGCCTTACCCACCCGAGTAGAGGGGACAAAACTAGGCTGAGTTTGACCAACTCGAGGAATGGGTCCGTTATCGATGAGTCGGGCTCGATATTAGCAGATAGATAGTGAGGTCTCTTCCACTCACCTTGTTGCGCGCGATGGGGCGGCAATCTAGTTTAAAGTGTACTAAACCCCAGTGATATTTTAAAGTTGAGCTGTATTAATGTGTGGACTTAGATAAGGATTGGTGTGCTTGGTTTGCATCTTTCATCGCATGGCCTTGGTATGACCAACATCATTCATGCCTTGCATCGCATGGCCTTGGTACGGCCAATAGTATTCATGGATTCATCAGCATATTCTGCATTACTCTGATATTGCATAATTGTATTACTACATTGCGCACAGACTTTCACCACCCTCTAAGCTTTCCATAAGCTTATGCACGACTTGTTGAGGCATAAAAATATTCTATTGGATTGGTCAGAGAATTCCATGTCACATATCTTTTCCAGGGTTATAAATCGGTATTTTGGTTAAAATCCATGCCCGGGAGTATTTTAAGTATTTTGGTAAAAATCCATGCCCGGAGGTATTTTAGGTATTTTGGTTAAATTTCGTGCCCGGGGGTATTTTAGGTATTTTGGTAAAATCCGTGCCCAGGGGTATTTTAGGTATTTTGGTAAAAATCCATGTCCGGGGTATTTTAGGTATTTTTAGAAAAATCCATGTCTAGGGTTAGTTTGGGTATTTTGGTAAAAGTCAGAGTCCAGTGGTAGTTTAGGTATTTTAGTAAAAGGCATTAAAAAGGGTATTTTGGGAATAAAGGGTGGACAGATGTCATTTTAAGGGTGAGAGGTTGTACACCACCATTTAAGAGGGAGCTTGGTGGACACCATGGTTTAAGAAAAGAAGATGTCCATATGTGAAGGGATAAGTGGTGGTGATCACCACTTTGTAAGAGTGGTGGAGCCTATAAATACCCCACTCCTACTCCATTTGAAGGGTTGGATAGCCAGAAAGGGAGAGAGAAGCAAGGTAGAAGAGGGAGAGAAGAAAGTCTTTGCGCCAGCCCGCGCAACGGAAGTTGCTTGTGTGGTACTGTGCAATTGAAGTGAAGATCGCCTTTGCGCCACTTTTCAAGGGAACTTGAAGAAGACTCTCTACGCGGCCCCACGCAACAGAAATGGGAGGTTTCCCATGAGCCATTCGCCCCGTAATGCCGTCCGAGGAAGGATTTTCGTTGCGTGGTACCAGGCAACCGACTGGATCGTCGGACGGCATAAACAGAGGAAGGGAACTTCTTCCTTCCAATTATGCTGCTGGTAAGGCCAGTACAGTAGTCTTTTGGGAGATCCACACCATCCACTGTCTTCCCCTTGGAATTTCGACCATGAAAGACCGGTCTTGGTCATCTGATGGTGTGGCCCACCAAGATAATTAGGCTGCAATGGTAGCTGAATGGTCCACTTGCAATCATTATTGTGATCATATGAACGAGCATGGTTGTCAAAGATCAACATGACCTTGATGGGTTTTGCCCCCCCTACCTGATGAACGGTTCATATCCACCTTTCGTTGCATGATGGTGGCCCACTACAGATGAACAGAGCCTTTGTTTTGCAACTGAGTCGACGTATGTCAACTCTGTGATGTGAGTTGGTCTACTTGTTGAAGCTAAGTGGAGAATCCACTCTGTCCATTGATTTCAGGACGAAAAACCATCCAGAAAGGAGTGTTTTTTGAGTGAAATCCGTGCAGTCCACGGGTTTGTCTACTTCGCCGTCCATTTCATGTTCAACGGTTAGGATGTTACAACAGCCTGCATGGTTTCAAAATGCCACCTTGGCAAGGGTTAAATATCCCTTCTGTACACAATGGACGGTACAGATTGATGATTTGAAGATGGAGTGGGCCACACTAAGAAAATTGCAAATGGACAATGTAAACACTGTTTACGCCATTTAAAATGAAGAAGAAGACGTTGGTCAGCGGGCACTGACCGACCTTGGCTATAACGGTGCACGGCTTGTGCACTTGTACTTCATATACATGCGATGTATATGTGGGCTCCAGTATGGTGTTCGTGGGAAATCCGCTCCGTCCATCCACTTGGCCACTGTATTTAATGTGTTGAGACTGAATTTGAAGTATATCCAGATATCAGGCGAGCCTCAAATCATGATTTCAGGGACTGATCTATCAGTTTGGCCATTTCCTCAGAGATCCAGGAGTTGAAATTTGACATGTACGGCTAATTTGTGGTCTCAAGGCTGCACGTAAAGTTTCGAGCTGATCAGATGGTGGCAACCTCATAATCTTACATTCTGGGCGAGTTTTTAGGCCCGTTTAACAAGACTACTCCACATTTCAAAGAGGATTCAAGGAAAAATGATTGAAAGAATGCTCGGGATTGATTTCAAGCCCAAGATTGTTGATCGATTCAGCAATTCCTCCTAAGTACTAGGAGATGACCGAAGCAGGAGCCAGAATGCTGCCAAAATTTCTATCTCCTTGGAGATTAGTTGATCGATTCAGCAATTCCTCTTACGTCCTAGGAGATGACTCAAGCAAGCGTCAAAATGCTGCCAAAATTTTCATCGTGTTGTCTTATCTGCTTTGATTGATTGTACTTTATTTTAAGAATCAAGGGAATCCGAGGATGTAAATGACTTAGAATAAATATGATCAATGTTCTCTCATTCTTTCTTTGTTATCATTGAATAAATCCCCCAAATCAAATGCATTTGTTTTCTTGTTGAAACATGACTGTTGCGTACAGGTGACGTTGGACCGCAGTAGCACTGAGGCAAGAGCGCTTAGCAGATCATCTTGGAGCTTTTTGTTCATCATCATTGTATTTCCCTATATGTGCTTTGTACTTGTAAATTTTTTATCATAGTTAAAATGTGATAGAGTTTTCTGTTGTTGTTTGTGGTTTATGCCTTTGGTTATGCTTATTACGAATCAAATTGATGTTGAAAATCCTCCTCGTAGCATCCCAGGATCGGAACCTGGCGGATGGGCGTCGGGAGCCGAGAATGGGGTTCTAAGGAGGCTATCGGTGTCAGATTCGGCGATCGGAAATTTTGTGAGCCCGGTTTCCGAGTTTAGGGCGTGACAAATACCTTCATCATTCACACTTACATCTAATTGATTAGCAATTATAAATTTATTAATTTTAAATGTGCCTTCTCTAAAGGCTATAGTGAAGGTCAGGTCATCTAGAGAGACATTGTGATGCATGCAAACATGGCCTACGCAATGGACTGGTATGCAAGTCCACCCCATTTCAAAATATTTTCCCATCATACAGTGACGAGGAGAGGAATAATCTGAAATTGAGCGATATGATTTGCATTAACGGACCGTTCCACAATGACATTCCGTTGACGGAAGTCATGCACATAGTTCGGATCATCACCGGGAGCCCGTAGGGTTCTCACCCTAACAAATGATTCACGAGAAGTAGAAGCTCGGGTTTTCTTAGTGCGACGTTCCATTACCACAATGAATCAAGAAAATCTACCAAAGAAAGCTAGGAAATGAAACCCAACAAGATTTTCTCAAAAAGACCTAATAAACCACTATAATCGATAAAATAAAAACATGATCCGAGCAAGATGTGACTCTAGAACCTAAATCCAAAAGGAAATAAAAAAATGGTGCACTTACTTGCAAGAATCGAAGATAGGTTCAACAGGTCATGGAAGGAACACTTGAGGAAGATGAGAAAATTGATTAAAAAGTGACTTTTTCCACATAAAAGGGGATTTCTTCCGCGCCCCACGAACGGTCGAGTATAGTTCTGAAAAGGCCAAGCTATATGTCCTAGAGGGGGGGGTGAATAGGACTATGCCAAATTTTAAAAATAAATTAGCGGAACTAAAGTAAATCAATACTCTTACAATAATGAATCAATTCACAATGCTAAATATAAATCACCTTGATAAATAATTATTGAGAGATTGATACAAATTCAGTTCTAAGGACAACCTTACACCATAATAAACAAGGGCTTATGGTAGGACAACCTTATTTCTAGAACCTCTTTTGAATCAAGAACTCAATGTTAATATAAGTAAATGAAATAGCAAGGAATTGAAAATAAATGCAGAAGTAAAGATCTAAATTATTACAACAATCCCCACACTTGCTTGAAAATGTAAATAGTTACAACATTCACATCCACTTGTACATTCCACACAATCGAATGATAAAAGATATAAAAATTAAGCAAGCATTCAATCCACAAGACAAAGAGTTATAGTGGTTCGCACTGTGTACACCAACTGTTTTACAACACCACACAAAATGCTACTCCACTCCTAATATCCTCACAGGGATATTAGCGTTCACTATCAAATAGGTTTTCTCGGGTTCACCAAAAACCTTTACAATTGTGTCTTTTTCACTTGGGCTTACACAATTCAAAACCCCTTTTTTCGAGTTTTGGTTTTCCTCGAGACAACCAATACAATGAGATTTTTCGGCTCAATCTCAAACAAAACCAATACAATGAGATTTTTCTGGCTTAACCTCAAACAAAACCAAAAATAAAAGAATTTTACAGAATTGTAAAATACCTGGATTTCTCCTTTAGCAGCCCGGTAGAACCAATCGGAGTAGATGATTGAATATCAAAGTTCAATTTCCAATACTCACATTCATAGGGTTCTAAATTCTAATAGATTTTAGATTTTGACTTGTTGGGCGTAGCTATATTTGATTTTGATTCCAAGAAGAAGGAATAATATAATTCCTCTTTTCAAATAAGATTGGAATAGAGAAACAAAATCAAATTAAATAAGCTAGCAAAAAGGAATATTAAATAAGCACAATTTAGCTTAAAATAAACACAGACTTATCTCAGAGTGATTACTTGAAAATTCTTGAAAGGAATGGAGTTCGGATGTAAAACTCGAGTTTCGTGTTCAATTTATAGAAGAAAAAAATCGTTCCTACGACTGGTCTTAGAAACCTAGGATGGTCGTAGCTCTACAATTTTTGAAAAATTGAGCGCGATCTTTGAAAGCAGTTCCACGATCGGGTCGTGTGTACCCTACGACCGGTCGTGGGACACCTACGACCGGTCGTGGGTCTCTACGACCGGTCGTAGGACCATGAAATAGGTTCTTTGGATTTTTCGGTCGTAGCTCCACGACCGATCGTGGACGAAGTCGAAGCCAACCTACGACCGGTCGAAGGACCTCGGGGATCGTCGTGGGCGTTCCAAAAATCCGAAAAATCTTCAACTAATTAGGACTGGTCGTGGAATTTCTTGGACTAGTCGAACCAATGCTAGGATTGGTCGAACAAGAGCTAGGACTGGTCTTGGAGCACACTCAAGCTCATGTAGAATAAACATTTGTTTTATGTATCCAAAATGACCTACTTAAAGGGTCAACCTAAGGTCATTCAAACCTGAAATATGTCGTATGGACATTGAACTTCAACCATTCAACGAATATAGATTGTTTGAACCAATATCAGGCTTGAAGTCTTGAACAATATCAGGCTTGAAGTCTTGAACAATATCAGCTTGAGCTTTGACATCTTGAGCTTCATCTTGTAGCTTTTTGAACTTTAACATCTTGAGCTTCAACTTGTAGCTTTTTGAACTTTAACATCTTGAGCTTCAACTTGTAGCTTTTTGAAGTATTTAAGCAATGTCTTGAATAAAAATCATCATACCAGCACAAGACACAGATAGATGTTTTGACATAACAAAATTTGACAACCAAAGGAGTATGAGACCATAACCCTTACAAGTTCTCGACCGGTCGTGCCACGACTGGTCGAGTATGGTGCTCGACTAGTCGTGCAAGCACAAAAAATTGCATAATTTTCAATTAAATGCAAAAATAAAATACATAAAAATGTACAAAAAATAAAGCAAGTTAAACATGATAATCTCAGTTAGAATTACACATGCCAATATCAATCTTTAATTTAAAAAGCCTGTTTTTGTCCAGAGGTTTAGTAAATATGTCTGCAAGTTGATTTTTAGATTGCACATAATCTAATAAAATAATTTTATCCTTAACTAATTCCTGAATATAATGATACCGTATATCAATATGCTTGGTACGGGAATGCTAGATGGGATTCTTAGATATAGTTATTGCGCTCGAGTTATCACAATATAAAATTATAGTATCTTGTGCAATACCATAGTCAAGTAACATTCTTTTCATCCATATAAGTTGAGTGCAAGCATTTCCAGCTGCAATATATTCAGCGTCAGCTGTGGATAAAGATACAGAACTTTGCTTCTTGCTATGCCAGGAAACTAAACAGTTCTCAACCTAAAAACATCCACCGCTAGTGGACTTTCGATCATCTATATTCTCAGCCAGTTAGCATCCGAGTAACTGGCTAATTGAACATTAGTATCATGCGGATACCATAACCTAAATTAACCAAACTTGCGACATATCTGATAATTCTCTTAAGAGCAATTAGGTGACATTCCTTAAGGTCTGATTGATATCTAGCACAAATACCTACAATGAATGCTATATCAAGTCAGCTCGTAGTTAAATATAATAAACTTCCAATCTTACTGCGATACAACCTAGGATCTGCACTTTTACCTGAAGCATCTTTAGAAAGCTTAAGAGTTGTACTCATAGGAGTATCGAAGTTTTTACCATTCTCAAATCCAAACTTCTTTCTTAACCAAGTTTAGGGCATACTTGGTCTGAGAAATGAAAATTCCATCTTTAAGTTGTTTCACTTGTAGTCCAAGGAAGTAATTCAATTCTCCTACCATGCTCATTTCAAACTTGGATTTCATCAACTCTACAAACTCAGTAGACAGGTTAGAACATGTAGAACCATAGATAATATCATCAACATATATCTGCACTGTAAGTATGTGATCATTGTGTTTCTTTACAAACAATGTCTTATCAACACTCCCTATCGCAAAGTTATGACTTAGTAAAAACTTAGTCAATTTCTCGTACCATGTCCTAGGAGCTTGTTTTAAACCATAGAGTGCCTTTTTCAGGCTATACACATGATCAGAGTGTTTAGGATCTTCAAACCCTTTAGGTTGTTCAACATACACCTCTTCATGTAAATCACCATTCAAGAAAGCACTCTTGACTTCCATCTGATAAATTTTAAACTTTGTGAAACAAGTAATGGATATGAATAATCTGATGGATTCAAGACGAGCTACTGGGGCAAAGGTTTTATCATAATCAATGCCTTCTATCTGAGTGTACCCTTGTACAACCAGTCTTGCCTTGCTTCTTATAATGTTCTATAACTCATCAGATTTATTTTTAAAGATCCACTTAGTTCTTATGATATGTTTATCATTTACTCTAGGAACTAGATATCATACATCATTTCTTACAAATTGATTTAATTCATCTTGCATGGCTACTATCCATTTTTCATCAGTAAGTGCCTCTTTCACATTGGCCGGCTCAATTTGGAAAGTAAAACACACATAATTACATATGTTCTCTAATTGTTTACGAGTACGCACACCAGTGAGAGGGTTACCTAGTATTTGATCAGTTGGATGGTCTTTCATTGATCGTAGTTCAGCGTTGTTTTGACTGGATGAAGAGTCAGGCTTATCAAATATAGTGACTTCATCATCCTTTGAACTAGAGATAGATGTATTCAGGTGATCATCTATAACCACATTAGTGGACTCCTGAATAACACTAGTTCTCTTGTTGAGAACTTGATATGCTCGACTATTTAGAGCATACCCTAAGAAAATTCCTTCGTCACTTTTAGTGTCAAACTTCCTTAAATTTTTGTAGTCACGAAAAATATAACACTTACTTCCAAAAACTCGAAAGTATCATACTGCGGGTTTCTTATTGAACCACAGTTCATATGCAGTTTTATCATTTGATTTTCTAGTATAAATACGGTTTATTATATAACATGCAGTGTTAATAGCTTCAGCCCAAAGATTTTTAGGTAACTTCATGCTATTCAACATTACATTAGCCATTTCTTGAAGTACACGGTTCTTCCTTTCAACAACCCCATTTTGTTGAGGTGTCTTAGGTGCAGAAAATTCACGCAATATTCTGTAATCGGTACAGAACTTCTCAAAATTATTATTCTCAAACTCCAATTCATGGTCACTTCAGATTTTAGAGACATTTGTTTCTTTTTCAGTTTGGATACGCTTAAGTATCCTTTTCACTTCATCAAGAGTTTCAGACTTCTCTCTCATGAAAGCAACCCATGTGAATCTGGTAAAATCATCCACAATTACCAGAATATATTTCTTTCCACCTCGACTCTCCGTTCTAGTTGGTCCAATAAGATCCATATGGAGGAGTTCATGGGGTTTAAATGTGGCACAGGAGTTCACTTTCTTGTGACTACTCCTTGTTTATTTCCCGATTTGACATTCGCCACAAATTTTATCCATCGTCTTCAATTTGGGTAGACCTCTTATTAGATCAGCCTTGCTCAGTCTGTATAAATTCCAGTAGTTTACATGTCCAAGGCGTTTATGTCATAACTCAGTTTCATTGGTTTGGACCATGTAATAAGTAAATCTAGACGAGCTAGAATCACTTACAATATAACAATTCTCAGATGTTCTTCGACCATTTAGTATCACACAACCTTTCTCATTAGATATCTCGCATCCTTGATTAGTGAATTTAACACTATGTTTATTATTACAGATTTGAGAAATACTTAAAGATTATGCTTTAAACCTTCTATAAATAAAACATTTTCAAAAGGAGGAATATTGAAAAGTTGAACCGCACCTTGGCCAATTATTTTGCAGTTGCTTCCATCACCAAATGTGACTAACCCATCAGTCATTTCTTTGTAGTTGGTGAACAAACCTCTGTCACCTGTCATGTGTCTAGAGTAACCACTATCCAGGTACCACTTTGATTAACTTGAAGCTTTGAAGGCAGTGTGGGCAACCAAACAAGTAACCTTAGGAACCCATTTCATAGTCATTTTGGGTTTTGGAACATTGTTGGTTTTTCTTCTCTTATAGACATTATCAAATCTCACATTCGAGTAAGATTTCAGAAGCTCCTTGAGTAAGTCCACAATTTTCTCAGCTAAGGGGTTATAATTTTGATTTTTATGACTGATACGGTTGGTATTTAATTTGGGAGTTTGAAAAGTTTTAGAGTTTTTAAAACTGTTTTGATTTAAGTCTTTCCCTTTTAACTTGGAGGACACTCCTTTAACAGATATAGGAGTTGTATTCTTATTTTTAGGAGGTATGAATTCATCATAGCCCAGACCCGATCTATCAACAAATTTTTAGGTAAGGTTAGCAATCTTTCAAGTTTAGGGTCTCCTTGGGCATACTTCCAAGTGTCCTTTAAACTCAAGAGAGAAAAGACTTCAAGTTTTAATTTCTCATTTTCTGATTTTAATTTTTCAACTTCAGATGATTTAAAATCCAAGTCATATTTAGATTTTTCAAAACAATCAGAAACATGTGACTTTTCTAAAAGTAAATTTTCTAAATCCTCTTTTAAGTTTAGAAATTTCTCTTTTTGTAATTTAAGCTTGATAGCTATCTTACAACTTTCCCTGTATAGGACATTATAGGCATCTTGCAAATCTTCATCGTTTTCACGGTCACTCCTCAGATTTTCATTATAAGTTGAATTATAACTATCTATGGAAGTGACTCTGGCTAGAGTCATTAAGGCCTTGACTTGATTTACAGATTCAGGTTCTGAATCATCTGACTCAGAAGAAGCTTCAGAGCTAAACAATTCATCCCGTGTGGCCAATATGCCTTTTCTCTTTGGCTTGTCCCTTTTTGGACACCTATTTGCCAAATGCCCGTATTCATGACAATTGAAACATTGGCTATCTTTTAGAGATTTCTAAGTTTTAGATTTACTGTTTTTCTGAAATTTTTCAGAGGGTTTTTGAAAATCAACTTTCTTTTTACTCTTAAAAATTTTATCAAACTTTTTCGCTAATAAAGCCATATCAACCTCTGAAGTTTCACAATAAAAAATATTATTATCTTGTGTAACATCCTGAAAATGGGGGGTCGAGCATAAACTCAACTCCCGAATTCCAGAACATCACTTATGCAACAAAATGAATGATGATTGAATGTTGACTGTATTCGTGCATTGAACATGAGTGAGATTAAGCCAAAACAGCATATCATACTTCAGAGACAGTTAAATTACAAGCAGAAGACTGTGATAGACATATAAAATATAAAAATTGTGGTGAGTCTCCAGAGTGTGATAAAGTTACCAGGTTAAATAATTACAAGTACAATTCTAAAATATACCAAATGTGAGGAAATGTAATGTCTTCTATCCCAAGTACCATAGCCCCGTCAATACATTACCAGGTCTTCATAGACCTGTCAGAGAGTTATATGTAGGAGAACTCCTCCTCAACATCATAGTAGTGGTCCGGCTCTGCTTCAGAAGCATCTCCATCACCTAAAACTCAACAAATCTGGTTGGTGTGTACAACACCGTCCCGTAACGTGGGAGTGAGTGATCAACTCAGTGGAACAGTAAAGCATAGATTAACATGTTATCAACTCAGTCAAGCAGTAATGATAAAGCAGTAAAATCAAATACTCCTAACTACTCTTATTAATGCAAGTATGAATGTAGTCATGATGTATGCCCTCACCACACCCTCCCTCGTGTGACACCATCTCACGTTCGCGGCATGCTTTCATCCCTTAGTGCTCCACATCTTCCAGGCACATGCAATGCATGATAAGCATGATTACCGAGTATTTATTAGTCCATTTCAAACAGTAGGATTGAGAAACTAAGGTACCTCCCTTGTATCATTCCCAAACATGATCCATTCTAGGGTCGTCAGTCCTAGTTAATCTCAGACGATGGTGTGTTTTCTAAGTCATTGCAAAGGCTGTCAAGGCTGTTACGCACAAAGGTTACACCACTCCCCCATCACCACTTTAACGATTCATCACTATACAGAAACAGGCCTAGTTCATACTCTATATACCGTGGCAAAATTCTAAGGCTCACCGTGATTTCAGAGTATGCTCGAAGTCACTACAAAGGGATGTCAGGGCTGTTGCTCACATTCGTTGCATCACTCCCCCATCACCTTATCAATGTAGGCCGACAGCACGAATATAGTGTCCCATACCACTATAATCGGCTCACAAGTCTAGTTGCTCACTAGTCACTACGGGGAGGCACGTGGCCCCACCGTAGCCGACAGCTCGAGCACGGTGTCCCATACCACCATGCCCTGCTCATGAGCCTTAGCAGATCGAGGTACCATGGTTAAAAGGGATTTCACTAGTAAGTTTGGTATCCTAAGTTCAAGCAGTAGTGTCCAAACATGGTGAACATATATTAGACAGATCGGGTTACTTGACGAGCTCGGCTAGCTCGAGCGCACAACAAGTTGAACGACATGAAGTGCATAAGCACTTCGCGTGGCCAACCACTATCGTCAACCGAAGTATGACTCGAGTTCGTCGAACACATCTCACGTAGCAAATGAATCACAGCCACGATTTCATTTCTGGTACCGATTGTCTGGACTATAATCATAGCCCCAAACATAATCAATCCTTATTCATAGCATGTGGAGTAAAGTATAATAAACAAAGTAATTCAAGCATGTAAGTAAGCATGTCATAAAGCATGTTATAAAGCATGTTATAGAGCATGTTATAAAGCACTACTTAAATAGGAATACAAACACATATATTTCACAAGTAAGCAGTTTAAGTAAACAACCTCATGGAGAAAATCATACATGTCTCTAAGGTAGTTGAGAATCCCATCTTAACACCTACCTAAGGCATCAACATCCAAACACTTACTCACACAAGCATTTTCACAAACACTTAACATACACTATTTCAACATACTTAGTGTATGTTAGCAAACATATATTAGGGCGAGTCCTTTCGCCAAGCAAGTATTTTACGCATATATAATATATTTATACAACAAATAATCATGGCAAACACATCTCGAATATATATATATATATATATATATATACAGTACTTTCTACAATACAGTATTTCTACATACATAGTGTATATTAGTAAAACATGTATTTGGGCGAATCCATTCGCCAAATAAGTATTTTATCCATATATCGTACATTCATACAACAAATAATCATGTCAAACACATTTCCAAAAAATATACGTATACGGTATTTTCTACGAATACCTAGAATATGTAAAATTTCATAATCTACATCTTTAATCGAAACAGAAAACGGAAAGCACTTTGTACATGTGCAATTGCATGCAGATCATGAATCTATCATTATCTGACATTGAAAGTGTTGAAAACCATAACCTATATACCTAAAGTCCACACCTTTTGTCGTAGAATCATAACGGAGTCGATAGGTTTGCTAAGCTTTCGTATTCGGCAGTTTGGCAACCTATAGAATGAAATAGGTTAGCTATTTCATAACCTACAACTATCCACACCCCAGAATCAGATTAGGGTTAGGGTTTCTTACCTAGAAATGACGCCGGAATCGCCGGAAAAGCGATGAGAATGGAGCGGTTGAGCTTGGATACGGCAGGGAAGAATCTCCCACTTCTCTCTCACTTTCTCTCTCTTTTCCTAGGGTTTTTCTCAAATTTGGATGGCTGAAATGGGAGAGGGTTTAAGGTCTCTATATAGCCTAAAAACTCACCGAAATAGACTTGGGAACAAGGTATACTTGGGTTTTGTCCAAAGGGCATCTGTTTCAGCTCAATGGAGCATTTCCGGAGCCCCCCCTTGAGCCAAAGGTCGGACTTAAGCTCACTAACACTGGATCTACGTTTAGTTAAGTTTTCATTTCAGTCGGATTTCCAGATCACACGTGACAGACCAGTTTCAGTTCGACGATCAGTGGGTCTCGATCGGAGATTCCGAGTACATGTAAATATTTATGAAATTTTTCTTGATCCGAGGGTGTAATTTGGTCTGATTCTAACGGTCAGGTTGATTAATACTGACCCGCAAGTGACAAGTCTCAGATTACTATTCAAGATATTTATTTTGGAAAGAAACAAGTGTTTTCACACTCTCTCGCTCCGGACTCAAGCAAACAGCCGTGAGACACTGGCTGGATTTGATTTCCGAGATGGTTGTCAAGCCCAGCGAGGCGGTCCTAAGTCCTTAACTTCGTATTACTCGGACTCCTGATGTGCAGTCTAGATCTAATATGGAGTTTCAATGTGCTCCCGAGAGCAACTGGGTAATGAGATTGATCCTAGATTTTAGGGTAACCTAGCGTCAATGATTCTACAAGTTTTGGGTCTTGCAGATCGTATTTAAAGTGGATCAAGCAAATTTCGTAGCTAATCTAGTTTAGCACTTAATTACTTTGTCTCATTTCTAAAGGATTTAGTCCTATAAGATTTCTGTCTGAGGTGGTACTTAGTCCTGTGTAGTTTGTATATAGAGTGATCCAAGTTATACTACTTAGTTAGTTTAAGATAGTGTCTAGGGTGAAAGTACTTAGGAAAAATTGAAAGATCAAGGTGGTGAAGGGTGGGATTTGTGAAGGAAGTGGGTTCAACCGCAGTTTTAGACTTTGGGGTTGAGTCCTGACAGGTTAATAGGGTGTTAGGAGTGACCCATTGCCTAAAGACGTCTAATTCCAGGTTGGGAAAAATCCAGGCTGTTACATCTTGAGAAATATGTTTCAAAGATTTGAGGGTTATAGACTTACCTGTTGGAGCCTTGAAATTCAACTCGTAGGTTTGAAGTGAACCAACAAGTTCTTCCACCCTCATATTATTGGTATCTCGAAGTTCCTGAATAGCAGTGACCTTAGAATTGAATCTCTCAGGAAGTGATCGCAGTATTTTTACACAAACTTTGCTTTCTGGGATGTATCTCTAAGATCCCACATTAAGTTGACTATGTCATTCAATTTCGTATAGAAGACCATGAATGTTTCATTTTCTTCCATACGAATTTCCTCAAACTTAGTTATGACAATTTGCACTTTTGACTTTTTGACAATAGTTGTTCCCTCGTGTGTAATTTCTAAGATATTTCGGGCTTGTTTTGCAATATCATAAGATATAATTCCTTTGAACTCATCTAGTGATAGTACACAAGTGATTGCTTTTAAAGCTTTGTCACTTGCACTGCTTTCATTTTTCTGAAGAGTAGTCCATGAAAAATAAGGTGTTCTTCTAAGGACTTAGTTCCATCAGTGCCTAGAACTCCAACCATAGGTCGATGCCACCAAGTCATTGTTGCTTGCTACAAACTTTCATCCATGAATTTTAGAAAAATTCTAATTCTGGCTTTCCAATAGGCATAGTTGGAGCCATCAAAAGGTGATAGCCTAAAAACAGATAGGCTATCAAAATCTGACATTCATGACACCGCTTCACATAATCTATCGCGTCTTTGAACATGGTAGGCCAATAATACCCCATTTGATGTTTCTATACAATAAATTTCAGCCAGCTTGATGTACCCCACATTCTCCAGAGTGTGTTTCTCGCAATGTCTGGCCTGTTTCTTGTTTGTCTAAGCAATGTAACAGCATTCCATTGTAAGATTTTCTATACAGCACTTCGCTGCATATGATGAATCTGCTTGACCTTTGCTTGATTTATTGTCTCTGCGATGGATCTTCTGGCAAGATATTATATTTGAGATAGTCTATGAAAGGCTGACGCCAATCATCTATTGTTACCTCTAAACACAATATAGGAAGTGTCTCCACAATTTCATCGATGACCTCTGAAGATGGTAAAAATCTTCTTTCTTCTATAGTTACTTGGAAAGGGCTTCAATTTGGGCAGGACAGAGCCGCTGCCAAGCTGGCCAAAGCATATGCTCTTGCATTTTCAAACCGTAGTGTATGCTTGATTTCGACATGACAGAACTGTTCTAGCAACTGTTGTGCTTTTCGGCAATATGGTAAAAGCTCTTGCTTTATTATCTCGAATTCAGTCGACAATTGATTTATGATCAATTTAGAATCCCCGAAGATATGCAACATTTTTATCTTCCTTTCCCAAGCTATTTCCATTCCGATGATGAGGGCTCTGTATTCGACCTCATTGTTTGTGCATATAATTCCCAATGATAAGGAGTAAGGTAATAAATCACCTTGAGGAGTAATGAATACCACTCCTGCCCCCGCTCCTGATGCTCGAGAAGCACCATTAAAATACATCTGCCATAGGCTTTGTGACTCAACCAACATAACTTGTTCATCTGGAAAATCATCACTGATGGTTTCACATTCTGCTATAGGGTGTGCTGCAAGGAAGTCCGCCACTACTTGTCCTTTTACAACTTTTGTCGGCTCATACGTAATAGTACATTCCGAAAGTAACAGCATCTATTTAGCCAATCTCCCAGACAATATCGGTCTTGTTATTAAAAACTTTATTGGATCTGCTCTTGAAATCAAAGTTATGTCATGGGAGAGACAATAGTGTCTCAATTTTTGTACCGCGAATATTAGCGTCAAACATTCTTTCTCGATTTGAGAGTAGTTGCATTCTGCACCCATCAGAATTCTGCTTAAATAATAAGGAGCGGTCTCTTTCCCAAATTCATTCACATGTGCCAACAATGCTCCTAAAGAATTCTGGGTTGTAGATATATACAAAATTAGTGGCTTCCCTTTTATTGGGGTTGTTAGTACCGGTGGCTGTTTTAGCAATTCCTTTATTGATTCAAATGCATTCTGACAAGCTTGGTCCCATACAAACTCTGTACCTTTCTTCATCAAATGGGAAAATGGCTTGCTGCCTGTCTTGCATGATTCAAATACCCAGGGAAAAATATACTTACCTGCTTGATCGGGATGTGTGCCGCCCATCCAGGTGGACCCTACCTTGATGCATGTGTTTTAAATCCTTGCTATCCATTTTTCGAGCATGCATGACCGGTCAGTCATGCAGGGATAGATGAATGGAAAACACTATATCAGTTTAGATTTTTATTGTAGTGGGGTGGCCCACTGACTGTGGACCCCACCTTGATGTATGTCTTATATCCTCACCGTTCATCCATGGGGAGACCATCCTTGGTGTGGGCCCATGGCCTGGACAGTTCAGCATGCTGGTACTGTCTAGTAGGCCTAGACGTAGAGAAAATACAAATATTAGCTTGATTTCAAGCTAGTGGCCCACTCACGTGGACCTCACCTTGTTATACAAGTGAGGATACATACCATCCACCCATTTCTTCCATATTCAGCAGGCCCTGGGCCCAACCAGGAGGCAGATACAATGCTTAAACTGGGTCAGCAGCCTGGCCATCGAGCCATCTACTGGACCGACCATGATGTATATGCCTTATCCTCTCCATCCATCTATTTGTTGGCCCACCTAACTAGGACCCACCTCATATAAATGTGTGATATCTAGGCCACCCATTTGAAGGACGCCCCAAGCTAGCCCAGTCAGGCCCAAGATGGGGTTGGGCTGACCATCTAGCACTCTGCTGGACCCACCTTGATATTTGTACAATATTCATGTCGTTCCCCCATTTTGTGGCCCACGTGGATGGGGCCCACCCTTTGATGGACGTTTACAAGTGGGGCCCACCTTGTGTAATGTTTAAGCCCACCGTAGAGCAACTGGGTTTGTTTTGGTCATTTTCCTATAAATAAGCATATGGGCCTATCTTTACCTTTACCATAGTCACCAAATGTTAACAGCCAAGATGTAAATGCAGGCCAGGGACCAACCAGACAAAACTTGGAAAGCATAGGATCAAAACATAAGCGAGAATAAAACCTCAACATGCCTTGTTTAGTATTACAACTTCTGGGTCATTGGCAGATAAGGAGATGTTTGAACATAATAGCAGTGCTAAGGTCATGCGTGCCCGCACATGGTAACCATGTGAGGGACATATCGCCACGCAAGAGGGTTCTACCCTTCAGATAATCTGGTCTAAAAATCAGGTAGGCCACGTATGCTGGAACACAATGGACGGTGGGGTACTATGGAGGTTGTTAATGCCAGATTCTGCGATCGAGAATTTTGTGAGCCCGATTTCTAAGTTTAGGGCGGACACGCACCCCAACCGAAATCCTGGTCACTGCGAAGGTACACATAATGATTTAATTTCATACCACCAGCCCGAGTGGATAGTGAGTGAATAAATGAATCAAATGTTGAGTACGCAACTCCTGCTCAGTAGGTCCACATATCAGTATCGTACATCTCTGGGATCATCACCAGGGTCTAGTACACTCCACATGGTTGCCACCTCCCTAGCCGCACAACTAAGTGAGTGAAAGAGACCTCACTACTCGCCTACCAATATCGGCCCGTCTCATCGGTAACGAACCCACTCATGAGATGGTCAAACTCAACCTAGCTTACAGCCCCCTCACTCGGGCCAATAAGGCCACACCCCCTTCACAACCGACCATGACATAGTGAGAGATGCCACCTACGGGTATTCAGCACTCAGGCACTCATGTATCCACTTGGTCTGGATGTTGGAGCATCCCTGGTACTAAGGGATTTAGGGACTTTCACCCACGAACATATTAGATGCCCATATGCTAGAACCACATTTTCGGTGTCCCAACTGCCATCCACGATATACCTGTGGAGGCCATGGCCCTGATCATGTCACTTTCACTGATATTGGGTTGTGCGGACCCGTGCAACTGATATTGTTTGTGCGGACCGGCGCAAACCACCCCAAAGACACTTGTTCTTCTTCTTCTTCCTCCATTTCCTTTCTTCCTTATTTTTTTTATTTTCTTTTCTTCAATCCTTTCTCATTTTTTATGCCTCAACAGATGCCCCCTTGATCCTTTCTTTATTTGCTTAGTAAAACAAAGAAAAGGATAAAATTTTCCATTGTGACAGGGTTTGCGCGGTTCCATGCAACCAGGACCCACGTACCGTACTCGGCTACGTATAGTATAAATACGCCGAACTCCTCTCATTCTGCACTCCGCTTAAGCCTGTAACAAACCCTTGTCTCACCGATTCTCCCCCGCGCAACCACTTTCAGTTGCGCAGTCTCGCAAAACAGTTCCTCTTTTCGTGCAAGGTTTTTGCGAGTTGCGCTTCTTCATGCAAAAGACTTTGATTGCGTGAGTCCGCGCAACCCAGGACTAGGCAAAATTTCCATTTTTTGATCCTTTTTTCAGGACTTAGAAAATTTCTCAACCTTTCTTCCCCATGGCTCCTATCAAACGAACGTACCAGCCTATAGATCCTCCTACCGAACAACCCTCTCATCAGGACTTACCAGATCCATCATCTTTCTGTCCTTCCCCTTCTTCAGATCAGCCACCAGCAAAATGCATCAAAACTATTACCTGTAATCCCTCATTCTTCAAAGAACCCGTGCTACCAACCATCAACTTCACCAATTACATTTCTTCGTTACCTTCTCCTATTCATCGGGCGATTGCGATGGGAGACGTAGAACGACCTCCAAAGCAGGGCCAAGAATATGATTGGGATGAATGGTTGAAGACAACTGCTCACATCCATATAGACAGTCAAAGACCCTCAGTTCGAGAAGACACTCCTCCTACTTCTCATTCAAAGAAGACTCAACGAAACAAGGCCAAGGAGTTCGAGGAGAAGATCAAGGAGCACAACAAGAAGAAGCTCCAGAACTCATGGGAATCAGTGAGAGTAATCTAGGGCATTATGAAATTCGATAATCCTCACTCAGAAGGCATGACTGTAATTCCCCTCAACCTTCACCGCCACCAATCCTTACTTGATTGCGAGCTGAGGATTACATAGACGGAGAGAAGCTAATGTACATTTCTTCATGGTCAACAAGAGAACCGCATATCCTTGAGGGGATATTGCTAGCACATAAGCCATGGCAACGTATCGGTGAAGTCCACCCTATGATTTTTCTTACCCCTTTTCATAGTTCTCACAACTTATTCCCCACATATTTCTATGAAACCATCAAGCAACGCTTCCGAGATCGCGAGCAACTTTGGGGACTTGAAGAATTCTGAACAAGGGGTCTGTTAACTTCATGATGTTATTATTCAAACTGGACAGAAGCAATCTTACAAAAGCAAGCGGGTATGCTTTGCTAAGATCGGCTTGTATGACGCTATAGAAGTTACATCCCAGTACTTCTATAAGGAACCAACTGTGATAAAGGGTTTCCTTGAGTACTGGTCTCCCACCACCAACTCTTTCCACCTGCCAATAGTGAGATGAGTATCACACTCTAGGATCTCCATCGAATGGTAGGCCTTCCACTGATAGGAAAGTTTTATGATGAATTCGTCCCATCTAATAAAGAGTTGGCCTTTGTTTCTTCTCCTGATCGTAAGCCTTCCATCTCTGAAACCACCATCGAACTCTTCAGAGAGATGGCAAAAATTTTCAAACATTCATAAGTTTTCTCCTCTACAGTAGCTCGCACATTTTTCTAGGGCCTTAAAGTATTTTCAAGTCTAGGAATCAACTTCCCTTTTTCTTTCTTCCTTTTTTATTATACATTTCCTCATATCAATCTTTTACCTTTCCTTGCAGATTCCGCGATTGTCGGTCTAAAGAGCTAACGGAGCTTTGCAACAATATCAAGGAAAGAGCAGAGTATAGCCTATACAGGGAGCTCATGGCCTTCTTAGCCTATTGGCTGAGCATCGTAGTACTTCTAAGCTCAAAATGGGCAGATGTTATTCGCCCTATAGTCTTTGTCGTTGCCGGCGCTTTGGCAAAAAGCCACAAGTATTCACTCGCACCTCCAGTGTTGTGTTCTATTTATAGAGCCCTCGGAGAAATAACCACTCATGTCAAGAATCCTACCATCGGAGCTTCCTCAGCGCACACTCCATGGCATTATATCACTGGCTGGCTAGGAGTCTATTTTCCTTAGACTTTTGAAGCACTGGAGAAGGCATATATTCATCCTGTACACCTTCCACTTTCAACATAGGGCTATGGAAAAAAGGTCATACAACTAGGTAGCCAACAAAATCCAGGATACTGATCAAGTGGATTTCTTTCAATTCTGCCTCCATCGCTATATTGAAGATACTTACATGGTAGACCAGACAACACTTACCGTAGCAGAGGGGGCTTTTTTTCTCTCTATATGCTCTTATAGCCTACCACTGCGAGAAGGAACAAAGTTTTAGCGAGAGCCATACTATCCCAGTCGTTTTACTCACCAATTTGGATATGACCAGACCATTCCAGAAGAAGACTTCGGATTGGTCACTAAAAGAATGCGTTGTTATGACACTTATCCTATCAATTAGGCCATGGTATGGAAACAGCTACTAGGCGGTCGTGTTGATTCTTTCTTCATAATCCCCAGTTGCGACCGCATAGTTCATACTTCTTATAGCTGGATGCAGTGGTGGGATCACCAGTCATTCTTGGTCAACAATTGTTTACCAGTGGATTCACCCATCTGGCTTCACCCGCCCAGGCTAAGAGGCATAAAGCTTGAAGACGGAATTGGTTACGTACCAGAGAAAAGTTGTGCATCTTTTCACGGTGATATTTGCAGAAAGATATCTTTAGAAGATCCAATCTGTGAAAAGAAAACCATCAATACTTTAGAAGGCTGGATTGCTCACGGACTCTTGACAGAATTCAAGCAAGTTCCTCGTGACTTCGGTGGTCGGGTCACAAATGATATGGAAGGAACATCTTCTCCTATTCTGGCAGAAACTGCTACAGCTTATGATGAACCAACCCCTCCTTCACAGCCTACTCCTCCTATATCATCATCTCTTATGACTAGGTCTCGAGCGCGCTTACAACTGTCGCCATCTGTTCCTCAGGAAGGTGGTAGACAGGCCTCCACATCCCCTTCAGTCCCAGCTAACAGAGAACCTCAACCAGAAAGTAGTCGAGCTGCTCCTTCTAAAGGAAAATAAGTCATGATTGAAGAAGTAGATGAAGAAAACTTAGGGGGATGAAAGTTTGGCTTCTTCATTGGAGGGTACTGCTCTGCTAAATACGAAGATGATGAGGACGACGAAAATGGTGAAGATAAAGATGATGATTTCGAAGAAGGAGAAGTTGATATAGGTGGAGAGGAGGATGTTGTTGCGGAAAATGCTGACAAAGAACACCCTCTAGTAGATTCTGAAACTCTTCCTGGTGTCAATATTCCAGCAAAGTCTCCTGTGATAATAAAGAAGGAAGAAAAACCTTTAGATTATGGAGAGAATGGATATTCACTAGGTAAGGGAATTGTTAATTCTATATATATTCATATATGTATTTGGTGATAGTTATCTCATTATTATTGTCATATCCTTATTTCAAGTACTCATGTTGTTAATGCTAGGACGGGTGATACTCCTCCCATGAATCCTCTTACGACTGCACCGGTAATTTCATCGAGGATTCCTCTGGTTCCTTTGGTAGTGCCAAAAGTAGTGGCTCGTGAACCACTTATTTGCCCACCCCAACTACTAGAGATTCGAGTACAGAGGCCAGAGCGCCTTCTTTTGCTGACTTGTTAGGGGTTGGTCCTTCTACGCTTTAGGAAATCCCACCTCCTATTAGTCATACTTCTGTGACAGGTATATATATATTGATCACTTTATCAAGAAGTATACGTCTTCTAACTTTTTATCACTACTTTGAATTCTTTTTTTTATACCACGGGAACTCCTCCTTGCAGTGGGCCAGCAAGTTCTGAGTCTGTGGCCACTGCGTCTGAACTATTGTCCTTCGTGAAGATTCCCGCAAACAAGATGCTTTTGATGAAGAATTCTCTGTCAGCAATAGTTCACATCTTCAAAGACCCTAAACAATGGTCAGACCTGGATTTGCCATTGAAATTCTAGAAAGTTCCGCAAGAATGATGAAGATTAACATTTCCACTCTGCGTGATTCTCTTTTCAGATTCCGCGTTCAATAATCTTTTTAGCATCAGCGAAAAATGTAACAATTGCTCCTGAGATCTTTGAATATGGGAAGCAACTAACTCTATCCAAGGAAAAGGCTTCTCTTATTGCTTTCGCTATTTCTAAATTTGATCAGGAACAATTAGCTCTTCAAGAATAGCTAAAGGCTTATACTGATGACAGAGTGGTTATTCAGGATCGTATAGCTGCCGTGAAAGAGGAGATTTCGCAGCTAGAGTTGTAGGATTGCGAGAAGGAATCATCCATAAAGGAGATCAAAGAAAGGATACAGGTTAATATTCAGTCTGCTAATGTTGAGAAATCCAAACTACTCAAGAACAAAGAGATGATCGCATCATTGGAAGATAAACTGGCTGGCATTCCTAATCAAGCAAAGATCATCCTTGAGGAAAAGTCAAAACATGCCGCAACTCAAACGCAATTAAAGGAAGATTTGTAAAAGTATATGAGGATAGTAGGAATTATAGAAGAACTTTGAGTATGTAATTTCTTTGTGTCTTTATTTTTTGAACAAGTAATCTCTTTTGACTCTCAACATGTGAAGACATGATAATATTTTGAGATATTTTATTTTTCTATGAACTTTTACATCACAGATCAATTCAAACATATTTATCTATGCAATAATCTTGACATAATGTTTAATGAGGAACTGATATAAAACACCAGCATTTTATGCTTGTTAGTTTGGGATTTCCTATATGATTTTTGTCTTATTACTAAGTTTTAGTTTAGTCAGATAATCACACACAGTTTAAGCTCTTGAGTCGTGGAGCCCACGCATTTTTTAGACTCTTGAGTAGTGGAGTTGGGTCTCACGTGATGGTCTCTGTAACTCTTAGGAGTTCACTGGACTTCTCATAGCCTGGTGAGTTCACAAACTGCAATCCATCAGAGGGGCCCAACGAAGCTACCAGAGCCATGAACTCGGTTGGATTTATGCACAGGGTTGGCCACAGTAACTCTATAGAGTTCACGGGGCTCGCAAGGCAACCTTTGGGGTACCAAATCTAGGGTCGTCAATCCATCAATGAGTAGGTTTAAGCCCTTCCTTATGAGTTAATACTCAAATCAAGTCAGAGATCTGGGGGGTTTTATGCAAGTTTGGCCTATCTATGGACATGGCCAAATAGCTCACAGTGCAACCCATGTTTTCTTCGTCTGCAAGGTCAGACCCATTCATGGGAGGGCATTTTCCTCCGTTCCTTGTGACACTGTCGAAAAGCTATACAGACGGCATTAGTCTCACGCGTGACTGACCGTTGAGGACTTTTAGTCACTGGCTCCATCCGCTGCCCTCATGGGTATGCATATGATGGCCTTCACGGGCTTTTTAGGGCCACTGGCTTCTCACTGCTGCCCAAATGGTGAAAATGATAGGCCTTATGCATAGCTGGCCATTTTTAGGGTTTGACTAGGCTGCCTTAAAAGATAATAGTATGTGGCCATGTTGTTGCGAGGATGACAGACATCTCTGACAGAGATTGATACATTACCACTTCTGTTAATATCTTCAACGGTATTCATATGTGTTGTTTATAATATATTAGCTTGGTGATAATATCAATTTCAACAGAATTTTGTAGAGCTCGCTCGATGATGACAATGGTCACTTTCTTTTCGTAACACTTGTTGGTACATAATCTTGATGTGCTCGTGAATTTCTTCCTTATTCATTCATTTGACAGTACATAGCCATGATCTTGCTTATTCTTTCCCCCTTTTAATACAGAATCATTACTCTGATAATATTCTAGATCAAAGTCAGTAGTATCTTTAGGGATGATATCTTTTGATGAAGTGATCATTGACCGGTATACTGATACCTTGTCCATCTTGATCCACGACTCTGTATGCTCCATTGGAGTACACTTCTTTTATTATGTACGGCTCATCCTATTTAGGCTCGAATTTGCCCCATGTTCGATGGGTGACCACTATAGTTCTTTTTAGCATCAGTACCATATCCTCATTTTTGAAAGACAGATATTTAACTCGTTTATCAAAGGTGGTTAATATCCTTGCCTGATACGATTGCAATTTCTGTTGGTCTGCCAGGCATTTTGCATCAAGCAAATTCAACTCCTTCAGTCCTATTTTTTCATTTTCATCGTCTGTAATAACGCTACTTGTATTTCAATTGGAATCACTACTTCTACACGATAGACTAGCGAATACGGTGTTGCTTTTGTTGTTGTCCAGTGGGTAGTTCTGTATGCCCACAATGCTTCTTGTAACCTCTCATCCCAATCATGCTTATTTCCTGTCACTGTTTCTTTCAATATCATGACTATCATTTTATTAAACACCTATGTTAATCCATTGGCCAGTGGATAGTAAGGTGTTGAAAATGAATGGCAAATGCTGAATTTCTGACATAGTTTCTCCATGCCTCTATTTTTGAAGAGAGTACCATTATCTGTAACAATTTTCCTCGGAATACCATGGCGGTATATTATTGTGTGTCGGATAAAATTAACCACATCTTTCTCCCTAACACTGCGTAATGCAACTGCTTTTATCCACTTGGAGAAATAATCTGTCGCTGCCAAGATATACTACTTTCCTTTGGATGAAGGCGAATTTATAGGACCAATGACGTCAAGTCCCCAGGCCGAGAAGGGCCAAAAGGCAACTAACTGATGCAGGTCTTTTGGGGGAATGTGTATAACATCTCCGTGAATCTGATATTCATTACACAATCTATCGTGTCTTTGAACATGGTAGGCCAATATGTAACGCCCCGTATTTTCAGGACTCGAGTATATGACTCGTTTCCCAAAAACCTGAGTATTAACCTTAAAGGATGGTCAAATTCGAGTGTATTTTTTTTCCTTTATCAAAGTAAGTAGATGAGTGTAGAATGGACAAATTAACATAAAGGAAAATTTTTATTTCATTTAGAATACACAAGTGGTTGCCCATAATGACTTATACAAACCAACGTCTCTACATTATCAATTACAAGATTACATACATAAGAAATTTGAAATATGTAAAACATATAAATGAGAGCCACAAGATCGCGCAGCTCCTCTTAGCAATACGGTCGTACATCCATGACACCTGCACAGCTTCTCATCAAGTCTGATCATATACATCATCTGGGCCACCTGTTCTACCTGTACGGTTGTATATTTGATGGTTAAGTGCGAACTCAGTGTGAATTTTCCTCAAGATTACACATCTCCTCCTTAGCAAACATAGTTAAAAAGGGAAAGCAAACAGTAATCCAAAACAGGCAATATGCAGTCTTATTAGATGCATGGATGCATGAATGCACATCGGCCTAGGGATCACATCCAGCCGGACTTAGGCTCGTCACCCATGCAATCATCGACCTGGGAATGATCATCCAGTCGGACAGGGGTCGATAATCGATGGTCTGGGAGCTAGCGAAACGATATCCCAATAACTCTGGGCACATACTACAGCATCCAAAATTAGCCATCCATCACCGCCAATATGCCATGAATGTATGATTAGCCAGCCGTTATAAATACAATTTTAATTAGCCAATTTAAACAACTCAATGGTCACTACGGGGAGCTCAGAGCCCAGCGTAGGCTGACAGCTCGAGCATAGTGTCCCATTCCACCATCTCCGGCTTATGAGGTCCTCCACCTTGGGATGTTTTAATAGGCTACCTTGGTCGAAATGACACCAGTTCAAGGTCCCTATTTCCCACACATTTGTCTAATTACATCCCAAGTGTAGCTCGCATACAAGCATGAAATCTTCCATGTGTCGCATCAAGAGGTTGTGTACAAAGGCAAATCTTGTTAACATATGACAATATAAGACTGCAACTAAGGCATGTAAGGAAGCATCAAGAATTAATAACTAATAAGGATATATCACCAAGTCATGTGATCAAGGATTAACTAGCATGTGAGCAAATATCATAATAATGGTAATTTAATGAGAACTAGGTTTGACTAATTTAGAAATGGAAAGCCCAAGGGGAAAGTCATCACCTATTTGGTAGTGTTCTCGATCTTGGCCCCAGTCTTCCTGTGGTCCAAGGTCACTCAAGGAACCTCCTAAAAATTATAGCTTGCATTGGTCAGGAAATTCTATGACTTCGTACAAAAGTTCAGAGGAATGAAACAATAAGGCCCTTTAGTCTTGCATTAGGCCCACCACGTGTTAACTCAACCAAGGTGGCCCCAACAAGGCTCCACTATTCACCACTATTGGCCGAACCGGGCCCATCTTGGTCCTAGGTGTTTGGTCTAATTTTGACCCAGGTGGGACAGGCCCAGGCATCATGTTAGGTGGATGGTGTATATATACTACCGGCTAGCGGCTCACCCTGTTGTCTATTGTAGAACATCTTTCAAGAGGATAGGTCCAGTTGAAGGACCACCTGGATTGTACCAGTAATAACACTGGTGGCCTTGATTTCTACCGTACATTGAAACCCCACCGGCCCATCACGATGTTTTATCTCCCATCCTAGCCGCTCATAAGATTACAGGGGTCTAGACCAGGAAAAGTTAAATATTTATCACATTGATCCCAAAACTTCAGTGACATGAATGGTTCTAACACTGGACGTTTAACCTCCACTGTGATCCCCCTGATGGATGTCTTATTTTGTTTTAAGCTATAAGCTGACATTTTCATCAGGATGGATAGTTCGGGTAACCCCCACCATCACACACACCTGATACATATTTAAAATATTATATTAACGTCATATGTATCTGGTATATATATATATATATATATATATATATATATATGCATCTAACGTTACATGCATTACCTATATCTTTGGTATTACATATGGATATATATGCATCTGCGTTACATATGGATATACATGCATTACATATGGTATTACATATGGCTATGCATGCATCTGATGTTACATGCATTACATATGGATATACATTACATGCATTACACATGGATATACATGCATAAACGTGGGTCCCATGGGGCCCACCACATATAGTTTTGTGGTATTTAATATGATACATATATCTTTTTCTTTAAAACTGTACAGTAGCCGTCCAGCACTACCTGCCCATTGATGGATGGCCAGTACACCTCAAAGTGGGTCCCATGTAAGTGGGCCTACGTTCAGCTGGGCTGGGTGGTGTGGATGAAGTACATGCGGCATGGTGGTCCATGCACCACAGTCCAAGGATGTACGGTCAGTTTCGTAAATAGATGGTCATGAGGTGTGTTTCTGGAGTGATTAGGGGTATGACCCATATATTGTTGGATTCGAATGACTTGTTCACATGTGTAAGTTCCTCGAATTGAAATTCTAATGATAGGTTAAGCATATCCATATGGGGTGAACAAGATGGATGGGTCAGAATCTTGATCTGGTAAGTGTATGAACGGATGTAGGGATCAAGTAGCTAAATTAATGTGATCTAAGGGCTGAAATTTGATGTGTATGGTTAATTTATGTAATTAAGCCTGGTATAAAGTTTCACACGAAAAGGATCATGAGAACCTTGTGAGTTGGAATTTAGGGTATAAGTTGATGGCATTTTCGTAATTATTGCTGATCTAAGAGTTTTGTGAAATCTAATAGTTCTAGATAATTATATGTTATTTTTTAAATAATTTTTACAAAAGGACTTATATTTAAATCATTATAAATAAAGACTTATTCACTGATTTAGTTAAAGGAAGGTACATATATCGAACTAAATGAGCAATGGTCGAACGACTTGATTTATGGATGAATATCATTCATAATCGGTCAGATTGATGTTAGAGGATGGATGTAGGGTTAGGTTGACTAGATTGGTACCGTACACGCATATATAATAGGTTAAATTTATGGTAACACGAGGACTTTCAATACTCGGGTATTGAAAAGTTCAGGGTGTTACACAAAATATGAGATGGCCAGTTGGGATGCATGAGTGAGTCACACAAATACGAGATGCATGAGTTATACTATCCAGTCATGCATTAAACCTACGCACACCACGCGCTCATGTGGGGCCACTCCGTCTCACAAGGAGTCCCATAATAAACCAGTCCAACAGCACATGCTATGGTCAGTCACTCCTCATAACAAGCATACATATGGTGCGTATGGGCATGTATCATGATGTAATAAAGTACATAGGCATGATTATCTAATAAGTCAGACAACAATAATCCACAATCGACCTTCACTGGCATGTCACATACCAAGAGTATAAACTAAACAATATGCACCTTCTACAACTATAGGATTCTATACAGCATATCCCACGTTATACTAACATTAGCCTTCCAAGGTACTGATATATCATATATTCCAAGATGGGGTCCACTGGACTGACGACGGATCTTGACCATACATCGAGATAGGCTCTATACGGTGGATATACCAAACTTTGTACTACATATTCTCCCATCTACAGCAAGGGGAGGTGATGATGATGTATTAATATCAAAGATATGCCTCACACTCGTCCTAAGAAGGTAAATGGATAGTGTGAATGATACATACATAACACGAGGTCCTAACAATCGATTATAAGGTAGAATACATCTCATGGAGTGAGCCAAGCATGTATATGTAACCCTACAAACGTTCTTGCTCATTATATAAGTGGGCCTCGGGTTTGGGTTACTAAGCTTGGACAAACACATGCATCTAGGTGGGCCACATTCCCTATAAAAGGTCTGGTATGAACACAAGATGGGCTCCAAGGCTTAGGTGATCCTACAGGGTATGGTGGAAAGCATCATTTATCAAATGGGGGCCCAACGGTTTGGGGTAGCCCAACAAGGGAAAGATGAGTTGTGACGCCTCAATCCCTGCTCTAATGTGGGCAGGCGTGATGTGGGTGGGGCTGGATGCCTGAGCGAACTACCACGCTAGGCGAGCTACTGTTGCAGGTGACTGTGGATGAAACTCTGTCCCACATTGTTTGAACAGTCGTTTGAAGTCCTGGCTATATGTGGAGGCTCTCCCTTAACTGTTGTGATGCGTGTTAAAGCCGTGCAGGGAAGACCCCAAAGCGGATAATATCACAATGATGGGGCGGGTCGTCTCTTTTGGTATTAGAGCCGAGGATGACTCTATTCCAACGGTGGGAGATTGTGACGCCCCGGTCCCTGCTCCTGTGGGCGGGTATGATGTGGGTGGGGCTAGGTGCTTGGGTGAGCTACCACGCTGGACGAGCTATTGTTGCAAGTGACTGTGGAGAAACTTTGTCCCACATCGCTTGGACAGTCGTTCGAAGTCCTGGCTATATGTGGAGGCTCTCCCTTAACTGTTGTGACGTGTTTTAAAGCCGTGCGGGGAGACCCCAAAGCGGACAATATCACAATGATGGGGCGGGTCATCTCATGGGTATTACTAGCATCAATGGGGGCTTAATGGTTCGAGATAACCCAACAAGAGAAATTGGGTATCACTAACATTAATGGGACCCAAGGGTTTAGGGTAAGCCCAATAAGGAAAGGTGGGAATGGGCCTAACAATGGGCCTTAAGGAGATTACAATGTGGACATTTAAGCATCATTACTCCCAAGCTAATGGGCTTAACAACGGGGCCTAGGGAGGATTTCAACGGTGGACTTTTAACCACTATTGTCTCTTAGTGTGTGGTCCACTTGGGATTTGAATCTAACTCTCTATAGGGCCCACGACCCTTATACAAATATGGGAAATGGATGGATATCATGTATGTAACACATACATTATAATAGGCCTCATAAGGCAGCCCCATGGTGGGCATATAATCCATAAATCAGGGTGGGCCTCTGAAGGCAATGGGGCCCACAACCTTAGAGAAACGGATGAGCGGTGTGAATATAACACATATGTCTTGGTGGGCTTTACACATCACAATTGGGCCTCACATATACAATGGGCCTTATACCATCACGATGGTCCTCACACAAGGGCCTCATGTACATCTCAATGGGCCTCATCACATGGGCCTCATATACATCATGACGGACCTCATCACATGGGCCTCACATACATCACGACGGGCCTCATCACATGGGCTTAATGTATATCACAATGGGCCTCTCACACGGGCCTAATATACATCACAATGGGCCTCATATACATCATAATGGACCTCACCAGATGGGCCACAAATACATCACATTGGGCCTCATTTAAAGGCCTTAAATATATCACAAAATGGGCCTCATGTGGCAGCCCATGGTTCAACCAAGATGGATGGGTAGCCATGAACAACATATATCTCAAGGTGGGCCCTACACAAGCAGCAGGTGGGCCTGTACAATCCATATGGGCCCCACCTGATGGACGGCTAGGGTATACAATGCATATAGTATGGGGGGTACATCATACATCACGGTGGGCCGCACAAGAGGATGGTATAGATGAAACATGTATGGCATGGTGGGCCTAACGCCACCGTCGGGGTGGGTCCCACAAATGGAGGACAGCTAGGGTATCCAACACATACATCAATGGTCGACCCCACATGGCACCATCTGGATATGGACGGTGTGGAAAAAGAATACATACAGCAAGGTGGGCCCCACCCCCACACATGCAGCATTGTGGGGTGGGTTCCACACCCAAAAAAATGGACAGACGATCTGGCATATAACACATACCTCGTGATCAGGCCCACAAAACTTGTTGACATCAATCCAACAGTTATATAGCTGGATGGTTCCCACTATCCAAATGGATGGTTGGGATATAACACATACCTCATGATCAGACCTATAGAGCTTTGCTGACGTTAATACAACAGCTATGTAGCTCGTGGGTCCCCACCGTCTAGATGGACGGTGGGATACAATACATATATCACAGTGGTCCACAATAACGTCCAAATGGCTGGACGGTCTGGATTAAACACGTTCATCATAGTGGGGTCCATGGCCACGTCTAGACAACTGGATGGTCTGGGTGAAATAGATGGATGGCGTGGATGAATCACACATCAAGGTGGGGTCCATGTCAGTGTGGCCCACCCCCTGGATAAAGTTGATATTTGTGTTTTCCTTCTTCCATGCCCGGCCAGATGGCTGGACGAGGAGCGTGGATAAAACACTTACATCACGTCCCACATCCAGCCACCGGTCGGTGTACGTGGAATTCATAAATCATAGTGGGCCGCAAACAGGGAGAGAGAGAGAGAGAGAGAGAGAGAGAGAGAGAGAGTGGTGAAGGGAGCTCCGCCACTATGAGCTCGCTTTGCAAGATATAATGCATACATCAATTGGGTCGCGCCGAATGTGGGCCCTCAAATCATCAAATCCATGGTGGAAATCCTTTTCCCACCAACAATATAAGGTCTAGATGACCTTCTTGAAATGGAAATCAAATTAAACATCATGATGGGGTCCATGGAGAATGGTCCCATCATGGGATGAACATATGAATCATGGTGGGCCATCGGCCACACCTAGGGTCCAAAGTGAGATCTATACCATCAATCGGTAGGCCCCACTTGGCCCATCATCAAAATCACAAATCTAATCCTATAAACACCCACCGATGGTCTTCTTCTTTAGCTCCTTGGACTCCTTAGCTCCTAGGCTTTTCCTTTGATGGTAGATGATGATGTTTGAAGGGTTGGATGGTGAGATTGGGTGGTAGGGAGGTGAGCCTTCTCTTTTCTCTCCTTAGGATTTTTTTTCTCTTGTTGTTTGAGATTTTTGGGTAGAGAATCAAATAGAGAATGGAGTGAATGATGGGTGGAGTGGTGTTGTGTAAGAGATGGGATGGAAAGCATGGGTTGCGTAAGAGGAGATAGGATAAGAGGTATGGGTGTTGTTGACTTTTGGGTGAGAGAGGGATGGGTGTCATGCCTTATTGGTAAGAGAGGGATGGGCTAGGTATGGGTTGTTCTTGACTTGTACTTGATTGATTGATGTGATGGATTGGGTAGCGATTTTCTTGAAATTAGTAATGTGCGGCGTTTTCCTCGAAATAAATGTGGGCCCACAACTCCTGGCCTGGGTATCGCATCTGTGCACAAGACGTTGTGTTGGAATCACAGCGACGGCACGATCGTAATGATACAATTCTTGGGTCGAGTCGACTCAAATCTACGAGATGCGACTTAGGGTCATGCGCAAAAGCCGATTATAGGTCGTGGGTTGCCGAAATTTGACAGGGAGGATCGTGGGAGTCTAAAGAACAGTACAGATTAGGATACTGGCCTTACAACCAATACCACCTGATTTCATGTAGTTGGTTGGCCTTGTGTGCATTTCGTAATCATACGGTTAAACAACTGCATATACTCCACAATTGCATATGATTAGGTAGTCATACATAAGTCACATGCCCACATGATTAAGGGGCCAAACACGTATACGACACCCTCTTATCACTGGAGTCCACACATTGTTATAATTGAACATGTTTAAGGGTTTAAGCACATGTCATATGATCCTACTAATTAGGGTCGCACTCTAACCAAAGTGCCAAGTGGTGAAGGGCTGTGCACTCGTTATATAATTAGGTAATCTCGAGCAGCAACCCAATCCCACACAATTTAGGACAGATAGCACCACACATGATCATGTGGTGCCACTCATGCCGCACAATTTCACATGGTTTAAGACATCATATACATTACAAGTTCATGTGGCTTAGAGATTGCCTGAGCATCACTGAATTTCATGGTTAGGGACCATAAGTTCACATGTTAGTGGTCACCTAAGCAGCACATAATCATAGGATTTGGACTATGCATTCATCATAGTTGTATCAATTTCAGGTTGTCCACACACCACATGGTCACATGATTGTACGCCGCCAATATATAGTAATTTTAACAAAGATCCGGACCATTTACATATCACATTTGCAAACAATCCAATTTTGCATAATTAATGGGCCACCAATCCATGGTGGGCTTGGGGCTTAAAATTAAGTCAATCGGTGGCTCGTGTGGGCAACACCACATATAAAAGTCGAGAGCGTTTCTCTCCATTAAAACATTCATAATTATTTGTTGGGCCACCGGGACGTGGTTCATGAATCTAGCCCATCCATTATGTGTGTCCCACTTGGTTAAGGGGTCATTCCAAGTTTCAGATGAATCCAAATTTCAGGTAAACCCCAGCAAGTGTTTTTATATCCTCGAGCTCCAAGTTGTATGAACGGTTCAAAGGAGGTCAAAGTTACATGGGTCCCAAAGTGATGTATTTATTATATCTACACCGTTCACCTATTTTTAGATATCATTTTAAAGCATTATCCAAAAAAAAAAATGAATCATATCCAAAGATTATTTAGACCATACCACAAACAGCAATGGAGATAATGATTTCACCGTTAAACAATTCACAGGGCCCACCATAATGTTTATTTTCCATCCATTTTGTTCATAAGGTCACAAAGACCTGAATTAAGAGGAAAAACAAATTTCATATTGATCCAAAACTTTTGTGACCCCAAAAAGGGTTTCAAGGGTAGACGTTCAATCCCCCGCTTCTCTTTATAGTATGGACCACCTGATAGTTAGATCTGTCTTATTTTTCTTCTCAAGCCTTAAGAGGAGTTTGCCAAATGGATGGACGGTTTGAATATAAGGCATACCTCATGATCAGACCCACAGAACTTGTTGATTTACCCATTCTTCACATGATTTTAGATGGTATGGGCCACCCGAGTTCCGTGTACGGCTAATTTTTGGGGCGACCCATTATTTAAAGGGGACCCATCAAATGCACGATGTAGATGGTCGACATATATCACAGTGGGGCCTCTGGATCATTGTACTCAATGAGTCCTAAAAAAGGTAGGTTATATGGGAAACAAACATCACATTATGTCCAAAAAGAGTTTCAATGGTAGACACCCTTATTCCACCTAGTATGGCCCACTTAATCTTGTATTAATCTGATTTTTGGACTTATACCATAGAATGAGCTATTAGAGTGAATGGATGGTGTGAATATTTCATATGCATCTTGGAGTGTCCTGTTGTGGCTCATACCTTTTACAACAAATGCAACACGGATGTTGCTGCTCTAGCGTCTGCCGACATTGGCAATGTTTTTTTTTTTTTATGTGTACGTAAACACGATAGTGTGTGTGACGCTATGGGCCTATTCAGCCATGTGGGACCCATGACTTGGAAGTTGGGATTGTATATAAACATTACAGTGGACCCTCGTTCGTGAACAAGCTAATATTTATGTATCCCATTCATGCACACCCTTCTTAGACCGTTAACAGGTTGGATGGCCAATAAACATCATGGTGGGGCCCACATATAGTGGGGCCCACATAATCTCCAAATCAAATTGATTTTAGTGTTTTTGTCCCATCCAATCCATTGGACAGTATGAATGGTCTAGATAACATGTAATCCTAAATGTGGGGCCCACATTAGTTGATATCATAATTACAGTATAAGAAAGAGGACAAGGAAATAAAGAGAAGGAATGATGAGGGGGTGTACTCACTTTAATGGACTAGAATATGGATGGTTGAATGGATGGAAGGGATGAGATTGATGCCCACCAAGATCACTCCTCTCTCTCTCTCTCTCTCTCTCTCTCTCTCTCTCTCTCTCTCTCCTTATTGTAGGAAAATGGTGAAAATTTTAAGGGATGGAGGAGTATTTGTAGAGAAATGGATAAAAATATGGTTAGATTAGATAAATGTGATTATGGTTAGCTTAGGCTAGGATTATGGAAATTTGTGCATGATTAGGACTTAATGGTGTCTTAAAGGGACATGGGGTGTTATGGTGTGATGAGGTCATGCATAGGACATGGCATGGAAAAGAGTTGACTTTCGACACACATGAGGGGGGGTATGGGTGTGTGACATCACACACATGGGTAGAGATTCTCTCACCCATGTGTGGCATGGTGCATATGTGCATGGCATGTATTGTACACATGTGTGGAATGGAGTATATGGCGACATGTGTACATGATACACCAACGATTCTTCGCGGCGTATCTCACTAACAGAGCATCGTACAGATGCACGGGTGGTACCTCCGCGATCGCGGCGATGGGGCAGTCGATATGAAATATGTTTCGAAGCCTTGGGGTTTCGGTCAGTCGGGTGTACACTATGCACGGCTAGTTCAGGTTTACCAAGGGCGTCGATCATCATGCACATAGACATAGAAAATGGTACGGAATGGACGAGGTCGTACAAATTTTCTTGCATGTATCTCATGACATATCATGTATGTCTGCTTATTTACCTTTGATTATTATTGATATCTGCTAAGTATGCAACTGCCTTATATGATGATTGATTCTTTAGAATATTAGACAACTCAGGAAATAGTATCCCTTAAATTCATACGCGTAAACCCGAGTTGGTACCAATAAGGCCTCCTCCTTCGACTAAGGTCAAGGATGGGAAAGAAGTTTGGTCATCTTCAAAGTAGGTCACTCATCGTTCGATTATACGTTTGAACATCATATGTGAGAAACCATGAGCAAGCCTTGTGAGCATGCTCCTAAATGTGATAAATTTATGTAGGTTTTAGTTGAATGGGTGTTAGCAGGCCAGACGTTGTACGTAGACGTGGCCCAGGTGGTTCAACTTATAATTGTACCTTGGTAGTTGGCGTATTGATTTATATATGCTTGCTTTTGTATCTTAATCTTGTAATGAATCATGTGTATAACTACTTGCTTGGTTGTTAGTTGATGTTGTTGATTCGAAAACCATCCAGGTTTTGAAAAAGACTTAGAGACTTTGAGAGCAGACCGATGCATTTGACAAGCATGTTCTTGTTAATTGGATGATTAAATAAAGAATGTTATTTCTATATTTGTTTTGAATAATGTTTATGTAAGTGCTTATATGTTTAGCACACATTAATTATTAAATTTCGTAAGACAAAAGTGTTACAAGTCAGAACGCAAGTTTAGAATCACAATGGAACCACAACTACTCTACATGTTTGAAGAACAACTCGAGATTGGCACATTGTCTCAAGTAGTCGTCACCCGATTTTAAGACAAGATCAACTCAAATTTCAAGACAAGTTGTCCCATGTATTTGCTAAAAAATAGGTGGTATAACCCCAGAAAGACCTTAGGTTAGGCTCTTTCAAAAATTCATTTATTTTGGGTTTTAATAGTGTTTTAACTCTGAAGTTTGGCCAGCCTAACTTTTGGTTCCGCCAGCCTAACTTCCTCCGCTAACCTAACTTCAAGTTTGGGCATAAAAACAAATTCTGTTAAAAATTCGGCCAGCCTAAGTTTTGGTTCGGCTAACCTAAGCTTGAAATTCAGCCAGCCCGAGTGAAGTTTGGGTCAAATTTCAGCAATGCATTTATGTGAAATTCGTGGGAATTCGTCTAATCAATTGGAAAATTTGGCCAGCCGAATTGTGATGTTCGGCCAGCCGAATTTGACCTTAGGCCAGTCGAATTTTGGATAAATCTTATCCCGCTCAATCCGATAGCCGTTGGAACGAATCCGGTGGAATCTGGCTAGCAGAAACTATTCTTAGACTAGCCAAATTTCCAATATATTTGACTATAAATAGAGACATTCTCTCATTCTAAATTACAACAAAAAATCACTCCATACCTTCTGCAAGTGAGAGAAAAGCTTAAGTCCTTGGTAAGCTACTAGTGTGATAATTTATAATTTATTTTTAGCTTATTCGATTTCATTTCTCAAAGATCATTTCAATCTTATTTTAAAGAGTATTATATACTCTTTTTGAGATCTAAGAGAATTGAATCAAGTAGCATTTGGATTTTTTATTTTTAAAATCTTTAGAACCTTATACTCTTTCTGTTTGAGCAAATACTGCCTCGTCTATATTCAAGAAATAAGTCCTTCTACTACAAGCTTCTACTATGTCTTCAATCTGCATTTGAAGATAAGTTATTAACTATTTTATTTCATTTAGGTTTTTCTGAGATAGCCCGTGAAAATTTCAGTGGGTTGATTTGAAATGGCCCGTGAAAATCACAAAGTGAGTTTTTTTTATTTGTAATAGCTTATGAAAATCACAGAAGGGATTTTTATTGTGATGAGCCCGTGAAAATCACAAGGAATTGTATTAGGTTATTAAGGTGAACATGTGAAAACCTTGTTCTAGTGAAAGCTGAAATTACGAGGGTAGTAATTTTAGGAGTGGAGTAGGTGTGATTGTTTTAAACACCAAACCACTATAACTCCTTGTGCTTTATGGTGAATGTTTATTTTCTTTTGATGGTAGATGTTATTTATTTCATTCTTGTGGTGAATGTTGTAATAATTTTATATTCTCTTACTAGTTTGAAAGATTGATTTTAAAGACATCCGTGAAATAAGGTCGTTCTGCCTAATATTTTAGGTGAAGATTGTTCTACGATTTATTTGGAATAAGGTTTTAATACTTAGGCAATTGAGATTCTTTATTCTTTACATATTTCTCATTTATTTTAATTATTTGGTATTGTCCTATTCATCCCCCCCCCCCCCCCTCCCCCAAGGACATCGCTAGCTCTCCTTTTCAATTTATAGTTTTGTTCGACCAACTGTGGCAATATGGATGATTGCACTTGAATATATTTATTCTTGGGTTGGATGATAATTTGCTAGTTGATAATGATTATTTGATTTTTATATTGTTTAGTTATGATGTGAATATGCAGCTTGGTGTTGTAAACTATTTTTAGATCATTTACGCCTGAATCACACCTCTGACTCGGCGACTGACTTAAGCAAGCTCGAGTTACTAGAGGCAAGTTGTGACTTACGTCTCTTCACATTCTCCGATATAAAGTGATGTGGGGGCTTTGTTTACACCTATCTTAGCATAGTCCACACAAACCAATGAAATAACACCATGTGTTGGCACTATGATGGACGAAATCTTACTCGTGCTACGAGGATATCTTCTGACCCCACTTCCTTCGGTGACACATCACTTACCAAAATCAAAACAGCTTAGAGCCATGAGTATATATACAATTGAGAAAAGTGAAACACTGTGAGAAGGACACATGGTTCTCGCACTAGTGGCACATGTGGTCAAGCATCATGCTCAACAAGCTTTATAAAGCCTCACAGATGCCGGATCTTTTGCAATCCGGATATGTAGGGCAAGGTTGTCTCACTCAATTATGCCAAAAAGGAATATTTTCTAGAGATGATCGGTGCTTTCGCGGAGACTACAAATGTTCAAGAAGCAGATTCTTTCTAAATTAGAAGGAAATTAAGAGATTTGAGGAATCTGAGTACACTAGGATACGGTCCCATAACCTTCGAGGATCAAACTTGGACTTGTAAGGAAACCTGAAGATGGTCATCGCCCTTCCCATTTTATATAAACATCACCCAACAAAGAGCTTAAGGCAACCAACTAAGCTAACACACATCCTCTCTCATAACACAACATTGTCTTAGTTTTAGCCTTAAGTTTTTCACTTTCGTCCAACCTCACTGCATCAAATTCAGAGTATAGCATAGCTTAGATCGCTACTGTCCAGCGCCATCTTTGCAGTACGTTAAAAGTAGTGTAAATATCCATGACCTCCGCTATCGGATCCCCGATCAACCGAGTCTATACTTGGAAGATCACACTAGTCACATCCTACTAGTCATTTGCCTCAATTGTTTGTTCACACGGATGATTGTAAATAATTATATTTTATTTTACTATCATTGATTATACTTATGTTAATTCCAAATCAATAAAATTCGTGATTCAATTATTTCTATTTGTCCATTATTGCATTACTAGGAAACTTAAGGACTACAATCACTCTTGAAAGAAAAGTCATTAGTTCAAGGTAAAAAGATCCCACTAAAAGACTAACCCTCCCTTTCCAAATTGCCCGATCATTGCACATTGGTGGCTAGGGAGTTAGGTAAACATATGAGCTTAAGTAAAAAAATCGCATAGAAAGACTAATCCTCCTTTTCAAATCGCCTGATTGTTGCACCTTGTTGGATGGATAGTCAGGTCAACCTTCACAAGCTTGATCTTATGACTGATTTGGCACCCGGGGTTGTAAGCATTAAATCAAACTTGAGTGAAGTATGACTTTGGCACGTCCAACACTATCCTAATCGTACACATTTGACCTGGACCATTCGTTAATATTAATGCCTCGGTTTGTCAATAACGTGAGCTAGGGTGTCTCAAGCAGTTTAAGCCCCAATTGGAAGACATTAAAGATTGAAGACTAGAAGACTTGAAGCATTAAGGCTTGAAGACAACAGGTAAACATTGAGGTGCCTTGGTAAACTTGGCCTTAGAGCCTTAACTTTCAAAACAACCTACCTTTAGATGTCTCATTCCGTAGGTAAACATTTGATTCATCTAACCCAAGCCTCAGACTTTAAATGAACATGTTAAGTTAGGTTTAAAAGAAGTATAAAGTTGTTGTGAATCAGAAACCCAAATCAGTACTTTTTTGGCAATTGTAGATCGAATCGACAATTCATCGATCGGACTAGATCGATTGACCAATCGAACCTTCAATCGACCGAAGTTGTTTAAAAGTGTCCAATGAGCTTTTCTAGTTAAATAATGAATTATTTGATCAATCGAAAGTTTAACCATTCGATCGATGCTAACCATTATAGATCTGTTTGAGCTTTTTCTCTATATAATTTGAAACTAGATCGTTATACACATGATGAAATTTGGTGTTTTAAAGAGCCTAGTGTATCCTACAGCTTACCAATACTCCTAGGCTATATACCAAAGAGTTTTTATGTATCTCTTCTTGTGATTAATTACTCTATTGAGTATTCCAAGCTTCATTATGAAGATGTGCACAAACTTCTTTATTTTCTAGAGATTAGACACTAACCCAATTGGTAAATCGTTGTCTATAATATCTAGGAATGTATCTAAGTGAATCTCTTATTGAAACCAACTATCCATTCGTTGTAAGAGATTCCACCATCCTTCCATTACATTGGTAGCCTCATAAGTGTATCATATATAAGGAAACTGATTGTAGGAGCTGAAGCATCTGCATCAAAGATTGGTGGAGCACAAGATAAGAAGATTCAAGAAGAGAAGACTCATTTAAAAAAATTATATCAATGAGGCTCAATCTAACAAGTTGGTTGTTATTTTAGAGTCCATATACTCTTCCTCGTGTAGGATTGAGTATAGAGTTTGTAACTCAAACTCATGTATGTTCTTATGTAGGATCATATCACCACCAGATATGGGTGCACACGTAGGCCACCGACATGAGTGTAAATATGTAGGTCCTTGTGTAGGATCGAATCGCCACCAGATACGGGTGCGTATGTAGGCCATCGACACGGGTGTAAACATGTAGGTCCTTGTGTAGGACTGCCTCCGACAAGAGTGCACGTAGGTCACTGGATTAAGACCATAAATGTTATTGGTGAACTAATAGAAAACCAATTAAGTTTTTGCGGAAGCCATCGACATGGGTGGAAATGTGGTCCACCGACACGGGTATGTATGTATTCTACCAGCACGAGTGCGTACGTATAGGTTCTTATGTTGGACTGAAGGTTTTTGGTAAATCTATTAAAAATCATCGTAAAGGTTAGTGGTAAACCTATTGAAAACCATCGAGATAGTGAAATTTGATACACGCTAGGAGAGTGCGTCCACCAGGAGTGGAGTAGGTATTTAACCGAACCATTATACATCGTTGTGTTTATGATTGCTTATGTGGATGCAATTTTATAATGTTTTTGTTTGAATTATTCATTTACGGATGCATGAATAAATTGTGTGCTAGGCATTTAATTTGTAGCATACATGAATTTGTATTTCACATTTTACCTTATAGACTAGTTGCTCATATTTTTGTATCTTTTGTAGTCTATACAATTAGACCTTTATGCCTTAATGTTTTAATTGACAAATTATTTAATTAGGAAACAAATTTTAAGTGGTCATATTTATCCCTCTCTAAGACTCAGTTATAATTCTAAGCTCCATAAGCTTCCACGTAGCGTGGTGTCCTACTAGACAACTGATGTAATTTCATTTAACACATGTAGTCTTGTGTTTGATTGAATTGCAACGGTAGTAGAAGAGATCAAAGTCCCCTTACATGAGGATAACCTGAGAAGAATTTCTATTTACAGTCCATTAAATGTATGTGTTTCGTAAGTTCTACTGAACTGACATTTCATGCAATTAAAATGCCTCTTGAATATTGTGATCTATATCGGGGGGCTGAAATTTCAGGTGAAGGTACTTTATCCCTCTTTCCTTTGCATATGGATCTTTTATATATAGGTTTTTAGTTTGAACAATGGATCCGAGTTATTCTATAGTTCTAACTCTCTCTATGCATACATCGGTTCTTAAGAGCTAGTGGCGACTCCCATTATATATTCATGTTCGAATGATTCGAGTTAATCATACCCCCTAAGGAGAATCAGGACATGACCAGGAAGTCCTATGTTGAAAAGTTGAGAACAGGAATTTGAAAGCTGGTAAGGAAATGATTCTTAACCAGAAATCTTTCGAACTTACACTCAAATTTAGGTGCATCAATACTAGAATTGGACCAAGCAATGGTGTTCCTAGAAAGTGTGAGAACCTCGAGATTAGCATAAAAGAAAATGCAATTATTGAAATCTTCTAGATGGTTTAAATCTGACGAAGGCCGGAAATTGCAGACGCTATGTCAACAAAGTCTTTCCATAGAGATTTGGATTTGGAAGCTTCATTTACACCTTAAATGCTTATGAATATAAAACATCCATAAAAAAATATGCAGGATTGAAACTAGCAGTGAATAAGTTGATCATAGGATTTGAGAATTTTGGTCGAGAAGTTGGAGCTCCAAGGAATGATAATGCTGGCATTTAAGCAAAAGCTTATGTTAGATGTCTGAACCCACCCACAAGGAAATACATGCGGAAATGTTCGAGCTCCAGGCATCTTCAGGTTCTCGAGTTGAGCTCGCTAGTTCATTTCTCCGTATGCTCCATCGCAATGGACTTCAGTCTGGATGGACTTACTCGCCCGATCTTGAGGAAGCGGAAATGTCCTCGGTCATTTTCCTGTTGAAAGTGGACCGTTGACTCGTTTCTATTAGTCTCTATTCTGACCGTCAGATAGAAACGGACCTACGGTCATGCTTCGCTTGCCATTTCATTGTGATGGCGTATCGTCCATCACATCATGACATCGGATCGAAGTTTTTTTTTCTAAAAAAAAAAAAAAATCTAATCCACTAGAGTGGGTGTTTCCCTCCACCACTACCCTAACCAACCAAACTTCCATTTCCACTACTGACTGCAGGAGCTCTCCCTCTCTCGCTCTCTCCCCCCCTCTCATGCACACACGCACACATAGATGGCTGCTTCCGCGATCTCTCTCTTTCCAATTTCATCTCCTCTCAAATCTCCAAACCAATGCCTTCCAAAACGCTCGAGTCTCCGCCCCATCATCAGATTCTCTCTTGGAAACGACTCTTCTTCCAGCAAGAAGAAGGGAAGCAGCTCCGCCAATGGCTCGTGGGTCAGCCCCGACTGGCTCTCCTCCATAACCCGATACCTGACCCGCGACGATTCCGGCATCCCCATCGCCAACGCCAAGCTAGACGATGTCTCAAATCTCCTCGGCGGGGCGCTCTTCCTCCCCCTTTTCAAATGGATGAACGAGTACGGCCCCATCTACCGCCTCGCTGCTGGGCCCCGCAACTTCGTTGTTGTTAGCGACCCGGCCATTGCCAAGCATATCCTTAGGAACTATGGGGTGTACCACAAGGGCCTCGTGTCTGAGGTCTCCGAGTTCCTCTTTGGCTCTGGCTTCGCCATTGCTGAAGGTTCTCTCTGGACGGTAGGCGTCTCTCTCTCCTTTCTCTGTCTCTCCCTCCACATTCACAAAGTTATGATGATTCAAATCATTCTCATCCTATTCTTGGTGTATGGCTGTAATCTGTATGAGGTCCATTTAGCAGTGGGATCCACGCAACAAACAGGTGGTCTCCATTACTTCAGCTAAAGGGAATCAGTGGACTGCCTTCTTTCGGTAGCCCACAGATTTCTGTTAGTCTAATCTATTCTTGAAGGGCTGATCTATTGTGTGCGGTTAGTGGAAAATCATTCGCTGCAGATGTGTCATGCATGTATGTTGATCCAGACCATTTGCATCATGGCCACATTGTGGATGAAGTATAGCTCGGAATTCACACTGATGGGACAATCGTGATTATTTGATTGGTGGCCATCAATTGCATGGTTCACAGAAAATTCCTAGCTGTTCAAAATTCAAATCAAATGTCTGAGAATGCTGTGAGGTGGGAAGGGGTATTGGATCCTTGGCCTGGATCAGCCCAGTGAAATTTCGTAAGTCCTTGGGGATGATGTTCGGAAGACTCGAAGATTGATAAGGATGTGATGGTCCGCAAAATGACAAGTAGAGGGACCTCAAGAATCTGGTTTCATTCATTAACTATGATGGTAGGGGGTACTGTTATGAGCCGAGAATATCTGAAGATTCTTTCTTGGGGTCCTAGAGGGCTGGGAAGAAGTATGACAGACGAGTGGTTAGGGAAACCATTTCAAGATACCAATTTAGTTAGGTGCATTTGGATGCTCACCTGAACTGAATTGTGATTCTTTCTATTCATCTCAGGGCTTGTTTGGTTTTTCAATTTCCCTTGTACATCAGTGTAAATAAGCCATTATTACTTTCATTGGTAATTACTGCATCCGTCCCAATGTGATGGTGACATGCACTTTTTTATCCATCTCCAATCCCGAGGGTAAAAAATGTGGGGCCCACTGTGATATATGTGATATATCCATCTCTATAGGGTTGCTTTGTTGTGCATTGTGATGTTGAGTCTTTTGGTAGTAAATTTTTTATGCATATAACATAAATTTATTTGATTTTATATTAATATTACTAATATGATTATATAGTCATGATGTAAAGTAAAAGACAAAATATAAAAACCATACTAATTAAACAATTAATGTTTTCTTTTTTGAAAAATTGCCCAAAAATGAGAAAAATGGAAAAAATGGCCCGAAAATATGCACACAATTAAAATTTGTATAAAAATAATAGATCCATGTTTAGAAAACATAGATGTACCAAATGTTTTAAATATCGTTATTGCATAATGTATCGGACCCTTGGGATACGAATACATATCAATTATCGCATGGGATATATCAGTTGTATCGTGTAATGTATCGTTGTTGTTGGGAGCATGGGAGCATTGAAACTTTAGGGATTGTTGAAAAAAACATCAATACATGCTTAGAAATCAAAATATTACAAAAAAAAGAGCACATAATAGGGGTTTCCTTTGTATGGGGTCCTAATATATGCATTGTCCAACTGAACTGATGCAAGTATATTCAAAGTTTTTTCATGTAATTTATAAACGTAAGAAGACACGTATGGAAACACAAGCAATACATTCAAAAGCAAAAGAGGTATCACCAAATTAGGTTATATATATGTTTGATTTTGTGTTTGGATACAAAGATTGCAGCTGATTCGGGAGAAATTGAGAAATTTTAAAATTTCCCAATTTTCCACAACTTGGCCCATCTCCCCCAAACCTTGAAATCGAAGCTTTAAATCCAGGATTTTTCATAGAAAACATGAAGAATCATAGATTTCTAACCATTTGATGCTGATTTAACGTGATTTACAACCATGGTGTGTAAAATAAGTAATCGTAAAGGCGAGTCGTTACGGGGTCGACTCGGCCGAGTAAAGGGCTGTTATGTAAAGGTGAAGCTCGAGTTGAGTTCAAGCCAAGTAATCGACATTTCAACACGTCGAACCGACTCGACTCGAAGGGTCGATTAATAAATATATTAAATATTAAATATTATATATATTATTAATATAAGTTTTAAGCCATAACGAGTCATCGAATGCACGCTTTACCTTTCCTTTCCCTTTATTCTCTTTTTCTAAAAATGACTCGACCACCAAGGCCATTACAACCATGATTTAACGGCCCATTACGCAAGAAATTCAAGATGGGTTTTTCTCAAATTTGTTAAAGCTTTAAAGAAATCCAATGATCGATTTAGAGCCCTAATAGTCCATTAGTTCTTATAGGTTTCCTCATCCGATTCAAGCTTTGTTTGGTTTTTTCATCGGGTTTTGTTTTGATTCTCTTAAGATTTTTGAATTTTTCTTCAATGGAAGAAGATCAATACCAATTTTTCAAAAGGTAAACTTATTTCGAATTTCAACACGACAAAAAAAGAGGCCATAACGGTCTTTACAAGCCAAGCCAAGCTTGGCCCACCTCGACTCGACTCGGCTCGATGCCCACCTCTAGTTACACGTTACGGGGTCGTAAAGGCCATAACGGTCATTACGGAAAAAATGACTCGTAAAGGCCATTACAACCATGTAACGGCCCATTACGCTACAAGTCATTAGTCCATTATGGAATACCGCTTTTTGTTTACAATAAAAAAAAAAAAAGATTGAAAATCGAAAATGCTCACTAGATCGAATAGGTGAGATATATTGGCACTACCTATGCGTTTCGTATTGCATAGGTGGGATACAAGACATATCGTGGGATATATCGGCCGATTGTCGATATTTAAAACGTTGGATGTACCTAATATATCAATTGTAAATGAATTTGGAAAAAATAATTTTTTAAAGAAAATTGCTTGAGAAAGGACAAAAATGGCTTGAAAATACAGACATAATTGAAATCAATCACATTGATGGTATATCTATATTCAAGATACATGGATTTACCTAGATCTATTATTCCCCTAAACTAATTTTGGAAAAAAATAAAAAAAATTCAGAAAATTGTCCAAAAATGGCTAAAAGTGACTCATTGATACACACATAATGGAAATCTAGCACATAGATGGTAGATCTATGTTAAAAAAAAGCATAGATCTACCTACATCTATCATTCCCTAAACTAATTTTGGTAATAAAAAAAAAAAAAAAAAAAACCTTTTTTCAGAAAATTGCCCAAAAATGGCTAGAAGGGACCCAATGAAATGTTAATAAAAAAGGGCAAAAAATGGCCCAAAAAATACATTTCTAATTAAAATCTAGCAGTCAATGGTAGATCTATGATGAAGAAAACATAGATTTAACTAAATCTACCATTCCCCTAAACTTATTTTGGAAAAACAGAAAAATAAAAAAATTCAGAAAATGCCCAAAAAATTGGCTCTAAAGTACAAAAGAAAAGTTGTCAAAGACTTATGTAAGGAAAGTATTATACATATATAGTAGTAACATTGTCTTCAAACATCATCACAAGAATTATTCGAGTTTTTATTTTATTTTTTAAAGTAAGAAAATTGGTAAATTTTTTGAAAGAACTAATGAAATCGAGAGAAAATGCAAATATCCCCAAATTGCTTACAAATCAAGAATGATTTGATCGATTTGGGGTTATTATGTTGATTCAACTTAATTACAACAATATTAAACAAAAGAAGTTGCTTTTTTACCCATTTTTTAATTTTTCCTAAATCGGTCACCAGACGTTCGATCCTTCAATTTGAGCTCAAGTCCCTTTTTTGATCTTTGAAACAAGTATAGATGTGGTAAAAAATTGGCATAAAAGAATCCCTAAGCAAGAAAAATCAAAAGAAGAACGAAAAGAGGAAAGGAGTGAAAAACATGACTTTCATGTGACATTTATATGCATATTAGCTGCGACTGATATGCCGTCTAAATATCAGTGTCGGGTTTGATACGAACATGTATTGGTATCGTATATGTCGATATGGATACTATATGGCCATGTTGGTTGATACGATACTGAATTGCAAACCATGAATGCTGCATATCATAGAAAAAAGTGCACACATACATGAGACAACAAAGGCAAAATGCATAGATTCCTCTCGATAAAGTGTTAGCGGGAGCAACACTTGGGCAAACAATTCTTGTAATTAAAGAAGAGTAATGGTGAGTCGGCAGCAGGGGCAAAGCCTTGTCTTGTATGCAAAGGTTGCTTTTGGTAAAAGGATGCTTGAACTCTAGACAAACGACATTGTTAAGGTGATAGGAGCAGAAGAGGAGGTCCCGACTTTAGAAAGATGGGTATGGAAGAATCCCGTGGCAGGGAGAAAGGAGATCTGCATTGACGCATCTATGGTGGAGAAAGGGAAATCCTGGCTCCAATGGTCTATCGTGGCATTGACAAAGCAAGGGGCTCTACTCTCGCAGACGAGGGTCTGCTTAAAGGCCTTTTGGAACTTGGACGATTGGGAATACAAGATCAAACTGCTCTCGGCCACAAATCTGTGGATCTCGGTGAAACCAGGGATTAATATCAATAAAATGATCATGGCAACTGTGATGTTCAATGACGATCCAATTGTATCAATTTGAAGGTGGGAGGACGAATCTCCACTTGGATGTGAGATTAGATGGTTTCTGATTTGGGGGATACCAATTGAATTGTGGAACAAAGAATTCTTGTTGTTCTTAGAGGATGTATAAGTGAGGTTATGGCCATCGATGAAGTGATTGAAGTCAGGGAGGAAATCAATGCTACTTGGTTGTGTATCAGAAGAAAAAGAGCAACGTTGACACTGGAATTCATTCATCCTAGGGTGGGAGAGATCTCTCTTTGGATGAAAGTGGAAAAGGAAGCTTCACGGGGCTTGCTATGCAGGTACGAGGAGTGGAGCCGCAGAGAAGGCATCTGTCGGGATTGCAGGAATGATGGAGCACTGAAAGGAGAGGCGATGTTGTGTGCATACCAGATGAACGGGGATAGAGAGATGGGACAAGTGGAGCGTTCTCGACCATCGGGAGAGATTAGATGTTCTGTGAGAGTATCGATTGAGGCTATTATAGAGAATGCTAGTGTATTATGTATGTGGTTAGTGACCCTATATGTGGTTAGTGGCCCTTTTAGTGTAAGTGCATGTGCACACTTCCCTTTTCTCCCGCGGCGTACTATATGCTCTATTATAATAAAATATTATGTGTTAAGGCAAGCAAGCCTAACACAACACCTTTCCCAAACTCTCCTCCTTCTCACTTAATCGTCTCCTCCTTTCTTCACATTATTATCATCAAATCATTCACTACTTGATATCAGAGCTTAGATCCAGGCATTCCACGTCCAACAGATTGAGAGGTCACACATCACCTTGTTGATGTCAGCGTTGTACTGACACATGGACTTTGTTTGAGCTAAAAGTTTAGGGGTTTGATAGATCTTGATTTTAGAAGATTTGTCATGATTTTTTCAGAATTTTTTGGACCTCCTTTCATGGTATTTTGGGCGAAATAGAGAAATTCAAAATTCGGGCCCATCTTCCGTTTTTCTTCGATATACCTTAAATCGGTAAGCTTTTCTTTGGTTTCTTTGCTCAATATGGACCGAAATCTTCCTTCCAAGTTACCCATGGAAGATTTTTTTTTTTTACTCAAGATTCATGTTCGAGAGGTTTTTAACCTCAAACAGATGTGCAGCTGGGCTGTTTTTCACTTGGTTGGGCCTTTTTTGACTGAGTTTCATGGTATTTTTTCACTTGTTGGGTTTTTTTATTATCTTGAGTTTCATGGTATTTTGGATGAGTGCTATTTGTTTGAGGTTTATCTTTTATTATCTTGAAGGATTGAGTGAGATAGAGTTGTTTGAATCAATCCTTCTTGATGTAGGTTTATCTCTCTTGGACTCTCCTATGGCTGACAAAGGGCCCTCATCTCTTGTCATAGGCTCGCTTGAATCCAACCCCTTGCAGATTACCTCCACTAAGTTGAATGGTGACAACTATCTTCAATGGGCACAATCTGTAAAAGTATTCTTAGGAGCCCATGAGAAGTTGTCGTATATTTTGGATGATCCCTCAAGCTCTACAGATGTTACTTATGTTACTTACAAGTCTTGGACAAAGGAGAATTATCAAGTTATTGCATGGTTGTTGAATTGTATGGATTCCTCAATTAGTCACTCAGTGATGTTTTTATCCTCGGCTAAAGGCATTTGGGATACGCTTCACGATATGTTATCGGAATCTCGTCAAAAAATATTTTCACATGGGTATTCATATGAGCTGTGTTCAAGAAATTGTCATTTGGGTGCCATTTAATATTTTTTTAATGCTTTTTTTTCAAAATTAGAAAAATCAAATTTTAATGATTGTTTTTTTGTTTTAATCATGCCATATGATGTGATCATTAAAAGATTACTATTCGACGCTAAAATTGAAAAATCAATTTTTAATGGGTATGTGGGATGAGTTGGATATGTAGAACATATTAATGTGCATTTTGCCTCTTCCTTCCAAATGTAAAGAGGATCATGAACATGCCCATAAGCAAATAATTTTTTTCTGGATGATGCTCGTATCATCCTCAAAAATAGTTGCAAACACCTAGCTAGGTTGAATTTCGATTATCTTTATGTTCGAGATCATGTTGTTATGCAGGATCCTCTTCTCTCCATTGAGTGGACCGTTACACCACCATAACATGTTCCAATTTATAAATTATGCATATGTGTAGAATATTAGCGTGTCACTATCTCTACACTTTCTTCTCATTCATTTGTGCCACCCGAGTGTTCGGCACATCTTGCTGGCAATCAGTCCTCTCTTGGCCTTCGGGTACCGTCCTTGAGTTCAGGGCACATTTTTTATTTTTGTGGTCGTGGTAGAGGCCGTGAGGGAGATCGTAGTCATGGCGGTTGTAGTCTTCGTGGTTGTGGCGGACGTGGACGAGGACGTGATGGTTCTCGCATTTGTTCACATTGTGGTGGAACTAATCACACCGTTGATTATTGCTGGTAGATATATGGTCGTCCTACGTATGCCGCTGCTTCTGTTGCATCCACAGTTGCTCCTGAGACAGTCTTCCACGCTGATAGCTGAGCAGTCTATTTTAGGGGAGTCTCTTATCATTTCTCGGGCTGCATATGATGCCCTTATGCGGCTTCACATTCGTGACATTCCTGAGCCATCTCACGTAGCTTCGGCCCAGTCAGGTACTGCTCTTCTTGCATCATCCTCTCCTATCTCCTGGGTCATAGACTCTGGAGCTTCTTTCCATATGACTGGTAAGTCTTAATTCTTTTTTTCTTATTCTCCTTCTCTTCACACTTAGTATGTCACAATCGCAGATGGAACCCAAACTCCCATCTCTGGGATTGGTTCCATCACTCTTTCTTCTTCCTTGTCTCTATCCTTAGTCTTACATGTGTCTTGTTTTCCATTAAACTTATAGTCTGTTAGCTCTCTTACGAAATCATTAAATTGTTCCATTACCTTCTTCCCTTCTTATTGTTTGTTTTAGGACTTACAGACGAAGAGAGTGATTGGTGGGGGTATGAGCGAGGAGGTGTTTATCTTCTCGATGATACACCCGTTGCCGCTTCTAGTACCCTTTGTCTGGATCGAGAGTCCATGACTCAGTGGCATTACTGCTGAAGCCACCCATCAATAGTTAGATTGAGAATTTTGTTTCCCTCCTTTGTCACTAAACCGTTATGCTGTGATATTTGTGAATTGTCTAAACATCATCGTGCTATGTTTCCTCCTAGCTCTTTTGGGAGGAAATCTCAACCTTTTCTTCTGGTTCACTCGGATGTCTGGGGACCAGCTCCGGTTACCTCCACTTTTGGATTTAGATATTTTGTTACCTTTATCCATTATTTGGATTTAGATATTTTGTTACCTTTATTAATGACCCTCCATTCTGATAATGGGGGGAATACATGTCTACTGCCTTTCTGTCCATCTTGCAGGAACATGGTATTTTGTCTAGGACGTCGTGTGCTTGCACACCTCAACAAAATAGTATTGCAGAACGAAAGAATCGTCATCTTCTTGAAGTTGCTTGCACCCTTCTACTTGATATGCATTCACCTAAACATTTTTGGGGTGATGCTCTTCTAACTGCTACTTTTCTTATTAATCGTATACCCTCACATATCCTGTCTTACAAATCTTCATTTACTATATTGGATCCTCATGATAATCCGTTTCCTCTACAACCTAAAGTTTTTGGTTGCACATGCTTTGTTCAAATTTTGGATGGAAGTAATGATAAAATTAGCCCTAAGGCAATTAAATGTGTCTTTCTAGGGTATACTCGGAGTCAGAAAGGGTATAAATGTTTTGACCAATTGACTTGCAAGAAATATGTTTCTGCCGATGTAACCTTCTTTGGTGATATTTATTTTTTCTTAGCTCTAGGCCGATCCCTCTGTGATCCTCTTGCGAGTTAGGGGGAGTATTACTCTTATCCTCTTCCTCTTTTCACTAGTGATCATGGGAAAACTCCTCTCCCCTCCATTCGGCATCCTGTTGGTGATTTGGGTGAGCCTAGCCTCTGTGGGTGTATCATCGTCGAGATAAATCTTCACATGCTCAGCCATCCACCTTTCCGCTCACTTTGGATGTTGGCTTAGGTGACTCTCCTACCTCGAGTTTAGATCTCCCCATTGCCTTGCGCAAAGGGTCATGATCTTGTACTCAACACCCCATTAGTAATTTCGTTTCATATGATTATCTTTCACCGTTTTTTCAGTCGTTTGCAGCTTCCCTTTCATCATAGACTATTCCTCGATCTCTCTCACATGCTCTTCATAGTCTTGACTGGACGAAGACGATGATACAAGAAATGTCTGCTCTTGAGAAGAATCATACTTGGGACATTGTGCCACTTCCTTTAGGCCACAAACTTGTTGGATGTTGATGGGTTTATACGATCAAGTTTCTTTCAGACGGCTTCATCGATCGCTATAAAGCCCGTCTTGTTGCTAAGGATTACACACAGACTCATGGTGTGGATTACTTCGAGACATTCTCTCTGATGGCTAAGCTTAATTTAATTTGCATTGTGATCTCCTTGGCCGTTAATTTATCGTGGCTCCTGTTTCAACTTGATGTTAAGAATGCATTTCTCCATGGGGAGAGGAAGTTTACATGCATCAACCTCCTGACTTTGTTGCTTCTTACAACCCTGCACTTGTATGTCTGTTGAAGAAGGCTCTTTATGGACTCAAACAATCCCCACGTGCATGGTTCGAAAAATTTAGTCAGGCTCTCTTGGAGTTCGGCTTTGTTCGTAGTCCTGCCAATCATTCTCTCTTTATATATCGTCGATCGACAGGCATCACGGTTCTCATTGTCTATGTGGATGATATTGTTCTGTCCGGTAGTGATTCTGCTGGAATGAGGGAGGTCAAAGAATTTTTGAAGACCAAGTTTGAGATCAAGGATCTTGGTCTCTTCTTCTTCTCTCTCAATCTTCTCCTCTTTTCTTCACATTATTATCATTAAATCATTCTCTACCGCTATGACACCTTGCAATTACATTTTAGATGACAAAGATTCATCTTTCGTGTGAGCTTTATCAACACATGTGGCAGATTTGAATCTATTTGAAATAATGGGGTCAGTTTGGAGTTAACTTTGGTATGAAGCTACGTCCCTCCCCTTGGCTTAGGGACAATGGTGGCTATGTAGCAGGGCGTGGTCTTGGCCTAGACCCAAACCTCTATTCATGGTAACGAGTTGGTGATGTGTGGCCTCAGTGAGGCAACTTTACATTCTCTTAAAGAAACAGATGTCCCCTCCTTAGCGTAGAAAGAGCAATGTGGAAAGGTAAGTGGGCCCTTAGGGTCAGAGGCTCCATCTTCTCCTGCTACATGTCAAGACAAGCATGACTCTAATGAGGGATGGTGCGCCACAATCTTCAACGTGTGTTTATTCCTTGATAGTAGTTCCAAGACGTGTTAATGGCACCACACAAGAAGTAGCCTTTGCACATGACTCACCTCTCGATATTACTCTTCTTCGCTTAGGTAAGAAACTATTTCTCCCCTATAACAAAGGAGGCTTGCATGAGGTTCTCTTTAGACAAAATTCTCTACCTTACTCTTCTTCTCTAAGGGCGACAGAGAATGTTGACCACTTCGATCAGAATCCTCCATAAATGGTGAGGGATGTGACTCCACCCCAATGTGAAAAAGAACTTTATTTGACAAGGTTTGGTCTTAAAGAAGAACATTTGACGTTGGCCCTACCACAAGAAGAATCCTCAGGAATCAGGGAAGGGGGTTCCTTGGGGGATGAAGTTATGGAGATGTTGGATGTAACCCCGTTACAAGCTGCAATGGAAAGAGGGTAGGCCAATGGTTATTATTATTATTTTATTTTTTACGCATGTTAGAGAGGCTATGTTAATTGTAGGTGAATCAATCGACAAAGGCCTGTTGGATGAGGAGCTCGATTGGATGAAAGATGCCATTGGGGGGGGGGGGGGGGGGTTGGAATGCGATTGCATTGATCCAATTTATTGAATAGAGAGGTGCTTCAGTCATCAAACACTCTCAGAGGCGCAATCTAAGAAGTCAAAGGGAATTGATTAGGCTGCCTTCTACGATCAACTACGAGGCTAGGAGCAGGTAGCAGGTCCAGCGAAGGGTAGAAGGGAGAGGTTCGTTTTCCAATTAGTATTCTCAGTTGGAACGTGAGGGGATTGGGGTGTAGGTAAAAATGACTCCAAATCAAGGCAATTTTCAAGAAATCCAAAGCCCAAATAATTATAATTCAAGAAACCAAGCTCTTGTTATTTGTTTGGTCTGATCTCAATTATATATTTGAGGCTAAAAGTCAAAGGTTTTTGTTTCTCTAGATGCTTAAGGTTCCTCGAGAGGTATCCTGGAGGCATGGAACGTGGATATCTGGAAGAAAGAGGAACATTGGTGCGGTTAGTATTCCATTTCAATAGTTTTGGTTAAAGTTTCTACTGGTTTTAGATGGCTCTTCTCGAGGGTGTACGATTTGTGTAAATAAGATCAAAGGGCTGATTTTTGGGAAGAGATGATGATGATTCCAGCAAAATGGGGTCTCTCATGGTGTACAGGAGGGGATTTTAACATCTCTCGGTTCACATATGGACTATCTCCAGCTTCTTGCTTAACTAGATGCATGAAAGAATTTGCTTAGTGGCTTCAGAGATTCGACTTGGTGGACATTTCTATGTCGGGGGCTAAGTCCCCATTTTATCAATAATAGACAAATTCCTTACTTCCCCAAAATGGATGGACATATTACCAATTGTTTAGGTTTCTGGAATGCCTAAACCTATTTTAGATCATAGATCCATTCTTCTTCAAGTGTAGGCAGAAAGCTAGGGCTCAAAGCCCTTTAGGTTTAAATTGGCATGGTTGGAGACAAAGGGCTTTACTGATTTGGTCGAGAATTGGTGGAGGTCTCCATGGGCCCGTTTGGGAGCTTGGATTTGGAATGCATTGGAATCCAAATCACAATTACATTGAAATCACAGTGATTCTGAATCCTCATCTGTGTTTTGTATAAATACATCGGAATCCAAATCTTCCGTTTTGGAACGTATATTTGGAGGGCATTGGAATTCTTTAGTATATGCACAGGGCTTAGATTTGATTAATTAAATCAACTTTATATACCAAATTAGTATATGTATGTGATATTTAATAGAATGATTGTAATAAGCCCATTAAAATATATACGTTGGCAAAATAAAAGAGGAAATTCCAAGCCTTAGGTGGGCCACAAATGCAAGGATCGCAAACAAGCGACTCATCAATATCTTTTAACTATCCATTTAGATGTCCAACATTTAGATGGTTTAGATCATTCTATTGATTTGATTTTATTGTTGCAGCCAATAATTGGATTGTTTTGGGGTATCATCAACCTGCCATGTGTCCAGTAGATTAGTAGCTAGAGACACTTTTGTGACGTGTGCGACTCTCTTGCCCTTAAACGTAAGGCAACAAAGGCATTTCCTTTGGATTATGATGGAATCTCAACATTTTGTTGAGATTTCAAAACACACTAAAATGGTGGATTTGAAATGCCTCCGATTCCATTTACCTCCAAAGCCAAGGCTACCAAATGCAAAAGGCAGCTATTTGGATTTGAAATACACTCATTTACCACCAAATCCAAGTTCCAAACGGGGTGTATAGGTGAATGGGACAGCTGAATCTAGGCTTCATATAAAAATGAAGCTTCTAGAGGACAAATTGAAGACTTGGAATAGGGATGTTTTTGGGGCTAAAGAGGTTGAGATGGATACAATTTTGGATGAGCTTCATGATCTAGATTTGAAGGAAGAAGAGGGTTATGTGATCCACGCTCTGCCCTTTCGACTGAGTACGAGAAGCTTCTAGGAATGGAGGAAATTAAATAGAGGTAAAGATCATGGGCTCTTTGGCTGAAGGAGGGTGACAAGAATACAAGGTTCTTTCAAGGCATGGCATCTGCTAGGGCTCGATCTAACCTCTGACGGTGGATGGATCTCGATTTGACAAGAAGAAACAAGTGTGCATCGCAATAGTGGACTATTATCAAAAGCTCTTATCCAAAAAAGACTTGGTTCGGCCGAGGTGTCTACCTTCATTTTGAATGCATATCGGAAGACTTGGCTGAGTGGTTAAAAAGGCCAACATTTGAGTTTGAGGTCAAAGAGGCAATTGACATTCTGTGAAGAGACAAAGCCTCAGGTCTCGATGGCTACCCCATGACATTCTTTCAGGTTTTTTGGAATGTCATGAAGGAGGATGTAATGGATTTTATTTTCAAATTTTCCAAAAATGGGAGGATACCTCGAGAATTAAGAGCATCTTTTATTGATTTAATCCCCAAGGTGGAAGGAGCAGAAGGCCTTAAAGATTTTAGGCTGATAAGCCTTATAGGGAGTTCGTACAAGATTTTGGTGAAGGTGCTTGCTTTGAGATTCAAAGGAGTCTTGGGAAGCATTATTTCTATAAATCAGGGGGCCTTTGTGGGAGAGAGACAATTCCTTGATACAGCGCTTATAGCTCACGAGTGCATTGACTCCCTCTTCAAGGAGAAGAAGTCAGGCATTATTTGCAAGTTGGCTTTTGAAAGCCTATGACCATGTTAACTATGCCTTCTTAGACTATACATTGGGTAGATTTGGTTGCAAAGTAAGAATGGAAGAAATGGATGTAGATTTGTATCTCTTTGCCTTCATTTTCAGTGCTTGTGAATGTTTCCCCCAAAGGCTTCTTCAAGTCTTCTAAAGGCCTTAGGTAGGGGGACCCTCTCTCTTCATACTTGTTTCTTCTGAAAGGGGAATCTTTTAGTCGAATGCTTGCCAAAGCCCAAGAGGAAGACCTTATTAGGGGTTTAGGGTGGCCAATATAGGAAGCATGATTTCTCATTTGCAGTTTGCAGATGACACGATCATCTTTTGTGAAGCAGAGGTTCCAATGATAAAGGACTTGTGGAAAGTGGTGATTTGCTTTGAGGCAATTTCAGGCTTGAAGATTAATAGGGCGAAAAGCGAAATGTTGGGGATTAATCTCTTTAAACTTGAGGTGTTTGCGTCATACTTAAGGTGTAGGGCGGGTTCATTCCCATCCACGTACGTGGGTCTCCCGTTGTGCATTGGCAAACCAGCCATTCACCTATGGGATAGGGTGATTGAAAGAGTTGAATAGAATCTCTCAAAGTGGAAAAGTCGTTGCATCTCCTTAGGGGGTAGATTAATCCTTATCATAACAACTTTTGCCAATATGCTAGTGTTTTTCATGTCATTGTTTAAGTGTCTGAAAGCAGTTCGGGAAAGGCTTAACAGACTCAGAAGGGATTTCCTTTGGAAGGGTTCTAAAGACACCAATAAGTTTTGCTTACTAAAATGGGAGGAAGTTTGCAAGCCAATGTCTCAAGGTGGGGCAGGTTTGAGGAGTCTCGGCGACATGAATTTGGCCCTTCTTGGTAAATGGCTGCGGAGGTTTGGAATGGAAGAAAGCTTTTGGCCCAAAGTGTTGCTTCTAAATATTGCTTGCGAGATGGTGGTTGGGAAACAAGGAGGTCCTCCATGTACAGAGTGTCGAACATCTAGAAAGCGGTTGTGTCAGTTAGGGATAAGTTTTGGCAAGGGATCTCTTTTGTCGTTGGGGACAGATCCAAAATCAAAATTTAGGAAGATGTTTGGTGCGGTGACTCTCCTCTTCACGTTGATTTTCCTAATTTGGCCCGTCTCGCTCTTACGGAAGATCTAAAAGTGATTGGCAACTACTCTGTCTGTGGCACTGCCATGGCTTGGGGTTCGCCTTGTAGATGGGGTCTCTTGGATGTGAGATTATTAGACTTTTGGACCGGCTACAAAACATTCATTCAACGGGGGTTGCTGATTCCATGATCTAGTCTGCACATAGTTTGGGTCAATTTTCAGTCAAATCCTAATACAATTTAATCAGGCCCGGCGATTCTCAATCTCAGGGGGGTCATGCATACCACTTCTGGTTCTATGGCATTCCGCCTAGGGCCACAACTTTCACCTGGTTGGTTGGAAGGAAATGTGTGCTTACGATTGATAATCTTCAAAAAAGATCAAACACATGTTGCTTGTGTTTGCAAGATGACGAGATGATTGACCATTTGTTTATCTTATGCCCTTTCAACCTCTCTGTGCAGTAGCATTTTCTGGTGGATTTTGATTTGACTTGGGTGATGTTGGGTTGGGTTAGAGATTTCCTTTGGGCATGGCACTGAGGCCACAGGAGGAGGAAATAAAGTTTCTTGGCTAATGGCACTTCCGGCTGTATGGTGGTCTTTATGCAGTGAGAGGAATAGGTGTCGCTTTAAAGACTCTTCTAGATTAGTTGAGGCAATAGTGAACTAAGTTGAAGGGTTGGCTTGGAAATTAGCTGGTTGTAAGGGGTAGTTTGGGTGTGGCCCTGTGTGGGTATTTTTTCTCTCGTTTTTGTATTCTTTTCATGTTTTGCTTGTTGCGTGCAGGCTTCCAATAAAATTCCATTAACCTTAGAAAAAAAACTGAGGACAAGAATTCACCCATATTTAGCCAAACTCAACCAATTTCCATACCAACTTGGTTAAGTCAACTCAGCGCGACTTAATGGAGTTTGATTTCAAGCCAGTGGAGATAACTGTCCAAACCATTGCAAATATGTTATATTGTTTTGTATGGCTTTGATGGTGCATCTAACAATCTAATCATTTTATCATTTGAAAGTAATTGTAACTTTGATGGCATTGAAGACAGTTTCTGCTCACTACTTTTGAGGAAAACTTGCTACCATATCATTTTGATTGTCTAAAACAATAATTATGACAATGATAGGAATAAGAAGTAATAATCCAGGTTATATACCAACTTGGTTGAGTCATCTCAGCATGACTCCAGGGAGTTTGATTTCAAGCCGGTGGATGAGTGTCCAAATAATTTATGTTGTGTCTATGGCTTTGGCCTTGCTTCTAACCATCTTGATCAATTTATCATTTGAAAGTAGTTGTAACTTTGATGGCCATTGAAGACAGTCTTGGTTTACTACTTATGAGAAAAACTTGTTACAATGTCATTTTGATTGTCTAAATAATAATAATAATGGCAACGATAGTAATAATGCATTTCAACTTTGCCTTGTAGTGATTTCGCCAACCTATTACCAGCTCAGTGAAAGGAAGGTTGATGTTAGGTAGGAAGCCTGTTGTCGAATTGTGACCAAGCATTCATGAGAATTCCTGTTTAAATAGGATTTTTGAAGCCAACCCCAGATAACCAGGACATGGTTATGATGATGATAGTGATGATTATAGTTCTATTGCATGTTATAACCAGAGGCATCGCTTTAATGCATATAAATGTTTTCTCTTAAAAAAATTTTGAAACTCTTATTATTATTATTATTCTTTGTGTAATTTCTTATCCTATCCCAATTTTCATCTATTTCTGTTTTTAATTATGTTTGATCAAAATTTACGAAAATTTCTCAAGTCACTAGGTTGACTAGTCTGAGTAACAAAATTTGGCCAGCTAATTTGTGTCCAAATATCAAGTTGTCTAACCAGTTTCCATGTTGAACATCTTTGGATTATGCTAACTGACACAAATCTGGGAATTAAAAAGCATGTTTCTGCTGCCCAATTTAATTTCTAGCAAGTATGCTTGAGGAACTCTGTTAATTTCTGACAAGTTGCAAGAGCTTATGATGAATGATGTTGTCTTGTGGACATAATATGTCTCACTTTCCATGTATGTGCATTAGTAGAGCCATAAAGAATATGGAATCCATGGTACTGGAGTATTTTGAAGTGGTGTTTGCAAGTGATCCATAGAAAAAAAGAAAAAGAAAAAAGAACATAGGTGTTTGAAAGTGTGGATTTCTCTATTATGTATTCATTCACATATAATGGCCAACTTATGGAAATTTTCAACTACTCAACTGTGATATTTCAGCAAACAATGGTCCTAAATGAAGAATTCAGTACAGTCACCCAAAGGATAGTTTCTAAGATTAACCACTTGTCAGCTAGTTAAACTTATCATTTACCATTTCTTTTTCATCTCTGTTTCCTTCAAGGTTTGTAAAAATACTAGTGTGTTCTATCGTGGGCTCACTCCGATGAATAGAGAAGAAAGGGTCCTAATGACATGTATGATCTGCTCTTGACTTTTTACCTGTTAGTCAATTGGTATAAAAGTTGATACATTGTTTGTTTCTGCTGCGTGTTATTCTAAACTATTCTTACTATTCTTATAGAATCAGTCCATCTGATGAGTAGTCCATAGAATTTTTTTTTTTTTTTTTGTTAAGCTGATCTGATTGCATTGCTGTAGATGTTAATGTAGTTGAGATGGTATCTTCTATTTTATCGTACCATGTTGATTCATCTTATCTACTTTCAGGTTATCCTTTTTTTCAGTAACACAGTTGACTTGTTGTTGCAGGTGAGACGTAGGGCTGTTGTTCCATCTCTTCACAAAAAATACTTGTCTGTGATAGTTGATAAGGTGTTCTGCAAATGTGCTGAGAGATTAGTGGAGAAGTTGAAGCCAGATGCCTTGAGTGGTGCAGCTGTGAACATGGAGGAAAGATTTTCTCAATTAACTTTAGATGTGATAGGTTTGTCATTGTTCAACTACAATTTCGATTCACTTACTTCAGATAGCCCCGTTATTGATGCAGTTTACACTGCACTAAAAGAGGCAGAGGCCCGTTCAACTGACATTCTGCCATATTGGAAGGCAGGTTTTTATGAAAATTCATTTCTTGTTTCCTTTGATCCCTGACATATTTGTCAAATTTTAAGAAGTCATAAACAAAAAGCTTTGGAGTTTACAACCTTGAGTGATTTTCATGTTTCTAGTTGACAAAGTAGATATTTTGGAGCTACATTGCCTAATTCTGGGTTATGGTATACACATTTACTAATGTTTTTAATCTCTATTAATTTTTCCTTCCTCATACGTTGATTCTCTATATATGGCCATGAAATTAATCAAATTATTCAGTTTTAGTTCTACATGTATGTTGTAGGAAGGCTTGTACATAATGGAGTGTAGAAGACTCTTGAGCACACTGACCCTTGTAATAATGTGTGGAGATCTTTGGAAGATTCTAGAGTTCTTTAGGTAATTTTAGCTAGACTTGTGCATTGTATTCTAGAAGTTTTAGGGGGTTTGTCTAATGAATGCCAAGTGTCATAATTAAGCCATTTGTATAGGATACTAGAAAGTTCCATGGTCTATATGTAGGTGAGCTCTCCTCATTTTGGACTTATTGCTCCAGATTCCTCAGGAACACCCCAAAAGTAATTACCTTCTTTTCTTGGTACATTGCAAGTTCTTTTCCATTCCCTATTGTGTTTCTTCAGTATCTAACCAAGTTCTTTGGCATAACATTCACTTGTGCACTTGGTAGCTTTGGGGCATTGTGTGAGTGCTGCATGGGTAAGGGGGCCACGGATATAACAAGTCTGTGACAATTATAAGAGCAAGTCAGTTTCATAGGTATCATGTTGGTGTTAGAGTTCATTATGATTAAGCATGCTGAGAGCCGCATTGAGTCCAAGCCTAGTAGGGCAAGTCCACTAACTCGTGGTCCATGGACTTTTTTGTCTTTGGAGAATCACATTGGTGGTCTGGGGCTTGCCATGATTGATGGAAAAGAGATGGGAACAGAGAATCCCTAATAAGAGCCTTCAAGATAGTCAAGAAGCTCAAAGAGTGAAATGAAGAATACTCATGGCCTAGCTGCCTAGGTGCCGGGATCCATGAGGCATTTGGAAAGGGAATCAAGGATCTTAGAGTCACAAACAGCTACATGTAACGGTCATCGTCTTGGAGAAGGTCACTGCCAATAGTGGGCCTACTCCAAGGGATGGCGCCAAACCATCCCTGATCTGCCTTCAATGACATATGGGATGCTAAGGAGTCGGAGAACTTGAAAATGAAGCAGTATTTCAAGGCTTCCTAGTTGCATGATGACAATGCTCCCAAATGTACCTCATTGGAGACACAATGCTTTGATGGAGTAGGAGATGGTGAAATTGGAAGGGGTCTTTGTACTATTCAAATATGTGGGAGGCCCTCAAGGAGTTGAAGTTGCAATTCCGTTATGAGAATGTGGGGCACTTGGTGGCATTTAGTCTTAAGAAAATTTGGCAAAAAAAGTCGTGGAACAGTTGACATAAAGGATAAACGAAGCGCTTCTTCATGGATGGACTTCAGCCATGGGCAGCGTAGTTACAGCAACAAGGTACTTTTCGTCACAAGGTTTAAAACCCATGAGCCAAAAGAGAGCTTGGGTTGCTCAATGTGTAAGGGAATGTGTGAGAATATCTGTCTTTTATACCATCAAGTACATGTGAATCCCCTCCTCCCCCCCCCCCCCCCCCCAAAAAAAAAAAAAAAAAAAAAAGAAAAAAGCTGTTACAGCGCTGTATTGGCTGATACGGGCTCTGCATTCTATTTCCCATCAAGCTTTCTGATACGTGAGTTAATACAGTTACATACTTTTTGCTAGTGGCCATTAGTGGTCCACCAGTGGCTGCCGGTGGTTGCCAATGGGAGTTGTTCATCTTAGGTGGTTGCTATAGCATCCATCGGTGGATGTTGGTGGCATGGAGAGTGGTCCCATGGACTGAAGGGCCGTTATATACTTTTTGCTAGTGGCCATTAGTGGTCCACTGGTGGCTGCTGGTTGCCAATGGGAGTTGCTCATCTGTAGGTGGTTGTTATGGCATCCATTGGTGGATGTTGGTGGCATGGAGAGTGGTCCCATGGACTGAAGGGCCAGTGGATGGGTCGATGATGTTTGGTAGGTGATGTAGACGGTACAATGTGGAAATGGTAGTGGTGAACCGGTGGTGGCATGAAGATAATTACAACAGAGACTAGAAGTCACCCAAAGGTGCACTCTAATACCATCACCGTGTTTGAACTTTAAATCCATGGTCACGATAACAAGAAAAGAGAAGGAGAGAGGAGAAGAAAAGAAACCAATGTATGAAGAAAAGAGAGGCCTTGTTATCTGTCATCCATCCAAACTTGATTTATATCATTCTAAACCCCAAACAACCTTAATATATCCTTTCCACGTTATATCATAGGTGTATAGGAGTGAAGAATAAAACACATAAAACAACACATTCTTGCTCATTCTCTTCCGCATGCGATGGTGACCGTAGAGCTGAGTGCCCACAAAGTAAGACCCTAAGTTAGTCCAAACCAGTAATGAAGGTGAGTAGCTAAGGATGGTGGTGGCGATTAGGTTGCTTAATGTGCTAGAGAGGCAATTGGTTTATCATCATCATCTAAGCTTTATCCCAATTAATTGGGGCTGACGGGTAATTGGTTGAGGGTAAACCACTTAGGAGGGAGTTGATGTACATGGACATGCACGTCAAAGGAAGCCCTCTCGAGCCATTGTGCACATGGGGGTATTATCTCTAATGAGGTGATGTGGGTAGATGGTGAAGGACTCTAGCATAATGAAGGTAGTCAACTTAGAAGCCAAGCCCATTCACATGGTCGGGAACTTTGAACTATGTATTGGTGGGTGGATTGGGAAGACAAGTTTCTCCACCATTCTAGTGAACATGTTTAAATTTATTGTAGGCATTTATTTTCAGCACAATTCAATCTTTTCCTTAGTATGGTTTGTGGTGCACATAGGGAAGGCCAAGGTTGCGACTATCTTTGCCTTATAGCTAATGAAGGGTTTCAAGAAGGGAGATACCACATGTGTAGTCTTTATTGGTAGTAAAAGGAGTGTGGTTGGGGAGCATATCCAAAAGAGAAAAAAGTCCTTGGAGTTTTCAAGGATGTCATGCCAAGGAAGTTGCTAAAGAAGCTACTACCATGGATGGAGATAAACTATCACATTAAGTTGGGTAGGGAGCAAAGCCACTTGCATTGGCCTCATACAAGATAACATCACTGATGCAGGGACATGTGATGACCTAACCCTAGATGCATGTATAATCAGGTTAAATAATATTCAAATAAATACACCAATAAACTAACTGTTTCCAATCAAAGGGATTCGGTAAATCTCAATACAAAGATGATGTTATTCTGTCAGGATCATGCCCCTTAGCATAAGATCACGTAAACAGTAAAAAGGGAGGACCTCGGCATATGAAGATATCCCAGATCTAGCATAAGTCAGTCCACGATTAAGCTTGGATCTGATTCTACTGACTAACCATCACTCTTTTCGTTCGAACTAGAAAGAGGATATCCAGAGAAGAATGAAAGGGGTGAAGGATGAGGGGTTCGAGATGAAGAAGGTATAGGTCCTTTTGTCATTAAAAGAAAAGGAGGATGATTCTTACCTTTTCCTGCACTTTGAAGATCTTAGAAAAAGGGAAACCTGAAATCGGGGTGGAATCCTCAATACCCAAAGGCCAATCTTGAAACCCTAATCTCTTGAATAAAGAGGAAGAAAAGAGGCGAATTTCTATTCATTCAATAATAATGAAAATAGAGTTTCTCACAACGTATATATAAGCTATGGAAAAAGTAAAAGTGCACTAAAGCCCCTGGAAATAAGAAAAATAACAAAAAGACAAAAAATAAAGAAAGTTGTAATAAAGCCCCTGAAACAAGAAAAAGAATAAAAAAGTTTAAAATTAAAACACCAGTGTGGTAGGGTATGAAATCTGACCCATGGATCTATGGTCGGGGTGCGGTCATGCCGCTCTTGGACTCGTAGCGCGTCAGAAAGTGGGCCCAATGGACCCATCATCCATCCACATCAACTCTTTCGCTCTGGTACTCTGTTGGCTATGCCTCCTCCTCTGGTACACTTTAAAGGGTGCACCACTGATGTTCGTATCAATCACTTAAGTTGGCAAAGTTGAGGAGACAACTCAAGCATCTTATTGCATATAGGCTAGATCACCATCCAAAGCACCATATGGAGCTCTAGTATTGTTACAAAAGCATGTTGGGAGCTCATGACTACACATCTAGTATCAGATGTTGAACCATGTGATTGTCAGCATTAAGTACCCTGCCCTTTCACAACAAACTTGTTTGACATTAGGAGCAAGGTGTTCCTTAATGGTAATGGTGGCCGTAACGGCCACCACTATTACCTTTACGATACAGGGCATAACGGCTGTTACGGACCCGTAACGGCCGTTACGGTCTCTCTTTTTTATTTTTTATTTATTGAAAACCCCCTCGAAAAACCAGTATCTAATCCGTAATGTTGATTAAAAAGTGTGAAAAACCTATGTCCCATAATAGACTATTACGGGGCTATTATGGCCTTTATAGGGGATGTAATGTGTCGCTAATGACAATTACGGGTCATTTTTTTCCATAACGGCCGTTACGACCTCGTAACGTGTAATGGTTGCCATTGTTACCTTTACGTAATGGCTTTTACGGCCTTTATGGCCTTTACGGCCTTTACGGCACACCTTGATTAGGAGGTGTACACTACTTTGAGCTGGATTCAGTTGTTCGAGGTACTAAAAAAAAGGTGTAGATCATGGAAGGAAATGAGTTCTAGATACTATGTCATGAGGTTTAGAGCATTCAAGTTTTCGTGATACCTTGGATTCCAACTCTCCTCCCATGTTCTTCACGCTTATGGAGAAGAAACTAGACTACTTAGATCTATTCGTGGTCATTTACTTGGATGGTATAGTGGTTGAAATGAACCTTAAAGCTTATAATTTTCTAAATTTAATGGTTAGAATCCATATAAAAGTGTAGTATATATACATTTCTCACGTCTATCTTGGAAGATTTTAGAAATCTTATCAAGCTTACAAAGAAGTTCTTAATCAAAGTAAATTATTTACTTCCTAGGAAGTGATAGGGACATCACGCGCACACGCACACGCACGACGCCCCCTACTCATGTATGCAAGGAGGAGGGCCTCACCGTCGATCTGGCTCGATGACGACGTCTAGGGAGGGCCTCCTACTTAGAAGACTGAGTTTTGGTTCGTTGGAGTGGGCCCGATAGTCAAGTAAAACCCATCATGGGTTCTCGTGATCGTGGCCCACTAGTCCAATTAATCTCATATTTTAGGTTTTGCTTATTATTGTTATTTAGAATATCATGGGCGGTTTAGATTATTTTGACTAGTTATTATTTTTGATTACTTTATTGCCAAGTAATAGGTTGCGCACATGACACGAGTTTTGGGGTATAGGGTTTTCTTATAGATAGGCACCTCTTGTAGTTCTTTTCCTCATTGAAGATTAATAAAAATTCCTGTGTTTTTCTACTCTGAGTTCTTGAGTTGTGGAAATCCAATTGGGTGCAAAGCCCTCCCTTCATCGAAGGGCTAACTACCGTGGTGCAAAGCCACATATATCCTGATTCGCCCATCTCCTATTACCCATTCTTCTCACATTCTACAACCACTCTTGCTTCGAATCTGTCAACTTTTGCAGCAGTTCTTCTCCCTACAACTGATTTTCAGAATCTGGCCTTGCAGGAGGGCTGAAACTTCGGTAGAGCACCACGCACAAACCGCGCATCCGATCGACATGAAACTTAGGGGTTTTGAAGCCCTCCACTGGCCGACCAGAGCTAAGGAGGCGTTTTCCGCATTTGGGGCCCTTTCGCACGTGCGGTTAGGCCCTTGCGCACGTGCGTTAGGCCTGGCCCGCTGTCCGCGCTCGTGGATTGTCGCCAAGTTCAGAATTTCTGCCTATTTTATCTCTCTCATACCTATTTTCCATAACCCAAACCCTAGATTGCATTATTTTCAATTTATTTGCCCCTTTTCTAATCGTAGGGTTCTCTGAATTGAAACTGATGATCTCTTGGATTAAGGACTGATTATCGTGCATGTGTGGATGAGTTTTACCTCCCTTTGAGTATCGTTTGACTTATAATTTTTATTGATCCAGCCCTAACATGTGTAGGCCTGGACCCGCGCAGATTCCCCTTGCTTGAATGTTTAACCTTTTGTGTGGGATGTGGAAATTTTATGTGAATGTTTCGGAATTAATTTGATCTAAGGCCTGAGATCTTGCATATCATAGTTACTTTTCATGTCCTTATCAAATTTGGCATCAGAGCTTAGGGTTCTTATAGGGGAATGTATTACATGTTTAAGGTTAGTTTGTTTAAGTCCATCATGCATCCAGTTTCATCATATATAGCTGTTTAGAAGTCCGTAAATCCTGATATTAGTTGTTGAAATTTCCGTTATCAGGAAGTTAGCAAGTCGCATTGCTGTAACTTTCTGTTATCCCCTTATTTTGACAACTATATTGCTGGATTTTGGTAGCATTGTGTAGTTTCCCTCATATAGTGTCTCATAGGATCATTTAGTCGCATTTAGTTGCATATAGTCGTAGTAGAAGGTCCTTAGGTGGAGTTAGTAGTTGTATGCCCACATGTACAGGTCGTGGTTTTGGCTTGCACCCTATACTAAACATAGAGTAACTGTAAGAATCAGTGAACAAGTTAACCCGGTAGGTTGAGTCTTTGGGTAAGTGCTTGGAACAATGTATGGACCAACGCTTTGAGCAATTTAATTTGTGCATTACCCAACTAGAGACTTCCCTCGGGGCAAACTCCACCATTAGGGAAGATGCCCAATCTCAGGCAGATGGTTTGGAGGTTAGACCAAGGATTGGAGGTTGTCAAGGAATTGGCCATGGGCACGCACCCATGCCCCCACCCCGTGAGGGACATCATGATCAATATGACCCAGATGCGCAACTCCTTAAAGGAGTTAGAGTAGATGCCCCTACGTTTGACGGCCACTTGGACCCTAAAACCTTTTTTATATTGGTTGGCGGATATGAACCAATATTTTGAGTGGTACGACATGTCGGATGCTCATCGAGTCCGATTCGCCTAGATGAAGCTTGTGAGTCAAACAAAGAGATTTTGGGCAACGGTAGAGCGAAAGAAAGAAAGAGCGATGGAGCTCCCAATAGTCAATCGGGGAGAAATGAAGGAAACGCTTCAGGAGAAGTATCTCCCTTTCTCTTATCGCATACGGTTGATTGAGGAATGACAATCTCTTCGACAGGGTTCCATGAGTGTTGCTGAATATATTGAAAAGTTCGAAGAGTACTTGACCCGTTGCGAGGTTGATGAGAACCCCACACTACCCTTGCTCGTTTTAAAACGTGCCTCTGTCCTGACATTAGGAGAGAATTGCTCGCCAAAGACATAGACACTATTGAATAGTTGTATCAAGTAATGTTAGACATCGAGCAATACCTCAAGGCATCTGTGGGAAGGCGGTTTGACTTTCGCGATCCTAGTGCTAAGGCTAACTCCTCTGGGGCTAAACCTAATACTGGGTACCAAAACAAACCTTCCAACAGTTTTCAACCCAGGCCCAAAGATGGTAAGGGTAAAGAAATTGCCGGGTCTAGCTCGCGTGGAAGTGGGGCAATTATGTGTTTTAAGTGTCGGGGGTTTGGTCACTTTACCCACCAGTGCGGCACGAGAGAGGGCACCAAAGTATTCCTTATTGATGGGCAAGTAGAAGTAGTGCCCTTAGAGACTGACAGTGAAGAGGAAGAATATGAGCCCGTAGAGATCCCTATTGATGAGGAAGAGGGAGTGCAAGAGTCTGCAAATTGTGCGTTGCGTTTTGACTCAAGCCAAGAACACTGATAGCTAGCACCACAACACGATCTTCTATACTTATGCAAAATGTGGAGAAAAGAGTTGTAAGATGATCGTAGATAGTAGTAGTTGTGCCAATGTGGAATTGACTAGCACTGTGGGCTGTTTGGGCTTGAAGTTTGAAGCCCATCCTCAACCCTATAGAGTGTCCTGGGTTGATGAAACTTCCATTCCAGTTTCGCAACATTGTCTTGTTCCTATTCAGTTTGGATCTTATAAAGACACTCTGGTGTGATGTTGTTCACATGGATATTGGCCATATCATTTTGGGTAGACCGTGGCTCTATGACAGGGATGTTACTATATTTGGTCGTTCGAATGTATGTACATTCTGGTTCGAGGGCAAGAAGGTCAAGCTAAATCCACTGCTACCCAAGAACATGACTGGAAAGGAGTCCACACAAAGTGGTGCGAGCAGTTCAAAAGAATTGAAGGAGTCGAAGTCGAAGTCCAAACCACTCCATATTCTAAATGCTAAGGATTTTGAGCGAGAAACTGAGGCAGACTCGATGGTATACGCCCTTATGGCTAGGGAGAGTGTATCAGAGGCTAGCGTAGAGTTACCCACTGCGGCCGTTCAGGTAGTGCATGAGTTTCGTAATATCTTTCCTGATGATCTACCGAATGAGCTTCCCCCTATGAGGGATATACAACATGCCATTGATTTGATTCCTGGGGCAACTCTACCAAACCTCCCGCATTACAAAATGAACACAAAGGAGCACGTTGAGTTGAAGAGGCAGATTGACGAACTCCTAGAGAAGAGTTTCATTCGAGAGAGCATGAGCCCGTGTGCCGTGTTCGCCTTTCTTACACCTAAGAAGGATGGCACATGGAGGATGTGTGTTGATAGTAGGGCCATCAACAAAATCACAGTCAAGTATCGGTATCCCATACCGTGTCTTGATGACACGTTGGATATGATGGCCATTGCTACTATCTTCTCAAAGATTGACCTCAAAAGTGGTTATCACCAAATCCGTATACGCCCTGGTGATGAGTGAAAGACGGCCTTCAAGACGAATGATGAGCTATACGAGTGGCTAGTTATGCCTTTTGGGTTAACTAACGCTCCAAGCACCTTCATGCGTGTGATGACCCAAGTGTTGAGTCCCTTCATGGGGAAGTTTCTGGTCGTATACTTCGATGATATCTTGATTTATAGCATGACTAAGGAACAACACCTTAACCATTTGAGGCAAGTTTGTGGGATCCTTAGAGTCGAGAAATTGTATGCTAACCTAAAGAAGTGTGCATTTTTATTTAGTAGTGTTATCTTTTTAGGCTTTATTATGTCAGTTGAGGGTGTATCGGCAGATCCCGAGAAGGTCAAGGCCATAGTCAATTGGCCTGAACCCCGCAATATTTATGAGGTGCGCAACTTTCACGGCTTAGCCACCTTCTATAGGCGGTTCATTCGAGGTTTCAGTTCCATTATGGCTCCCATCACGGATTGTATAAAAAAAGGAGAGTTTCAATGGATAAAGGCAGCCTCAAAGGCCTTCAAGGAGATAAAGGTCAAGATGACCGAAGCTCCAGTTATGCGACTTCCGAATTTTTCAAAAGCTTTTGAAATTACATGTGACGCGTCAGGAGTCGGCATAGGAGTACTTAGTCAGGAAGGGCATCCTGTCGCCTTTTTTAGTGAGAAACTGAATGAGGTGAAGCAAAAATATTCCACCTATGACAAAAAGTTCTATGCGGTAGTGCAATCACCGTGCCATTGGCGTTATTACATAATGCCACAAGAATTAGTCTTATTCTCAGATCACGAGGTCTTGAGATATCTAAACTCTCAGAATAAATTAAACCCTAGGCACGCCAAGTGGGTTCAATTCCTTCAAGAGTACACTTTTGTACTTAAACACAAGGCCGGTGTAAAGAATAAGCCTGCCGACGCGTTGAGTCGTTGAGTCGCGTTACTCAATTCCATAAGTGTCGAAGTCATGGGCTTTGAGCGCATTAAAGAAGATTATTCTGAGTGTCCAGATTTTGGAGTTGTATACGTGTCGTTGTTAGAGAGTCCGCCAGGAGTTAGCAGTGAGTACTTGATTTTAGACGGGTATTTGTTTAGGAGTGACCGCTTGTGCATACCACGCACATCCCTCTGCAATTTTCTTGTCTGGGGAGTTACATTTAGGAGGGGTCGGGGGTCATTTCGGTCGAGACAAGACCATTGCCTTAGTGGAGGATAGGTTTCATTGGCGAAGCCCCAAGCGAGACGTGACCAGAATTATAGGGCGGTGTCGCACTTGTCAACTGGCAAAGCAAAAGAAACAAAATACAGGATTATACACACCTTTGCCAGTTCCATTCATCCCTTGGCAGGACATCAGTATGGATTTCGTGCTTCGACTCCCTAAGACTATTCGGAAACATGATTCCATATTTGTTGCCATGGACTGTTTTTTTAAAATGACCCACTTGATTCCTTTTTTTTCAGACCTCAGACACATCTCATGTTGCGAAGCTGTTCTTTAGTGAGGTCGTCAAACTGTATGGGTTACCAAAAACCATAGTGTCTGACTGTGACGCGCGATTCATGAGTTACTTTTAGAAGACACTATGGCACATGATGAATACTAGGCTCTAATTTTCGTCTGCCTACCACCCTCAGACCGATGGTTAGACTGAGGTGGTCAATAAGAGCCTAGGAAATTTGCTCAGATGTTTAGTAGGGGAGCACACCAGAACATGGGACACCGTACTACCTATAACCGAGTTTGCATTCAATAGTTTTGTCAATGGGTCCACAGGTCTAAGTTCTTTTGAAGTCGTTACTGGTTATAAGTCTAGGAAGCCTATTGATCTTGTCCCTATGTCACCGTCCCATAGGCCATCAGAGTCTGCAGAGTCCTTTGCGCATCACATTTATTCATTGCATCAAGAAATCAGGCGAAAGATCATTCCTAGTAATGAACATTACAAAATTTCTGCAGACCAGCATAAATGGTTCAAGGAATTCAATATTGGGGACTCTGTGATGGTCCGCATTAGGCCAAAGCGCTATTCTCGGGGGGCCGTTTGTAAATTACACGTGCGTAGCGCTGGACCCTTCAAAATTATAAAACAAAACAGCCTCAATGCATATGAGGTAGATCTTCCACCTTCCATGAGAATTAGTTCCACATTTAATGTGGATGATCTAGTTACTTTTCAGGGGACCGCCGATACTTTGTCCGGCCCTTCGACCACCAATCCTGATTCCCCAGATTTGTCCCTTGATCCATGGTCTCTTCCCGACCTTTCTTCCCAGCCTCTACCTCCCATATCTAACCTTCTCACACCCAGAGAGGAAATAGAGGATATTCTGGACCATCAGATAGTATCAACGTCGGACGTCGGGTTTTAGAAGTACCTGGTTAAATGGAAGTCACGCCTAACGTCAGACAACATGTGGCTCACTGAGGAGCTTCAGAGACTTGATCCTGACACCCTAGAGCTATTTAAGAGTTTTGTTTTGCTAGTGCCGAAATCTTCGCAGCCGGGGAGAGTTGATGGGGACATCGCGTGCACACGCACACGCACGCCACCCCCCTACGCACGTATTTGAGGAGGGCCCCATCGTCGATCTGGCTCAATGACGACGTCCAGGGAGGGCCTTCTGGTTAGAAGACTGAGTTTTGGTTCGTTGGAGTGGGCCCGATAGTCAAGTAAAGCCCATCATGAGTTCTCATGATCGTGGCCCACTAGTCCAATTAATATCATATTTTAGGTTTTGCTTATTATTGTTATTTAGAATATCATGGGCGGTTTAGGTTATTTTGATTAGTTATTATTTTTGATTACTTCATTGCCAAGTAATAGGTTGCGCACATGGCGCGAGTTTTGGGGTATAGGGTTTTCTTCTAAATAAGCACCCCTTGTAGTTCTTTTTCTCGTTGAAGATTAATAAAAATTCCTGCGTTTTTCTACTCCTCTGAGTTCTTGAGTTGTGGAAATTCAATTGGTTGCGAAGCCCTCCCTTCATCGAAGGGCTAACTACCGTGGTGCGAAGCCACATCTATCCCGATCCGCCCCTATCTCCTATCACCCATTCTTCTCACCTTCTACAACCATCCTCGTTTTGAATCCGTCATCTTTTGCAGCAGTTCTTCTCCCTATAGCCGATTTTCAGAATCTGGCCCTGCAGGAGGGCTGAAACTTCTGCGGAACACCACGCACAGAGCACACATCCGATCGACATGAAACTCGAGAGTTTTGAAGCCCTCCCCTGGCCGACCAGAGCTAAGGAGGCATTTTCCGCATTCGGGGCCCTCTCGTACGTGCGGCAGGCCTGGCCCGTTGTCCGGACGCGTGGATTGTTGACAGGTTCAGAATTTCCGCCTATTTTTCTCTCTCATACCTATTTTCCATAACCCTAACCTTAGATTGCATTATTTTCAATTTGTTTGCCCCTTTTCTAATCCTAGGGTTCTCTGACTTAAAACTAGTAACCTCTTGGATTAAGGACTGATTACTGTGCATGTGTGGATGAGTTTTACCTCCATTTGAGTATCGTTTGACTTATAATTTCTATCAATCCAGCCCTAAAATGTGTAGTCCTGGACCCACACAGATTCCCCTTGCTTGAATGTTTGAACTTTTGTGTGGGATGTGGAAATTTTATGTGAATGTTTCTGAATTAGTTTGATCTAAGGCCTGAGATCTTGCATATCATAGTTAATTTTCATGTCCTGCATCAGGAAGCTTCTAGATTATTGATTATGAGAATACCGTCTTAGAAATCTTATCAAGCTTATAAAGAAGTTCCTAATCAACGCAAAATATTTATTTCCTAGGAAGCTTCTAGATTATCGATTATGAGAATACCTTCTTAGAGATCTTATCAAGCTTACAAAGAAGTTCCTAATCAACGCAAAATATTTACTTCCTAGAAAGCTTCTAGATTATCGATTATGAGAATACCCTCTTAGGATAAATTACAAGAATATCCTTATAATACTTTAGTTCATGGTAGAGAGAAAAAAAGGTTGGAAATAGAATGGAAAAGAGGACATAATTGACTTGCCATCTTATTGATATATTGAACCTAAAACAGGATACAAAGGAGTGCGAAAGTACATATGGTAGCAGAGGAGTGAAGATTCGAGGTAGAAGATGAGAGAGAGAGAGAGAGAGAGAGAGAGAGAGAGAGAGAGAGAGAGAGAGAGAGAGAGAGAGAGAGAGAGAGATGAGGTTTTGAGAATGCGTGAGTTGTGTGTATTAGGGCAACCAACCCCACACACACCCTTTTTATTATAATACTAAAGTTACAATAAGGTACTTCACAGGAGCTCCAAACACGGTAAACATGCTGATGAGGACATCTGAGCACCATACCATAGGAGGAAGGTTGAGCCAGTCTCCTTATGGTTAGACGACCATTACATGGGGCCCACTTGACCTAATTCACATTTCTAGCCACGTCGAAGACCCCATGTGCATGTTCATTCATCTTTGAAGACCCCACACTAGGAAGATGCACGTGGGATGCATATAGGAGCTCGATGGATAAATCGGATGATTTAATTGGGTGGAGACAATGATCGGACCATTGGATCATCATCATCGGACATCTCGATCGTAGACCCCCATGGGTCACGAAATAGTTTAGTTGTTTAGATTGTTTACATGCTTATTATTTTTGGTATACCTTATATTTGTGTTGAGATTAGGGAGTTAGGAACAACTTTTAATTTATTAAGTATCTTTATGTTGAGAATCTTATATGAGAGCGTCTTTTTGTAAAAGGTCTTTTCTGAGAGTATAAAAGAAAAGGATGGGTGTGTGAAGCCCTAATGCCATTATTTTGAAAAAAAGCTCCGTGTTTTCTCTTCTTTATGTGATTTAGAGCTTGGGTGTGGTGTGATTCCATTCCCCATTCAATGGAGGTGCAGAGCTTCCATTTGTCATCTTCCTTCTCTCTTCCTTTCTATCCAAAAGAAGTATTTTTTCAAAAAATTCATCTCTCTTCTTCCCTTCCTATCCAAGACCATCCAAATAATTTTTTTCTTCAACTTTTCATCATCTAACTTTAACCCCAACAGAATCAACCATTGATGACCCAAAAACCCTAGCCAATGACCCACATGTGCGAGCCTCTAGGCTGACCGTATGGACAACCGCTCAATCCTTTGATTTCCCATTTTTTCCCCCCCCCCCATTGAAACCCATTGATTCCCCATCCATAACCCTACCCTAAACCCTAGATCCCCAATTTTCTATTTTCCCCAATTTTTAAAATCCTAATTCCAAAATCCCTAATTCCCATGAATCCTAATTTTCCAAATTTCAGATTTTTCTCTTCTTAAGCCTAATCATAAAACCTACAAATTTGTCCATTAACTGTAGAATGTGCCTATGCTAAATTGCTCCTTCCATCGGGCCTAGTTTTAATTGATTTATGTGATTTATTAACATGCGGGCATGCGATTTAAGTTGAATCAGATTTTATTTCCTATTGTTTACTTTTAATTTCTTGGTGGGTTAGCATTTTTTTTTTTAGTTGAATTACTTTATGGACCCTTTCATAATCTCCACATTGCATGCTAGCATTAAATCATGTGTCTTGCATCACATGCACACACAAAAACATATATAAAGGAACGTATAAAAGTACATCATCTACATCATCCCTGTAACTCTCTATACTCTTCCTCAAGTTGGAGCATAGATATTGATCATACCCAACTTGTTAGAGATGCGAAGAAGAGCATCCCCGCTAAGAGGTTTGGTAAGAACATCAACCAACTAGTCCCTGGAGCAAACGAAAGGAGTAGAAATTTCCTTCGTAGCAACTCTTTCTTGAATGAAATGATAGTCAATTTGAATGTGTTTCATGCGCTCATGGAACATCGGATTGCTAGTAATGTGTATGGAAGCCTGGTTGTCGTAATGCAAAGGAATGGGAGTTGAAGTAGGATTACCAAGTTCCTGTAAGAGGGTTCGAAGCCAAATAAGTTCACATGTCACATGAGCTATTCCCCAATACTTAGCCTCAACAGAAGATCGTGCCATGACGGACTGTTTCTTGCTCTTCCAAGTGACAAGGTTGCCACCTATGAACGTATAGTACCCAGACGTAGAACGTCGATCACGTGAACTTCTAGCACAGTTGGCATCAAAGTAATCAGACAGATGAAGATGGCCATGCGATTGAAAAAGTAAACCTTTGCTGGGGAGGACTTGAGATACCAGAAGATATGATATATTGTAGTCAAATGTGTGGTTCGAGGACGATGCATGAATTGACCTACAACCCCCACAACATACGAAAAAGCTAGCCGAGTAATAGTGAGATAGATGAGCCTGCCAACCCACCGCCGATACATCCTAGGATCAAAGAGAAGCTCACCATCATTAGTTAGCTATGGGGGGGGGGGTTTAATACGGAATAATAAATCAATTAAATGCAATAGCGCAAAGTATTGAATTCTTAATATCAAATAGTTTGTAGGATAACCTTTCACCTAAAAGTATTTAGGTAGGACAACCTTATTTCACGATGTCTTTGAAATCAAAATATCAAACTTTTCGCTAGAATAAATAAACCACAATATATGCACAAATAACAATACCCAATCACCACCAGTGTTCGAAATATCGATACTATCAGCCGATATTACCGGTATCGCAGCCCAGCGATACGAACCCTTTCGAAGAGACTAAAAAATTGAAAAAAATTTATAGAATACTTTGTATTGATTGATATATTGCATAATATTGCCAATTATCGTTCGATATCGTTTAATATCGTCCTAAATATCATGTGATATCAACGATACTATCATTTTATCAGGATTTTATTTATTTTTTCAATAAATTTGGTGTAACAACAACAGCTGAGCTAATATAGCCAACTCCGGGATTTTGGGACAACATCATTATCTGAAAAAAATGAAAAAAAAAAAAGAAGAGAAAAAATAAAAACTTTCAACAGGTAGATTTCGGTACCTGTAGAGGAGATCCCTGATCGAAGCTGCGTTTCATGGGCCATTAGAATTGAAGCGTTAGGTTAGCGCAAACAAAATCTCTGATTTGGGACGCAAAATCCGTCGAAATTTAGAGAAATCGGGAAATCGGGAGAGATTTGGGTGAAATCCGACCAATCCTCCGTGAAATCCGGAGAATTCCTCGACAAAAAAAAAAATAAAAAATCAAAGATTTGGGAGAGATCTGGAACCCTCTCTGCTTCGAAAAAAAAGGGCCTCGAGTCCCTTTTACGGGAAGCGGATGGGCTGGTGTACCACACACCACAGACTTGGATGGTGTGTTGACGTCACCAAGTTCTGTGGGTCCCATCATGAGGTATATGTTATATCCAAACCGTTAGTCCATTTGGAATACTCGTCGTAAGGCTTGAGTCGAAAAATAAGACAGATAAAAGGATCAACCACACTGAAAAAGGTAGCGGGAGATTGAACGTCTACCATTGAAACCCTTTTGGGGGTCACAGAAGCTTTGGATCAATATGCTATTTGTTTTTCCTCTTCATCTAGGTCTTTGTGACCTCGTGAACAGATTGGATGGAAAATAAATGTCATGGTGGGCCCTACAAATATTTTAATAGAGAGAATCATTGTCTCATTGCTATTTGTGGTGTGGTCCACTTGAGCTTTGGATATGACTCATTTTTGGGCTCATAATCTAAAATAATCTCTCCAAATGGATGAACGGTGTGGATATAATAAATACATTATTGTGGGGCCCATGTAACTTTGATCTCCTTTTAACTGTTTGTACAACCCGAGCTCGCTGGAGCGTCAACGTTCATCTTTGCATGACACGTACCCACACCAGTCAGGTCGCTGGTGTGTGGTACACCAGCCAATCCACACGGTTCCATCCATTTTCAGAGGTCATTTTAGGGCATGAGCCCAAAAATGAGACAGATGTAAAGCTCAAGTGTACCACACCACAAGAAACCATGATGGCAATGATATTCACTATTAAAGCTTCTTAGAGCCCACTGTGAGGTTTATTTGTCATTCAATCCACTCATAATGTTTGACAAACCTGGATAAGAAAACATAATTCCCAACACCTGCATTTCATCCATCATAGCCAAGGTCCAATTGAGACTACTCATAGCTTCCTTCAAGTTGCGCGGGGTAACATTGGAGGATATGGAAGCTGCAAAAGACTAGAATGAAGCTGAAAGATGGTGGTATGAAACAAAATTGGTAATATGATGCTTAGTGCATGAGCGTGGAGGCTTGCGTGAGGCAATAGTAAGATCATCATCATGAGGTAAAGTGTTTAGACCTGAGCCACCAATAAAAGCGGATGAGAGTAGGGGCAGCTGAGTAGTGGAGGTTTTAGTCTGTCGATGATACACAAGAATGGGTTTTGAGGTAGACGGAGTGGGAGCATCATCAAGACGAGACATGATGGGGCATGAAGGAAGATTGCATATGCTCCCCTTGACTCAAAAGAGGACTATGTAAAGATCTCCCTTTATAAGAGAAGTATGAAATGTCTTCAAATAATGTCACATCGACAGATACATCCCTCTTACCGGTCCGGTGGTCATAACATTTGTACCCCTTTTATGACCTAGAGTAACCTAAGAAGACACACTTTGTGGCCTGTGGACTTAACTTGTTAGTAGTGCCATCGAGAATTTTAACAATGCATGTGCATCTAAAAACTTTAAGGGGTAAAGGGAATGGTTTATTGTGTGGATGCAAAATTTCAAATGAAGACTTGTGAGACAACATTCGAGATGGAATACAATTAATTAGAAAAACAACAGTAAACAAAGCATTATCCAAAAAATGTTTAGGAAGACTCATACCAGGTAAGACAGCATAGGTGACTTTAAGAAGATGATGATTCTTTCGCTCAGCCACACTATTTTGTTGAAGGGTCTGTGGCGATGAAGTGCAAGATAAAATACCATGGTGTTGCAAGAAAAGAACGTAGAAAGGTATGCGCAGTGTAGGTAATCCTTTACTAGTAGAACTTTGATTGTCGAGTGTAGAATTTTGATAGGATATAGAAATTGGGTAACCACATCATTGTAAAAGATTTTAAACATATCAAACACGAAAACACTTCGTGTTTACACTTTAGAAGATACAAATGTGTCATGTGAGTACAATAGTGAAATAGGGGCCAAGATAAATTAACCACTAAGGAGATAACCACACGAGCAAAGAGCTTGGCCCATCAATAAATGTAACAAAATATTTATATCCAAAAAGAGATATAACAGGGGTAGGACCCCAAACGTTAGAGTGGACAAGCTCAAAAGGTCTAGGTTTCCTGTCAAAGAAGACAGTTCGGTGATTCATACTGTTAAGCTCAAAAGAAGCTCCAAAGGTCCAAGTTTTGTAATGTCCGTCTGGAGGGTTTGGAGCATCAACCCAATATGTAGGTGAGTCTATCTCTTCCTCCCAAAAATAACTTCACAGATTGAGCCCATTGCAAATAATTATTACCATCCAACTTGATTGTGGTAATCAACAAGGGGTGCGAATCCAAAGACCCCGCACTCGATCTGGAAGAGATTTTGTCATCTGTATGGTCCACATAAACTAAAAGTTTGAACGACAAGATGCTTATGGAAGATTGCAGAGAATAAGGACAATCACAAGATTATATAAGACAAATTTCTACACAACTGAAGCTCCAAACAATGGGTTGCAGGTCCTGAAAGGAGGGAAAACTAAAAAACCGGCAGGAAACATCACAAAAAGACTAGCATAGACACAACACACATCTATAAAATGAGAAAGGAACACAACAGGTATACACCAAATTGTGGTGTATGTCCAGAGTCTCCGGGGGGAAAAAACGGTGGAGCTGCACCTCAAAAGTGTTTGGAAAATACCAAAATAAAACCCTTCCCCTAATTAAAAAACTCCCATGGATGCCTTTATACAGTAAAACTGACCAACCCTAGGGAGAAATCCCGACAAAAATCTTACCAATTTGGGAGAAATTGCGAAAAATCAAAGATTTTGGATTTTTTTTTTGGGACTTTAAAAATGGCCCAAACACTTTTCAAATCAGCCCCAATGCATGAATCCCCACATAATATATACATAATTAGGAAACAATAAAAAAATAAACAGATTTTTAATTGATTTTCTAAAATTTAAAATCATTCAAAGATATTCCCTATATCGGTGATAATTTCAAGAATATCATTGATACAAATAATACTTGTACTAGCGGCAGCGGATCAACGATATATCGACAATATTTTGGCAATATTGGCAATATTATCACCAATAAAAGTAGATTTTTTCAAACCTCATTATCTGTATCGGCCACCCAACAATACTGCTAATATCTTTGATATTATTGATAATATTGGTAATATTTGGAACACTTGTGTCAACTAGATACCTTCATGAGGATGTCTAATAATTGATTCTTTGAATGGAAGGAGGCAATCTGGGATGGAGGAGGATGCTGACGGGACAATAATGACAAGTACCACAGAGGAAGTCCAGGCCATTTTTGATCGATGATATCGAGAATATGACTAGTAACCTTGTACTACAGGGACATGATAAGTACCATAGAGGAAGTTTAGATCATTCTTGATCGGTGATATCAAGATAGTGCATGAGGGGGAAAAACTAAGAGATTTTGTAAAATTCAAAAAAATATTTTTCGTGGGATGTTTTTAGGGGAATCCCTTCATGAGAGGATTTAGGCAACTTCTTTTGAGTTGTTACAACTTTTAAGAGAAATCAAAGTTTGGGTGGAGAAATTGGGTTCCATGAGTGGAAACAGGTTGAAACCCATATAGTGAGACTTTATTTATTTATTTATTTATTTATTTATTTATTTATTTATGTTTTTTTTTGGTTTTGGTTTTGGTTGTTCGTAGGCATTTGTTTTGTATAAATTTGGTAGAAACTAGTGTTCGAGTTGTTGGTATCGCTACAAGTTTCATGGCCGGAGATAAAGATATAATGTCGTTATCGCCGATAACCGGAAATGCGGGGAAACAGTGGAATTTTTCAGTGAAACTTTAGGACATGCCTAAAAATACATATTTGTATATTCAGGAATGAAAAAATTGCAAAATGAATACATTAAATAATAAGTTTTAATTTAATGGGGCTTAAAAAGCATGTGCTGGCGTAAGAAATCACTCCAACATTAACCAAAATGAGTTTATATATTACAAATGCAACTAGTTTACAATAATTAAGACATGTAAAAGTAAATGAATTAAAAAGGTACACATTTTCAGCCATATGTTATCCCCACATGGAGTGACGAAGTGGATTGTAGTCATCATCTGGATCCTGTTGCAGTTGGGCGTAGTACTGTTGCCCAACATGTTGGCAGTACTGTTTCCAGGTCATTCGTTGCTCGTATCAATTGAGGAACTCCCTTATGTACCTCTGATAGTCGTCCTCCCTGAATTGTACAAATACGCCCAGACGTGGGTACTGCGTGACATACATCGACGACATTTGCTGAGTAGGGTCATGAGGGAACAGATCAAGTCCAACCCCGACTCACTGATGGATTGCTGCCAGTCATACGGGTATCCCGAATATCCTCATGTCAAAGGGTCGTGACTTGAAGAACTATCTGCCAGTTGCCCGTATCTATGGGTAGACGAGTGTGACTGAATGTTTAAGCTGTCGTGCCCATACTCGTGATATCCCCCATGCTCATAAGGTGTGACGGAAGTGGAGCTCCTCCACTCTGAATTGATGTCCATAGATGACAAGCTGTGTGAGAGAGCATTTGCCGCGGCGTGTCTGACTTTCTTTCTTCGAACGATGCTCGAACATATATGTGGGCTCTGATGCTCTCACCCTGGATGGTGGACGAGATCCATGGTTATCGTCTTGAGTGGCATGGTCAAAGTATTACTCCTCACTGAATTGACAAACGGATCATTGGCTCTGACTTGTCGTGTAAGCCCCCACCACTGCCACCTCCGCCCCCACTAGTACCACATGGATCATTGGCTCTGATGGAAGTGTACCACCTACATTAGTGCCGATGCCTCCATTCCCTCCCTCATCGCCACTATCGTTGTCGTCGTCGTCGTCGTCGTCGTCCCTATGACTAGTGTCGAGTGGGGGTTGAGTATCATCATCATCACTCAGGGGGCTATAAAGATGCTTTCTCATTCTCATTGGAACGTGCTGAACTCCTCACCAAAGGTTCAAAGGAGTCTGTATTTGCTCTCTGTTGGCTTACTACTTGATTGACATATATACTAAGAGATGTTGCTCCTTCGGCTACCTGTGGAGTAGGGCCTCCCCCCACATCATCTAAATCAGATGATTTGACCCACTCATAAAGTGGGTCCTCATCATCATCACCTATTTGTGCCATGGTACCTATAGACAACAGGTCGAGCGGGTCCAGATTTTCCTCCATGTATCGGTCTGCCCGCAACTGCCTCTTTGTTAACTTCATATTGTAGTGGCAGTAAACGAGCTTCTGTTACTTCTCATATGCTAGTCTGTTCCTCTTGTTGGTGTGTACGAGTGACCATGTACTCCAATTCCTCTCGCATGGTGAAGAGGATACAATCTGTGTGAGAACACAGACTGCCAATAATTGTAGTGCGGGCGTGTCGACTCTGTACATCGCCCATCACTCACTCATATATCCTTGAGGAGCTTGTTTTAGTTTGAAGTTTAAACGAAAAATGCAGTTACCTAATTATGTTACCATACTCACGCAACAACATCATTTCTGTCGATGTTTTTGCTAGTGCAGATGAGAATGTACCCCTAGCATTCCTAAACATAATAACTGTAAACACGAATTTACATGTCATTATTTTTAATCACCCATATTTCTAGAGGCTATAAAGAAGATTTATTTTATCAATTACCATTGCGAAATTTGCTCAAATTGCATTACTTGGTTACCGAATTCTGCTTGCGCTGTCAATTATGGGAACAATCATCCGAATACCTCTTGGATGGCCATCGTCAAATCATTATTCTCATGGAGCCGGCGTTTGTGATGAAATTTGAGATTCAGGTAGTATGCTGAAACCTAAATATTATTTACTCAGTTGCATTAAAATGCAAACAGAAGTGATGCTTAAAGTGCAAGTGCAAGTGATAAAAAATATAGGTAAACGTAACAAACTTACCATCTTGGTGGAGCGGATGCTCGAGGGTCCTGGTCCATTGTTCATTGATGATATCGATTACCCACTGATGCGAATTGGGGATTGCAATCTTTATCTCCTCTCTCATAATTCTCATAAACTCATACATTGACCCAATCAAAGGCCACATCTCATTATCTACGGCTCGTAGGACCTTGTAAATCGGATGCAGGATAGAAACGACGGTATCTTGCTCGTCGATAGCACCTGGGCCCTGTCCATTGCCTCATAGCTTCTCCCTTAGATCCCTCTCCCAATCCTTTTACTACAGCTTGTGTGACTTTGCTTCAGCCAACACTCTTCTCATATCCTCTCTCATTGGCTTTGTTATACTTGGGCAATTTTTCAGATTCTTGAACCCCCCTGCTGAATGTTCCTTCAACCTAGACACTCCTCCACTCCGTATCACTTGGCCATAGTAGTTACATATGGCTCCATATTTATTCCCCTCCACTGGCCGTCCATGTTTCCACCGAATGTCCCTTGCTCCTTTTCCCGATCCAGACGACATTTTGCTCCTGATTGATACTATATATAGATACAACGGAACAAATTGCATATAACTCTGTAATGAAGGATGGATTAGATTGTCAAAACTTAAGTGGACCACACCACAAGAAACGGTTGGGTTATGGATGAAGGGAAAACATAAATATCAACTTCATCCAAGTGGACCACACCACAAGAAACAGTGGTGATTGAACATCCAACATTAAAAACTTCGTAGGGCCACTGTAATGTTTATTTGCATCCATCCTGTTGATTAGGCCATAACTCATAAAGGCCTGGATGAAAGGATAAAACGAGTAGCTTCATCCAAAACGTGTGACACCAAAGAAGTTTTTAATGGTGGGGTTCTATCACTAGTGATTCCTATGGTGTGGTCCACATGAGATTTGGATCTACCTAATTTTTTGGCTCATGCCTTAAAATGATCTGAAAAAATGAATGAACGGTGTGGATAAAAACAAACATCATGGTGGGTCCCATAGAGCACCTTCAAACAATGCCAGTAGGCAATTTGCGTCCTTCGTGCAGACTGGGGAGAGGATGTTACCTAGGGAACACGGTAGTGGGAGTTATCCTTACAGTGTGGGGCCCACGATCATCCTTGTGAAAAATCCACCCCATTCATTCGTTTGATCATATCATTATAGGACATGATACGAAAAACAAGGTAGATCCAAATCTCGTGGACCACACCAAAGGAAACAACAGTAATTGAATCCCACCATTAAAAACTTTGATTGTGTACTGAGTAACTCAGTAGTTGAGCGTATTGAGTAAACTTTGTGGGGCCCGCCATGATTTATTTATTTTATCCACTCTGTTGATCCATTTTATCAAATAATTTTAGTGCTTCATTTAAACAATGAAGCATATCCAAAGCTCAACTAGACCACATCACAGGAAACAATGTGAATTGAATGTATACCGTTTAAAAATTCTTAGGGGTCATAAGTTTTGGATCAAGCTAATTTTTTGTGTTTTACCTTCATCCATGTCTGTATGGACTTATGAACATGTTTGATGACAAATAAACATCATTGTGGGCCTTAGAAGGTTTTGACAGTTGAAATCATTATTCTCACTATTTCCAGTGGTGTGGTCCACTTGAGCTTTGGATATGCTTCAATTTTGCGCTTAACCCCTGAAATGAGCTGGAAAAATGGATGTATGGTGTTGATAAACCACATACATTCACGGTTGGCCCAACGCCCAAGAGAGCCTACGAATACTCAATACGCAATCGTCTCCCCTCTAAGGAGTGGATTAGGTGAGACCTTGGACACACCCAAGATGGTGCGACCCTTATCGTGGGGCTCACCTTGATGTATGTATCCTATATCCACACCGTCCATCCATTTTTCCAGAGCATTGCACGACACTATCCAAAAATTAAGCAAATCCAATTATCAAGTGGACCATATCATAGGAAATAGTGGTGATTGACCATTAATGGGCCACAAAAGTTTTGGATCTAGCTGATTTTATTTTATTTTATTATTATTATTATTTTTATAATCTCCCTTCATCCAGGCTTATGTACCTTATCAACAAATTGGATGACAAATAAACACTACATAAACATTAAGATGCGCCCTAAGAAGTTTTTAATGGTAGGCCATTCAATCACCATTGTTTCCTATGGTATGTTCCACGATCCACCTGATAATTGGATCTGCTTCGTTTTTCCTATAATACCCTAAAATGATCTGTAAAAAGGGATGGACGGTGTGGATACAAAATACATACATCAATGTGGGGCCCACAGTAAGGGTTGCACCGTCTGGAAGCGGATTGCGTAGTAACATAGTACCCATGTACTGAGTAAACTCTGTGGAGTCCACTGTGATTTATATATTTTATCCACTCCTTCCATCCATTTTACTAGATAATTTTAGGACCTGATCCCAAAAATGATGCATATCCAAAGCTCAAATGGACCACACCATGGGAAACAATGTGAATTGAATGTCTACCATTGAAAAATTCTTGAGGGCCACAGAAGTTTTGGATCAAGTTTATATTTGTGTTTTCCCTTCATCCATGTTTTTGTGATCTTATGAACTGGTTGGATGACAAATAAACATCACTGTGGGGGCCTAGCAAGGTTTCAATGGTGGAATCATTATTCCCACTGTTTCCTGTGTGTCCATTGATGAGTAAGTTGATCTACATGTCAGTCACACTCTTTTGTTTTTATTCAAAAAATGAAATTATTATTATTTTTATATAGAACATTAGTTTTTTTTTTTTTTTTTGTTTGACAAAATGCACTAAAATAATATCAACTATATCTAATTGATACAATTATCTTTCTTGTATTTTGGTACTTGTATTGTATGATTTATGAATTATATGAGCCGATTTTGTATATAAATGTATCACTTCTGTCAGGCAATGCATATTTTGGTACCCTATGCATTGGAAAGTTATTATGCATACTTGTGTTTTTTGTTATGTTTTGTGTTCTAAGTGTTGTGTAATCATGTCTTTTTAACATCTCTGAAGCTTCATTAGAAAATTCCATCATTTTCCAAATGTTCCTTCAGGCAGTGATACATTCTCGAAATGTGATTTTTCTATGCAATACTGATATGTTTCCGTATCCCCAAGAGTATGATGCATTCATCAATAATGATACTTAAAATATTGCACCATGTAGATGTGCTTGTGCTGTTAGCTAAGTTCTGGTTGATGGCCTCATTAGTTCTCTTGGTGTGCCATCTATGTATAATATTCTTGAATCAGTTGTTGATTGGATTTCAGCTTTAAAGCTTCATTCATTTGCATGTGCTTTATCTATATGCTTTTCGTCATTTTTTTGCTGGTTGTAATAGTTTGATTATTTGCATTCCTGGCTATTTGATTTTTATACCATTTCATATAGCAGATTGAAATTTTGTGCAAGGTAATTCCAAGACAAATAAAAGCTGAAAAAGCAGTTGGCATAATCAGGAGAACTGTTGAAGAACTGATAGCTAGGTCTAAAGAGATTGTAGAATCTCAGGGTGAACGAATTGAAGGGGAAGATTATGTGAATGAAACAGATCCAAGTATCCTTCGTTTTTTACTTGCTAGCCGTGAAGAGGTCTGTCAATTTTCTTTGAAAATTATAGTTAATTGCTGAACATCTAGTCCTTCAATGCTATTTTACAATGTGTTATTTGTAATATTGGTGTATTCATAGTCTGTTTTAATGATTCTGTTGGTGCTTAAGAGGTTGAGGTATTCACTTGACAGTTTACTCAATGTAGGCATTCCAAGTATCCAAGTATATATATTTTTTATTTTTTTTATTTTTATGATAGAAATCAGCTTCCACCAAAAGCTAAATTAAATGCTTTCAAGGCCGGGATTTATAGTATGATAGGAACATCGGAGGACCTACTCGGGTGTACGTGTACCAGAGACGGAGGGTGTAAATTGATATCTCATCTTGCATCTTAGGGTAGTTTCCATCATCCTACATCATAGTATTCTATGGTCGTTGATAGGTTAGGGAATTTTCAGTCTTATATGTTAATGGGATGGGAAGATTTGGTAAAGATTTTGTTTTGGGTTTATGAGTTTGTCATTCGTTGTTCATAGATTTTTCGGGTATAAGGTTTCCCTGACCCCCTCCATTAGGTTTATCCAGATTTTCTATTCTTAATAAAATTGTGGCGGTACTGTCCACCTTCACCAAAGAAGTGTTGATGTTAGTTAGCCTAAATAGGCGATACTTTATATTCCGTCACTTTGTATCCTCTTGAAAATAACATTATTAGGGATCATATCTTGGAATCTCAGAAAAATAATAATAATAATGTGGAGGTCGTAATGGAGTTGCATTATCTGGTTTCAGTTTGTAAAGACAGGTGTAGAGCTGGCATCCAGCTTCTGTTTAAAATATACTACTCAGACATGTTATTTAGTCCTGTGGTAGGCTCTAGCTTTATGGTAATAAAATCAGTTATTTATTATGATTATATTTGTCAAACAAACATTAGCAACTAGAAGTGCTTTGCATGACTTTCTAGAAGTGGCTTGAAATAGCTGCACAATATTTTTTCATAATCATCATCATCATCAAAACCTTATCCAAATTCCCAACTAATTGGGATCAGCTACAACAATCTTATTACAAGTCATTCCACTCTATCAAGGACCATACCCTCAATTAAAACATAGTTCTCAAATGTTTCCTTACAGCCTCCACCTGCATCCTTTTGGTTCTTCCCCTTTGCCCTTTTAGAACCTTCAACTTGAACCAACTTACTCTTAACCAGTTCATTTATGCTTTTGTTGCACATCGCCAAACCATCTAACTCTATTTATTAATGCAGTGGCATTTTCACATCGGACCCGAGTGGGGTGGCCTGTGGGATGTAGGGGCACACTCGGGGTGGGCCACCCGTGTGAAGCGGGTGACTCGCGTGAAACGTAACCCATGTTTATTGGGGCCCATTTGGGGGGGTGTTCGGCCGAGGACCTAACCCATGGGATGTGGGGCCTGGGCTATGAGATAAAGGGATTGATTCGCCATGCTCTATCAGTTTGAGCTTTTAAAGTAAGTGGTTAATTGTCTTGTAACACTTTCCCTCATCTTATTACCAATTGGTTCTACTCCTAAGTTCCATCAAACTCATTCATTTCTAATTCCTTCCTCATCTTGCCACTTGTCCATCTCATCGACCTCATTTTATTACACATCCTATTAATTGTTCCTTGACTTTCCAACATTCTGTCCCACAAAGCACAACTTTGTGTTATAACCAATGTTAATATCGTCGATATGATAGATAATATCATCGATACTATTGGTATCCCCAAGTCGGTGGTGCCAAAATTGCTGGAAGTATAAAAAATTTCCAAATGTCGTCAATATTTCTGATAATAACTGTGATACTTGGCGATATTATTGACATCAACAATCTTTAAGAAGAATCCCTTATGAAAGTTCCTTGCTATGGACAATACCACCGATAATATCCCTGATACTAGGGAAACATCTGTAAACATGCAAAAATTGACAGAAAATTATGAAAATTTTTAAAAACCTAAAAAAACTCCATTTAAAAATAAAAAATAAAATTTGTTCTTGTTGAATAAATGTTTGGATTTGGGGAGAAATCTCGACTCAAAACAAAGATGAGTTAGAACTTACATGTGACAAAAAATCCATAGAAACTTCATTTTTTTTTTTCTTTATATGCTACCGTGGATTGTAGTGGAAATTAGTGTCCATTGATTCTCATGCATTGACATAGATTTGTGGCTAAAAATTAACATTTAAGTAAAAAATGGGGGGAATTGGGGAAATCCTTTCTTTTTTTTTTTTTTTTTTTGTTTTTATATTGGAAAATGTGTTTTTCATTGTTAATTAATGTGGAAAATTTATAAATTAGTGAGTGTTGGCCAATCTATTGATTGGCTTGAAAAATTGTATATTTATTTTGTACTGATTTTTCGACAACACATGTTTAGGCCCGTACATGGATCGGTAGGTTGTTCCTCAAGGTTGAGGTGTGCCCCTTTACTAGTGCCTAAAGAGAAGATTTGGAGCTCTTAAATCCTCTTACTCTTCTCTTTCCTCATTCGTTTCTCACCAGGATGATCTTCTAAAAGGGATGGGCTTTGGGGCTCTTTTTTTATTTTTTATTTTTATTTTTATACTATTTTACTTTTTTAGAGGAAAATGAGGAAGAGATAAGAGGGTTGAGAATGGGAAGGTAAAGAACTGAAGTAGTAGATATGGTTTGTTAGCCCTCTACCTTAAGGGCTTAATTAGCCCTTGGGGGTTTTCCATAAATATCCCAACAAAAGTCCACAATATGATTTGTCAGGCCACAGAGTACACACACGGTCTCCTCGACCACCAAGACCACCTCTACCTTCGCTTGGGAATCTACCACGGGAAGCACCACACCTAATACGTTCACCATGGCCTCCATGAGAACCAAAATAACTGGAAGAAAAGGCCAATGCAGTTTTATTAGATGCATTAACATTAACATTATCAAATTCACTTGCCAATGAGACTATCTGAAGCCTTGCATAAACCTCTGCCACTAAAGTAATAGAAGCTCCTAAATTTGATCCTTTGCCGATTGGTACTCTTTTGGTAGTCCAGATAGAAGTTTCATTACTTTCTTATCTTCCCCCTGTTTTTTCATGAGGGTGATGTCAGACATTATAGGATGATATATGGAAAGCTCTTTCCACATTCCAGTTAATTTTGCGAAGTATTCACCAAGGGGTTTATCCCTCTTTTGAAAAGAGAAGATCTCCTCATATAGTTGGTACACTAGCATCAGAGGAATCGAGACAGACGATGGCAATGACAATGATGATGCACTTGTTGCTGGTCTTGCTTCTGGTGTTGTTGAGCACACGGGGATACAATCGTTTACAGGCGTCAACGCTAATGAGCATCGATGGAGTAAAGGCGGTGACTTATGAATATATTGATTCATGATACGATCAGTTAGAGGATGAACATCACAGGGAGGCTGACACCAGAGGCACTAGAGATGGAACAGTGGGACATCATATGGCTTATGGATATGGATATGGATATATGACCATGGACAGTATAGTAAGCCTGTTAAGGCACTTCTTTGTTGGGCTAATCTTAGATATGATCCATATGGAGCAGGTCGATATGAGGGATATGCATATATAATTCAGATATGAGTTATTCATCGTTGTAGTCTCAGCAATCTGAGCAATATGAGTACAACTATGGTGTTGGCTATGACTACGGGCCTACTTTGCCACTGGTGGATATTCTTACTCGGGTTTGACAAAATAGATGCACAATGTCGGTGATGATCATGATTAGTCACCATCGGTTTTCATTGGCATTGTCTTTCCCTTTGGCTTTGGTTACTGTGGATATGTGGCACCCATTCCATATTTGCAGCCAAATGATGACAATGTTAAGGTCGCGCAACCACAAGCAGTACGATTTTTATTCTAGTGGTGATAGTGACATTTATTGGTGTGTAAATTGTAATGTTTTTGTATTTATGTTTGTCCGTTGGGCATAAACATCATTTTAATTTTTATCACTTATGTTTTGACTTATGAGGTCACTTTAATGTTGACATTTCATCTATATAATTGTCTCATTATGTTATTCATGCTCATATAATCTTATTTATATCGAGTCATTGATATTAGATATTTAGGAAATTCAGTATACGAGTTTTGCATTCAATCTAATCCTATTGGGTTTATAAAATCACCAAACAGGCTGAAACAACATTTTTACCAAAGAGTGGACTGTCAGGGCGTTATAAAGATGTTCAAAACTGGAAAAGAATATATATTTGAAATCCTCTAAAATTTTGGATTTTTTTTTTTTGGAAAAAGTTTAAAAAAAAAAAAAAAAAAAGGAAAAATGATTGCTATGGATGGTAATGGTTTCGGTCCATTCCATTATGCCCTCCATTACTGTTATGAAAATACCTTGGTTTTAATTTTGTAGTTATCTTAGTTATCTGCCTTTTAACATCTCATGAAGTTTAATTGAAAATTCCATGGTTTTGATGGCTCCCTTGGACAGTGATGCAGTTCCCATTGTCTGCAACATGATAATGATATCTATACATGCTTCCGTATCCCAAGTCTTCAATACATGTAACAATAATGATATAATGAACATTGACCACAACAAACCAATATTTCTTAGGTACTTCCAAACCTCTACTGTTTACCATATGTTCCTAGGGCTTTTATTATCTTCATCTTTCTCAAATCTTCTTTTGTTTCATATATCATTATCCCATGGAAGTATCTATGGTCTCAATCCTCATTTGAGTTTATGATTCCTTCTATCCTGAAGCTATCTCTGTGGTTGACCCATTAAAAAGTTATGGGAATAACTTTTCCACCTTTTATTGACCTCATAGTCCTAAACCAATACCCTTTCATCATCACTCTTAATGAATCAAACATGATGCAGCTCCCTACCACTTATCTCTCTTATTTTTTGTAAGTTGGTAGGCATCTTTCTCACATTCTATTGTCCCCAATCTATTGGTACATATCACCATATGCCTTAAATTTATTCTCACTACTTTCTTAGCACTCTTTTTGGCGTTTCTATATTTTTCTAATTTTTCCATATTTCTAGTTCCTTTCCATGCCTTCAAACATGATTTGTCCCACTAATAGCATTTCGGACCTCGTCATTTCACCACCAAGTTTCCTTATATGAGTGACTTTTTCCTCTAGACACTCCTTAAACTTCTTTCTCAACTTTCCTAATGCACTCAAACATCTCATCACATAACATGAACTTCTTCCTCAACATCCCACTTTCTTTCTTTCATCATTTATTACTAAAGAACAATGTTCTCTCCTTTTAAGTTACACTACATTTTCAGAGACCTAATTTCACTCTCTCACTGCCGTCTCTTAAAGTAAACATCCATAGCCATTAATCCATGTTGTAGAGTCAAACTCACTCTCGGCATAGGAAACTCTCTTTATATTTTGTTCTTTTTCTTGTAATTTTTTTGAGTTCCCCATAAGTCTTGTGAACGGTGATTCCGAGGATTAACAACTCATGGTTCCAAAATGTCGCTTTTAGTAGACAATGCTAACCATCCCACCATGGCTTAGAATTTGAATGGTTATGAAAAATGAGGCCAATCTACAGATGGGTCGTGTCATCTAACCTGCCTGATGAGTAGAACTGCTTCTGCATATGTCATGGTCATGATGGGGGCTTAGGAGCCACATCATGACTGCTTAGATATTCCATAAGCTTGCAAGGTTGACATGTGTTTTGCATGTACGTGTGCATGGAGAGAGTCATGCAATCTAACAAACCTCCGTGAGATGCAACATAAAATTCCTTTATGAATCCATCACTTCCCCCTTCTATATTTTCCAGGAATTGCTTGATGTCAATTTGTTTAATTTAGCTTTGATCTGATGTTGGTTTTTCGGTTTTTGTTTTCATTTTTTTTTTTCATTACCTGATCATGCCCAATTTGAAATTTCAATTTCTTTCAGGTTTCCAGTGTGCAGTTGCGAGATGACCTTCTGTCGATGTTAGTTGCTGGCCATGAGACAACTGGTTCAGTCTTGACCTGGACATTATATCTTCTGAGTAAGGTACCAATGCCATCTACATGTTACAATATTTACCTCTTTTTCTTTTTCTTTTTTTCATTTTTTTTTCTTCCTGTTGTGGGAAAATTTTGCTAGTTTATTTGTTGGTGTGTAAATCCAAACCTCGTACATGGTAATGCAAAAATGATGCAATTTGAAAGCTGCAGAGAACCTAAATGCAGCCTGCATCTATATGTTGCAATATTTGCCTCCTTTTGTTGTTGTGGGAAAATTTTACTAGTTTATTTGTGGTGTAAATCCAAACCTCGTAAATGGTAATGCAAAAATGATGCAATTTGAAAGCTGTAGAGAGCCTTAATGCTGCTTGAATAGTTAAATTGAAATGATTGCATTGAAATATGTGTGAATTCAATCAAATTGCAAATTCAACTTCAAGAAAGTCTATAAAAGGAAAAAAGAAAAAAAAAGAAAAAAAAGAAAGATCAAGAGTTGGGCATGCTAACATCCTTACCATCATGGAGACACTATGATGCATGACACATGATTTAATGCTAGCGTGCAACATGGAGATTATGAAAGAGTCCATAAAGTAATTCAATTAACAAAAGATGCTAACCCACCAATTAATTAAGAGTAAACAATAGGAAATAAAATTTGATTTAACCTAAATCACATGCCTGTATGCTAAGAAATCATATAAATCAATTAAAACTAGGCTCGATGGAAGGATAAAACTTTTAATTTAGCATCGGCACGTTCCCCACTCAAGGGACAGATTTGTAGGTTTTATGATTAGGGTGAAGGGGAAAATTTGAAATTTGGGAAAATTAATGTTCATGGAATTGGGGATTTTGGAATTAGGGTTTTTAGAAATTAGGGAAAATAAAAAATTGAAGATATATGGTTTATAAGGTTATAATGGAAGGGAAAAGAAGAAGACAAGAGAAGAAGAATAAGAATACCTTTCGAAGAAGAGAAAGAAGAAGGGTGTACTTTAGAAAATTCACCACCAAACAAGCTTCTACCCTCCACAATTCAATTGGAAGGAAGGGTTTCTCACATACCCTAAAACACAAGGAGGAAAATTCCTTCACACAAGAGAGCTCTCTTTTTTCTTTCTTCTCAATAACACCACTAAGGTTGGAACTCCACCACTCTTATGCTTTTATAATTAAAAATTCAAAAAAAAAAAATTCAGCATAATTACAACTATGCCACTTAAGTGAAGTGACCCATCATCCAAAATAAGAAAACTAAAATATTTATTATTAATCTCAATCATCAAATAAATCCTAAAAATAACAAAAAAAAAATAAAGAATGTAAGATCAGAGTCCAAGGGGCCCAGATCTAAAAGATCTAGTGGCCCGATGGCTTGCTTGATAAGATCCAACGGTCAGATCGACACGAAATAAAAATCCAATGACTAAAATAGTCTCCTAAGCAGCCCACACGCAACATCCCAAAGTGGGGTCTTCTTGATGCACGTCCAATGCGTATGAGGTCTTCAAAATGGCCCGACGGGCCCCATCCGGAACTTGTCTCCCATCCACAAAGAAAGTTGCCCTGATGTGGGTGGTCATATCCGTCTCTAGTACACTCAAGTAGGTCCTCTGATGTCCCCATCAATTTCCCTCGGCTGAAGAGATTTCGCCTTTGGCAAAATAAAGCTGCAGTGATGCATATGGAGATCCAGGTCTCGTCGCTAAAGCTTTGCTTTTGTGATCCATGTACTGTTCGACTTTATTTTGCCCTTCCACTTGACAAGGTACTCCTGGTAACCGCCATGTCATGTGGAAACCGCTTCTTCATCTAAGATATCCTCTATTTCTCTTCTCATAGGTATGGATGGTACGGATGGTAAAGGTTGAGAAGAGGGGTCAAGTAATGGCCATGGGTTATGAGACAGGTTAGGGGCATTATCATCAAAGTTCATGTGAGGGTTGGGGGAAGGTCCATGAAACGGTACAAAATCTTCCACTTTAAATGTGGAATTGATACCCATGTTAGTTGGAAGATTTATTAAGTAAGCATTCGAACCCAGTATTTTCAAGATTTTATATGGTCCAATGGTATGGGCTTGTAATTTTTTTATGGTTCTCAATGGAAACCTTTTTCTATGTATTTTAATCATTGCTTCATCACCCTTAACAAACTCTTTAAACCTATGGTGTGAGTCAACAATCATTTTGTATGCATATGTTGTGTAGATGCATGTGCAGACTCTAAAGGCCTATGGAACGCAAACATGGGTATGCAATTTATACGGGTCCTAGGCTCATTTACTTGTCTTTTCAAATCCACTTCCTCACTGAGACTCATTTAATCGTGATGAAGGTTGGGTAGAGTCAATGCGCGAATGTCCCGCATGGGTGTAAGCTCATCTGGTATGTCCTCCAGAATAGCAACACTGGACTCCTCCAATACCAGACTCACCTCAGATGGTAACTTTACACTACCCTCGAGTGTAACCTCAAGTGGCATCTCCATAATAACCTTAGGTGTGATCTCACTTGCCAAGTGGGTATACAACGTGCCTACTCCACTCCCAGCGGATGCACTCTCCTAGAGTGTACTGGATTTTACTATTCAATGGTTTTAAATCAGGTTAACCATGAACCTTCACAACCTACACAAGGTTAACTAAGGGACCTACATAAGGTTGCCTTAGGTGCCTACACAAGGTGACGAGTCCTACACAAGGACACAATTAGGAGCCTACACAAGCAGCCTTTGCCTACACAAGGCAACATGTCCTACACAAGGACAACATATTCTCTCGTCGGAGGCCTACAAAGAGGTCTTGGCGAGTTTGTCACTCAAACTCTAAATCCCAATCCTACACAAGGAAAGGGCTTCAGACTCAATGGACTCCTTATACTTACAGATAAGTGAGTGAGTCACTTTCTCGCACAATCTGAAGATGATCTTCAACGTTAATGAAGAGTCTTCAGCTCCCTTGAACCGCAACCACTTTTGATGCTTCGATCAATGTTCCGAGGGTGTGAGGTTTAGGGTTTGGTTGTTTTTCTTTATTTGGATGATATGATTTAAACACATAGAGAAGATTTCCATGAGCTATGCATTCAAGAGTTCCAACACAAAGATTTGCCTATGATGAGTGCTGTTGGAAACTCATTGAATGCTAGAGTTCATAATTCAATCCAAGCAATGAAGATGTTGAGTAAATGCTTATGCCGAAGATTGAATCATGAACTCTAATGTAAAAGAGGGAATGAGGAAGATGGTATTAACTCTTGAAGCAACTCTCTGAAACTCTTTTAGATTCTACCTCATTTTACAAGAAACAAGCCATGTGTATTTGTAAAGTTGAAATCCGAACGGTAAAAAAATGGGCAGAAATTTGACATTGTCGATGCCATCGAACCTTCTTCGATCGCATCGACTTCCTACACAAGATATTCAATTGGGTGTAGGACAGATTCTGTCCGATCTCATTGAGCATCCTTCGATGTCATCGACGTGCACTTCGATGCCATCGAGATTCCTTTTTTTGAAAAATATATAGGTTGCTGGATAGTTTTGTCCCTTGTTCGATTCCATCGATTAGTCCTTCGATGCATCCAGATTTGAATTTCGATGACATCGAAAGGTCTTTGATGTGCTCGAAGAAAATTAGATTTTCCTTGAAAGCTTGTTGGACAAGCTGGAGTTAGTTTCGATGCAATCGAGCAGTCTTCGACGCCATCGATAACTTACTCTCGATGCCATTGAAAAGGGTTCGATTACATCGAGGAGCACTTAAGAGTATATTTGGATTTTAGAAGAAGTAAGCCCAAGGTCGATGCAATCGAAATGCGTTCGATGTCATTGAACATCATTTGATGCAATCAACAATTCCCAACATGTTTTTATTTGTTGCTGGACAATATGGACATGTATTCGATGTAATCGAACGATGTTCGATGGCATCGAATATGTCCTTGATTGTAGCATGATGCAATTTACAGAGCATATGATTTACCTGTTTCCTTTATACTTTCTTCAATACTCAAAGTGCTAGTAACTCAAACTTACTAGAAGATTTTTTTAAAGTAGTTTAGGATAGGTTCTTATGGGGGCATATACCTGTTAGGGTTTGTTTCGGGTTGATGAGGCTTAGTTTACCTGTTACGCACGATTGATGGGGACATCACGCGCACATGCGCACGCACACTGTCCCTTACACATGTACGGAAGGAGAGAGAGGGCCCTACCGTCGATTTGGCTCGATGACGACGTCTAGGGAGGGCCTCCTAATTAGAAGACGGAATTTTAGATTCAAAGAGTGGGCCCGATAGTCAAGAAAAGCCCATCATGGGATCTCATGATCGTGGCCCACTAGTAAGATTAAATTCATACTTTAGGTTTTGCTTATTTATATTATTTAGAACATCATGAACACTTTAGATTTCTTTGATTGGTTTTTATTTTAGTTTATTTTATCGCCAAGTAATAGGTTATGCACATGGCGCAAGTTTTGGGTACAGAGTTTTTTTATAAATAGGCACCCTTTATAGTTCTTTTGATTCATTGAAGAAATAAAAAATTCTTGCGTGTTTTTTTTCTACTCTCTGAGTTTTGAGTTGGCGAAAAATTCATGTGGGTATGAAGCCCTCCCTTTTCGAAGGGCTAACTATCGTGGTGCGAAGCCACATCTATCCCGATTCGCCCCCATCTTCTTCCATCCATATTTCTCCTCCTACAAGCATTCCATCTGCAAATCCATCAATAGTTGCAGCCGTTTTTCTCTCTACAGGAGATTTTCAGAATCTGGCCTTGCAGGAGGGCCGAAACTTCGGTGGAGCACCACGCACAAACTGTGCATCAGATTGAGCTGAGATTTAGGGGGTTTTGGAGTCCATCCTTGGTCGACCAAGGCCAAGGTGGTCTTTTTTTGAATAGTAGGCCCCACACACGTGCGGCCATGATCACACGTACGTGCATCTGGGCCATCGTTGCTGTCCGCGCGCGGGAACTGCCTTCCAGTTCTGATTTTCTTCTTATTTTACCCCCTCATACCAGTTTATTCATAAACTCTAACCCTATATTGCATTATCCTTAATCTATTTGCCCCTTTTCTCACCTTAGGGTTCCTTGAATTGAAATTGGTGAATCCCTTGGATTAGGGATTGGTTACTGTGCATGTGTAAATGATTTTTATTTTCCATTGAGCATCGTTTGGTCCATAATTTTACTGATCCAGTCCTAGCCTGTGTAGGCCTGGACCCGCACAAATTTCCCTTGCTTGAATGTTTGAACTTTTGTGTGGGATGTGGAATTTTTATGTTATTGTTTCTGAATTAGTGTGATCTAAGCTTGAAATCTTGCATATCATATTTAAATTTCATGTCCTGCATCAAATTTGGTATCAGAGCTTTGGGTTCTTATAGGGGAATACATTACAAGTTAGGGTTTGTTTGAGTCCTTCATGCATCCAGTTCATCACATATAGCCGTTAGAAGTCTGTAGTCCCTGATATTAGTTACTGAAATTTCTGTTAGCAAGAAGTTAGCAATTCACATTGCTGTAACTTTCTGTTATTCCCTTATTTCTACAACTATGTTGTTGGATTTTTAGTTGCACTGCGTAATTTCCCTTATATAGAGTCTCATAGGATCATTTAGTCCTATTTAGTTGCATATAGTCGTCATAGAAAGTCCTTAGGTGGAGTTAGCAAGTGTATGCTCACACATACGGGTCATGGTTTTGGCTTGTACCCTACACTAAACATGGAGCAACTGCTAGAGTCATTAAATAAACTGTCTTAGCAGATCGAGTCTTTGGGTAAGCGCTGGGAACAACATATAGACCAACGCTTTGATCAATTTGATGTGTGCATTACCCAACTAAGGGCCTCCGCCGGGACAAATCCCATCATTGGAGTAATCTCAGGCAGGAGGCCAGGAGGATAGACTAATGAATGGAGTTGGCCAAGGAATTAGTTATGGGCGTGCACCCGTGCACCCATCCCATGAGGGACATCAATACCACTATTTTGAGGGGTACAACATACGCGGCCTTGTGGTTGGAGAGAGTATACCAGAGGCTAGTGTAGAGTTACCCATTGAGGCCATTCCAGTAGTGGATGAGTTTCATGATGTCTGTCTTGATGATTTACCGGATGAGTCTCCCCCTAGGAGGGATATAGAGCACAGTAGAACTTGGGACATCGTAATACCTACAACCGAGTTTGCATTTAATAGTTCTGTCGATAGGTCCACAGGTCTCAGTCTTTATAAAGTCGGTACTGGTTATAAATCTGAGAAACCTATTGATTTTGTCCCTATGTCACTGTCCCATAGGCCGTTAGAGCTTGCAGAGTCTTTTGTGCATCACATTCATTCGTGGCATCAAGAAATCAGGCAGAAGATCACTATTAGTAATGAACATTACAAATTTTCTGTAGACCAGTATAAATGTTTCAAGGAATTCAATGTAAGGGACTCTGTGATGGTCCGCATCAGGCCCGAGCGATATCATCCGGGGGCCATTTGTAAGTTACACGCGCGTAGCGCTGAACTCTTCAAAATTTTAAAACGAAACGGTCTCAATGCGTATGCGGCAAATCTTCCACCCTCCATGGGAATTAGTTCCATATTCAATGTGGAGGATATAGTTGCATTTCAAGGGGCCATTTGATGCATTGTCCAGTCTTTCGCCTAACCATCCTAATTCCCCAGACCTTTCCCTTGATCCATGGCCCCCTCCCGATCCATTTTTCCAGCCTACCTCCTATACCTACCCTTCCCGACCCATTTTTCCAGCTCTACGTCCCATAACTACCCATCCTGGCCCATTTTCCCAGCCTCTACCTCCCATACCTACTCTTCTCGACCTTTCTTCCCAGCCTCTACCTCTCATACCTAGCCTTCACATACCCAGAGAGGAAATAGAGGATATCCTGGACCATCAGATAGTTTCAATGTCAGATGGCGAGTTTCAGAAGTACCTGGTTAAATGGAAGTCACGCCTAGTTTCAGACAGCATGTGACTCACTGAGGAGGAGCTTTAGAGACTTGATCCTGACATTCTGGAGCAGTTTAGGAGTTTTATTTCGCTAGCGGTGAAATCTTCGCAGCCAGGGAGAATTGATGGGGACATCATGCGCACGCACGTCGCCCCCTACGCACGTACGAAAAGAGAGGGAGGGCTCCACCGTCGATCTGGCTCAATGAAGACATCCAGGGAGGGCTCCACCGTCGATCTGACTCGATGACGACATCTAGGGAGGGCCTCCTAGTTAGAAAACGGAGTTTTAGATTCAAAGAGTGGGTCTGATAGTCAAGAAAAGCCCATCATGGGATCTCATGATCGTGGCCCACTAGTCGGATTAAGTTCCTACTTTAGGTTTTGCTTATTTATATTATTTAGAACATCATGAACGCTTTAGATTTATTTGATTGGTTTTTATTTTAGTTTACTTCATCACCAAGTAATAGGTTGTGCACATGGCGTGAGTTTTGGGTATAGGTTTTTTTTTTTTTTTTTTTTTTTTAATATAAATAGGCACCCCTTGTAGTTCTTTTGATTCATTGAAGAAATAAAAAATTCCTACGTATTTTTTTTTCCTACTCTCTGAGTTTTGAGTTGCGGAAAAATTCAAGTGGGTGCGAAGCCCTCCCTTTTCGAAGGGCTAACTACCATGGTGCGAAGCCACACCTATCCTGATTCACCCTCATTTTCTTCCATTCATATTTCTCCTCCTACAAGCATTCCATCTGCAAATTTATTAGTAGTTGCAGCCGTTTTTCTCTCTACAGCAGATTTCCAGAATCTGGCCCTGCAGGAGGGCTGAAACTTCGGCGGAGCACTACTCACCAACCGTGCATTGGATTGAGCTGAGATTTGGGGGTTTTGGAGTCCATCCCTAGCCAACCGGGGCCAAGGTGGCCTTTTTCTGAATAGTGGGCCCCACACGTGTGGCCATGATCACACACGTGTCTGGGCCATTGTTGCTGTCCGCACGTGGGAACTGCCTTCTTGTTCAGGTTTTCTTCTTATTTTATCCTCTCATACCAGTTTTTTCATAAACCCTAACCCTAGATTGCATTATCCTTAATTTATTTGCCACTTTTCTCACCCTAGGGTTCCTTGAATTGAAATTGGTGAATCCCTTGGATTAGGGACTGGTTACTGTGCATGTGTGGATAATTTCTATTTCCCATTTTGCATCATTTGGTCCATAATTTTACTGATCTAGTCCTAGCCTATGTAGGCTTGGCACAAATTTCCCTTGCTTGAATGTTTGAACTTTTGTGTGGGATGTGGAATTTTTATGTTATTGTTTTTGAATTAGTGTGATCTAAGCTTGAAATCTTGTATATCATATTTAAATTTCGTGTCCTGCATCAAATTTAGGCCTGGACCCGCATAGATTCCCCGAATGTTTGGACTTTCATGTGGGATATGGAATTTGTGTAATTGTTTCTGAACTAACGTGATCTTAAGCCTGAAATCTCGCACATCATATTTGAATTTCATGTCCTATATCAACGGTCGTATACCTTCATCTTTGATTAGTCTTGGGCTTGATGTCTTCAACTGAGGGCTCACTTGACTGACAGACTCAACACTCACGTATATTGACAAAGAAGACTTGCTAGTAAGGTCCCAACACCATCATTAGAAGAACAAACTTGATTTTCCCAAGTAGACTTATTGGTAAGGTCCCAACATGTATTAGACGTATGGTTACTAAGACTAGAATGAGTGCATTGCCGATTACCACGAAATCTATACCACAGCCTCTTTAATTATTTCTACCTCCAAAGTGACCTCCTCTTGAATCTATACCATCAAAACAAGTACCATGGCCATGATTTCCTCCATTTTCCCTACTGGATGCAGAAACAAATGCATAACAATTTGATGATGGCGAACTTGGTACATTAACCGCACGTTGAAGGCGAGTGAATGCTACAATGATGGATGGGATCTAACTGCTTCCAAGGATCTGTGCTTTGAAAGGCTCGAACTCACGATGACGACTGGTGACGAACTTAGCAACATGAAATTCCTCTTTTTGTTGTCTCGGTCTCATAATTGGTAGATAGGGACCGGTATGTATTTAGTTCTTCTCACATGACTCACAAAGCTGAATAATACTCTTCAATGCTCTTATCTCTCCATTGAAGAGTGAAGATATTCTGTAGTAACTTATAGATCTGATTTAAATTCTTTTCACCTGAATGGATCTCTCTCTCAAATTATCGCCAACTTCCTTAGCTGTCTTGAAAAGGATAATACTCACACTAATCTGAGGCTCCATACTATTCCATAACAATGCTCTAATTTCAGCATCTTCTGCCACCAAATCTTGATATTCTATTCAACTTTTGTCTGGTTTGGGAGTCATCAAATACTTTAATTTCCTTTTTCTCATGACGAAGACCTCTATTGATGTGGCCCATTACAAGTAATTTGTTCCATTGAGTTTAGTCTATGTAATCCGAAAGTTCATCGACTCAAATGGCGGCAAAAGACTAGTCTTGGATTCATCCTTGATATCCATTGATGTAGGCAAGATCAAATACATAAGGGAAGAGTGTTTAACTTACCCAACAATGTTTTTTAGAAAACCATGTATATCAACAAACTCCCACATATATCAACAAACGTGATCACTTGATAGCACTGCTTGATCCAAAAACTTCACATGTACACTTGTTCTTCCTTGCCATACGCAACTAGCACAAACATTTTAGATCTCAGATCTGTCCACATGCAAACCTGACCACACATGCTTGATGGCGCACTCTTGTCTATCACAATAGTGTTATAAGAAAGTGGGCCTCCCATGCGCTAATGATATATGATTCAATGATCTACCATATGGTGGTTAGAAGAGAATTCGTGTAGATCAGCCCCCAACGACTTTAAAAAGTCACCCAAAAAAGAGGGGATGGGTGAGTTGATTGAAGAGATCAATTCCTGAATCGATGTTGCTTTGACACCATGTGGCAAGATTGATGAAGGAGAAAGAGAAAAAGAAAAGAGGAGAAAGAATGAAAGGAGGAAGAGAAAAGGAGAGATAAGGGTTCATGCATGGGTCTCTCTTGTTCGTTAACATGTTTTCAATAATTATAATAATGCCATTAGTAACAAACAAAAGTATACCCATGTCCTAAACATAGATGGGTTGTAGTGGGCTGGGCCATAAAACAACCCATACCTGATAAGAGGGTCTAAAGACCAAGGTTGCCAACTTGGCGAGTCGACTTGGTACTTGCCCAAGTCAACCTATTTTTTATGCCATACTGAGTCAAAAGTGGTGTGGACTAGGTGGGGATATAATAGGACATGAATTGTCCTACTTTTTTTGAGTTCTCCCCTGACTCGGTGACTCAAACAAGTCAGTAAACCCTGGAGAGTCATGACTCTTCTTCTCCTCTTCCTCCACCTTTTTTTCCTTCTTCCTTCTCCTCTACCTTTATCTTCTTCCTTCTCTTCTTCTTTCTCTTCTTCCTAATTCTGCTACTTTTGGTGCTGTCATGTTATTGTTGCTTTTTCGGTCGAGGGGGGATGTGATGGGGACATCAGAGGAGTTGCTCGGGTGTACTAGAGACGGAGATGACCACCCACATCAGTATAACTTTCTTTATACTTGAGAGACAAGTTCCAGATGGGGTCCGCCGGGCCATTTTGAAGACCCCACATGTATTGGACGTGCATCAGGAAGACCCCGCTTTGGGATAATGCATGTGGGCTGCTTAGGAGACCTTTTAGTTATAAGATTTTTTTTTTTTTCGTGTTGATTTGACCATTGGATCTTGTCAATCAGGCCATCGGGCCACCAAATCATCAAAATTTGGGCTCCTTGGACTTTGATCTTGCTTTTTTAATGTTATTTTTAGGATTTATTTGATGGTTGATATTGATAATAAGTGAAATTGTGCCTGTGGCATAATGAGATTATCACGGTTGTGCTAGCGGAAGCTTGACAAAGCTAAGGAATGAAGGCTATGTCTTTGAGAGAGAGAGAGAGAGAGGGAGGGGGGGGGGGTGGGGGTCCTTTAAGATCTATTTAAAACCATAATTACCTAACTTAAACTAATTAACAATTAAACTAAGCAAGGCAATTTAACTCTACGGCTTCTAAGCCAATAGAAGGTCCAATCACATAGACTACAAATGATGTGCAAATAAGCAACTAGTCTATATCAAGATAGTTTATACATGTGTGTGGGATGTTCTACATATCAATCACTAAGCATTCATCTAATCATGCATGCATAATGTAAAACATTCAAACTCACAAGCATAATTAAATAATTGCGTAAAAGACAATCCTAAACCCAATCATATATAGTGGTTCGGCTACTTGCCTACTCCACTCCTGGTGGACGCACTCAACCCATGAGTATATCGGATTTCACTATTGAATATTTTAAATCAGGTTCACCTCAAACCTTTATAGCCCTACACAAGAATTCTAAAATGTAGACTCTACACAAGAGCCCAGGTCCTACCCAAGAACTCGAGGTTTTAAGCCCTACGCAAGAGCCATGGTCATACACAAGAACCCGGTCATTTATGCTCTACTCTTGAGCTAAGGTCCTACACAAGAACCCGAAGATTTAGGCCCTACACTAGAGCTAATGTCCTACATAAGAACTTGGAAATTTAGACTCCACACTAGAGTCAATGTCCTACACAAGAACCTTGGGCCCTACGCTAGAGCCAATGTCCTACATAAGAACCTGGAAATTTAGACTCCACACTAGAGTCAATGTCCTACACAAGAACCTAGGATTTAGGCCCTATACAAAGGCCAAGGTCCTACACAAGAACCTAGTTCGAGTTTAGGTCTACAAACTCTTAGCCTCAGTCCTACACAAGGAAAGAGAGTAAACTTGGACTCTTATAATTGACAACTTGTCGGATTGAGCCCCTTTTGTAGTGCTTTCTTAGGTAGCTTGATCGGCACTCCCGTGCTTCAATCAGCTCCTTGATGCTCCCCTGATCATGATGCTGCTTCTTTGCCAAGGCTTCAACTTTACAATCAACCACCTTGCATATGATGCTCCCTTAAGGTGACTAAATGATGGGAGGAGGATGATGGGAGGTTGGTTGAATCTCCTCCAACTAGTTGGAAGTAGTTTTTCATAATGGATTCAACTAGATGGGTCTTCTAGATGATTTGGACAATGGTATGCCAAGATTGCTTAAGTCTAGTCTCTAGAAAATGGAAGGGTTCAAGCACATCTTCAATGTAAAGGTTGGAATCCTCGTATGAGTGTGAATCTCAAGGAAGAGTGCTTAGAACTCCATGGAATAGAGGCTAGGGATGAGGGATATGAATATGGAATCACCCTACCTTCTGTTGCTCCAAAAACCCATCAAAATGCCCAAGAACCGATTCCCCTTAATAAAAAGTTTGAGCTTTAACGGTTAAAAAAGGGGCATAAAACGGATCTTTTGATGTTATCAAAGGTTTCCTCGATTCCATCGATGAATCTAGACGTTTATGTTGATTTGTCACTGGACATATCTGGATCATTTCCGATGTCATCGAATGTCCTTCGATGTCATCGAACGTGTCCTCCATGCCATCGATAAAGTCAAAAATAAATTCGATTTCTTGCTGGACTATTCTATCTCTCAATCGATGTCATCGAAGCGTACTTCTATGTCATCAAACTTATACTTCGATGCCATCGAAGGTACCTCGATGCTATTGAGAAAATCTGAACAAAATGCCAAATCTTGCTGGATAGTTCCGACTCTCGATCGATGCCATCGAGCAAGCCTTTGATGCCATCGAAGACTCATCGAAAACTACTGTTTTGGATTGTCTTTACATAGCAGCTTCGTACATCTTCTAGCCTTGTTTATCATGTTTTTCTTGATCTCCTAAGAATAAGGGATGATCAATTAGGTATTCCTATTAGGTCAAGATCATCTAGAGGTATATGGGTTGTTTTGGGTTAAGGGTTAGGGTCACCAATGCACCTCATTTTCCTGTTCTTTGCTCCTCGATGCTCCATCTTCGCCTGTGTCTTCGATCTTCACTTTCCAAAGGCTCAACCGACTAAATGACACAATGTCTCACGTGATTGACAAATAGGGTGCAAGAATCAGTGAACTAAGAAGTGTTTTAGTTTTCTTATTTTGGATGATGGGTTATTTCACTTGAGTGAGTGACAATGCTGTAATTATTCTGGATTTTTAATTATAAACCCTAGTGGTGTTATTGAGAAGAAAGAAGAAAGAAAGAAGCTCTCTTGTGTGAAGAAATTTTCCTCATTGTATTTTAAGGTATGTGAGAAACCCTCCCTTCCAATTGAATTGTGGAAGGGTAGAAGCTTATTTGGTGGTAGATTTCTTAAAGTACATCTTTCCTTTTTCTCTTCTTCGAAAAGTATACTTCTTATTCTTCTTTTGTCTTCCTCTTTTCCCTTCCATTACAATCTTCTAAACCCATCAAAACCCCACTCAATCCTCTCTCTCTCTTTCTTCCCCTTTAGGTAGACACGTGTGGACTAGCACATGCACACGCACGCACGCACGTGCGTACGTACGGGCAGCCACATGTGGGCCCCGTTTGGGGTGTTCCCTCTTTGATTTTCCTCCAAACCTCCCTAATCCCTCGATCTTTTGAATCCCTAAAAAAAACCCAATCCTCAATCTTCATCCATGAACCTAAAACCCTAATGAAAATCTAAATTTTTGTGAAACTTTTCCCAAATCAGAATTTTGATTGCATCATCGTTTATCCAGGTGGTTGTTGCACCACCCACGTTAGATTTGAAGTCTCTACTTCCAAGGGGGCCACTCTTAAACTATTTTATATTTTTGTGCACCGCATATATGATAATCTAGGACTTTCATGTTATAAATATGAATTTCCGAATATATTATGTGGCTATGTTTGATTTTACAAGTTGATTGCTGAAATTAATGTGTAAATTGATCTCTCATTTTGCATCCTTGGATAGCTTCCATCGTCCTACATTAGGATGAGTAATCGGAATGTAAGATGCAAACAATCAAATGAGAAAAATATGCTATATTCAAGGAAAAAATTTGGCCATGCTGATTCTCTACAACTCGAATTGACTATCGATCCTTGATTTGTATGCAATCCACGGAAGATGCATCGGTTGAGTTGCAATCTCCACCAAAACCTAATTTCATGCAAAAGCAAGCCTCTTCTCTTGTTTTCTTCTTCTACTCTGCTTTTCCTGTTGCTGCTCTAGTTCTCTTTGATTTTTTCTGCTCAGCTCACACTCTCTATCACTGCTTTCGTTTGTAAGCAGCCATGTTTTTTTCGGTTGAGACTTTATCATTTAACCCCTAAAAAAGGAGAGAAGCACTGATACTCGGCAGAACATTATAGATGATGCTTATGCACTAAGACATTGCAAGCATGGAGTTTACGTAACTTAAATCAAACCATCCAAGTGGTGGGTCCCAGTTTAGATGTCTTACAAATAGACAACAACACAGTTGATTTCCCAACTATCAGATTGGTCGGCATTTACTGATGGCATAATAAAAAATAATAAATGGTTGGAATTCAACAAATAAATGCAAACTAATTCGAGGTTAGGAGCGTTAAGTCAATGTGAATTTTGAATGATGACCTATTTCAGGTAGGTCCCACAATTTGGTCTGTTAATTTGGGTTACTGTATGGAACGTGTACAATTTATAAACCTGCATATAAACCATCACATGGCGCATTATTTGATACACAGGATATTGTGCATGGGCCATCATGATAAGGCCCATTATATTAATGGTATGGATATGGGCATTGTACTAATGGTCTGAATCACTGAGGGAATAATGGGCCCCAATTCTGTAAAGCATGACTCTTCTAAGTCACCGTGTTCACTCACCCGAGTCAAGATTTGTAGGTGTGTCAAACTGAGTCCGAGTCCCGAGTTTGCCAATCTTACTAAGACAGGAACCTCTTGTGTAAAGATGGTTGGAATGAACGCCATTTTCTTCATGATCTGGTACCATGGGCTGAATGGATTTGGAACTCATCAATTCACCTCTCTTGTCCTTTTCAGTTATGTTTATTTTGCTGAAAGACCCAACTGAGACATGCAAAATCCATTGGTACCTCCCTTCTTTTCTTTCTGTTTAGCTAGTGAACAAACAGAATCTCATTTGTTCGCATTGTGCCCTATGTCCTCCTTATTCTGGGCTCACTATGCTGATGTCTCTAAAAGTCCTTGGGCCACTCTCCCTCTCATCTCTCTTCCACTTATTTGAATCCTGGTTAGAAGGCTTTCAACACACCCACCAGAATTTAGTTGTCGATATTGTTTCTTTTCTTGTCATTGCTCGTGAGATTTGGAGGGTGAGAAACCACAACAAAGTCCTCAACGCCCCATTTTGCTCTAGCCAATTAATAAATTAATGTTCGCTCCTCTGTAGGAGATGTTCAACACCTCTAAACATTCTTATCTAGCCACAGTCATTGCTTCAGCAACCCATGGTTGACTTTCCCCACCTTTAATTTAATCATGTTGCTAATTCTCATGCCTTCTTCTCAAGGTATTTTGTAACGATAATGGTGGCTGTAACGGTCACCATCCTTACCTCTACAATATGGGTCATAGCGGCTGTAATGGCTCCTGTAACAGCAGTTATGCTCTCTCTCTGGGTCATAGTGTCTGTAATGGCTCCCATAACAGCAGTTATGCTCTCTCTCTCTCTCTCTCTCTCTCTCTCTCTCTCTCTCTCTCTCTCTCTCTCTCTCTCTCTCTCTCTCTCTCTCTCTCTCAAGCAAAGAAAGCAGCAGTTCTTTCTTTGCTCTCTCTCGCAAAGAAAGAACTCGCGAACAAAGCTGTATCTACCCTGTAACGTTTTTTTTTATTTTTATTTTTATTTTTTTTATTTTAAATTTTTAATTTAAATAAAACCCAAAAAACCTGTATCTGCCCCACGACAGACCATTACAAGGCTATTGTAGCCTTTACATGGGGCATAATAGGCCGTTAACAATGGCTATGGGTCATTTTTTTCCATTACGGCTGTCACACACACACCATGCTTCTTCTTTCCCCATGGTGGTATTACAGCTAGATATTACCGTCAGATGCTGATATTTGGCTTCCAAGTTCCATGTTTCATATCTTATCTGCTACCTATGTGTTCAATGTTGGACTGGAGCATTGGTTTGCTGCTATTTCAAAATTCAGCAGATTTTTTGCAGCTGATGTCTTCTTAGCATTTTCGGTTGTGGTTGTTGGCATCACATAAGCTACTCTCTGCTACCCTCGGCTGCCTGTGTTATGGACTGCGTTGATAGCTTTGCAGCTTGATAGTGGTTGTCGTTCTTTTTCTGGCTTGTTATTGGTCAGCTCAAGGCTTTGGGATAAACATTACCCATGAGCAGCTCTAGTCAGTTCCAGCTTCTAGATGTGTCTGTACAGGCTGCTGCTATTACTAGATCTACTGGTTCATTTTGCTTATTAGTCCATGGTCCCTAGTAGCTTTTGAGAGGCTCATTTCAATCATATGGGCAGCAGGAATGGAGGATAAGTCTGTCTATTGTCTAGTACACAATAATGGCTATATGCAGAGTTTTGATTCAGCTAGTTTGTTGAGCCTGCCTTCATGCTCAGGGTCTAGTCTCTTTGGATTGCTTTGTTGCTAGTTTTGGGCCTTTGGCCGTGGATTAGTTGTCTTAGGATCCCTGTTTGCATGCTATTGGTTTTTGTAGTTTTGGAGTTGATGATTGTACAAGAATCTTGTTGAGGTACCTTTAGTTTTATTGGCCCTCCTTATATTTTCCTCTTATTATCAATTATTTTATGTAGTAAAAAAAGATATTCTAGGGGATTTTCTAGAATATCAATGATGATAATGGAATTCTCCTATATATACAGTATTTACAAGAATGCCATGATCTATAAATCATTCCTTAGCATGTACGAAATTACATGAGAACTAAAATACAAAAATAATGCCTTTTTGTAGAAATCTAGAGAAAAACTTATTTTCTTTGGTAGTGGTAAATGTATGAATGAAGAAATGTACAAAGCAATAGGTCAACATTTTTTAAAATTTTGACCTCAGTTCTTGATGTTGTTCTTACATGAATGACTGCATTGACAATGAGCATTTAGTGTCTTTGGATTTTTGTATGAGCTTCTTGGACGTATGTTGCATATTCTCTTTCATGCTTTTCTTCTCATACTTTTGCTACTAAGTCTTGCTCTAATGAGATGTCTGATGAGTTTCCTGAAATGAGTACTGTTGCCTCCATGCATCATTTTTTATTTTTGTTTTGCAGAATCCATCCTCTTTGACAAAAGCACAACTAGAGGTTGACAAAGTTCTACAAGGAAGAGTTCCTAGTTTCGAAGATGTCAAAAAGCTTAAGTATTTAACACGTTGTATAAATGAGTCAATGCGCCTCTACCCACATCCTCCTGTAGGTTGCATGCATTTACCTTTAAGTGTCTGATGCTCTCTTTCTTTGACACTTTTCTTCTTGGTTTTGATAAGTCCATAATTTATAGGTTTTGATAAGGCGCGCTCAAGTTGCTGATGTCCTTCCAGGAAATTACAAGGTTAATGCTGGCCAAGATATAATGATATCAGTATATAATATCCACCACTCCTCTCAGGTATCATTTTGTGATTCTCTGTTGGGCAGTAGCTCTTTTATTTCAATTAATAAAATATGTTTGTTGATAAAAACATTTAGTTGATAAAAACAATTGGTAAATGTGCTATCTTTCTTCTGAGAAACTCCTAATGAGATTCACCCACTGAAATCGATGGACTTTTAGTGTGGTTTACTAGAAGCATATTAGATTATTGAGGGTTGACCTTTTAGATTTTATGGTTTACAACAAGTTATACATGTCACAGGAAATAAATCTCATATTTTCTCTTTCATCTTTGGGCTTGTGGAAATTATTTCTGACATTTAGGGCGCTCAGATTATATGAGCTCTACACTTCATAATCGTTGTTTTAAGTAAATGATGATATCAGCTGATGTATCATTTTTTTCCAAGAGTTCCAATAAGACATATGACTAGCATACATATTTTACAACATATCAATAATATCGTTGATATTTGCTGATATATTGCGTTATCAATAATATCGCATTATTCCACCACACCTCTAGTTACAAAATTGCACTTTTTGGATCGAAACAGTGTAAGTCAGCATAAGTTAGGGAAAAAAAATTCAAAAATTCAAAAAAAAAAAAAAAAAACATTTCCCCAATTTTCTTTTGGCATTCCCCTTGTATCTCCATGTGGATCTGAGATGACTTCAAGCTGCTTCGTGAGTCCATTTGGTTTGTTTCAGTTTTTTGTTGTATTGTCTGTTTCGATACTTGTATTGTATGACATTTGAATGAACTCATTTTTAATATAATTGCTTCATTCATAGCCATAATTGTGTAGTATTGTCCCCTAGACAATGGGAAAGTATTATGCAGTGTCTTTATTATTATTATTATTATTATTATTATTATTATTATTATTGTTATTGTTATTGTTATTGTTATTGTTATTGTTATTGTTATTATTATTATTATTATTATTATTAGTGGTAGTGTATAATCATGTGTCTTTTAACATCCCTGAACTATCACTGAAAATTTTCGTCCTTTAACATCCCTGAACTATAACTGAAAATTTTCATCATTTTCCTAAAGTTTCCCTTTGACTGCAAAACTTCTATGTGTTACTCGTGATACTTCCCAATATATCCCTCAATATTTCCCATTCTTGAAGGTGTGATATCCAAGGTACTCAATAGCAGTTACGGTTGCCGTTATGGCCACCATAATTACCGCAGCTTTTTTTCTTTCTTTCTTTCTTTTTTTTTTTTTTTTTTTTTTTTTTGTTTTTTTTTTTTCAAACTATATCAGCTCCATAACAGGTTGTTACGGGCCATTTTTCCATAACGGCAGCTATGGCCCCCTAACGCCTAATGGTTCCCATTGTTACCTTTACATAACAGCCATTATGTAACCATTTTTTAATACCTTGAACTGATCATATACAATACCAATATTTAAATCCTTCTTCAAAATAAACCAATTTCAATGTATATGTTCAAGGAGTGGAGTTTTTTTCCTCATAAATCTGACAACAATGTAACAAATTGTAAGCCATAAGGAGCAAGAACCCCCAATCAACATGTCATATGCTTTTTCAATTTTTAATTTACACAGGATATCTACTTCACTACATCTCGCTCTCTGGTTGAAGCAGTCATTTGCCACTAGGATGGTTTTAAGAATCTCCCTTTCCTTAACAAATGCCTCTTTAGATCAACATATAATCCCATCACCTCTATAAATCTTTCAGAAAGGACCTTTGCCAGAATTTTGTAAACAGCACTGACAAGACAGATTGGCCTCTAATCCTTAAGAAAGACTTATTGGCCTTGTCTGTGATTTCTATCACCTCATCAATTTCTGGAATAAAATTTAATAAAAATAGCATCCTCTCCCATTACCTCATCATCATCATCATCACCATCATCTGCGCCTTATCCTGATTAACTGGGGTTTGCTACATGAATCCCATTCTGCCTTATCTCATGATATGCTTCTCTTTTTGAAGGGCCTGTTTGGCCAGGCAAGGTGGATTGTATTAGGTTGTATTAGTGTGGATTGGAAGGAGCAATCCCGGGATTTGTCCGGGCGTGTCAAACAGGCAGAAGTTGGATATAGCAATCCCATGGGATTGCCAGCAATCCACTGACATCACCATCATTACCTTGAAATCCACCCAATCCCTCCTAATCCCATCTATTTTGCCTGGGACGTGTTTGGTTAGACGGAGCAATCCCAGGATTGGCCAGGTGAGCGAAACATACTCGGTGGTGAGTTCCCTGGATATAGCAATCCCATTGGATTGGCACCAATCCACTGACAGAGCCATCATTACTTGCCATCCACCCTAATACAATCCAATCCCATGGGATTGGCCCGTCCAAACACGCCCTAAAGGGACAGCTCGCCATCATGCATCAACCTGTGTTTAGTTGTTTTGATCTCCCCATTCCCACTATGACTTGTGTCCAAGTACCTCTGTGTTACTGATGCTCCTTGATGAGACTCATAATCACCCCTGCAGGCCTTTCCTGCTTGCCCCTTCTTTCTCCTTGCCACCAAACCAACTAACATAGGCCTCCACTTCTAGATGCAGTTAAGATGAAACCTAGCTGTTGGATGATTGGTCCTTTTCATTGCCCCGCTGGACATCTCCCATGCCACTTCACCATCATCGTCTATGTGCGAGCCTCTCCATTTATTGATGCTCATGAACCCTACCTGCCGGATTTTCTGCCCTTTGTTGATTTATGATTTTTGTCTTTCCTTTTCCTTCTCTCTTAGAAAGTCGAAGGACTCTCCCTCCTATCTGACCTTTACCGGGAAGGTCTGACGTTTAATAATTGACAGGATTAATGTCTTAACAGGGAAGTTCTATTGGTTCAGATCTTGATTATTCCTAATTCTGTTTCCTCCCTGCAAGCTGTCCTCAAATCCATATCCAGCACCATATCTATGCACGAGTCAATATCTTTGATGGTGTTGATGTCACATGCCTGGAGAGAGAGACCCCAGACTTTCATTCACACTGTCCTGGTTGAACAGCCAGAAACCACATCACATGGACCTTCCACTGGGTTCTGGTGTTCCTGTAGTCTGCCCATCTTTGACACCACTTGTAACATTATCAAGACAGAATCACAGTCTATCTTCTTCACTCTGATGGGCAGCATGATCGTCCAATGATTGTTAACCCTCTTAGATATCTTCGACTTAGGTGGCCATAAAATCGACCTTGCCAACCAAGCAAGCCTTGGGCAGAGTTCTTCTTGGCAGCTATTGAGTTGTTGATGACTACTCTCATCTTGCCTTCCAAAAGCTCCTTCCATGTCTTCATTTCATGATTCATAGTTACGTCATCCTGGTAAGATCTTCCTTCCCTACTACTATGCAACTGGATCTTTGCCTCTCTGCTCACAAATCTTTGCATTTCTTCTCCAGCATTTATGTCTTGAGCTCCCATCAACATGTCTACTTCCTCACCGCTGAGTGATTTCAATGGTGGGGGTCCCCTTCTCTCTGTCTCTGGTGCTTTGGGCTACTTGAGTTTTAGATATGCATCAGTTTTGGGCTCACATCCTAACATGAGCTGCTGCAACTGGTGGACGGAATGGATTTCGCGAATACATCACAATGGGTGGGTCCCACATATATATTTTTAATTTGTTTAACGACACTCTTAAGAAGTTGCATTTGTGTGCACTCTACATACAGAGGAGAGAAAGCCGCAGGCTATAAAAATGGATATTGATAAAAATACCCCTTGTTGAAGGCCCAGACACCAATACACACTGTTTTTTTTTTTTTTTAATCTCTTGACGAGTAATTGTAGGGGTTAAAATTTCCACCGACTACTTTCGTTATGTAGAGATGGTGTCATATCGTAGTGGACTAGTGTTGATGTGGAAAAAAACACAAGATAATAGTCAGCTTAAAAATCTTTGATGGAGCTTGTTCTAGTCCTGTACTCAACTGTGATACTGGAATGTGCAATCAGATATTGTTTTTCTAAGATAGAAGATAATCACCGAGGTAAGCGCAAAAGCTCCTATCAGGACACCAATCCTCAATATCACCTGCCCGATTAGCATCGATTTAGGCTTTTAGTTGTCCATGATACTATAATAAAAAATCTGATAAACTGAACAACATAGCGAAGGTAACGAACTAATACGTGATATCTGGAAAATTAGTCAGATATGTAGCATTTCCAGTCAGTTATCGGTGTAGAGTGGGATCTACAAGTGAATCTTCATTCGTTGTCTTTTGTTTAACATCAAGTTCCAGGCAAGCAACATTCACATAGAAGGTTCCTGCAGCAAAGGTCTAAATATCATTAGAATTGCTATCTGGTGATCAAATCAGATAATTAACCATGCCAATAAAAACATGAAAGAAGTTACTATTTACGGAGTTGGGTCACACTCCTGGAATCGATCTCCTGGGTGCATGACATGTAACCTAACTTGCACGATCCTTCTATCAAGGTGTCACTCCTGCTTCAAATCGCGCTTTGTAGTCGCACCCTGCTACAATTCCTGACTGTTTTATACTTGTGAACATTTTAAAAAACTCTCTTCCCCTCTCCCACGTCAAATCTATTGCCGTTTTGCTTCATGCTTCATGCTTCATGCTACTATAGCAGTACTCAAGCAACTGAGATGCTAAACTGGAGGAACTGATTGTCTTTTTATGTACACAGGAATCATGTCACTTCCTAAAATTCCATCATACGGAAAGGACAGCATATAGTAAAGTTAGCTTCATTCATTGCGAGTATATTTTGCATGTGAATGTAAGAAAATTCCAATTCAAAAAGAAATAAGAACTGGCTATTGTGATATATATATATATAATATATAAAATCAAGCGTGCATGTGTGCAGAAATGTAATATCAATATTCTGTTCTTCATATGTTTATTCTGCTTTCATGATTATGTTGTACAAGGTCTGGGAGAGAGCAGAAGATTTTGTGCCTGAAAGATTTGACATGGAAGAACCCATGCCAAATGAGACAAACACTGATTTCAGGTGGGCCATTGTTTTATATCTTTCTAAGGATGGCAGCATGTAACACCTGCATTTGGGAAATTGAAGTACCCATGTACAACAGTACGTTGGTGACATCAGATCCAATGTTCTTCCCAATTTTCCATTTTTGTTGCCCCCCTGACCCAATTTGAAGCCAGTTCTTCCAATACAATGCACAAAGTATATCCAAGCATGTTTTCTAGTACCACCCCCCCCCCTTTCTTTTTGTTTTTTCTTGGGGGGCTGTTGATATATGAAAAATGTTCTACCTGCATATACCTGGACACTCTGTCATACAACCTTGCATGTCTGGGACATCCAACCCTGCTTAAAAATCCCGGGGGGGAACTTCACTTCTAATACATTTGTGGCTCACCTGATTGGGCCCGTATATGTCCACCATGTGCCATATGGTTGCACTTAGTGGTGACCCTGGGCTGAGCAGTACTGTGGGATAAATGGCAGGAGCAATTAACCAATTCCATCTTTATAGCAGTTCATTACTGTTGGATTCTAACTTGAAGAACATTGTGTTGTAGATTCATTCCATTCAGTGGAGGGCCACGCAAGTGTGTTGGTGATCAGTTTGCTTTGTTGGAAGCGATTGTAGCACTTGTGATTTTTCTGCAGCACATGAACTTCGAGCTTGTTCCTGGTCAAAACATCAGCATGACTACTGGTGCTACTATTCATACAACAAATGTATATGCCTTGTCACCTAAGAGCAATCATGTGCTGCATTTTCCACCATGCATATATCCAGACCTGTAAATATCCCGCATGTTGGGACCCCTGCACTGTTGCACACAGACACTAGCTGAATTGGAATGCATCCGTGTCTTTCGTTACCATCATCTTGAGTTCTATTTTTATCTTTACCAGTTCTGGTTTGCTCGAATGCATACTGATGTATTTCAATGTGATACCTTGGGACTTTAACCTTCGAATCTGGATCTCTTCCAATTGTCCAAACCGTTTATACAACAAAAAAAATCTTACATTAGATTATTCCGACCATTTGAAATTTGGGTCCTCTTCTTTGAAGTTAGATGCCCCCCCTTCTGGTCTAGCCCGCCCAAACAAAATCAATGTGCCCAGTAACTTCACTACACTCCCAGCTGAAAAATGGAAGAGGGAGATTTAACCACTGACTTTTCAGCCTTTCGAGTGGACTTTTTCTCGAGAAAGCTCACATTTTTTGTCTGGCTTTGCTGAGATTGACGATTGGCTGAGGTTTGGATTATTGGAAAAAAACCCAATTCCAATGGCTAAAGTCCCAACCTATCACATTGCAATATGTCAGGATGTATTCGATTACCAGTGACCCTATTCAAGACCTGAACATTTGACGGCATGGTAGGTTAGAAAAGATACAGATCATTTTGGGCATTGCTAAAGATTCAAGAATAATTTAACTTGAAAGCAAAGGAATTTCTTTGAAGAAACTGTAGATGGGTTTATCTGTTTTTGTACACATGAATGACATCAAATAGATAAAAGTATGTTTTAAACAGTTTCTTTTGTTGTTACAGGGCTTATACATGAGAGTGAGTCAACGGCAGCCACAACTTGAATTTGCCTCATCTCCTTAGGTAATTCTTATCAATTTTTATGGATGTTTTCACATTTCGGTATTTATTTTATGGCAACACATTGAGATAAAAATAATTCATTTTTGTGGTTGCTTTAGTCCTTTTCTAATGGTAGATCTTGTTCCATAATCACACCCTTGAGATATCTAATATCCTATACACATCGTACATCTTGTTATTGTTTCTGTGGTTAACTCAGCAATGAGTAATGAACATAGAAATTTTGTTATCGCAAATATTCCCGTGATCATATAGTTCAAAAGAATAGGCTCAGTGTTTCTCTTTTGTGTGTTTTTTTTTAATTAATTAATTAATTATTTATTTATTTATTATTATTATTTTTTAAACACACGCACACACCCCCACACACTCACGCCAGTGGGATTTCACCACCTATGGATACTCGAACCCTTGACCGGGTGTTGAAACTCCTAAGAGTCTACCACCCGAGCAAGACTAAGGATCAAAGAATACTGCTCACCCACAACCAGTTTTAGGGTGACATAATCTGCAAAACATTTTTAGAAGCATTTTCTCCCCAAGGGCAAAAGTTGGAACCGAAGTTCAGTCATAAAAGGAAATGGGTTGTACAATCGGTACATCTGATTGTAGGTGATTGACACTATGAAATTTGCAATATCAACCTGAAACATATCTAAACCCTGAATAGCCTAGGCGATTTTCTTGTCAAATCCACCCTTTCCTGGTTCTCTCTATCCCTTGATTCAACCTGGGCGTTTGAAGAGAAAAAGCAGGTACACTCATAGAGATCAGTTTCTCTACTAGTGATCATAGTTCTAAAGTACAGTGACTCGACTTGAATCGCCACCAGTCAATTCACTCAACGAGATTTTTGGGCTCAACAAAGAAGCTCACCGATGTGGTTATACTTGGTTGTGACTTTTTTGGAAAGCTTTTGCTTTTATTTTTATTTTTTGGTAAAGCATTTTTATTTTTTGGAAAGCATTTTTTTCTTGGTAAGACTTGTTGAGTTAGCTCGTTAACTCAGTAGACTGTATGCAACTTGGCATGACTTGAACCGAGTCCCTCATTGAATGATGGGTTGTTTCAACAATTAAAAAGTGGGATGCAAGATTTGGACACATGACCTAGCTGTTGAAACACGGACACATGACCTAGCTGTTGAAACACATATCTCACAACCAACTCGCCATGCACTGTGTGAATGAAATTTGAAGCATTTTTTCATATACTTATCCCACTCCAAACATATATTATTAAATATTAACCTAATCATTTCTTAATTTAATTATTAAATATTGAGTCGAGTCGATTCGAGTCTTTGAGTTGACCAGGCCCAGTTTAATATCGGGTTGAGTTTTCAAGTTTTCAAACTATGCTACAGACTAATAAAGATCTTCACTGCTGTGCATGGAGTTTGTATGTGGAGCCCATGATTTGATGATTCAGAAATATGAGTTTATATCCCTGCCAGTGGGTCACCAAGGATCTCATGGGTGTTTTGGAAGACCAGCATAATGTGACTGTATGTATTAGACTTGGATAAGAAGGTTGCTAGGATAATAGAGACATTAACATTTGGTATTTAACTCTCCCATGATAGGGGAAATGCATCCTTTCGAGCATGCAAGTATTTGTTTATGAATTCCGGAGTGTTTTTTAATTTGAGTTTGGATAAAGATGGGATAAATCATTTGCAACAAAAGAAAGACAACATCCTTATTCGACCAAATTTCCCATTTTGAGGGTTTCATTGATTATGAGGTCAAAATACACATTATAAGCTGTGACATACCACAAGTCCTTATTTACATCTCAGGTAGAGAAAAACCTTGATTGAAATGGAAACCACATATCTAACACTATTGGTGGAAAATGCAGTTTTCACACTATGTAAGGTGATCAAGTGATCTGAAAATCGCCAATGCTGAATCCTTAGCTGCTGATTAGCACTTGGAATCTTATTAGTCACCAAGTGTCAAAGGCAGACTAAATTGTTGGACATCAAACATGTCTATTAGTTGTTGAGCATATGTTTTTAACTTGAGGCGGTAGAGCCATCGGTATATCGGCTAAGCATGAGATGTAACGAAGCCATGAAGAGTCTTGTTGTAGTGTAGAGAGGTTCCCTTTGGTTGGAAAGCATTTGTAGCTCATTGCTAGCGCAGTATTTAATCCACAGGCGGCAGATCTACTGAAGTGTGTAACTAGTCCAGTGGGTTTGGAGGATAGCCGGGATGCTTGCGCAGATTACCTCTGCAAGATGGTTTCGTACACTAGAGAGCCACTAGTAACTAGGGACGAACCTCGTGGGGAGAAGAGCAGAGCGCATTAGTGCACTCCATGCAAGAATATGGTACAAAAAGAACCCTAAACACCATTTATCTCAAGTTTTGGATCGAAGTATCATTCAATTCAGTAACGTTTTGCTCACATAAGCATTTAATGAACTCGGACCCACCTGATGTTATGGCGGAGAATTCTGGATAATGTTGTTGGCAGCAATAGGGGCCATGGTCACAATTTTCTCATCACTCAAGCTTTGGATCCCATGCTTCAAGGTCAACATCGATTGGTTGTAGCCCTTGCATAGGTGGAATGTGTAATAGTTACTTCCATTGTAGTTTGCTGCAATGGATTCATTGGGGGCTCATATTGGAGCTATTGATGTCGATTTGGATATTGTATAATTGTACATTAGGAATCATATTGTAACAACATGAATTTCTCGATACTCGAGTATTAAATGTACTCGGGTAACACTAGAAACTTTTCCAATTCAGTAGGCGAAAACGTATACACATGTCTGAAATTAAGACTTGAAGACTATAAAAATTGGTATATGAAACTTTGATTCTAGAATCCCGTCACATTAGAATCACGTAAAATCTTTAGATACACAAATTTAACCTTACGAATTTGATTTAACACCCTTAGAAAGCTACTAATTTTCCCTGAACACCATGATCTTATACTAAACTCTGTGATTTATAAATCATAGGCCACAATCTAAGGAAACCATCCTTGATCGAACCAGGTAACTGAATCAGAATGGAGGCCCACTAAAGAACCTACTTAACCAATGGCTTCAATCTTAATTTCCCTAAGTTTAGGAGTCGAATTGACTAAATTACCCTTGTAAAATAAGAACCATGCGATTTTAATTAAATAAATTTAGACCATGAATAAATGCACTACGTAATTTAAATCCCATGCTTGACAATGCACACTACAAACCTATTACCTAAATTTAAGAAATCTTATTCCCTAAATCGCCTTAAATGTGATTGAAATGTCCAAATGTGTTCTAGACCATTCATTAGTGGCCAACGATTGTGAAACTATTGGAATACATTTGTCTTAGTGGACTTGACTTTCCACATGGATCAGATGTTTGAGACCGTACCCTGAATCACGCAACTTAGATCAAAACCCAGTAGTATGAGTTGTGTGACTCACCTCGATTTTCCAAATAAACCTATGTATATTAAACTTTTTTGGGTTTTAGGGTTAGAAAATCATATTTTTATGTTTTCTTTTGGATTTTTCTTCGGGCTTGCTGGAATTCATTGATTATGTCATCATTTCTTCTGGTTGATCAATGCCTAGTGGTAATTGAAGGTAAGTCTATGCCATATACTCGATTTAGAATACTAAAGTCGTGTTTTCCTTGTTTTAATCAATTTTGTTTGAAATTTATGTAGGGTTTTCAGGTTTTCTTCAAATTTTAGATTCTAGGCGTTATTGGTAGGTGGAATCGTACCCTAAGATGAGGGCTATTATCCTAGGTTAGCTTTTATCAGCTCTTGATGGTTTCAGTTGGTGAATTTTGGGTGTTGATTGAAATTATATGTATTTAAATGTTAGAATTATTATATAGTTTCGATTTTTATGCGGTATTAAATTGATAACATGTTTCTTGGGTATGAATTTGGTATTCTTCCGAGCATGATTTTGTGGAAATAAGAAATTGTTCATTTGGCACGCTAAATATTTGGTTAAATGCCTACGAAAGAAATTTGATGGAATATGATTAATTCATGCTTATAAGCATGATTAATATATTATAGGCTTGTTTTATTTAAGATCGGTCTCTAGAAAACTGTTAGAATTATGGACCACCTACTTTAGGTTTGGCTGCCATAAATTAGTTTGATCGGATGGAGGCAAAATACAGCCGACCGACTCTAGCTTGGGCTATTCGTGGGCTGCCTTGCACCCAATGTCGGTCTAGTTTATGTTTCATTGATCCACCAAATTAGTCTAATCCAGAGATGATCATTATTCTGTGAATGTAGACACACATCAGATCAAATCTAGTATACCACGATTACCATTGATCTATAGTCTCCATTAATAGCCATTTGTAATTGTAATTCAACGAGCTACTCATTACAACTCATGGGCCAGACACGGTGATATAGGACACTATGTTTGTTCAAATTCTGACCTGTGGAGGTGAGAGAGCCTGACAGTGAGTCTTGAACACTGATGGAGGTGACAAGCCTGCCATTAATGATTGGGTGATGACCTAAAAATTGTAATGATTTGGAAATAGTGTGCTCACGGTAGTGACCCTCTGGGTCGACATTTAAATCCTTTGATTCTCTAAGTCATGAGTTGTGTCGTCTTGAGGAGTTCTTGTAAATCATCGGCAACTTCATTGTCATTTTTTATGATATTGAACATTGGGTGACCACCCATCACCTTATTGATTTATGTCTTGGGCAAATTGCCAATACCTATGATGTTAATGATTTTGGATATTGGGTGATGACCCTAAATGGATTAATGACACTGGTGATGAGCTGTGGTTATTGTGTATTTGACTCATTTTACAATTTCGATAATATGGTTTTGCTAATATTGTTGTTTGATATGGATTAATAAAGGCCTAGTAATCATGCATTCATGTGCATTAGTTCTTATGGGTGTATCAAGTGCCTGGGTTGTTTGATGAGAACCCCCAGTGGTTAACTCAAGCCCTAGCACTGTGTGGTTGGTGAGAGGGTCCCCACTGTGTGGTAGGTGAGAGAGCCCCACATTAAAATTGTTTGGACTATGTATCTATACATTTGCACACATGCATTAAACAAGTAAATTATGAAAGTGTTTGTGATGTTATGCTTCATTACCTGACCCAAATTGTGTTGATATTGTCTATAACTTAGGGACCGATAACATTGAGTTGAATATTCACTCTCACCTGGGACGATATTTTAAAACACCAACCAAATCTCATGTATGCAGGTGTTACCAAGGCCACTGTGATCAATGACTAAGAATAACTTAGCAACACTCTACTTCAGAGTTATCGTTGGAATCCTATACACAAATATCACGTTATGGAATTACTTTTAAACATGAATTTTGATATATCCATTAATTGAAGTTATTGGTTGTATTTAAATCATGGTATGGACAAATTGTAATTGTATTTTATCATTTAAATTTTAGTTATTATGCATTGTTTCATTTAAATTTCAATAAGTTGATGCCAACTAATTTAATCATTAAATTACATTTCTACATGCATTAGTGACACTTGAGAATTTGGGGATGGTGGATGTACTTGACCCCTAAATTTCGGGCCGTTAGACATTCATTGTCATTCATTTACAAAACATTCACAAGACATTCTCACAACATTGACACATTCATACAAGAGAGACAAGGGCATATATAGTTAAAACGCTTTTATTATTATATTATGTCATGCCATAAGGAAGATATATATATATATATATATATATATATATATATATATATATATATATATATATATATATATAGATATATAGAGATATATATATATATATACTTTTTTATCATATGATGAATATATATATCATACACTAGTGAAACGACCAAGTTTTACTTTTATCTAAAACTTTTATCCATACCGTCTATAGCAAAGAGAAATTCAAATCAAGGAAAGAAACCGTTTACATTTTTCACGGTCCACAAAGTTTTGAATCAAAGTAAAATTTTATATATGGGGTCGGTGGGTTCTCAAATAATCGTACAATGCTTTCTGATTACCATGCAAATAGTCTATATATATATTAGTAATTAATTTTTTTTATGATACTTGAGCATACAGATATATGTAGATTCAGTCAAATAACAAGTACAATGCTTTCTAGAAGGTACAAAATGTAGATATCGTCAAAGCATAACATAGATAGGATGCATCTAAAAAGCTAATTCCTCTAAGCTACTCATATCCTGAAAAATGAGAAAAAAATGAAGGATTAGGCTAACAGCCTAGTGAGTACGCTCATGTGTGCATAGTGTACAAGTATGCAATAACAATAGAGATATCATAGTACACAAACTAAAGCATGGTAACAATATAATACCGCATGAAGCCGAGAGGGCGAGATGTAATGCAAGAGATACAATACATAAGTATGTAGGGTGTATGCAGGCATGCAAGTCCTTTAAAAGTCCACATCTTAGCACAATTACCATAATTGGAAATCACTAGGCCCCGATATCCAGTGCAAGTTAAAACTTGTTGAATAAAGGCCTCACATACCCACCTCGTCAATGATGGGGGCCTATATACATGCCAATACCCACCCGGCACACCAATAGTGGATCCATTTCAGGGGCTGGTCAAACTCAACCACATTCACTTTGCATTTTTAGCAACGCGTGTCCGAACCTTTTCTCACCCGACCGCGCCAGTGGGAGTCGGGCTAACAATGGTCTTCGGTACCAAGTGACCCATGGTATCCGCTTGGCCTTAACGATGAGGCTCGAGGGTACCACTTAGAGTGGGACCCAGTATAAAGAACCTAAATTTTCAATGCCTACAAAAACCAACTATGGTGCTATTGTGGTGTTCTCATCAATACAATCACATTGTTGCTATGGTGTTTAATTCATCACATAGAGATACTATGTGAAATGCCATGATAATTCACCAGCACACCATGTGGAATAATCGAATTCAATCAATGTTATGTATGTAAGCCGTGTATGCATACAAGGCAGCCCTAATGCCAACCGAGCTTCTCTCCCAACCACATCCAATCTCAATCCACTGTCATCATCGACTGAATATACGTGCAAAATACGCACAACCTACATCGAGCACCAATACCAACGGTCCCTTGGACCGAATATCATCCATATAGACATATCATGTGCATTTGCACCAACATACTCACATGCATATGATTCGACATGATCTTGCATTGCACACCCGCACTTCTCAGCTATGATGCATGTATACGAATGTGTGCGTGTAAATACAACATCTGTACATTCGAGGCAGGCTAGAAACTACCGTGGCACCAAACAAGTAAGACAGTGATCTGGTATGCACTCCACACATGGTCAAGGAGGATATGGGAGTGTTCACACCTTCTATAACATAAGCTTGTACAATCTGCACATAGTATCAAGCTAACGCTTAGCATAATCACATAGCTATAATTACGTATGGAATAATCATAATGGTCGTGCCACCAACACATTCATTGGACTTTTAAGGATTAAAGTGCTCGGTCCTATAGTAAGGCCATGTACAAATGCCATGCTGCCAAATACTGCAAATTACGCTTTCAATAATTTAAGGCGGCACATGAGGAGGCCCCGCTCAGTCCTTAACTCCAAATAGGTGCAGGCATTCACATGTATTATCATAGCATCCAACCACATCCATGCATCATTATCACCACACGTATATCATCACCACATACACGTCCAAATCCACACGTGAACCATATCCATCTGTTGTCCCAAGCGTGTACGACCCAGTCCAATACCCCACTTGAATGGGCCGATGAGTGGATCACTACGACCCACACTTTGGCTTATAAGGTGGTCCATTTGATCGCCATAATCGGTCCATTCAAGGGTGCATTCATTATCATTTGGTAAGGCCCAAGCATTGGCCTAAATAGGACTACCACCAATGGGTCCACAAGGCATGCAATCAAGGTGGACCTGAGGCTAGTGGGCCACCACTTCAATTCCCTTTTAAACAGATTAGTGAGGTCCACAAGTTTGCCCAATATGGTCTATAAGGTGGGCCCGACATTTGGCCCAACCCACAACTTAAAACGAGCCTATCAGAGATTGTGACCCACCTGATCTGTCTTAATGGATGAACAGGAAAGTTACAGAGTGCGTACATCAAGTTCGGGCCCCAGTAGCGTGGGGATCAACTGTCTCCAGACAGCGTGCTTCAGCTCACTGTTTGGGACGACTGGTCCCACCTACTGGCGTCCCTGCCCGTTTTCTTTTGATTTTTTTTTATTATATATATATATATATATATATATATATATATATATATATATATATATAGTGTGCACACGTAGGAATAGATGTGTGCATGAGGGTGTGGGTCCATACGTACCACTCAAGTCCATCATTTGGATAGTTCGGATCTCCCAGAGACATTATGCCCACAAGAGATTTCTCAACCGGAGGAGTTTAATCCCGCGATTCCTAGGTGATGCGATTCACTTGAGGTTTTATTGGCTTGATTTTTTGTGCCATGACATGAAATGAGCTGTCATGATGGATGAATGGTGTGGATAAAACAGATATATCATGGTAGTGCCCATCTGCTGGGCCGCGTGGACCACACCAGGCCCATGACCTGCCTGGATTTGGATTAGTACCCTAAAAGGATCCTGAAACAGATGGACGGCATGCACGCCCGCATCCAAGTGGATCTCACGTTCTGGTGGGCCCACAAAAGAATGGGTAGCATGGAAGGAACATGTACATCGTAGTGGAGTTAGGCTGCCTCCGTGATTTGATGGTGTGGCTTACTCAAGCTTCTGATCAAGCTAACATTTTGTGTTTTTCCCTTACCCACTTGTATGGAACCATGTAAATGGATTAGATGGCATGCATCATCACAATGGGGCCCACTAAATAGTGGTTCCCACACCATCATTATTGTTATCAAATCTAAGGAAAACAAAGCAACAAATTAAGAGACGGGGGATGGTGTGCTAAAATGTGTAAAAAATGCAAGGGGATGGCAGAATTTGTAGGGAATTAAATAAGGTAGAGAGTTTGGTTGAGTTAAACTTAGAACTTTAACAAATGTTAGGAATTGGGGAAGGATTAAGGGACTTAATCCATAGTTAGGGCTTAATGGTGATTAAGAAAGATATGAGATGGCATGGCTTGAGGAGATCATAGATAGGGTATGACATGGAGATGTGGAAGAAGAGTTGACTTTGCTCATACATTAGAGAGAGGTAGTACGGGGTGGTGATGTCACATGGCATGGTAGAGATTCCCTCATACATGTGTGGTAGGGTAAATGTGTAAGAAATCAGTGTGGCTTACATGTGTGGACATGAAACATGCGGTGTCATGCGAACATTAAACAAAAAGGATTCTTCACGACGTACTTCTCCAACGGACCGCTACACGGACGCGCAGGTGATACTTTCGTGACCGCAATGACAACGACGGGGTGATTGATATGGCTGGGGTCTCGGGGTCTCGAGGTTTGGAGTCAGACGGACACATACTATGCATAGGCAGTTTGCAGCTAACTAAGGGCATTGGACATCGTGCACACCTGTGCCGAAGGGTATGGAAGGGACGATGTCTTACAACCTACACCCCTAACAAAAATTTCATCCCTGAAATTTTCACATGTAAATAATCATCATGTAAGCCAAACATCAACTTATATTATATATCATGTATTAAAGAATAATACTTCATGCATCGAACAAATGAGAGTATTTCTCACGGATATCAGCCTCACATTCCCAGGACGCCTCATCCTCACTATGATGTCCCCACTGAACTTTTAAGTAATGGGATAACTGTTGAGTGTCAAATATTACATACTTCCTCTTATTTATACCTTAATTTTATGAACATGATAACACTTAATCGATATATTTATGCATGTTTGTCTTGCAAGGTGCTTTCGAGAGCTTAAGGTGAAAAAGATGCTAAAAGCATGGGAATTGATGCTCAATAATTACTAAGGCAAAGATGGATCTTTAGATACTAAGATTGAAGATTTTAAGAATCCAAGATCTAAGAAAACCAAGTGAAGAAAGAAAACAACTGAGTTTGCAGAGTGCGGAATTTAGAAGTTGTTGAACCTGATTGTAGATGGCATCGAACAAACTTCGATGTCATTGAAATAAGTGTTCGATGCCATCGAGATTTTAGAGTAAAATCAAGTTTGATTGCTGGACTGTTGGGTGCAATTCTCGATTTCATCGATGACATGGTTCGATGTCAGCGAAGCCAATTCGATAACATTGAAAATTTTAGGATTTTCAAGCTCAACTCGATTGACAGTTCTGGACGATTTTTTTTATAACATCGAGGAGTTATTCGATGACATCGAAGACTTACATAGTGCAAAAAGGTGCGTAATTTCCAATTCGAATTTAACTTAGACTCAAACCTTCAATAACATCGAAGTGTCATCGAAGGTACGCAAAGTGTGTAAATTTGAGGCGATTTTCAAATTCGGTTGGACACAGCCTATATATTGGAGTTCTCCAAGAGATTTTAAGCACGAATTAGGGTTAGAGGAGTAGAACCAAGGGTTTAACATCTTCCAAGGAGTTTTTTCTTATTCTTTAGTTAGTTTTTCATGTTCTTCTTTAAGAGTTTTAACATAATCATGTCTTTGGTTGGCTAATCTCTAAGATAGAGCTAAGATGTGAAGCTTGTAGTTTATTCTGATTATTATTTTACTTTGATTCAGTTTATATTGAATTTCTATTGATTATTGGTTTGAATGAAGGAATATTTTTAGTTTTCTATGATTTATTGTGATTGAAATTACAGTAGATGCTTAGAAAGCTTTTAATATATTCGTATCTTATTTGCAATCATGTGATCTGTAAAATTCATGATCCACCATTTTTTACAGGTATGGTTGATGCATGAATTCTCTATGATCATGCGATTGGTGCTTCATGTAACTCCCTAAAAATCGGGGGTCGAGCAAAGCTCAGCTCCCGAGTTCCAACACATCACTTATGTAACACAAATAATGAGGATTATGATGAGAGCATTGAAACATGAATGGGATTATACCAAAACAGCATATCATACTCCAGAGACAGTTAAATTGCAAGCGGAAGACTGTGATAGATATATAAAATATATAGACTGTGGTGAGTCTCCAGAGTGTGATAACATTGCCAGGTTAAATAATTATATGTGCAAGTCCAAAATATACAAAAAAATGTAATGACATCTAATCAGCAGCCCTGTAACCCCGTTGATCAAGACACGGTTCGCATGAAGCCACCAGAATACAACACATACAAGAAGGCATCCTCATCGTCGCAAAAGTCTGGCTCCGCCTCATAAGCATCGCCATCACCTATAGCTACAACAGGGTCTAGTTGGTGTGTACAACACCGTCCCGTAACGTGGGAGTGAGTAGCTAACTCAGTGGAACAATAAAGCATAGGTTAACATGTTATCAATTCAGTCAAGCATTAATGATAAAGCAGTACAATTAAACATTCCTAAGTACTGTAATTAATGCAAAGATGAGATGCAATAATGATGCGTGCCCTCGCCAACATACTCCCTCGTGCGACACCATCTTACGTCCGCGGCATGCTGTCACCCTCAGTGCTTCACATCTTCCAGGCACATGTAATGCGATGATGAGAATGATTACCAAGTTGTTATTAGTCCATTTCAAATAACAGTATTGGGAAACTAAGGTACCTTCCTTATATCATTCTCAAACAAAGATCCATTTCAGGGTCGTTAGTCCTAGATAATCTCATACGATGTATAGTTCTAGGTCGCTACAAGGACTGCCAGGGCTATTACATGAAATCGTTGCACCACTCCCCCATCACCTTATCAATACAGGCCTAGTTTATACTCTGTTTACTATGGGAAGGCTCGTCGCCTCTCCGCAGATGCAGAGTATGCTCGAGGTCACTACACCAGGTACAGTCAGGGCTACTAAGGCTGTTACATGGAATCGTTGCACCACTTCCCCTTCACCCATCAAAGCAGTGTAGGCCGACAGCTCGAATATAGTGTCCCATACCACCATAATCGGCCCACGAGTTTGGTTGCTCAATGGTCACTACGGGGAGGCTCGTGGCCCCAACATAGGCCGACAGCTCGACCACGGTGTCTCATACCACCATGCCTGGCTCATGAGTCTTAGCGGATCGGGGTAACAAGGTTTACGGGGTTACACTGGTAAGTTTGGTACCCTAGGTTCAAGCAGTGGCGTCCAAACATGGTGAACATACATTAGACAGATTGGGTTACTTGACGAGCCAGACTAGCACGAGCGCACAACCAACTAAACGACATGAAGTGCATAAGCACTTCGCGTGGCCTAACCACTTTCGCCAACCGAAGTACGACTCGGGTTCGTCAGACACATCCTACGTGGCGAAATGAATCTCAACCACAAACTCAAGTCTGTTATCGATTGTCTGGACTATAATCATAGTCCCAATCGCAATTAATCCTTATTCAGAAGCATGTGGAGTAAAGCATAATAAACAAAGTAATTTAAGCATGTTAACAAACATGTCATCAAGCATGTTACAAAGCACAATATAAATAAGAAATACAAACACATATATTTCATAGTAAGCGATTAAATTAAACAACCAACATGGAGGAAATCATATACGTTTCTAAGGTAGTGGAGAATCCCATCTCAACACCCACCTAAAGCACAATTATCCAAGCACTTACTCTCACAAGCATTTTCACAAACACTTAGAATACACTATTTTCACATACATAGCATATATTAGCAAAACATGTACTGGGGCGAACCCTTTCGCCAAGTAAGTATTATACACATATATAACATGTTCATATAGTCATTTATTATAGCAAACACACTTTCAAAATTTATATGTATACGGTACTTTTTACAAATACTAGGAATACAGTATATCCAACATAATTAACGTCTAACTGGAATACAAAACGGACAACACTTTGTATATGTGCAATAACGTACGAATCATGAATATATCATTATCTGACATTGAAAACGTTGAAAACCATAACCTATACACCTAAAGTCCGCACCTTTTGTCGTAAAATCGTAACGAATACGCTAGAATCTCTAAGCCTTCATCTACGGTGATTAGGTAACCTGAATCATGAAATAGATCAGTTATTACATCACCAAGTCAGTTATTACATCACCAACACTCTTGAAACCCTAAAACAGCTTAGGGTAAGGTTTTCTTACCTAGAAATGAAGTTAGAATCGCTGGAAAAGCGATTAGAAGGGTGTAGTTAAGCTTGTAGAGTGGCAGGGGAAAGTAGTAGGGAGGTTCTCCCACTTCTTTCACACTTTCTCTCTTCTCATACCTAGGGTTTTTCTCAAATTCGTATGACTGAATGAGAGAGGGTTTAAATGTCCTTATATAGCCTAAAACCTCACCGAAATAGACCTAAGGTCAAGGTATACTTAGGTTAAAACCAAAGTGAGTCAGTTTCAGCTCAACGGAAGACTTTTGGTGGCCCCTTTTCTACGTGCGGTCGGACTTAAGCTCACAGACTATGGATCTAGGTGTAGTTAATTTTTGTTTCAGTCGGATTCTCAGATCACGCGTGGCGGACCAGTTTCAGTTCAACGGTCACTGACACTCGATCAGGGTTACAAGTACATGGACATGTATATGAAATTTTCCCTGATCCGAGGGTGTATTTGAGTCAGATTCTGACGGTCTGGTTTCTTATAATAGGCCTGCAAGTGACAAGTCTCAGATTACTTAAATGAGACCTAATTTCTAAAGAAATCTACATTTTCTCACACTCTTCACTCCAGGCTCAAGCGAATAGCCGTGGGATACTATTTGGATTTGATTTCCAAGATGGTTGTCAAGCCCAGCAAGGTGGTCCTAATTCCATAACTTCGTATTATTTGGACTTCCAATGTGCGGTCCAGATCTGATACGGAGTTTCGTAATGCTCCCGAGCGCAGCCGGGTAATGAGATTGATCCTAGATTTTAGGGTAACCTAGCGTCGATGATTTTACAAGTTTTAGGTCATGCAAATCGTATTTAAAGTGGATCAAGTGAATTTCGTAGCTAATCTAGTTTAGTACTTAGTTACTTTGTCTCATTTCTAAAGGATTTGATCCTGAGCGATTTCTGCCAGAGGTGGCACTCGGGTCTTTGTACGGATTTCTAAAGTATTGTTCTTCATCACCTATAACTTTAGGATTCATGCCTAATATAGACTTAGAAGTATTTAAAGAACACTGTGGTGAAAGGTGAAATGGGAGATTGTGAAGGAAATGGGTTAAGAAGCGATATTTTTTAATATGGGATTGGGTTCTGACAAGTTAATAAGGTGTTAGGAGCGACCCATTGCCTAAGGACGCTAAATTCCAGGTTGGTAAAAATCTGGGATGTTACAATCTACCCCCCCTTAAAAAATAATTTTGTCCCTGAAATTGGCTAAAGGTAATAAGTAAGAATTCTATTATTTCATTTGCCTAAGACTTATTGATTCCAAGTTTATATGCGCGGTAGGGTGTATATTGTGCATGCTAGTCGAGTACATTTTAGGCACTACCCCTCTTAAAAATTTATTTCTTTTATCCCTTGCTTATCCCTTAACAGGTTGATACAATTTATTTTGTCATCTATTTGACGTCTTGACGATAATTCCCAACTATTTAGAGTAAGATAGTTGTTTTCATTGTTTGACCAATACGGAGAGACGATTGTAGTGGGCTTGATCCCGATACATCGATCATCTACCTGGCCAGGGTAAAAATCTCATCGTATCCCTTTCGAATCCTGGTAGATCCTGGTCTTCTGCTCGGCTAATCGGTGAGTCCATTGGTAGTCGCCCAGGATTGAGAATTGAGTCAAGCCACGAATACTTCGCAGTTGTATATGTTAGTAACTCCGTAGTTCAATCACTCTAAAACCATAGGGAATGCCCATCACTGAAAGGTTCAAATGTCCTATTTCTCGGGTTGCCCTTTAGGTCTTGGTCTAAGAGAGTCTTCGTTATTATCTATGTCCAAGGAAATGGTAAGTCAAATCTTACTAGATCATTCTAGAACATTTTCTCATAGTAGAATAGGCTTCTATTATGTTCGTATTCAACGAGCACAGTTGTAGATACGTTGACCTTGGCTATTGTAATTCAGTTCGTACCCATTGTTAGGCCTATTCTGTAATATAAAATTGTTTAATACTTGAACCCTAATTACTTTACATTCTAAGAAAGATTTAGATCTTATTTAATGACCTAACCTTGTGTATAACTGGGAGTAATTTCTTTCGATCCTGGGCCAGTGGGGCAAGGGCCAACCATGCTTCCACTGCGTCTATGAGTGGGTAGACGAGTATACCTACCTAACTTCAACCGCATTCATAACCTTTCTACCCCCCTTAAAATTGTTTCTATTCTCAAGGTTCAAGGATTTGTACATCGATCTGTATGTCAGAACAAGTTGAAATTTGAAACCTATCTTTGGTATGACATGGGAAGCAATTTAGCAATACATTGGTCTTCTTTTCATCGATGATGTGTATTATAGCATTGGTACCTATGATTACAGAAAGGAGCTAAAGATGATGGGTATCGTGGTTGATTTCAGGGACAGGTGTGAGTCTGTGGCAAGATGCTTAATTCTACCAGAGGAGGACTTTTATCACGGTCTAGCTTAACAGGCAGGCTATCTTTCTAAGTTCATAGGCATAATATGGGTGCCAAAATGGTCCGCGTTTCGAGACCTAATTTCCTAACTATTTGTGGCCCAAAGACAAAGTCTCTATCAGCTATATACTCCTAACACTTCTCAAAGACGAAGTTATAAACTTTTGGTTGTAAGTGATCGGGCCAACATGGAAGGAAAGTTGTGTAGTGGGTCTGAGTCGGATACATGGACCTTCTGCCTAGCTAGGACAGAAAATTGTTATATCATTTCTTAATCTTAGTTGATCCCGACCTTCTGCTTGATCAGAGCATAGGGTTCATTAGTCACTACCAGGATTGAGAATTCGATTCAAACCGCGAATACCTCGCTTATATATAGTTCCTCTGCTCCATGTTCCCGATTGTACTAAGTCCTTGAGAAGGCGATTCTAAGGGGTGTATTGATTTGACATATCATTAAATCCAAGGGATATATAAGTTTCCTCTGAGCTTGAATAGTTGCCTCCTAAGAGTTGTTAAAGAAGTCTATGAGTACCAAGGGGATTCAACGAAGGAACATGGTCTCACTCCAACCTAATCAAGTCAACTAACTAAATTTATCTACATTCCTTAGTATAACCAACCAATAGTTGTAATCCAAAGTCTATGTTCTAATACAAAAAATTATTTATCACTTAGGGTCAAACGTTGTCTGATTGGAATTGAGTTGCCTGCACTTGAATTTAACTACGCTTGAGCATTTCACACATGTTCATACTAGTTAAGAAGGTCCTAGGGTTCACGTTATCAATGTAGTGGATTTTCCATACTGTTAGGTCGTTCGAATCTAGGAATACCACTCTAGGTCTAAAACTCCAAGGGCCTATTTGGCCAGTGGTCTTCGGGATTTGGGAGTTGCATGTTTGGTAGGAGGGTGGAACGGGATTAAAATTAATGTCATAGGCTGTGGAAAATGAGCCTTGTGCGGGAAAGTGTGAGATGGGATTTCCAAACCCCATGATGATGAATTTCTAAGTGTAATTTGAAAGGAAAAACCCGGGATAGACTTTTCATTGCATATATTCCAAACATGGCATTGGAAAACATGGGATACACCCAATCTAGGGACCATACTTTACACATACATTTATTATTACTTTTACAATTCCATCCACTTAATTTCACTTAATGTAGTTGGCCGAATGACCCTACACGTCCTCAAACATCTAAAACATTCTACCAATTACTACACCCATCATCATAAAAATATAAACATCCAAAGGCGGCAACCAAAGTAAACTATAAGACAACAGTATGGATGATTAGGCATCTAAGGCTGGCGGTGTAGGAGGGCCACCCTTTCTCTTTCCCATGAGAGAGAGGAAGGTGGAGATAAAAAATATGGCCGTAATGAGCTCAAAGAAGGCCATAGAAAATGGAGACAAGGGGGAATAGGGACTGGAACTTATGATTCTCCACGAGTTTGAACCTCAACAGGGATTGTAAAGGCCCCAAAAGACAGAGTTTGAAGAAAGGAAATGAAGAAATAGGATGGGTTGAGAGCTTACACGGTTTTGAGCCACAAATTAAGGATGTAAGGGCTCAAATGAGAGAGAATGGAGAAGGTAGGGGGTAGGTACAACTATAAAGGTTGGAAATGAATGGATTGTGACCGAAAATGAAAGAATGGGTGATTGGAGGGGAGGTTTGAGAGAGAAAACGGAAGTTTTAAAGGAAAGGGAGAGCTTGGAAGGTCACTTTGTGAAGGAAGTAGGGATTTGGGAACGTTTTAAGGGACGACCCATGCATCAGGGGGGTCCCACAACCCCCAAACATGCTCGGCCTGACTGGCCCGCCTGGCCGAGCCCACTGACCGACGAGGCCTCGCCACCCACTGGACTGGTTGGCGATGCCTCTCCATTTGGGCGAGGTCCTCGTGACCCCTAGGCCCCAAAAAAGTATGGGTCCCACCCTAGGTCCCCTGGAATGGTGTGGATAGGCCCCCGACTCCAATTTGAGTCGTATCGGGGCCGATTTGCAAACTGAAATGAGTTTATGTGATGTGTAGCATATGATTTTGGGGTAGGAGGCACTAATCTATCCGAATAATCCATTTATTTAGTTAGATTCCAAAATATTAAGGGTCAAAACCCACTTTATCCATTTATTTTCCTATTTCTGGTAAGTTTTAGTTTCGATATCGTTCTTCATCATTTATACCCTAGGATGGGTGTATATTATGAATGTGCTTAAAAGAAATGAAGAATACAGTGGTGGAGGGTGAGATTTTGAAGGAATTGGATAAAAAAGGGTTTTAGGCTTTGAGATTAAATGTAAGGTGTTGCGGTTGACCCACAACCTAAGGAAATTCATATCTAGGGAACGACTTAAACCCATCGTTTGACGGTCTAGAAGTGATTCGGGATCGTTTTGCGTGATCGTGGGTGTGTACGGGCCCAATCTCAGCGGTTGATTTCGGTCGGTTTAGCCGTTCGGCGAATTTGGAAAATCCTAAGTCAGTTCCTACTTTTCGTCACTCCCTCCTAAGTCAGAGTGCGTCAGAGTACGTCGTGTGACCATAACCCAGGTCCGGTTTAATCCAAATCATGCTCTGATACCATCTTGTAACGCCCTAAAAATCGGGATCGAGCAAAGCTCAGCTCCCGAGTTCCAACGCATCACTTATGCAACACAAATAATGAGGATTATGATGAGAGCATTGAAACATGAATGGGATTATACCAAAACAGCATATCATACTCCAGAGACAGTTAAATTGTAAGTGGAAGACTGTGATAGATATATAAAATATATAGACTGTGGTGAGTCTCCAGAGTGTGATAACATTTTCAGGTTAAATAATTACATGTGCAAGTCTAAAATATACAAAAAAAAATGTAATGACATCTAATAAGCAGCCCTATAACCCCGTCGATCAAGACACGGCTCGCATGAAGCCGCTAGAATACAGCACATACAAGAAGGCATCCTCGTCATCGCAAAAGTCCGGCTCCGCCTCATAAGCATCACCATCACCTGCAGCTACAACAAGGTCTGGTTGGTGTGTACAACATCATCTCGTAACGTGGGAGTGAGTAGCTAACTCAGTGGAACAATAAAGCATAGGTTAACATGTAATCAATTCAGTCAAGCATTAATGATAAAGCAGTACAATCAAACATTCCTAAGTACTGTAATTAATGCAAGGATGAGATGTAATAATGATTCGTGCCCTTGTCAACATACTCCCTCATGCGACACCATCTTACGTCCGCGGTATGCTGTCACCCTCAGTGCTCCACATCTTCCAGGCACATGCAATGCGATGATGAGCATGATTACCGAGTTGTTATTAGTCCATTTCAAACAGCAGTATTGGAAAACTAAGGTAACTTCCTTATATCATTCCCAAATAATGATCCATTCTAGGGTCGTCAGTCCTAGATAATCTCATACGATGTATAGTTCTAGGTCACTGCAAGGGCTGTCAGGGCTGTTATACGGAATCGTTGCACCACTCCCACATCACCTTATCAATACAGGCCTAGTTTATACTCTGTTTACTATAGGAAGGCTTGTCGCCTCTCTGTAGATTCAGAGTATGCTCGAGGTCACTACACTAGGTACGGTCAGGGCTGCCAGGGCTGTTACACGGAATCGTTACACCACTCCCCCATCACCCATCAAAGCAGTGTAGGCCAACAACTCGAATATAGTGTCCCATACCACCATAATTGGCTCACGAGTCTGGTTGCTCAATGGTCACTACGGGGAGGCTCGTAGCCCTAGCGTAGGCCGACAGCTAGACCACGGTGTCCCATACCACTATGCCCGGCTCATGAGTCTTAGCGGATCGAGGTACCAAGGTTTACTGAGTTACACTGTAAGTTTGGTACCCTAGGTTCAAGCAGTGACGTCCAAACATGGTGAACATACATTAGACAGATCGGGTTACTTGACGAGCCAGACTAGCACGAGCACACAACCAACTGAACGACATGAAGTGCATAAGCACTTCGCGTAGCCTAACCACTGTCGCCAACCGAAGTACGACTCGGGTTCGTCAGACACATCCTACGTGGCGAAATGAATCTCAACCACGAACTCAAGTCTGTTACCGATTGTCTGGACTATAATCATAGTCCCAATCGCAATCAATCCTTATTCAGAAGCATGTGGAGTAAAGCATAATAAACAAAGTAATTTAAGCATGTTAACAAACATGTCATCAAGTATGTTACAAAGCATAATATAAACAAGAAATACAAACACATATTTCATAGTAAGCGGTTAAATTAAACAACCAACATGGAGGAAATCATATACGTTTCTAAGGTAGTTGAGAATCCCATCTCAACACCCACCTAAAGCACAATCATCCAAGCACTTACTCTCACAAGCATTTTCACAAACACTTAGAATACACTATTTTCACATACATAGCATATATTAGCAAAACATGTATTAGGGCGAACCCTTTCGCCAAGTATTATACACATATATAGCATGTTCATATAGTCATTTATCATGGCAAACACACTTTCAAAATTTATACGTATACAGTACTTTCTACAAATACTAGGAATACAGTATATCCAACATAATTAACGTCTAATCGAAATACGAAACGGACAACACTTTTTACATGTGCAATAACGTACGGATCATAAATCTATCATTATCTGACATTGAAAGCGTTGAAAACCATAACCTATACACCTAAAGTCTGCACCTTTTATCGTAGAATTGTAACGAATACGCTAGAATCTCTAAGCCTTCGTCTACGGTGATTAGGCAACCTGAATCATGAAACAGATCAGCTATTACATCACCAACACTCTTGAAAACCCTAAAACAGCTTAGGGATAGGTTTTCTTACCTAGAAATGAAGTCAGAATCATCGGGAAAGCGATTAGAAGGGTGTGGTTAAGCTTGTAGAGCGGCAGGGGAAAGTAATAGGGAGGTTTTCCCACTTCTCTCACACTTTCTCTCTTCTCACACCTAGGGTTTTTCTTAAATTCGTATGGCTGAATGAGAGAGGGTTTAAAGGTCCTTATATAGCCTAAAACCTCACCAAAATAGACCTAAGGTCAAGGTATACTTAGGTTATAATCAAAGTGGGTCAGTTTCAGCTCAGCGGAGGACTTCTGGTGGCCCCTTTTCTGCGTGCAGTCAGACTTAAGCTCACAGACTATGGATCTAGGTAGAGTTAAGTTTTCGTTCCAGTCGGATTCTCAGATCACGCGTGGCGGACCAGTTTTAGTTTAACGGTCACTGACACTCGATCAGGGTTATAAGTACATGGACATGTGTATGAAATTTCTCCTGATCCGAGGGTATATTTGGGTCAGATTCTGACGGTCTGGTTTCTTATAATAGGCCTGCAAGTGACAAGTCTCAGATTACTTAAATGAGACCTAATTTCTAAAGAAATCTACATTTTCTCACACTCTTCACTCTAGGCTCAAGCGAATAGCCATGGGATACTATTTGGATTTGATTTTCGAGATGGTTGTCAAGCCTAACAAGGTGGTCCTAATTCCATAACTTCGTATTATTCGGACTTCCGATGTGCGGTCCAGATCTGATACGGAGTTTCGTAATGCTCCCGAGTGCAGCCGGGTAATGAGATTGATCCTAGATTTTAGGGTAACCTAGCGTCGATGATTTTACAAGTTTTAGGTCATGCAAATCGTATTTAAAGTGGATCAAGTGAATTTCGTAGCTAATCTAGTTTAGTACTTAGTTACTTTATCTCATTTCTAAAGGATTTGATCCTGAGCGATTTCTGCCTGAGGTGGCACTCGGGTCTTTGTACGGATTTCTAAAGTATTGTTCTTCATCACCTAAACTTTAGGATTCATGCCTAATATAGACTTAGAAGTATTTAAAGAACACTGTGGTGAAAGGTGAAATGGGAGATTGTGAAGGAAATGGGTTAAGAAGCGATATTTTTGAATATGAGATTGGGTTCTAACAAGTTAATAAGGTGTTAGGAGCGACCCATTGCCTAAGGACGCCAAATTCCAGGTTGGCAAAAATCCGGGATGTTACACTTCATGTGTGATCTATTCTAATAAAGTTCAACACCATATTATGTTTTAATTTCTTCATCTTCCGATTAAATAGAATAGGACTTTAATTCTAGTTGTGCTATTGTTGAATAAAGTAAAGTAACATCATAAAGTTTGGTTCGACCGAAGGAAGGATTCGGTGCGACCAAAATATTACAAAAAGTTCTAGCGCTGAAAGGAATTAATTTGGTCTGACTAAACCCAAGCTCAGTGTGACCAAAATTGTGCAACTGCTGAAATAGAATCCTGTCACAACTCGAACTCGACTTCGGTCCAATTGAAGCGTAACTCTGCTACGTAAAATTGAAATGGTTTTCAAAGTCGGCCAGACAAAGGCTATAAATATGGGTTCTCCAAGGAGTTCTAAGCACGAATTAGGGTTGGCAGAGTGGAGCAAGGTGTTGGAGAACTTCAAGGAGCCCTTTTTTTTCCCAATATTCTTCTTCTAGTTAGTTTTTATGTTTTCTTTAAGAGTTTTAGTTTCAATCGTGTCGATGGTTAACTAAATCTCTTAAATAGGGCTATGAGGTGAAGCTTGTAGCGTGTTGGGATGTTTATCTCGCGTTGACTCTTATTTATGTTAAACTTCATTGAATTCTAGTTTGAATTAAGGAATATTTTCAGTTTTTTATGGTTTATTGTGACTCAAATTACAATATATATTGTGATGGCTTTGAATATCTTCTTATTTGTTTTGACATTGTTGAGATTGGTAAAATTCATGATTCATCATCTTCTCCTGGGCATGGTGGATGGTTGAATTTCCTTCTAATCATCACAATTGTTCTTCATGTGTGAACTAATTTAATGAAAGGTTCAAATTTGGTTTAATTTTTCATCTTCCAACTGGATGGGATAGGACTCTGATTACAGTTATGTCTATTGAATCAAGTAAGGTGGCATCTTGATAGCTACAAGTGGATCATTGACACTCTAGTTCCCTTTTGATTATTAATAACTCATTCACAATTACTTTCAATTATTCCAGAATTCAGTTTAGATCTTGTTCTAGTTCTACTTCTATTCAATTTCAGAATATGTACAAATTTAGTCCCTGTAGATTCGACCTCGGTCTCACCCAATTATTATTACACTGCGACCCTGCACTTGGTGTTGTGAACAATTGCCACAGACACGTAATAATCATGATGCAGTTTGGGTCATCGTCGATTGGTTAACTAAGTCCACACATTTTCTTCCTATACGTGCTACCTGTCCCCTAGAGGAATTATGTAAGATCTATATTAAAGAAATAATTAGATTGCATGGAGTGCTTGTATCGATCGAATTCGATCGAGATTCCAGGTTCACTTCTCATTTTTGTAGAAGTTTACAAAAGGCACTAGGAACCACTCTTGATTTCCACACCACTTTCCACCCTTAAACTGACGGGTAGATTGAACGAGTGAATAAGATCCTTGAGGACCTGCTCCGAGTTTGCGTGCTTGATTTCAAGGGGAGTTAGGATGGTCATTTACCATTGATCGAGTTCTCTTATAATAATAGCTACTAGACAAGTATCGACATGGAACCATATGAGGCATTGTACGGGAGGCCTTGTAGATCTCCAAATTGTTGGGTAGAAGTTGGAGAAGATAGCTTGCTTGGACCAGAGATTGTTTAAGAGACAACAGAGAAGATTTTTATCATTAGAAACCATTTACACGCAGCCCAAAGTTGTCAGAAGAGTTATGCTGACAATTGCAGAAGAGATCTAGAGTTTGTAGTAGGAGATCATGTCTTCTTAAAAATTTTCTCCAATGAAGGGCGTCATGAGGTTCGGTACGAAAGGAAAATTGGTTCCAAGGTATATAGGTCTGTTCGAGGTTCTAGAAAGGGTTGGTGTTGCCGCATATAGGCTTGCTTTACCGCCTTAGTTGTTTTGTATTCATAATGTCTTCCATGTGTCGATGTTAAGGAAATATGAGCAGGACGTTTCTCATGTTATAAACTGGTAACCATTAGAGATCTAGAAAGATGCTTTGTACATGGAACAACCAGTGCGTATTCTTGACTGGAAAGACCAAGTGCTTCGATCCAGAGTTATATCGTTAGTAAAGGTTTAATGGAGTCACCACGGTGAGGAAGAGGCTTCTTGGGAACGAGAGGCTGAGATTAAAGAGAAATACCCTCCCTTGTTCGCATTATAAGTATGAAAATTTCGAGGACGAAATTTCTTTTAAGGAGGGTAGAATGTAATAACCTAAATTAATCTTGACCGTCTAATTTTAACCATTGATTGACGTACCCAATTAGTCCGATATAACCATCGATTTACAAAATCAACTGGTCCAATCTCAACCATTGATTTGGACATATCCAATCCAACTATTCATTAACTAATAAATCTAACCAAACATTTAACCATCCATCCAATGATACAACTATCAAACCGTCCATATGCTGAAATCATCGGAATACTTGTCCATCCATTTAAACTGACCGTCCATCTCTCTTGTCATGTGGCCAATTACAATTCTACCCGTACATCTCACCACCAATCCACAGGTACATCACAAAGTCCATTCCCCGATCACATATGAACTCATCTAACCTTATATTTATCCATCCATTTATCCATACATCCATCCACCCATCTATGTATACATCAATCCGTCCATCCATATACATCATTCATTTATGCAGCATTGAATACATCACAACCATATGTTAATTTATGCATCAAATACTAGACACCATGTACACTCAATACATGTAGACACCTTTCACACATGCGCCATGCATGCATCATATGCACCTCATGTCCATACACATGCACACACATGGCATATGCATGCGGCACACATGCGATGCATGGTGAACGTGTGCACAAGACCAACCCACGTTGTAAAAAAAAAAAAAAACCAACGTGATAAAAGGAAGAAGTAACATCAACATTGAAGAAGGGCGATGCATGTTGCACATGTGAAATTTTTTATTATAAGAGGTGAATAGGGAGGGTCTTCATGGGTGTAATGTGAGTAGAGAGAGAAATAGTGGGGTTGTTTTTCTTTTATTGTAAAGTGAAGAGAGAGAAAAAAAGGCAAAGTGGTTGGTCATTCACATGAAATGATGAAGTGAAGAGAGAGATAGAGAGAGAGAGAGAGATTAAAATAATAAGGAGTATTGTCACGCACCAAACTTGGAAACCGGGCTCACAAAATTTCCGATCGCCGAATCTGGCATTGACAACCTTCGTAGTACCTAATTCTCGGCTCCCGATACCCATATACTAGGTTCCGATCCTGGGATCCTACGAGGTGGATTTTCAACATGAATTTGTTTAATAATAAGCATGACCTACGAACAATAACAAGAACACCACCACAAAATCCACTATGATAAAAAACTTTGAGTACAATGCGTATAAAAGGAAATACAATGATAATAATGACAAAGCTCCAGAAGCTCTGCGGCACGCTCCAGCTCCTACTCAGCTACGGCCTAGCGTCACCTGCACCCAACGGTCATGCATAAGCTTATAGAAAGTTTAGAGGGTGGTGAAAGTGTGTGCGCATGGTTGAAATGCAAGTATGTAATATCAAAGTAATGCGAAAATGCTAGTAAGTCCATGAATGCCATTAGTCGTACCAAGGCTATGCAATGCAAGGCATGAATGCTATTAGCCATACTAAGGCCATGCAACGTAAGGCCTATAGGGCTAATGTCATATGCGAGGTGCAATTCAAGTAAACCGAATCTCATCTGAATCCTCATATCAATACAGTTTATCTCTGGATATATATATCACCGGGGTTTAGTACATTATGCACCAGATTACCGCCGATTGGACGTGCAACCATACAAGTGGAAGAGACCTCACTATCCGCCTACCAATATCAGCCCGACACGTCGATAGCAGACTCATTTATGAGCTGGCCAAATTCAGCCTAGTTATGCCCCTAGCCTCGGGTGGATAAGGCCACACCCCCTTCTAACCGACTACGACACAGTCAGAGATGCGGTCTACTGGTATACGACCCTCGTCCGCTCATGTATCCACTCGGTCTCGACGTTGGAGTCATCCTCTAGTATCATCAGGTTTAGAGATATTCACCCAAGGACATCTATGGCCCCCCGATGCTAGTAACAATATTTTTGGTGTCCAATCCTACCATCCACGATATGCTTGTGGAGGCTATGACCCTGATGTCGCTAGGGCATACATAAATCATATCACATAAATGCGAGATGTATAAATCATACTATTCAGTCATGCAGCAATCCTGAGCATATCGCGCACTCATGTGGGCAACTCCTCCTATCATGGAGTCCCATAATAATCAGCCCAATGACATGTGCTATGATCAATCACTCCTTATATCAAGCATACATATGATGGATCGTGAAGCTATGTTAAGCATGTTATTTGATAATGATGTACTCTCCTCATATTAAGGATGGGCCTAGACGGCCAACTCATATCAAGAATGGGCCTAACGATCATGGGGGCCCAATGGTTTGGGTTAGCCTACTAAGGGGAGGTGAGAATGGGCCTAGCAATGGGCCCTAGGGAGAGTTACAATGTGGATATTTAACCATCATTGCTCTCAAGGCATGTCCCATCATAAACATCATTACATACATCATGGTGGAATCACACATCACATCAGTCCTCATATACATCGCTTTGGGCCTCACACAAGGGCCTCACATACATCACATTGGGCCTCACTCATGGGCCTCACATGCATCACATTGGGCTTTATACAAGGGCCTCATATACATCGCATTGGGCCACTTCCCATGGGCCTCAAATATATCACAATGGGCCATGTCCCATGGGCCACGAATACATCACAACGGGCCACATCCATAGGCCTCTCATATATCACATCGGGCCTCATCATATGGGCTAATATACATCACATCGGGCCTCATCATATTGGCCTCATATACATCATATTGGGCCTCACCAAATGGGCCGCAAATACATCATATTGGGCCTCATCAATGGGCCACAAATACATCATATTGGGCCTCACCAAATGGGCCATAAAAATATCATATTAGGGTGGGCCCTACACATTCCAAATGGGCCCACCAGATGAATAGCATGGGTGTACAACCCTACACGCACGTCCAGCGGTTCGAACGGTGCCGATAAAACACTTACATCACCTGGGTCCCACGTGGACAACAAGGATGAAATACATACATTAGGTGGGCCCGACAGATGGACAACGTTGACATAAAATGCATACATCATGGTGCGCCCTCATAGCACTGTCCAATGATGAAAGGTGTGATGTACAACACATCATCAAGGCAGGGGCCCACCATAACGTTTATTTTCCATCCAATATGTTCACAAGGTCACAAAGACCTGAATTAAGAGGGAAAACAAATTCCATATTGATCTAGAACTTTTATGACTCCAAACGGGTTTCAATGGTAGAAGTTCAATCCTCCACTGATTTTGCAGTGTGGTCCACTTGATAGACGGTGTGGATATAGAACATATACATCAACGGTGAGTTCCACCGTCCCACCATTTGGACGGTGTGGATAAGACCCATATATCATAGACAGATCCACAAAACTTGCTGGCATTGTTACAGCAGCTATATAGCTGGTGTGAGGTACCCCAAATAATCCGATTCCATCAAGGTAGACCCCACGTGTAGGGTGGGTCCCATCATCCAAGGTCTGGACGGTGTGGACACCACACATATATCATAGCCAGGACGATGATGGGATGAAACACTTATAATCATGCAAGGGCCCACACGAATGGACGGTGTGCATGCTGCACAAGTGCAGTAAGTGGGGTCCATGTCCCAGCCCTGGATGGCGGACGGTGGGATGATACATACATCTGGGTAGGCCCCATGCCCTGCACATGCAGGGTGGCCCTATGGATGGATGGCGTAAGTATAACACATGCCTCATGATCAGGCCCATTTGCTAGCGTTATAGCAACAACTATATAGCCGGTGGGACCCACACAACTTGCTGACGTGAGATACAACAGTTGTGGCTACTGGTCGTCCAGCAGATGGAAGGTCCAGATATAACACATGCCTCATGATCAGACCCACCTTTCAGAGGTTTGGACGGTGTGGATCTAAAGCACATATATCGTGGTAGTCCCCACGTGGGACCCATGGACAGATAGCATGGGTGAAGCTCGTGCATTAGAGGTGGGTCCACACGTGTGGCCCACCTCAGCTCAAAATGAAGTTGATATTTGTATTTTCCCTTCATCAGGGGTGTCCTAAATGGACGGCCAGGGTGGGCCAGTCCACTGGACGTTGGCAGGGTAGGTCGCACGGGTGGCCGACATGGATATAGAATACACACATCACATGGGGTCCATAACAAATGGGAAAGAGAGAGGGATAGAGAGAAAGAGAGATTGGTGGAGATGGGAGGAGCTCCGCCACTATGAGCTCCTCCATGCACATGCATACATCGAGATGAGTCTCACCACACGTGGGCCCTCAAATAAAGATTAATGATGAAAATCTTAAGATCACCCACCGATTCCACTTCTTCTTTAACTCCTTGGACTCCTTAACTCCTAAGCTTCTTCTTTAAGGATAGATGATGAAGATTGAAGGGTTGGATGGTGAGATGTGGGGGTAGGAAGTGGGCCTTGATCTTTTTTCTCCTTAGGATTTCCTCTCTTGGTTGCTTAGAATGATAGAGAGAATGAGACGAAGAGAAAAGGTGATGGGATGAAAAGGATGGGATGGATAGGGGATGGTGTGGTGTAAGCAAGGGTGGGTGGAGAGAGAGAGAGAGAGAGAGAGAGAGAGAGAGAGAGATGACTTTAGGGATATGTTGTGTAAGAGGGGGATGGGCTAGGTATGAGTTGAGTACTTGCTTGTACTTTGATTGATTGATGTGAAAGGTGGTAGAGATTCTCTTGAAATTTGCAACACGCGGTGTTTCCTTGAAATAAACGCGGGTCCATGACTCCTGGCCTGGGTATCTCATCGGTGCGTAAGACGCGACATTGGAATCAGGGTGATGGCGCGATCGCTAGGGTATAAGTCTCTGGTTGAGTTGACTCAGATATACGGGATGCGACTTAGGGTCATGCGCAAACACCGGTTACAGGTAGCGGGTCACCGGAATTCGACGGGGAGGATCGCAGGAGTCTAAGAAATGGTACGGACTAGGATACGGGCCTTACAAGTATTGCTGGTTGTTCACGTGAGAAAGAGAGGGAGAGGGAGAGAGAGAGAGAGGAATGGATTATAATGATTATGTAGGAATGGATTATAATGATTAGATATTTTGTTTTATAAATTATGTACTCCTTATATTATCGATTTAATCAAGTAATAACAATCATGAAAGACTTTTTTTTGTTCATGAAATTATTAAAATCACACACCATTAGAATAGATTTTGGAACACTAGAAAATAGGTGGGGCGATTAAGTCCTCTAGGTTGAAAATTCCTAAAGGGTAAATAGGTAGAGCGATTAAGACCCTTGGGTTGAAAGTCCTAGAAACCCAATTGGTACCTCTTGGAACCTCTACCATACCCTTTGGGTGGGTGAACATGTTAGGATTACAAATGTGTCCCTCACCAAGTGTCCTTTGGATGGTGAGCATGTCACACAAGAGGTTCCCATTGCCAGGCTAGGCATTGTATTGACGCGGGTGTTGGCCAACCAATGTAAACTGGCCCTGGTGTTAAAAAGAATAAACCGCATTTGTTATTATGGAATATAGCATATGTTGATTTCATTCATTCATTTTTCTTTGAATTTACATTGAAAAAACTTGTTTATTAATTTCCTCATTTGTTGCTTTACCCAAATAAGTATTATATCTTTTAGTACATTTTATTCAAATTATATGAAATTATTTTTTAAACATGTGTTGAGATTACTCACTAGGCTTCTTAGCTTATCCTATTAGGATTTTAAAATTTCAGGATCGGGATCTCATGAAGGAGCTTAAAGATCTTTGCTTTTATATTTAGATTTATTTTTTAGTTCTTTAACATTTTCTAAATAATTTATAATGAACATTAATTATAGTATGATAGTATGGCAATGACATGTGTTTGGTGATAATCTTAAATAGTCGGAACATAAATATTTTATTCTTCTCTAAATAAATGTTTGATTATTTAATTTTTGGATGGTTATATTTTATGCATGAGAATCACTTTGTCAATATATGTGTGGATTATGAATTGTAAACATACAAAACATAAGTCATGCCTTCGGGTATGGAATCGGGGTCGGATATACCCACGTGCTGGATTTCGGGCGTGACAATAAACATCTTGAAGATCATCTTCATTTTTAGAGTCACTTCTTAATGTTTCATAATCAGACATATCATAATCATCTAAAGAAGTAATTTTGGCTATAGTCATAAAGGCTTTCAATTCATTTGCATTTTCTTGGTCTGATTAGTCAATTTCTAAATTAGTTTTAGATTCTGATGATTCATCTCAGGTAGCTATCATGCCTTTTCTTCTAAATTTATCCTTTTTAGGATATTTAAAAGTTAGACGCCCTTATTCAAAACAATTGAAATATTGGGTGTCTTTTGTTTTAGATTTCCAATAGTTTGAATTTCCTTTTCTTTTATCAAACAGTTTTTGAAACTCTATTCTTTTCTTATTTTTGAAATTTTTATAGAATTTCTTTGCCAACATAGCCATATCATCTTCATTTTCTTCATTTTCAGAATTTACAATAGAATCCTTTGAATTAGATTTAGAAGATTTAGGAGTAATAGACTTGATTTTAGGAGCTTTAAAATTCAGCTCGTAAGTTTGAAGATAACCAACTAACTCCTCAACCTTCATAGTATTAGTATCTCTCCTATATAGCAGTAACTTTCGAATTGAACCTTTTAAGAAGTGATCGCAATATTTTTATGCAAACCTTGCTTTTAGGGATTTTATCTCCAAGACTCACATGGAATTCACTGTCATTTAGTTTCGTAAAGAAGTCCATAAAAGACTCATTTTCTTCCATACAATTTTTTTCAAATTTGGTTGTGAGGATTTGATTCTTAGATTTTTTTTTGACAATGTTAGTTTCTTTATGTGTCATTTCAAGAATATCCCATGTTTGTTTAGCTGTATTGCATGAAATGATTCTTTTGAATTCATCTGGCGATAGAGCACAAGTTATTGCATTTAAGGCCTTTGCATTAGCACTTCTTTCACTTTTCCGAACTGTTGTCCAAAAAGTATAGGCGATTTATTTAATGGAAAATGTTCCATTTTTAGCTACTACCATCATAGGAGGGATCCATTATGTCACAGTAGCTTACCACATACTTTCATTAATGAATTTAAAGAAGATCCTCATCCTAGCTTTTCAATATGAATAGTTTGAGCCATCAAAAGGAGGTGGCCTGGTAATGGATAAACTTTTGAAATTTGATATCTTATAGCTCTGGATCTAGCTTTAAGAGGTAAATTCTAAAAAAAATAGCAACCTTGCTCTAATACCACTTAAAAAGATGAGCTATCAATATCCTAGAGGGGGTGAATAGGACAATGCCAAATAATCAAAATAAAAACAAAATATAAAATCTCAATCGCCCAAGTATTGAAACTTTAATTCTAAATAATTCGTAGGACAACCTTCACCTTAAATATTAGGCAGGACAACTTATTTCATCAATATCTTTAAAATCAATCTTTCAAACTATCAAGAGAAGATACAACATTCACCACCAAAAAGATTAAAGCATTCACTACAGAGGCACAAGAAGTTATAGTGGTTCGGTGATTTAAAAATCACACCTACTTCACTCCCAAAATTTCTACCATAGTAATTTTCACTGTCACTATTTCAAGGTTTTCACAGGTTCAACTTAACAACCTTATACATTTCCTTGTAATTTTCACAGGTTCACCATAATAAAACCCCTTTTGTGATTTCACTACCAGAAAATTGGTCAAAGGCTACGGATAAAAGTAGTAGCTAAAGACCTATGGCTACGGTTTTCGTTCGTAGCACGACCATAGTCATAGGTGCCATAGCCATAGGTCTAAAACCTATAGCTACAGATTTAATTCGTAGCCATAGATTACAATAGCTACAGATATAATCCGTAGCAATCATTTTTGTAGCCAAAAGTACCTACAACTACAGATAGTATTTGTAGCTAAAAGTAGTGCTGGATCCGTAGCAATACGGTTGTTAGATTACTTGTAACACCCTGTACTTTTAGTACTCGGGCTATTGTCATGAAGAAAAAGATTTACTAAATTGTGTTTGGGAACACATGTAACTTACCATACACACCAGTCATCTAGTGGTCCTCAATTTAGCGAAAGTTATCCAACCATGGGGATGGTGTGGATTAACAAATTGAAACCTATGGGACCGTGGAATTCCAAAACTTATAATCAACTACTAAGGATTAAAACTAGAATCATTTATGACCCACTTATCCACATGATCCACCTTGAGACCAATTGTAACGCCCTAAAAATCGGGGGTCGAGTAGCAACTTAACTCCCGAGTTCCAAAACATCACTTATGCAACATATATGCTTATGATTCAATGTTGTCTGTGTTAGTGCATTAATCATGAGTGGGATTATATAAAATAGTAATTCATACTCCAGATCAGTTGTAAAATACAAGTGGAAGACTGAAAGATATAAATAAACGTATATAAGTCAAAAGATCACAATCAGTCTCCAGAGTATGAATATAACACTGAGTCACTGTGTACATGTAATCTTACAAAAGTCAAAAGTATCAAAAATGGTTCACCTATAATAAAACCCTGTAGTCCTGCCGACCAGGAGAGCCTAAGCGAAGCCATCGGGGAACTGCATATAAGAGTACTCGTCCTGATCGTCGTAGTAATCAGGCTCCGCCTCAGGAGTCACACCGTCATCTAAAATCAAGACAGAGTCTGGTTGGTGTTTAAAACACCATCCCGTAATGTGGGAGTGAGTGATCAACTCAGTGGAACAATAAAACATAGGTTAACATGTTATCAATTCAATCAAGCAGTAATGATAAAGCAGTAAATCACACATCCCTAAGTACTCTTGTTAATGCAAGAATGGTATGAATGAATGATGCATACCCACGCCTACGCTCCCTCAGCGACTTCCTCTCATGTTCGCGTATGAACAACATTGCCCCAGTGCTTGACCTGCTACGCTTGAATGCACGTGTAATGCAATGCATGTATATGATTACCAAATTCTTATTAGTCCTTTTTATATAGTAGGATTGGGAAACTAAGGTACCTCCCTTATTTCATTCCCCAAACAATGATCCATTCTAGGGTCGTCAGTCCTAGTAAATCTCATACGATGTTGCGGTTCTAGATCACTGCAAAGGGCTCGTTGCCAAATTAGTACAGGCCTAGTGTATACTCTGCTTACTACGGAAAGGCTTGTCGCCTCTATACAGGTTCAGAGTATGCTCGAGGTTACTACAAAGGGCATGTTTAGGGCTGCCAGGGTTGTTGCACAGAATCATTACACCACTCCCCCATCACCTATCATGACTTCGTCACCAAAACAGTGTAGACCAACAGCTCAAATACAGTGTCCCATACCACCGTATTCGGCTCACGAGTCTGGGTTGCTCACTGGTCACTACGGGGAGGCTCGTCGCCCCAGCGTAGGCCGACAGCTCGACCACGGTGTCCCATACCACCATGTTCGGCTCATAAGTCTTAGCGGATTGAGGTACCAAGGTTAACGGGGTTTCCACTGGTGAGTTTGGTACCTTAGGCTCAAGCAATAACTTCTAAACATGGTGAACATACATAGGGCCAATCGGGTTACTTGATGGGCTCGACTATGATGAGCGCACATTGTATTGATCGACATGAAGTGCATAAGTACTCCGTGTGGCCTAACCACTATCGACGACCAACACACGACTCAGGTTTGTCAAACACGTCCTACGTGGCGAATAAATCTCAGCCACGAACTCAAAGCCTGTTACCGATTGCCTGGACTATTCCGTACTCCCAAACACATTCAATCCTTAGTCAGTAAGCATGTGGAGAAGTTAAAGCAGAATTAACAAAGTAGTTTAAACATGTTAACAAGCATGTTATAAAGCACAGTGTAAGCAAGAAATACAAACACGCACATTTCATAAGTAAGCGATTAAATTAAACAACTTGCATGGAGGAAATCATACACATCTCTAAGGTAGTTGAGAATCCTATCTCAACACCTACCCTAAGCACTATCATCTAAGTACCTACTCATACAAGCATTTTCACAAACACTTAGAATACACCTATTAACATACATTACGCATATTGGCTAAAACATGTATTAGGGCGAATTCTTTTGCCGAATAAGTATTACACATATACCTAGCATATACACACAGTAATTAATCATGGCAAATACACTTTCATATTTTGTACGTATACGATATTTTCTACAACTATAACGAATACGCTAAACACCACAATTTGCATACATAACTGAATCACAAAACGAGCATCACATTTTGCATGTGAAATAACACCCAGATTATGAATCTATCATTATCTGACATTGAAAGCATTGAAACCCATAACTTAAGTGTCTATAGTCTGCACCTTATGCAGTAGGCGAGTAACGAACTCAGTTTAAACACCAAGTCTTTATCAACGGTAGAACGGCAACCTATGGCATGAAATAGGTTAACTATTTCATCACTTACACTAGTTGAATCTCTAGAATTGATTAGGGTTAGGATTTCTTACCTGAAAACGGAAGCAGAATCACCGGAATAGCAATACGGTAGTGATGGATAGGTACGTAGAATTGCAGCATAGAGCAACAAGAATCTCCTCCCACTTCTCTCACACTTTCTCTCTCTTTACTCTCTTCTCTCTCCTAGGGTTTTCTCAAATTCGTATGGAGTGAATAAGAGAGGGTTTAAGGTACTTATATAGGCCTAAAACTGATGAAAATGGCCCCAGGGCCAAGGTATACTTAAGTTATGTCCAAAGGACATCTGTTTCAGCTCAACGAAGCTCTTCCGGAGCCCGCCCTTGAGCCAAAGGTCAGACTTAAGCTCACTAACCTTAGATCTAGGTCAAGTTAAGTTTTCGTTCCAATCGGGTTTCCAGATCGCATGTGGCGGACCAGTTTCAGTTCAATGGTCACTGGAACTCGATCAGGGTTACAAGTACACTGCCATGCGTATGAAATTTCTCCTGATCCAAGGGTGTATTTGCGTCAGATTCTGACGGTCTGATTGCTTATATCAAGCTCGCAAGCGATAAGTCTCAGATTACTTAAATTAGATTTAATTTATAAAGAAAAGCACGTTTTCTCACACACTTTACTCCGAGCTCAAACGAATAGCCCCGAGACACTATCTGGATTTGATTTTCGAGATGGTTGTCAAGCCCAGTAAGGGGGTCCTAATTATATAACTTCGTATTATTCGAACTTTCAACATGCGATGTAGATCCGATACGGAGTTTCAATGTGCTCCAGAGAGCAACTGGGTAATGACATTAATCCTAGATTTCAGGGTAACCTAGCGTCAATGATTCTACAAGTTTTGGGTCTGCAGATCGTATTTAAAGTGGATCAAGTGAATTTCGTAGCTAATCTAGTTTAGCACTCAGTTACTTTTATCTAATTCCTAAAGGATTTGGTCTTGAGTGATTTCTGCCTGAGGTGGTACTCGGGTCTTTGTACGGAATTTTTCGAGACGTTACAATCTACACTCCTTAAAGAAAAATTTCGTTCTCGAAATTAGTACATTTTCGTACTCCTCGAGAATCTGAGGGTAGTTCTTTCTGACCTTGGCTTCTGTCTCCCAAGTAGCCTCTTCCTCAGTGTGATGCATCCACAATACTTTCACAAGTGGGATAACCTTGCTCACAACACCTGCTCCTTCCTGTCTAGAATACGGGTCGGAGGCAGTACGTATGTAGTGTCCTCGCTCAACTGTACCTGCTCCCACTTGATAATGTGGGAATGGTCAGGAACGTATTTCTTCAGCATAGATACATGAAATATGTTGTGTACACCTGCAAGTGGTGTGGGCAAAGCAAGACGGTATGCCACCACACCCACTCGGTCTAATATCTGGAATGGGCCAATGAACCGCGGTGTAAGTTTCCCCTTCTTGCCAAACCGAAGGACTCTCTTCATGGGGGAAACTCGGAGGAATACATGGTCCCTAACTTCGAACTCTAGCAGTCGCCGCCTTGTATTAGCGTTGCTTTTCTGTCTTCTCTGCACTGTAAGAAGTCGACGCCTGATAATGTCGATCTTCTCTGAGGTCGCCTGTACTAACTCTGGGCCAATCAAACTGCATTCACCAACCTCCACCCAGCAATGCCGTGCTCGACAAGGGCGCCCGTATAAGGCCTCGTAAGGAGCCATACCAATACTCGCCTAAAAACTGTTATTGTAGGCGAACTCTGCATATGGTAGACAGTCATCCCAACTGTCCTTGAAGTTTAAAACGCAAGCCCACAACATATTCTCCAAAATCTAATTCACTTGCCGTCTGCCCATCGGTCCGTGGGTGGAACGCGGTACTGAACTTCAACTTCACACCCATCGCTTCCTGGATGCGAGTCCACAAGATAGATGTGAATCATGTGTCTCTGTTCGATACAATCTCCAAGGGAACTCCATGCAGATGCACTATCTCCTTAATGTATAATCTGGTCAACTCGTTTGCAGAGTTCGAAACTCTGATCGGAAGGAAATGAGCGACTTTGTCAACCGGTCGACGATCACGCAGATGGAATCATGTCCCTTCCTCATCTTCGGCAGCCCCGATATGAAATCCATAGAGATGAAGTCCCACTTCCATTTAGCTCTGGGCATGGGTTGAAGCAGTCCAGGAGGTCGGCGATGTTCAACCATGACCTGCTAGTACGTGAGACAACGGGAGACATATTCTGCTATGTGAGCCTTCATATTATCCCACCAATACGACCTCTTCAGGTCCTGATACATCTTTGTGCTACCAGGATGCATTGCAAGCTTCGATCTGTGGGCAGCCTCAAGAATCTCCTGTCTCAAATCATGAATGTCTGGGACGTATAGGTGGCCACGATATCGTAGGCCCCTATCTGTGCCAACTTTCCACTTGGAGTCCTCGTCATCGCTAGCCAGCTTTCTAAGCTCAATCAGTCGCTCATCGTCTTTCTGGGCTTCGATAATCCTGTCGTTAATAAGTGGCCGCACACGAATGTGCGCAATACTCTCAAATGGCTCCTTCACGGTGAGTTTCTACTCGAAGTCCCGCATGAACTGTAACGCCCTGAAAATAGGGGGTCGAGCATAAACTCAACTCCCGAGTTCCAGAACATCACTTATGCAACAAAATGAATGATGATTGAATGTTGACTGTATTCGTGCATTGAACATGAGTGAGATTAAGCCAAAACAAAGATATCATACTCCGAGACAAGTTAAATTTGCAAGCGGAAGACTATGATAGATAGATAAAATATATAAACTATGATGAGTCTCGAGTGTGATAACATTACCAGGTTAAATAATTACAAGTACGATTCTAAAATATACCAAATGTGTAAGTTTAATGTCTTCTATCCCAAGTACCACAGCCCCGTTAATACAGTACCAGGTCTTCAGAGATCCGTCAGAGAGTTACACGATAGGAGAACTCCTCCTCATCACCAAAGAATTAGTCCGGCTCTGCTTCATAAGCATCGCCATCATCTGAAATTCAACAAATCTGGTTGGTGTGTACAACACCGTCCCATAACGTGGGAGTAAGTAGCTAACTCAGTGAAACAATAAAGCATAGGTTAACATGTTATCAATACAGTCAAGCAGTAATGATAAGGCAATAAAATCAAACACTCCTAACTACTCTTATTAATGCAAGTATGAATGACATGATGTATGCCCTCACCGATATACTCCCTCATGCGACACCATCTCACGCTCGCGGCATGCTTTCATCCCACAGTGCTCCACATCTTCCAGGCACATGCAATGCATGATGAGCATGATTACCGAGTTTTTAATTAATCTATTTCAAATAGCAGGATTGAGAAACTAAGGTACCTCCCTTGTATCATTCCCAAACATGATCCATTCTAGGGTCATCAGTCCTAGTTAATATCAGACAATGGTGTGTTTTCTAGGTCACTGCAGTGGCTGCCAGGGCTGTTACGTATAAAGGTTGCACCACTCCCCCATCACCCCTTAAACGATTCATCACTATACAGAAACAGGCCTAGTTCATACTCTATATACCGCGACAAACTCTAAGGCTCACCGCGATTTCAGAGTATGCTCGAGGTCACTACAAAGGGCTGTCAGGGCTGTTGCTCGCATACGTTGCACCACTCCCCCATCACCTTATCAATGTAGGCCGACAGCACGAATATAGTGTCCCATACCACCATAATCGGCTCACGAGTTTGGTTGCTCACTGGTCACTACGGGGAGGCACGTAGCCCCAGCGTAGGCCGACAGCGCGACCACGGTGTCCCATACCACCATGCCCGGCTCATGAGTCTTAGCGGATCGAGGTACCATGGTTAACGGGATTTTCACTGGTAAGTTTGGTACCCTAGGTTCAAACATTAGCGACCAAACATGGTGAACATACATAAGACACACGGGTTACTTGACGTGTTCGGCTGGCTCGAGCGCACAACAAGTTGGGCGATATGAATCATAGAAGCACCTCGTGTGGCCAACCACTATCGCCAACCGAAGTACGACACGGGTTCGCCAACACATCATGTGTGGCGAAACGAATCTCAACCACAATTCCAAGTCTGATACCGGATGCCTGGACTATGGACATAGTCCCAAGCTCAATCAATTCCTAACCATAACATGTGAAGTGCAGTATGATAAACAAGGTAATTCAGGAACGCTAGCAATCATGTTATAAAGCATGTTAATAAACAAGTTACAAAGCATGTTCAAAAGCATGTTGTAAAGCACTATACAAATAGGGATACAAATACATATATTTCATAGGTGAGTGGTTAGAGTAAATAACCACATGGAGGGTATCATATGTGGCTCTAAGGTAGTTGAGAATCCCATCTCAGCACCTACCTAAGGTTCTAACACTTAAGCACTTACATTCACAAGCAATTTTTACAAACACTTGAAATGCACTTTTTCAACATACATGACGTATGTTAGAGGAAAGTGCACTAGGGCTGTCCCTTTACCGAACTAGTATTTTATATGTATACATCATATTCATACAGCAAATAATCATGAAAATTTCATCAGCAAATTTTATACGTATAAGGTATTTTCTAGGATACCCAATTTCAACATACATAGTGTTTACAAGGGAACTTGTAATACGGCGATTCTTTTCGTCAAGCAATTAATTTATACGCACATAATATATTTATACAACAATTAATCATGACAAACACATCGCTAAAATATACATGTATACGGTACTTCTTCCAATACCGTATTTCTACATACATGGTGTATATTAGTAAACATGTATTTAGGCGAACCTTTTCGCCAAATGAGTATTTTATCCATACATCATATATCCATACGACAATTAAACATGTCAAACACCTTTCCATAAAAAATACGTATACGGTATTTTATACGAATACCTATAGTATGTGAAATTCCAAATTCTACAATTCTAATCGAAACAGAAAATGGAAAGCACTTTGTACATGTACAATTGCATGCAGATCATGAATCTACCATTATCTAACATTGAAAGCGTTGAAAACTGCAATCTATACACCTAAAGTACTTTGAGGAGCTTCCGTATTCGAGAGTTTTCTAGCCTAAAGAGTGAAATCGGTTAGCTATTTCATAACCTGTAGCCTATACACCTCAAAATGGGTCTAGGGTTAGGGTTTATTACCTTAAAACGGAGTCGGTATCGCCGGGAAAGCGATGAGAATCAGGCGGTGGAGCCCGAATAGTGGCAGGGAACAGCAGCAGGGAGTTCCTCCCACATCTCCCTCACTTTCTCTCTTTTCTCTCTCTCAAATCCAAATTCATATGGCTGAAATGGGAGAGGGTTTAAGGTCCTTATATAGTCTTAAACTTCACCAAAATAGACTTCTGGACAAGGTTCACCTAGGTTATATCCAAAGCGGGACTTTTTCAGCTCAACGGAGGATTCTGGCGGGCCTCCTTGAGCTAAAGGTCGGACTTAAGCTCACTAACGCTGGATCTACGTTCTATTAAGTTTTCATTTCGGTCGGGATTCCAGATCACGCATGGCGGATCAGTTTCAGTTCAACGGTCAGCGGATCTCGATCGGAGATTCCGAGTACATGTAAATGTGTATGAAATTTCTCCTGATCCGAGGGTGTAATTTGGTCTGATTCTGACGGTCTAGATGCTTAATACTGATCCGCAAACAAATGGTGCCAGATCACTATTCAAGATATTTATTTTGTAAAGGAATAGTGGTTTTCACACTCCCTCGCTCCGGACGCGATCGAATGGCCGTGGGACATTGTCTGGACTTGATTTCCAAGATGGTTGTCAAGCCCAACGAGGCGGTCCTAATTCCTTAACTTCGAGTTATTCGGACTTCCGACGTGCGGTCCGGATCATACGGAGTTTCTAGATGCTCCCGTCAGCAACCGGGTAATGAGATTGATCCTAGGTTTTAGGGTAACCTAGCGCCAATGATTCTACATGTTCTGGGTCTTACAGATCGTATTTAAAGCAATTCAAATGGATTTCGTAGCTAACCTGGTTTCGCACTTAGTTACTTTGTCTCATTTCTAAAGGATTTAGTCCTACGTGATTTCTGTCTGAGGTGATACTTAGTCCTTTGTAGTTTGTATCTAAAGTGATCTAAGTTATACTACTTCGCTAGTTTAAGATAGTGTCTAGGGCGAAAGTGCTTTGAAAATTTGAAAGAACAAAGTAGTGAAGGGTTGGATTTGTGAAGGAAATGGGTTAAGGAGCGATTTTAGACTGCGAGATTCAGTTCTGACAAGTTAATAAGGTGTTAGGATCGACCCATCGCCTAAGGACGTCTAATTCCAGGTTGGCAAAAATCCGGGGTGTTACAATCTACCCCCCTTAAAACAAAATTTTGTCCCCGAAATTGGCTGAGGGTAATAAGGGAAAATTTCTATTATTTTATTTGCCTAAGACTTATTGGTTCCAAGTTTCTACGCGTGGTAGGGTATGTACTAGCTGGTTCATTTTCGTCTACCCCCCTTAAAACCTATTTCTTTATCCATTTCTCATACCCTGATGGTTTGCTACAATTTATTTCTTTACCTATTTGGAGTCTTGACGATAATTCCCACCAATTTAGAGTAAGATAGCTGTTTTCAATATTTGACCAACACGGAGAGACGTTTATGGTGGGCTTGATCTCGATACATCGATCATCTACCGAGCTAAGGTAGAAAGCACATCGTATCCCTTACAAATCCTAGTGGATCCTGGTCTTCTGCTCGTCAGCAGTGAGTTTGTTGGTAGTCGCACAGGATTGAGAATTGGGTCAAGCCGCGAATATTTCGCAGTTGTATATTTCAGTAACTCCGTAGTCCGATCACTCTAGAAACGTAGGGAATGTCCATCATTGAAAGGTTCAAATTGTTTATTCTAAGGTTGCCCTTTAGGTCTTAGTCTAAGCGAGTCCTCGATATTATCTATGTCCCAGGGAAGGGTGAATCAAATCTTACTAGATCATCCTAAAACATTTTCATAGTAGAACTTGTTAGGGCTTCTATAATGTGCGTATGTTAACGAGCACCGTTTTGATCCTGGGCCAGTGGAGTAGGGTCCACCACGCTTTCGCTGTGCCACCCAGATCAAGAGATGCAATAGGTAACCTAACTAGATTTGGCTCATAATGTTCTACCCCCCTTAAAATTTTATTTTCACCCTCAAGGCTTAAGATTTACGTCCTGCTCTGTACATTGGAACAAGGTGTAATTTATAACCTATCCTTGACATGAAATGAGATGCGGTCTCCCACTACATCAGCCTTGGTACCTAGGATTATAGAAAGGGGCTATCACGGATGGGTGTGAGTTTGAGGCAAGATGCCTAATTCTACCAAGGAATTTTATCGCGGTCCAAACTTATCCTATTTAATCATGTCTAGCTTAATAGACAGGCTATCTTCTTACGTTCATAAGCACAATATGTATGCCGACATGGCATGCGATTTGGGACCTGATTCCTAACTGTCTGTTACCTATTTGGGCAATTCCTTAGGCCTAAAAAAAAAAAGTCTCTATCAGCTATATACTCCTAACACTTTTCAGGGACAAAATAATAAACTTTTAGTTATAACTGGTCGAGCCAACACGGAAAGAAAATTATGCAGTGGGTCTGAGTCAGTTAAGCTGAATAACTAATTCTATTATTCAATTGGTTTAACATAATTAATTAGTCTTTTACTTTCTTTAGCCTAACCAGTAGTCTAGTCTTAATTTAGGAGTAGCGGGAATCCATAGGTGAGTCCAAAGTCTATGCTTATATGCTAGATGATTTCACTTCATTTTTAATACAAGGAAGGGCTTTATTACTTAGGGTCAAAGTTGTCTAATTGGAACTGAGTTGTTTGTACTTGACGCTCGAGCATTTCACACATGCTCACACCAGTTAAGAGGGTCATAGGGTTCACATTATTAACTCGTTGGATTTCCTATACGGTCAGGTCTGTTGAAATCTAGGAGCACCGCTCTAGGTCCAAAACTCCAAGAGTCTATTTGGCCAGTGGTCTTAAGTCGTACTAAATGGGATTGCATTACTAACCCTACCTCAGGATTTGGAATGTCATGTTTGGTAGGAGGGTGGGTGGGGATTAAAATTAATGATATAGGCTTTGGAAAAAGAGCCTTGTGTTAGAAAAGGGTGAGATGGGATTTCCAAATCCCAGGATAATAAATTTCTAAGTGAGATTTGACAGGAAATCTCAGAATTTACTTTTAATTGCGTACATTCTAAACATGGTATCGGAAAACATGGGATACACCCAAACCCCATGAAATCGAGGAAATGGCCGTATTCAACTCGAATAAGGCCATGGGAAGTGAAGGAAAAAGGGGAAAAGAGGGCTGAAGTTTTTGGTTCTCATCAGGGGTTGTAGAGGCCCAACTGACAAGCAGTAAAGAAAGGAAAATGAAGAAAATGGATGGGTAGAGGGCTTGCCCGATTTTTAAGCTCCAAATGGGGGGTGTGGGAGTCCAAATGAGGGAAACGGAGAAGGTGGGGAGGAAGGGACTGCTGGAAATGTTGGAAGGGAATGGGTTGTGGTCGAAAATGGGAGATGGGATGATTGAAGGGGAGTTTTGAGAGAGAGAGTAGCAACTTAGAGGGGAAAAAGGGCTTGGAGGGGAGTTTGTGAAGGAGGTATGGTATCGGGGGTGTTTCGATGGATGGCCCACACATCAGGGAGGTCCCAAGACCCCCAAACTCGGTCGGCCCGAGCCGCGGGCCCGGCCCAACCAAAAAGTCGGCGAGGCCTCGCCAAAAAAATTTTGAATTTTGAAAAGGGGGCCCCATGGTCGTGTTCCTCCTGTCCCCTAGGCCCCAAAAATCACTGGGTCCCACCTTGGATCCCTCCGGAAGTGTTCCGTTTGGCCCCCCGATCCCGATTCACTTAATTTCGGGTAGTTTCGGGAAAATCGGACGTATCTTGCAATCCGGAATGAGTTATCTGACGTAAAATATATGAATTTGGGGTAGAACGAGCTAATGAAGCCAACCAACCTGGCGACGCCGGGTTGCGCAGCCCGGAATTACAAGAAAAGCCTCCGATTGATGGTCATTTCCCTGTTTTAATTTCGTTTTGCTAAAAATAGTAGTTTTAGTTTAATTACTCTTCATCGGTTGGGTTTTAGGAGTTGCGCTCATCGTGTAAAGGGCTTAAATAATTAGGAGAACGGTTTGGTGAAGTCAAATGGGACACTTACTATTTTTGGCCGAAAACCTTGCACACTAGTAGACATCACGACCCTATAGTAAGTCACAAATTCTAGGAGTTTTAGTTGTAGTTTGTTTCTTATTTCTTTCCCATTACTTGGTATTCCTACTTAAAGGATTGTGAACTCATTTTTAATTAATCATTAATCAATTTTGAATTTATTAGAATTTATTTTTACTTTCTGCTTTTATTTCTCGTAGACTCGAGAAGTCTCTGTGAGGAGTCCAGAGAAGCTCCGAGGATTCGGAGTAGTTAACATCATCACTCTTATTACCGATTTTCAACGGTTGGGGTGAGGTGGATTGTAATCTAGAATTATCTATAGACGGCCTAGGAATATTTTAAGGTCGACCCGTGCGACCAAGGTTAATACGGACTCGATTTCGGTGTTTGTTTTCAGCGAACTTCGCCAATTGGTGAAGTCGGGATACCTATATTTGTTTTACATTCCGTCGCTCCCTCTAAGTCGAGTGCGTCGATTGTGTGCATCGTGTGACCATAACCCAGGTCCGGTTTAATCCAAATCATGCTCTGATACCATCTTGTAATGCCCTGAAAATCGGGAGTCGAGCATAAACTCAACTCCCGAGTTCCAGAACATCACTTATGCAACAAAATGAATGATGATTGAATGTTGACTGTATTCGTGCATTGAACATGCGTGAGATTAAGCCAAAACAGCATATCATACTCCAGAGACAGTTAAATTTGCAAGCGAAAGACTATGATAGATAGATAAAATATATAAACTATGATGAGTCTCCAGAGTGTGATAACATTACCAGGTTAAATAATTACAAGTACAGTTCTAAAATATACCAAATGTGTAAGTTTAATGTCTTCTATCCCAAGTACCACAGCCCCGTTAATACAGTACCAGGTCTTCAGAGATCCGTCAGAGAGTTACACGATAGGAGAACTCCTCCTCATCACCAAAGAATTAGTCCGGCTCTGCTTCATAAGCATCGCCATCATCTGAAATTCAACAAATCTGGTTGGTGTGTACAACACCGTCCCATAACGTGGGAGTAAGTAGCTAACTCAGTGAAACAATAAAGCATAGGTTAACATGTTATCAATACAGTCAAGCAGTAATGATAAGGCAATAAAATCAAACACTCCTAACTACTCTTATTAATGCAAGTATGAATGACATGATGTATGCCCTCACCGATATACTCCCTCATGCGACACCATCTCACGCTCGCGGCATGCTTTCATCCCACAGTGCTCCACATCTTCCAGGCACATGCAATGCATGATGAGCATGATTACCAAGTTTTTAATTAGTTTATTTCAAACAGCAGGTTTGGAAAACTAAGGTACCTCCCTTGTATCATTCCCAAACATGATCCATTCTAGGGTCGTCAGTCCTAGTTAATATCAGACGATGGTGTGTTTTCTAGGTCACTGCAGAGGCTGCCAGGGCTGTTACACACAAAGGTTGTACCACTCCCCCATCACCCCTTAAACGATTCATCACTATACAGAAACAGGCCTAGTTCATACTCTATATACCGCGACAAACTCTAAGGCTCACCGCGATTTCAGAGTATGCTCGAGGTCACTACAAAGGGCTGCCAGGGCTATTGCTCGCATACGTTGCACCACTCCCCCATCACCTTATCAATGTAGGCCGACAGCACGAATATAGTGTCCCATACCACCATAATCGGCTCACGAGTTTGGTTGCTTACTGGTCACTACGGGGAGGCACGTAGCCCCAGCATAGGCCGACAGCTCGACCACGGTATCCCATACCACCATGCCCGACTCATGAGTCTTAGCGGATCGAGGTACCATGGTTAACGGGATTTTCACTAGTAAGTTTGGTACCCTAGGTTCAAACATTAGCGACCAAACATGGTGAACATACATAAGACACACGGGTTACTTGACGTGTTCGGCTGGCTCGAGCGCACAACAAGTTGGGCGATATGAATCATAGAAGCACCTCGTGTGGCCAACCACTATCGCCAACCGAAGTACGACACGGGTTCGCCAACACATCATGTGTGGCGAAACGAATCTCAACCACAATTCCAAGTCTGATACCGGATGCCTGGACTATGGACATAGTCCCAAGCTCAATCAATTCCTAACCGTAACATGTGAAGTGCAGTATGATAAACAAGGTAATTCAGGAACGCTAGCAATCATGTTATAAAGCATGTTAATAAACAAGTTACAAAGCATGTTCAAAAGCATGTTGTAAAGCACTATACAAATAGGGATACAAATACATATATTTCATAGGTGAGTGGTTAGAGTAAATAACCACATGGAGGGTATCATATGTGGCTCTAAGGTAGTTGAGAATCCCATCTCAGCACCTACCTAAGGTTCTAACACTTAAGCACTTACATTCACAAGCAATTTTTACAAACACTTGAAATGCACTTTTTCAAACATACATGACGTATGTTAGAGGAAAGTGCACTAGGGCTGTCCCTTTACCGAACTAGTATTTTATATGTATACATCATATTCATACAGCAAATAATCATGATAATTTCATCAGCAAATTTTATACATATAGGGTATTTTCTAGGATACCCAATTTCAACATATATAGTGTTTACAAGGGAACTTGTAATACGGCGATTCTTTTCGCCAAGCAATTAATTTATACGCACATAATATATTTATACAACAATTAATCATGACAAACACATCGCTAAAATATACATGTATACGGTACTTCTTACAATACCGTATTTCTACATACATGGTTATATTAGTAAACATGTATTTAGGCGAACCTTTTCGCCAAATGAGTATTTTATCCATACATCATATATCCATACGACAATTAAACATGTCAAACACCTTTCCATAAAAAATACGTATACGGTATTTTATACGAATACCTAGAGTATGTGAAATTCCAAATTCTACAATTCTAATCGAAACAGAAAATGGAAAGCACTTTGTACATGTGCAATTGCATGCAGATCATGAATCTACCATTATCTGACATTGAAAGCGTTGAAAACTGCAACCCATACACCTAAAGTCCTCACCTTTCTTCTTGGAATCTCAACGGATCGACAAGGGTTGAGGAGCTTCCGTATTCGAGAGTTTTCTAGCCTAAAGAGTAAAATCGGTTAGCTATTTCATAACTTGCAGCCTATACACCTCAAAACGGGTCTAGGGTTAGGGTTTATTACCTTAAAAAGGAGTCGGTATCGCCGGGAAAGCGATGAGAATCAGGCGGTGGAGCCTGAATAGCGGCGAGGAATGACGCAGGGAGTTCCTCCCACATCTCCCTCACTTTCTCTCTCTTTTCTCTCTCTCAAATCCAAATTTGTATGACTGAAATGGGAGAGGGTTTAAGGTCCTTATATAGTCTAAAACTTCACCAAAATAGACTTCTGGACAAGGTTCACCTAGGTTATAGCCAAAGCGAGACTTTTTCAGCTCAACGGAGGACTTCTGGCGGGCCTCCTTGAGCCAAAGGTCGGACTTAAGCTCACTAATGCTGGATCTACATTCTATTAAGTTTTCATTTCGGTCGGGATTCCAGATCACGCGTGGCGGACCAGTTTCAGATTCAACGGTCAGCGGATCTCGATCGGAGATTCCGAGTACATGTAAATGTGTATGAAATTTCTCCTGATCCGAGGGTATAATTTGGTCTGATTCTAACGGTCTAGTTGCTTAATACTGATCCGCAAACAAATGGTGCCAGATCACTATTCAAGATATTTATTTTGTAAAGGAAATAGTGGTTTTCACACTCCCTCGCTCCGAACGCGATCGAATGGCAGTGGGACATTGTCTGGACTTAATTTTCGAGATGGTTGTCAAGCCCAACGAGGCGGTCCTAATTCCTTAACTTCGAGTTATTCGGACTTCCGACGTGCGGTCCAGATCTAATACGGAGTTTCGAGATGCTCCCGTGAGCAACCGGGTAATGAGATTGATCCTAGGTTTTAGGGTAATCTAGCGCCAATGATTCTACAAGTTCTGGGTCTTACAGATCGTATTTAAAGCGATTCAAACGGATTTCGTAGCTAACCTGGTTTCGCACTTAGTTACTTTGTCTCATTTCTAAAGGATTTAGTCCTACGTGATTTTTGTCTGAGGTGGTACTTAGTCCTTTGTAGTTTGTATCTAAAGTGATCCAAGTTATACTACTTCGCTAGTTTAAGATAGTGTCTAGGGCGAAAGTGCTTTGAAAAATTGAAAGAACAAAGTAGTGAAGGGTTGGATTTGTAAAGGAAATGGGTTAAGGAGCGATTTTAGACTGCGGGATTCAGTTCTGACAAGTTAATAAGGTGTTAGGATCGACCCATCGCCTAAGGACGTCTAATTCCAGGTTGGCAAAAATCCGGGGTGTTACACGAACTCTACCATATCTCACTTTTCTATCATTAGTGGAGCCATAAATATTATAGCCTTCTTGTGACTCAATGCGTCTGTGACAAGGTTGGCCTTGCCAGGATGATAGGAAACCTCGAACTTAAAGTCCTTCAAGGTTTCCATCCATTGGCGTTGCCTCATATTTAAGTCCCGCTGAGTGAATATATAGCGAAGGCTCTTGTGGTCACAGAAAAGCTCGAACTCCTCTCCGTAGAGGTAATGACTCTAGAGCTTTAATGTAAATATGACCGCTGCTAACTCGAGGTCGTGCGTAGGGTAATTCTCCTCGTGTTTCCTCAACTGTCTCGAGGCATATGCAATCACCCTGTCCTTCTGCATTAGGACACATCCCAAACCAACTCGAGTCGCGTCGGTGTAAATCGTATACTTGACCCCTTGCTCTGGCAATACTAGCACAGGGGCGGACGTCAGTCTGTCCTTCAGCTCCTGAAAAGCTGCTTCCGCCTTCTCATTCCAGGCAAACTTCAGATCCTTCCATGTCAACTAAGACAACAGTCTGGCTATCTTCGAGAAATCCCAAATGAATCGTCGATAGCAACCAGCGAGTCTTAGAAAACTCCTCACCTCAGTAACCGAACCAGGCTGCTTCCAGTCCTGAACCACGGCTACCTTGGCAAGGTCCACCGCTATTCCTTCCTTGGACACCACATGTCCCAGGAACTTGACTTCCTCTTTCCAGAAGTCACACTTCTTGTACTGTACGAACAACTGGTTCTTCCTCAAAGTGTCTAAGACTGCTTGTAGGTGTTCCTCGTGCTCTTCCCGACTCTTAGAATATATTAGAATGTCATCTATAAACACAATGACGAATCAGAACAGAAACGACCGAAACACCCGGTTTATCAAGTCCATGAACACGGCCGGTGCGTTCGTAAGACCAAACGACATCACGAGAAACTCGTAGTGCCCAAAACTGTTCCTGAAAGCAGTCTTCTGTACATCTTCATCCCTGACGCGCAATTGATAATACCCTAACTGTAGGTCAATTTTTAAAAAATACTGCGCCCCCCTTCAACTGATCAAACAAATCATCTATCCTAGGCAAAGGGTACTTATTCTTCACCGTCACTTAGTTTAACCTATGGTAGTCGATACACAATCGTTGTGATCCATCCTTCTTCTTAACAAACAATACAGGTGCTCCCCAAGGAGACACACTGGGTCGTATGAAACTCGACCTCAACAGATCATCGATCTGTCTTCTCAGTTCCTCCATCTCATATGGAGGCATGCGGTATGTCGACAATGAAATGGGAGTCGTACTAGGCACAAGATCAATGGTAAAATCGATCTCGCACCTAGGAGGTAATCCAGGGATCGTCCGGAACACATCCTCAAATTCCCAAACTACTGACATGTTCCTTAACGTTGGCCCATCAACATGCTCTACTAAAGCAGCATAACAACTGATACGGTAGTACCAACTGACCTGTACTGAAAATGTAAAGGTCATGCCCTTGGGTGTATGGGCTGTCACTACCCTAGCATTGTAGTTGATCTCTGCCTTCGTCTTCATAAGCCAGTCCATGCCAAGTATCACATCATAGTGACATAATGGAGCGACCATCAGGTCAACGAACACTGTCTGGCTCCCTAGGTATATCGAACAACCCCTACACATCTTGGTCGAGTCTGAGAAGGTTCCTGTGGCAGTAAGGAGTCTCAGCCCAACCATAGGACTAGTTTCCAACCCTAGTCACTTGACTGCGGCGCATGACATAATAGAGACAGTGGACCCGGTGTCCACCAATAGGAAAACTGGAATACCTTGGATCTGTGCTGTAACCTCAAAAGCCATCAGTACAACATCTGATACCTCGGGTGCCTCAGCTGCCAGTGAGTGCACCCGAGCCTGCTGTGAACGGTTCAACTGAGGTACCATAGGCCATTGAGGCAGCCTAAATTAAGGTGTAGGGGGTCGAAATGATGGATGTGCAAGGACAGTACGCAGGGGCCGAGCCGATATAGTCTGAGGGTGAGTGCGATCGATCCTCTGCGGCAGCGAGAACCCACTGTCTCTCATACATGCAAAACAGCTCTCCGCTGGGTGGCCTGGCCTCCCACAGTAGGTACAGGTCACGCCCGATCGCCGCATCAAAACTAGTGGTGTCGAAATCCTGGGAGGAGAGTCTGTGCAAGGCCTCTTGCCAAGGAATGGCCTGCTCGGCAATCTGGTAATGGTCTAATAACCATAGCCCCACGAGAGCGTGTCAATTGATCCCTGTCCTGCTCTGCCTGCATAGACATGTGTACTAGCTCAGCATAGGAGGGTATGCTAGCACATCACATCTTCGAGCGAATATCAGGACGCAGCCCTCGGAAAAGCGCCGCATCCGCATCTGTGCGTCGGCAAGTATCGTAGGAACATATCGGCCCAACTCCGTGAACCGATGCTCATACTCTGTCATTGTCATGCCTCCCTGTCTGAGGCGTAAGAATTCATTCTCCTTCTCGTGTCGGTACGTCTGGGGATAGTACCTCTCATGAAAGCGGAACTCAAAATCTTCCCATGTCCATATATAGTCAATTACGACCGTCCGCAGAACACTATCGCACCACAGGCTAGCCTCCTTTTCAAACAGAAAGGTGGCCAATTCGACCTGCTCCTACTCGGTACAATGTAACATCCTCACTATCTTGGAGATGCGATCGAGCCAATATTCGGCCTCCTCGGGTCTGTGATAACCCGTAAAGGTAGGGAGGCTTTAAGCGCTGGAATCGCTTGAGGAGACCACTCGTACCCAGATTCCCCGTGGGGTATGCAGCAGGAGTAGGGGGAGGCACATCCTCATCCTGAGCAGAAGGCCCTATAGTCTTAGCAGGATGTACAGATGGTGAAGGTAGAGGCGCACTTCCACGCTGAGCTAGGGCCTCTGCAATAGTGGCTAAAAGTTGCTGCTGTTGTTGCTGATGCTGCACTTGCTGCTGCTAGTGCTGCACCTGCTGCTGGTGCATCATCATCAATAGCTTCTCTAACCTATCCATAGGTGGGGCTAACTGCTGCACATGCTGCGTCGAATATGACGCACGGTTCTGCTCACGAACCGGTGGGGTGTAAGGCGGTGGCCCAACTGCAGGACCAGTAGATAACTGAGACTCAGGGATAGTCTCATGAACAGGGTCCACACTGGGGTCTGTATGACTATCACATCGGGGAGGTGCCTGATCCATCGAATCAGTAAATACGAGGCGTGTCGTGCTCCGCGTGACCTTCCGTGGCATGCCCTATATGACATAGGGTGCAACCCAGGTCAGATTCAGCATGCACACAAACTTATTATGCAGCATTCATACACCAAGTAAAGCAACTTCATGCATTTTATTCACCAAAATTTGTCATAATATATAGAATACAGAGTTACATGAATCATGACAGAAGATGCATGTAGGTTAATAGAACTAAACTTTAAACACTGAAAACATTTTACTAACTACTACACGACTAGGCACATTGAAAAGGCCAAGCAATATGTCCTAGAGGGGGGGGGGGGGGGGTGAATAGGACTATGCCAAATTAAAATAAAATTAGCGGATTAAAATAAATCAATAGCCTTACAATTATAAATCAATTCACAATGCTGAAATCAAATCACTTTAATAAATAAGTATTGAGAGATTGATACAAATTCAGTTCTAAGGACAACCTTACACTATAATAAACAAGGGCTTATGGTAGGACAACCTTATTTCTAGAACATCTTTTGGATCAAGAACTCAATTTTAATAGAAATAAATGAATAGCAAATAATTGAAATTAAATGCAGAAATATAGATATAATGTATTACAACAATCCCCACACTTGCTTGAAATGTAAATTGTTACAACATTCACATCCACATGTACATTCCACACAATTGAATGAAAAAAGATATGAAAATTAAGCAAGCATTCAATCCACAAGACAAAGGGTTATAGTGGTTCGCCTGTGTGTACACCAACTGTTCTTCAACAGCCACACAGAATGCTACTCCACTCCTAATATCCTCACACAGGGGATATTAGCGTTCACTATTAAATAGGTTTTCACAGGTTCTCCTAAAACCTTTACAATTGTGTCTTTTTAACTTGGGCTTACACAATTCAAAAACTCAAACTTCTGAGTTTTCTGGCTCTCCTCAGATAACCACACAAATTAAGATTTTTCTGGCGAATCCCAAATAAAAACCAAAATAGAATGAAATTTACAGAATTGTAAAATACCTGAATTTCTCCTCTTGTAGTTGCCCGGAAGAGCCAATTGGAGTAGACGTTCGAATATAGAAGTTTAATGTCCACTACTCACTTTAATATGGTTCTAAGTTTTAATTAATTTTAGATTTAAACCAGTTAGGCGTAGCTATATTTGATTTTGATTCCAAGAAGAAGGAATAAGTCAATTCCTCTTTTCAAATCAGATTGGAATACAGAAAAAAATCAAATTAAATAAGCTATCAAAAAGAGAAAGAAATTATGCATAAAATAGCTTAAAAATAAACGCAGACTAATCTCAGAGTGGAACCTTGAATTGACTTAATTATTCAATGAAAAACTCTAAAATTCGTGTGCTATTTATAGCAGAAGAAGTTCGTCTTCGACTGGTCCTAGGGTCACCACGACTGGTCTTGGAATAAACTGATTTTTGAATTTTTGAGCGCGATCGCATCAAACCGTTGTACGATCGGTCGTAGGCAGTCCACGACTGGTCAAAAGCAGTCCACGACTGGTCGAGACCCCTCTACGACTGGTTGTGCAACAATTGATTTAGTTGCTGGAGTTTGAGTCGAAGCCTTACGACTGGTCGAAGGTCGAGTCGAGACCATCTCACGACCGGTCGAGCAGACTCCAAGACTGGTCGTAGGCGAACCAAAAAATTTGATAAATTGCAACTATTTTAGGACTGGTCTTAGAACTGCTTAGACTGGTCAAGATAATGCTAGGATTGGTCGAACAGGGTCTAGGATTGGTCTTAGAGTAGACCAAAATCATGTAATAATATTCATTTGGATTATGTATCCAAAGTGACCTACCCTAAGGTTAATCTAATGGTCTATCAAACCTGGAACATGAAGCATGGACACTGAACACTTCATTTGCTTAGACTTTGATCTTTACGAAGCTTGATTTCTTCTCGATGTAGCTTAACTACTTCAGAAGCTTCAATGTTACTTTAAGTTGTACTTGAGTCCCGCATTTAGTTTTGAATCTTGAACTTCGACTTGCACTTGAACTTGAGTCTTGACCCTGAGTTCTCTCTTAATATTGTAGGTTGAACTATCATGAAGCTTGAAGAATTCTTTGAGCTAGACTTTAAGTGTTGATGATGTGTCTTGAACAAATTTATCAAGATATAAATACACGACATACGGAGAAGTTTTGACACACAAAATTTGACAATCAAAGAGGAATCAAATCATAGCACTTACAATCTCCCCCTTTGTCAAATTTGTGACAAAACACTTCTCATACTTCAATAAGATAAGCATCACATTATATAATAATGAATCATGCACCAGTTGTCGTAAAATAAGCAACTGAGACAACTCAACTCCCCCTGTGTTAATACACCTCAACTCCCTCTGAGTAGGTATACATCATATCAGTATACATCATATCAATCATACCTCATAAAGAATGCACACATTCTCCCCCTTTTTGTCAAAATATGACAAAGGAAGAAACAAATATAGGACATGAAAGTCAGAAATAGAGATAGCAACTCAGAAAGATAGAATGATAAAAAGTGGAGAGTGAAGAACAAATCAAGGGAAGTATGCAAGGTGAGTCAGAGTACATATTAAAAGAGTTAACAAGTGATGTTTTAAGATAGTAATCCACACAACCAAGGAAAGAAACTTAGTAATCTTGTTACAGACCAAAGATTAAACATTCTCAATCGGAACCAGAAGATGGAGCAGGAATGTTAGGATCACTTTGATGAAGCCTCTTCTGTAAGCGCCTAAAATATTTGCGCATATTTTTAAATTATTGATTGTGGCCAACATTCATCTGTTCTACCTTTTCCTCTAATGCACTAAGACATGCATTGAAATCAGATGGTTCAAAGTTTGGATCATTTCTAGAATCAAAATCAATTTCATTAAAAATATCATCCATGTCAATATTATCGACCGGCAACTCATCACCTTCGACACCCATCTCAGCTTCAGCAGTAGCATCACCCGCATCAATATCAACTTGACCAGGAGCCAAACCCAACTTCATCTTATTCAGGTTGGAATTGTTAAATATGAGGTGTTGGATAGGAGCCTCACCGACGGGCATAACGACTAACATGTGAGTGACTAATACATTTAACAGATATCCAAATGGAATATCACCATGACCAGGATGACCACGAATTTGTATGATAGAGAAACAAATCAAGGAGGGCAAACAGATGTTAGCACCAGTAATGATCGAGTACAAAATACGAACCATAAACAGAGTCAACTCAGTCTTGTTTCCAGAGCGGGGATACAGATTAGAAATGAAGATACGATGCAAAACTCTATATTTGGGTAACAAGTATCTGGTTTTAAGGACATTTCCATTTGCAGTCCATGGTGCATTCATGTTACATAATGCTTTAGTAAAAATACATTTTTCCAATTCTGACACTCTCCCAGCAAGTGCACTAGGATGAACACCATCATCATTTACTTGAATATCCATAAGTCCGGAAATTAAGTGTCGATCAACATGAAACGACCCTTCTCTAATATCAATAGTAAAAGTCAGTTGCTCAGCAGAGAAGTCAGATATGCATGCAACCATGACTTATGCTATGGACTGATATGCCGGTCCACCCCAACGTAAAATATTTTCCCATCCTACAGATTGAAGACCGTAAGGAGCAATATGATTTAAACTAACAGATTTTTCAACAATAACATTATGCATACGCTGGTCACGTACATGCGGAGGATCATCTTCAGGATCCCTAAGATGACGTCTAGTGATTGTATTTGAACGAGAAGAAGATGCATCTTTATGAAGTTTCTTTTTACCTCTAGATTCCATATTCTTGAAGAAATGAAAGAAAGTTCAAGAAAATAGAGATGGGTTTCTCTAGATTCAACAAAAAGGAAGAAGAACCCAAAAAGTTAAAGATTTATAAGAAATAGACAACAATGATCAAGAAAATTAAGAGTAAAGATTAAGATTTTCCAAGAAAACAAGAAAGACTAGTCGAAGCTCAGCTCGTTGGAGAGGAGGGTTAGAATGAAGAAGAAACAAGTTTTTCCCAAATTAAAAAGATCACCGCGTGCACGACCGGTCTTGTGATGTACTCGACTGGTCGTAGCAAGACTAGTCGAGCACGTTCTCGACCGGTCTTAGACCAGAAAAAAAATATATGCAATTTTCACAGAATTTTGAAATATAAACATATTAACATATGATACAAAATGATACAAATATGTATGATCAATCATTTAAAATTGCACATACCAAGATCAAATTTCAATTTGTTAAACCTACTTTTGTCGAGCGGTTTAGTGAAAATGTCAGCAAGCTGAGTCTCGGTAGGAATATATTCTAAAGATACTATTTTTTCTTCCACTAATTCACGAATATAATGAAACCGAATGTCAATGTGCTTAGTACGTGAATGCTGGATTGAGTTTTTTGAAATGTTTATCGCACTGGAATTATCACAGTATAAAACCATAGAGTCTTGTGCGATTCCATAATCACTCAGCATACGTTTCATCCAAACCAACTGAGTACATGCATTTCCTGCTGCAATATATTCGGCCTCAGCAGTTGAGAGTGATATAGAACTTTATTTCTTGCTAAAGCAAGAAACTAGATAGTTTCCAATGTAAAAACAACCACCGCTGGTTGATTTTCTATCATCTATATTTCCTGCCCAATCAGCATCCGAATACCCAGCCAATTGAATACTAGTATCATAGGGATACCAAAGACCCAGAGTAACTGAACTTGTGACATATCAAATAATTTGTTTAACAGCAGTTAAGTGAGATTCTTTAGGATTAGACTGATATCTAGTGCAAATTGCAATACTTAAAGCAATATCAAGTCTACTTGCAGTTAGGTAAAGTAAGCTACCTATCATATTACGATACAATTTAGGATCTACATCTTTACCTGTAGAGTCTTTTGAGAGTCTTAGAGTTGTACTCATAGGAGTATCAAAGTTCTTACCATTTTCAAATCCGAATCTCTTAATCAAGTTTAATGCATACTTAGTTTGTGAAATAAAAATTCTATCAGATTGCTGTTTTACTTGCAACCCTAGGAAATAATTTAATTCACCAACCATGCTCATTTTGAATTCAGATTTTATTAGATCTGCAAACTCAACAGTCATGTTAGTACAAGTTGATCCATAAATTATATCATCAACATAGATATGAACCATTAAGATATCATCGTTATGTTTCTTAACAAAGAGCGTCTTATTAACACTACCCATCTGAAACTTGTGACTTAGTAAGAACTTAGTCAATTTTTCATACCATGCTCTAGGAGCTTGTTTCAGACCATAGAGAGCTTTTTTAAGACGATACACATGATTAGTAAACTTAGGGTCTTCAAACCCTCTAGGTTGTTCAACATATACCTTTTCATGTAAATCACCATTCAAAAAAGGCACTCTTTACATCCATTTGGTAAATTTTAATTTTCCTAAAGTAGGCAATTGAAATAAAAAGTCTGATTGATTCAAGACGAGCTACAGGGGCAAAGGTTTCATCATAGTCAATACCTTCAATTTGTGTGTACCCCTATACAACTAACCTTGCTTTATTTCGAATAATATTTCCAAGTTCATCAGACTTGTTTTTGAAAATCCATTTTGTTCCAATAATATGTTTATCTTTAGGTCTAGGAACAAGGTGCCAGACTTCATTTCTGACAAACTAATTAAGTTCTTCCTGCATAGCAATTGTCCAATTTTCATCAAAAAGTGCTTCTTTAACGTTAACCGGTTCTATCTGGGATGTAAAGCATACGTAGTTACATATTTTCTCTAATTGTCTACGAGTGCACACACCAGTGAGAGGGTTTCCAAGTATTTGATCAGTTGGATGATCTTTAACAGTTCTTAATTCAGAATTAGTTTCAGTTGATGAAGTATCTGGTTTTTCATATATAAGAGCTTCATCATTATCTGAACTAGGGGCAAGTGTATTCAAGTGATCATCAATTACTACATTTATTGACTCTTGAATCACACCGGTCCTGTTGTTCAGAACACGATATGCACGACTGTTTAAAGAGTATCCTAAAAAGATCCCTTCATCACTTTTAGTGTCCAACTTTCCCAGATTTTCACGGTCACGTAAAATATAGCACTTGCTGCCAAAAATTCGAAAATATTTGATAGTAGGCTTTTTCTCAAACCACATTTCATAAGCCGTTTTATTATTAGATTTGCAAATATAAACACGGTTGTTAATGTAGCAGGCGGTATTCACTGCTTCTGCCCATAAATTTCTACGGAGCTTCATGCTATTTAACATAACATTTCTCATTTCTTGAAGCACTCTATTTTTTCTTTCCACAATACCATTTTGTTGTGGAGTTTTGGGCGCAGAGAATTCATGTGATATTCCCTGATCACTACAGAGTTTCTCAAATTCGCTATTTTCAAACTCGGATCCATGATCACTACGGATCTTACTAACTTGAGAACATTTTTCAGTTTGGATCCGTTTTATAATCTTTTTCACTTCATCAAGGGTTTCTGATTTGTCCCTCAAGAATGAAACCCAAGTGTATCGTATATAATCATCTACGATAACCAAGATGTATTTTTTGCCACCTCGACTTTTCATTCTAGTTGGTCCTATAAGATCCATATGGAGAAGCTCGAGTGGTCTAGATGTGGTATTGGAGTTCACCTTTTTGTGAGAGCTCCTCGTTTGTTTACCATACTGGCATTCACCACATATTTTGTCTATTTTTTGCACTTTAGGTAGACCTCTAATTAGTTCTCCTTTGCTCAATCTGTACAAATTTCGGTAGTGTACATGTCCAAGGCGTTTATGCCATAATTCTGTCTCATCAGTATGGACCATGTAACATGTTTGATTAAATGGGCTTCCATTGCATACTATATAGCAGTTTTCAAAAGTTCTGCGACTAATTAATATTACAGAACCCTTTTTATCTATAATCTCACAACCTTGATTAGAAAATTTAACACTATAGTTGTTGTGACATATTTGAGATATGCTTAACAGGTTGTGTTTTAATCCCTCAACATATAAAACATTCTTAAATAAGGGAAGATTATAAAGTTGAACCGTACCTTGGCCAATAATCTTGCAGTCGCTACCATCACCAAATGTGACTGATCCATCAGTCATATCTTTTAGATCGGTGAATAAATCCTTGTCACCTATCATGTGCCTAGAACATCCACTGTCGAGGTACCATTTTAAATGGCTTGTTGCTTTGAATGCAGTGTGGGCAACCAAGCAGGCAACTTTAGGAACCCATTTCATAACTGTTTTGGGTTTAGGAACATAGTCGGTCTTCTTTTGTCTGATGTTGTAAGAATGACCTACTGAGTTAGATTTTAAGAGCTCCTTAAGTAAATCAATTATTTTTTCAGCAAGAGGATTTCTGTTCTAATTTTTAAAATTTATATAGCTGCTTTTAGATTTATGAAAAGTTTTTGTATTTTTAGAAAAAACTTGACTAGTACCTTTTCCTTTTGTGTTAGAAGTTTCTCCTTTCACAAAATTGGGAGAGGTATACTTCTGTTTAGGAGATGTATTTTTCTCATAGCCCAACCCGAATCTATCGACACATTTTCTTGATCCGGATAATAATTTTTCTAACTTTGGATCACCCTGGGCATATCTCCATGTATCCTTCAAACTCAGAAGAGAAGATACTTCATTTTTAAGTTTCTCATTTTCAGATTTCAAATCATCAATCAAGGAGGTTTTGAATTCCAAATCACATTTTGATTTTTCAAAACAACCTGAAATATGTGATTTTTCTAAAACAAGAGTTTCAAAGCATTCTTTGAGTTTAGAAAACTTTTCTTTTTGAAGCTTAAGTTTGACAACAATTTTACAACTTTCCTTATATAAGGCATTATAAGCATCTTGAATATCTTCTTCATTTTCATAATCACTATTCAAATTTTCTTCACTTGTTGAATCATCATGATCTGAAAAAGTAAACTTGGCTAGAGTCATAAGGGCTTTAACTTCACTGCCTGACTCGGTTTCAGAATTTTCTGATTCAAAAGATGTTTCAGAATCAGACGATTCATCCCAAGTAGCCAACATACCCTTCCTTCTGGGTCTGTCCTTTTTAGGACATTTGTTTACTAAATGCCCATACTCTTGACAGTTGTAACACTGACTATCTTTCAAAGACTTCCAAGTTTTGGACTTAGGTTTAGATCGTTTCTTTTCATTTCCCTTTTGAAAATTGACCCTTTTCTTGCTTTTGAAAATTTTATAAAATTTTTTCGCCAAAAGAGCCATATCATCTTCAGAATTTTCTAAATCTAAGTTTTCTTGAGAAATACCTTTAGAAGATTTCAAAGCTATAGATTTACCTTTAGGAGCTTTAAAATTTAATTCATATGTTTGTAAAGAACCAACTAGTTCTTCTACCCTCATATTATCCATATCACGAAGTTCCTGGATCGCGGTTACTTTAGAATTGAACCGTTCAGGAAGTGAGCGTAGTATCTTTACACACACTTTACTTTCTGAAATTTTATCGCCAAGACCCCACATAGAGTTTACAATGTCATTTAGTCTAGTGTAAAAGTCCATAAACATTTCATTTTCCTCCATATGAATTTCTTCAAATTTGGTTGTGAGGAGTTGGACTTTAGACTTTTTGACAATCGATGTACCCTCGTGTGTCATTTCTAGTATATCCCAGGCTTGCTTTGCAGTATTACAAGATATAATTCTTTTGAACTCATCCGGTGATAGTGCGTAAGTGATTGCATTTAGTGCTTTAGCATTGACACTATACTCACTTTTCTGAAGGGTGGTCCATAAGTAATAAGTAGGTACAGACACAGTTTTTGAACCGTCAGATTCAGTTACTTCAATGGTAGGAGAGTTCCATTCGGTCACTGTGGCTCGCGACACACTCTCATCCATTTATTTGAGGAAGATCCTCATTCTGGCTTTCTAATAGGCATAGTTGGAGCCATCAAAGGGTGGAGGCCTAGTGATTGATAGGCTATTAAAATTTGGCATATTATTAATATAGCTTAGATCGTTACCTCAGGAAATAAATCCAAAAAAAAATAATAAGAACGAGCTATTAGGCTTTGATACCACTTGAAAAGGCCAAGCTATATGTCCTAGGGGGGGGGGGGGGGTGAATAGGACTATGCCAAATTAAAATAAAATCAGTGGATTAAAATAAATCAATAGCCTTACAATTATAAATCAATTCACAATGCTGAAATCAAATCACCTTAATAAATAAGTATTATGAGATTGATACAAATTCAGTTCTAAGGACAGCCTTACACCATAATAAACAAGGGCTTATGATAGGACAACCTTATTTCTAGAACATCTTTTGGATCAAGAACTCAATTTTAATAGAAATAAATGAATAACAAAGAATTGAAATTAAATGCAGAAATATAGATCTAATTTATTACAACAATCCCCACACTTTCTTGAAATGTAAATCGTTACAACATTCACATCCACATGTACATTCCACATAATTGAATGATAAAAGATATGAAAATTAAGCAAGTATTCAATCCACAAGACAAAGGGTTATAGTGGTTCGCCTGTATGTACACCAACTGTTCTTCAATGAATTTACACACATAATGCTACTCCACTCCTAATATCCTCATACAGGGGATATTAGCATTCACTATCAAATAGGTTTTCACATGTTCACCCAAAACCTTTACAATTGTGTCTTTTTAACTTGGGCTTACACAATTCAAAAACCCACACTTCTGAGTTTTCTGGCTCTCCTCTGATAACCACACAAATTGAGATTTTTCTGGCGAATCCCAAACAAAAACCAAAGTAGAATAGAATTTACAGAATTGTAAAATACCTGGATTTATCCTCTTGTAGCTGCCCGAAAGAACCAATTGGAGTAGACGTTCGAATATAGAAGTTTAATGTCCACTACTCACTTTAATATGGTTCTAAGTTCTAATTGATTTTAGATTTAAACCAGTTGGGCGTAGCTATATTTGATTTTGATTTCAAGAAGAAGGAATAAGTCAATTCCTCTTTTCAAATCAAATTGGAATACAGAAACAAAATTAAATTAAATAAGATATCAAAAAGGGAAAGAAATTATGCACAAAATAGCTTAAAAATAAATGCAGACTTATCTCAGAGTGGAGCCTTGAATTCACTTAATTATTCAATGAAAAACTCTGAAATTCGTGTGCTATTTATAGCAGAAGAAGTTCGTCTTCGACTAGTCCTAGGGTCACCACGACTGGTCTTAGAATAAACTGATTTTTAAATTTTTGAGCGCAATCGCATCAGACCGTTGTACGACCGGTCGTAGGCAGTCCACGACTGGTCGAAAGCAGTCCACGACTGGTCGAGACCCCTCTACGACTGGTTGTGCAACAATTGATTTAGTTACTAGAGTTTGAGTCGAAGCCTTGCGACTGGTCGAAGGTCGAGTCGATACCATCTCATGACCGGTCGAGCAGACTCCAGGACTGGTCGTAGGCGAACCAAAAAATCTAATAAATTGCGACCATTTTAGTATTGGTCTTGGAACTTCTTAAACTGGTCGAGACAGTGCTAGGACTGGTCAAACAGGGTCTAGGACTGGTCTTAGAGTAGACTAAAATCATGTAATAATATTCATTTGGATTATGTATCCAAAGTGACCTACCCTAAGGTCAATCTAATGGTCTATCAGACCTAGAACATGAAGCATGGACATTGAATACTTCATTTGCTTAGACTTTGATCTTTACGAAGCTTGATTTCTTCGCAATGTAGCTTGACTACTTTAGAAGCTTCAATTTTTACTTTAAGTTGTACTTGAGTCCCCCATTTAGTTTTGAATCTTGAACTTCAACTTGCACTTGAACTTGAGTCTTGACCCTGAGTTCTCTCTTAATATTGTAGCTTGAACTATCATGAAGCTTGAAGAATTCTTTGAGCTAGACTTCAAGTGTTAACGAGGTGTCTCGAACAAATTTATCAAGATATAAACACACAACATACAGAGAAGTTTTGACACACAAAATTTGACAATCAAAGAGGAATCAAATCATAGCACTTACACATATCAACAAGAACACAAACATAACCTAAAGCAGTAACCAAAACAAGCTGTAAGACAACGCCATGGATGACTAGGCATCCTAGTCTGGCGACAGAGGAGGAACGCCCTTATCCTGCAGGCAACATAGGATGGCCCTCACGGTACGAGACACTTTACTGAATTTCTGTTTCATGAAGGCCTCGTTCTCCTCAAGCTTTTGTCTTGCTTCGGCTCGGGCCTCCTGGATCTCCTGCCTCAAGGCAGCTTAACCCTCCTTAAGTTGAGCCAATCGGGCTTCCGTAGCATCCCGTTTACCACCACGCTCCTGGGTGGTAGGAGGAGAGCTCTCATCAGTGTCCTGAGCTTCCTCCTCTTCTTCCTGTTCTTCCTCTATCCCATCACCACTTCTTTCCTCACTCTCCTCATCTATAACAATACTTTTCTCCCCCTTACTATTGGACTCCTCCCCATACTCGTCCAGTCAGGCTTGGCGTTGTCAAGGGCCGATCCCCATGTTGTTAAGCGTAGCATCGCTTATGATCTGGATCAACGCAATATCATCCATGTTAAGTCTATAGCCGACCTCTCGAGCAATCTTACATACCAGACGGCCGAACGGGAGTGAGACGTCATTTTTGACAGATCGAGCGGTCTGGATTATCTGGAGTAGGGTGAACGTGGCAGGCACAACTTATCCCAATGTCCAACCTTGTACAAGAAGTCCACCATCAAATGAGTGCATTCAGTGCGGTTGCCCCACCATGGATACACATTGTACGTGAAAATGTAGTGAAGCAAATGGAAATCATCTGCCAATCTCGTCGATGGGAGGCAGTTGCCTCTGGTCCAGGGAGCCAGTCGGCCATAAAGGTATCGCGTACGACGGTCTCTTTCTCGTACACTCTTGAAATAATCCTCATTGGCATGTACTTCACCACGTGGAATTCCCATTACCTGGGACACTACATTCACGTTGACTATGTAATCCCGCCTTGTGAGGGAAATAATAAACTGTAGAGATTCTAGTGATGGGTCTCGGATATGGGCGTAGAAAGCACGAACCGTATCCTCATATGTGTGAGACTTAGCTTCGAACATGGGACCCCACTCAACGTTCACCAAGCGGTCCATAATCGGGTGTAGCCCAAACAGCCTCTCATCTACGTGAGCTTCAAGTATAACCCTACGGTCATGAAACCGACCATATTCAAAGCCTATCGGTAGCGCTCTCTCTATTGGGATTTAGGGATCAAGGTCCCTCTTCGACCTGTGCTCATGGGCGGTGCTTGTGTTGGCTTTGGCGTTCGCCCTCCTCCTTGGACGGGTTGGGCGACTAAGCCTGACTTCTTCCACGACACTCTTTCTCTTTCCCATGAGGGAAAGAATGGCGGAAATGGAGAATAAGGCAGATACCAGCTCGAACAACGTCATGAGAAAGGAAGGAAGATAGGGAAATAGGAAGAATGCTTGGGTTTCCACGAATTTAAGACACCAAACGGGATTTGAGTGCTCAAATAAATGAGAAAGGAGGAGTGCAACAGCTGTGGAGGGAGTTTTCAATAAGTGATGAAGGTGGTGCATGAAAATGGAAGAAGAAGTGAGTGGAGGGGCGATTTGAGTGAGAAAATCGAAACCTTTGGAAGGGAAGAAGGCTTGAAGGGATAGGAAATAGAAGAGGGAGGCAAAAGGGAAAGAAATAGGGGTCCTCACGAGATTTCGTGGGCCTCACACGTGTCTAGCGATCGGCCTGCGTCAGCCCGACAGGACCGGACAGACCGGACCCCGGTGCACCGCGGTAGGCGCGGCGCCGCCACGGTCCTCTGGACTGATCGTGGTGCCGCCGGGGTAGGGCGGTGGCCACCCCCCTACCAGGGTGCCAATGAGGCCCTGGGTCCACCGTGGGTCCCCCCAGATTGCACCGCTTGGCCCCCGACTCTGTTTTGAGCCTATTCGGGCCATTTTGGATACTATCTGATGTATATTCACATTTAGCAATTTCTAAAGGCTGGGATGGGGTCATTTGTGGTCTAGACCCATCGTTTGACGGTTTAGGAGTGATATGGGGTCGTCTCATGTGATCACGGATGCATACGGACTCAAACAAAATGGTCGATTTCGGTGAACTTCGCTGATTGTCGAAACGGGGACACATAGGACTATTTCTACATTTCTTCGCACCCACCTAAGTTGAATTTGCATCAGCGTACATTGTGTGACCATAACCCAGGTCTCGGTTTAATCCAAATCATGCTCTGATACCAACTTGTAAAGCCCTGAAAATTGGGGGTCGAGTAGCAACTCAACTCCCGAGTTCCAAAACATCACTTATGCAACATATATGCTTATGATTCAATGTTGTCTGTGTTAGTGCATTAATCATGAGTGGGATTATACCAAAATAGTAATTCATACTCCAGATCAGTTGTAAAACGCAAGCGGAAGACTGAAAGATATAAATAAACGTATATAAGTCAAAAGATCACAATCGGTCTCCCGAGTATGAATATAACACTGAGTCACTGTGTACATGTAATATTACATGTAATATTACAAAAGTCAAAAGTATCAAAAATGGTTCAACTGTAATAAAACCCTGTAGTCCTGCCGACCAGGAGAGCCTAAGCGAAGCCATCGGAGAACTGCATATAAGAGTACTCATCCTGATCGTCGTAATAATCAGGCTCCGCCTCATGAGTCACGCCATCATCTGAAATCAAGATGGAGTCTGGTTGGTATTTAAAACACCGTCCCGTAACATGGGAGTGGGTGATCAACTCAGTGGAACAATAAAGCATAGGTTAGCATGTTATCAATTCAATCAAGCATAATGATAAAGCAACAAATCACACATCCCTAAGTACTCTTGTTAATGCAAGAATGGTATGAATGTATGATGCATGCCCTCGCCTACGCTCTCTCAGTGACTTCCTCTCACGTTCGCTCATGAACAACACTGCCTTAGTGGTTGACCTGGTACTCCTGAACGCACGCGTAATGCAATGCATGTATATGATTACCAAGTTCTTATTAGTCCTTTTTATACAGCAGGATTGGAAAACTAAGGTACCTCCCTTATTTCATTCCCTAAACAATGATCCATTCTAGGGTCGTTAGTCTTGGTAAATCTCATACGATGTTGCGGTTCTAAGTCGCTGCAAAGGGCTCTTCGCCAAATCAGTACAGGCCTAGTGTATACTTTGCTTACCGTGAAAAGGCTAGTCGCCTCTACGCAGGTTCAGAGTATGCTCGAGGTTACTACAAAGGGCACGTCTAGGGCTGCCAGGGCTGTTGCACGGAATCGTTACACCACTCCCCCATCACCCATCATGGCTTCGTCACCAAAACAGTGTAGGCCGACAACTCAAATACAGAGTCCCATACCACCGTATTCGGCTCACGAGTCTGGGTTGCTCACTGGTCACTACGGGGAGGCTCGTCACCCCAGTGTAGGCCGACAGCTCAACCATGGTATCCCATACAACCATGTCTAGCTCATGAGTCTTAGTGGATCGAGGTACCAAGGTTAACGGAGTTTCTACTGGTGAGTTTAGTACCTTAGGTTCAAGCAATATCGTCCAAACATAGTGAACATACATAGGGCCAATCGGGTTACTTGACGGGCTCGACTATGACGAGCGCACATTGTATCGATCGACATGAAGTGCATAAGTACTCCGTGTGGCCTAACCACTGCCGACGACCAACACACGACTCGGGTTTGTCAAACACGTCCTACGTGGTGAATGAATCTCAGCCACGAACTCAAAACCTGTTACCAATTGCCTAGACTATTCTGTAGTCCCAAACACATTCAATCCTTAATCAATAAGCATGTGGAGTAGTTAAAGTAAAATTAACAAAGTAATTCAAACATGTTAACAAGCATGTTATAAAGCACAGTGTAAGTAGGAAATACAAGCACATTTATTTCATAAGTAAGTGATTAAATTAAACAACTTGCATGGAGGAAATCATACTCATCTCTAAGGTAGTTGAGAATCCTATCTTAACACCTACCCTAAGCACTATCATCTAAGTACCTACTCATACAAGCATTTTCACAAACACTTAGAATACACCTATTAACATACATTACGCATATTGGCCAAAACATATATTAGGGCGAATTCTTTCACCGAATAAGTATTACACATATACCTAGCATATACACACAATAATTAATCATGATAATCGCACTTTCATATTTTGTACGTATACGGTATGTTCTACAACTATAACGAATATGCTAAACACCATAATTTGTATACATAACTGAATTACAAAATGAGCATCACATTTTGCATGTGAAATAACACCCAGATCATGAATCTATCATTATCTGACATTGAAAGCATTGAAAACCATAATCTAAGTGTCTATAGTCCGCACCTTATGCCGTAGAAGTGAGTAATGGACTCAGTTTAAACATCAAGTCTTTATCAACGGTAGAATAGCAACCTATAGCATGAAATAGGTTAGCTACTTCATCACTTACACTAGTTGAATCTCTAGAACTGAGTAAGGCTAGGATTTCTTACCCGAAAATGGAAGCAGAATCGCCGAAAAAGTGATACGGTAGTGATGGATAGGTACGTAGAATTGCAGCATAGAGCAACAAGAATCTTCTCCCACTTCTCTCACACTTTCTCTCTCTTTACTCTCTTCTCTCTCCTAGGATTTTCTCAAATTCGTATGGAGTGAATGAGAGAGGGTTTAAGGTCCTTATATAGGCCTAAAACTGATGAAAATGGCCCCAGAGCCAAGGTATACTTAAGTTATATCCAAAGGGCATCTGTTTCAGCTCAACGGAGCTCTTTCGGAACGCCCCCTTGAGCTAAAGGTCAGACTTAAGCTCACTGACCTTGGATCTAGGTCAAGTTAAGTTTTCATTCCAATCGGGTTTCCAGATTGCATGTGGCGGACCAGTTTCAGTTCAACGGTCATCGGAACTCGATCAGGGTTACAAGTACACTGCCATGTGTATGAAATTTCTCCTAATCTGAGGGTGTATTTGGGTCAGATTTTGACTGTCTGATTGCTTATATCAGGCCCGCATGTGACAAGTCTCAGATTACTTAAATTAGATTTAATTTCTAAAGAAAACCACGTTTTCTCACAAACTTCACTCCGGGCTCAAACGAATAGCCCCGGGACACTATCTGGATTTGATTTCTGAGGTAGTTGTCAAGCCCAGTAAGGCGGTCCTAACTATATAACTTCGTATTATTCGGACTTTCAACGTGCGGTGCAGATCCGATACAGAGTTTCAATGTACTCCCGAGAGCAACTGGGTAATGAGATTGATCCTAGATTTCAGGGTAACCTAGGGTCAATGATTCTACAAGTTTTGGGTCTTGCAGATCGTATTTAAAGTGGATCAAGTGGATTTCGTAGCTAATCTAGTTTAACACTTAGTTACTTTTGTCTAATTCCTAAAGGATTACTCCTGAGTGATTTCTGCCTGAGGTGGTACTCGGGTCTTTGTACAGAATTTTCCGAGACGTTACACTAATATCGTCAAGTAGTTAATTGTGCGAACCGATCCAAGGTCGTTGATTGATAATTTGAACCTTAAAAATCGGTCATTGTGTCTTGAGGTCATCCAATGGTGTAGATTATGGACCTACTTTATCACAAACTTGACCATTTGACCATCCATGGTGGACCATAAAGCGTCCCGATCACTCAAACAATACCTTGGACCGTGAAGGAGTAAATAGGTAATGATCAAGCCATCAGATCCTAAAACTGACTGTTGGGTTTTCCGTGGCCATCAACTAAGCGCTAAAGTCCTTGTTGCATGGCCCACCTGTGGTTTAGTCATGCCCATCCCTGCTTAAGTGTCGCACAACATGACAAGATATATATATAAAAAATTAATAATAATCATAACAACAAATGATATTATTAGAAACATTTTAACATAATATTTAGTGTTATAAGGGCATAACAGGTCATATATCCATGATTTGACCATTGATGATCGAATCAGAACAAATCCAACTGTTGGATTTACTTGGCCAACAGTAAAGGATGCTAATTCAACTAGTATGGCCCACCTAGGAATTAGATCTGCCGAATTTTCTTGGATAGCTTTGATAGGCCTCCCCAAACTGAATGGATGGTGTGGATTTCGTTAGATCCACTCATGGACCCCACATTCGGTTGCGCGTGTACATAGTGTAGGAGCGCTCGCTGTGCATCGAACCGAAAACTCCAATCAACTGACGCTAACCCGAAACCTCCTCAAAACAAAAAGGCTTCTCTCTGCTTTTGCTTTGCAGTAGCGGACGGACGAGCGTCCATGATTTTGATTAGTGGCCCACCATGATGATTCCATGGGCTGATTCGAACCATCCATCTAGCATGCAACAAAAGCCTGACCAAAACTAAGGAAGTTTTACATGGGGTAATGCGCGTACAAATGCACATTCACGGGAACAAGTGGGCTGCATTCAACCATGTTTCCTAAAAAGGAAACCGCCCTCTCCTAGCCAGCTCAGTGATCTATGTGGTGGGAGACATCCTCCAATCCCAGCTCTCTAATTCGGCATATCCCGACCATTATATTGGTTAAGGTTTTCCAAATGAAACCGTGGTCGGTTTCGATTTTACCCACCATATTCGAAGGCGGTTTCGGCCAGAGAAAATCTAGACCGTTTGCTGTTGATCCAACGGTCTAGGAAAGGTTAGGGGATGCATAAAAGGGAGCAAGGATCAAGAGATAGGGCACTCCTCCATTTTCGTATCTGCAACCAAGAAATCAATTGTTTTCTCCTTCCTCCAAACCCATCGATAAAATGGCCTTGGACCTTCAGTTTCCTGCATCCGTAAGCTCTATTGGACCCCTAAGAACCCTCCCATGTTGTCGGATTGAAGAGAGGAGCAATGGGAAGAGATATGCCATTATCGCCTATCTTCTTCCTCGTCATTCGCTCGCTACCACATAGTCTCAACTTGGGTTGAGATCGGTCTGAGTTGGATCGCATGCCTTGGTGGTCAATGTAGAAAAAGAAGGAGAAAGGAAGATGAAGAGAAAAGATAAGTGAAAGGAGAAAGAGAGAGTTAGGGCAGTGGATCTACGTCACTCTGATGATCAGTGAATCGAGTCGCTGACCAGTTCAGTTTCGAGGTAGGCCAGGCTCGGTCCTATTCACCCCAGAGAAAGAGAGAAGGAAGGAAGGAAGAAAAGGGAATCTGAGAGAGAGTTGGAGCTGGGGTTGCTATTGTCATGTCGAACTTGAGCCTATACCGAGTTCAGGCGAAGTGGGTTGAGTTGGGGCTGAGTTTGCCAAGTTGGGCTGCTCCGAACTCTTTGGAGCTTGTTGACATTGCCGTGACGAGAGAGAGAGAGAACAGTGATAGGAAAGAGAGTGAGAAAAGAAAGGGAGAAAGAAAAGAGAAAGATGAAAGAAGAGTAGTTGTGTTGAACCGAGTCAACTTGACTCGAATTGAGTCGACTAGGTGAGTCCACTTCTCCTCATTCCAAACTTATTTCAATGCACAATTATCATTGCTACCAATGTTATTATTAGTATTATTAATATTACCGACGATTAGCCGTTAGTAGGTTAGTTATAATATAACTAGTTATTTTATATATAATAATATTTTATTTACCACCCTTAAACATTTCCATTAAGGGTAGATTAGAATATTTATTACCATTGTAATGCTTATTATTACCATGTAGCTACTATAAATTACATTGCCAGTATTAATTGTGGTTTTACAACTATTAATATTACTAATATTGTGACTAATCACACATCGACTAGCATTCAAATCCTAAAATCTAACCTAGACCTAAACTTTAGGTTGAAATCCTAGACCTAAGTGGTCTAAACTCTAGGTTAATATCCTAAACATAAGTAATGTATTAGGTTTGGATCTAATTGCAGGACTTCATAATTCATGACAGGTCATAGTATGTCATAGTATTTATTATCATGATTAAATTCATTAATTATAGTTATGATCATTATCATTAGGGAATATTATCATTTTCCTTACAAGACTAGTGTAATCCTTGTGATATGATGATTATCATTAGTCGTTATCATTTTACTGTTAGTAAATATTCTATTTTTAATTCCTTTACTATTTAATAGATTTTTAGTCATCATAGGAATATTAGATAACATCGGTATATTTTATAGGGACTTAGGAGCCATCATGGATTAGTGCTCCTACTATGAATATTATTCAATTCATCGTATAGTAATAATAATAATAATAATAATAGTAATACCAATACAGGATTCAATCCTAGAATCTAAAGCTTATCACTAAACCCTAGGATGAAACCCTAAGTTCTGCATCAAAACCCTAAGAACGAGTAATCCAAACCCTAGGTTATAATTAATCTCGATCATAAATACTTTGTAGAAACTTGATCTCACATACAACTTCACAATCCAGGGTAGGATCAAAGTCTAAGGGCGTGCGCACTTCCTAACGACATTAGTTGACGATTCGACAATAAGGTGATAAATTTTCCCCTTGAGATTTCCATTTTCCCATTAGCTTAAGTTATAGTTTTTATTTTTTATTTATAATTGATATCTCCATTTTGTAAACACGTGTAAATTGTTGGAATTGAATTGTTATATTACATGCTTAATATTTATCCTGCATATTTATCTTATACTTGTGGATTATTTATGGATTGCTTATGGGACTTAAACTGGTACATCAGTTGGAAACCCCCACCCATGGATGTACACCCATACTTGGGATGTAACTCGACTGTTATGATCATAGTGAACTTTCGACTTAGTGGTTATTAGGTAGTGGTTTAAATTGATCATTGATGTGGGCCTACCATCCAGGGTTGTTGTGTCTAATGGTTTTTAAGGACGGTTTCTTATTGCACGATTTTGATATTGGCCCTACGTGGCTTAATTTTAATAATTGCCCTATGTGGCTTAGTTTTGATATTCGCCCTATGTGGCTTTGTGTAAGTATTTACCCTAAATGGGCTCGATGTTTTATTTTGTACAACCATACGATGATAAGCTCCATATACTAAATATGATTGGCGACTAGTCGATTGGGATCCATTAAACATCCAAAGGTGGTAGCCTCATGAGCCAGGGATGGTGGAATGGGACACTATGCCTGAGCTGTCAGCCTACGCTGGGCTCTAAATTCCCCATAGTGACCTTTGAGCTTATTAAACCCTCTGGTTATAAACGGACTAATAACGGTTGGGCTAATCATGCATTTTCATAGCATATGGTCTTTTTCGAATGATTAAATTCTCCTTGGGTGATCTATGGTCTTTTCCGGGTGATTAAATTCTCCTTGGATGATCTATGTTTTATTGTCTTTTCTGGGTGATTAAATTCTCCTTGGGCGATCTATGTATTATGGTATTTTTCGGGTGATTAAATTCTCCATGGGCAATCTATATATTATGGTCTTTTCCGGGTAGCTGGTTCTCCTTGGGCATACCTTTGTGTATTTTTCCAGGTGACTAGTTCTCCTAGGGCGACCTTTCATTTTGACAGTGGAATGTGCATCCCCGGGTCGATGATGCATTTACGCATCCATGCATTTAATAAGACTGCATCATGTATTATTTTGTATGCCTTGCCATATTTTTATAACTATGCTTACTTAATGTGATGGTGTATAATCTTGAGGGAAATTCACACTGACTTGGCCACTCATCCATCAAATATATTACCGACAGGTAGCATAGGTGGCTTAAGTAATTTTCAAGTAAAGACGAATGAGGAGCCATTATGATGGTCAAAGATGCGTGGTTGTACTTGTCAAGGAAGCTGTGCAATCTTGCGGCTTCGTTTATATATTTTCTTTTATATTTCTCATGTATGTAAATCTTGTAATTATTAACGTTGAGACATTGGTTTGTATAAGTGTAACATCTCAGATTTTTGCCAACTTGGAGATGGACGTCCTTGGGCAATGGGTCGATTATAACACCTTGTTGACTTCTCAGAACTCAATCCCAAAGTCTGAAATCCATTTTTCACTTATTTCCTTCAAAATCTCACCCTTCACCACCTTATTCTTCAAAATTTTCTAAGTACTTTCATATTAGACACCAATCCTAAAGTTTAAGTGATGAAGAACAATACTTACATTAAAATTTACTATAAATAGTAAATAAATTTAAAAAATGGGTTTATGATTTGAGCTTGCCATGACTATTAATCTAGGATTCATGTTTGTTGTATATATGATAATCCCCTTGTGACAGGACTTGCCATAATATATGTCGTAACTAATTTAGTCTATGTATAATACAAAATGCATTCCATGTGTTTGCTGAAATGCTTGAATGAACATGAAATGGTGAATTTTGCTTGTTATGATTTTAAATCTTCGATCCATGTTTTTTATATGTTTTATAACCTATGTTGTGTAGGAAATTACTATAGTTCATGTCGTAACTAATCTAGTCTATGTATTTAGAAATGTGTAGTCTAAGTGTTTGATAATATGTCTGAATGAGAAATTATCCGATGATTTGTATTTATTAAGGGTGTTGAGATAAGATTCTTGATTACCTTAACTATATATATAATTTCCTTCATGTAACCTTAATTTCAATTACACAATTTATGGAAGAATTGCAACGTTCGGTAACATGTTCAATATGTTTGATGAATTGCTCAAATGAGTGTTGTACTTGGATTGTTTGTTAAATGCTTATATGATTATCACATGTATCCACATGCTGCATTTGAGTATGATTGAGACTAATATGTAGTCTAGGCAATCGGTAACAATTCCTGTTTAAGTGGCCAAATTAGTCTCACCACATTTGATACGTTCAGTGAATCCGAGTCGTATGATGATTGTCGACAGTGGTTAGGCCACATGGAGTGCTTATGTGCTCCATGTTGATTAATTCAGGTGAGTTTTTGTTTAGGTGAAATTAGCTTGAACCACTTTCTATACAAACTACAAGAACCAAAACCATTAAAATTACTAACTCAACATTACTTAAAAACCCAGGAGTAATCTCAAAACCCAGTTGCCTTCGGGAGCACATCGAAACTCCGTATCGAACCTAGACCGCGCGTCGAAAGTCCAATGACCACAAAACTATAAGGTTATGACCACCTTACTGGGCTTGACAACCATCATGGGAATCGAGCCCGAATAGTATCAAAAAACACACAACTTGAGCTTGGAGTGAAGTGTGTGAGGAACGTGAATATCTTTAGGAAATGAACTCAAATTTAACTAAATTGGACCGTTTGCTTGCGGGTGAAATTTAAGGTTTCAGACTGTCAAATTTTGACCCAACTGCACCCTTGGATCAGAAAAATTTCCCTACACTTGTCAGTATACTTGTGGCCCTGATCGAGTGACGATGACCGTTGAGCTAAAACAGGTCCTCCACGATCGATCTACAAATCTGATCGGACCAAAATCATAACTTAGCCTAGATCCATTGCCAGTGAACTTACCCTTCACCATAGGTGAGTAATGGACCTCCAAATGTGTCCCGTTTGCCTGAAACGGACACCCTTTGGCCATAACCTAAGTATACCATGGCCCTAGGGCCATTGACATCAGTTCTGGGCTTATAAATAGCCCTTAAACCATCCTATTTCTATTCCATACGATTTTCTCCATACCCTAGGAGAGAGGAGAGAAAAGAGGAGAAAGGAGTGGAGATCGAAGGAGGTCCTTAGAGTTTGCTGCCGTGGTTCCTTCCTGCTACTCCACGTGTTGAATCGCCTCTACATCTAGCTACACCATCGAATCCAACTTCGATTTGGATAAGAAATCTTAACCCTAATCTTGTTTTAGGAATCCAAATAGAGGAATCAGTGAAATAACTGACCTATTTCATGATTTAGGTAGCCATCGTGCTATAGACGGTGACGTAGTGTACGAACCGAGTTTGTAATGAGCATACCGATGAAAGGTACGGACTATAAACGTTTAGGTTATGGTTTTCAAGGCTTTCAATGTCAGTAATGATTTATGTCTGACTTGATTGTTGCCATATGATCTTAGTTACCACGTTTTCGATGAATTATACATGTGTAAACTATGTAGAATATATTATGTATTCCATGTGTTTGTTGAAATGTTTGAATGAATGTGAAATCATGATTTGAGTTTGCCATGACTATTAATCTAGGATTCATGTTTGTTGTATGTATGACAATCCCCTTATGACAGGACTTGCCATAATATATGTCGTAACTAATTTAGTCTATGTATAATACAAAATGCATTCCATGTGTTTGCTGAAATGCTTGAATGAACATGAAATTGTGAATTGTGCTTGTCATGATTTATAATCTTAGATCCATGTTTGTTATATGTTTTATAACCTATGTTATGTAGGAAATTGCTACAGTTCATATCGTAACTAATCTAGTGTATGTATTTAGAAATGTGAGTCTAAGTGTTTGATAATATGTCTGAATGAGAAATTGTCCGATGATTTGTATTTATTAAGGGTGTTGAGATAGGATTTTCGATTACCTTAACTATATATATAATTTCCTTCATGTAACCTTAATTTCAATTACGTAATTTATGGATGAATTGCAATGTTTGGTAACATGTTCAATATGTTTGATGAAATGCTCAAATGAGTGTTGTACTTGGATTGTTTGTTAAATACTTATATGATTATCACATGTATCCACATGTTACATTTGAGTATGATTGGGACTACTACGTAGTTTAGACAATCGGTAATAATTCCTGTTTAGGTGGCCGAGTTAGTCTTACCACATTTGATATGTTCAGTGAATCCGAGTCGTACGATGATTGTCGACAGTGGTTAGGCCACGTGGAGTGCTTATGTGCTCCATGTCGATTAATTCAGCGTGCACTTGTACCAATCGAACTTATCTAACAAACCGATTTACATATTGCGTGTTTACCATGTATGAATGTTACTGCTTGAATCTAAGGTACCACTTACCAATGTAAAGCCTGTTTCAAGCATTGTACCATGATTTACTAAGACTCATGAGCCGGACATGGTGGTATGAGACACCATGGTCGAGTTGTCGGCCTACGCTGGGGTGACGAGCCTCTCCGTAGTGACCAGTGAGCAACCTAAACTCATGAGCCAAATATGGTGGTATGGGACACTGTATTCAAGCTGTCGGCCTACACCGGCGTAGCCTGACTGTGGCCTCAACATTGGTTGGGGTGAACCGTCTGATCTGGACCCCCTTCGAAAATAGTGCTCCAGTTGGTAGGGCATTGGTGGAGTGACCTTGAGTATAATCAATTGAACTTGCCTATCCACTGCTTTCATTGGAGGTGATACCCTACAACTTGTTTATCGTATGTGATTAACTAAGATTGACAACCCTAGATGGATCATTGTTTGGGTAAATGATAAAAAGGGAGGTACCTTAGTTTTCTAAATCTACTATATGAATAAGTCTAATTAAGAACTTGGCTAATACGACCATGCATCGTATTGCATGTGCCTCTTGCAAGGAAGAGTACAGTGGGAGTTTAGCATGCACGACTATGAGATGGTATCGCTGAGGGAGTGCAGGTGAGGGTATGCATCATTACAACATATCATCCCTACATTAATAAGAGTAGCTAGGATTGTTTGATGTATTGCTTTATCATTACTGCTTGACTGAATTGATAACATGTTAACCTTTGCTTTATAGTTCCACTGAATTAGCTACTTATTCCCACCTAGGATGGTGTTTTAAAACACCAACCAGACTCTATTGTAGATGCAAGTAATGGCGGAGTCTATGTAGCCGAAATGGACTTCATGAACGAGGAGGAGGAATTCTCCTACGTTCAACTATCAGGCGGGTCTTCATAGACCTTGTTCTGATTTGATAGAATTATAGGGTTACATGGATTAGTTGGACATTTATACTTTGATATTTTGTAAATTTTAGAACCATACATGTATATATATTCAGCCTGGTAACATACTCATACTCTGGAGGTCGTGAAACACTTATATACTTTATATATCTATCTCAGTCTTCCGCTTGCCTAATTACATTAAATCTGGAGTATGATATACTGATTTAGTATAATCCCACTCATGTTTAATGCACTAATACGGATAACATTTAAGCATCATTATTTATGTTGCAAAAGTGATGGGTTGGATCTTGGGAGTTGAGCTTTGCTCGACCCTCGATTTTCAGGGCATTACAATAAGTCATTATGGGCAATCTTTGTACATTCTAAATTTAAATGCAAATTTTTCTTTATGCTTACTTGTCCATTCTATGCTCATCTGCTTACTCTGATAGTTAAAAAAATATATACTTGAATTTGACCATCGTTTAAGGTTAACACTTGGGTTTTTAGGAAATGAGTCATATACTCGGGTCATGAAATGTCGGGGCATTACATTACTAGCTAGGGTCAATATCCATAGCTATTGCCTACATTTAAAAAAATTATAATCATTCATTCATTCAATTACCACCTGCATAATTATTTATTCATTCAATTACAATCATTCATTGATTCAATTATAATCACTCATTCATTCAATTACAATCATTCATTCAATAATGAATCAATTACAATCCTGCATTCACCCATTTAACAATCATCAAGACAACAATTAGCACAATATCAACAAAATAATTAATGGTCTATTTAAAGTTTTTAAAACAAACTACAAATGTCTTCCTTTCCTAGTCTTCCACATGAACTGTTTCAGTAAGGTCCCCTTCTAGATTGATCAGATGTCTTCCTTTCCTAGCCACATCTTCTAGCAAGATATCTACAACACCAACCTCACTGGCCATGATCACATGTCCACTATGTGTGATGTAAAAGCGACTAGGGCGCAATCCATTCCGATCCAATGTCGCTGCAGGATAGCGGCCATCAGTAAATGCATTTATACAATAAATATAAGTTCAAAATATTCATGTCACATGCAGAAAAATATAAGTGCAGGTCCATCTCATGGCTCCATAAGAGCTGAAAAATATTCGTACAAGGTCTCAATTACAACATAATCATTTTCAAAACTGGAAAACCTCAATTAAATAATCAGACATTTGCCCATGTTGAAGTCGAAGACCCCGGATTGGGGCCACAGAGAGTCGAGTTCATGTTTTAGAACCTTGCTCTAGTCATAATTATATTGAAGGGAAGTTGCTGATAGTGGATATGGATGTATTAGAATGGGTAGCAGGGGTTGATCATGTTAAAAATCATTCTACTTTTTGTTTGGGTTTGTAATGTAGACCATCTCTGGTTGTATTCTTTGTAATTTTCGTTGCCTCGTTTGTTGTGACACAGTTTTTTAATGAAAGTGCTTGTCATCCTTCAAATTTTGTTATTATATATATATATATATATATATATATATATATATATATATATAATCTAAAGGTTTAAAGATTCTGACCAATTTGTAAATTAGTTCCCAGTCATCAATATGTATTTTTTCTACAGTTATATACTAATTTTAAAGGGTAAAAACAGAAGAAATTTGGTTTCCTCAATTTCTTTCTTTCGCTTTGCAAATAAATTTAGTTACTTGAAATCTATTTCAATGCATGCAGCATGAATCTTAACTTGTTATAAAAATGTAACAATATGACAAAATGGACAAAATATCTAATTTGGCTTACACTGATTATGGAAAAGGCCACAATCACATAGCTTTGCAGATGATAATATATCAACTTATTTAAAGAAAATTTTGGAAGGAATGGATTAGGGAGATGGCATTTTACTACATAGTTGGCCATGTTTAGCTTAACTCCTAATAAATCCCGAACGACATCGTGCGTCATGCTCTCTGCTATCACAAACAAAAACCCACTTTGTGATTTGCACAGGCTATTACAAATCATCCCACTAAGATTTTCACAGGCTATCTCAAAATAACCTAAAATGAAATAAAGTAAAATACTTGTCTTCGAACATAGATTTGAAGATGTAGTAGAATCTTCTAGCATAAATCTTCTTTCACGTATGTAAAGGAGGCAATATTCGCTCAATAAAAAGAGTATAGGTTCTAAAGTATTTTAGAAAATGAAAACCCTAATGCTACTAATTCAAGTCTCTTAAAACTTAAGAGGAGTCTAGACTACTCTTTAAAAATGAAATTGAGAAAGACAATTAAATAAGCTTAAAAAGAATTTATAAATACTACACAATATGCTCGTCGAGGACCAAAGCTTTTCTCTCACTTGCAAAAGATTTAGAGTGATTTTTCATTATGGTTTAAATTAAGAGAAGGCCTCTATTTATGCCAAAGGGTTTGGAAACTCGGCTAGCCTAATAATAGGTTCGGTTGGCCGGATTCCAACAAATTCGTTGCAATGGCTATCGGATTACATGGAATAAGATTTATCTAAAATTTGGCTGGCCCGAGGTAAAATTCAATTGACCAATTTCTCGCGAAATTCAAAATTTTGAATTGCTGGAATTTGACCCAAACTTTACTCAGACTGGCCAAATTTCAAGTTAGGATAGCCAAAAAAAAAAGTTTAGCTAGATGAATTTTCAATAGATGTTGATTTTTAGCCTGAACTTGAAGTTATGTTAGCCGAGGAAGTTAGGCTGGTCGAACTCTAGAGCAAATATACTATAGATAACCCAAAATAAATGAATTTTTGAAAGAACCTAACCTAAGGTCTTTCTAAGGTTATATCACATGTTGGTTAGCAAATACAAAGATCATCTAGACTTGAAATCAAGCAACGTCTTCTTGAGATGATAAGCTAATCTTGAGCTGATCTTCAAACATGTGGAGTAGTCATGATCTAATCGTACTTGTGATCTGACCAGTATCACTTTGTCTTATGAAGTTTAACAATCTTTATGTGTGTTAAACATATAAGCACTTACAATCGATCTCTCGTCTACCTAGATTTGATGGTTCAAACTATGCATATTAAAAAGATAGGATGAACATAATTTTTGTGATCCTTTGACCATGATGTCTGGGACATTATTGAGGCTAGATATGTGCCACCAAAGGAATAGGTGTTACTTGATAATGACACTACCATCTCCAGACTAAAATCAAAGGCACTTTGAATTGACTATGAGAAACAAAGAAAAACATGTGATGCCAAAGCCATGAACGTTATTTATTGCGCAATTTCACAAGAAGAATTCAAGAAAATTTATATGTGTTGAACCTCAAAAGAAGCATGGGATTTATTGGAAACTACTCATGAAGGAACAAGCACAATAAAGCGCTTAAAGCTACAGCTCTTGATGGTCTAATTTGAAAATATTAAAATGGACAAACTTGGGACGTTCATGAAGTTTTACACAAAACTAAATAATATATGTAACTCCATGTGGGGACTTGCAGAGAGGGTTCCAGTATCTAAAATCTGTAGGAAAATCTTGAAATCCCTATAAGAACACTTCAACTCTAAAGTCACAACCATAGAAGAGTGTAGATACATTGATGAAATGAAAGTAGAGGAACTAGTGGGTTCCCTACAAACCTTTGAGCTACACTTATAAACTCCCACAAAATCCAAACACACTGTCCTCAAAACCTCTAAAAATAAAGTCAAATAGAAGAGGATAGTGAAGAAGAAAATGCAGATGAGTTGGTGGTGCTTTTAGCCAAGCGGTTAAAAAATTTCTTCAACAATAACCATGGAAGGACATTTAACAACAAAGGGAAACAACTGGACTATAAGTGCTAAACAGGAAAATCATTCAGAAAGTCCAAAGAATCCCAATGTTACAATTGCCGAAAGTATGGCCATCTATCTACTGAATGTCCCACAAAGAAATTAAAGTGAAAGGCTATGGCAGCCACATGGGATGACATCAAAGACTTGGAATAAAAAACAAGTGAGTCTGAAAGTGATGGGGACAAAAAAATCCTCGAAAATTCTTATGGCCTCCACCACTATGGTGATTCCGAATCTAGGGGACAATGAGGAGATAGAAGAACAGCAAACTGAAAAGGCCTCATCCTCAGATGAAGAAGAAGAAGAAGAAGAAAACATCCATAAGGCTTATGACCAGCTGTATATACACAACAAAAATGCCTTGAAAAAACTAAGTTAGGCCAATGATGAAATCAAACAACTGAAAGAAGTTTTGGACGAGGTATTTGCTGTCAATAATAGGTTAGCTGATGATAATGTTGAATTTTATACTGAGAAAAACTTGCTTTGAAAAGAACTAGCATATGCCAATCTCAAAATTGAAGAACTAAATAAGAAAATTCAACATCTAGAGATAAAATAAGAGGTTGAAAATTGAAAATAACATACTAAAACTAGATGTAGAGAAATCCAAACAATCAGCTGAACTTAGTCATAAGTTTTCCCAAAGTGATGAAAAATGAAAAGAACTCTTAGGCTTGGGTAGAAACACTAGGGATATGAGAGGCTTAGGCTATGAAACATGCAAATCTAGCCCTTCTCTTACAACTCCTATGACTAAGAAATCAGTTGCTTCAAGCAGCAACATAAAAGCTACTCCTATCTGCCATTCATGTGGAGACATGAGATATTACAAATTTGAATGTCTATTGTTTAAATAGCCCCACTGTAACATCTCGAATTTTTGCCAACCTGAAATTAGACGTCCTTAGGCAATGGGTCGATCCTAACACCTTATTAACTTGTCAGAACTCAATTCCACAGTCTAAAATCGCTTCTTAACCCATTTCCTTCACAAATCCCACCCTTCACCACCTTGTTCTTTCAATTATTCCAAGTACTTTCACCCTAGACACTATCTTAAACTAGCTAAGTATTATAGCTTGGATCACCTTATGTACAAACTACAAAGGCCTAGGTACCACCTCAGACAGAAATCTTACAGGACTAAATCCTTTAGAAATTTGACAAAGTTAACTAAGTGTTAAACTAGATTAGCTATGAAATCCACTTGATCCACTTTAAATATGATCTGCAAGACCCAAAACTTGTAGAATCATTGACGCTAGGTTACCCTAAAATCTAGGATCAATCTCATTACCCAGTTGCTCTCGGGAGCACATTGAAACTCCGTATCAGATCTGGACCGCACGTCGGAAGTCCGATTAACACGAAGTTAAGGAATTAGGACCGCCTTGCTGGGCTTGACAACCATCTCAGAAATCAAATCCAGATAGTGTCCCAGCGCTGTTCACTTGAGTCAGGAGCGAGGAGAGTGAAAACACTTGTTTTCTTTACAAAATAAATATCTCAAATAGTAATCTGAGACTTGTTACTTGTGGATATTTTGTAAGCAACCAGACCGTCAGAAACTGACCCAAATACACCCTCGGATCAGGAAAAATTTCATAAACATATCCATGTACTTGAAATTTCAGATCGAGATCCACTGACCGTTGAACTGAAACTGGTCCGCCACGCGTGATCTGGAAGTCCAACTGAAACGAAAACTTAACTCCCCCTAGATCCAAGGTCAGTGAGCTTAAGTCTTACCTTTAGCTCAAGGGGGGCCGCCAAAAGTCCTCCGTTGAGCTGAAACTGGGTCGTTTTAGTTATAACCTAAGTATACCTTTTCCACAAGTCTATTTTGGAATATTTTTAGGCTATATAAGGACCTTAGAACCCTTTCTCTCACAGCCATACGAATTTGAGATTGAGAAGAGAGAAAAGAGAGAGAAAGTGTGGGAGTTGTGGGAGGATCTCCCTGATGTTGAACCCTGCCGCTATGCATGCTCAACCACCCCTATCTTATCGCTTTCCCGGCGATTCCAGCTCCGTTTCTAGGTAAGAAACCCTAACCCTAATCTGATTTGGGTTGTTGATAGTTGTATGTTATGAAATAATTAACCTAAAGCATCCTATAGGTTGCTAAATCATCGTAGGCGAAAGCCTAACAAACCTATCAAACTCGTTACGATTCTACGATAAAAGGTGCAGACTTTAGATGTATAGGTTATGGTTTTCAATGCTTTCAATGTCAGATAATGATAGATTCATGATCTGCATGCAATTACACATGTAAAACAAAGTGCTGTCTGTTTTCCATTTCGATTAAAGATGAAGAATATGGAATTTTACATACTCTAGGTATTTGTAGAAAGTACCGTATACATATAAATTTTGGAAATGTGTTTGCCATGATTATTTGTTGTCTGAATATATTATATATGGATAAAATACTTGTTTGGCGAAAGGACTCACCCTAATATATGTTTTGCTAATATACACTATGTATGTGAAAATAGTGTATTCTAAGTGTTTGTGAAAATGACTGAATGAGTATAGAATTCTCATTCGTGCTCGCCATGACTAATTGTCATGGATATATGATTGTTGTATTGGCGTTACCCCTTTGACGAAAGGATTTGCCCTAAATCATGCCACGGACAATATAAACTATATATGTTACAATGTGTGGCCCAAGTATTCGTGGAAATGATTGAATGAATATGAAACTTGGATTCATGCTTGCCATGATTATCCATTGTAGGTGCACGCGTGTTATAATTGGGACAACTCCCTAGTGAAAAGATTTGGCCTAATGCCTATGTGATCAACATATGTCATGTATGTTGATGTATGTAGTTTAAAGTGTTTGTTGAAATATTTGAATGAGTAGTAGTTACTAAATTTTAATGTATAAGGGTGTTGAGATATGATTCTTAACTTCTTTAACTATGTGTATGATTTCTTTAGATATCTGTGTGATTAGGAATTGAATATGTACAAACTCATGCTTATGTTGTACTTCATAACATGCTCAACTGATTGTATGATTTTATCTGTGTAATGCATATGTTTAAATTCATGTTTGTGTTATATTCCATAAGTGTCGTGAAGGATGATGGGGGAGTGGTGTAACGAGTGCATGCAACAGCCCTGGCAGCCCTAAGCGGATGTTATCAGACTTAGATTGTATGATTTGAATCTTGATCCATTACTGCTTTACCTATCTACAATTGAATGTGATTGGGGCTATTGTATAGTTCAGGCAGTCGGTAATGGGATCAAATTTGTGGCTGAGATTCATTCGCCACGTAGGACATGTTTGATGAACTCGAGTCGTGCGTTGCTTGTCGGCAGTGGTTATGCTACACAAAGTGCTTATGTACTTCATGTCGTACAACTCAACGGGCGCTCGTGCTAGTCGAGCTCGTCAAGTAACCCGATCTGTCTTATGTATGTTCACCATGTTTGGACGCCTCTGCTTGAACCTAGGGTACCAAACTTACCAGTGAAATCCCATTAACCATGATCCCTCAATCCGCTAAGACTCATGAGCCGGGCATGGTGGTATGGGACACCATGGTCGAGCTGTCGGCCTACGCTGGGGCCATGTGCATCCCCGTAGTGATCAATGAGCAACCAGACTCATGAGCCGATTATGGTGGTATGGGATACTATATTTATGCTGTCGGCCTACATTGATAAGGTGATGGGGGAGTGGTACAACGAATGCGTGTAACAGCCCTGACAGCCCTTTGTAGTGACCTTGAGTATACTCTGAATTTGCAGTGAGGCGATGAGTTTTGTCGCAGTGTATAGAGTATGAACTAAGCCTGTATCAGCTTAGTGATGAACCGTTAAAGAGGTGATGGGGGAGTGGTGCAACCATTATGCGTAACAGCCCTGGTAGCCTTTGCAGCGACCTAGAAATATACTATCGTATGAGATTATCTAGGATTGACGACCCTAGAATGGATCATGTTTAAGAATGATATAAGGGAGGTTCCTTAGTTTCCCAATCCTGCTGTTTGAAAGGACTAATAACTACTCAATAATCATGCTCATCATCGCACTGCATGTGCCTGGTAGATGTAAAGCACTGAGGGATGAACGCATATCGCGAACGTAAGATGGTGTCGCATGAGGGTGGTTTGGCAAGGGCATTCATCATGTCATTTCATACTTGCATTAAATAAGATTAGTTAGGATTGTTGATTGTACTGCTTTATCATTACTGCTTGACTGTTTTGATAACATGTTAACCTATGCTTTATTGTTCCACTGAGTTGATCACTCATTCCCACGTTACGAGACGGTGTTATACACACCAACCAGACTTTATCTGATTGCAGATGGCGACGCTACTTTTGAGGCGGAGCCGAACCTTTGCATTGACTATGATGCTTGCTCGTATTGGTTAATTTCTAGCGGCTTCATGCGAGCCGTGTCTTGAACGACGGGGTTACAAGGATGTTGACTAGATGACACTACACACTTGGTATATTTTAGAATTGTACTTGTAATTATTTAACCTGGTAACATTATCACACTCTGGAGACTCACCATAGTTTATATATTTTACATATCTATCACAGTCTTCCGCTTGTAAATTTAACTATCTCTAGAGTATGATATGTTATTTTGGTATAATCCCATTCATGTTTCCATGCTCTCATCATAATCATCATTATCTATGTTGCATAAGTGATGCGTTAGAACTCAGGAGCTGAGCTTTGCTCGACCCCCGATTTTCAGGGCGTTACACCCACTCTTCTGAGTTGAGCAATATAGGTAAATTTAGACCAACCGGAAAAATGGTGCAAAAACCAAAGAGTCCTCCAATGAAAATATCGAATGTGAGGAGGAAGTATCCTACTCCTCTAAAAATGACAAAGAGAATGGAGGAGTTGCTACAACAAGTTTCCCAACTGAATCAGAAGACCAAAGAATTGATGAAACAAGGGAATCTGAATCGGTTGCCCGGGATATCCAAAGCATCCATAAACAACTAGTCTAAGGGGGAAATAAAAAAGAATACCACACCTCCAAAGAAGGTTGTCACCAAAAGGGTGGTGAAAAATAAGACTAACTGCCTAGTGATTCATATCGCACTTAAAGCGAGCAGTAGTTTTAAATGATACCTTGATAGCAGTTGCTCCAAGCATATGATTGGTGACCGGACCCACTTTCGTCACCAAATTTGATGGTGGGTCGGTTACTTTTGGAGATGGAGCACTGCCAAGATTATTCGATGTGGGATAATAGTTGGGCCTGGATTGCCTAAGATTGAGGATGTTCTTTATGTTGAGAGACTAAAACACAATCTCCTAAGCATTTCTCAAATTTGTGACAATCAACACTCAGTCATTTTCTCCAAGGATGTGTGCGAGATCTTAGATCGAATAGGAAAAAAAATTATGAAAGGTCTCTGCACAAGTGATAACTGCTATGTGATAGAAAGCAGTGGAGAAAATGCCCCATCCACAAAATGTAACATGGCTCGGGATACTAAGTTTGAATTATGACCCCAAAGACTCGGGCATGTACACTACCGAAACTTGGCTCATCCCAACTCAAAAAAATCTGGTGAGAGGAATTCTTAAGATTGGGAAGGAAGAAAAAGTTGTGTGTGGTGACTGTCTTAAAGGTAAACAGATAAAAGTTGGACACAAGAAGACAACCACCATAGCAACTTCAAAATCCCTTGACTTATTGCACATGGATATGGTAGGTCCCACCAGAGTTGAAAGCCATGGGGGAAAGAGATAGTTTTTGGTAGTGGTTAATGATTACTCTAGCTTCACTTGGGTCGTATTTCTTAGGGAGAAATCTAATGCATTTAAAGAATTAAAGAAACTCTCTAAGTGACTCCAAAATGAAAAAGGATATTGCATAAATATAATTTGGAGTGATCATGGGGCAGAGTTTGAGAATGACCAGTTTTAAGGATATTATGATGAAAATGGAATCTGGTATGAATACTCAGCTCCAAAGACTTCATAACAAAATGGAGTGGTTGAAATAAAAAATAGGGTGTTGCAAGAGATGGGTTTGGTAATGCTAAACAGTAAAAACATGACGACAAGTTTTTAGGCAGAGGCCATCAACACCACCTACTATATGATTAATAGGTTATATCTTAAAGTAGGTTTAAATAAAACTCCGTATGAACTTTGGTGTGGAAAACAACCTACTGTAAAATATTTTCATGTCTTTGATAGAAAATGTTATATTCTTAGAGATCGGGAACATTTAGGTATATTTGATTCTAAAAGCGACTACTGCATCTTAGAATATTCATTAAATAGTCATGCTTGTAAAGTTTACAATTTGAGGACCCTTACAATTTAAGAAACAATCAATGTGGTTGTTGATGACCAACCATATGACAAAAATGCTCCTACTATTGTAACGCCCTGAATTTCAAGGGTCGAGCAAAGCTCAACTCCCGAGATCCAACGCATCACTTATGCAACATAGATAATGATGTTTAAATGTTATCCATATTAATGCATTTAACATGAGTGGGATTATACTAAAGCAGCATATCATACTCCAGTGATAATGTAATTTAGCAAGCGGAAGACTGAAATATACGTATTGAGATAAGTAAGCGGTTATCTGCCTCTAGAGTATGATAATGCAATGGGGTGGTTGAATACATACATGGTTTGTTTCAAAATATATAAAGTGCCAAAATGTAAAGTGTTCGACTAAATCATATATCCCTGTGATCTCGTCGAAGTAGCACGGGGTCTACATAGACCTGTCTGAGAGTTGGACGTAGGAGAATTCTTCCTCCAAGTCTACAAAGTCCAACCTCGTCGCATAGACTTTATCGTCACCTGCTTCTAAACCAGAGTCTGGGTGGTGTTTTAAAACACCGTCCCAGGTGAGAATGAGTATCTAATTCAGTGGAACTATAAAGCAAAGGTTAACATGTTATCAATTCAGTCAAGCAGTAATGATAAATCAGTATAACAATCATGTCCTAAGTACTCTTGTTAATGCAGGGATGGTATGTTGTAATGATGCATGCCCTCTCCTACACTCCCTCAACGACTTCATCTAATGATCGCGCATGGCAAACTTCCTAACAGCGAGCTTTCTCTCCAAAGCACATGCAATGCGTTGCATGGTCGTGTTAGCCAAGTATTTAATTAGGCTTATTTATACAATAGATTCGTGAAGCTAAGGTACCTCCCTTTATATCATTAACCCAAACGGAGATCCATGTAGGGTCGTCAATCTTAGTTAATCACATACGATAGACAAGTTGTAGGGCATCACTCCTAATGAAAGCAGTGGATAGACAAGTTCAATTGATTATACTCGAGGTCACTACGGGAGGCTCGTCACCTGAATGTAGGCCGACAGCTCGAATATAGTATCTTATACCTCCGTATTCGGCTCACAAGTTTGGGTTGCTCACTGGACACTACGGGGAGGCTCGTCACCCCAGCGTAGGCCGACAACTCGACCACGGTGTCCCATACCACCATGCTCGACTCATGAGTCTTAGCGGATCGTGGTACCATGGTTGAAATGGACTTTACATTGGTAAGTGGTACCTTAAATTCAAGCAGTAGCGTCCATACAAGGTAAACACACAATAGGTCAATCGGGCTATTTGACAAGTTTGATTGGTACGAGCATACGCTGAATTAATCGACATGGAGTGCATAAGCATTCCACGTGGCCTAACCACTGTCGACCATCGTCGTACAGCTCAGATTCATCAAACGTATCCAATGTGGCGAGACTAGTTCGGCCACTTAATCGAGAACCGTTACCGATTGCTTGGACTACATAGTAGTCCCAATCATACTCAAATGCAATAGGTAGTCACATGTGATGATCATAATAACATTTAACAAACAATTCAAATATAATTCTCCTTTGATCATTTTATCAAACACATTGTACATGTTATTATCATATGAATTCCATCCATAAATCACGTAGTAGAAATTTAGATTACATGAAGAAAACTATAAATATGGATAAGGTAGTTGAGAATCCTATCTCAATACCCTAAATAAATACAATTCATCAATAACTTCTCATTCAGACATTTTATCAAACACTTAAACTACACCTTACTAATTACATAGACTAAATTAGTTATGACATGCACTATAGAAATTCATTACACAACATCGGTTATAAAGCATATAACATACATGAATCTTAGATTAGAAATCATGACAAGCACAAATCAGGATTTTACACTCATTCAAACATTTTATCAAACACTTTGGCTACCCTTTTGCCCAATGTATAGACTAGGTTAGTTATAACACTTATCTTTTCAAATCCTTACACAAAGAGGTCAACATGTATAAGACAACAACGAATCATAGTTTAATAGTCATAGCAAACACAAATCATATTTATATGTTCATACAAACATTTCAATAAACACATAAGATGTGTATTTTGTATTACATAATTCACACATGTATATTATAATGACAACGACATATCTAAGACAATATGGCAGTAATCAAGTCAGACATAAATCATTAGCTGACATTGAAAGCCTTGAAAACCATAACCTAAACGTTTATAGTCCACACCTTTCGTCGAATTACTTGATTCAGACGCGGTTCAAACACTACATTTTCTGGAAACAGAACGTCAAGCACCTACACGACATAATAATGATATTAGGGTTAGGGTTTCTTACCAAAATCATAGCCAGAAGAGGGTTGGAAGGTGAAAGAAAACGGCGATCTAGCACAGAGTTGTGTGGGAGGATTCCTGCAACGATCTCCCAGAACCACTCCTCTCCTTCCTGTTTTCTTTTCTCTTCTCTCTCTCTCTCTCTCCTTTAGGGTTTTGAGCAAATTCATATATGAGAGAGGTGGGGTGAGATAAGGGCTTTATATAGGCCCAGAACTGATGCAAATGGCCCCAGGGCCATGGTATACCTGGTTTCTATCCAAAGGGAGACTATTTCTGACGAATGGAGACTATTTCTGACGAATGGGGCCCATTGGGAGGTCCATTACTCACCTACGTCATGAAGCAAGTTCCTTGACTATGGATCTAAGCCAGGTTATAATTTCGGTACGATCGGATTAGTGGATCGACCGTGGAGGACCTGTATTAGATCAACGGTCGTTGTCACTCAATCAGGGCTATAAGTATATGGATAAGTGCAGGAAAATTTCCTTGATCCATGGGTGAAGTTCTGTCAGAAATTGACGGTCTAAAATCTTCAATTTCACCTGCAAGCGAATGGCCCAATTCACTTAAGTTCTGGTTCATTTTCTAAAGATATTCTCGTTTTTCAAGCACTTTGCTCAGGGCTCAAGTTGTGCATCTTTGAATACAATTTGAGCTTGATTCCCGCGATGGTTATAAAGACCAATAAGGTGGTCATAACCTTATAGTTTCGTGGTCATCGGACTTTTGACGCGCGGTCCAGGTTCGATACGGAGTTTCAATGTGCTCCCAAGGGCAACTGGGTTTTGAGATTGCTCCTAGGTTTTTAAGTAATGTCAAGTTAGTGATTTTAATGGTTTTGGGTCTTGTAGTTTGTATAAATAGTGGTTCAAGCTAATCCACCGATTAACTTAGTTTAGTACTTAATTAATTTTCGTCTAATTACGATAGAATAAGGTTCTAGGGTAGTTCTATGTCCCTTTTTGGCACTTTTAGTTAGTATATTATTTTAATTATTTTTCTATTAGTTATTCATCAAGTATACTTTATCTTCACCAAATTTCATTAGATTTCATGTTCTAGAAAAATTTTAAAAATTCTAGAAGTAACAACTGTCCGAATTAATAGTTTTTGGATAGTTGTCACACCAACCTAGATTTTACTATATTAAAATTTTTATTTTATTTTTCACTTATTTTTATATGAAACTAGACTTATCAAGATTCAATCTAGCTTTTGAATCACCTAAATCTGAGTTATATTGAGGGAGATATGACTTTTTGAAGTTGGTCAAAAAGTGTAGAAAATTGAAGCGAGGGTCCACTGAAATTCGATGCACCAATGGCGCGCCGCCGACCCGTTGTGCTTTTGATGGTGGTTTTGCCACGCGGCTTTTGAAACGAGTGTATCTTGCAAACTGGAATGAGTTATTCGACGTGCAATATATGATTTTCAGGTAGGAGAAGCTACTCTATGCAAATAACTTATTTATTTCGTGATATTCCACAAGGTTAATGGTCAAAAACCCATTTTATTTATATATTTACTATTTCCAGTAAATTGTTTAAGTATTGTTGTTCATCATTTAAACTTTAGAATTAGTGTCTAATATGAAAGTACTTAGAAAAATTTGAAGAATAAGGTGGCGAAAGGTGAGATTTTGAAGGAAATGGGTTAAAAAGGGGATTTGTGACTTTGGGATTGAGTTCTGAGAAGTCAATAAGGTGTTATGATTGACCCATTGCTTAAGGATGTCCATCTCCAAGTTGTTAAAAATCTGGGACGTTACAATTATTAATACGAAGGATGATGTGGAACCGTGCATTATAGGTAAACCTAATAAAAATTCCCCTCCTCCACTTGAGTCTCAATCGTTGGTAACATACTTGTTATTAAGGATCATCCCATCAATCCAATCATTGGAGATCTTAAAGCTGGTGTGAGAATATGGTCATAACTTGATGCAACAATTAGTCATCTCTGCTTCACCTCTAAAATTGAGCCAAAAAAGGTTGTAGAGGTGTGAAAAGGCCAAGCTATATGTCCTAGAGGGGGGAGGGGGTGAATAGGACTATGCCAAATTTAAAAATAATACCAGCAAAATTAAACAATAAGATAGCCAAGTAAAGGAAAGATAGCAATCCACAATACAATTATTTGTAAGTATACAAAATTCGTCGAGTCTAAAGCCCTTTCCTTGTGTAGGATTGAGATTTAGAGTTTGAGTGACAAACTCGCCAAGACCTCTTTGTAGGCCTCCGATGAGAGAATATGTGGTCCTCACATAGGATGAGTTGCCTTGTGTAGGCATAGATTGCCTTGTGTAGGCTTGAGTTACCTTGTGTAGGCTCTTAGTTGGTCCTTGTGTAGGATGGGTTGCCTTGTTTAGGCTTGGGTTACCTTGTGTAGGCTCTTATTTGTGTTCTTATGTAGGACTCATCACCTTGTGTAGGCACTTAAGGGAACCTTGCGTAAGTCCCTTAGTTAACCTTGTGTAGGTTGTGAAGGTTCATGGTTAACCTGATTTAAAACCATTGGATCGTGAAATCTGGTACACTCCAGGAGAGAGTTAGTCCATCGAGAGTAAAGTAGGAAAGTAGCTGAACCACTATATATGATTGTGTTTGGGATTGCTTTGTGCACATTGTTCTAAGTTATGCTTATGTCTATCAAATGATCATTGTGATGTATGATTTAGTTAATGTATAAGTATTGATAGAAATCACATCCCACACACTATCACATATAATATCCTTAATAGGCTTGTTCTTTATATGTAAATCTTGTGTAAGCCTATGTGATTTGGACCCTCTATTGTCTCGGAAGCCATAGAGTTACTTTGCCTTACTCATTCGTTTAAAGTTAGGCATTGTTTATTCTTATTAAAAAATAATTTTTTGAAAAGTCCTATTCACCCCCCTCTAGGACATTTAGACATACTTCATACTTCAGTAATAGCAGTTCCACTGCAATTTCAAAAACATTAGGGTTTAAGGGAGCTGAAGACCCTTCACCTTGAGGAAGATCTTCATTAACATGTGGTAAAATGGGACTCACTTACAAGTAAGTTTTAGAGTCCATTATGTTTAAAGCTCTCTCTTTCTGTAGGATTAGGATTCAGAGTTTGCTTCTACAAACTCGCTGAGACCTTTTGTAGGCTTTTGACAAGATGTGTTGGTATCCTTGTGTAGGCTCCATTGCATATTGCCTTGTGTAGGCATTCTATATTGCCTTGTATAGGCACCTTATGTTGTCTTATTTATGCACCTAGAGAACCTTGTGTAGGTTGTGAAGGTTTATAGTTAACTTTATTTAAAACCATTGGATATTGAAATCCGGTACACTCAAATGATGAGTATATTCACCAGGAGTGGAATAGGCATATAGCCGAACCACTATATATCAGTGTGTTTGTATTGATTGCTTGTGGTTTTGTATATGATGAATGGTGATATGCTTAATTTATGCACACATGTTTGATAAAATGCAGCTTTATATGTTTCACTATACAGTCTTTTTAGTGTGAATAGTTTTATGTTAATCCTGCTTTACTTCTTTTTAAGAATAGTAGCATTAATTTTTTAGTATTAAAGTTAGAAAAGTCTTATTCACCCCCCCTCTAGGACACTTGGGCATAACTTCGTACTTCAATTAGCGGATTACCTGCAATTTCAATTATTTTGTTGTAATCTTCTTCTATTTATAGCGTTAATCCAGCCATTCTGGATTCTTCCCATGCTCCAATGGTTATGGTAACCGTTCTTCATGGCTCGGCTTCTGGATGATTCCCACGTTTTGCTTCTTTTATTTCTCCTTTAACCACCTGTTAAGCAATCGTGCGCACTCAACAGCTTAGCACATATCGTTTAATCATCTAAACTTAATCACTTGTCCTCTCGACTACTTTAATAATGTTCGGTCGTAATTGATACATCATGACTCCATTTTTCAAGGCGTAACCATACATATTTGTAGGAAATCCTCGGACTGCACCATGTGTATCCGTATAGATCACATGTAAATGACCCTGATTAGTAGAAACAGGGCTCAATCGGAATGACTATGAATAGTAATTCCCTTCTATTTGTGCATGCATGATGGATCTTAAGGAACACCTTGGCTTAAGAACCAGCCCGCTACTTTCATACGTTGGGCTGACCATAGTTGTAATCTCTGGCATTACATTTACTTCACTCATCAGCACGCTGCTTCCTAAAGTACTATGCTGCTCTCAACTAGGTCGATGATCCCCTTGTAGTGGTAACTTATATGCATTTTCTGTATCTATGTTTCCATTCATTTCCATTTCGACCATATAACTGTTACACCTTCAAAAGTCTTTAGCTTTTAAAGAAAAAATAACTCATTTGGAGGAAGAGCCCCAACCTCCACCAATCTTCTAAGTAATGATCGCACGACAATTGGCTAAATAGATGACCAATCAAGGAACGACCGAACATTGCTCTATCTCGACACTAAGAGTCAGTGGTCATAGTTTGAATCAGACCCAATCAATTCCAGCATGCCCACAATCCACACACTTGTTCCGCATGGCCGAATTCGAGATCAATAGTGGAGTCCTCCTTGTTGTATAAGTAAAGTAAAATCCACTCCGTTCATCCATCAGGTTGTCCTCCATTCGAGGAAGTAAGGCCAGAAATAAAAAAGATTCAAAATTGAGTTGAGCCACACTAAAGGGAACAACGGGGATGTGATGTCCCCCATAGGGGCCCCTGGAGTATTTTTCTCATCTAACAATAATTTTTTTTTAACACACGCACACACACTCACACCGCAGTGGGATTTCACCACCAATGGATACTCGAACCCGTGACCGAGTGTAGAAACTCCTGTGAGTCTACCACTGGAGCAAGAGTAAGGATCCTTCATATAACAATAGCTTGAGCCAAGTATCAAGTTTAGAGCAATTTTACATTGTTGTCATTCGTTTGGCGCATCAAAGCTCTATTGTTTTTTATGGACGTGGCTTCAATGGATCCCTGGATGTGGGGCCCACCTTAATGTATGTGCATTAAATTAAGGTTGTCCGTCCATTTTGCCATATTACTTTATGGCATGATTGTCACGCCCCAACTCGAAAATTGAGCTCATAAAATTCCTAATCGCCAAATCCGACGCCGACAGCCTCCGTAGTACCCCATTCTCGGCTCCCAGCGCCCATACACTAAATTCCGATCTTGGGATCCTACAAGGAGGATTTTTAGTTTAATTTTTTTTATCAAGGAACATAACCACAAGTGTACCCAAATCATAAGAGCAACATCATCATCACATATCCACTAATATAAATCGTTGATTACAATGCTAAAAGGAAATACATGTATATAATAAAATATCCATAAACTTTGCCGCAAACTCCTGCCTCAATCTTGCTGCGACCTAACGTCACCTGCATGCAATGGTCGTCCATAAGCTTATAAAAAGCTTAGAGGGTGTATGTGTGTGCACAACAAGTGCCAAGTATACGATATAAGTCCACAATTCATACAATATCGAAAATACTGGCAAGTTCATGAGTCATACGATATCAGAGTAGGCATAAATACTGACAAGTCCATGAGTCATACAATATCAGAGTATGCAATGTAGATCGACTATGCAATGCGGGGTTGTGGTAAACCAAATGTTATGTGCTGGGGATGCAATGCAATATGCGGTGTGAAAGAAATGACCAAGCCAGAGCGTGGAGTTGGGATGATAGTACGTAGTGTCGCAAGTTGTGGGGTCCATCACAAGGGACTTCTATCTAAATTGGCCCATACCTGATTTAAATGGCTATACATAATGTGGTAAACTCCTGATCTCAGGCTAATTACGTACCCAATTAAAATCATGGCCACTGCGAGGGTATACATAATGATCTAGTTAAGCACCACCAGCCCGAGTGGATAGTAATGAATGAGATGTCTAGTACGCAACTCCTACTAAGTAAGTCCACATATCAGTACCGTACTTCTCTGAGATCATTACCGAGGTCTAGTACACTCTATGCCACCTATAGCCCCATCAAGCGCATAACTGGGTAAGTGGAAGAGACCTCACTATCTGCATACCAATATCAGCCTGGCTCGTCGATAGCAAACCCATTTATGAGTTTGTCATAATCAGCCTAACATTGCCTACTCCCTCGGGCGGGTAAGGCCACACCCCCTTCCAACCAACCGCCACATGGTGAGAAGCGCAGCCTCCTGGTATTCGGCACTCGGCACTCTTGCATCCACTTGGTCTAGATGTTGGAGCATCCCTGGTACCAAGGGGTTTAGGGACTTTCACCCACGGACATATTAGATGCTCATATATTAGAACCAAACATTTCTGGCGTCCCAACTAGCCATCTACGATATACCTGTAGAGGCCATGGCCCTGATGTCGCTAAGATGTACAGTGATCATACCACACAAATGCGAGATGCATGAGTCAAACTATCCAGTCGTGCATCAAACCTGCACAACTGCGAGCTCATGTGGGGCCACTCCGTCTCACAAGAAGTCCCATAATAAACCAGCCCAACGACACATGTTATGATCAGTCACTCCTCATAACAAGAATACCTATGATGCGTTTGGGCATGTATCATTATGTAATAAAGTATATAGGCATGTTTATGATAAGGCAGACAATAATAATCCACAATTGACCTTCACCAGTATGTCACATACCGAGAGTATAAACTATACAACATGCTCCTTCTACAACTATAGGAGTTCATGCGGTATGTCCCATGTTATACTAACATTAACCTTCCAAGGTACTGATATATCATATATCTCAAGACGGGGTCCACTAGAAGGATGGCGGATCTTGCCCATTCATCGAGATAGGCTCTATATAGTGCATATACCAAACCTGATACCATATATTCTTCCATCTACAGCAAGGGGTGATGATGTACTCATCCTATAAACAATGGATGGCTTAGATGACATACTAACGTCAAGGATGGGCCTCACACTCATCCCAAAAGGGGTAACTAGACGGTGTGGATGATACAAACATAATATCGAAGTCCTAGCAATCGGTTATGAGAGTAGAACACATCTCACAAGGTGAGTCAAGCGGGTGTACAAGAGGATGAATCTAAGTACAACAAGTGGGTTTCCTCACCCTCTCTATTATATAATAATTAGGCTTTCTTATGGGACCCAATACATACACAAGGTGGGCTTTGGTGGGGTCTATACATCTAGGACTATGTGTCCTTCCAAACGAGTTGGGCAGTCCGCTCAACATCTAAGTGAGCCTTGGGTAGAGACACTAAACTTTGGGTAGTCGCATGTATCTATGTGGGACACATCTACTATGAAAGGCTCGGTATGAATACAAGGTGGGCTCTAAGGTTTGGATAATCCTACAAGGTATGGTGGAAAGCACCATCATCAAATGGGGGCCCAACGGATTGAGATAGCCTAATCAAGGGAAAGATGAGTATTACTAGCATCAATGGGAGCCCAAGGGTTTGGGTTAGCCCAGTAGGGTAAGATGGGTATCATTAATGAGGGCCCAATGGATTGGGATAGCCAAATAAGGGAAGGTGGGTAATATAATCATCAGTGGGGGCCTAACGGTTTGGGGTAAGCCCAATAAGAGGAGATGAGAATGGGCCTAACAATGGGCCTTAAGGAGATTACAACGTGGACATTTAACCATCATTGCTCCCAAGGTAATGGGCTTAACAACGGGTCCTAGGGAGGATTTCAACGGTGGCCATTTAACCACTATTGTCTCCTATTGTGTAGTCCACTTGGGATTTGAATCTAACTCTCTATGGGGCTGTAACGCCTTGAAAATTGGGAGTCGAGTAGCAACTCAACTCCCGAGTTCCAAAACATCACTTATGCAACATATATGCTTATGATTTAATGTTGTTTGTGTTAGTGCATTAATCATGGTGGGATTATACCAAAACAGTAATTCATACTCTAGATCAAGTTGTAAAATGCAAACGGAAGACTAAAAGACATAAATACACGTATATAAGTCAAAGATCACGATCAGCCTCCAGAGTATGAATACATCACTGAGTCACCATATACATGTAATAGTCTCAAAAATCAAAATGTCAAAATAATACAACTATAATGATAATCCCTATAGCCCCATCAATCAGAAGATGGTCTACATAGACCCGCCTAATAGCTGCATAAAGGAGAAACCCTCCTCATCATCATAAAGACCGACTCCGCTTCACAAGCATCGCCATCATCTGAAACTCAAACAGGGTCTGGTTGGTGTGTATACACCATCCCGTAACGTGGGAGTGAGTGATCAATTCAGTGGAATAATAAAGTAGAGGTTAACATGTTATCAATTCAATCAAGCGGTAATGATAAAGTAGTAAATCACACATCCCTAAGTACTCTTGTTAATATAAGAATGGTATGAATGTATGAAGCATGCCCTCGCCTACGCTCCCTCAGTGACTTCATCTCACGTTCGTGCATGAACAACACTGCCTCAGTGCTTCACCTGCTACGCCTGAACGCACGCGTAATGGGGTGCATGCATATGATTACTAAGTTCTTATTAGTCCTTTTCATATAGCAGGGTTGGGAAACTAAGGTACCTCCCTTATATCAATACCTAAACAATGATCCATTATAGGGTCATCAGTGTACAACCCTGAAAATTAGGGGTCGAGTAGTAACTCAACTCTCGAGTTTCAGAACATCACTTATGCAACAAAATGAATGATGATTGAATGTTGTCTGCAGTAGTGTATTGAACATGAGTGAGATTAAGCCAAAACAACATATCATACTCCAGAGACAGTTAAATTGCAAGCGGAAGACTGTGATAGATAAATAACATATGTAAACTATGATGAGTCTCCAGAGTGTGATAATGTTACAGGTTAAATAATTACAAGTACAATTCTAAAATATACTAAATGTGAGGAAGTGTAATGTCTTCTATCCCAAGTGTCATAGCCCCGTCAATACAATACCAGGTCTTCATAGACCTGTCAGAGAGTTACATGTAGGAGAACTCCTTAACATCATAGTAATAGTCTGGCTCTGCTTCATAAGCATCGCCATCACCTGAAACTCAACAAATCTGGTTGGTGTGTACAACACCGTCCCGTAACGTGAGAGTGAGTAGCTAACTCAGTGGAACAATAAAGCATAGGTTAACATGTTATCAATTCAGTCAAGCAGTAACGGCAAAGCAGTACAATCAAACACTTCTAACTACTCTTGTTAATGCAAGTATGTATGCAGTCATGATGTATGCCCTCACCACACCCTCCCTCGTGCGACACCATCTTACGTTCGCGACATGCTTTCATCCCTCAGTGCTCCACATCTTCCAGGCACATGCAATGCATGATGAGCATGATTACCGAGTTTTTATTAGTCCATTAGAAACAGCAGGATTAGAAAACTAAGGTACCTCCCTTGTATCATTCCCAAACATGATCCATTCTAGGGTCGTCAGTCCTAGTTAATCTCAGACGATGGTGTGCTTTCTAGGTCACCGCAAAGTACGCTGTGTACATTACGAACAAAGTTTACACCACTCCCCCATCACCTCTTTAACGATTCATCACTATACAGAAACAGGCCTAGTTCATATTGTATACACCACGGCAAAACTCTAAGGCTCACCGCAATTTCAGAGTATGCTCGAGGTCACTACAAAGGGCTGTCAGGGCTGTTGCTCTTATTCGTTGCACCACTCCTCCATCACCTTATCAATGTAGGCCGACAACACGAATATAGTGTCCCATACCACCATAATCGGCTCACGAGTCTGGTTGCTCACTGGTCAGTACGGGGAGGCACGTGGCCCCATCGTAGGCTGGCAGCTCGACCACGGTGTCCCATACTACCATGTCTGGCTCATGAGTCTTAGCGGATCGAGGTACCATGGTTAAAAGAGATTTCACTGGAAAGTTTGGTACCCTAGGTTCAAGTAGTGGCGTCCAAACATAGTGAACATACATAAGACAGATCCGGTTGCTTGACGAGCTCGGCTAGCTCGAGCGCACAACAAGTTGAACGATATGAAGTGCACAAGCACTTCGTATGGCTAACCACTATCGCCAACCGAAGTACGACTCGGGTTCGTCGAACACATCTCACGTGACAAATGAAACTCAGCCACGAATTCGATCCCGTTACCGACTGCCTGGACTATACAATAGTCCCAATCACATTCAATTTCAGATATTTAAAGTAGTAATGGATTAAAATTCAAATCATACAATTAAAGACCGATATTATCTGTTTAGGGCTGCCAGGGCTGTTGCACGCACTCGTTGCTCCACTCCCCCATCACCCATGATGGATCATACAACGGAAGCATGAATTTAAACATGCGCATTACGTAGATAAAATTATACATTCAATTGAGCATGTTATGAAGTACAACATAAGCATGAGTTTGTACATATTCAATTCCTAATCACACAGATATCTAAAGAAATCATACACATAGTTAAAGAAGTTGAGAACCATATCTCAACACCCTTAAACATTACAATTTACTAACTACTACTCATTCAGACATTTCAGCAAATATTTTAAAATACATACATCAACATACATGTCATATGTTGATCACATAGGCATTAGGCCAAATCCTTTCACTAGGGAGTTGCCCCAATCATAACACGCGTACACCTACGACGGATAGTCATGGAAAGTAGGAATCCAAGTTCCAAATTCATTTGAACATTTTCACAAACACTTGGGCTACACATTTCAACATATATAGCGTATAGTGGCCGTGGCGTGATTCAGGGCAAATCCTTTCGTCAAAGGGGTATTGCCAATACAACAATCATATATCCATGATAATTAGTCATGGCGAGCATGAATGAGAATTCTATACTCATTCAGTCATTTTCACAAACACTACACTATTTCAACATACATAGTGTATATTAGCAAAACATGTATTAGGGCAAGCCCTTTGCCAAACAAGTATTTTATCCATATATAATATATTCATACAGCAAATAATCATGGCAAACACATTCCTAAAATTTATATGTATACAGTACTTTCTAGAATACACTATTTCTACATAATAGTGTATATTAGCAAAACATGTATTAGGGCGAGTCCTTTCGCCAAACAAGTATTTTATCCATGTACAATATATTCATACAACAAATAATCATGTCAAACATATTTTCAAAATTTATTCGTGTACGGTACTTTCTACAAATACCTAGAGTATGTAAAATTTCATATTCTTCACCTTTAATCGAAACGAAAAACAAACAGCACTTTGTACATGTGCAATTGCATGCAGATCATGAATCTATCATTATCTAACATTGAAAGCATTGAAAACCATAACCTATACACCTAAGGTCTGTACCTTTTGTCGTAGAATCGTAACGAAGTCGATAGATTTGCCAAGCTTCCGTATTCGGCAGTTTGGCAACCTATAGAATGAAATAAGTTAGCTATTTCATAACCTACAACTGTCTAAACCCCAAAGCAGATTAGGGTTAGGGTTTCTTACCTAGAAACGGAGCCGGAATCGCAGGGAAAGTGATTAGATCAGAGTGGTTGGACACGTATAGCAGCAGGGAAGAGTGGCAGGGAGATTCTCCCACTGCTCCCACACATTCTCTCTCTTTTCTCTCTTCTCTCTCTAGGGTCTCTCTCAAATTCGTATGGCTGTGAGAGAGAGGGTTCTAAGGTCCTTATATAGCCTAAAAAGTCTCCAAAATAGACTTAAGGTCAAGGTATACTTGGGTTATAACCAAAGCGGACCTATTTCAGCTCAACGGAGGACTTCTGGCGGCCCCTTTTCTGTGTGTGGTCGGACTTAAGTCACTAACACTAGATCTAGGTTTAGTTAAGTTTTCGTTCCAGTCGGGTTTCCAGATCGCATGTGGCGGACCAGTTTCAGTTCAACGGTTAGCGGATCTCGATCAGAAATTCTAAGTACATGGATATGTTTATGAAATTTTTCCTGATCCGAGGGTGTATTTGGGTCAGATTCTGACGGTCTGGTTGCTTACAAATTGACTGTAAGTAACAAGTCTCAGATTACTATTCAAGATATTTATTTTATAAAGAAAACAAGTGTTTTCACACTCTCTCACCCCGGACTCAAGCGAACAACCGTGGGACACTGGCGGGATTTGATTTCTGAGATGATTGTCAAGCCCAGCGAGGCGATCCTAATTCCTTAACCTCGTGTTAATCAGACTTTCAACATATGGTCCAGATCTGAAATGGAGTTTCGGGATGCTCCCGAGAGCAGCCGGGTAATGAGTTTGATCCTAGATTTTAGGGTAACCTAGCATCAATTATTCTACAAGTTTTAGGTCTCGCAGATCGTATTTAAAGTGGATCAAGTGGATTTCGTAGCTAATCTAGTTTAGCACTTAGTTAACTTTATCAAATTTCTAAAGGATTTAGTCCTGTAAGATTTCTGTCTGAGGTGGTACTTGGGCCTTTGTAGTTTGTATATAAAGTGATCCAAGGTATACTACTTGGCTAGTTTAAGATAGTATCTAGGGTGAAAGTACTTAGAAAGATTTAAAGAACGAGGTGGAGAAAGGTGAGATTTGTGAAGGAAATGGGTTAAAAAGCAATTTTAAATTATGAGATTGGATTCTAACAAGTTAATAAGGTGTTAGGATCGACCCATTGCCTAAGGACGTCTAATCTCAGGTTGGCAAAAATTTGGGATGTTACAATCAGTCCTAGTAAATCTCATACGATATTGCGGTTCTAGGTTACTGCAAAGGGCTCATCGCCAAATCAGTACAGGCCTAATTCATACCCTGATTACTACGGAAAGGCTCGTCACCTCAACGCAGGTTCAGTGTATGCTCGAGGTCACTACAAAGGGCACGTCTAGGGCTGCCAGGGCTGTTGCACGGAATCGTTACACACTCCCCCATCACCCATCATGGCTTCGTCACCAAAACAGTGTAGGCCAACAGCTCAAATACAGTGTCTCATACCACCGTATTCGGCTCATGAGTCTGGGTTGCTCATTGGTCACTACGGGTGGGCTCGTCGTCTCGGCGTAGGCCGACAGCTCGACCACGGTGTCCCATACCACCATGTCTAGCTCATGAGTCTTAGCAGATCGAGGTACCAAGGTTAACGGGGTTTCCACTGGTGAGTTTGGTACCTTAGGTTCAAGCAGTAGCGTCCAAACATGGTGAACATACATAAGCTCAATCGGGTTACTTGACGAGCTCGACTAGCACGAGCGCACATCGAGTTGATTGACATAAAGTGCGTAAGCACTCCGTGTGGCCTAACCACTGTCGATAACAGAAGTACGACTCGGATTCGTCGAACACATCCTGTGTGGCGAAACAACATCATCCACTAATTCAGGTTCTGTTACCGATTTCCTGGACTATACAATAGCCTCAATCACATTCAATTACAACAAAATATCCTAGAAGATAGTTAAAGCAATAATGGATTGAGATTTCAAATCATACAATCATGTCCGCTTTAGGGCTGCCAGGGCTGTTGCACGGAATCGTTACACCGCTCCCCCACCACCCTTCACGGCTTTATTGGAATACAACTTAAACATGGATTTATACATATGCATTACATAGATAAATAAACACTATAATATACGGTACATGGAGGAAAGCATACACATAGTTAAAGGAGTTGGGAATCATATCTTAACACCCAATTAGAGAAGAGTTTATAAGCACTTACTCATACAGACATTTTTACATACACTTAGTCTGCACATAAAATCATACATGGTATGTAGTAATTAGAATACGTATTAGGGCAAGTCCTTTCGTCAAAGGATTGCCGCCTATACAACAATCACATATCCACGATGATTAGTCGGGGTGTACACTAATGCATAGTTTATACCCACTTAGACATTTTCACAAACACTTCGGCTACAACTTGTACATACACGATGTATGTTAATATAACAGGTCTTAGGCTCATCCATTCACCCAGAAGTTGATACACATGCATCTAACATACATAGACAACAATTAATCATGGCAAGCACAAATCCATATTTCATACGTATACAATATTTTTTACAAATACGAGGAATACCGTATATTCAACATAGTTAACGTATATCTGAAAAACGAAATGGACAGCACTTTGTACATGTGTAATAGCATCCACGTCAGTAATATATCATTAACTGACATTGAAAGCCTTGAAAACCATAACCTATGCATTTAAAGTTCGCACCTTAAGTCGTAGAAGCGTAACGAATTCGTTAGAAACTCTAAGGCTTCGTCAACGAGGGTATATCAACCTATAACATGAGTTGGGTTAGTTATTTCATGACCTACACTACCTGAAACCCGAAAACAGATTAGGGTTAGATTTTCTTACCTAAGAACGGGATCGGTATCGCCGGTAGAGCGGTACGGAAGGGCTGATTCAGTCCGTGGAATGATGGGATTGAATCCCAGGGATGGACTCCAACTCTCTCTCTCTCTCTCCTTCTCTTTCCTCTCTTCTCTCTCCTAGGGTTTTCCAAATTCGTATGGGATGAGAGAGTGAGGGCTTGAGGCCCTTATATAGGCCCAAAACTGATGGGAATGGCCTCAGGGCCAAGGTATACTTAGGTTATATCCAAAGAGCATCCGTTTCAGCTCAACGGAGCATTTTCGGAGCCCTCCCCTTGAGCCAAAGGTCAGATTTAAGCTCCCTGACTATGGATCTAGGTCGAGTTAAGTTTGCATTCCAGTCGGGTTCCCAGATCACACGTGGCGGACCAGTTTCAGTTCAACGGTCACCGGAACTCAATCAAGATTACAAGTACACTGCCATGTGTATGAAATTTCTCTTAATCTAAGGGTGTATTTAGGTCAAATTCTAATGGTCTGATTTCTTATATCAGGCCCACAAGCGACAAGTCTCAGATTACTTAAATTAGATTTAATTTCTAAAGAAAATCACGTTTTCTCACACACTTCACTCTGAGCTCAAGCGAATAGCCCCGGGACACTATCTGGATTTGATTTCTGAGATAGTTGTCAAGCCTAGCAAGGTCGTCCTAATTATATAACTTCGTATTAATCGGACTTTCGGCGTGCGGTCTAGATCCGATACGGAGTTTCAATATGCTCCCAAGAGCAACTGGGTAATGAGATTGACCCTAGATTTTAGGGTAACCTAATGTCAATGATTCTACAAGTTTTGGGTCTTGCAGATCATATTTAAAGTGGATCAAGTAGATTTCATAGCTAATCTAGTTTAGCACTTAGTTACTTCTCGTTTACTTTCTAAAGGATTTGAGGTTTGAGAAGTTAATAAGGGTTTAGGAACGACCTCTTGCCTAAGGACATCTAACTCTAGGTTGGCAAAAATCTAGGGCGTTACAGGGGTCCACGACCCTTATACAAATCAGAAAAATGGATGGACATCGTGTATGTAACACATACGTCAAAATGGGCCTCACAAGGCAGCCCCATGGTGGGCTTATAACCCATAAGTCAGGGTGGGCCTCTCAAGGCAATGGGGCTCATGGCCTTAGAGAAGTGGATGAATGGTGTGAATATAACACATACATCATGGTGGAATCACTTATTACAATTGGGCCTTGTATACATCACATTGGGCCTCATCAAGGGCCACATGTACATCACAATGGGCTTCATTACATGAGCTGCATATACATTACAATGGGCCTCAAACACGGGCCACATATACATCACATTAGGCCTTAAACACCGGCCGCAAATACATCACAATGGGCCGTATTGTATGGGCCTCATATACATCAAGCGGGACCCACCGTCCTAACTGGACTATCTACACCATTCATCTATTTTTAGAGGTCTTTTAAATCATTACCCAAAGAAATGGATCATATCGAAAGATCACCTGGACCATACTACAATATAGCAGTGGAGATAATGATTTTCACTTTTAAACAATTCATAGGGCCCACTATGTCATGCCCCAAACTCGGAAACTGTAACGCCCTGAAAATCGGGGGTCGAGCATAAACTCAACTCCCGAGTTCCAACGCATCACTTATGCAACAAAATGAATGATGATTGAATGTTGTCTATATTAGAGTAGTGAACATGAGTGAGATTAAGCCAAAATAACATATCATACTCCAGAGACATTTAAATTTGTAAGCGGAAGACTGTGATAGATAGATAAAATATATAAACTATGATGAGTCTCCAGAGTGTGATAACATTACCAGGTTAAATAATTACAAGTACGCTTCTAAAATATACCTAATGTGAGGAAGTGTAATGTCTCCTATCCCAAATACCATAGCCCCGTCATACAAGACTGCAGGTCTTGAGAGACCCGTCGAGAGTTACATGTAGGAGAACTCCTCCTCGACATCATAGAAGTAGTCCGGCTCTCGCTTCATAAGCATTGCCATCACCGAAACTCAACAATCGGGTTGGTGTGTACAACATCGTCCCGTAACGTGGGAGTGAGTGATCAACTCAAGTGGAACAATAAAGCATAGGTTAACATGTTATCAACTCAGTCAAGCAGTAATGATAAAGCAGTAAATCAAACACTCCTAGTTACTCTGATTAATGCAAGTATGAATGCAGGTATGATGGATGCCCTCACCGACATACTCCCTCATGCGACACCACCTCACGTTCGCGGCATGCTTACATCCCACAGTGCTCCACATCTTCCAGGCACATGCGATGCATGATGAGCATGATTACCGAGTTTTTAATTAATCCATTTCAAACAGCAGGATTGGGACACTAAGGTACCTCCCTTGTATCATTCCCAAACATGATCCATTCTAGGGTCGTCAGTCCTAGTTACTAAGTCACTGCAGAGGCTGCCAGGGCTATTACGCACAAAGGTTGCACCACTCCCCCATCACCCCTTAAACGATTCATCACTATACAGAAATAGGCCTAGTCCATACTCTATATATCGCGGCGAACCCTAGGGCGCACTGCGACTTGAATATGCTCGCGGTCACTACAAAGGGTCAAGGTGGGTTGCGCACAAAGGTTGCACCACTCCCCCATCACCTTATCAATGTAGGCCGACAGCGTGAATATAGTGTCCCATACCACCTAATCGGCTCACGAGTTAAGTTGCTCACTGGTCACAACGGGGAGGCACGTAGCCCCAGCGTAGGCCGACAGCTCAACCACGGTGTCCCATACCACCATGCCCGGCTCATGAGTCTTAGCGGATCGAGGTACCATGGTTAAAAGGGTTTTCACTGGTAAGTTTGGTACCCTAGGTTCAAGCAGTAGCGACCAAACATGGTGAACATACATTAGATAAATCGGGTTACATGACGAGCTCGGCTAGCTCGAGCACACAACAAGTTAAACGACATGAAGTGCAAAAGCACTTCGCGTGGCCAACCACTATCGCCAACGAAGTACGACTCGAGTTGGTCGAACACATCTCACGTGGCGACATGAAACTCAACCACGATCTCCAATCTAGTACCGATTGTCTGGACTATAATCATAGCCCCAAGCACAATCAATTGTCATCCATAGCATGTGGAGTAAAGCATGATAAACAAAGTAATTTAAGCATGATAAATAAAGTAATTCAAACATGCTAGTAGGCATGTTATAAGCATATTATAAAGCATGTTAATAAAACAAGTTACAAAGCATGTTCAAAAGCATGTTGTAAAGCACTATACAATAGGGATACAAATACATATATTTCATAGGTGAGTGGTTAGAGTAAATAACCACATGGAGGGTATCATATGTGACTCTAAGGTAGTTGAGAATCCCATCTCAGCACCTACCTAAGGTTCTAACACTTAAGCACTTACACTCACAAGCGATTTCACCAACGCTTGGAATGCACTATTTCAACATACATGACGTATGTTAGAGAAAAGTGCACTAGGGTTGTCCCTTTACCAAACTAGTATTTTATACGTATACATCATATTCATACAGCAAATAATCATGACAATTACATCAGTAAATTTTATACGTATAGGGTATTTTCTAGGATACCCAATTTCAACATACATAGTGTTTACAAGGGAACTTGTAATACGACGATTCTTTTTGCCAAGCAATTAATTTATATGCACATAATATATTTATACAACAATTAATCATGACAAACACATCGCTAAAATATACACGTATACGGTACTTCTTCCAATACCGTATTTCTACATACATGGTGTATATTAGTAAACATGTATTTAGGCGAACCCTTTCGCCAAATGAGTATTTTATCCATACTCGTATATCCATACGACAAATAAACATGTCAAACACATTTCTAAAAAAAATACGTATACGGTATTTTATACGAATACCTAGAGTATGTAAAATTCCATATTCTACAATTCTAATCGAAACAGAAAACGGAAAGCACTTTGTACATGTGCAATTGCATGCAGATCATGAATCTATCATTATCTGACATTGAAAATGTTGAAAACCATAACCTATACACCTAAAGTCCTCACCTTGTGTCGTAGAATCGTAACGGAGTTGATAGGTTCGCTAAGCTTCCATATACGGGAGTTTGGCAACCTAGAGAACGAAACAGGTTAGCTATTTCATAACCTACAACCTATACAACCCTAAAACAGGTTAGGGTTGGGATTTTTACCTAGAAACGGCAGGAATTGCCAGAAAGCGATAAGAATCGGGCGGTGGAGCCCGAATAGCGGTAGGGAAGTAAAGAAGAGGGAGTTCCTCCCACATCTCCCACACTTTCTCTCTCTTTTCTCTCTCTTAATCTCAAATTCGTATGGCTGCCATGAGAGAGGGTTTAAGGTCCTTATATAACCTAAAAATTTATCGAAATAGACTCTTGTTCAAAGTATACTTAGGTTATAACCAAAGCGGGACTTTTTCAGCTCAACGGAGGACTTCTGGCGGGCCTCCTTGAGCCAAAGGTCGGACTTAAGCTCACTAACGCTGGATCTACATTCTATTAACTTTTTGTTTCGGTCGGGATTCCAGATCATGCGTGGCGGACCAGTTTCAGTTCAACGGTCAGTGGATCTCGATCGGAGATTCCGAGTACATGTAAATGTTTATGAAATTTTTCCTGATCCGAGGGTGTAATTTGGTCTCGATTTCACCAGTCTGGTTGCTTAAAACTGATTCGCAACCGACGAGTCTCAGATTACTATTCAAGATATTTATTTTGTAAAAAAAAAATGTTTTCACACTCTCTCGCTACGGACTCAAGCAATGGTAACGTGGGACATCGGTACCGGATTTGATTTTCGAGATGATTGTCATACGAGGTGGTCTTAAGTCCTTAACCTCGTATTGTTCGGACTCGATGTGCGGTCCAGATCGAATCTGAGAGTTTCGAGATGCTCCCGAGAGCAAGGGTAATGAGATTGATCCTAAATTTTAGGGTAACCTAGCGTCAATGATTCTGCAAGTTTTGGGTCTTGCAGATCGTATTTAAAGTGATTCAAATGGATTTCATGGCTAATCTAGTTTAGCACCTAGTTAACTTTGTCAAATTTCTAAAGGATTTAATCCTAAGTGATTTTAAATGCGAGGTGGAACTTAGTCCATTGTAGTTTGTATATAAAGTGATCCAAGTTATACTACTTAGCTAGTTTAAGATAGTGTCTAGGGTGAAAGTGCTTTGAAAAATTGGAAGATCAAGGTGGTGAAGGGTGAGATTCATGAAGGAAATGGGTTCAAAGGCAGCTTTAGACATTGGGATTCAGTTCTGACAAGTTAATGAGGTGTTAGGATCGACCCATTGCCTAAGGACGGCTAATCCCAAGTTGGCAAAAATCCGGGGTGTTACAGAAACCGGGCTCACAGAATTCCCAATCACCCAATTCGATGCCGACAGTCTCCATAGTACCCCATTCTTGGCTTCCAACATCCATACGCCAGATTCCGATCCTGGGATCCTACAAGGAGGATTTTTAACGTACATTTATTTCATAACAAGCATAACCACAAATTTACCTAAATTGCAAAGACAACATCATCATCACATATCCACTAATATAAACATTTGAATACAATGCTGAAAGGAAAATACATATATCAAAAATCAAAGTTCCAGAAGATTACTGCATACTCCAAGCTCAATGTTGTTGCAACCTGAAAAGGCTAAGCTATATGTCCTAGAGGGGGGGAGGGGGGGTGAATAGGACTATACCAAATTAAAAAATAACAGTAGAATTTAATTAAATTAAATATAGATAACAATAGACAATCCCACAATGCTGAATTTAAAGACAACCTCAAAAGAACGAGTATTAAGATGTTGATATAAATGTTGTTCCAAGGACAACCTTACACCATAAAAACTAAGGGTTTATGGCAGGATAACCTTACTAGAATAGTTTGTGTATCAAAAACTCAAACTAATACAGAGGAATAAAGAAATGAATAGCAAGAAAGGAAATCTAAGTTATTACAACATTCTCAGACATCCACATAAGGATTACAGCATTCTCCACAAATGTAGAAAGGGAAATAACAATCATCCACAAAAATAAATAAACATTCAAACCACAAGACCAGAAATTATAGTGGTTTGATTACTTGTACACCAACTGTTTAGAAAAACATCCACACAACTACTCCACTCCTAATATCCTCACACAGCGGATATTAGCGTTCGCTATCAAAATAGGTTTTTCCAGGTTCACCTAAAACCCTCACAATTGTATCTTTTAATTGGGCTTACACAATTTAAAAGCCCCACACTCTAAGTTTTCTCGATCACCTCAGACAAACCAAAATAGAGAGATTTTTCTGGCACAATCTCAATGAAACCAAAAACAGAAATTTACAATCATGTAAAATACTTGGATATTCTCTTTGATGCAGCCTGGAAGAACCAATTCAGAGTAGAATTTCAATGTAGAAGTTCAATGTCCAAACTCACTTATGAAATGGTTCTAGGTTCTAAATTGATTTTAAATTAAATCAAGTTGGGCTAGCTCTATTTGATTTTGATTCCAAGAAAAGGGCAATCTCAATCCCTTCTTCAAATATGATTGGAATAAAGAATACAAAATTAAATATAAAAAAGCTAAATTAAGAGAATATTAAATGAGCACAATATAACTTAAAAAGAACACTAACTTATCTCTTAGAGTGGCGTATTGATTTAGTTTGAATTAAATAAAAAAACTTTGAAATTCATGTTCTATTTATAAGTGAAGAAATCACATTCGCGACTGGTCCTGTGGACACTATGACTGGTCGTAAGACCAACAGATTTTTGAAATTTTGAGCGCGATCGGATAAAGTCGTTCCACGACTGGTCGTAGGCCGTGCACGACCGGTCGTGAGGCCTCCATGAATGGTTGTGACCTGTCCACGACTGGTCGTGTGAAGTCTGATTTAGTCACTGAACTTTGAGTCGTAGCTGCAGGACTGGTCGTGAACGAATTGTACACTGTTCACATGACCGATCGAGTAGTCCAGGACTGGTCGTGGCTTAACAAAAAATTCCAAAATTTTGCAACAAACTTAGGACTGGTCGACCCAGTGATAGGATTAGTTGAACAAAGTCTAGGACTAGTTGAGAAACAGTCTATTCACTTATAAAAAGATATAATTGAATTATGTATTCAAAATGACTTACCCTAAAGTCAATCTAGGGTCATGTATACCTTGTTAGTGATGTATGAACATCGAGTCTTCTTTTTCTTCAGTTGATAGTCGTTCTTTGAAGTTCATGAAGCTTTGAGATCTTGTCATACGATGAAGCTTGAACTTAAGACTCTTGAATCTTGAAATCGACTACCATTGAAGCTTAAAATCGAGACTCTTGAAGCTTGAAAATCTTGAACTCTTGAATCTTGAATTCACAATTGATGTTGTACATAAATATGAACAAGTACACTTGCCCTTGATGTTCCTGAACAAAAGACCCTTGTTCTTGAGATATGCACAGACTTCATTATGTAGATGAGTTGGACAAGACATAGATTCCAAGAGAGGTTTTGGCACAACCAAATCAGGTTTTAGCACTCCAAAATTTGACAACTATAGGAGCTAGAATCCATAGCACTTACACAACCTAACATCACCTACACGCATCTATCGTGCATAAGCTTATAGAAAGCTTAGAGGGTGGTGTAAGTGTGTGCAAAAGATAAGTGCCAAGTATTCAATATAATGCCATAATCATACAATATTGAAAATACTGGCAAGATCATGAATCATACGATATCAGAGTAAGCGGAAATACTAGCAATCCATAAATCGTACAATATCAGAGTAATGTGGAAATATGCTGTTAAGTTTATAAATACCATCAGCCTTACCTAGGTTATGCGATGCAAAAATATAATAGGCCAATATCATATACTAAGGAAGCAATGTAGATCAGCTATGAGTTCACGAATACCGTTAGCCGTATCTAGGCCATATAAATGCAGAAACATAGTAACCCAAAATGCCATATGCCGTGGATGCAGTATGTGATATGCAGTGCGAATGAAATGACCTAGTTAGAGTGTAAAGTCGGGTTGATAGTACGTAGTATCGCAGGCTACGGGGTCCATCACAAGAGACTTCTATCTAAACTAGTCTCATACCTAAATTTGGATAGATAAACTCAATGTGGTAAACTCTTGACCTTAGGTTGTCGTACGCTCCAGGTTGTCGTATGCTCCAACTGAAATCTTGGCCATTGCGAAGGTATACATATCAATTAGTTACGCACCACAAGCTCAAGTGGATAGTAAATGAATGAATGAATGAGTAAAATGTTGAGTATGCAACTCCTTCTCAATAAGTCTACATATCTGTACTGCACATTTCTGGGATCATCACCGGGGTCTAGTACACTTTACATGCAATTGACGCCCACTGGATGTACAACCATGCAAGTGGAAGAGACCTCACTATCCACCCAGCCAGTAGTCAGGCAATATCTACCCGGCACGTTGATAGCAGATCGATTTACGAGCTGGTCAAACTCAGCCTAGCTATGCCCCCTACCCTCGGGCAGGTAAGGCCACACCCCCTTCCAACTGACCACGACACAGTAGGAGATGTGGCCTACTGGTATTCGGCACTCGGGTGCTCGTGTATCCACTCGGTCTAGACGTTTGAGCGTCTCCTGGCCACGGAGGTTTAGGGATTTTCACCCAGGGACATCTATGGCACCCTAATGCTAGTAACAGATTTCTAGTGTCTCATCTATCCATCCACAACATGCCTGTGGAAGCTACAACCCTGATGTTGCTAGGGCGTACAGTAATCACAACACACAATACAAGATGCATGAGTCATGCAGTCCAGTCATACATCAATCTTGAGCATACTATGCGCTCATGTGAGACAATCTCCGCCTATTAGGGAGTCTCATAACAACCTACCCAATGGCATATGCAATAGTCAACTACATCTCATAATTGTAAGTGTTATGGTCTCATGCTCTTTTAATTGTCAAATTTTGTGGTGCAAAATATCTTGTGTGCTAAAACCTCTATCTATGTGTCTTGTGCTTGTATGTTGACATATATATGATTCAAGATGACATCACAATAGTTCAAGACATGTACGATGTTCTACTTCAAGGAATGCAAGGTTATGTACTTTATCCTATTCTGTATGCATCAATGTTCAGAGCTACATCGATAAGAAGAGTGTTTGTTCAAAGACTCAAGTGCATTTCAAGACTCAAGTACTACCCAAGTTGAAGTTTAAATTCAAGCTATAGAAGATTTCAAGATCAAGCTACATCAAGTAAAGATCTCAAGCTTCAAAGGTTAAACCATTATCTGAAAGAATGAAGTTCAATGTTCATACTTCATGTCCCAGGTATGATAGACCTTAGTTTGACCTTAGGGTAGGTCATTTTGTATACATAATTTAAGATGAAAATTTTTACATGAATTTGGTCTGTTTTAAGACGAGTCCTGGACCTTCTTCAACCAGTCCAAGAAATTCTACGACTAGTCCTAAGTTGTTGAAGATTTTTGGAATTTTTTGGTTATTCTATGATCAGTCCTGGAGACTGTTCGACCGGTCGTAGGGGTGTCACGACTCGTCCTTCGACCAGTCCTAGAACTATGACTCAAACTCCAGTAACCAATTTTGGTTACGTACGACCAGTCCTAGGTCAGCTACGACCAATCGTAGGTGGTCTACGACCAGTCGTAGAATCCTAAGACTAGTCGTAAAACTAATTTTTCAGATCACGCTTAAAATTTCAAAATGTCGTTGGTGCTACGACCAGTCGAAGGGTTCCTAAGACCATTCGTAGACGCGATCTTTGCATCTATAAATTGAACACAAATTTCAGAGTTTTTTATCGACTAATTTTGAGAAAATTCAAGCCTCCACTCTGAGATAAGTTGTGTTCATTTTTAAGCTACGTTGTGCATATTTAATATTCTTTTGTTAGCTTTTCGTATTTGATTTTATTCCTATATTCCAATATTATTTTGAAAAGAGGAATTGCTGTATTCTTTCTTCACTGAAATCAAAATCAAATAGAGCTACGCCCAATTTGGTTTAATTTAAAATCAATTAGAACCTAGAACCATTTCTTAAGTGAGTATTGGACATTGAACATTGATTCGAACTTCTACTCTAATTGATTTTATCGGGCTACTAGAAAAAAAGAAATCCATGTATTTTACATTTATTGTAAATTCATTATTTTGGTTTTATTTGAGATTCGCTAGAAAAATCTCATTATGTTGGTTATCTGAGGAGAGCCAAAAAACTCAGAAAGTGTGGGTTTTTGGATTGTGTAAGCCCAAGTTAAAAAGACACAATTGTGAAGGTTTTAGGTGAACCTGTAAAAACCTGTTTAATAGTGAATGCTAATATCCCCTGTGTGAGGATATTAGGAGTGGAGTAGCAAGCTGTGTGACTATTATTTAACAGTTGGTGAACACATAGGCGAACCACTATATATCAGTGTGTTTTGTGATTTGAATTCTCTTTTAATTTTCATATCTTTAATCATTCAGATTTATGGAATGTATATGTGGATGTGAATCTTGTAATATTTATATTTCAAGCAAAATGGGGAATGTTGTAATAGTTTAGAATTTATTTCTTGCTATTCCCTTTATTTCCTTTCTGTTTGAGTTTTGATATTCAATTTGTTTTAGTAAGGTTGTCCTTCCATAAACCCTTAGTTTTTATGGTGCAAAGGTTGTCCTTAGAACAACGTTAGTATCAAGCTCTTTTTAAGATTGTTTTACATTTCAGTTCTTTGTTTTATTTAAAGTACTGTTCTTTATTTTTATAAGGCTATCATATTTCAATTCCACTGTTAAATTTTAATTTGGCACAGTCCTATTCACCCCCCCCCCCTCCTAGGACATATAGCTTGGCCTTTTCAAGTGGTATCAGATCCTAATAGCTCGTTTTTTAATTCTTTATTCTTGGATTTATTTCCTGAGCTAACGATATAAGCTATATATAAGATGTCAAATTTTGATCGCCTTTCAGTCACTAGGCCTCCTCCCTCTGATGACTCCAACTATGCCTATTAGAAAGCCAGGATGACGATTTTCCTCAAATCAATGGATGAGAATGTGTGGCTTGCCACAGTGACTGAATGGAACCCACCTACCACTGAAGTGACTGCTATTGATGGTTCAAAATCAATGAGAGTAACGCCATTTTTTTCATGGACCACTCTTCAGAAAAGTGAGAGTAGTGCTAATGCAAAAGCACTAAATGCAATCACTTGCGCACTATCACTAGATGAGATCAAAAAAATTATATCCTGTGATACTGCAAAGCAAGCTTGGGATATATTAGAAATGACACACGAGGGTACTTCAATTGTAAAAAAATCTAAAGTCCAACTCCTCACAACCAAATTTGAAAAAATTCATATGGAGGAAAATGAAATGTTTTTGGACTTCTACACTAGATTAAATGACATTGTAAACTTTATGTGGGGTCTTGGCAATAAAATCTCAAAAAGTAAAGTGTGTGCAAAGATACTACACTCACTACCCGACCTGTTCAATTCTAAGGTAACTGCAATCTAGGAACTTCGTGATACAGACAATATGAGGGTAGAAGAACTAGTTGGTTCTTTACAAACCTATAAATTAAATTTTAAAGCTCCTAAAGATAAATCTATTGTGCTTAAATCTTCAAAATGTATTTCTCAAGATTCTGATTTAGAAAATTCTGAAGATGATATGGCCCTTCTTGCTAAAATTTTTTACAAGATCTTCAAAAGTAAAAAGAGGGTTGATTTTCAAAAATCAAATGATAAGAAACGTTCTAAACTAAAATTTAAAACTTAGAAATCTTTGAAAGATAGTCAATGTTACAACTGCCAGGAATATGGGCATTTAGCAAACAAATGTCCTAAAAAGGACAAACCTAAAAAGAAAATAATGTTGGCTACTTGGGACGAATCTTCTGGCACTGAAGCCTCTTTTGAATCAGAAGATTCTAAAATCGAGTCGGGCAATGAAGTTAAGGCCCTTATACTCTAGTCAAGTTCACTTTTTCAGATCATGATGATTCAACTAGTGAAAAAAATCTGAATAGTGATTATGAAAATGAAGAAGATCTTCAAGATGCTTACAATGCCCTATACAAGGAAAGTTGTAAAATTGACGTAAAACTAAAACTTCAAAAAGAAAAGTTTTTAAAACTTAAAGAAAATTTTTAGTCTCTTATTTTAGAAAAATTCCATATTTCAGATTGTTTTGAAAAGACTAAAAGTGATTTAGAATTCAATACCTCCCTGATTGAAATTCTTAAATCTGAAAATGACAAACTTAAGCTTGAAGACTCTTCACTTTTGAGTTCAAAGGATACATGGAGGTATGCCCAAGGAGATCCAAAGTTTGAGAAATTTTTATCTGGATCTAAAAAATGTGGTGACAAATCCGGATTGGGCAATGAAAAAATGTACCTTCTAAACAGAAGAATACTCCTCCTAAGTTTGTGAGAGAAGAAGCCTCTAACTCAAAAGGGAAAAGTATTAATCAAAGTTTTTCTAAAAATGCTAAAACTTTTCAAAAACCTAAAAGCAATTATGTTAACTATAAAACTCAAAACCAAAACCCTTTAGCTGAAAAAATAGTTGATCTGCTTAAGGAGCTCTTAAAATCTAACTTAGTGGGTCACTTGTACAAAAATTACAAATACAAGAAGACCAACTATACTCCAAAACCCAAAACAATAATGAAATGGGTTCCTAAAGTTACTTGCTTGGTTGCCCAGATTGCTTTCAAAGCCACAAACCATTCGAAGTGGTACTTAGACAGTGGATACTCAAGGCATATGACAGGCGACAAGGCTTTATTCACCGATCTTAAAGATATTACTGATGGGTCAGTCACATTTGGTGATGGTAGCAACTGCAAGATTATTGGCCAAGGTATGGTTCAACTCTATAACCTTCCCTTATTTAAGAATGTTTTATATGTTGAGGGGCTAAAACACAACCTATTAAGCATATCTCAAATATGCGATAATAATTACAGCGTGAAATTTTCTAGTAAAGGTTATGAAATCTTGAACAAAAAGGGTTCTGTAATATTAACGGGTCACAGGACTTCTGAAAATTACTATATTGTAAGCGATGGTAGCTCATCTAATCAATCGTGCTACATAGTCCATACCGATGAAACAGAATTATGGCATAAACGCCTTGGACATGTACACTACCTTAATTTATACAGATTGAGCAAGGGAGAACTAATAATAGGTCTACCTAAATTACAAAATATAGACAAGATATGTGGTGAATGCCAGTATGGCAAGCAAACAAGGAGCTCTCACAAAAAGGTGAACTCCAATGCTACATTAAGACACTTGAGCTTCTCCATATGGATCTTATAGGACCTACCAGGACGGAGAGTCGAGGTGGCAAAAAATACATCTTGGTAATCGTGGATGATTTTTCTAGATTCACTTGGGTAGCCTTCTTAAGGGATAAATAAGAAACCCTTGATGAAGTTAAAAGGATTCTTAAATAGATTCAAACTGAAAAATGTTCTCAAGTTTGTAAGATCCGTAGTGATCATGGATCTGAGTTTGACAATAACAGTTTTGAGAAATTTTATAATGATCACGGAATATTGCATGAATTCTCTGCACCCAAAACTCCTCAACAGAATGGAATTGTGGAAAGGAAAAATAGAGTGCTTTAAAAAATGGAAACTGTAATGTTGAATAGTATGAAGCTCCCTAAAAATCTTTGGGCTGAAGCAGTGAATACTACCTGCTATATTATTAATTGGGTTTATATATGTAAATCTAATAATAAAATCGCTTATGAAATGTGGTTCAATAAAAAGCCTACTGTCAAATACTTTCGAGTTTTTGGTAGCAAGTGCTATATTTTGCGTGACCGTGAAAATCTGAGGAAGTTTAAAACAAAAAGTAATGAAGGAATCTTTTTAGGATACTCTTTAAACAGTCACGCATATCATGTACTGAATAAAAGGACCGGTGTTATTCAAGAATCAATTAATGTGGTCATAGACGATCATTTGAATACACCTGCCCTAAGTTCAGATAATGATGAAGTTCTTCTAATTGACAAACCTGATACTTTATCAAGTCAAAACAATTCTGAATTAAGGACTGTTAAAGATCATCCAACCGCTCAAATTCTTGGTAACCCTCTCATTGGTGTGCGCACTTGTAGACAGCTGGAAGACATATGTAATTATGTGTGCTTTACATCCCAAATTGAACTGGTAAATGTAAAAGAAGCTCTTTTTGATGAAAACTGGATAGTAGCTATGCAGGAAGAACTTAACTAGTTTGTTTAAAATGATGTTTGGTATCTTGTTCCTAGACCTAAAGATAAACACATTATAGGAACTAAGTGAATTTTCAAAAATAAATCTGATGAACTTGGGAATATTATTCGAAACAAGGCAAGACTGGTTGTACAAGGGTACACTCAAATAGAAGGCATTGATTACAATGAAACCTTTGCTCCAGTTGCTTGCCTTGAATCAATAAGACTTTTTATATCCATTGCATGCTTTAGAAAATTTAAAATTTATCAAATGGATGTAAAGAGTGCTTTTTTGAATGGTGATCTATATGAAGAAGTATATGTTGAACAACCTACAGGGTTTAAAGACCCTAAGTTTACTGATCATGTATATTATCTTAAAAAAGTTCTATATGGTTTAAAACAAGCTCCTAAAGCATGGTACAAAAAATTGACTAAGTTTTTACTAAGTCATAATTTTCAAATGGGTAGTGTCGATAAGATGCTTTTTGTTAAGAAACATAACGATGATATCTTAATGGTTCAAATCATGTTGATGATATTATTTATGGATCAACTTGTACTAACCTGACTATTGAGTTTGAAGATTTGATGAAATTAAATTATTTCCTTGGGTTGCAAGTAAAACAACAACCAGATGACATTTTCATTTCTCAAACAAAATATGCTTAGAACTTAATAAAAAAGTTTGGATATGAGAATTGTAAGAATTTTGATACTCCTATGAGTACAACTTTAAGACTCTCAAAAGTCTCTACAGGTAAAAATATAGATCCTAAATTATATCATTGTATGATTGGTAGTCTACTTAACTGCTAGTAAACCTGATATTACTTTAAGTGTTGGGATTTGCACTAAATATTAGTCTAATCCTAAAAAGTCACATCTTCTGTTGTCAAGCGGATTATGCAATATGTCACAAGCTCTGCTAAAATAGGTCTCTTGTATCCATTTGATACTAGTGTTCAATTGGCTGGGTATTCAGATGCTGATTGGGCTGGAAATATTGATGACAGAAAATCAACCAGTGGTGGTTGTTTCTATATTGGAAACTGTTTAGTTTCTTAGTTTAGCAAGAAGCAAAGTTCTATATCGCTCTCAACTGCTGAGGCTGAATACATCGCAGCAAGAAATGCTTGTACTCAGTTTGTTTGGATGAAACGTATGTTAAGAGATTATGAAATTGCACAGGAATCAATGATATTATATTATGATAATTCCAGTGCTATAAATATATCAAAAAATCAAATCCAGCATTCACGTACTAAGAACATTAACATTAGGTATCACTATATTCATAAATTAGTGGAAGATAAAATAATATCCTTGGAATATATACCGACCGAGACTTAACTTGCCGACATTTTTACTAAACCAATCGACAAAAGCAGGTTTAATAAATTAAAATTTGATATCGGAATGTGCATTCTAAATTGATTATTCATGTATATTTGTATCATAGTGTATATATATTTGATAATTTATTTGTTTAAATTTTAAATTTTTATGAAAAATGCATGTTTTTGTGTTTTCACGATGAGTCGAGGACGTACTCGACCAGTCGTGGTACGACCGGTCGAGAACGGTCCTCGACCAGTCGTGTAGCGCGTTGGAATCTTTTAAAATTGAGAAAAATTTTTATCTTCTTCATTTCCATTTCACTCTCCAACGAGCCGAGGCACGACTAGTTGTACCCACCTTCCTAGATCTTCAAGGTTAGTGCATCATTTGTGTTTCTCTTATAGATTCTAGTTCTTATTAGTTCATTTTCACTCTTAGAGTAATCTATTTTGAGATTCATTGTAATTTTAGGACTTTTTCTTAAAAAAATCTGATATAGTAAAACCCATTTTTGACATCTTTTGTATTTACTAGATCTTTTGATTTTCATTCTGATAATGGATGCTAGGGGGAAGAAGAAAACTTCTCGTGGTCCATCTTCTTCTAGATCAGCTCCTCTTGCTAGGCGCTATCTTCGTTCACCTGAGGATGATCCCTTTGATGTACGGGATTTGCGTATGCCCAATGTTATTGTTGAACGGTCTGTTTGAATTGAACATATTGCTCCTTTTAGTATTTTACCTCTACTCCAAGCTATAGGATGGGATAACATTTTACATTGGGGTGGGCCTGCATATCAATCTATTGCACAGGCCATGTCTGCATGTATCTCAAAGTTCTCTTTTAAGAATTTAACTTTTAAAATTGATACTAGAGAAGGTCTATTTGAAGTTGACTGTCATCTGATTGCAGGGTTAATGGATATACCTGTTAATGAGGAGGGTATTCCTATTCATAATTTATCTGAAAAACCCTCCGAATCTAAAAATCGTATGCTAACCAGAGATTTGTGTAATATGAATGTGCAATGGACTCATAAAGGGAATGAGCTCCCCGCAAAGTACTTGTTACCCAAATACAGGGTACTTCACAGGATTTTTACTTCTAACATGTATCCTCATTCTGGTAATAAGACAGAATTAATTGCCTTTATGGTTCATGTTTTGCACTCTATCATTTCTGGTTCTAAAATTTTCCTTCCTTCCTTGATATGTCATTCCATTATTCATTCTTGTCTCCATCCAGGTTATAGTGATATTCCTTTTGCCTATCTCTTGATTGTTTTAACTACTCACATGCTCGTGGATATGCCTATTAGAGAAGCTCCCATCCATCATCTTATTTTTAACAATTCGAATATTAACAAAATGAAATTAAAATTGGCTCGTGGCCAAGTGGATGTTGGTAGTGCTGTGGCTAGGGATGAAGAAGCTGGTGATCTTCCTCATGACGATGTAGATATGGATGATATTTTTGATGAACTTGAATCAGATTCTGAAAATGATCATGATTTTGAGCCTTCTGATTTTGATGCTCATCTTCATGCTTTAAAAGAGAAGGTAGAGAATATGAATATTGCTCATAATCTTCAGTTTAAATATATGCGCAAGTATCTTAGGCACTTGAACAAGGGAATGCATAATCTTGATCCTACCATTCCTACTCCTTTAGGATCCAATTAAATGTTTTCATTCTTGATATCTAATAACTTTCTTACTTACGTTGGATTGTGCACTTTATTTGGTTTGATGACTTTTTTCGTTAGTCAAGTAATTGGATTGTGAACATTTACTTTCGTATATATTGTTGGGTTACTTCATCTATTCCTCCATAAATTATCCCTAACTTTATTGCTTCCTTTGTCATATTGTGATAAAAAGGAGGAGAAGGTTTGATTGCTTATGGATATGAGTAGTTATATTTTAGATGTATGTTACTACTCAGGGGGGGTATAGTATATAAATAATGAGTTGTGCTACTTATTGATAACTGGTTTATATAACTGGTGCATGATTTGTTAATGTGAATATTGTGCTTCTCTTATTGGAGTATGTCTACTACTCAGGGGGAGTATAGTATATAAATAATGAGTTGTGCTACTTATTGATAACTGGTGCATGATTCGTTAATGTGCATATTGTGCTTCTCTTATTGGAGTATGTTTTGTCACAAATTTGATAAAGGGGGAGATTGTAAGTGTTATAGTCTCATGCTCTTTTGATTGTCAAATTTTGTGGTGCCAAAACCTCTATCTATGTGTCTTGTGATTGTATGTTGATATATATATGATTTAAGATGACATCACAATAGTTCAAGACATGTACAGTGTTCTACTTCAAGGAATGCAAGGTTATGTACTTTGTCCTCTTCTGTATGCATAAATGTTCAGAGCTACATCGATAAGAAGAGTGTTTGTTCAAAGACTCAAGTGCATTTCAAGACTCAAGTATTACTCAAGTTGAAGTTTAAATTCAAGCTATAAAAGATTTCAAGATCAAGCTACATCAAGTAAAGATCTCAAGCTTCAAAGGTTAAACCATTATCTGAAAGAATAAAGTTCAATGTTCATACTTCATGTCCCAGGTATGATAGACCTTAGTTTGACCTTAGGGTAGGTCATTTTGTATACATAATTCAAGATGACTCTTTTTACATGAATTTGGTCTGTTCTAAGACTAGTCTTGGACCTTCTTCGACCAGTCCTAGACCTGGTTCGACCAGTCCAAGAAATTCCACAACCAGTCCTAAGTTGTTGAAGATTTTCAGAATTTTTTGGTCGACCAGTCGTAGGGGTGTCACGACTCGTCCTTCGACCAGTCCTAGAATTATGACTTAAACTCCAGCAACCAATTCTGGTTACCTACGACCAGTCCTGGGTCAGCTACGACCAGTCGTAGGTGGTTTACGACCAATCATAGAATCCTAAGACCAGTCGTAGAACTGATTTTTCAGATCGCGCTTAAAATTTCAAAATGTTGTTGGTGCTACAACCAGTCGAAGGGTTCCTAAGACCAATCGTAGACGCGATCTTTGCATCTATAAATTGAACACGAATTTCAGAGTTTCTTATCAATTAATTTTGAGAAATTCAAGCCTCCACTCTGAGATAAGTTGTATTCATTTTTAAGTTACATTGTGCATATTTACTGTAGACACTGGAAATCTGGTTCCACATTGATTGGTGGGATTTGTTATGGGATTAGGCTAATTTGTGATTGTTGGAGTCGCCACTAGCCAAAAAATCTTAGAATTCTGCGATCAGCTAGAACCCGCGAAATTTGTATCACTGGAGAAATCCGAAGACTCTTCTACTTTAAAGTGACTCCTGATCTGCGATCCGGGATTCCGGGTAAGGGACCTCGGTGACAAAGGGGGAAGGTGTTAGGCACCCTCTCTGACCATACAAATATACGGTCTCTACTTAGTGTGGTAAGACAATCTGTAATGCCCTGAAAATTGAGGGTCGAGTAGCAACTCAACTCCCAAGTTCTAAAACATCACTTATGCAATATATATGCTTATGATTCGATGTTGTCTGTGTTAGTGCATTAATCATGAGTGGGATTATACCAAAATAGTAATTTATACGCCAGATCAGGTTGTAAAATGCAAGCAGAAGACTGAAAGATATAAATAAACGTATACAAGTCAAAAGATCACGAAGTATGGATATAACACTGAGTCACTGTGTGCATGAAAAAAAAATATAATATTACAAAAGTCAAAAGTCTCAAAAATGGTTCAACTGTAACAAAACCCTGTAGCCCCGTCAATCCAGATAGCCTAAATGAAGCCATTGGAGAACTGCATATAAGAGTACTCATCCTGATCGTCGTAGTAATCAGGCTCTGCCTCAGGGGTCACGCCATCATCTGAAATCAACACAGAGTCTTGTTGGTGTTTAAAACACAGTCCCGTAACGTGGGAGTGAGTGATCAACTCAGTGGAACAATAGAGCAAAGGTTAACATGTTATCAATTCAATCAAGTAGTAATGATAAAGCAGTAAATCACACATTCCTAAGTACTCTTGTTAATGCAAGAATAATATAAATGTATAATGCATGCCCTCGCCTACGCTCCCTCAGCAACTTCATCTCACGTTCGCGCATGACAACACTGCCTCAGTGCTTGACCTGCTACGCCTGAACGCACGAGTAATGCAGTGCATGTATATGATTACCAAGTTCTTATTAGTCCTTTTCATACAGCAGGATTGGAAAACTAAGGTACCTCCCTTATTTCACTTCCCAAACAATGATCCATTCTAGGGTCGTCAGTCCTAGTAAATCTCATTAATGTTGCAATTATAGGTCGCTGTAAAGGGCTCGTCACCAAATCAGTGCAGGCCTAGTTTATACTCTAGATGTTACGGAGGGTTGTCGCCTCCACGTAGGCTCAGATTATGCTCGAGTTCAGTACAAAGGGCACGTCTAGGGCTGTCAGGGCTATTGCACGAAATCGTTACTCCACTCCCCCATCACCCATTACAGCTTTGTCATTAAAATATTATAGGCCGACAGCTCGAATATAGTGTCCCATACCACCGTATTCGGCTCACGAGTCTGGGTTGCTCACTGGTCACTACGGGGAGGCTAGTTGCCCCAGCGTAGGCTGACAGCTCTACCACGATGTCCCATACCACCATGTCCGGCTCATGAGTCTTAGCGGATCGAGGTACCAAGGTTAAATGGGGTTTCACTGGTGAGTTCGGTACCTTAGGTTCAAACAATAGCGTCCATACATGGTGAACATACAATAGGCAAATCGGGTTACTTGGCAAGCTCGACTAGTACGAGCGCACTCGAAGTTGATCTACATGAAGTGCATAACTACTCCGTGTGGCCTAACCACTACCGACAACTCTAGTACGACTCGGGTTCGTCAAACATGTCCTACGTGGCGAATGAATCTCAGCCACGAACTTAAGCCTGTTACCAATTGCCTGGACTATAACATAGCCCCAATCATATTCAATCCTTAACCAGAAAGCATGTAGAGTAGTCAGAGCAGAATTAACCAAGTAGTGCAAACATGTTAACAAGCATGTTATAAAACACAACTTAAATAGGAAATTCCAACACATACATTTCATGAGTAAGCGATTAAATTAAACAACTTGCATGAAGGAAATCATACACATCTCTAAGATAGTTGAGAATCCTATCAACTTTCATGAGTAAGCATTTTCACAAACACTTAGAATACACTTATTAACATACATAACGCATATTAGCCAAAACATGTATTAGGGCAAATCCTTTCGCCAAGTATTACACATATATATAGCATATACACACAGTAATTAATCATGGCAAACACACTTTCATATTTTATACGTATACAGTATTTTCTACAAATATACAGAGTACACTAAACGCCATAATTTGCATACGTAACTGAATCGCAAAACGAACATCGCATTTTGCATGTGAAAAAACATCTAGATCATGAATTTATCATTATTTGACATTGAAAGCATTGAAAACCATAACCTAAGCATCTATAGTCCACACCTTACGCCGTAGAAATGAGTAATGGACTCAGTTTAAACACCAAGTCCTTATCAACAGTAGAACGACAACCTACAGCATGAAATAGGTTAGCTATTTTGTCACGTACACTAGTTGAATCTCTAGAACTGATTAGGATTAGGATTTCTTACCCGAAAACGGAATCAGAATCGCTGGAAAAGCCATATGGTAGTGATGGATAGGTACGTAGAATAGCAGGATAGAGTAACAGGAATCTCCTCCCACTACTCATACACTTTCTCTCTTTACTCTCTTCTCAATCCTAGGGTTTTCTCAAATTCATATGGAGTGAATGAGAGAGGGTTTAAGGTCCTTATATAGGCCTAAAATTGGTGGAAATGGCCCCAAGGTCAAGGTATACTTGAGTTATAACCAAAACCAGCCTGTTTCGGCTCAACGGAGCATTTTCAGAGCCCCCCTGAGCCAAAGGTCGGACTTAAGCTCACAGACTATGGATCTAGGTCAAGTTAAGTTTTCGTTCCAATCAGGTTTCTAGATCACACATGACGGACCAGTTTTAGTTAAACGGTCACCGAAACTCGATCAGGGTTACAAGTACACAGACATGTGTATGAAATTTCCCCTGATCCGAGGGTGTATTTGGGTCAGATTCCGACGGTCTGATTGCTTATATCAAGCCTGCAAGAGACAGGTCTCAGATTACTTAAATTAGATTTAGTTTCTAAAGAAATCCACATTTTCTCACACACTTCACTCCGGGCTCAAGCGAATAGCCCCGGGACACAATCTGGATTTGATTTCCGAGATGGTTGTCAAGCCCAACAAGGTGGTCCTAAACACTTAATCTCGTGGTCATCAGACTTTCGACATGCGGTCCAGATCCGATATGAAATTTCAATATGCTCCCGAGAGCAACTGGGTGATGAGATTGATCCTAGATTTCAGGGTAACCTATCGTCAATGATTCTACAAATTTTGTGGCTTGCAGATCGTATTTAAAGTGCTTCAAGTGGATTTCATAGCTAATCTAGATTAACACTTAGTTAACTTTGTCTAATTCCTAAAGGATTTGATCCTGAGTGATTTTTGCCTGAGGTGGTACTCGGGTCTTTGTACGAAATTTTTTGAGACGTTACAATCTACCCCCCTTAAAGAAAAATTTCGTCTTCGAAATTAGTATCTTTTCGTACTCCTCGAGAATTTGAGGGTTGTTCTTTCTGACCTCGGTTTCAGTTTCCCAAGTAGCCTCTTCCTCTGTCTGATGTGTCCATAGTACCTTCACAAGTGGGATGACCTTGCTACGCAACACCTGCTCCTTCCTGTTTAGGATACGCGTCGAATGAAGTACATACGTAGCGTCCTTGCTCAACTGTACCTGCTCCCATTTGATGATATGGGAAGGATCAAGAACGTACTTCTTTAGCATGGAAACATGAAATATGTTATGCACACCCGCAAGTGGAGTGGGCAAAGCCAGGCTGTATGCCACCACACCCACTCGGTCAAGTATCTAGAATGGGCCAAAGAATCGCGGTGTGAGCTTCCCTTTCTTGCCAAAACGAATGACTCCCTTCATGGGGAAAACTCAGAGAAATACATGGTCTCCAGCTTCAAACTCAAGCGGTCGCCGCCTCGAACTGGCATAACTCTTCTGTCTACTCTGCGCTGTAAGAAGTCGACGCCTGATAATATCGATCTTCTCTAAGGTACCTTGTACTAACTCTAGGCCAAGCAAACTGCGCTCGCCGACCTCTACCCAGCAATGCGGTACTTGGCAAGGGCGCCCATACAAGGCCTCGTAGGGAGCCATACCATACTCACCTGAAAACTGTTATTGTAGGTGAACTCTGTATACTGGAGATAGTCATCCCAACTATCCTTGAAGTCCAAAACACAGGCCTACAACATATCCTCCAAAATCTTATTTACCCACTCTATCTGCCCACCGGTCTATGGGTGGAACGCGGTACTGAACTTCAACTTCATACCCATCACTTCCTGGATACGAGTCCAGAAGATAGATGTGAATCGCATGTCTCTGTCCGATACAATCTCCAAGGGAACTCCATGCAGACACACTATCTCTTTAATGTACAAACTAGCCAACTCGTTTGTAGAATTTGAAACTCTGATCGGAAGGACATGAGCCGACTTTGTCAACCGGTCGACGATCACCCAGTTGGAATCATACCCCTTCCTCGTCTTCGGTAGCCCTGATATGAAATCCATAGAGATGAAGTCCCACTTCCATTCAGCTATGGGCATGGGCTGAAGCAGTCCAGGAGGTCGGCGATGTTCAGCCTTGACCTGCTGGCATGTAAGACAACGGAAGACATACTCCGCTATAGGACCCTTCATATTGTCCCACCAATATGACCACTTCATGTCCTGATACATCTTCGTGCTACCAGGATGCATAGCAAGCTTCGATCTGTGGGTAGCCTCGAGAATCTCTTGTCTCAAGTCATAGATGTCTAGGATGCATAGGCGGCCACGGTATCGTAGGCCCCCATCTGTGCCAACTCTCCACTCGGAGTCCTCGTCATTACTAGCTTGCTCTCGAAGCTCAGAAAGTCACGCATCGCCCTTCTGGGCCTCGATAATCCTGTCATCCATAAGTGATCGCACCCAAATGTGCACGACACTCACGAATGGCTCCTCTATGGTGAGTTTTTGCTCGAAGTCATGTATGAACTTCACCATGTGCCATTCCTCAACCATCAGCGGAGCCGCAAATACTATCGCCTTCTTACGGCTCAATGTGTCTTGAAAAGGCCAAGCTATATGTCCTAGAGGGGGGGTGAATAGGACTATGCCAAATTTATAAATAAATCAGCGGAACAAACGTAAATCAATACCCTTACAATTATGAATCAATTCACAATGCTAAATATAAATCACCTTGATAAATAATTATTGAGAGATTGATACAAATTCAGTTCTAAGGACAACCTTACACCATAATAAACAAGGGCTTATGGTAGGACAACCTTATTTCTAGAACCTCTTTTGAATCAAGAACTCAATGTTAATATAAGTAAATGAAATAGCAAGGAATTGAAAATAAATACGTAAAGATCTAAATTATTACAACAATCCCACACTTCTTTGGAAAATGTAAATAGTTACAACATTCACATCCACTTGTACATTCCACACAATCGAATGATAAAAGATATGAAAATTAAGCAAGCATTCAATCCACAAGACAAAGAATTATAGTGGTTCGCTTGTGTGTACACCAACTGTTTTACAACATACCACACAGAATGCTACTCCACTCCTAATATCCTCACACTGGGGATATTAGCGTTCACTATCAAATAGGTTTTCTCGGGTTCACCAAAAACCTTTACAATTGTGTCTTTTTCACTTGGGCTTACACAATTCAAAAACCCCTTTTTTCGAGTTTTCTGGTTTTCCTCAGACAACCAATACAATGAGATTTTTCTCGGCTCAATCTCAAACAAAACCAATACAATGAGATTTTTCTGGCTCAATCTCAAACAAAACCAATACAATGAGATTTTTCTCGCTTAACCTCAAACAAAACCAAAAATAAATGAATTTTACGAAATGTAAAATACCTGAATTTCTCCTTTAGCCCGGTAGAACCAATTGGAGTAGATGATTGAATGTCAAAGTTCAATTTCCAATACTCACATTCAAGAGGTTCTAAATTCTAATAGATTTTAGATTTAACTTGTTGGGCGTAGCAATATTTGATTTTGATTCCAAGAAGAAGGAATAATATAATTCCTCTTTTCAAATAAGATTGGAATAGAGAAACAAAATCAAATTAAATAAGCTAGCAAAAAGGAATATTAAATAAGCACAATTTAGCTTAAAATAAACACGGACTTATCTCGAGTGATTACTTGAAAATTCTTGAAATGGAATGGAGTTAGGATATAAAAACTCGAATTTCGTGTTCAATTTATAGAAGAAAAAATCGTTCCTACGATCTGGTCTTAGAAACCTAGATCTGGTCGTAGCTCTAACAATTTTTGAAAAATTGAGCGCGATCTTTGAAAACCGTTCCACGATCGGTCGTGAGTACCCTACGATCGGTCGTGGGTCACCTACGACTGTCGTAGATACCTACGCCCAGTCGTAGGACCATGAAATAGGTTCTTTGGATTTTCGGTCGTAGCTCCACGATCGATCGTGGACGAGTCGAAGCCAACCTACGACCGGTCGAAGGACTTCGGGGATGGTCGTGGGCGTTCCAAAAAATTCAAAAATCTTCAACAACTTAGGGACGATCGTGGAATTTCTTGGACTAGTCGAACCAATGCTGGGACCGGTCGAATAAGAGCTAGGACCGGTCTTGGAATAGACCAAACTTATGTTAAATAAACATTTGATTTATGTATCCAAAATGACCTACTTAAAGGGTCAACCTAAGGTCATTCAAACGAAACATGTCGTATGGACATTGAACTTCAACCATCCAACGAATGTAGATTGTTTGAACCAATATCAGGCTTGAAATCTTGAACAATATCAGGCTTGAAGTCTTGAACAATATCAGGCTTGAAGTCTTGAACATCAACATCTTGAGCTTTGACATCTTGAGCTTCATCTTGTAGCTTTTTGAACTTTAACATCTTGTGCTTCAACTTGTAGCATCTTGAAGTATAAAATCATCATACAGCACAAGACACAGATAGATGTTTTGACACATCAAAATTTGACAACCAAAGGAGTATGAGACCATAACCCTTACAATCTCCCCCTTTGTCAAATTTGTAACAAAATACCACACCAAGTAATAATACTTCCAATAGACATAAGAGAAGTACAAAGCAAGCACAGATGCACAGATGATAAGCAATGTATAGACATGATAAGCAATAATCATTTTCCCATAACTCTTGAGAAGTTTAACTCCCCCTGAGTAATAGAAGCACATAGATAAGTTTAACATCAAAATGACATAGATTCACCAAACTTCTCCCCCTTTTTGTCACAAAATGACAAAGGAAGAAGAACAGTAATGAAATTAGTAGATGTAGCAAGAGAAAATTGTCCATAACCAACAAAAAAGTTTTGAGATGCAAGCTAATATCAGTAAATATTACAGACCAAAAAAAATTCAGTCAGAACCAGAAGAGGGTGCAGGATTAGATGGATCAATTTTGTGTAATCCCTTAGCAATTCGCCTCATATATTTACGCATATAAGAAAATTGTGTGTCTTGAGTCACACGAATTTGAGCCACACCGCTTCTTGAAGAGAATTCAATCTTTCATCAAAATCAGAAGGTGAAAATCGGGATCATCACCGTAGAGTCGACTCAAGTTCTTCAAATAAGTCATCCATATTCACGTCTTCGGGAAGATTACTAGCTTCAAAGATTACCGCTTCACCACCACTGCTACCAACATCCACTTGGCCTCTTGCCAAATCTAAAGTCATCTTATTAAGATTGGAATTATTAAAAGGGAGATGGTGGATGGGTTTTTCTCTAGTAGGCATAGCTATGAGCATATGATTTGCTAACATAGTCAATAAATAACCAAAGGGTATATCACTATGTCCAGGATGGTGACGTGAGAGAATAATGGAATGACAGACATTAAAGAAGGGAGGCATATTTTAGCACCAGAGACAACAGAATGCAAAACACGAACCATAAAAGCGGTGAGTTCGGTTTTGTTACGTAACGTGGATAAAGATTTGAAATGAATATCTTATGAAGTACTCGTAATCCGGGTAACAAATACCTTGAGGGAAGTACATGACCTTTATGAGTCCAATGAACATCCATATTACATAAATCTCTAGTAAGCATTCGTCGTTCGGATTCGAGAGACTATCATGTAAAATATTAATTGGAATGCTTTCATCATTGATAGGTATTTCCATAATATCTCGCAATCAAATGTCGATCTACAACAAACAAACCTTCTTGAGTATCAACTTTAAAAGTTAAATTCTCAAGAGAAAAATCCTGAGATACATGCAAACATGGATTGGGCAATGGACCTGGTATGCGCTCCACCCCAATGTAAGATGTTATCCCATCCCACAGATTCCAACAAAGAAGGAATACCAAAAGAAGCAATGTGATTGACATTAACATGACGTTCAACAATTACATTATGCATACGCAAATCTCGAGCATCAGAAGGATCATTTTCAGGAGAGCGAAGATGACGTTGAACAATAGAAGTTGATCTAGAAGAAGATGGACCTCGAGTAGTTGTCTTTTTACCTCTAGGATCCATTTTCAAAGAAGGATTTCAAGGAAACAACAAGATGCAAGATAGAAGAGATGAGATTTAGATAGAAATGCATTTTTAAGATAAAAACCCCAAATCCTGCAATGAATGATCAAATAGATTCCACAAACATGAGTTTTGAATCACTAAGAACAAGAATCTACAAAAAAAAATGTGAAAGAATCACTAACCTTGAAGAACAATGAAGATGGGTTGGGGCAGCCGTAGTTAGAGACGTTGGAGAGAAATGAAGAAATGAAGAAGAAGACAAAAATCCCTAATTTTAAGTGAAATCTCGTGCTTTACGACAGGTCGTGTACGTGTTCGACCGGTCGTGGCACGACCGGTCGTGTATTCTCACGACAGGTCGAGTACGACAAAAATTTGCAATTTTTTTCTTATTTTTAAATAATTTCAAATTTAAGCAAGTAAAACATCAAACTTATGTACATTATGATACACAAAATCATGCAAACTCAATTTAAGTTGCACATACCAAGATCAAACTTTAATTTATTAAACCTGCTTTTGTCGGCGGTTTAGTGAAAATGTCCGCAAGTTGAATCTCGGTTGGAATGTAATCCAAATTTATTAATTTTTCTTCCACTAATTCACGAATGTAATGAAATCTAATGTCAATATGCTTAGTACGTGAATCTTTGAATCGGATTTTTAGAGATATTTTATTGCCTTTGGAATTATCACAAAATAAAATCATAGAATCTTGAGTAATTCCATAATCGCTTAACATTCGTTTCATCCAAACAAGTTGAGTACATGCATTTCAATGACAATGTATTGACCTCAAGATTGATAGCGATATAGAACTTTGCTTCTTGCTAAACCAAGAAACAAGACAATTTCCAATGTAGAAACAACCACCACTGGTTGATTTCCTATCATCTATGTTTCCAGCCCAGTCAGCATCTGCGTACCCGGCTAATTGAACATTAGTCTCATGTGGATACCAGAGACCCAATTTAGTAGAACTTGCGACATAACGCATAATCCGCTTAACACGTTAAGTTAAGTGAGATTCTTTAGATTTGATTGATAACGAGCACAAATACCAACACTCAAAGCAATATACGGTCTACTAGCTAGAGTTAGATAAAGTAAACTACCAATCAAACTACGATACAATTTAGGATCCACATCATTACCTGTAGAGTCTTTTGAGAGTCTTACTGATTGTACTCATAGGAGTATCAAAATTTTTACCTTTCTCAAATCCAAATTTCTTAATTAAACTCGAGCATATTTGGTTTGAGAAATAAAAATTCCATCAGTTGTTGTTTTACTTGTAATCCTAGAAATAGTTTAATTCTCCAACCATGCTCATTTCGAATTTAGACTTCATTAAATCGCAAACTCAATGATCATGTTAGTACAGGTTGATCCATAAATAATATCGTCAACATATATTTGAACCATTAGAATATCATCGTTATGTTTCTTAACAAAAGCGTCTTATCAACACACCCCATCCGAAAATTATGACTCGGTAAAAACTTAGTCGGTTTTTCGTACCATGCTACGGGAGCTTGTTTGAACCATAGAGAGCTTTCTTAAGACGATACACATGATCAAGTAAATTTAGGATCTTCAAACCCCTGTAGGTTGTTCAACATATACCTCTTCATGTAAATCACCATTCAGAAAGGCACTCTTTACATCCATTTGATAAATTTTAATTTTCCTAAAACATGCAATGGAGATAAAAAGTCTGATTGACTCAAGACGAGCTACAGGGGCAAATGTTTCATTATAGTCAATTCCTTCAATTTGTGTATATCCCTGTACAACTAGTCTTGCTTTATTTCGAAAAATATTTCCAAGCTCATCAGATTTGTTTTTGAAAATCCATTTTGTTCCAATAATATGTTTATCTTTAGGTCTAGGAACAAGTTGCCAGACATCATTTCTGACAAACTGATTAAGTTCTTCTTGCATCGCAAGAATCCAATTTTCATCAGAAAGTGCTTCTTTTATATTACCTGGTTCAATCTGGGATGTAAAGCATACGTAGTTACATATGTCCTCTAATTGTCTACGAGTGCGCACACCAGTGAGAGGGTTTCCAAGTATTTGAGAGGTTGGATGATCTTTAATCCTTAATTCAGGATTAGTTTCACTTGATGAAGTTTCTTGTTTTTCAAGTATAAGAACTTCATCATTATCTAAACTAAGGACATGTGTCTACAAAAGATCGTCAATCACAACATTTATTGACTCTTGAATCACACCGGTCCTGTTGTTCAGAACACGATAAGCACGACGCTTAAGGAATAACCTAAAAGATCCCTTCATCACTTTTAGTGTCGAATTTTCCCAAATTTTCACGGTCCATAAAATATAGCACACTTGCACGCCAAAAACACGAAAATATTTGTGAAGGCTTTTCTCAAACCACATTTCATAAGCCGTTTTATTATTAGATTTACAAATATAAACACGGTTAATAATGTAGCAGTCGTATTCACAAATTTTCAACTTCAGAGATTCTTAGGAAGCTTCATGCTATTTAACATAACACTTCCCATTTCTTGAAGCACTCTATTCTTCCTCTCGACAATTCCATTTTGTTGAGGAGTTTTAGTGCGAGAGAATTCATGTGATATTCCACGATCGCTACAAAATTTCTCAAAACCGCTATTTTCGAATTCGGATCCATGATCACTACGGATCTTCTTGACTTGAGAATATTTTTCGGTTTGAATTCGTTTTATAATCTTTTTCACTTCATCAAGGGTTTCGATTTATCTTTCAAGAATGAAACCCAAGTGTATCTTGTATAATCATCTACAATAACTAAGATGTACTTTTGCCACCTCGACTTTCTCGTTCTTGTTGGTCTATAAGATCCATATGGAGAAGTTCGAGTGGTCTTGTGGTGATATTGGAGTTCACCTTTTTGTGAGAGCTCCTAGTTTGTTTACCATCTTGGCATTCACCACAAATCTTGTCTACTTTTGCATTTTAGGTAGACCTTTAATTAGTTCACTTTTGCTCAATCTGTATAAATTTCGGTAGTGTACATGTCCAAGGCGTTTATGCCATAAACTGTCTCATCGGTATGGACCATGTAGCACGTTTGATTAGATGAGCTACCGTTGCTTACTATATAGCGATTTTCGGAAGTTGCGACAGTTAATATTACTGAGAACCCTTTTCATTTGTAATCTCACAACCTTGATTAGAAAATTTAACATTATGGTTGTTATCGCATATTTGAGATATGCTCAACAGTTGTGTTTTAAACCCTCAACATATAACACATTTTTAAATAAGGAAGGTTATAGAGTTGGACCGTACCTTTGCCAATTATCTTGCAGTTGCTACCATCACTAAATGTGAGTGATCCATCACCATATCTTTAAGATCGAGTGAATAGAGCTTTGTCACTTGTCATATGTCTGGAGCATCCCCTGTCAAGGTACCATTTTGAATGGCTTGTAGCTTTGAAAGCAGTGTGAGCAACCAAACAAGTAACCTTGGGAACCCATTTCAGTACTGTTTTGGGTTTAGGAGAATAATTGGTCTTCTTTTGTTTATAGTTATAAGAGTGACCTACTGAGTTAGATTTTAATAGCTCCTTAAGTAAATCAATAATTTTTTCAACTAGCGGGTTTGAATCGATTTTTGAAATTTATATAGTTGCTTTTGTGTTTTTGAAAGGTTTTTGTATTTTTAGAAACAACTTGATTAGTACCTTTTCCTTTTGAGTTAGAAGTCTCTCCTTTCACAAAAATGGAAGGAGCATTCTTCTGTTTAGGAGATGTATTTTTATCAAAGCCCAACCCGGATCGATCACCACATTTTCTTGATCCGGATAATAATTTTTCTAATTTAGGATCACCTTGGGCATATCTCCATGTGTCCTTCAAACTCAAAAGAGAAGATACTTCATTTTTAAGTTTCTCATTTTCATATTTCAAATTTTCAATTAGGGAGGTTTTGAATTCTAAATCACACTTTGATTTTTCAAAACAATCTGAAATTTGAGATTTTTCTAAAACAAGGGTTTCAAAACATTCTTTAAGTTTAAAAAACTTTTCTTTTTGAAGTTTAAGTTTGACAGCAATTTTACAACTTTCTTTATATAAGGCATTGTAAGCATCTTGTAGATCTTCATCATTTTCATGATCACTATCCAAATTTTCTTCACTTGTTGAATCATCGTGATCTGAAAAGGTAAACTTGGCTAGAGTCATAAGGGCCTTAAGTTCACTGCCCGACTCGGTTTCTAAATTTTCTAATTCAGAAGAGGCTTCAGAATCAGACGATTCATCCCAAGTAGCCAACATACCCTTCCTTTTGGATTTGTCCTTCTTAGGACATTTGTTTGCTAAATGCCCATATTCTTGACAGTTGTAACATTGACTATCTTTCAATGATTTCCAAGTTTTAGACTTAGGTTTAAAACGTTTCTTTTCATTTGCCTTTTGAAAGTCGACTCTTTTCTTACTTTTGAAAATCTTATAAAACTTTTTCGCCAAAAGGGCCATATCATCTTGGACTTTTAGAATCTGAATTTTCTTGAGTAATACTTTTAGATGACTTCAAAGCAATAGACTTACCTTTAGGAGCTTTAAAACTTAATTCATAGGTTTGCAAAGAACCAACTAATTCTTCTACCTTCATATTGTCCGTATCACGAAGTTCTGGATTGCGGTTACCTTTGAATTGAACTGCGGGGAAGAGAGCGTAGTATTTTTGCACACACTTTACTTTCTACGAGATCTTTTCGTCAAGACCCCACATAGAGTTTACAATGTCATTCAATCTAGTGTAAAAGTCCATAAACATTTCATTTTCCTCCATATGAATTTCTTCAAATTTAGTTGTGAGGAGTTGGACTTTAGATTTCTTGACAATTGATGTACCTTCGTGTGTCATTTCTAAAATATCCAGGCTTGTTTTTGGGTATCACAGGATATGATTCTTTTGAACTCATCCGGTGATAGTGCGCAAGTGATTGCATTTAGTGCTTTAGCATTAGCACTACTCTCATTTTTCTGAAGTGTGGTCCATTGGAAATATGGTGTAATTTTCATAGATTTTGAACCATCAACACCAGTTACTTCCATGGTAGGAGGATTCCATTCGATCCTTTGTGGCTAGCCACACACTTTCATCCATTGATCTGAGGAAGATTCTCATTCGGCTTTCCAATAGGCATAGTTGGAGCCATCAAAAGGAGGAGGCCTAGTAACTGAAAGGCTATCAAAATTTGACATCTTTTTATATAGCTTAGATCGTTAGCTCAGGAAATAAATCCAAATAAAAAGTAACAAAAAATGAGCTATTAGGCTTTGATACCACTTGAAAAGGCCAAGCTATATGTCCTAGAGGGGGGGGGGGGGGGTGAATAGGACTATGCCAAATTTATAAATAAATCAGTGAACAAATGTAAATCAATACCCTTACAATTATGAATCAATTCACAATGCTAAATATAAATCACCTTGATAAATAATTATTGAGAGATTGATACAAATTCAGTTCTAAGGACAACCTTACACCATAATAAACAAGGGCTTATGGTAGGACAACCTTATTTCTAGAACCTCTTTTGAATCAAGAACTCAATGTTAATATAAGTAAATGAAATAGCAAGGAATTGAAAATAAATACAGAAGTAAAGATCTAAATTATTACAACAATCCCCACACTTGCCGGAAAATGTAAATAGTTACAACATTCACATCCACTTGTACATTCCACACAATCGAATGATAAAAGATATGAAAATTAAGCAAGCATTCAATCCACAAGACAAAGAATTATAGTGGTTCGTCTGTGTGTACACCAACTGTTTTACAACAGCCACACAGAATGCTACTCCACTCCTAATATCCTCACACAGGGATATTAGCGTTCACTATCAAATAGGTTTTCTCGGGTTCACCAAAAACCTTTACAATTGTGTCTTTTTCACTTGGGCTTACACAATTCAAAAACCCCTTTTCTCGAAGTTTTCTGGTTTTCCTCAGACAACCAATACAATGAGATTTTTCTGGCTCAATCTCAAACAAAACCAATACAATGAGATTTTTCTGGCTCAATCTCAAACAAAACCAATACAATGAGATTTTTCTGGCTTAACCTCAAACAAAACCAAAAATAAATGAATTTTACAGAAATGTAAAATACCTGAATTTCTCCTTTAGCAGCCCGGTAGAACCAATTGGAGTAGATGATTGAATGTCAAAGTTCAATTTCCAATACTCACATTCAAGAGGTTCTAAATTCTAATAGATTTTAGATTTAACTTGTTGGGCGTAGCAATATTTGATTTTGATTCCAAGAAGAAGGAATAATATAATTCCTCTTTTCAAATAAGATTGGAATAGAGAAACAAAATCAAATTAAATAAGCTAGCAAAAAGGAATATTAAATAAGCACAATTTAGCTTAAAATAAACACAGACTTATCTCAGAGTGATTACTTGAAAATTCTTGAAATGGAATGGAGTTAGGATATAAAAACTCGAATTTCGTGTTCAATTTATAGAAGAAAAAATCGTTCTACGATTTGGTCTTAGAAACCTAGGACTGGTCGTAGCTCTATGTAATTTTTGAAAAATTGAGCACGATCTTTGAAAAACCGTTCCACGCCCGGTCGTGAGTACCCTACGACCGGTCGTGGGTCACCTACGACTGGTCGTAGATACCTACGACCGGGTCGTAGGACCATGAAATAGGTTCTTTGGATTTTCGGTCGTAGCTCCACGACCGATCGTGGACAGTCGAAGCCAACCTACGACCGGTCGAAGGACTTCAGATCCAGTCGTGGGCGTTCCAAAAAATTCAAAAATCTTCAACAACTTAGACCGATCGTGGAATTTCTTGGACTAGTCGAACCAATGCTAGGATTTGGTCGAACAAGAGCTAGACTGGTCTTGGAATAGACCAAACTTATGTTAAATAAACATTTGATTTATGTATCCAAAATGACCTACTTAAAGGGTCAACCTAAGGTCATTCAAACACGAAACATGTCGTATGGACATTGAACTTCAACCATTCAACGAATGTAGATTGTTTGAACCAATATCGCTTGAAATCTTGAACAATATCAGGCTTGAAGTCTTGAACAATATCAGGCTTGAAGTCTTGAACATCAACATCTTGAGCTTTGACATCTTGAGCTTCATCTTGTAGCTTTTTGAACTTTAACATCTTGTGCTTCAACTTGTAGCATCTTGAAGTATAAAATCATCATACAGCACAAGACACAGATAGATGTTTTGACACATCAAAATTTGACAACCAAAGGAGTATGAGACCATAACCCTTACATGTCTGCCATAAGGTTAGCCCTGTTAGGTTAGTAGGAAACCTCGAACTTGAAGTCCTTCAAGGTCTCCATCCATCGCCGCTGCCTCATATTCAAGTCCTGCTGAGTGAATATATAGAGAAGGCTCTTGTGGTCACAGAAAAGCTCGAACTCCTCCTCGTAGAGTTAATGTCTCCATAGCTTTAATGCAAATATGACCGCTGCCAATTCCAAGTCGTGTGTAGGGTAATTCTCCTCGTGTTTCCTTAACTATCTTGAGGCATATGCGATCACCTTGTCTTTCTGCATAAGGACACATCCCAAACTAATTTGAGACGCGTTAGTGTATATAGTATACCTGACCCCTTGCTCTGGCAATACTAGCAAAAGGATGGATGTCAGTCTGTCCTTCAGCTCTTAGAAAGCTGCTTCCACCTTCTCATTCCAGGTGAACCTCAGATCCTTCCATGTCAACTGAGACAATGGTCTGGCTATCTTCGAGAAGTCCTGAATGAATTGTCGGTAGTAGCCTGCCAGACCAAGAAAACTCCTCACATCAGTAACCGAACCAGGCCACCTCCAATCCTGAACTGCAGCTACCTTAGCAAGGTCCATCGCTATCCCTTCCTTGGACACCACATGTCCCAAGAACTTGACTTCCTCCTGCCAGAAGTCACACTTCTTGTACTGTGCTAACAACTGGTTCTTTTTTAGCATATCCAAGACTGCTTGTAGGTGTTCCTCATGCTCTTCCCTACTCACAGAGTATATCAGGATGTCATCGATAAACACGATGACAAATCGGTACAGAAATGGCCGAAATACCCGCTTCATTAAATCCATGAACACAGTCGGTGCGTTCGTAAGACTGAACGGCATCACGAGGAACTCCTAATGCCCAAAACTGGTCCTGAAGGCCGTCTTCTGCACATCCTCATCCCTGACGCACAACTGATGATACACTGACCGTAGATAAATCTTTGAGAAGTATCGCGCCCCTTTCAACTGATCAAATAGATCGTCTATCCTAGGCAAAGGATACTTGTTCTTTACGGTCAATTGGTTCAATCTGCGGTAATCAATACATAATCGTAGCGATCCATCCTTCTTCTTGACAAACAACACAAGTGCTCCCCAAGGAGATACACTGGGTCGTATGAAGCCCTTCTCTACTAGCTCATCAATCTGTTTCCTCAGTTCCTCCATCTCACATGGAGGCATCCGATACATAGGTAATGAAATGGGGGTCACACCGGGCACAAGATCAATAGTAAAATCAATCTTGCGTCAAGGAAGTAAGTCAGGGATCGTCCTGAGCACATTTGAAAATTCCTGAACTACTGGCATGTTTCCTAACATCGGCCCATCAACATGTTCTAGTAAAGCGGCATAACATCCAACACGACATGGCTAACTAACCTGCACTGGAAAAGTAAAGACCGTGCCGTTAGGTTCGTTGGCTGTCATGACCCGATTATCGCAATCAATCTCTGCCTTTACCTTGGTGAGCCAGTCCATACCGAGGATAATGTCGTAATGTCATAGTGGGGCAACAATGAGGTCAACGAATACTGTCCTGTGACCTAAGTCTACTGAGCAACCCTCACATGTCCGTGTGACATCCGAAAAAGTCTTAGTAGCAGTAGTGAGTCTCACGCCCTTCGTGGGAGTAGTATATAAAGCTAGACGCTTAACTGCCGCACATGAAACGATGGAGGTAGTGGACCCAGTGTCCACCAATAAGAAGACAGGAGTATCTTGAACATGTGCAGTGACCTCGAAGGCCATAGGTGCCAACAATGCTGTCTTTGGCTCTTCTACTGTAAGCACATGAACACGTGCTTGCTAAGGTTGGTTGGGTTGAGGCACCATAGGTCGCTGAGGAGGCCTAAATCGAGGTGCAAGGGATCGAAATGATGGATGTGCAGGGATAGTACGCAGGGGTGGTGCAGAAATGGCCTAAGGGCAAGTACTGTCGATCTTCTGCAGTGGCGAGAATCCACTGTCTCCCATACGTGCGAAACAGCTCTCCACTGGGTGGCCTGGCCTCCCACAGTAGGTATAAGTCACGTCCGGTCGCTGCATCAGAACTGGTGGCACTGAAATCCTGGGAGGAGAGTCTGTGCGAGGCCTCTTGCGAGGAATGGCCTGCTCGGCATATCTGGTCGAGGCCTAGGGACCATAGGCCCATGAGTACGTGCCAACCTATCCCCGTCCCGTTCTACCTGCATAGACATGTGTACTAGCTCAGCATAAGAGGGTATGCTAGCACAGCACATCTTCGAGCGAATGTCAGGGTGCAGGCCCTTAGAAAAGCACCACATCCGCATCTGTGCATCGGCAAGGATCGTAGGAACATATCAGCCCAACTCCGTGAACCGATGCTCATACTCTGTCACTGTCATGCCTCCTTGTTTGAGGTACAAAAACTCATTCTCCTTCTCGTGCTGGTACGTCTAGGGATAGTACTTCTCATGAAAGCGGAACTCAAAATCTTCCTAAGTCCATATATAGCCAACTGCTACTGTCCGCAATACCCTATCTCACCACAGGCTAGCCTCCTTTTCAAACATAAAGGTGGCCAACTTGACCTATTCCTGCTTGGTACAATGTAGCATCCTCAGCATCTTAGAGATGCGGTCAAGCCAATATTCGGCCTCCTCGGGTCTGTGAGAACCCGTAAAGGTAGGAGGCCTCAAGCGCTGGAATCGCTCGAGGAGACCACATGTACCCAGATTCCTCGTAGGGTATGTAGCAGGTGCAAGGGGAGGCCCACCCTCATCCTGATCAGAAGGCCCTACTATCCCAGCAGGACGTACAAATGGTGAAGGTGGAGCAGCACTTTCACCCTGAGCTAGGGCCCCTGCAATAGTAGCCAAAAGCTGCTGGTGCTACTGGTGCATCATCATTATTAACTGCTCCAACCTATCAACAGGTGGGTCAGGCTCAGGCATATGCTATGTCGAAGATGAAGCACGGTTCTACTCATGAACCGGTGGTGTATACGGTGGCTGTCCAACTGTAGGACCAAGAGAAGGCTGGGACTCAGGAATAATCTTACGAACAGGGCCTAATCCGGGGTCCGTATGACCATCCCTCTGGGGAGGTGCCTGATCCATCGTATCAGTAAGTGCGAGGCGTGCCGTGCTCCGCGTGACCTTCCGTGGCATGCCCTATATGACATAGGGTGCAACCCAGGTCAGATTCAGCATACACACAAACTTAACTCACAGCATTCATATACTAAGTAAAGCAACTTCATGCATTTCATTCACCAAAATTTGTCATAATACATGGAATACAGAGTTACATGAATCATGACAGAAGATGCATGTAAGCTAATACAACCAAAGCTTTAAACACTGGAACATTTTACTAACTACTCCATAACTAGGCACATCAATAAGAACACAAACATAACCTAAAGCAGTAACCAAAATAAGCTGCAAGACAATGCCATGGATGACTAGGTATCCGAGTCTGGAGAAGGAGGGGTGCCCTTATCCTGCAGGCAACGTAGGATAGTCTTCAAAGTACGAGTCAGTTTCTTGAACTTGTGTTTCACAAGATCCTGAAGGTCCATAATATCCTGTCATAGGACCGCCTGACCCTATCGTAGGCAGCATGATCCTCTTCAAGTCGAGCTATACGAGCTTCCCTAGTAGCTCGATCAGTGTCTTGCTCCAGTGGCGTAGGAGGGGAGCTCTCCTCCGTATCCTAGGCCTCTTCTTCTTCTTCCTGTTTTTCCTCTATCCCATCACCACTTCTTTCCTCACTCTCCTCATCTTGATCAATACTTTCCTTCCCCCACTATCGGACTCCTCCCTATACTCGTCGAGTCGGGCTTGACGTTGTCGAGGGCCTATCCTCATGTTGTTAAGCGTAGCATCGCTTATGATCCGGATCGGCGCAATATCATCCATGTTAAGTCTATAGCCAACCTCTCGAGCAATCTTACATATCAGACGGCCGAACGGGAGTGAGACATCATTTCTGACAGATCGAGCGGTCCGGATTAATTGGAGTAGGGCAAACATGGGCAGGCACAACTTATCCCCATATCCAATCCTGTACAGGAAGTCCACCATCAGACAAGTGCATTCAGTGCGGTTGTCCCACCGTGGATACACATTGTACGTGAAAATGTAGTGAAGCAAATGAAAATCATCTGTCAATCTCGTCGATGGGAGGTAGTTGCCTCTGGTCCAGGGAACCAGTCGGCCACAAAGGTATCGCGTATGATGGTCTCTTTCTCACACACTCTTGAAATAATCCTCATTAGCATGTACTTCACCACGTGGAATTCTCATCACTCGGGACACTACATCCACGTTGACTGTGTAATCCCGCCTTGCGAGGAAAACAGTAAACTGTAGAGGTTCTAGCGATGGGTCTCAGATATGATCGTAGAAAGCATGAACCGTATCCTCACATGTGTGAGACTTAGCTTCGAACATGGGACCCCACTCAACGTCCACCAAGCAGTCCACAATAGGGTGTAGCCCAAACAACCACTCATCTATGTGAGCTTCAACTACAACCCTGCGGTCACGAAACTGACTGTATTCAAAGCCTATCGGTAGCGTTGTCTCTATTGGGATTTGGGGATCGAGGTCCCGCTTCGACCTGTGCTCACGGGCGGTGCTTGTGCTGGCTTCGGCGTTCGCCCTCCTCCTTGGACAGCTTAGGCGACTAGGCCCTGCTTCCTCCATGGCACCCTTTCTCTTTCCCATGAGGGAAAGAATGGTGGAAATGGAGAATAGGGAAGTTACCAGCTCAAACAACGTTATGGGAAAGGAAGATGGGGAAATAGGAAGAATGTTTGGGTTTCCATGAATTTGAGACACCAAACGGGATTTGAGTGCTCAAATAAATGAGAAAGGAGGAGCGCAATAGATGTGGAGGGAGTTTTCAATAAGTGATGAAGGTGGTGCATGAAAATGGAAGAAAAAGTGAGTGGAGGGGCGATTTGAGTGAGAAAATTAGAACCTGTAGAAGGGAAGAAGGCTTGGAGGGATAGAAAATGGAAGAGGGGGTAAAAGGGAAAGAAATAGGGGTCCCCACGAGATTTCATGGGCCCCACACTTGTCTAGGGGTTGGCCCGACGGCGGCCCGCGTCGGCCCGACAGGCCCTGACAGACCTGACCGTGGTGCACCGTGGTCCTGTGGACTGACCGCGGTGTCGCCGGGGTAGGGCAGTGTCCACCCCCCCACCCCCCAGGGTGCCAATTAGGCCCTGGGTCCACAGTGGGTCCCCCCGAATTGCACTGCTTGGCCCCTGACTCCGTTTCGAGTAGTTTCAGGCCCCAACTCTTGCATCTTTGCATTTTTTGAGTCATTTGAGATTGGAATGGGTCGATTCTTCGTCTAATCCCGTCGACTGATGGTCTAGAAGTGATTTGGGATCATTTCACGCGATCTCTGAGGCCTATGGGTCTAATTTATATCGTCTGTTTTGGTAAATTTTGTCGTTTGGCAAAATGGGAAATCCCAAGTCTGTCTTTACATTTTCCCGCACCCTCCTACGTTGAATCTGTGTCAGCGTATGTCGTATGACCATAACCCAGGTCCAGTTTAATCCAATTTATGCTTTGATACCAACTTGTAACGCCTAGAAAATTGGGGGTCGAGTAGCAACTCAACTCCCGAGTTACAAAACATCACTTATGCAACATATATGCTTATGATTCAATGTTGTCTGTGTTAGTGCATTAATCATGAGTGGGATTATACCAAAACAGTAATTCATACTCCAGATCAGGTTGTAAAATGCAAACGAAAGACTGAAAGATATAAATAAACGTATACAAGTCAAAAGATCACGATCGATCTCCAGAGTATGAATATAACACTGAGTCACTATGTACATGAATATATATATATATATATATATATAATATTACAAAAGTCAAAAGTCTCAAAAATGGTTTAACTATAATAAAACCCTGTAGCCCCGTCAATCCGGATAGCCTAAGCGAAGCCATCGGAGAACTGCATGTAAGAGTACTCGTCTTGATCATCGTAGTAATCAGGCTCTGCCTCAGGAGTCATGCCATCATCTGAAATCAACACAGAGTCTGGTTGGTGTTTAAAACACCGTCTCATAACGTGGGAGTGAGTGATCAACTCAGTGGAATAATAGAGCAAATGTTAGCATGTTATCAATTCAATCAAGCAGTAATGATAAAGCAGTAAATCACATATTCCTAAGTACTCTTGTTAATGCAAGAATGGTATAAATGTATGATGCATGCCCTCGCCTACGCTCCCTTAGCGACTTCATCTCACGTTCGCGCATGACAACACTGCCTCAGTGCTTGACCTGCTACGCCTGAACGCACGCGTAATGCAGTGCATGTATATAATTACCAAGTTCTTATTAGTCCTTTTCATACAGCAGGATTGGGAAACTAAGGTACCTCCCTTATTTCACTTCCCAAACAACTATCGATTCTAGGGTCGTCAGTCCTAGTAAATCTCATACGATGTTGCGGTTCTAGGTCACCGCAAAGGGCTCGTCACCAAATCAGTGCAGGCCTAGTTTATACTCTAGATGCTACGGAAGGTTGTCGCCTCCACGTAGGCTCAGAGTATGCTCGAGGTCACTACAAAGGGCATGTCTAGGGCTGTCAAGGCTGTTGCACGGAATCGTTACACCACTCCCCCATCACCCATTACGGCTTTGTCATCAAAACTAAGGTATCTCCCTTATTTCGTCACGTACACGAGTTAAATCTTTATAACTGATTAGGGTTAGATTTCCTACCTGAAAATGGAATCAGAATCGCCAAAAAAGTGATACGGTAGTGATGGATAGGTACGTAGAATAGCAGGATAGAGTAACAGGAATCTCCTCCCACTACTCACACACTCTCTCTCTTTACTCTCTTCTCTCTCTTAGGGTTTTCTCAAATTCGTATGGAGTGAATGAGAGAGGGTTTAAGGTCCTTATATAGGTCTAAAATTGGTGGAAATGGCCCCAAGGCCAAGGTATACTTGGGTTATAACCAAAGTCAGCCTATTTCGGCTCAACGGAGCATTTTCAGAGTCCCCCCCCTTGAGCCAAAGGTTGGACTTAAGCTCATAGACTATGGATCTAGGTCAAGTTAAATTTTCGTTCTAGTCAGGTTTCCAGATCACACGTGACAGACCAGTTTCAGTTCAACGGTCACCGAAAGTCGATCAGGCTTATAAGTACACGGACATGTGTATAAAATTTTACCTGATCCGAGGGTGTATTTGGGTCAGATTCCGACGGTCTGATTTCTTATATCAGGCCCGCAAGCGACGGGTCTCAGATTAAATTAGATTTAGTTTCTAAAGAAATCCATGTTTTCTCACACACTTCACTACGGGCTCAAGCGAATAGCCCCGGGACACAATTTGGATTTGATTTCTAAGATGGTTGTCAAGCCCAGTAAGGCGGTCCTAAACTCTTAATCTCGTGGTCATCGGACTTTCGACGTGCGGTCCAGATCCGATACGGAATTTTAATGTGCTCCCAAGAGCAACTGGGTAATGAGATTGATCATAGATTTCAGGGTAACCTAGGGTCAATGATTCTACAAGTTTTAGGTCTTACAGATCGTATTTAAAGTGCTTCAAGCAGATTTCACAGCTAATCTAAATTAGCACTTAGTTAACTTTGTCTAATTCTTAAAGGAATTGATCCTGAGTGATTTCTGCTTGAGGTGGTACTCGGGTCTTTGTACAGAATTTTCTGAGACATTACACAATCTCAAGGGATGATGATGATAATGTTGTGGTCATGATGAGACTAGTCACTTGTGGATTTCTGATGTAGCAAGATCCGAGATTTTGGCAGGCCACAGAGCATATGTGCGACAATGTGTCTAGAGGGCGGATGTGATAATGCTTATACAAAGAGGTAAGAAAAATGGACTAGATCGATAGGAATTTCTGATGTGATAGGATTCGATGTATGAAAAGTCACAGAGCATACGTTCACTAGAGATCTAGAGAAGCAAGGGTGTTGAGAAGGGAGTAGATGTCATGATGAATGCTTATAGGATGATGGATATTTGGCTTGATTCTTGAGTAGGCTAAAACATAAATTGAACCATGATCAAACTGGACTAAGTTAGACGGGCTAGAGAGGTTGGATTGAAGGCTAGGGGGTGGCTGAAAAAATCTATACTTTGAGTGGCCCGGGAGCTCCTTCCCTTTCCCTCACTCTCTTCCTCACTCACTCTCCTTCCCACTTTTCTTCCTCTCTCCTCTTTTTCTCTTGGTTGTGGTTGTTGGAAATGAGAAGAGGAGAGGGCTATTTATAACCCTCCCTAATGGTAAAATGGTAATTTTGGGGCTCAGGAGGGGTGAAAGCTGATGTGGCAAGTAGTGGTTAGTGGAGAGGAGAGAGACGCCACGTGGCGTGCTCCCATTGGCTCATAGGGCTAGTAAAACTGTAAATAGTGAATATGGGATGGGTAAATCTAAAGAAAAGTTGACTTTTGGATGTTGGGACAGCTGTCCACATGTACGAGCGTGTGTCAATGGTCAGTGTGTACCGCGGCGGTAGTCGAGACTACCGCCCGGAACTGGTTTAATTTGGTTTCGCATGTGTGAGTTTCATGCCAGTGGTCTTCATTTTAGGTTTCTGGGATTCAAAGTGGCATATTTAGGCATAAATAGGGGGTTCTAGCCAGGGTATAGGGTATAGGAGAGGCTGTGTGTATACTGGACAGCTTGGATTGCGGTGTCGGGTTACAAGTTGGGAGTTTGGGGACTTGGGACCAGGGTTTTAAGTTTTAAGCTAGGGTTAGGGGCTGATTTAGGACATGATCATGGTTCCCAGATTGTCTTAGGCTTTTCAAGATGCTAGCCTGGGTGGGGTGTCTACAGATGCCCCTCTTTGGTCAAGGTCGGAAGCAACCAAAGGCCAAAGTAAATGGACACCCCACCCTTCTGGTAGGAAAAGAATAGTGATTCAAATCTGTTGTCTGCCATTATATCATTATCAGTTGACTATCTAGAAAAAGATGACTTGCACATATCACAAGGGTTGAGGAAAATGTTGAGATTGTCCCCTGCGCATTTGTTGCAGCTTTATGGGTCACCAATCACAACCCTTTCATGTCAAATTGTTGATAGAATCAGAGAGTAAGTCTGAAAAGTAAGGACCTCTGCGCATTTGTCGCGACTTTATGAGGATTCTCATACTGTTTGGTCTGTCGTTTCCTTTGCTACGTAATTACCCAAGGAGTATTCGTTTTATTTGATCATCAAAGTGGTTAGCTGCCCTGCACGCTGGTGCGGCCTTACGGGGAACTCACTAAGCCAACTTGGACTCGATCAAATTTTCCAAACGTCCCGGACTAGGTATGTGCAGGTAATCTTTTGTTATGCAGTCTGCTGATTTTGATACTTTGGTTAAAATGGATTGTTGTCACTTTAAGTTTGATTATTCTTTCCAGAGGTAGATCCAATCATTTTACTAGCATCCGTACGATTGACCAGATATAGAGATCGAGCCAATCGTACATGTATTATGTACGGATTTGATCATCCTTCGGGGAAACCGGAAGAGAATGAATCTTATTTAACTATTTACACTAGTCGCAATTGGAGAATATGGGAGATTCCTCAGTGTACTGCGTGCTGCGTACATTTTTAAAAACTTTCGAAAGCTATTCCCCTTGGGGCTAGACCCTTTAGGGATATTATTTGAAAATATTTTTTGAATTTTTTGAAAAATATCCGTTCCATCTCGCGGGTGGGCGTCGTCGTTTAGTTTCTATTCACATAAGTTAAGTAAACAGTCGTGTTACCTCCACTGATGAGTTGGTGGGGCTAATGGTTTGAAATATTTTTAGATTTTTGAAATATTCGTCTGACCTCGTGGGAGGGCATTGTCGTTTATTTTTTAATTTACAGCAAAGTTAGGTGGCCTCCACTACTGAATTAATGGGGCTAATAGTTTGGAAAAGACAAACCTTTTTGGGGCCATACTCATGGGGATTTATTTTGTATTATTATGACAATTTTTGGTATCTTCTCCCCTTCTTTTTTTTTTTAAATTTATTTTCAAATTTTTGAAATTTTTTGGATTTTTTTTTTTGAATTTTTGAAAGTTTAGGGGCTGTTTTGGCAACCTTTGAAAATTTGGGGACTGTTTTGGCAACTTTTTGAAAACTTAGGACTATTTTGGTAACTTTTGGAAAATTGGAGACTATTTTAAAAATCTTTTGTAAACTTGAGGCTATTTTGCAAATTCTTTTGGGTATTGTCCAATGGTCCCTATGGATAAACTGGTCATTCATAACAACTGGGGGTGCCCACCTGCCCAAGTGCTTTTGGTTGGGAAGGCGGTCGGACCGGCCATGGAGAGGCATCGGACTACTACCGCGGTCTGTCGTTTGGACCGTTGGTCCGTTCAGTGCATTGGTCCGCCCAGTGTGGCTTTCCCCCTCTATTTGAGTCTTGTATTTGGGACGTCCAGGGTCTTATTGTGGTCCCTGGAGCTATTTTGGAGGGATTTTCTTCATCCATTTTCCACTTATTTTCCTTTCTTCTTCCATTTCAGGTAATCTTGGCCATCGTGTGCCTGCTGGATCTTATTGAGTCGTTCATTTTTGGAGCATTTGATGGGTTGGATCTTCTCTTAGGCTTTGGAGAAGGCCATGATCAAGACCATTGGATCGTGTTGTTTTGGGCCAACTTATTGGCTATTTATTTTTTAATTTTCATCCTTTTTTTTATTTGAAGGAGTGGGGTGTGATAAGAAAGGGGGCCCCACCCTTTTGAATATTGATAGATTTTTTTTTTTTTGAAATTTTTTTAATGATCTAGACCGTTGAATGGATGATCTGGGGCCTTCTTGAGTTGGTGGATGATGTAGACTTAGTTATTTGGTCATCTTATAAACAATGGACGAATGAGTTTTCCCCACGTGGGCCCCGCATGATGATCTAGTCATGTCCAGATGCTTATTGGGAATAAGATTTTTGAATGTTCTGAACCGTTAGACGGGTTGTGGGCCCATATGAGCGTATGGACATCATGGATTTTGACGGTGGGCCATCTTGTGGATAATGGGTGGATGGGATTCTTAAAGTGGGTCCCGCATCACGATCTAATCATGTCCAGATGCTTGTTGTGAATATGAATGATAACTTTGAAAGAGAGGTCCTTGGATATGGATTTTGGAAATGGCCCTTGGGATGGGCTCTTCTGAAATGGGATTGGAGCAATGGGCTTTTGGATTTGGGCTTGAGATGGGCCTGAGAAATGGGCTCTTTAGAATGGGCTTGGGAAATGGGCTTTGGGACTTAGGCCTGAGAAATGGGCCTCCTGTAATGGGCTTTTTAGATTTGGACTCGAGCTTTTGGAATGGGTCTCTTTGGAAATGGGCCTTGAAAGTGGTCTTTCGAACTTGGGCCTTACAATGGGCCTGGGACATGGGCTTTTTGAAGCATGGGCCCCAACATGGGCTTTTGAAAACATGGGCCTTTTGAAGCATGGGCCTTGAAAGTGGGCTTTTAGACTTGGGCCTTGTAATGGGCCTTTTGAAATAGGCCTGGGCTAAAGGAGACTTACTTGTATGCCTTTCTTGTGCAATATGCCCCGTCGTGGTAAAAACGAGGCTAGCTCATCTCGTCAGTCGACAGATCCTTACCATGTGCCTCGAGAAGGACGGCACCTGTCTGATTTAGCTCAAGAAGGTGGCGCTCCTGCAGTTCTGAGAGGGCGAGGGGTTAGGATCCATTGGCCTGACTGGTTCCATGATCCTCAACCCCTATTCTTTGAGGTTCTGGAGCGTACTCCCTTCGTTTATCTGTTCTGAGTTCATCTGAGTAAGATGAACATGTCTCTCTTATCTGCTCTGACGGAGTGGTGGCAACTCAAGACCCACACCTTTCAGCTGCCTTTTGGGGAGTGGGGGATTACTCCCTATGATGTGTACATGTAGTTGGGTCTCCGGTATGATGGAGGATCCATCCCTTTTGAGGATGACCTTCTAGTGCCCACTGAGGATGACTGGATGTAGATGTTGGGAATGATGCCAGATGCGACTGAGTTTACCGCTCCTTGGTTCAAACTCCTCTGGCTATCATCAAACTTTGCCAGACGCATCCCTGAGACCGAGGCCACGGCCGTGGTGAAAGCTCGGGCCTTGATCCTGTACACGATGGGTGCGATGATTTTCTGCCACGGGAATGAGCTCGTGAGTTCCCGTCTGTTGTCGCTCATGACAAACATAACTTTTCCCACCCCATACAACTAGAATGCGGCCCTCCTGGCCCATTTGTATGAAGGGTTGGACAAGGTCAGCCGCTGCATCAGTCGATCCTTAACTGGCTTTTACCCAGTCATCGAGGTAACTTCTTGTCATCCTTTTTGCTCTGCTTTCTCTGGGGACAATTTGGTGTGCCTTGTCTGATGGTGGTTTTATACAGGTCTACTTTTTTGACCATTTTCCTCACCTAGTGCCCACCTTGATTGACCATTCGCCTCCATTCTCCCGCATGATGTTGTGGTATAAAGATAACCATAGCCGTACACGTATGTTTTCAGATCTTGCCTGAGGTCGAATATTGATGTCCTTGTTCCCGATGATGTGAGTGACATGCCCGCTCTTGTGTTAGCCATGTGTTGCTTTCTGCTTGCTTCTCGGCCTTTGATTTGTTTCCTTTTTGTAGTTCTGTACCAGGCCGTATCTTCGATCGAACGCAACGCTTACCCCTGGAGCTCAGGAGGATTTTCAAGCCTCACGAAGACGCTGCATTCTTGAAGACCCACATGTGACAAAGTGGTATCTGGGAGAGAGACTCTTTTGGCAGTTGACTGGCAGCCCTATGGTACCACTTAGCCCGCCATCTAGGCCTTCGGACTGGAGGTTAGTGCCTGAGAGAGAGTTGGCTGCTGCATTAGAGGGATATGATGCTAGTGCTTTCATCGATCCTGATATAGAGTACAGCTCCTGGTGCGAGTAGCATGGCTTTAGTCCAATTTTATAGCATGGCTATGCTCCAAGTGGTGGTGCACGCTTTGTTGGAGGAGGATCTTGGGGCCACACTTTCGTCGCAAGGATACTGACACTTACCTTCCTGATGATGATTAATTCATTGTACCATGTAATCATGTATCCTTGCCTGTATATCCAATTATTTATATGAAATTCAACTTACTCAATGATGCCTTCTCGCACTGTCTTTTGGTCAATTTTTTGCAATCCCGATTGGATACATAGAAATTTGTTTTCGGGTCCTGACCCTTCAAAGTGGGTCCCGCCTGACTTACGCCCGAAACTGGGTCCAGGCAGTAATCTGACTGCCGTGGGCGGTAGTTGGAGTACCGCCCGAAGACTTTTTTCCTCCCAGGCTATCCTGTCAGTGCGGCAGCGATGTGAAGTGTCAATTCTAAGAGCAGGAATTGGAGTACCGCAGGCGGTAGTCGGATCGCTGCCTCCATTCATCTTTTCTTCCAACGACTGCTCCACCTTTCTGTTCATTCTCTGTCTTCTTTCTGTCTTCCTTCGCCCAATCTGATCGTCCGAACCATTCCTTTTGTCCTATCTTCTTTCTTTCTCTTTGTCCTTTTCCCTTTTTTTTGTCCCTTTCCTTCCCAATCATTATGACCAGCAATAATGTGGGTTTTGATGGGTCCTTAAATGGTGGAGAAGTTGGTGGTCCCATAAATGATGGAGGGGATTTATTTATGGATGGATTGATGGAGATTGGTGGAGTAATGGCCCCCTTTGGAGAGGTGAATGTTATTTATGGCTTAGATCTTCCTTCTACCCATGGTAATTATGGGGGTGGGCTGATGAGGTTGGATACCTTTGATGGGTTTGCTCCAGGTGGGCCACCGAATTTTGTGGATGCTAATATGGTGATGGATGGCGAGTATGGTATGATGATGGTGGCTAATAGTTTGATTGATGGAGGGAGAGTTATGGATGGTGTGGATGGGAATATGGTGTTGATGGATGGTTTGGATGGCGAGGATGGTGTGATGATGGTGAGGGATGGCTTGATTGATGGGATGATGGTTATGGATGGCATAAATGATGGCATTGCTGTAGTGGATGGCATGGATGGGATGGATCAAACCTAGATGGGTGGTAGTCCCCACTTGGATGGTTTGGACAGATTGGATCTGACTCAAGATGGACTCCCTATGGATGGATTGGGTCAGATTTTTGGCACAGATTTTGAGGTGGTGATGGGACAGGCTACTGTTATCGGTGATTAGGGTGCAGGTTTTGTCGGCCTTGCGGGTGTTACAGCTCCCGGGGCATGTGTATTCCAGTCAGCTCCTGAGGTGATAGTTATTGGCGACTCAAGCCCGCCTGTTGCAGCTTTTTAGGCCACCTTGTGTGGTGCGATGGCCAATGTTGGCTTCTTTCATCACCATGAGATAGATTTGCTGGATGAGGGGATGCCCATTTTTTATGATTCTCCTACTAACCCAGGGATCCAGATTGTTGACGGTGTGCTTGTTCAGACTTGTCGATTGTAGCTGCGGGGTACCTGTTTTGAGCGACTACATATCTGGATTGAGAGCTTGACCGAGTCTGAGATATTCAAGTTGAGTTCCTTGGGCTTTTGGGAGGTTCTACACTTCCATCGGGTCCGTTTGGATTGGCGACTGTTGAGCGCAACACTATATGGTTGGGTACCGTCTTTGAACCTTTTCTCCTTCAATGATCTGGAGTTGGGCCCTTCATTGGAGGAGTTCTCCCATTTATCTGGTCTACCTCTTACTCGGGAGTCCTATATTCCTTCATCTGAGCCAGTTCGTTCTTCTGATCTGATTGCCTGGTTTAGATTTCTTACGGCTCTTCCCACTACAGAGGGTAAGGCTAGTGAGTTGTTACTTGAGATATTGTATGATCGTTGCTTTACTTCTCAAGGTGCCCCTGGATTTGATTGCCAACTTCAGTGCCTGAATGCTTTGATATTCTATGTTCTTACTGAGCTACTTTTCTCCGAATGGCGAAAGTCTTCGCTAGCGGTTCTGCTAGAGGTGTTCCACCGTGTTCTGCATCACAGGAGCATTGTTTCTGTAGTGTTGGCGGAGCTCTTTTGGGGCTAGCCGAGTGCTCCCTTGGACGTACTCGCATCCTCCGGGGTTGCTGCTCATTCCTACAGGTATTCTTTATTCTGCCTCCTTCTTTTGCTTTTACTTTTTGTCTGCAATTTGAGCTACATTTTCTCCTTTCCCAGTTATGGTTATGGGAGCACTTGTATATAACCCCTATGCTTATATGGCCTGATTCCCGCCGCAACAATGTGCTATCTTTGTTGCTTGATGGTCTTCCCCTTGGTGCTGAGGCCACCGAGTCGTTGTATCACTGTATGCTCTCTCAGCTACGAGGGTGGGAGGTTAGCTGGGAGTCTACCTGGCTCTATCGATCACCATTGATTTGTAGTACAACTCGTACTCCTTTGCTATTGTTAGGTCTTCGGGGGTATTGCTCTTACCATCCCATGCAATTCCTCCGACAGTTTGGTTTCTGGCAGGATATTCTAGAGTTTGCCTTCTCTGGATTTGGGCATGCCCCTTTTCCCTCTGACTTGATGGCTTTATATAGGCGTGTCTGGGTTTCTTAGCAGGGTTCCCTGGATGCGGTAGTGTTGGATCTTGGGTCCTGGGCTCCTCCCATGGCAACAGTACCATATCAGCGGTGGGTAGCAGAGCAGTCACTGTATCACAAGATTCCTGGTTGGCATTTGGAGGACGAAGCTGCTGATCAGGACATGGTGGGCGATACTGCTTCATCCTCTTCATGTGTTGTTGATTCGTTTGAGGCTTTTGAGGAGTGACCCTTCATTGATCCTTCCTTCTTGTTGGCCACACATGGTTACTTGATCAGCGAGATTGTTGTCCTTCATCACACATATGAGGACATGGGCCGTCGGCTGGCAGTGGAGCGACGATATGATGAGAGCATGCTTGCGGCACATCGCCTAGACAGAGATGAGGCTTTCTACCTGCATATGGAGACAGAGAGGCTTAGACAGAGACTATCTATATATGAGTGATAGGGGATCACCTGTGATCCTTGGTTGCGATCAACTATTTATTTTGTATGCATGCATGGTTTTGTTTTTAAAATCAAGAGGAAAGAAAAGCAGTGTACTTAAAAACGTTTTTAAAGGAATGAAAGATTTTGTTTTGTGCCAATTTTTCCAATATTTGCTTGTGTTTGGATTTATGCTTTAGATGATTGGGATCAGGATCTTGGGCTCAGCCCACGTTGCATGCAGTATCCTAGATTGTGTTCAGAGGGTCTTGGTTCCCTGAGAGGGTGTCTGGGATCACATCCCCGTATTCAAGTAGAGTTTGATAGAGAACTGATCCGCTGTTGATCTTCCCTTTGTATCTCATTGTGATGCTCGTTGTCTTGGCCTCTTCTGTACCTGCACTTTTATTATTATTTTTATTATTTTATTTCTTGCCATTTTTGCTCGTAGCCCTTTTAGGTTTTCATTATGTCCAGCTCTTCTCGTCATTTTTGCCCATAGTGTCCTTTCGGATTTTCACTATGTCCCGGGTTTTTTATCTTGTCTGCCCCTTGGTAGCTGTGCTGTTTTTAATCCTGGCGCCCTTTCAGGTTTTCACCAAGTCCGCTACATGTCCACTGTTTTTACTCAAGCCGCCCTTTCGGGTTTTCAACTCGCCCCTTTTTGCTTTAGACATGTCTTTTCTCTCTTTTTTTTTTTGAAATGCCGGGAGTGATGGAGAGACTTCCTTCATAGCCGGCCGACTGGTTACATTCCTGTCCTTGTCTTTGATTACAATTATAAGCTGTTTTTTGGGTGGATTGTTTGGGGAGGCAGGATGGACTTGTTTTCTTCCCCCTCTTTTTTTGGGTCTTTCTTTTCTCTCTTTTCCTCTTTTTCTTTTTTACTTCCCCCCTTTTTTGTTTTCTTTCTTCTTCTTTTTTTATGCTTTTATTTTCTCTTCTCTTTTTTTATGGGAGAAATAACAGGTCTTTCTGATGGGAGAGATGGCAGATATTTTTATTTTTGATGGGCAAAGCTTTGCGATTGTAATTATTGACAAGGTTAGGTGTGGTTATCCATGATAAATTTTCACATTATCAGCGTTGATGGGCTCGGGAAGATCCTCTCCTCTCAGATTGGTGAGCCGAAGAGCGCCTCCTGGAAGTACTTCTCGAATGATCAGTGGTCCATCCCATGAAGGTTTGAATTTTCCTCTAGGATCTGACAAGTGTGGTGGTAGGATGCGTTTCATGACCATGTCACCGATTTTGAAGCTCCTTTTTCGGACCCTCTTGTTGTAAGCCCGGGCGATCCTTCTTTGATAACATTGGGAGTGGCTCAGTGCCCAGATACGCTTTTCGTCTGCCAGATGCAGTTATTCGTATCTTGCTTGTTGCCACTCGCCTTCCTCGACTTCGCTTTCCAGCAATATCCGCAGTGATGGATTTCGATTTCGACTAGTAGCACTGCTTCCATTCCATATACTAGTTCATATGGAGTTGCGCCTGTAGCAGACCGTACAGATGTTTGATAGGCCCAAAGTGCATAAGGAAGCAGTTCTGACCAATCACGATATATCTTCACCATCTTTTCCAGTATGTGAATGATGGTCTTGTTTGCAGCTTCAACCCCACCATTCATTTGGGGACGGTAAGGGCTTGACCGATGACGTTAAATTTGAAATTTGTCGAGGAATTCGCCCATCCTTTTATTGACGAACGGGGTTCCGTTGTCAGTGATGATGGCCTGAGAGACCCCATATCGGCTGATGATGTTGTTCTTCATAAACTTGACCACATGGGATGTTTTGATGGTAGTGTAGGATGTTGCCTCTATCCATTTGGTGTAGTCTACCGCCACCAGGATGTACTCATGCCCGTTTGATGCTTTGGGGCTAATCTTGCCGATGATATCCAATCCCCATACAGGGAAGGGCCATGGTGATGTCAAGCTATAGAGTTCGGAAGCGAGCGCATGAATCTGGTTTGCATGTTTCTAACACTTGAAGCATTTCCTGACGTGTTTGCAGCAATCTGTCTCCATTATGAGCCAATAGTAGTCGAGTCGTAAGATCTTCTTCGCCATCATGTGTCCATTCATGTGTGGACCGCATAGTCCTTTGTGGATTTCGGACATGATTTGTACCGCTTCTGCTTCATCCACACAGCGGAGAAGGACTTGGTTGAAGGATCGCTTATAGAGAATGCCCCCAGTGATCACGAACTGTGCCGCTAGTCGTTGGATGGTGCGTCGATCAGCTAGTGTTGCTCCTTTCGGGTACTTCTGATGCTCAAGGTATTTCTTGATGTCTGTGTACCATGGCTGATCATTTGAGGGTGGCTCAACTTCATTGATTTGTAGGCAGAACGCGGGCTCTTCCTGGAGCTCAACAGTGAGTTCCCATTCAGCAACTCCTTTTGGGATCTCCAACATTGAGGCGAGGGTAGCCAGAGCATCTGTGAATTGATTTTTGAGTCAGGGCATGTAAGAGAAAGTGATTTCTTCAAACTCTTCAATTAAGTTTCCAGATAGACATGATACGGGATCAGCTTTTCATCCTTGGTCTTCCAGTCGCCATTTATCTGATTGATGATCAGTTGTGAGTCTCCGAAGACTCGTAACCTCTTTACGTTAAGGATGATGGCTTCTCTTAGACTGGCGATGCATGCTTCATATTCAGCTACGTTGTTGGTGCATTGGAATGCTAGCCTTCTGGATGTGGGAATTGGGACGTCATCAGGAGAGTAGAGTATGGCGCCTACTCCACTTCCTTTTGAGTTTGCAGCTCCGTCGAAGAAGAGCGTCCACTCTCCTTCCTTCCTTTCTTCTTCTTTCTCAATTTGAAGAATATCTTCGTCAGGGAAGGTCTTCAATGGTTGATAGTCGGGTAGAGAGTGGGCTACTAAGTGGTCGGTCAATGCTTGCCCCTTGATTACTTTCTAAGTGACATAGGTGATGTCAAATTCTGAAAGCAGTAATTACCATTTTGCAATTCTTCCTATTAGTGTTGTTTTTTCAAACAAGTACTTCAACGGGTCCATGCGAGCGAGCAGAAGTATCGGGTGAGCGATCATGTATTGTCGTAACCATTGTGTTGTCCAGACTAAGGCGATGCATGTCTTATCTAGGCTGGAGTATTTGGCTTCATAGCTCGTAAATCACCTGCTTAGATAGTAGATCGCTTGCTCCTTTCTTCTGGTATTGTCGTGTTGGCCCAGAACACATCCGATTGCTTCTGCCTCAATGAAGATATATAGCAGTAATGGCCTACCTAGAGTAGGTGGCATGAGCGCTGGGGGATTTAGCAGGTACTTCTTGATTTTGTCGAAGGCCGCCTGACAGTCGTCATTCCATTCTTTGGGTGAGTTATTCCGTAGTAGCTTGAATATGGGCTCACAGATGGGTGTGAGTTATGTGATAAATCGGCTGATATACTGGATCCGCCCGAGAAAGCCCCGAATTTCTTTTTTAGTCTTGGGTGGGGTCATTTCGAGGATTGCCTTAGTTTTGGTGTAATCCATCCAAATATCATCTTTGCTGACGATGAAACCTAGTAGCTTTCCTCGGTTGCACCGAAGGCACATTTTTGCGGGTTGAGGCGGAGCTTGAACTTTTCTAGCCTATCAAAGGCTTTTTGAGGATATCGAAATGCCCTTCAATTATGCAAGATTTGATGATCATGTCGTCCACGTAGACTTCTATCTCCTTATTTATCATATCATGGAACAAGGCAGTCATGGCTCGCTGATATGTAGCTCCCGCATTCTTCAGCCCGAAAGGCATAAATCGATAGCAAAAAGTCCCCCATGGTGTGATGAAGGAAGTCTTTTCTCGATCTTCGATGGCCATTTTGATCTGGTTATAACCGGAGAAGCCGTCCATGAAAGAGAAGATCTTGTGTCTAGCGGTATTATCTACCAGTGTGTCGATGTGAGGCAGAGGGAAGTCGTCTTTAGGGCTTGCTTTGTTGAGGTCCCTGAAGTCGATGCACATTCTGACTTTCCCATCTTTCTTTGGAACTGGTACGATATTTGCGAGCCATTCCAAGTAGTTGGAGACTACCAGGAACCTCGCGTGTATTGCTTGATGACCTCATCATGGATTTTCAAGGCTCATTCTGGCTTCATTCTTCGCAACTTTTGTTTGATAGGCTTCATATCTGGCTTTTTTGGTAGGTGGTGCACCACCAAGTCCTCGTCGAGCCCCGACATGTCCTTATAAGAAAAACCAAAGTTAGAAAACCTCGACTTCAGAAACTCCATCATTCTCTGCTTGTATTCTGGGGATAGCGATCTTCCGATGCGCACCTCTCTGAGGGATTCCGCTGTCCCTAAGTTCATAATTTTGAAATCATCTGCCACAACATTGGCCTTTGTTTCAAATTTTTCGAGCGAATCCTCAAATTCGAGAGTGGTATCATCATTTCCCACATTCGGGGCTTCATCTAAACCCATGAGTTCGAAGTCTAACTCTATATCGAAATCATACGGGTCGACTTCAAATCTTGTGTTGCATGTGAAGTGTTTAGCACAGTGACTTTGAAAGTTTTTCTATTGTTTTTGTATTTTGAAAATTTTTTGATGTTTTGTGATTTTGAGGAATATCTGATTTTTTTTTATGCTTTTGAGAATATGCGATGTTTTTATATTTCGAAAATTTTCTGATTTTTTTGTGTCGCCAGAGTATCCCGAACAGGTTGGTGTTGCGAACCATGATTGTTCTTGTCCTAGTTCGGGGTACCAACTACTATTTATATTGGCATTTTTTTAGGCTGGCATTGAATGGCTCGCCAGCTAATTCGATTGTTAGGGGGGACAACTATCCATGGTGGTTCTTTCCCCCATCCGACCCCATTGTTTTGCTATATCTGCTCTTGTGGGTTGTCTGTCCTGATGACCATGATGTCTGCTGGGCTGGGCTCAGAGTCAGAGTCTGACTCGATCTCTTCGCCTAGGAGTTGGAGCTCTTCTAGCTCCTCAGGTTCTTCTCGTGGTGGGATCTCCACGTCCGTCCAGTCAAGGGTAGGCCACTTTCCCTTGTCGATCTAGTGAATGGGCTGCTTCTCCCCCTTATATTGTTGAGCTGATGGTGGGGATGTGTTCCCTTGACTGTGGATGGGAATGGGTGTCTCCCGTTCTTGCCTGTATCCTTTATAAGGGGCATCTCTGGTTTCGGGTCCTCCATGGGTGGACCTGTTTCCATGCCCCTAGCTCCATGTGATGGGTCCGGGGGTTTTGCCCCTAGCTTTAGATGTGTTTTTTATGCCCAGAGGATCCTATCCCACCTTATCGGTGGCCAGACGGATTCTTGGTTAGAATGTTCTGAGAGTTTGAGTCATTGGAGATGGTCCTCAAGGGAAATCATCGCATCTTCACAAATTGTTCCAACCTTGATGAACTTGATGGGTGTGTATTTGAACGGTTGGCCCTTCTTTGGCCTTTCAGCCTGATCTTCTGGTGTCAGCTGATATCCTAATCCCTGTCTCTGCACGTTGGCATGTACTGGTTCTACTACCATACCCTTTTCATGGAACTCGGTGCGGTAGTTCAGGATCAATCGTTCAGCAGGTGGAATGAGATATTCGGTAACAAGAGGACGTGGATTGGTGATTACATTTATATTTTCAAACTCAAAGCTGTGGTATGATATGTCACCTTCCGTATGTTGAACGTCAATCACTGGGATGTCAGTTTCTAAGATATTAACCGTCACCGAGAGGATGGTTTCTGGCTCAGCCAGCACTGAAATGATTCGGTTTCCCGAAGGGAATTTAACCCTTTGGTGGAGGATCGAAGGGATGGCTCCAACTGCGTGGAGCCATGGCCATCCCAACAAAAGGTTAAATGAGGCATGGATGTCAATGATCTGAAATGTAACAAGAGTCATGTCTGGTCCGATTTGCAACTCAAGATCGATTTCTGCCTCGACCTACCTTCGGGAATTATCGAAGGCTCAGACACTCATAGTACTGGGTCTGAAGGAAGATGGTTCTATCCTTAATCATTCGGCAGTCCTTAAAGGGTAAACGTTAAGACTGGATCCATTGTCAATAAGCACGAGTGGGACTTTGAAATTCTTCTGGCGGGCAACTATGTTTAGCGATTGTCCATGTTTGCGACCCTTAGGCGGTAACTCATCATCAGAGAAAGTGATAGCCCGGGATGCGAGAATTGTCCAATCATACTTGCCACCATTTCAAGAGGTACATCAGGAGAGATATAGGCATCATCCAACGTTTTCGTAAAAATTTCTCGATGTGATCTTGATGTGCATTGGAGTTCCCAGATGGATATTTGTGCAGGAATGGTTTTGAGTTGAGCTGTTATGTCATAAGCAGCGTCGGTTTTGCAAGTGGTTCCTGACAAAGTTCCCCTGGTTTCTCTTGGGTTTTGATTATCTCTCCTGAAATATCTCCCGTTATTACCCACTTCGGTGCATTCTGGGTAATGCTATGGGACTGTTTTCGGGTTGTAGGAAGGAACCACTCTTCCTTCCAAGTATATCATGGGTTCCTGAGGCGGAAGGGCTATGGTGAGAACAATTGGGGGTAGATTTGACGATTTTTCTTGAGGTGTTACCAGATCTTGGTGAGGTTTAACATTAAGGTTTTCTTCCTCCACCTGATGTGTGGGAGAGGTCTTCTAGGCATGTGCCAATTGGTGAGGCATCAGAAATTCTGGGGCTTGAACCGGGGGTGCCCCTTGCAAGGTTATCGGGATTAAATCCGAGAGACCTATTAGGAGAATGACAGGCACAGAATTCGATCTTTTTAGAGGTACTGGAGTTGAGTGTGTCCCTTGGACAGGATACTGAGGGTATGACCTATTGGGGGCAGCTTCCAGGGTTACCAGAGGTCGTGTTGCTGGTGTTGCTTCGAGGAACACAAGAGGTTGTGTTGCTAGTACTGCTTCAAGGAATATTTGTGGTCCTAGTGATGGTGCCTATTGGTATCCCTATATCTGATTTGCTGTGTCGGATATGATTGCATGTATGGAGTGATGTGGGGAGGAATACATGGGTTGCCCTCCTTCAATGTGGTTGATGGTAGAGGTGCCAGATGTGCTAGGTCCTGCTTGATGTGATGGTAGAGGATTTTGGAGAATGTTGGCCTGAGCTGTATTGTTGGCCTGTGGGGTGATCTCAATCTTCTGGCTTTCGATCAGATCTTGGACCGCGTGTTTCAAAGCGAAGCAGCGATCTGTTAGATGGCCAGGAGCCTGATGATATACGCAGTACTAATTTTCATTGTAACCAGGTGGCAAGGGGTTAGGTGGAAGTCGCGGCTGAAGTGGTGCCAACAGCTGCTTTTGCGTGAGCATTGTCAGCACTTGACTGTATATTTGTGTTAACGGGGTGAACTTCCTTCCTAACATTCCTAGCTTGAATGGACCTTGCGCACTTCCCCTAGGCTATTGTTGTTGCGGTTATAACGATTGTGCCTGATATCCCTATTGGGTTTGCTGGGGTTGGTACTGCCTATTTGACTGTGGTTAGTACTACCTATCCTGTCGTGGCTCCAGTTGCGGAACATACTGATTGCCTTGAGTATTAGCGACGATGTTGTTAACTTCTATGGTGCGTTGCGTGGGAGCAATGCTGTTTCCATTCCCATATCCAACAAGTTTCCCTTCGACTTTGTTTCTTTTGATTGAGGGGGGCTGGCGTGGCCATGGGAAAATGGTCCCAACTTTGATCCCAGCTTCGACCTGTTCTCCGCTCGGATGAGCTGGGAGAAGTTTACGTAGGGATACGAGATTAGATATCCTGAAATGCTCGGATTTGCCGAATGTACAATCATGGATATTTGTTCCTCATCATCGATGGGGTTTCTCATTCGAGCTGTCATGGCTCGCCATCGTCCTACATAGGCTGATAAGGGCTCGTCACTTTTTTGTCTCAAGGCAGCTAGATCAGATCTTCTTAGAGCCATGTTCAGGTTGTATGAGAACCTGTCAATGAATGCCTGGAAGAGTTTTTCCCAGATTTTGATTTGATGGCCGTCTAGCGAGGTGTACCAATCCAAAGTGTCACCCTTAAGGGATTTTTGGAAAAGCTGTATCAAGGCTCCAACGTTCCCTGCATCGCATTGAGTTCCCCCACAAATACTTTTAGATGTGTCGTAGGGCACCCACTACCGTCATACCTTTTGAACTTTGGTACTTCAAAGTTTGGAGGTACTCGAGTGTCTGGGAAGGGATAGAGGTCGCTAGACTTGGTGGATGGATGATCCACTCCTTGCTGTCTCTGAAGCTGATTTCGTACCATTTGTAACTGCTCTTGTAGTTCCTCAATTTCTGACTTGCCCTGTTGCAGATATCTTGCCCCTTGTTGTAGGGCTTGTGTCACTTTTTCTTCATATGGATCAAGAATGGGTGGTTGCTGGAAAGATGGTGGACTCCCTGTGGCGGGATGAAGCTAGAATTGCACGTTGCTCCCTTTTGGAGGAGGGTGTCATATTCGAAAATGGCTCCCGCCTGGGGTATCTGTCAATTCTGGAATGTTGCTCCCATTAGGGGGAGTGAGCCGGACTCGAAACTGGCCCCCTTCATGGGCATCCGCTAGTTCTTGTTTATGGTTCCCATTAGGGGGAAGTTGTGTTGTAACCTGATTGTCGTGATATGCTGAGTAGAGATATGTGGGAGGGTTGCTCCCAATTGTTGGCTGTTGTTGGTCTAGTGCTGACTCTTCCGGGAGAGGCAGCACGAGATTCGCTGGAGGAATGAGAGAAAAGGCAAAAGGGATTTGAGGAAGTGAACTGTTCTGTACACTAGACAGGGTTGCCTGTACATTTGGTGTAGCATTTGGCACTAGACGAAGTAGTGGCTCTTACATTGCTCGAAGACTTTGAACCACTTCTTACATGGTGTTGTTAGCTTGAGGGTCTGTTGGAGCTACTAGTGGCGGTGCGAGTGTTGGTGCAGTGCGGGTATTAATGCGGGTGAAAGCGTCGATGTTTCGGGAGTTAACTGACCCACCGGCTCTTCTTCATGGGTTGCTTGAGAGGCTGTGGATGTACAGGATCGAGTGGTCATGGCTCAAATCTATGCCTAAGAAAGTATAAGTCAAAGAGTTTTTTTTTTAATTTTGTGAATGTGATGAATGCCTCTTGAGATTGAGATACCACACATTTTTGAGTTGGATCTCAGCTAGTGCGAGTTAGTAATTCCCTAGTGGAGTCGCCATTCTGTAGACACTGGAAATCTGGTTCCACGCTGATTGGTGGTATTTGTTATGGGATTAGGCTAATTTGTGATTGTTGGAGTCGTAACTAGCCGAAAATTCTTAGAATTCCGCGATCTGCTAGAACCCGCAAAATATGTATGGTTGGAGAAATCCGAAGACTCTCCTACCTTAAAGTGACTCCTGATCTGCGATCTGGGATTCCGAGTAAGGGACCTCAGTGACAAAGGGGGAAGGTGTTCGGCACCCTCTCTGCCCGTACAAATGTACAGTCTCTACTTAATGTGGTAAGACAATCTCAAAGGATGATGATGATGTTGTGGTCATAATGGGACTAGTCACATGTAGATTTTTGATGTAGCAAGATCCGCAATTTCGGCAGGCCACAGAGCATACGTCCGACAATATGTCTAAAGGGCGGATGTGATGATGCTTATGCAAAGAGGTAAGAAAAACGGACTAGATCGCTAGGAATTTCTAATGTGACCGGATCTGATGTACGGCAAGTCACAGAGCATACGTTCACTAAAGATCTAGAGAAGCAAGGGGGTTAAGAAGGGAGTAGATGTCATGATGAATGCTTGTAGGATGATGGATCTTTGGCTTGATTCTTGAGTAGGCTAAAACATAGATTGAACCATGATCAAACTGGGCTAAGTTAGACGGGCTAGAGAGGTTGGATTGAAGGCTAGGGGGTGGCTGAAAAAATCTATACTTTGAGGGGCCCGGGAGCTCCTTCCCTTTCCCTCAATCTCTTCCTCACTCACTCTCCTTCCCACTTTTCTTCCTCTCGCTCTCTCTTTCTCTTGGTTGTGGTTGTTGGAACTGAGAAGAGGAGAGGGCTATTTAAAGCCCTCCCTAATGGTAAAATGGTAATTTTGGGGCTTAGGAGGGGTGAAAGCTGATGTGGTAAGTGGTGGTTGGTAAAGAGGAGAGAGACGTCACGTGGCGTACTCCCATTAGCTCATAGGGAGGGGTAAATCTGAAGAAAAGTTGACTTTTGGACGCTGGGACAGCTGTCCACACGAGGGCCGCGAGCAACAGCAGTCGAAGTACCGCAGGCGGTAGTCAGACTACCGCCCGGGCCTGGTTCAGGCTGGTTTCGCATGTGTGAGCTTCGTGTGACACTCTGGTTTGTCTAGTGGTCTCCATTTTGGGTTTTTGGGATTCAAAGTGGCAGATTTAGGCATGAATAGGTGGTTCTAGCCAGGGTATAGGGTATAGGCGAGGCTGTGTGTATACTGGACGACTTGGATTGTGGTTTCGAGTTGCGAGTTGGGAGTTTGGCAACTTGGGACCAGGGTTTTAGGTTTTAAGCCAGTGTTAGGGGCCGATTTAGGACATGATCATGATTCCCGGATTGTCTTAGCCTTTTTCGAGATGCTAGCCTGGGTGGGGTGTTTACACTTTTGTTAGCTTTTCGTATTTGATTTTATTCCTATATTCCAATATTATTTTGAAAAGAGAAATTGTTGTATTCCTTCTTCATTAGAATCAAAATCAAATAGAGCTATGCCCAATTTGGTTTAATTTAAAATCAATTAGAACCTAGAACCATTTCTTAAGTGAGTATTGGACATTGAACGTTGATTCGAACTTCTACTCTGATTGATTCTACCAGGCTGCTACAAAAGAAGAAATCTAGGTATTTTACATTTATTGTAAATTCATTATTTTGGTTTTGTTTGAGATTCACCAGAAAAATCTCATTATGTTGGTTATCTGAGGAGAGCCAGAAAACTCAAAAAGTGTAGGTTTTTGGATTGTGTAAGCCCAAGTTAAAAAGACACAATTGTGAAGGTTTTAGGTAAACTTGTAAAAACCTGTTTGATAGTGAATGTTAATATCCCCTGTGTGAGGATATTAGGAGTGGAGTAGCATGCTGTGTGGCTGTTGTTTAACAGTTGGTGAACACACAGGCGAACCACTATATATAAGTGTATTTTGTGAATTGAATGCTCTTTTAATTTCCATATCTTTAACCATTCAGATTTATGAAATGTATATGTGATGTGAATGTTGTACTATTTACATTTCAAGCAAAGTGGGGAATGTTGTAATAGTTTAGAATTTATTTCTTGCTACTTCATTTATTTCCTTTCTGTTTGAGTTTTGATATTCAATTTGTTCTAGTAAGGTTGTCTTGCCATAAACCCTTGGTTTTTATGGTGCAAAGGTTGTCCTTAAAGCAACATTAGTATCAAGCTCTTTTTAAGATTGCTTTACATTTCAGTTCTTTGTTTTATTTAAAGTACTATTATTTATTTTTATAAGGCTATCGTATTTCAATTTCGCTGTTAAATTTTAATTTGGCACAGTCCTATTCACCCCCCCCTCCTAGAACATATAGTTTGGCCTTTTCAATAATAGACATGCAAATGATGCGTATGGGCATATCATGATGTTATGCTATCACATATCATAATCGGCATCAATAATCAGCCTTGACAATCATAATCGGTGAGAATGAGCCTAACAAGGCCTAAGGGAATGTCACAATGTGGACATTTAACCGTCATTGCCCATCAATGTAGACATTTAACCAACATTGCTCCCAAGGAGTGGCCCACATAGAGCCAAATGTATCGTGAGCCCATGGCCTCATACAAGGGCCTCATACAATCACAATGGGCCACATACAATCACAATGGGCCACATACAATCTCAATCGGCCTTACACAAAGGTCTCATACATCAAGTGGACTACATCACATGGGCCTTATACAGTACATCGGGCCTCATCATATGGGCCTCATATACAACACAACAGACCTCATACATGTCACAATGGGCCGCATCATGGTGGGCCACATATGTCACAATGGGCCGCATCACATGGGCCTAATACGCATCACGATGGGCTGCATCACATGGGCCTCGAATACATCATGATGGGCCACTCACACGGGCCACATATACATCAAGTGGGTCGTATCTCACAGGCCTAATATACATCACAACGGGCCTTGTATACATCAAGTCAGACCTCATCATATGGGCCGAAAATATATTACAATGGGCCACGTCCCACGGCCTAATACACACCATAATGGGCCTCATCACATGGGCCGTAATTGCATCAAGGTGGGCCTTAACGGATGGGCCATAAATACATCAAGATGGGCCTCATGGATAGGCCGCACCAATGGGCCTCAAGTGAGAGCTTGGATTACACCAAAAATCATTTCAATAGTTGCAGGTGTAACATGTGTATCACTGTACACTATCATTCTATGGGGCACATGGCTCACTAATGATGATTAGCACTGTCCAAACATTGTCCATGTAAATCAGCACTGTCCAAACATAGGAAATGTAAATCAGCACTGTCCAAACATTGGACATGTAATTCAGCACTGTCCAAACATTGTCTATGTAAATCAGCACTGTCCAAACATTGTCCAGCACCGTCCAGCACAATTTGGACGGTGTGGATATCTCACATTCATCATGTGGGACTCACGTGTGTGGACATTACACACATATGGTGGGGTGCATGGCCGAACGGCCTAGATGACCAGATACATCACAGTCAGCCCTACCAACACTGTCCAGGAATGGATGGTATGGATTTACAAGGCATACATCAACGTGGCCCCGCCCTCACACGTTCAACACGTGTGGGGTGGGCCCCACATGGCTGCCAATAGAGGATGGCGTGGATATAAACCACACATCACGGTAGGTCCCACGTGAAGCCCATCAAGGTATATAATAATTTATATATTTATTTATTTTTATCGGACATCCCATCTCTGGACGTCAATGGACGATCTGGATATATGATGGCTATTGATGGACGGTCTGGATCTGATGTACATGTGGGACCCACATGACTTGCTGACGTCATTCCAGCAGCTGTATGGAGCTGGATCCCGACCGTCAGATGGATGGTGGGCCCCTAAATACATAAATCACGGTGGATCACATCCACATTTAGACCACTGGACGGTCTGGATTAAACGTATGGACGATGTTGGTAAAACACATGCACCATGGCTGGGTCCACACGTGTGCATCAGGCCCAACCTCCCTACACTGGACGGTGGTGGATGCAATACATTCAACAAGGTGGGGTCCACGCACATGTGGCCCACTAGCAATATCAAGGTAGCCCCACGGATGGCAGGTATGGATAAAATACATCATGGTGGCCATGTTGTCCCTGGACGGTCTGGATGTGTCGTGCACATCAGGTGGCCACACATCTCATCATCAATATAAAAAATGAAAGAAAGAGAGAGAAGGAGAGAGGAAGAAACGTGTGAAGGAGAGGGGCCCCGCCACCATGGGCCCTCCCTATACAATGCATACATCAAGATGGGTCCCACCATATGTGGGCCCTTAAATCATCAAATTCGAGATGATGAACGCCCACCTTTGATCATGGACTTCTCCTTCCACCGATGCATTCTAGTGCTCCAAGGGATGCATTTCAACGGTTGGGATGATCTTTAGAGGGTGGGATTAGATGGTAGGAAGGTGAGCCACACTAGTTTTCTCCCATGGAGCTTAAAAGTTTCTGTTGGGAGCTTGCTTGAAAATGGAGAAATGAGAGAGAGAGAGAGAGAGAGAGAGAGAGAGAGAGAGAGAGAGGATGGATGTAAAGAGAGAGAGGGGGATGGGTGTGAGTGATGGAGTGATGGGGAGTGAGTGATGGGTGTACTTGATAGGTAAGAGTTGTAAGAAAGAGAGTTGACTTTGGGGATGGTGTTATACTTAAGATTTGATGTATGATGTGTACTTGATTGATGTGATATATTCTCTTAGAATTTGCAACGCGTGGCGTTTTCCTCGAACTAAACGTGGGCCTACATCTCTTAGCCCAGGTATCGCCTCAGCGCGCGAGACGCAGCGTCGGAACCGCTGCGACGGCGTGATCACAAGGGTACAAGTCTCAGGTCGAGTCGACTCTAAAATACGGGATAGAACTTAGGGTCGCACACAATTGCTATTTACGTGTCGCGGGTCACCGAAATTCGACCGAGAGGACCGGGGAAGCCTACAGAACGGGTCTCACACACTATAACATTTATTTCCATCCAATCTGTTCATAAGGTCACAAAGACCTGAATTAAGAGGAAAATAAATTTCATATTAATCTAGAACTTTTATGACCCCATACGGTTTTAATGGTAGATGTTTAATTCCTCACTGATTTTTGCAGTATGGTCCACCTGATAGATAGATCTGTCTTATTTTTCTTCTCAACCCTTAAGACAAGCTCGCACAATGGATGGACGGTTTGGATGTAACACATAACTCATGATCTGGCCCACACTTGCTGATGTCACTACAACAGCTATATACCTGGTGTGACCCAGCAGATGGACGGTTTGGATGTAACACATACATCATGCAGGATCCACAGAACTTGCTGACATCAACTAGTAGCTATATGTTGTTGGGTCCCCACCGTCCAGATGGACGGTTGGGATGAATACATTGTCATGTGAAACCCATAGAACTTGCTGACGTAATATAGCAACTATGTAGCTAGTGTACGGTAGACCAACCAATCCGCTTCCACGATAGGTGGGTCCTATATGGGGCCCACCAGATATATATACATATATATATATATATATATTATAATTATTATTATTTTTATTATTAAAAAAAAAATGTCCAGGCCCTGGACATTTGTTGACAGACGGCCTGGACATAGATTACATATACGCAAGGCAGGCCTCATCCCCACACGTGCTACACGTGTGGGGTGGGCCTCTGTAACATCCCGAAAATCGAGGGTCAAGTAGTAACTCAACTCTCGAGTTCCAGAACATCACTTATGCAACAAAATGAATAATGATTGAATGTTGACTGTATTAGAGTAGTGAACATGAGTGAGATTAAGCCAAAACAACATGTCATACTCCAGAGACATTTAAATTTGCAAACGGAAGACTGTGAAAGATAGAGAAAATATATAAACTATGATGAGTCTCCAGAGTGTGATAACATTAGCAGGTTAAATAATTACAAGTACAATCCTAAAATATACCAAATGTGTAAGGTCTTCTAGTCAATATCCCAGAAAGCCCGTCGATCAGGACACGGCTCACAGGAAGCCGTCAGAAGACAACCAATACAAGCGGGCATCGTAGTCATTGCGAAAGGTCCGGCTCCGCCTCAGAAGTAGCATCGCCATCTGAAATCGACAATGTCCGGTGGGTGTTCGAAACACCATCCCGTAACGTGGAGTGAGTAGCTAACTTAGTGGAACAATAAAGCATAGGTTAACATGTTATCGACTCAGTCAAGCAGTAATGATAAAGCAGTACAATCAAACACTTCTAACTACTCTTATTAATGCAAGTATGAATGACATGATGTATGCCCTCACCACACCCTCCCTCGTGCGACACCATCTCATGTTCGCGGCATGCTTTCTTCCCTCAGTGCTCCACATCTTCCAGGCACATGCAATGCATGGTGAGCATGATTACTGAGTTGTTATTAGTCCATTTCAAACAGCAGGATTGGGAAAACTAAGGTACCTCCCTTGTATCATTCCCAAACATGATCTATTCTAGGTCGTCGGTCTAGTTAATATCGACGATGGTATGTTTTCTAGGTCACTGCAGCTGTCCGCAGTGGTCATTACGCACAAAGGTTACACCACTCCCCATCACCTCTTAAACGATTCATCACTATACAGAAACAGGCCTAGTTCATACTCTATATATCGCGGCAAAACTCTAAGGCTCACCGCGATTTTAGAGTATGCTCGAGGTCACTACAAAGGGTTGTCAGGGCTGTTGTTCGCATTCGTTGCACCACTCCCCCCATCACCTTATCCCATACCACCATAATCGGCTCACGAGTCTGGTTGCTCACTGGTCACTACGGGGAGGCACGTGGCCCCAGCGTAGGCCGACAGCTCGACCACGGTCTCCCATACCACCATGCCCGCTCATGAGTCTTAGCGGATCGAGTACCATGGTTAAAAGGGATTTCACTTGTAAGTTTGGTACCCTAGTTCAAACAAGTGGCGTCAAACATGGTGAACATACATTAGACAGATCGGGTTACTTGACGAGCTCGGCTAGCTCGAGTGCACAACAAGTTGAACGACATGAAGTGTATAAGCACTTCGCGTGGCCAATCACTATCGCCAACCGAAGTACGACTCGAGTTCATCGAACACATTTCACATGACAAATGAATCACAGCCACGAATTCAATTCTGGTATCGATTGTCTGGACTATAATCATAGCCCCAAACACAATCAATTGTCATCCATAGCATGTGGAGTAAAGCATGATAAACAAAGTAATTCAAACATGCTAGTAGGCATGTTATAAAGCATGATATAAGGCATGTTGTAAAGCACTACGTCAATAGGAATACAAACACATATATTGCAAGTAAGCGGTTTAAGTAAACAACCTCATGGAGGTAATCATACATGTCTCTAAGGTAGTTGAGAATCCCATCTCAACACTCTCCTAAGGCATCAACATTCAAACACTTGCTCACACAAGCATTTTCACAAACACTTAACATACACTATTTCAACATACATAAAGTATGTTAACAAACATGTATTAGGGCGAATCCTTTCGCCAAATAAGTATTTTATCCATATATCGTATATCCATACAACAAATAATCATGTCAAACACATTTCCAAAAAATATACGTATACGGTATTTTCTACGAATACGTAGAATATGTAAAATTCCATATTCCACAACTTTAATCGAAACAGAAAACGGAAAGCACTTTGTACATGTGCAATTGCATGCAGATCATGAATCTATCATTATCTGACATTGAAAGCGTTGAAAACCATAACCTATACACCTAAAGTCCGCACCTTTTGTCGTAGAATCGTAACGGAGTCGATAAGTTCGCTAAGGTTCCGTATATGGGAGTTTGGCAACCTAGAGAACGAAATAGGTTAGCTATTTCATAACCTACAGCCTATACAACCCTAAAACATATTAGGGTTAGGGTTTCTTACCTAAAAACGAGTCGAGATCGCCGTAGGAAAGCGATGAGAAACAGGTGGTGCAGCTTGTGTGGTGGCAGGGAACGATAGTAGGGAGATTCTCCCACTTCTCCCTCACTTTCTCTCTCTTTTCTCTCTTCTCAATCTCAAATTCGGATGGCTAAAATGAGAGAGGGTTTAAGGTCCTTATATAGCTTAAAACTTCACCGAAATAGACTTCTGGACAAGGTTTACTTAGGTTATAACCAAAGCGGAACTTTTTCAGCTCAACGGAGGACTTCTGGCGGGCCTCCTTGAGTCAAAGGTCGGACTTAAGCTCATCGACACCGGATCTACATTCTATTAAGTTTTCATTTCGGTCGGGATTCCAGATCACGCGTGGCGGACCAGTTTCAGTTCAACGGTCAGCGGATCTCGATCGGAGATTCTGAGTACATGTAAATGTGTATGAAATTTCTCCTGATCCGAGGGTGTAATTTGGTCTAATTTTGATGGTCTGGTTGCTTAAAACTGATCTGCAAACGAGAGATGCCAGATTACTATTCAAGATATTTATTTTGTAAAGAAACAAGTGTTTTCACACTCTCTCGCTCCGGACTCAAACGAACAACCGTGGAACACTGTTTGGATTTGATTTCTGAGATGGTTGTCAAGCCCAGCGAGGCGGTCCTAAGTCCTTAACTTCGTGTTAATCGGACTCCCGATGTGCGGTCCAAACCTGATACGGAGTTTCAAAGTGCTCCCGAGAGCAGTCGGGTAATGAGTTTGATCCTAGGTTTTAAGGTAACCTAGCGTCAATGATTCTACAAGTTTTGGGTCTTGCAGATCGTATTTAAAGCGATTCTAGCGGATTTCGTAGCTAATCTAATTTAGTACTTGGTTACTTTGTCTCATTTCTAAAGGATTTAGTCTTATAAGATTTTTGTCTGAGGTGGTACCTAGGCCTTTATAGTTTGTGTATAAGGTGATCCAATTTATACTACTTAGCTAGTTTAAGATAGAGTCTAGGATACAAGTACTTAGGAAAATTGAAAGAACGAGGTGGTGAAGGGCGGGATTTGTGAAGGAAGTGGGTTCAACAGTAGTTTTAGACTTTGGGATTGAGTTCTAACTAGTTAATAAGGTATTAGGATAGACCCATTGCCTAAGGACGTCTAATCCCAGGTTGGCAAAAATTCGGGATGTTACAATCTACCCCCCTTAAAGCAAAATTTCGTCCCCGAAATTGCCTAAGGATAATAAGGAAAGATTTTTATTATTTCATTTGCCTAAGACTTATTGATTTCGAGTTCCTACGCGTGGTAGGGTATATACTAGCCTGGTTCATTTTAGTCTACCCCCTTAAAACATATTTCTTTATCCATTTCTCATAACCTAATGGTTTGCTACAATTTATTTCTTTACTTATCTGTAGTCTTGACGACAATTCCCACTAAATTAGAGTAAGATAGTTGTCTTCATTGTCTGACCAGCACGGAGAGACGATTGTAGTAGGCTTAATCCTGATACATCGATCATCTACCGAGCTAAGGTAGAAAGCTCATCGTATCCCTTTCGAATCCTAGTGGATCCTGGTCTTCTGCTCGTCAGCAGTGAGTCTGTTGGTAGTCGCACAGGATTGAGAATTGGGTCAAGCCGCGAATGTTTCGCAGTTGTATATTTCAGTAACTCCGTGGTACGATCACTCTAAAGACGCAGGGAATGTCCATCATTGAAAGGTTCAAATGTCCTATTTCTTGGGTTGCCCATTGGTCTAAGAGAGTCCTTGTTATTATCTATGTCCAAGGAAATGGTGAATCAAATCTTACTAGATCATCCTAAAGCGGTTTCTCATAGTAGAACTTGCTAGGGCTTCTATAATATTCGTATTCAACGAGCACAGTTTTGATCCTGGGCTAGTGGGGTAGGGTCCACCATGCTTCCGCTGCGCCACCCAGATCAAAGAGGTGTAATAGGTGACCTAACTAGATTGGGCTCATAATGTTCTACCCCCCTTAAAACATAATTTTCACCCTTAAGGCTCAAGATTTATGTCCTGCTTCGTATATCAGAACAAGGTGTAATTTAGGACCTATCCTTGACATGAAATGGGATGCGATCTCCCACTACGTTGGTCTTCTTTTCATCGATGATGTGTATTATGGCATTGGTACCTATGGGTATCGAAAGGAGCTAAAAATGATGGGTAATGTGGTTGATTTCAGGGGCAGGTGTGAGTTTGAGGCCAGATGCCTAAGTCTACCAAAGGAGGACTATCATCACGGTCCCGACCTACCTTATGTACTCATGTCAAGCCTAACAGGCAGGCTATCTTTCTACGTTCATATGCACAATATGTATGTCATCATGGCATGTGATTTGGGACCTGATTCCTAACTATTTGTTGTCCTTTTGGGCAATTCCTTAAGCCTAAAAGGAAAAAATCTCTATTGGTTATGTATTCTTACACTTCTCAAAGAGGAAATTATAAACTTTTGGTTGTAAGTGGTCGAGCCAACACGGAAGGAAAGTTGTGTAGTGGGTCTGAGTCAGATACATGGACCTTCTGCCTAGCTAGGACAGAAAATTGTCGTATCAGTTCTTAATCCTAGTTGATCCCGACCTTCTGCTTGATCAGAGCATAGGGTTCATTGGTCACTACCAGGATTGAGAATTTGATTCAAACCGCGAATACCTCGCTGATATATATCGTTTCTCTACTCCGTGTTCTCGGTTGTAATAAGTCCTTGAAAAGGCGATTCTAAGGGGTGTATAAATTTGACCTATCATTATATCCAAGGGATATAGAAGTTTCCTCTAGGTATAATCCAAAGTCTATTCTTATACACTAGATGATTTTTACACCATTTTTTTATAAAGAAATTTGTTTATTTGTTTGTTTGGAATTGAGTTGCCCAAACTTGAATGTAGCTACGCTCGAGCACTTCACCTATGATCAAACCAACTAAGGGGGTTCTAGAGTTTACGTTCTTAATTTGTTGAATTTTCTATACGGTCAGGTCTGTCGAATTCTAGGAGCACCACTCTAGGTTCAAAACTCTAGGGTCTATTTGTCAAACCACCATTTACTCTAAAAGCTTAAGCTGTCAGAGTGTGGTGGGTTAAAGTATATCAAGGGACTGTATCACATCAATACTATTTGGCCAGTGGTCTTAAGTTGTAGTAAATGAGACTGCATTGCTAATCCCTCCTCGGGATTGGGAGTCGCATGGTTGGTAGGAGGGTGGGAGGGGATTAAAATTAATGATATAGGCTTTGGAAAATGAGCCTAGTGTTGGACAGTGTGAGATGGGATTTCCAAATCCCATGATGATGAATTTCTAAGTGAAATTTGAAAGGAAATCTCGGAATTTACTTTTAATTACATACATTTTAAACATGGTGTTGGAAAACATGGGATACACCCAATCCAGGGATCATATTCACACATACATTTATTTTTACTTATACAATTCTATCCACCTAACTCACCAATGTAGTTTGGCCGAACGGGCCCTAAAGGGAGAAAAGGGGCTGGAGTTTTGGTTCTTCACAGATTCAGGGCCCAACAGATCTTGTAGGGGCCCAAAATAGGGGGTTTAAGAAGGATAATGGAGAGAACAGGTGGGTGAGGAAGCTCACACGAGTTTTAAGCTCCAAGTGGACGTGTGGGGATCCAAATGTGAGAAACGAAGAGGGAAAGGAGAAGAGGGCTGCAATGCACGATGGAAGTGGGTAGGTTGTGGTCGAAATCAGTAGAGAGGACAATCGAAAGGGTGATTTTGAAGAAAAACACCAAGGTTGGAGAGAGAAAACAGCTTGGAGGGGAGGTTTGTGAAGGAAGTGGGGTTTCGGGAGGGTTTCGATGGATGGGACACACATCAGGGGGGTCCTACAACCCCCAAACTTGGTCGGCCCGAGCCGCGGGCCCGGCCCATCAAAAAAAGCGGCGAGGCCTCGCCAAAAAATTTTGGATTTTCCAAAATGGGGCCCCATGATTGTGATCCTCCAGTCCCCTAGGCCCCAAAAAAAACCTGGGTCCCGCCTTAGATCCCCCGGAAGTGCTCCGTTTGGCCCCCCAACCCCGATTCGCTCAATTTCGGTTAGTTTCGGGCAAACCGGACATATCTTGCAATCTGGAATGAGTTATCTAACGTAAAATATATGAATTTGGGGTAAAACGAGCTAATGAAGCCAACTAACCCAGCGTTGCTGGGTTGCACAGCCTGGAATTGCAAAAAAAACCCTCCAATTGACGGTCGTTTCCCTGTTTCAATTTCGTTTTACTAAAAATAGTAGTTTTAGCTTGATTTCTCTTCATCCGTTGGGCTTTAAGAGTTGCACCCAACGTGGAAAGGACTTAGAATAATTAGGATGATGGTTTGGTGAAGCCAAATAAGACACTTACTATTTTTGGCCGAAAACATTGCACACTAGTAGACATCACGACCTAGGGGTTTTAGTTGTAGTTTGTTTTTGATTTCTTTCTCATTACTTGGTATTCCTATTTAAAGGATTGTGAACTCATTTTTAATTATTCATTAATTAATTTCGAATTTATTAGAATTTATTTTTACTTTCTGCTTTCTTTTCTCGCAGACTCGAGAAGTCTCTGTGAGGAGTCCAGAGAAGCGCTGAGGATTCGGAATAGTTACATCATCACTCTTATTACTGATTTTCAACGGTTGGGGTGAGGTGGATTGTAATATAGAATTATCTATAGACGGCCTAAGAATAATTTAAGGTCGACCCGTGCGACCATGGTTGAATACAGACTCGATTTCGGTGTTCGTTTTCAGCGAACTAGCTGTTGGACGGAACAGGGATGCCTAAGACTGTTTCTACATTCCGTCGCTCCCTCCTAAGTCAGAGTGCGTCAGAGTGCATCGTGTGACCATAACCCAGGTCCGGTTTAATCCAAATCATGCTCTGATACCATCTGTAACATCCCGAAAATCGGGGGTCAAGTAGTAACTCAACTCTCGAGTTCCAGAACATCACTTATGCAACAAAATGAATGATGATTGAATGTTGACTGTATTAGAGTAGTGAACATGAGTGAGATTAAGCCAAAACAACATATCATACTCCAGAGACAATTAAATTTGCAAACGGAAGACTGTGAAAGATAGAGAAAATATATAAACTATGATGAGTCTCCAGAGTGTGATAACATTAGCAGGTTAAATAATTACAAGTACAATCCTAAAATATACCAAATGTGTAAGGTCCTCTAGTCAATATCCTAGAAAGCCCCGTCGATCAGGACACGGCTAACAGGAAGTCGTCAGAAGACAACCAATACAAGCAGGCATCGTAGTCATTGCAAAGGTCCGGCTCCGCCTCAGAAGTTGCGTCACCATCTGAAATCAGACAATGTCTGGTGGGTGTTCGAAACACCATCCCGTAACGTGGGAGTGAGTAGCTAACTCAGTGGAACAATAAAGCATCGGTTAACATGTTATCGACTCAGTCAAGCAGTAATGATAAAGCAGTACAATCAAACACTCCTAACTACTCTTATTAATGCAAGTATGAATGACATGATGTATGCCCTCACCACACCCTCCCTCGTGCGACACCATCTCACGTTCGCGGCATGCTTTCTTCCCTCAGTGCTCCACATCTTCCAGGCCCATGCAATGCATGGTGAGCATGATTACCGAGTTGTTATTAGTCCATTTCAAACAGCAGGATTGGAAAACTAAGGTACCTCCCTTGTATCATTCCCAAACATGATCTATTCTAGGGTCGTCAGTCCTAGTTAATATCAGACGATGGTATGTTTTCTAGGTCACCGCAAATTTCTTTGCTAGGGTACATTACGCACAAGGTTACACCACTCCCCATCACCTCTTAAACGATTCATCACTATACTGAGAAACAGCCTAGTTCATACTCATATACCGCGGTAAACTCTAAGGCTCACGCGATTTCAGAGTATGCTCGAGGTCACTACAAAGGGTCAGCTGTTGTTGTTCGCATTCGTTGCACCACTCCCCCATCACCTTATCAATGTAGGCCGACAGCACGAATATAGTGTCCCATACCACCATAATCGGCTCACGAGTCTGGTTGCTCACTGGTCACTACGAGGAGGCACGTGGCCCCAGCGTAGTGTAAGGGTTATGGTCTCATACTCCTTTGGTTGTCAAATTTTGTTATGTCAAAACATCTATCTGTGTCTTGTGCTGGTATGATGATTTTTATTCAAGACATTGCTTAAATACTTCAAAAAGCTACAAGTTGAAGCTCAAGATGTTAAAGTTCAAAAAGCTACAAGTTGAAGCTCAAGATGTTAAAGTTCAAAAAGCTACAAGATGAAGCTCAAGATGTCAAAGCTCAAGCTGATATTGTTCAAGACTTCAAGCCTGATATTGTTCAAGACTTCAAGCCTGATATTGGTTCAAACAATCTACATTCGTTGAATGGTTGAAGTTCAATGTCCATACGACATATTTCAGGTTTGAATGACCTTAGGTTGACCCTTTAAGTAGGTCATTTTGGATACATAAAACAAATGTTTATTCTACATGAGCTTGTCTGCTCCAAGACCAGTCCTAGCTCTTGTTCGACCGATCTAGCATTGGTTCGACTAGTCCAAGAAATTCCACGACGATTCTAATTAGTTAAAGATTTTTTGATTTTTTGGAACGCCCACGACGATCCTGGAGGTCCTTCGACCGGTCGTAGGTTGGCTTCGACTCGTCCACGATCGGTCGTGGAGCTACGACCGAAAATCCAAAGACCTATTTCATGGTCCTACGACCCGGTCGTAGGTGACCCACGACGGTCGTAGGTGTCCCACGACCGGTCGTAGGGTACACACGACCGGTCGTGGGCGGCTTTCAAAGATCGCGCTCAATTTTTCAAAAATCATTGTTAAAGCTACGACCAGCCCCTAGGTTTCTAAGACGGTCGTAGAACGATTTTTCTTCTATAAATTGAACACGAAACTCGAGTTTTTACATCGAGAACTCCATTCCTTTCAAGAATTTTCAAGTAATCACTCGAGATAAGTCTGTGTTTATTTTAAGCTAAATTGTGCTTATTTAATATTCCTTTTGCTAGCTTATTTAATTTGATTTTGTTTCTCTATTCCAATCTTATTTGAAAAGAGGAATTATATTATTCCTTCTTCTTGGAATCAAAATCAAATATAGCTACGCCCAACAAATCAAAATCTAAAATCTATTAGAATTTAGAACCCTATGAATGTGAGTATTGGAAATTGAACTTTGATATTCAATCATCTACTCCGATTGGTTCTACCGGGCTGCTAAAGGAGAAATCCAGGTATTTTACAATTCTGTAAAATTCTTTTATTTTTTGGTTTTGTTTGAGGTTAAGCCAGAAAAATCTCATTGTATTGGTTTTGTTTGAGATTGAGCCAGAAAAATCTCATTGTATTGGTTGTCTGAGGAAAACCGAAAACTCGAGAAAAAGGGGTTTTGAATTGTGTAAGCAAGTGAAAAAGACAATTGTAAAGGTTTTGGTGAACCGAGAAAACCTATTTGATAGTGAACGCTAATATCCCGTGTGAGGATATTAGAGTGGAGTAGCATTTTGTGTGGTGTTGTTGTAAAGCGGTTGGTGTACACACGGTAACCACTATAACTCTTTGTCTTGTGGATTGAATGCTTGCTTAATTTTTATATCTTTTATCATTCGATTGTGTGGAATGTACAAGTGGATGTGAATGTTGTAACTATTTACATTTTCAAGCAAGTGGGGATTGTTGTAATAATTTAGATCTTTATACGCATTTATTTTCAATTCCTTGCTATTTCATTTACTTATATTAACATTGAGTTCTTGATTCAAAAGAGGTTCTAGAAATAAGGTTGTCCTACCATAAGCCCTTGTTTATTATGGTGTAAGGTTGTCCTTAGAACTGAATTTGTATCAATCTCTCAATAATTATTTATCAAGGTGATTTATATTTAGCATTGTGAATTGATTCATTATTGTAAGAGTATTGATTTACTTTAGTTCCGCTAATTTATTTTTAAAATTTGGCATAGTCTTATTCACCCCCCCTCTAGGACATATAGCTTGGCCTTTTCACGTAGGCCGACAGCTCGACCACGGTATCCCATACCATCATGCCTGGCTCATGAGTCTTAGTGGATCGAGGTACCATGGTTAAAAGGGATTTCACTGGTAAGTTTGGTACCCTAGGTTTAAACAGTAGCGTCCAAACATGGTGAACATACATTAGACAGATCGGGTTACTTGACGAGCTCGGCTAGCTCGAGCGCACAACAAGTTAAACGACATGAAGTGCATAAGCACTTCGCGTGGCCAACCACTATCGCCAACCGAAGTACGACTCGAGTTCGTCGAACACATCTCACATGGCAAATGAATCACAGCCACGAATTCAATTCTGGTACCGATTGTCTGGACTATAATCATAGCCCCAAACACAATCAATTATCATCCATAGCATGTGGAGTAAAGCATGATAAACAAAGTAATTCAAACATGCTAGTAGGCATGTTATAAAGCATGATATAAGGCATGTTGTAAAGCACTACGTCAATAGGAATACAAACACATATATTGCAAGTAAGCGGTTTAAGTAAACAACCTCATGGAGGTAATCATACATGTCTCTAGGGTAGTTAAGAATCCCATCTCAACACTCTCCTAAGGCATCAACATTCAAACACTTGCTCACACAAGCATTTTCACAAACACTTAACATACACTATTTCAACATACATAGAGTATGTTAACAAACATGTATTAAGGCGAATCCTTTCGCCAAATAAGTATTTTATCCATATATCGTATATCCATACAACAAATAATCATGTCAAACACATTTCCAAAAAATATACGTATACGGTATTTTCTACGAATACGTAGAATATGTAAAATTCCATATTCCACAACTTTAATCGAAACAGAAAACGGAAAGCACTTTATACATGTGCAATTGCATGCAGATCATGAATCTATCATTATCTGACATTGAAAGCATTGTAAACCATAACCTATACACCTAAAGTCCGCACCTTTTGTCGTAGAATCGTAACGGAGTCGATAGGTTCGCTAAGGTTCCGTATATGGGAGTTTGGCAACCTAGAGAATGAAATAGGTTAGCTATTTCATAACCTACAACCTATACAACCCTAAAACAGATTAGGGTTAGGGTTTCTTACCTAGAAACGGAGTCAAGATACGCCAGGAAAGCGATGATGAGAAAAATGTGGTGCAGCTTGTGTGGTGGCAGGGAACGATAGTAGGGAGATTCTCCCACTTCTCCCTCACTTTCTCTCTCTTTTCTCTCTTCTCAATCTCAAATTCGGATGGCTGAAATGAGAGAGGGTTTAAGGTCCTTATATAGCCTAAAACTTCACCGAAATAGACTTCTGGACAAAGTTTACTAAGGTTATAACCAAAGCGGAACTTTTTCAGCTTAACGGAGGACTTCTGGTGGGCCTCCTTGAGTCAAAGGTCAGACTTAAGCTCACCGAAACCGGATCTACATTCTATTAAGTTTTCGTTTCGGTCGGGATTCCAGATCACGCGTGGCGGACCAGTTTCAGTTCAACGGTCAGCGGATCTCGATCGGAGATTCCAAGTACATGTAAATGTGTATGAAATTTCCCCTGATCCGAGGGTGTAATTTGGTCCGATTCGATGGTCTGGTTGCTTAAAACTGATCCGCAAACGAGAGATGCCAGATTATTCAAGATATTTATTTTGTAAAGAAACAAGTGTTTTCACACTCTCTCGCTCCGGACTCAAGCGAACAGCCGTGGAACACTGTTTGGATTTGATTTCCGAGATGGTTGTCAAGCCCAGCGAGGCGGTCCTAAGTCCTTAACTTCGTGTTAATCGGACTCCCGATGTGCGGTCCAGACCTGATACGGAGTTTCAAAGTGCTCCCGAGAGCAGTCGGGTAATGAGTTTGATCCTAGGTTTTAGGGTAACCTAGCGTCAATGATTCTACAAGTTTTGGGTCTTGCAGATCGTATTTAAAGCGATTCTAGCGGATTTCGTAGCTAATCTAATTTAGCACTTGGTTAGTTTGTCTCATTTCTAAAGGATTTAGTCCTATAAGATTTCTGTCTGAGGTGGTACCTATGCCTTTGTAGTTTGTGTATAAGGTGATCCAATTTATACTACTTAGCTAGTTTAAGATAGTGTCTAGGATACAAGTACTTAGGAAAATTGAAAGAACAAGGTGGTGAAGGGTGGGATTTGTGAAGGAAGTGGGTTCAACAGTAGTTTTAGACTTTGGGATTGAGTTCTGACTAGTTAATAAGGTATTAAGATCGACCCATTGCCTAAGGACGTCTAATCCCAGGTTGGCAAAAATCCAGGATGTTACAGCCTCACAGCTTCTAAGAAGACGGACGATATGGGTATAATACATACCTCACGGTCAGATCCACAAAACTTGCAGACATCCATACAAATGGACGGTTTGAATATAACATATACAACACGATGGAGTCCCACCGTCCTGGGATGGACGGTGGACGGTGTGGATCATCAATGTGGGGTCCACGTGATGGACGGCTTTGATAAAACATTTACATCAAGGTGCCCCAGCACCATCCTTTGCTGGACGGTGTGGAATGAACGCATAAATAATGAGCGAGTCCCACAGATGGCGGTGTAGATAAAACACATATATCACGTAGGTCCCATGGACGGTATAGATCCCATACACACTTCAAGGTGGCCCCACATCCAAGCAATGGACAGTGGGGATAGGACATATACATCAAGTACAGTCCCACCATCCAGGGACTGGATGGTGGTGAGCTCCACCAAAGATTTGCATCTGCCTCATCTCTAGATGGACAGTGTGGAATGCAACACACACCTCACGTTGATCCCACTGTCCACGGATGATTAGGATGGCATGTACATCAAAGCAGGTCCACGTAAGCATGGCCCACCTGCTGGCGCAAACTGATATTTTTGTTTTCCCTACCCAAACCTGTCCAAACGGATAGGCAGCGTGGATGCTCCATATACATCACGTGGGGCCCCAACGTCCAGGATCTGGATGATGTGGATATACATGAATACATCAAGGTGGGTCCACGTTCCATCACAAGAGAGAGAGGGAGAGAGAGGAGAGAGAGAATCGATTTGTGGAGGGAGCTCCGTCACTATGAGCTCCCCTAGGTGGCCATATACAACATATACAACAAGTGGATTCCATATCATGTGGGCCCTAAATTCAAATTACAATCTAGTGCTATGAACACCCACCGATTTCACTTATTCTTGGCTTCTTGATATCCCAAGCTCCTAGGCTTCCTCTTTGATGGAGGATGATGAAGGTTAAAGGGTTGGATGATGAGATGAGAGGGTACGAAGTGGGCCACACACTTGGCTTTCTTCTTGCTTGAAAATGCTTGGACATCCACAATCTTGGGATTGCTAGGGAAATGGATTGAGAAGAGAGAGAGAGAGAGAGAGAGAGAGAGAGAGAGAGAGAGAGAGGTGATGGGTGATGGGTTATGTTGACTTTAGGGGGTGGTTGTTTGTCTTGGTGAGAAAGAAAGTATGAGTTGTTGATGGGATGTGTACTTGATTGATTGATATGATGGGTTGTAGAGATTCTCTAGGAATTTACAACGCGCAGTGTTTTCCTTGGAATAAACACAGGCCCACAACTCATAGCCTAGGTATCGCATCGGTGCACAAGTCGTGGTGTTGGAACTGCGGCGACGGCGTTATCACTAGGGTACAAGTCTCGGGTCGAGCTGACTCAGATATACGGGATGTGACTTAGAGTCGCAAGCAAACGTCGATTATAGGTCACGGTTTGCCAGAATTCGAGAGGGAGGATCGCAGGAGTCTACAGAATGGTACGAACTAAGATATGGGCCTTACAATGATCCCAAAAAGTGAAATAGATCTAAAACTAAAGTGGACCATACCACAGAAAGCATTGGTGATTAAATACCCACCATTAAAAATATCCCGTGGGTGAGCGGATTGTTAATTTGCCATAGGAAGGAACCACACAAATATTAGCTTGATCCAAAACTTGTGACCCATAAGAAATTTTAAATGATCAATCATCACCATCACTGTCTCCTGTGGTGTGGTACACTTGAGATTTGGATCTACATCACTTTTGGGATTATCCCATGAAATGAGGGGCTAAACGGATGAAGGACGTGGATGTAAATCAGGGATCCAGCCACCTCGGTGTGTCTGGGTATCCACTGAAGCCGCGCCCATTTTTTATAGCGCTGTCAACGAGCCAGGCATGGGTAAGGTTCGCCCAGATTTTCATCGGTTTCGGGCCGAGACATCTGGCCAGCCCTACTCAAAAATTTTATTCTCAGTGCCGAACCCGGCCCATGGACATCCTCGATGTAATGGTTTTCACCTAACCTGGCAACTGGTAGATTTACACATAAAACTTTGAGTGCAGCGTATGCAGATTAGTAGGTTACGCCATCGGTTTCTCATTTGCATCCAAATTAGTAACTTACACATGCACGTACACGTGCCGGGTCATCCCTCCAACTGCCACGCGTCAGAAGCTGCAGCTCCGCCGCAGCAAAACTTTTTTTCTAAAGCTCGAGTAGCTATTCGTCCTACGCAAACCCATACACAGCTCTACTCCTCTTCCACCAGCACCACCGTCTTCATCCACACATTCCCTTTCCGTTGATGGCGTTTCTGTGTTTGAAAAATCTTCAACAACTCTCTCAGGCATTTCTTCCAACACCTGCAATGCAACACATGGCGGCGATGGGAACGGCTTGGTAGAGCGGCAGAGAGGGCAAGAGCCACGGGCGGAGAACCAGACATCGATGCAACCCGGATGGAAGAAATGCCCACATCTGGGAATCATCTTCACTGTCTCCTTCTCCTCGAACTCGATCAGGCAGACCGGGCAATCGACGGGCGGATCTTTCCAGCTGCTGCTGATGCTGTTATAGGAGAAGAGAGGCAATGCCCCTACGGTGGTGGTGTCGAGGCCACGTAGCTGCTGTCTTCTCCGGCGAGAGATGTGGGAAGCAGCAGCGGTAGCCGCAGCGGTGTCTTCGGCGAACCGGCGGATGAAGACGGAGAAGAAGGCCATGAAGAAGAGAGCGGTAAGGAAGACAAGGAGGGTGACGGCCATGGAAGAGTCGAAAGTGGTGGTGGGATCGAAGGGTTTTCGAAGAGAGATGTTGTTGTTGTCGTAAGGGAGAGAGGGAAGATGTCGAGATAGAGATGGAGATGCGTTAGAGAACGCACCTTCCTCTTCTAGCAGCAGTCTCCGACCGTTGTTATTGTTTTTCATCTATGGAGAGAGAGAGAGAGAGAGAGAGAGAGAGAGAGAGAGAGAGAGAGAGGGGGGAAGGTGCGTAGGATGGGAGAGCACTGCATCGGAGATAAGGATTCTAGGGTAGGCCCCACATTCAGCTCCGATGTCACCGTGTGACATCTTATCGCAAAGATTTTTAAAATATGGCCACAATATTACGATAATACCACGATTTTTAAAAAATGTCGGTTTTCCTTTTCCCTTTTAATGTTTCCTAGGATTTTAATGAAAATTATATTAACAATTGTTATGGAAATATCCGAACTGTCTATAAATCCAAAGGGCCAACATTATACTAGTCCGATTAGACACATGAACATCCGATGTGATATAGGATTCGCTACTAAGTCACAGCGACACTCCCGCTCCGAAGTTAGTGATAAGCTGGGAGTGACCTAAGACCGAATACTCGAACCCGGCTCCAGCCTCTTGACCGACCGGAAACAAACGACACGATTACTTACATCAAGTACAGGAAAGGCAAGTCCCTCACCAATCCAGGTCAGTACTCAGCTCAGACCTGAAATGTGAACCGTATGAACCAGTTAATGGGACCTCGAAAAGAGAGCATCAGGTAAGGCGCTAGCGGACCTCTGGACTATAACCCTAGGCTGTGTAAGACGAGCTCTCATCCTCGTCCTCATTCTCATCTTCATCCAAAGAAGGTTGGCCGAGCCGAGCTCTCACCCTCGTTGTCATCCTCATCTTCATCCGAAGAAGGTTGACCGAGTCGAGCTCTCGCCCTCGTCCTCATCCTCAGTTTCATCCGAAGAAGGTTGGCTGAGCCAAGCTCTCATCCTTGTCCTTATCCCCATCTTCACCCGAAGAAGATGATACTTCGATTACCGGGTCAAGGAACCAGTCCGAATGAGGACGTGGCCGAAGATCACTCCCGGAGATACGCTCCACTAAGACACAATGCGTTACACGATCTAAAGATTGTGGATTATCTCCACGATTACAGTATCTACTTGATTGAGTAAATCGTGCTGAGATTGACGGACACGATCCCCCCCAACCCACAGTTACAAATATCAAGGGACCCTATTACTACATGTACGCAACATCTGACATTCTCCTTTTATTCTATAACTTAGACCCAGATTCCCTTGACCTGACTTAGGCATTGGAGGGTTCCCCGGCCTAACCATGGTCTTCTTTGCTCACTGTTTGTGCAGGACTAGGGTTCCTTAGAGGCTCATCGTGTCGAGTGGAGGGTGATCCAGATTTTGTCATCAACATTTTTGGCGCCGTCTGTGGGAACTTGATATAAAAGGTCAAGTTTCTATTCATCAGCATTATGGCAAGAGGAAAGAAGAAAGTGGTAGCAGTGGAACCAGAGCAGACTCGTTCTTCTTCATTGCTTCATGCCGAATCAGCCATATGACCTTCCCAGAGTTCATGCAACCAGGCCAACAAGTATCGCGTAATCCAAAGCAAAATATGGGCTTTACACGACAAGGTCAACCGGATGAAGCAACAGCAACAGGAGCCACAACCGCATCCTACTCAGGAAAACCCTGTTCCTAAGCCGATTGGTCTAGTTGTGGAGGCTCATTCCATGCCGAGGAGTTCGAGACCTAAGGGGCCCCCGCATCAACCCCCTCGAGCACCCACTTCCATTCAGAATCCTCCCCAGACCCAAATCCGACCTTCGGCTCAGAACACAGCAACTCGAGCTCCAACAAACGCCTCAGTCACCTCGGCCCTAGCACCAACGGATCTCCCCCATGAGTTAGAACGAATGAGAGGAAGGAGGACTCCCGAGATAGAGAACACCCAGGAGATGTAGCCGAGAATAAGGATCCTTGGGAAGCGCAGTTCGCAGAGGTCAACAACAAGATTTTGACGCTAGAAAAAAGTAACCACTGTCGTCAGTTTCCGCAGCTGTTAAAGCAATGATGGAAGAGACCGAGCCTCCTTTCACCTCTACAATCATGGACGAGGTGATGCCACAGAGGTTCCAGATACCTCCCGTCATCCAGTACTCCGAGTTTGGCGACCCATCTGAGCATGTGGAAGCTTATCGCTCATGGATGTAAATCCAAATGGCATTAGATGCAATAATGTGCAGGGGATTTTCAATCACCCTTACAGGATCCGCTCGGAGTTGGTACCGACAGCTCAAACCTAATTCCATCAGTTCCTTCGCGAATATGAGTCGACTATTCATTACACAATTTATAAGTGGTAAAAGAAGACGGAAACCCAATACACATCTGTTTGCTATCAAGTATGAGCCGAAGGAGTCGTTGAAGGACTACATTGCTCGCTTCAACAACGAAGCATTGCATGTAGAAGATTACGATGACAAGATGGCACTCACTACCGTGTTCAACGGCCTAAAAGAAGGAAAGTTCACTTTCTCCATTGGAAGAATCCACTAAAAATGTTAGAAGACCTCGTCGCCAGAGCTCAAAAGTATACTAACGCCGAGGAGTTCTCTAATGCTCGTAAAAATGTTCAAGTGATAGAACCGACTGGTAAGTGGAAGAGGCCGAGGAACAAAGAACCCCAGCCGTCCAACAAAGGATTAGATGACCGAGCCCCTCACGATCGTCTGAACAGAAAGCCAGAGGGTAAATTCCGTTCCTACACTCCCCTCAACACATCAGCAGAGCAGATTCTATTGGACATTAGAGGACACAAGCTTCTGAATTAGCCCGTTTTTATGAGGGCCGACCCAGATCATTGAGACAAGTGGAAGTATTGCCATTTTCACTGAGATCACGGTCACAATACGGCCAACTGTGTGGATCTCAAAGATGAGATCGAAACCCTTATTCATAAAGGGCATCTACACTGATACACCAAGGAAGAAAGAGCCTCTCGGAAAGAAGAACGTGAACGAGAACAGCCGAATAACGCCGTAGAAGAGCCAGATGAAATCCGTACCATCTTCGAGGGCTCGTTCGGTGGAGGAGATTTGAATAGGGCTCGGAAAGCCCACTCTCGAAAATCTGATCTAGAACACTAAATCCATCTGACCGAGCGGTCAAGCAAAGAACTCTGGGTCAGCTCGTGAAGCATGACCTTCTCGGAAGACGGTGCTCGTGGGATCCAGCATCCGTACAATGACACCCTAGTGGTTACTATGACTATAACCAACCACAAGGTGTATCGCATCCTGATCGACACTTGGAGCTCAGCAGATGTAATCTACTCCGAGGCCTTCGAAAGAATGGGGGTTCTTAGGTCATACCTCAGACCTATGAAGACCCCCTGCATGGCTTTGCCGGAGAAAGGGTAATCTCCGAGAGAGCCATCTCCCTCCCTGTGACCGTGGGAGAAGGACAACATCAAGTCACACTCATGGTGGATTTCCTAGTTGGCAATGTGTCGTCAGTACACAACATCATCCTGGGTAGACCTTCTCTCAATGCAATGAGAGCAGTCGTCTCCACCTATCATCTGATGATGAAATTCCCTACTGAACGCGGGGTAGGCTATCTCAGAGGCGACTAGTGCGAAGCTCAGATATGCTACACGGTGGCAGTAAAGAAAGGATCAGTTACGCAAACACTCACCGTCAACATTCTAGACCCCAGAGGGCCTGCGGAAGGCTTGTCCGTGGAAGATCTGGAGAAAGTGTCGCTCGATGAGGCAGACCCGAGCAGAACTATTCAGCTTGGAACATCACTGAATCCTGAGCAACGATTCGAGATCCTAGCCTTCCTACGACAACATAGAGATGTCTTCGCCTGGTCTCATGAAGATATGCTCGAAATCTCTCCAGATGTCATGGTCCATAGGTTTAATGTAGATCCAGATCACAAACCCGTCAAGCAGAAGAGGAGACCATTCGATGCCGAGCAGTACGAAGCCATAGCTAATGAAGTCTCCATTCTGCTCAACGCCGGCTTCATAGAGGAGGTACAGTACCCCAATTGGATCGCAAATGTGGTCCTTATTAAGAAAGCCAATGGGAAGTGGTGGGTCTACATAGACTACTTGAATCTGAATAAAGAATGTCCGAAGGACAGCTTCCCCTTACCTCTGATTGATCAGCTGGTGGACAGCACATCAAGACATGAATTACTTTCCTTCTTGGACACTTACTCTGGGTATAATCAAATTACAATGTACCCCCCAGACAGGCAAAAGGCTACCTTCGTCACAGACAAGGGACTCTACTGTTACCAGGTCATGCCATTTGGCTTGAAAAACACTGGAGTAACATATCAAAGGCTGGTGAATCAGATGTTCATCAAACAGATTGGACGTACTATGGAAGTATACGTCAACGACATGATAATAAAGAGTGTCAAGGCATCCGATCATCTGATGGATCTCAGAGAGACTTTCAGCACCCTCCGAGAATACCAAATGAAGTTGAACCCCGTAAAATGAGCCTTCGGAGTTGGTTCAGGAAAATTCTTTGGGTTTCAGGTTACCCACAGGGGTATCGAAGTAAACCCTGATAAGATCAAAGCACTCCTTAACATGAATTCGCCTCGGACTGTTAAAGAGATACAATGCCTCACCAGACGAGTAGTGTCACTTGGACAGTTTATATCCAGGGCTACAAACAAATGCTTCCCCTTCTTTCAGCAGTTGAAGGGTCATAAGAAGGTAGAATGGACACCAGAATGTGAATAGGCCTTTCAATAACTCAAACAGTATTTGGGTTCACCACCCCTACTGTCTAAGCCCGAAGAAGGTGAACCCCTATTTCTGTACCTTGCAGTCTCAGGTTCAGCTGTCAGCTCAGTCTTGATTAGAGAGGTAGGAGGCAAACAACATCCTGTGTATTACGTGAGCAAGGCTATGGTGCCCGCTGAGATAAGATATGCGACTCTGGAGAAGCTGGCACTCAGCCTCGTCGTCTCGGCTCGGAGATTGCATTCATATTTCCAAGCTTATTCCATCACGATCTTCACCGACTCTCCCCTCAAGCATGTCCTTCAGAGGCCCAAAATGTCAGGTCGGCTGACCAAGTGGGCTATCAAACTCGGAGAGTTCGACAATCAGTTCTGACAAGTTAATAAGGTGTTAGGAGCGACCCATTGCCTAAGAACGTCTAATTCCAGGTTGGCAAAAAATCCGGGATGTGACAATCTACCCCCCTTAAAACAAAATTTCATCCCCAAAAGTGCATAAGGGTAATAAGGAAAGATTTAATTATTTCTTTTGCCTAAGTTTTATTGATTTCGAGTTTCTACGCATGGTAGGGTATATACTAGCCTGATTCATTTTAGTCTACCTCCCTTAAAACTTATTTCTTTATCCATTTCTCATACCTTGATAGTTTGCTACAATTTATTTCTTTACCTATTTGGAGTCTTGACGACGATTCCTAACAATTTAGAGTAAGATAGTTGTTTTCAATGTTTGACTAACACGGAGAGATAGTTATAGTAGGCTTGATTTCGATACATCGATCATCTACCTGACTAGGGTAGAAGGCTCATCGTATCCTTTCCTAGTCCTGGTAGATCCTGGTCTTCTACTCGGTCAAGCAGTGAGTCCATTGGTAGTCACCCAGGATTGAGAATTGGGTCAAGCCACGAATGCTTCGCAGTTGTATATTTCAGTAACTCCGTAATCCGATCACTCTAAAACCTTAAGGAATGTCCATCATTGAAAGGCTCAAATTTTCTATTTCTAAGGTTTTCCTTTAGGTCGTAGTCTAAGAGGGTCCTCGTTATTATCTATGTCCAAGGAAATGGTGAATCAAATCTTACTAGATCATCCTAAAACGGTTTCTCATCGCAGGTTTCTATTATGTTCGTATTCAACGAGCACAGTTGTGGATACGTTGACCTTGGCTATTATAATTCAGTTCGTACCCATTGTTAGGCCTATTCTGTAATATAAAATTGTTTAATACTTGAACCCTAATTGATTTCCTTCCATGACTTCATTATTGGCATTCTAAGGAAGATTCAGATCCTATTTATGACGTAACCTTACGTATAACTGGGAGTAATTTCTTTCGATCCTGGGCCAGTGGGGCAAGGGTCCACCACGCTTCTACTGCGCCACCCAGATCAAAGAATGTATTGATTTGACCTAGCTACATCTATCGGTCTCTGGCATTCTCTAATGTATCTTAATTTAGGAGTAGTGGAAATCCATAGGTGTAGTCCAAAGTCTACGCTCATACGCTAAATGATTTTTATACCCTTTCTAATATAAGAAATTGTTTTATCGCTTAGGGTCAAATGTTGTCTAATTGGAATTGAGTGGACTTAAATTTAACTACTCTCGAGCACTTCACACATGCTCATACCAGCTAAGAGGGTCCTAAGGTTCACATTATTAATTTGTTGGATTTCCTACACGGTCATGTCTGTCGAAATCTAGGAGCACCGCTCTAGGTCCAAAACTCTAGGGCCTATTGTCTTAAATGGGACTGCATTGCTAATCCCACTTCGGGATTGGGAAGGACATGTTTGGTAGGAGGGTGGGTGGGGATTAATTTTATAGGCTTTGGAAAATGAGTCTTGTGTTGGAAAAGTGTGAGATGGGAGTTCCAAATCCCAGGATGACGAATTTCTAAGTGTAATAGGAAAACCTGGGATATACTTTTCATTGCATACATTCCAAATATGGCATTGGAAAACATGGGATACACTCAATCTAGGGGTCATACCTTATACATATATTTATTGTTACTTATACAATTCTATCCACCTAACTCACCTAATGCAATTGGCTGAACGGGCCCTAAACGTCCTCAAATATCTAAAACATTCTACCAGCTACTACACCCATCAACATGAAAACAAAAACATCCAAAGATAGTAACCCATGCAAACTACAAACAACAGTATAGATAGCTAGACATCCGAGAAAGTGGCCGTACTAAGCTCGGACAGAGCCATGGAAAAGTGAAGAAAAAGTGATAGAGAGAGAGAGAGAGAAAAGGCTAGAGGTTTGGTTTTCCATGGATTAGAGCCTCAACAGATATTGTAAAGACCCAGAAGACAGTGATTGAAGATGAAAAATGAAAAGGTAGAATGGGTTAGGGAGCTTACACGTTTTTGAGTTCCAAATGGGGCATGTAAGAGCCCAAATGAAAGTGAATGGAGAGGGTAGGGAGGTAGGGATGTCTGTGAACGATGGATGTGGATGGGTTGTGGCCGAAAATGAGGGATTGGGCGATTGGGAGAGAGATTTGAGAGCGAAAACAATAATTTTTGAAGAAACGGAGAGCTTGGAGGTGTAGTTGAAAAAGAGGGTGCAAAATAGACGTGAAACAGGGGCCCCCACAAAATTTGGTGGGCACCACACGTTCCTAGGGGTTGGGCTGACCATGACCAACACCGGCCCGACCAGCCCGGCCCATCCTGATCGTAGTCGACCGCGGTGACCGCGGTTCCGCCACGGTCCACCGGACCAGCCGCAGTGCCGCCGCGGTAAGGCAGTGTTCACCACCCTCTCATGGTGCCAATGGTACCCCGGGTTTATCCCGGGTCCGTCTGGATTGCGTCATGTGGCCCACGACTCGGTATCGAGCCGTTTCGGGGCCAATTTGTAAACTGAAATGAGTTTATATAATGTGTGGCATATGATTTTGGGGTAGGAGGAGCTAATCTATCCAACTAATCCATTTATTTGGTTAGATTCCAAAAGGTTAAGGGTCAAAACCCATTTTATCCATTTATTTCCTATTTATGGTAAGTTTTACTTTCAGTATTATTCTTCTTTATTTATACCCTAGGATTGGTGTGTATTATGAATGTTCTTAAAAAGAAATGAAGAATACAGTGGTGGAGGGTGAGATTTTGAAGGAATTGAATAAAAAAGGGGTTTTATCTTTAAGATTAAGTGTAAGGTGTTGTGGTTGACCCACAACCTAAGAACATTCATTTCTAGGGAATGATTCAAACCCGTCGACTGACGGCCTAGAAGTGAGTTGGGGTCATCTCGCGTGATCATGGGTGTGTACAGGCCCAATCTCAGCGATCGATTTCGGTCGGTTTCGCCGTTCGGCGAAGTTAGAAAATCCTAAGTCAGTTTCTACAGTCCGTTGCTCCCTCCTAAGTCAGAGTGCGTCAGAGTGCGTCGTGTGACCATAACCCAGGTCCGGTTTAATCCAAATCATGCTCTGATACCATCTTGTAACGCCCTGAAAATCGGGGGTCGAGCATAAATCAACTCCCGAGTTCTAACGCATCACTTATGCAACAAAATGAATGATGATTGAATGTTATCTGTATTAATACATTGAACATGAGTGAGATTAAGCCAAAACAGCATATCATACTCTAGAGACAGTTAAATTGTAAGCAGAAGACTGTGATAGATAGATAAAATATATAAACTATAGTAAGTCTCCAAAGTGTGATAAGGTTACCATGTTAATGAATTACAAGCACAATTTCAAAATATACCAAAGGTGTAGTGTCATCTAGACATCTCTGTAATCCCGTCGATCAAGACACGGCTCACATGAAGCCGCCAGAAAATAGCATACACGAGAAAGCATCCTATTCGTCACAAAAGATCGACTCCACCTCAGAAGTAGCATCGCCATCTGCGATCAGACAAAGTCTGATGGGTGTTCGGAACACCATCCCATAACGTGGGAGTGAGTGATCAACTCAATGGAACAATAAAGCATAGGTTAACATGTTATCAAAACAGTCAAGCAGTAATAATAAAACAGTACAATCAACAAATCTAAATACTCTTATTAATGTAAGTATGAATGCAGTCATGATGCATGCCCTCACCAACATACTCCCTCATGCAACACCATCTTACGTTCGCGGTATGCTTACATTCCTCAGTACTCCACATCTTCCAGGCACATGCAATGTGATGATGAGCATGATTACCGAGTTGTTATTAGTCCATTTCAAACAGTAGGATTGGGAAACTAAGGTACCTCCCTTGTATCATTCCCAAACATGATCCATTCTAGGGTCATCAGTCCTAGTTAATCTCATATGATGGTGTGTTTCTAGGTCGCTACAAGGGCTTCCAGGGCTGTTACACGGAACCGTTACACCACTCCCCTATCACCCTTTTAACGGTTCATCACTAAATTGATACAGGCCTAGTTCATACTTTATTCACTGTGGCAAAACTCGTCACCTCACCACAAATTCAGAGTATGCTCGAGGTCACTACAAAGGGCTCGTCACCAATCAATGTAGGCCGACAGCTCAAATATAGTGTCCCATATCACCATAATTGGCTCACGAGTCTGGTTGCTCAATGGACACTACGGGGAGGCACGTGGCCCCAACATAGGCCGACAGCTCACTACGGTGTCCCATACTACCATGCCCGGCTCATGAGTCTTAGCGGATCGAGGTACCATGGTTAACAGGATTTCACTGGTAAGTTTGGTACCCTAGGTTCAAGCAGAGGCGTCCAAACATGGTGAACATACATAAGACAGATTGAGTTACTTAACGAGCTCGGCTAGCTCGAGCGCACAACAAGTTGAACGATATGAAGCGCATAAGCACTTCATGTGGCCAACCACTATCGCCAATCGAAGTACAACTCGAGTTCGTCGAACACATTTCTCGTGGCGACTGAATCTCAACCACAAATTCAGTTTTGTTGCCGATTGCCTGGACTATATAATATCCTCAATCACATTCAATTGCAGATAGTTAAAGTAGTAATGGATCAAGATTCAAATAATACAATCAAAGTCTGATATTATCCGCTTAGGGCTGCCAGGGTTGTTACACGCAATCGTTGTACCACTCCCTCATCACCCTTCACGAATTTATGGAATACAACTTAAGCATGTGAAGCAGTCAGAGTAGAGGTAAATAAACAAGTAATTCAAACATATTAACAAGCATGTTATAAAACACAATGCAAACAGGAAATCCAAACACATACGTTTCATAAACGAGTAAATGATTAAACTAAACAACTTACATGAAGGAAATCATACACATCACTAAGGTAGTTAAGAATCCTATCTCAACACCCTTATACATTACAATTTACTAACTACTGCTCAATCAGACATTTTAACAAACACTTTAGACTACATACATCAACATACCTGACGTATGTTGATCACATAGGTATTAGGCCAAATCCTTTCACTAGGGAGCTGCCCCATGGATAACACGCGTGCACCCACGATGGATAATCATGACAAGCATGAATCCAAGTTCCATAACATTTTCCCAAACACTTGGGCTACACAATTTAACGTATATAGTGTATATTGGCCGTGGCATGATTTAGGGCAAATCCTTTCGTCAAAGGGGTGTCGCCTATACAACAATCATGCATCCATGACAATTAGTCATGGTGAGCATGAATGCGAATTCTATATTCATTCGGTCATTTTCACAAACACTTAGAATACACTATTTTTAACATACATAGTGTATATTGGCAAAAACATGTATTAGGGTGAACTCTCTCACCAAGTAAGTGTTATACACATATATAATATGTTCATACAGTAAATAATCATAGCAAATACATTTTTAAAATTTATACATTTTCAAAATTTATACGTATACGGTACTTTCTACAAATACTTAGAATACACAAAATTCCATATTCTTCATATTTAATAGGAACGAAAAATGTTGAGGGTCAAATATTACATATTAGACCCCATTGATTACATGGATTAACGAACATGATACTGCTTAATGGTCAGATTTAATCGTATTTTTAATCGGGGTGTATTTGACATTGAAAGCGTTGAAAAGTCAGCAAGGGACGGACATATACCAAGATCGGTGGATTTACACGCCGAGATCCGCGAAAATTGAGAAACCAAAGCTCATTTTGTCGAAAAACGTCCAACATGCGAGATCGCAGGTTCCGCCCGATCACCGTTTGAACTTAACGCCCTTGAACCATACATACGCTAGATTTCGAGGCCGAATCACTCCCTGGAAGTGGGTGGAAAAATAGATGAATTATAACGATTTGTAGGGAATGGTTAGCTAGAAAACACCTTTCTAGTGATTTTTAAGTACTGTAAGTATCCATAAGACACACTACCTAGAACTTTAAAATATGTTAGGAGTTAGGTGATTCGCTTACATAGGAAATCCCAAAAGACAACGGAGTTTAGCCATTAAAACGGACGATGGACAGATACAAAAGATCAAGTGGGCCGCACCGATTTCGGAAAGCGATTAGATAGTGGGCCCCACCATCGTAATGGCAACGACGGAATGTGGCCGGTAATTCTGTGATCCCGATCACGGTCGGATTGTCAATCCAACCGTCCGTGCAATTCAAGAGGACCATATCACTCATGGAATTGCATGATACAATGGGAGATGACGGTAGGTACGAAAAGCTCTCGTAGAGGTCGCACAAAAGCCAAAAAAACCCATCCATTTCTCAAATATAATGAACGGATTGGATTTGTCGAGTTGCATCGAGCATGGCCCCGCCAGGTTTCACAGAACGAATTCCCTAAGAAGTTCTCAGTAAAGCTCTCTTCTCTCTCCTAAGAAGGAAGAAAAGTTTTCTCAAATTCATGGTTTGGGGCTTGAATGGAGCAGGGTTTTAAGGTCTTTTTTTTTTTTTTTTTATGGTTTATATAGTCTTAGCTAGGGCTAAGATTAGCGTGAAAACTCATCCGATATTGATTTGAGTTTAATTAAGGGAATGTTTTCCAAATTAGACTTAAGGTCAAGGTATACTTAGGTTATATCCAAAGTGGACTGTTTTTGGAATCCATTCTAATTCATATACCTCTCATCTCTTGAAAACTATTCAATGGAGCATTTCCGGAGGCCTCCCTTGAGCCAAAGGTCGGACTTAAGCTCACCAACCTTGGATCTAGGTCGAGTTACATTTTCGGTCCGATCGGATTTATAGATTGCCCGTAGCGAACCAGTTTCAATTCAACGGTCAGTGGATCTCGATCGGAGATTCCGAGTACATGGATATGTTTTCCTTCTGATTTTTCCTAAATTTTAGAATTATATCACCATTATTCCTCAAATCATAATTGGTTTAGATTTCAACTTAGCCTAGTTCTAGATCTGGTTATTTTTAGATAACGTACAGGTTTCAGTCCATGTGGATTCGACCTCGGTCTTACCGAGTTTATTACTACATCACAACCCTATACTTGGGGAGTGAACAAAAAACAGACAACAGTCTCAATTGCATGCGAGATTATTATCATTATTTGAAATTTAATTTAGAATCACCTTTTTTCTTGAACATTTCTTACACGCCCTTGTCTACGGCTTTGGCAGCTATAACAGGAATAGGTTAGCTATTCCATAAGACACACTACACTAGAACACTAAAATATGTTAGGGTTAGGATTTCGGGAAAGCGATTAGAACGATGATTGCATCGGGAAGCATCACACTTTCTCTCTCTTTTCTCTCTTCTCTCTCCTAAGTTTTCTCAAATTCATGTGGCTGAATGTAAGAGGGTTTTAAGGTCCTTATATAGCATAAAAACTCACCAAATTAGACTTAAGGTCAAGGTATACTTAGGTTATATCCAAAGTGGACCTGTTTCAGCTCAACGGAGCATTTCCGGAGGCCTCCCTTGAGCCAAAGGTCCTAGTTACATCCGATCGGATTTATAGATTGCCCGTAGCGAACCAGTTTCAATTCAACGGTCGGTGGATCCGATCGGAGATTAACATTAGTGTTAATCAAGTCTCAGATTTATTTATTTTGAATTTAATTTAGGAACATTTTCTCACACTCGCTCCGAGCTCAAGCGAATAGCATTTGAGACACTAGATTTGATTCTAGATTTCCGATTTCGAGACCCAGATTTGAAGAGATGATTGTCAAGACGGTCCAAATTAGTGTTAATCGGATACGGAGTTTCGATGTGCTCCCGAGAGCAACTAGGTAATAAGATTGATCCCAGATTTTAGGGCAACCTAGCGTCAATGATTCTACAGGTTTTGGGTCTTGCAGATCATATTTAAAGTGGATCAAGTGGATTTCGTAGCTAATCTAGTTTAGCAATTAGTTACTTTGTGAAGGATAAGGCAGTGAAAGTGAGATTTGTGAAGGAAATGGGTTAAGAAGCGATCTTAGACTGTGGGATTCAGTTCTGACAAGTTAATAAGATGTTAGGAGTGACCCATTGCCTAAGAACGTCTAATTCAAGGTTGGAAAAAAATCCAGGATGTTACAAAGAAACACCGAAGTCGAGCCCGTTTCAAAGATCACGAAGCGAAAAGTGATTGACTTCATCTAGAAAAACATCATCTGCCGGTTCAAAATTCTGCGCACTATCGTGTCTGACAATGGCCGACAGTTCTTCAATGATAAGTTCCGAGACATGTGTCAAGGGGTCGGCATCACAAATTCATATTCCTCGCCTCGGCACCCACAGTCCAATAGACAGGTGGAAACAGTCAATAAGGTTATCAAACACCATCTCAAAACGAAGTTGGAGAAAGCAAAAGGCAGTTGGGCCGAGGAGCTCGCATTCGTCTTCTGGGCCTACAGGACCACATCTCAGTCCTTAATAGGGGAAACTCCGTTCTCACTTTCCTATGGCTCGGAGGCAATGGTGCTAGTTGAAATTGGCCTACCTACTGCTCGGGTAAGGAATTATCAAGAAAACTAGAATTCCGAACAAATTGCGGCTGACCTAGACCTACTTGAAGAAATCAGAGATATCTCAAGGCTCCGAGTCGCCGCTCGGCATCAACAGGTAGCGCGATTCTACAATTCTAAAGTCAGGATTAAGTGGTTTCACCCAGGAGACTTAGTCCTTCACCGGGTCTTCCAAAACACCACTGAGCTAGGGGCTGGGACACTCGAGCCTAACTGGGAAGGGCCTTATCGTGTGGTCCGATTGACTAAATCAGGCTCCTACCATTTGAAGGATCTCGAGGGCCGCCAGCTCGCCCACCCCTGGAATGCCGAGCACCTAAAAGCTTACTATCCGTGATGAAATAACCTTTAAAGCTCTCAATAAATGTACGTCTCTGAGGGACTAGCCTTTAAGGCTCTTAATGAAATTTACCTCTTCCTATCTACATGAACGGATTATCTACCAAGGAAAAGTCACCTCTCATATGCAAAGGCAGACTCAATGAACTGATCCCTTGAAAAAGGGGTTAGTACATTATCCCATAAAAATTCTACAAGGCATCTCCTCATGTTTGAGGGAAAAGCTAATAGAAAACCCGACTCCCCTACAAAGGAGTCGGTTCGTCACCTGACTGACGGATAAAAGGTTTTTTGCCAATCGTGGCACGAGCCGATCCACTAGGGATCCGAGCTTAACAATGACAAAGTTCTACAAAACGACATTGTAACGGACCGACATGTTAGAGGGTCGGCTCGGCAATACCTTGAAGAAAACTGACCTGCCAACAAATCAGTTCGACAATCAACAATCAACAGTCAACATTTAAAAACTAACTACGGTTTAACATATGAAAGAAAAATCATCATCCATATGCCTTCTCCAGAAGGTCAAAAAATTATATCCACCAAAAAGAAAGTTTTGAAAAGTTCAAAAAAAAGGGGGGAGGCGAATGTTCCAATCTACGTGGTCAAAGGAGGAGGAGCCTGGGAGCTGGGGCCTTCGTCCGGGCGGACATCTTTGGCAGGATTCTCTCCTGCTTCTTCAGGTAGCAAAGGTTCAAGGTTGAGGTCCGGGTACAAATCCTAAACCGCTTCGATATAAGCATTGAAACTGCAGTTGTAAAACTTAGTGGCTTTGGTGGCCCTCTCCTTTGAAGTCTTGAAAGCCTCTTAGCCTTAGACACGACCGCGGCCTGAGACGCCTTGTCTTTAGCCCGCTAAGCATCCCTCGCCTAGGAAACCGCCCTGAGCTGTTCTTTTGCTTCTTCAGCTTTGGTCCACTCCAGGACTTCCCCCAATCGAGCATTCTCCTTAGCAAGTGAGTCCGTGGCCGGCCTGTGTCGGGTTCAAAGAATGCAGGCAGCACAGAACTGGCCTCAAGATTGCTCATGACGCCTTGTAGGTGAAGCTCTCGAGCCTTCTCATCTTCTAGTTGCCGGCGCAATTCGCCCTGCTCCAACCGGAGGAAGGTGGCCTCATCCCACAAAACTCCTATCTCATTTTTGAGGGCTTCCACCTCGGCATCTACCTTCCGATGCTCCCACACTCTCTCCCAAGCTAAGAGGAGCCTCGGAATGGATTGAATAAAAGCGGAAGAATGAGCATATGAATATACGATAGAATGGAAGCTAAGAAATACACAAGGAAACAGGAAATACCTTGTAAAAGACAGAGGTCAGGTCATTAAAAAAAGGAATCGTCTGGTTTGGAGAGAAGGCTGGCGATCTCTTCTTCTGGAGCGTGTTTGGCAGCCCAGTGAGCCAGGTAAGACATATGGTAACCTAGCTCAAATCCCCCTCTGCTCGTCTCCACCTAAGTCGAACCTACTTCTTCCCCAGCCCCGGTCCTGATGCTCGCTGAGGATTGGACCTTGGCCCTGAGATCACTCCCGGCGTCAGGAGGAGAAAGCATGGCGTCAGCCATCCGAACTGCCTCCTCCCACTCGGACGAAGAGGAAATAGCGATGTAAGGCTCGGGGGCTGTGGGAAGAACCTCCACAGTAGGAGGAACGACGGTGAGCGGGAGGGTCGGAGTTGGAACAATGATTGCTGGAGTCGGAATAATGATTACTGTTGCTCGATTCGAGGCAAGTGCCACAGCTGAAACCACGGCAACTGAAATTAGAGTTGCAGCCAGAGCTGCAGCAACAAAAACAGGGCCTAAGGAGCCCTCCCGCGAGGTGCTGCCTGCCTCCTTCGGACGGTGGTCTTCGTTCGGGGCTCGGTTCTTAACATCTCCTCAACCGTCCGGGCAGCCTTCCTCTTTCGAGAACCAGATGCTTCGGCCACGCCTGCATGAAAAATGATGGGTCAACAACTAAGTTAAAGAAATTCAACCCCTCTAGAAGAGCGAAAGAGAGACTTACTAAAGGAAGTGAGGAGCGGATCAGATCGGCAAAGCCCAGACCAATGAAGGTTAGTGGCTGTAATCAAGTCTGACCAAGAGCAAAACTCTCCTGATCGCGCCTTAGCCTTGGCAATTTGATTCTTTTGCTCTAAGGTGAGGAGGGGCAAACCTCTTGGAAAATCTGTAAGGAAAAAGAAAAAGATTAGTCCTGTAATATCCCAGATTTTTGCCAACCTGGGATTAGACGTTCTTAGGCAATGGGTCGCTCCTGACACCTTATTAACTTATCAGAACTCAATCCCACAGTCTAAAATCGCTTCTTAACCCATTTCTTTCACAAATGTCACTTTCACTACCTTATCCTTCACAAAGTAACTAAGTGCTAAACTAGATTAGATACGAAATCCGCTTGATCCACTTTAAATACGATCTGCAAGACCCAAAACTTGTAGAATCATTGACGCTAGGTTACCCTAAAATCTAGGATCAATCTCATTACCCAGTTACTCTCGGGAGCACATTAAAACTCTATATCAGATCTGGACCGCACATCAAAAGTCCGAATGATACGAAGTTATAGACTTAGGACCGCCTCGTTAGGCTTGACAATCATCTCGGAGATCAAATCCAGACAGTGTCCCACAGCTATTCGCTTGAGCCTGGAGCGAGGAGTGTGAGAAACATGAAAATAATTCGAAAATAAATAAGGATTTATGAAATCTGGCATGTGATGCTTGTGGATTAGTATTGAGCAACCTGACCGTCAGAATCCAAACCAAATACACCCTTGGATCAGGAGAAATTTCATACACATGTCCATGTACTTGAAATCTCTGATCGAGTTTCACTGACCGCTGAACTGAAACTGGTCTGCCATGCGTGATCTGGAAATCTGACTGAAACAAAAACTTAACTCCACCTAGATCCAGAGTCTGTGAGCTTAAGTCCGACCTTTAGCTCAAGGGGGGCCGCCAGATGTCCTCCGTTGAGCTGAAACTGACCCACTTTGTTATAACCTAAGTATACCTTGACCTTAGGTCTATTTCGGTGTAGGTTTAGGCTATATAAGGGCCTTAAAACCCTCTCTCATTCAGCCATACGAATTTGAGAAAAACCCTAGGAGAAAAGAGAGAGAAAGTGTGAGAGAAGTGGGAGGATCTCCCTGATGCTCTACCCTGCCGTATCCAAGCTTAACCATCCCGATCTAAGCATTTTTCGGGTGATTCCGACTTCATTTCTAGGTAAGAAACACTAACCCTAACCTGTTTTGGGGTTTGATAGTTGTAGGTTATGAAATAGCTAACCTATTTCATTCTATAGGTTACCAAACTGTCGAATACGAAAGCTTAGCGAATCTATCGAGTCTATTGCGATTCTACGACAAAAGGTGCAGACTTTAGGTGTATAGGTTATGGTTTTTAATGCTTTCAATGTCAGATAATGATAGATTCATGATCTGCATGCAATTGTACATGTATAAAGTGCTGTCCGTTTTATTTTTCGATTATACGTAAACTATGTTGAATATACTGTATTCCTCGTATTTATAGAAAATACCATATACGTACAAATTTTGAAAGTGTGTTTGCCATAATAAATGATTGTATGAACATGCTATATATAAGTGTAATACTTACTCGACAAAAGAATTCGCCCTAATACATATTTTGGCTAATGTACGTTATGTATGTTAATAAATGTATTCTAAGTGTTTGTGAAAATGACCGAATGAGTATAGAATTCACATTCATACTCACCATGACTAATTGTCATGGATATATGATTGTTGTATAGGCGATACCCCTTTGACAAAAGGATTTGCCCTAAATCACGCCACGACCAATATACACTATATATGTTAAAAATGTGTCGCCCATGTGTTTGTGGAAATGACTGAATGAATATGGAACTTGGATTCATACTTGCCATGATTATCCATCGTGGGTGCACATGTGTTATCCATGGGGCAGCTCCCTAGTGAAAGGATTTGGCCTAATACCTATGTGATCAACATACGTCAGGTATGTTGATGTATGTAATCTAAAGTGTTTGTTGAAATGACTGAATGAGTAATAGTTAATAAATAGTAATGTATAAGGGTGTTGAGATGGGATTCTCAACTACCTTAGAGGTGTATATGATTTCCTCCATGTTGTTTGTTTAGTTTAACTGCTTACTTATGAAATATATGTGTTTGTATTTCCTGTTTATATTGTGCTTTATAACATGCTTTATAACATGCTTGAATTACTTTGTATATTCTGCTTTACTCTATATGCTTCAGAATAAGGATTGATTGTGTATGGGGCTATGATTATAGTTCAGGTAATCGGTAACGGGATTGAATTCGTGGCTGTGATTCATTCGCCACATGAGATGTGTTCGACGAACCCAAGTCGTACTTCAGCTGGCGATAGTGGCTGGCCACACGAAGTGCTTATGCGCTTTATATCATTCAACTTGTTGTGCGCTCGAGCTAGCCGAGCTCGTCAAGTAACCCGATCTGTCTTATGTATGTTCACCATGTTTGGATGCCTCTGCTTGAACCTATGGTACCAAACTTACCAGTGAAATCCCGTTAACCATGGACCTCAATCCGTTAAGACTCATGAGCCAGGCATGGTAGTATAGGACACCATGGTCGAGCTGTCGGTCTACGCTGGGGCCACGTGCCTCCCCGTAGTGTCCATTAAGCAACCAGACTCGTGAGCCGATTATGGTGGTATGGGACACTATATTCGAGCTGTCGGCCTACACTGATTGGTGATGAGCCCTTTGTAGTGACCTCGAGCATACTCTGTATTTGCGGTGAGGCGACGAGTTTTACCGTGGTGAATAGTGTATGAACTAAGCCTGTATCAATTTAGTGATGAACCGTTAAAAAGGTGATGGGGGAGTGGTGTAACAATTACGTGTAACAGCCCTAGCAGCCTTTGCAGCGCCCTAGAACCACACTATCGTATGAGATTATCTAGGTTTGACGACCCTAGAATGGATCATGTTTGGGAATGATACCAGGGAGGTACCTTAGTTTCCCAATCCTGCTGTTTGAAATGGACTAATAAGAACTCGGTAATCATGCTCATCATCGCATTGCATGTGCCTGAAAGATGTGGAGCACTGAGGAATGAAAGCATGCCGCGAATGTAAGATGGTGTCGCATAAGAGAGTATGTCGGTGAGGGCATGCATCATGACTACATTCCATGCTTCCATTAATAAGAGTATTTTAAATTGTTTGATTGTACTGCTTTATCATTACTGCTTGACTAAATTGATAACATATTAACCTATGCTTTATTGTTCCACTGAGTTGATCATTCACTCCCACGTTACGGGATGGCATGGTACACACCAACCAGACTCTGTAACTACAGGTGTCGGCGATGCATATGAGGCGGAGCTGGACTTTTGTGACGACGAGGATGCTGTCTCGTGTATGCTACTTTCTGACGGCTTCATGTGAGCCGTTTCTTGATCGACGGGATTACAGGGATGTTGTCTAGATGACACTACACCTTTGGTAAATTTTGAAATCGTACTTATAATTCATTAACCTGGTAACCTTATCACACTCTGGAGACTTACCATAGTTTATATATTTTATATATCTATCATAGTCTTCCGCTGGCAAATTTAACTGTCTCTGGAGTATGATATGCTGCTTTGGTATAATCCCATTCATGTTTCAATGCTCTCATCATAATCATCATTATCTATGTGCATAAGTGATGCGTTGGAACTCGGGAGCTGAGCTTTGCTCGACCCCCAATTTTCAGGGCGTTACAAGTCCAATTACAACAGAAGGAATAAGGACAGGGAAAAATGTATGAGGTCCGACCTAGAGTAGTGAATCGGGTAAGGACCTGAGTCCACAAGCTTCTAAGCTCCGCTGCTGGCGCCTCTCATTCGCCCGAAGCTCAGAACCATTTATTTTTCCAGTCCTTATTAGAGGACGGAAGGTTCATAACCAGTCCTGACACTTTGCTGCCTTGGGTCGTGAAGTAGTACCATGATTCATGACTATCATGCTTGACCAAGTACAGGCTCGTCAATTCCTCTGGTGTCAGCTCCGGATTCCCGACTTCATGCCAGATGATGAAGGAAGAAATTAAAATCCTCCAAGCATTGGGGGTGAATTGACCAGGGAGGTGAATTGACCAGGAGCCAGCCCCAGGTGGGCTGTCAAGGCTCGGAGGAAGGGATGCATAGGGAGTCAAAGTTCACACTGAAGAGCGCATAGGAAGATAGCAATCTCTCCTTAAGCAGGTGCGCCAGTGGCATCAAGGGGCTCAGGCACCCTTATTTGCATAGAGTTCAAGATATCAAACTCTGAACGGATCCATTCCATCTGAGACTCCATAAGGATGAAGCCTCCCGGGACGGCCTTCGAAGTCAGCCCAGTTGCAAGCATCTCTATGGCCTCTGTAGTTAGAGCTCTGGGGGCTCGAGCAGTCTTCTTTCTGCCAATCCGATGAGTCTGATCCCTTGCCTCCTTCTGTCTCTGAGGCGGGGGGTACAGAGGCAAGACTTCAAAGGGGCCCTCAGATGTACCCCTCCTGTCGTCCGAGCTTCCTGGCTCAGAGTCGCCAAAATCGTCTCGGACCATCTCCAGGTCGGACGACATGTTGTGAAGAGACTTGAGAAGAAGGGAAATGGAAGGGCACTAGAAAAAGAGAGACTCACCGGACGGTCACCGGGAATCGCCTTTACCGGGGAATCCTCGATCGGTCGGAATCACCTTTCGAAAACTTTAAGTCGGCCGGAATTGCCCTTGTTAGAAATCGCCTCCTCTGATATCCACTCAAATACAGAATAAAAGTGAAGAGGGCATTTTTGGAAGGGCCTTATATAAACTGTGTAGAATCTTTGCATTAATGACAAAGCTTAATCGCTGTAGCCGAATCGTCGCGAGCCGACTTCATAACACACGTGGCCGCTCGCCACTGGCTCGAACCCTGCCAGACAGTATGGTTCTGGTACCGAACAGCGCGCTCTGATAAGCGAAACAGTGCTAGAGCAGGGGAAGCGCCGCTCAGACGCCTCTCCAGGCATACGTGGCAACCTATTATAGGCTTAGTAATTATTCCGAATCGTAACCGTCGCCACGCGTCCACTGAAGGGTAGCCGGTGGGCGAGAAACCCTGAGGAGCCAAAAATACAGAAATCATAATAACATCAACACATGTGAAAGGTTCAGCAGATGAGGCGGCTAATCTTCTAAGTATTACTACTCTTCGAATCCGTTTTCAAATTCGAAGAGTAGGGGGCTTCTGTTATGGGAAGATTCAAGCCCTTTATAAATCTAAAGGGTCAACATTATACTAGTCTGATCAGACGCATGAACATCCGATGTGATATAGGATTTGCTACTAAGTCACATCAGAACTCTCACTCCGAAGTTAGTGATCAGCTCGGAGTGACCTGAGATCAGAACAGGAGGTGCAATGCTTCGACCGAATACTTTGGACTAACTCCTCTACTGACCGACTTGAAACGAACGACACAATTACTTGCATCAAGTACAGGAAAAGCAAGTCCCTCGCCAATCTAGGTCAATACTTGGCTCAGACCCGAAATGTGAACCGTATGAACCAGTTAATGGGACCTCGAAAAGAGAGCATCAGGTAAGGCACGAGCAGACCACTGGACTATAACCTTAGGCTGTGTAAGACGAGCACTCATCCTTGTCCTCATCCCCATCTTCATCCGAAGAAGGTTGGCCAAGCTGAGCTCTCGCCCTCGTCCTCATCCTCATCTTCATCCGAAGAAGGTTGGTCGAGCCGAGATCTCGCCCTCGTCCTCATCCTCATCTTCATCTGAAGAAGGTTGGCCGAGCCGAGCTCTCATCCTTGTCCTTATCCCCATCTTCACCAGAAGAAGATGATGCTCTGATTATCGGGTCAAGGAACTAGTCTGAATGCGAACGTGGCAGAAGATCACTCCTGGAGATATGCTCCATTAAGACACGATGCATTACATGATCCACTGATTGTGGAGTATCTCCACGATTACAGTATCTACTTGATTGAGTAGATTGTGCCGAGATTGACAGACATGATCCCCCCAACCCATAGTTACAAATATCAAGGGACCCAATTACTACAGGTACGCAACATCTGACATTCTCCCTCTATTCTACAACTTAGACCTAAATTCCCTTGACCTGACTTAGGCATCGGAGGGTCCCTCGGCCTAGCCAGGGTCTTCTTTGCTCACTGTTTGTGCAAGACCAGGGTTCCTTGGAGGCTTACCGTGCCGAGTGGAGGGTGATCCAAATTTTGTCATCAACATTTTTGGCGCCATCTATGGGAACTCGATACAAAAGGTCAAGTTTCTATTCATCAGCATTATGGCAAGAGGAAAGAAGAAAGTGGTAACAGTGGAACCAAAGCAGACTCGTTCTTGTTCATTGCTTTATGCTGAATCGGACGGAAGGCCCTCCTAGAGTTCACGCAACTGGGCCAGCAAGTATCGCGCAATGCAAAGTAAAATACAGGCTTTATGCGACGAGATCAACCAGATGAAGCAACATCAACAGGAACCACAACCGTATCCTACTTAGGAAAACCCTAGTCCTAAGCCGATTGGTCCAGTTGTGGAGGCTCATTCCATGCCAAGGAGTATGAGACCTGAGGGGCCCCCGCGTCAACCCCCTCGAGCACCGACTTCCATTCAGAATCCTCCCCCGACCCAAATTCGACCTTCGGCTCGGAACACAGCAACTCGAGCTCCAACAAACGACTCAGTCACCTCGGCCCTAGCACCAACGAATCTCCGCCATGAGTTAGAACGAAGGAGAGGAAGGACTCACGAGACAGAGAACACCCAGGAGATAGTAGCCGAGAATAAGGATCCTTGGGAAGCGTGGTTCGTGGAGCTCAACAACAAGATTTGGACACTAGAAAAAAAGTAACCACTATCGTCAGTTCCCGCAGCTGTTAAAGCAATGATGGAAGAGACCGAGCCTCCTTTCACCTCCACAATCATGGACGAGGTGATGCCACAGAGGTTCCGGATACCTCCCGTCATCCAGTACTCTGGGTCTGGAGACCCATCCGAGCATGTGGAAGCTTATCACTCATGGATGTAAATCCAGACGGCAACAGATGCAATGATGTGTAGGGGATTTTCAATCACCCTTACAAGATCCGCTCAAAGTTGGTATCGACAGCTCAAACCCAATTCCATCAATTCCTTCGCGGATCTGAGTCGACTATTCCTTACCCAATTCATAAGTGGTAAGAAAAGTGGGAGACCCAATACACATCTGTTTGCTATCAAGCAAGAGCCGAAGGAGTCGTTGAAGGACTACATTGCTTGCTTCAATGAGGAAGCATTGCATGTAGAGGATTATGACGATAAGATGGCACTCACTGTCGTGTTCAGCGTCCTAAAAGAAGGAAACTTCACTTTCTCCATTAGAAAGAATCCACCGAAAATGTTAGCAGACCTTGTCGCCAGAGCTCAAAAGTATACTAACGCTGAGGAGTTCTCCAATGCCTGCAAAAATGTTCAAGTGACAAAACCGATTGGTAAGGGGAAGAGGCCGAGGAACGAAGAACTCCAGCCAACCAGCAAAGGATTAGATGACAACGCCCCTCGCGATCATCCGAACAGAAAGCCGGAGGGTAAATTCCGTTCCTACACTCCCCTCAACACATCAGCAGAGCAGATTCTATTGGACATCAGAGGACACAAGCTTTTGAATTGGCCCGTTTGTATGAGGGCCAACCCAGATCATTGAGACAAGCAGAAGTATTGTCGTTTTCACCGAGATCACGGTCACAATACGACCGACTGTGTGAATCTCAAAGATGAGATTGAAACCCTTATTCGTAAAGGGCATTTGCGCCGATACACCAAGGAAGAAAGAGCCTCTCGGAAAGAAGAACGAGAGTGAGAACAGCCGAATAATACCCCAGAAGAGCTAGCCGAAATCCGTTACATCTTCGGGGGCTTGTCTGGTGGAGGAGATTCGAATAGGGCTCGGAAAGCCTACTCTCAGAAATCTGATCTAGAACATTACATCCATCTGACCAAGCGGTCGATCAAAGAACTCCGGATCAGCCCGTGTAGCATGACCTTCTTAGAAGACGATGCTCGCAGGATCCAACATCCGCACGATGACGCCCTAATGGTTACTATGACTATAGCCAACCAGAAGGTGTATCGCATCCTGATCGACACTGGGAGCTCAGCAGATATAATCTACTCTAAGGCCTTCGAAAGAATGGGGGTTCTGAGGTCACACCTCAGAACTGTGAAGACACCCCTGCACGGCTTTGCCGAAGAAAGGGTGATCTTCAGGGAGCCATCTCCCTCCTTGTGACTGTGGGAGAAGGACAGCATCAAGTCACACTCATGATGGATTTCCTAGTTGTCAATGTGTCATCAGTACACAACATCATCCTGCGTAGACCTTCTCTCAATGCAATGAGAGCAGTCATCTCCACCTATCATCTAATGATGAAATTCCCCACTGAGGGCGGGGTAGGCTATCTCCAAGGCGACCAGCGCGAAGCTCAGAGATGTTACGCAATGGCAGTAAAGAAAGGATCGGTTAAGCAAACACTCACCGTCAACATGCTAGACCCTAGAGGGCCTGTGGAAGGCTCTTTCGTTGAAGATCTAGAGAAAGTGTCGCTCGATGAGGCAGACCCAAGTAGAACTATTCAACTCGGAACGTCGCTGAATCCTGAGCAACGATTCGAGATCCTAGCCTTCCTACGATAACATAGAGAGGTCTTCGCTTGGTCTCATGAAGATATGCCCGGAATCTCTCCAAATGTCATTATCCACAGGTACAATGTAGATCCAGATCACAAACCCGTCAAGTAGAAGAGGAGACCATTCGATGCCGAGTAGTACAAAGCCATAGCTGACGAAGTCTCCATTCTTCTCAACGCCGCCTTCATAGAGGAGGTACATCACCCCGATTGGATCACAAATGTAGTCCTTATCAAGAAAGCCAATGGGAAGTGGTGGGTCTACGTAGACTACTCAAATCTGAATAAAGTATGTCCGAAGGACAGCTTCCCCTTACCTTGAATTGATTAGCAGTGGACATCACAGCCGGACATGAATTACTTTCCTTCTTGGATGCTTACTCTGAGTATAACCAGATCGCGATGTACCCCCCCAGACAGGCAGAAGACTACCTTTGTCACAGACAAGAGACTCTACTGTTACCTGGTCATGCCATTTGGCCTGAAAAATACTGGGGCCACATATCAAAGGCTAGTGAATCAGATGTTTATCAAACAAATCGGACGTACTATGGAAGTATACGTCGACAACATGCTAGTAAAGAGTGTCAAGGCATCCGATCATCTGACGGATCTCAGAGAGACTTTCAGCACCCTCCGAGAATACCTGATGAAGTTAAACCCCGCAAAATGCCCCTTCGGAGTCAGTTCAGGAAGATTCCTCGGGTTTCAGGTTAGCGATCTCTTCTTCTGGAGCGTGTTTGGCAGCCCAGTGAGCCAGGAAAGACATATGGTAACCTGGCTCAAATCTCCCTCCACTCATCTCCACCTGGGCCGAACCTACTGCTTCCCCATCCCCGGTCCTCCTGCCCGCCGAGGCTTGGACCTCGACCCTGAGATCATTCCCAGCGTCGTGAGAAGAAAGCATGGTGTCAGCCATCCGAACTACCTCCTCCCGCTCGGACGAAGAGGGAACAGTGATGCAAGGCTCGGGGGCTACGGGAAGAACCTCCACAATAGGAGGAGCGACGGTGAGTGGGAGGGTCAGAGTCGGAACAATGATTGTTGGAGTCGGCACAATTCTTGTTGTGGTTCGGATCTAGGCTGGCGCCACATTCGAAACCATGGTAACTGAAATTGGAGTTGTAGCCAATGCTCCAACAACGGAAACTGGGCCTGAGGAGCCCTCCCCGCAAGGTGCGGCCTGCCCCCTCTGGACGGTGGTCTTCGTCTGGGGCTCAGTCCTCAACATCTCCTCAACCATCAGGGTAGCCTTCCTCTTTCGAGAACCAGATGCTTTGGCCATGCATGCATGAAAAATGATGGGTCAACAACCAAGTTAAAGAAATTCAACCCCTCTAGAAGAGCGAAAGAGAGACTTACTAAAGGAAGTGGGGAGCGGTTCTGATTGGCAAAGCCTGGACCAATGAAGGTTGGCAGCTGTAATTAAGTCTGACCGAGAGTGAAGCTCTCCCGATCGTGCCTTAGCCTTGGTAATTTGATTCTATTGCTCCAAGGTGAGGAAGGGCTAAAACAATGGTGGAGACCGCTTAAGTTGAAGTAGGAATATGCCAATATGTCCTAGAGGGGGGTGAATAGGACTTTTTAAAGATTTACGAGTTATTCAAAATCCTATCACTCTAATCCTATCATGTATGCAATTCTCAGGATTACTTAAATGTAACTCTACTGGCTTCCAAGCCTTGTAGAGTATCCAATCACAACCTACTTGTAAGATAAACAAGTTGTAGACAAGATTGTGAAGGATATGACTGTGTGTGTATAAGATATGATCTCAGAAAATCAGATATAGAGGCATGTAAGGAAAACACATAAATGAAAGACAATAATCATCTCAAACACAGTCACTTTTATAGTGGTTCGACTAGTTGTCTACTTCACTCCCGGCTGTCGCACTCAACCCTTGAGTGTACCTAAATTCACTAAGGAGGTTTTCCAAGGTTCACCTCAAACCTAAGGTTTTAAATCAGGTTCACATTCAACCTTTACATGAGTTTTACGCGGTTCACCTCAAACCCAGAGTTTTACTAGTTCACTCCTAACCAGATGTTTATGCTCTACATAGAGCAAGGGTCCACACAATGCACCCAGATTTTAGACCACACAGGTCAAGGACCTAACAGTTTATGCCCTACATAAGAGCAAGGGTCCACACTATGCACCCACAACGTACACTCCCGTCGGAGACCTCCTACGAGGCCTTCAAAGGGTGAGAACCACTTAAGACCCAATCCTAGAAAGGAATGATCACAAGTGCCCTCTTAGACTCTAGATACTTACAGATAAGTTGATGAGTCCCGTTAAGCACAACGCCAAAGATCTCCTCCTCCTTGTTGATGAAGAGTCTTCTCCTCCCTTGATCTGCAATACAAAAGATATACCAAGACTAGGCTTAGGGTTGGGTCAAAGGGAAGATGAAATCCTACTCTCTAAAGATTTTCTTGTTAGGAAGATAGAGTAGATCCAATCTTATGCATTCAAGGCATCCCAGCATAATGATTTGCCATTAAGGTAATAGCTGAAGGATCCTTGAACGTGAAAGTTCATTCCCCAATCCACTCTATTGAATATCAATGGTGAGGATGGATTGGAGGATGAACTCCCTTGAGAGAAAGGGTTTTAGGTATAGGATATAAGTTAAAACACTCAAAAGCTCTCTCTTCTTTCTCTCACAGCAATAAAAGATAAGTCCTCTATAAATAGACAAAGACTTCCAACGGATATAAAACAGTCACATTTATGACAGAGTTCGATATCATCGAACAGGTTCGATATCATCGAACAGGTTCGATATTATCAAGCGTATACTCTCGATAGCATCAATGGTCTGCTCGATGACTCGGACTCGATGTCATACGCTTTTGAAACTCTTTGTCAATTGGTCGATGAATTGAGGCTATTGTCAATGTCATCGAATTTTGAACTCCGATTTCATCAATGACAGGTTTGATCCATCGACACTTGAAAAATGAGAGAGACTTTACTTTGAGATATTTCAGGTTTTCATGAATGATCGGGGGAACCGTTGAGGTCATCAGAATTTGAATGTCGATGACATCAAGATTAGAGTCGAGGCATCGATAAATCCAGTTGATTTATCTTTGAACTTGTTGTATAGATTATGGCTTCGTTCGATCCAATCGATCTGGTGTCGATATCATCGATATTTGAATATCGATTAAATCGAAGGGCCCCCGATCATAGTTAAAAATAACCTGAAATAACTGCTATAAGAAACGCGTGCCCACTGTCGATATCATCGATGAATCTCCGATCTTATCGATATTTGATTTCAATCATATCGGACGCTCATCGATATATCGAAGGAATGTGAGATTTTCATTAAAAAAATAGAGGCGCCGAAAATTTGCCTGTTGATCTTATCGAGCCACTCTTGATGGTCTCGAGATTTGAGTATCGATGATATCGATATGTGTATCGATACATCGATAATTCATCTAGATATGTTATGAAGTTGTTGGACATATTTAGTGCTTTTATCGATGATATCGATAGGTGTATCGATATATCGATAAATCCGTCCAGATGAATATTTAGTTGCTGGACATTTTGGTCCTCTTATCGATAATATCGTTAAGGTATCGAGGACATCGACAGTGCTGGTCGATCATATTGAAGGTGCTTCGATAAAATCGACAGAGTGAGAAAAACTTAGAGATTTTCTTATTTTGTAAAAAGTTTTCTCACCATAAAACCTTAAGATATCTATCTTGTTTTAAGCGTTTTAATCACTTGTTATTTTGGGACATGGTATGTGAGGCTATGATTTACCTATTGCGAGCTTCCACACATCCGGTTGAGGCAAACGCTTAAAATAATCTTCCTATCGAGTTTTGCAGCCAGTCTAACTCACCACACATATAACTTGACAAACTAGGGCACTAGCAGATGCACTTTCAATCTCCCCATTTGTCAATTACGTGACAAAATACCCAAAACACCCTAGAACACTTCTAGACACACCCCTAAATTGTGTGTACATGCATTTACACAAATTTACATTTTTTTCTAACTCATGTACACATTCTATAAGTATCTGCTCCTCATTACTTCAAAACTCCCCCTTTCTTGGTGTAGCTGCTCCCCCTAACACCTGCAACACATTAGATATACAATTTTCTGCTCGGGGTGTTTTGAATTGTTCTCCCCCTTTTGTCAGTCATTGGTAAAGATATAACAAGTGATATTGACTGAAGAATGAATTGCATGGGAGAACCATCAGATGGAGGCATACATATATAGTATTGATAAACAGTGGCAGAACATATGTATGCATGATAGATAATGCAGATGATATTGCAGATAAAGTAGTGAGAAAACAACAAGAAATAACATATGCATTCCATAAGTTTGTAAAGTAGCCAGTCAATCCAAAAAAAAATTCTTCACATCAGTAACCCGCATCGGGGTATATGAAAAAAAAACTTGCCAAATTTGTGATTCATCACACCCACAATTATGACCACAGGTATTCAAAAAGATATTTTAGGCCTAGAGCATTTTACAAGGACTTCAGGGATGTGATTGATTTTTATCCTGGGAAGCTTATGGAGCGGGCAGCCATTCCAGAACCTGTTTTATTGTGCATTGCAAGGCCATTAGTCATTGTCAGGCTTCGGAAAGGTAGGCTTCACAGTCATCTAGCCGTTTCATAATGTGAGCTTGTCCGTCCAGAACATCTTAGATACTATCGCGTATAGGAATGTTTGGAATGACTTCAATAGAGTCGGAACTGTGCACCGGACTACTACTACCGAGAATTGAACCGGTTCTTCCACCATAAAAAACATTTTCAAAGGTGTTTAGTTTATGTATATCTTCATAATTGAACCATGCACATGGATGAGGGAGATCATGAGACGCTGGCAGTCCGAATTGACGTGAAAGCTTAGATAGAAGACATGGAAATGGTATTGTAATGACAAATGCTTCTGTAGACACATGGATCAACTGCTGTACGATCAGGGTAGGTAGGCATATTGGAATTCCCAGATGAATGTCATACAGAATGTTAAGGATGTATGTTGAGAGCTTGTTGCCAGAGACTTCATAGGGATAGACGTTAGAGCTAAAAATGCTGTGAAGAATCCGGTAGGTAGGATCAAGATGCTTGACATGAAGAACGTTTTTGGCATTCCTAGGAATTGTAGCACCATTACACAATGCTCGAGTAACTTCCCCCCACACACCTAGACCATTCATATTTCGATTAGATACAGTTATTCCAGTCATCTTCACATTAATCATCCTTCTTACCCTTTTTGGTGTGATGCATTCAACCCGATTCATGACCGCGACCAAGATAACAGGACGATCATTTTCAACATTGTAAACCAAACCTAGAAACTGATGTACCAGATTATGTTGAAAGGTTCCTCCAATGTTCACAACATTTTCCCATCCAATTTGTTTCAATAGCTCGATGATCCTAAAGGGTTCAATGCTTTTTCTGTGAACCGTTCGTTCCGCCATAAGGATTAAGTTGAATAAATGCTTACCTTCCTTCTTTCCAGTTGATGCATGCTGTGAACAGAACAATCCTTTGTCTTTTCTCATTTTGGAAAGACGAAACATCCAAATCTAAGAGCGCCCGATGAGACTCTTCTACTTGATCTACTGATTCTTTCCAAGAAGCGACTACCTTTCTCTTTAATCATGTTCTAAATTCCCGAATTTTGATTTTTAACTTCGAGTTCTAGGGAAGAACAACCGTCCCGATGTTTCAGCTACCCAGAGAGTCATCGATGATATCGATTCTCAGTCGATGTGATCGACATTCAAAAGTGGCCAATCGACGCTCATATTGAAGATGAATCTTTTCAAAAAAATTTTGTAATGTGATCTTTCAAGTATGTAGCAAAAATATTCATCTGTTTCCTAGCGCAGTTATCCACAAAAATTTCTACGAACTCTATACAGCAAAACGTATAAACATTTGAATGTTTATGGGCAAAAGAGGAGGTGAGAGACCTCAGATTGTTTCTTTGAACACTCAGCAAAAATTTCATCATTTCATCAATTATCCTGATCTAGATGCATGATCAGGACATGTTCTTTCATTCCTAGTGTTTCTCAATATCGCTCCTTATAATGTAGCAGTGGTTATTTGTGTGATGCCCCTTCATTACTGATTTTCCTGATCGATCTAGGACATCGCATTCTTCTTTGTTGAACTTGACCACATGCCCATTATCACGTATTTGAGAGATGCTTAACAGATTATGTGCTAGTCCTTTTATGCAAAAAGCATTCTCATTTTTAAGCAAATCAATTCCTTTTATCATTCCCTGTCCAATTACATTGGCAGTGGCTCCATCTTCGTAGGTGACTATCCCTTTATGAAGATTTCCATAGTGGGAGAGAAGGGATTTGTCACCTGTAGCACCATTGCTTGTTAAATGATCTGAGTGTATAACAAGGCAATTTTTCTTCTCTTTGATTAACCATTTTGTGACAGGATTCTTTCTCAAGACAGATTTGTCTTTCGTATCTGATTCAACTTCTTGATTCACCGTGCCTTTCTTCTTGTCAGATAGTTTGAGTGGTGATGGTTGTATATATCCCTTGTTCAACACATCCTTTGAATCACCACTTGATTGATAAGCCAGATTTTTGCCTTTGTTGCTACTGGAACTATCAGATTTTTCATGTGTTTCATATCCAGTTCTTGTTTTAGCTTTTCCATAGCCAAAGCCATAATTGTTGTTACCAGATTTTTTCATACCTAAAAGTTTTTCTAATCTCTCACTACTCTGGGAAAATTTACAGTTTAGCTTGGCTATTTTCCAGGATTCTTCTAAATCATCTTGAAGTGTGTAATTTTTATCCTGAAGGATCAAGTTTTCCTCAATTAATACTTTGATTTGTTTTTTTTTTTTTCAATTTTTCTGACTCAGATTTCAAGGAAATGTTGGTTCTTTCTAGTCTATCATTATCTGAGTGGCATTGCTGTAAATCAGTAATTAGATGAGTATTAGTACTTGAAGCTTTATCCAACTCTAATTGCAGTAGTTCCTTTTTGTTCTCAACTATTCCTAGTCTTTTGACAATATTGATGCTATGAATGTAAAGTTGATTGTAAGCGTCTTGTAATTCATCCTTCTTTATCTCTTCTTCTTCTTCTCTAGTTTCTTCATTACAGATGGAATTGATTCAGTAACTTGCTGTTCTTCCTCAGATTCAGTTGGAATGATTGGAGTAGTGGAAACCATGAGTATTTTCAAAGATTTTTGGTCTCCATCGCTCTCTGAGTCGCTTGATTCTGAGTTTGACTCTTCAGTATCATCCCATGTGGCAGTCATTGCCTTACCCTTGGTTTTTTTGTTTGGGCATTCAATAGATAGATGTCCATACTCTCTACAGTCGTAGCATTGTGGTTCTTTGGTCTTTTTACCAAATTTTCCTGTAGAGGGTTTGTTATCTACCTTTCTACCTCTAGAGGGATGGCCGCGATTCTTTTGAAAGAATCTTCTGAATCTTTGTGCCAGTAAAGCCACTTCCTCATCTTCATCTTCCTTTTCACTCCCACTGTCCTTATGAATTGTTTTCTTAGAAGTTTTTAGGGCAGTGTTTCTGGATTTTTGGGGTTACGTGAAGTGTAGTTCAAAAGTTTGTAGGGAACCTACCAGTTCTTCTACTTTCATCTCATCGATGTTCCTACACTCCTCAATTGTTGTAACCTTGGGATTAAACCGTTCCGGCAGAGATCTAAATATTTTTTTGCAGATTTTTGGTACCAAAACTTTCTCTCCCAATCCACCCATGGAGTTGCAAATGATGTTCAACTTGGCAAAGAACTCCATAAATGCCTCATGCTCTTCCATCCTGAGATTTTCGAACTGTGAAGTCAAGAGTTGTAGTTTAGACCTCTTCACAGTACTTGTGCCTTCATGGGTTGTTTCTAAATAGATCCCATGCTTCTTTGGATGTCCCACACATATTGATTTGTTTAAAAATATCCTGGGACATGGCACAGTAGATGGCATTCATGGCCTTGGCCTCAGATGTTTGCTTTTCTTTGTCGAATGCCGTCCACATCTCTTTGGATTTGGGTTTTGTGATAGTTGTGCCACAGTCAAGTATGATTTATTTAGTTGGTGACACATATCCACTTTCAATTATATCCCAAACATCGTGATCCAAAGATCTCAGGAAGTAGTGCATCCGAGCCTTCCAGTATGCATAATTTGAGTCGTCAAATACTGAAGGCCTGGTGACTGATGAGCCCTCTCCTTTGGCCATATTCCAGACTTCAGTCAAGATCACTCTCTAGGCAGTGAAGCCCTTAAAGAGAGACCCACTCTGATACCAATTGAAACAGCGGTGAAGACCACTTGAGTTAAAGTAGGAATATGCCAATATATCCTAGAGAGGGGTGAATAGGACTTTTTAAAGATTTACGAGTTATTCAAAATCCTATCACTCAAATCCTATCATGTATGCAATTCTCAGGATTACTCAAATGTAACTCTACTAGCTTCCAAGCCTTATAGAGGATCTAATCACAACTACTTGTAAGATAAACAAGTTGTAGACAAGATTGTGAAGGATATGACTGTGTGTGTGTAAGATGTGATCTCAGATAATTAGATATAGAGGCATGTAAGGAAATCACATAAATGAAAGACATTAATCATCTCAAACACAATCATTTTTATAGTGGTTCAACTACTTTTCTACTCCACTCTCGGCTGTCGCACTCAACCCTTGAGTGTACCAAAATTCACCGAGGAGGTTTCCCAGCGTTCACCTTAAACCTAAGGTTTTAAATCAGGTTCACATTCAACCTTTACAGAGGTTTTACGCGGTTCACCTCAAACCTAGAGTTTTACTGGTTCACTCCTAACCAGATGTTTATGATCTCCATAGAGCAAGGGTCCACACAACGCACCCAGATTTTAGACCACACAGGTCAAGGACCTACACAAGGACCTAACAGTTTATGCCCTACACAAGAGCAAGGGTCCACACTATGCACCCACAACGTACACTCCAGCCGGAGGCCTCCTACGAGGGCTTCAAAAGGTGAGAACCACTTAAGACCCAATCCTAGAAAGAAATGATCACAAGTGTCCTCTTGGACTCTAGATACTTACAGATAAGTTGATGAGTCCCGTTAAGCACAACGCCGAAGATCTCCTCCTCCTTATTGACGACGAGTCTTCTACTCCCTTGATCCGCAACACAAAAGATATACCAAGACTAGGCTTAGGGTTGGGTCAAAGGGAAGATGGAATCCTACTCTCTAAAGATTTTCTTGTTAGGAAGATAGAGTAGATTCAATCTTATGCATTTAAGGCATCTCAGTATAATGATTTGCCATTAAGGTAGTAGTTGAAGGATCCTTGAACGCGGAAGTTCATTCCCCAACCACTCTATTAAATATCAATGGTGAGGGTGGATTGGAGGATGAACTCCCTTGGGAGAAAGAGCTTTAGGTATAGGATATAAGTTAAAAGACTCAAAAGCTCTCTCTTCTTTCTCTCACAGCAACAAAAGACAAGTCTTCTATAAATAGGCAAAGAGTTCTAACGGATATAAAACAGTCACATTTATGACAGAGTTCGATATCATCGAGCAGGTTCGATATCATTGAGTAGGTTCGATATCATCGAGCGTATACTCTCGATAGCATCGATGGTATGATGGATGACTTAGACTCGATGTCATACGCTTTTGAAACTCTTTGCCAATTGGTCGATGAATCGAGGCTATTGTCGATGTCATCAGATTTCAAACTCCGATTTCATTGATGACAGGTTCAATCCATCGACACTTGAAAAATGAGAGAGACTTGACTTTGAGATATTTTAGGTTTTCATGAATGATTGGGGGAACCGTCGAGGTCATCGGAATTTGAATGTCGATGACATCGAGATCAAAGTTAAGGCATCGATAAATCCAGCTGATTTATCTTTGAACTTGCTGGACATATTATGGCTTCATTCGATGCAATCGATCTGGTGTCGATATCATCGATATTTGAATATCGATTAAATCGAAGGGCCCCCGATCATAGTTAAAAATTACCTGAAATAACTGCTATAAGAAATGCGCTCCCACTATCGATATCATTGATTGACCTCCAATCTTATCGATATTTGATTTCAGATCATATCGGACGGTCATCAATATATCGAAGGAATGTGAGATTTCCATTAAAAAAATAGGGGCGCCCAAAATCTTCCTGTCGATCTTATCGAGCCACTCTCGATGGTCTTGAGATTTGAATATCGATGATATCGACATGTGTATTGATACATCGATAATTCATCCAGAAATGTTGTGAAGTTGTTGGACATATTTAGTGCTTTTATCGATGATATCGATAGGTGTATCGATATATCGATAAATCTGTCCAGATGAATATTTAGTTGCTGGACATTTTGGTCCTCTTATCAATAATATCATTAAGGTATCGATGACATCGACAGTGCAGGTCGATCATATCGAGGGTGCTTCGATAAAATCGACAGAGAGAGAAAAAATTAGAGATTTTCTTATTTTGCAAAAAGTTTTCTCACCATAAAACCCTAAGATGTCTATCTTGTTTTAAGGGTTTTAATCACCTGGTGTTTTGGGACATGGGATGTGAGGCTATGATTTACCTATTGTGAGCTTCCACACATCCGGTTGAGGCAGACACTTGAAATAATCTTCGTATCGAGTTCTATAGCCAGTTTGACTCACCACACACGTAACTTGACAAACCAGGCCGCTAGCAGGTGCGCTTTCAGGGGCAAACCTCTTCGAAAATCTGTAAGGAAAAAGAAAAAGATTAGTCCGATAACAGCAGAAGGAATAAGGACAGGGAAAAATGTATGAGGTCTGACCTGGAGTAGTGAATCGGGTAGGGACCTGAGTCGATAAGCTTCCGAGCTCCACTGTTGGTGCCTCTCATTCGCTCGAAGCCCAGAACCAATTATTTTTTCAGTCCTTATTAGAGGACGGAAGGTTCATAACGAGTCCTGACACTTTGCTGCCTCGGGTCGCGAAGTAGTACCATGGTTCATGACTATCATGCTTGACCAGGTATAGGCTCGTCAGTTCCTCTAGTGTTAGCTCCAGATTCCCGACTTGATGTCAGATAATGAAGGAAGAAATTAAAACCCTCCAAGCATTGGGGGTGAATTGACTAGCAACTAGCCCCATGTGGGCTGTCAAGGCTCGGACAAAGGGATGCATAGGGAGTCAAAGTCCACACTGAAGAGGGCTTAAGAAGATAACAATCTCTCCTTTAGTAGGCACGCCAGTGGCGTCAAGGGGCTCAAGCGCCCTTATTTGCATGGAGTTTGGGATATCAAACTCCAAACGGATCTATTCCATCTGAGACTCCGTAAGGACAGAGCCTCCCGGGATGGCCTCTGAAGCCCGCCTGCTGGCAGGCATCTCTGTGGCCTCTGTAGCTAGAGCTCTAGGGGCTCAAGCAGTCTTCTTTTCGCCAACTTGATGAGTCCGAGCCCCTGCCTCCTTCTGTCTCCCTGGCCGAAGGGGGGAGGGGGGTAGAGGCACGACTTCAAAGGGGCCCTCAAATGTACCCCTCCTGTCATCCGAGCATCCTGGCTCAGAGTCGTCATAATTGTCTCGGACCATCTCCAGGTCGGACAACATGTTATAAAGATACTTAAGAAGAAGGAAAATGGAAGGGCACTAGAAAAAGAGAGACTCACTGGACGATCACTGGGAATCGCCTCTATCGGGGAATCATTGATCGGTCGGAATCGCTTGCCGAAAACTTCAAGTTGGCCGGAATCGCCCTTGTCGAAAATTGCCTCCTCCGATATCCACTCAAATACAGAATGAAAGTGAAGAGGGCATTTTCGGAAGGGCCTTATATAAACTGTGTAGAATCTTTGCATTAATGACAGAGCTTGATGGCTGCAGCTGAATCGTCACGAGCCGACTTCATAGCACACGTGGCCGCTCGCCACTAGCTCGAACCCTGTCAGTGCAACACCCCAGATTTTTGTCACTTGAAATTAGATGTCTTTAGGCAATGGGTCAATCCTAACACCTTATTAATTTCTCAAAACTTAATCCCAAAGTCTAAAATCCCTTTTTAACCCATTTCCTTCAAACTCTTACCTTTGCCACCTTATTCGTCAAATGTTTCCTAAGCCCTTTCATATTAGACACTAAGTCGCAAGCTTAATGATGAAGAACAATTCTTAAACTAAAATTTATTGTAAATAGTAAATATGTGAATAAAATGGGTTTTTGACCATTAATCTTATGGGATCTCATAAAACAAATGGGTTAGTTAGATAGATTAGCTTCTCTTACCCCAAAATCATATATTACACATCAGACAAATCATTCTGGTTTACAAATGGGACCTGAAAATGCCTCAAACGGACTCGGGGGCCCAAACGACACGAATCAGTGGGATCCGAGGTGGGTCTCGTGCACATTCGGCGTCCATTGGGGGGGGGGGGGGGATAACATCCCGGTTTGGGAGGCATCCCCAAACGCGTCAATGACGGGGATGCATCCCCAACCAGTGGGCCGAGCGGCCCGTTTACTACCCCATTTTCTACAATTTTTTGTCCAACTTCGAAAAGTCATATCTCTTTCGTTATAACTCCGATTTAGGTGATTTAAAAGCCAGATTGAAGCTTGATAAGTTTAGTTTTATATAAAATAAGTGAAAATATAATAAAAATTTTAATATAGTTTAATCTAGGTTGATGTGATAACTATTTAAAAGTTATTAGTTTGAACAATGGTTACTTCTAGAATTTTTAGAATTTTTCAACAACACGAAATCTAATCAAATTTGGTGGAGATGAAGTAAACTTAATGAAGAACTACTAAAAAAATAATTAAATTAATATGATAATTGAAAATGCCAAAAGGGACGTAGAATTGCATTAGGACCATACTCTGTCATAATTAGGGCATAATTTAGTTAAGTATTAAACTGAACAATCAGTATAATTAGCTTCAACTACTTTAAATACGATCTTCAAGACCCAAAACTTGTAGAATGATTGATGCTAGGTTACCCTAAAATCTAGGATCAATCTTAATACCCAGTTACTCTAGGGAGCACATTGAAACTCCGTATCGAATCTAAACAATACGTCGAAAGTCCGATGACCACGAGACTAAAAGCTTAGGACTGCCTTCCTGAGCTTGAAAACCATCTCGGAAATCAAATCGAAATAGTGTCCTGAGGCTATTTGCTTGAGCCCGGAGTGAAGTGTGTGAGAAACGTCGTTTTCTTTAGAAAATAAATCAAATTTAAGTAATCCGAGACTTGTTGCTTACGGGCTAGATATAAGCAATGAGACCGTTAGAATTTGACCCAAATACACCCTCGGATCAGGGGAAATTTCATTCACATGGCAGTGTACTTGTAACCCTGATCGAGTTTCGGTGACCGTTGAACTGAAACTTGTCCACCACATGCGATCTGGAAACCCGATTAGAATGGTATGGATGTATGATGCATACCCTCGCCTACGCTCCCTCAACGACTTCACCTCACGTTCGTGCATGACAACACTGCCTGAGTGCTTGACCTACAACCCCTGAATGCACGCATAATGTGGTGCATGCATATGATTACCAAGTTCTTATTAATCCTTTTCATACAATAGGATTGGGAAACTAAGGTACCTCCCTTATATCAATTCCCAAACAATGATCCATCTATGGTCATCAATCCTAGTTAATCACATATGATAGGCAAGTTCAGGTCACTACCACCAACACCCTACTAACTAGCAGTCTATTTTCGAAGGCTCGTCGTCAACCCAACTGGGGACCATAGCCAGGGTGTGCCGGGGTAGGCCTATTTTGTACTCAAGGTCACTCCACCAACACCCTACCAACTAGCAGTCTATTTTCGAAGGCTCGTCGCCAACTCGACTGGGGACCACAGCCAGGCTGCACCAATAGAGGCCGACAGCTTGAATACAGTGTCCCATACCACCGTATTTGGGTCACGAGTTTAGGTTGCTCACTGGTCACTACGGGGAGGCTCGTCGCCCCAGCGTAAGCCGACAGCTCGACCACGGTGTCCCATACCACCATGTCTGGCTCATGAGTCTTAGCAGATCGAGGTACCAAGGTTAACGAGGTTTTCACTAGTGAGTTTGGTACCTTAGGTTCAAGCAGTAGCGTCCAAACATGGTAAACATACATCGAGTCAATCGGGTTACTTGATGAGCTCAACTAGCACGAACGCACATCGAGTTGATTGACATGAAGTGTATAAGCACTCCGCGTGGCTTAACCACTACCGACAACTTTAGTACGACTCGGGTTCGTCAAACACGTCTTATGTGGCGAAGGAATCTTAGCCACGACTTCGAGCCTATTACCGATTGCCTAGATTATAACATAGCCCCAATCACATTCAATCCTTAACTAAAAAACATGTGGAGTAGTTAAAGCAGAATTAACAAAGTAATTCAAACATGTTAACAAGCATGTTATAAAGCACAATGTAAGCAGGAAACACAAACATATACATTTCATAAGTAAGCGATTAAACTAAACAACTTGCATAGAGGAAATCATATCCATCGCTAAGGTATTTTGAGAATCCTATCTCAACACCTACCTAAAGCACTATCTCCTAATTACCTACTCATACAAACATTGTTATCAAACACTTATACTACACCTATCAACCTACATGACATATGTTGATTTTTAACATGTACTTGGACAAATCCTTCCGACAAGGAGTTGTCATATACACAATCATCATGTACTAGCATCTCATAGCCATGGTAGGCATAGATCATGATTTCATATTCATGTAGTCATTTCAATAAACACTTAGACTACACCCTCCTTCATACATGGTATATATTAGTTATCATACATATTAGGGCAAATCCTTTTGTCAAAGGGTTGTTGCCTATACGACAATCATATATCCATGACCATTAGTCATGGCGAGCACGAATGCAAATTCTATACTCATTCAGTCATTTTCACAAACACTTAAGCTACACATAGTAACATACACAACGTATGTTGATATAACATGTATTAGGGCTAATCTTTTTGCCCAGAAGTTGATACACATGCAACTAGCATACATAGATAGCAGTCAATCATGGCAAGTACAAATTCATATTTCATACATATACAGTATTTTCTACAAATATGAGAAATACAGTATATTCAACATAGTTAATGTATATCTGAAAAATGAAACGGACAATACTTTGTACATGTGTAATAGCATCCACATCAATAATATACCATTAACTAACATTGAAAGCCTTGAAAACCATAACCTATATGTTTAAAGTCCGCACCTTATGCTGTGGAAGCGAGTAACGGACTCAGTTAAACACCAAGTCGTTATCAACGGTAGAACGGCAACCTATGGCATGAAATAAGTTAGTATTCCATCACTTCTACTAGTTGAATCTCTAGAACTGATTAGGGTTAGGTTTTCTTACCCGAAAACAGAATCAAAATCACCGGAAAAGTGATATGGTAGTGATGGATCGGCACGTAGAATAGGAGGATAGAGCAACAGGAATCTCCTCCCACTTCTCTCACACTTTCTCTCTCTTTCCTCACTTCTCTCTCCTAGGGTTTTCTCAAATTCGTATGGAGTGAATGAGAGAGGGTTTAAGGTCCATATATAGGCCTAAAATTGCCGGAAATAGGCCCAGAGCCAAGGTATACTTAGATTATGTCCAAAGGGCATCTGTTTCAGCTCAACGGAGCACTTTCGGAGCCCCCCCTTGAGCCAAAGGTCGGACTTAAGCTCCCTGACCATGGATCTAGGTCAAGTTAAGTTTTCAATCCAGTCTGGTTCCCAAATCACACGTGGTGGGCCAGTTTCAGTTCAACGGTCACCAAAACTCGATCAGGGTGACAAGTACACTGCCATGTGTATGAAATTTCTCCTGATCCGAGGGTGTATTTGGGTCAGATTCTGATGCTCTGATTGCTTATATCAGGCCCGCAAGCGACAAGTCTCAGATTACTTAAATTTAGATATTTATTCCTAAAATATCCACATTTCTCATACACTTCGATCCGGGCTCAAGCGAATAGCCCCGGGACACTATCTGGATTTGATTTCTGAGATAGTTGTCAAGCCGAGCAAGGCGGTCCTAATTATATAACTTCGTATTATTCAGACTTTCGACGTACGGTCCAGATCCGATACGGAGTTTCAGTGTACTCCCGAGAGCAACTGGGTAAAGAGATTGATCCTAGATTTTAGGGTAACCTAGCGTCAATGATTCTATAAGTTTTGGGTCTTGCAAATCATATTTAAAGTGATTCAAATGGATTTCATAGCTAATCTTGTTTAACACTTAGTTAATTTTGTCTAAGTTCTAAAGGATCTGGTCCTGAGTGATTTCTGCCTGAGGTGGTACTCGAGTCTTTGTACGAAATTTTTCGAGATGTTATAATCTACCCCCCTTAAAGAAAAATTTCATCCCCGAAATTGTCTAAGGGTAATAAGTAAAGGTTTACAGGTTAGTTCTGTTGGTTTCAGGTTTATATACGTGTTAGGGTATATAATAGTTACACTAGCATAGCCCGTATCGGTCTACCCCCCTTAAAAGTTTCTACTGTTGAGGTTTGAAGATAAATGTCCAAGTCATTATTATCGTGCTAAGTGTCTGATGTGAAAGTTTACCTAAGGGTGGTATGTTCTACCATTTATGATTGGGTTAATACAGAAAGTCAGTTGTTGTAGGCTCGAACCCGATACATCAATTGCCGCCTGACTAGGGCAGATAACCCATTGTTTCCCTTCCTAATCCTGATGGATCCTGGTCTTCTGCTCGGTCAAAGCAGTGAGTCCTTTGGTAATCACCAAGGATTGAGAATTGAGTTAAGCCACGAATGCTTCGTACGGATATGGTTCTGAAATTCCGAAACCTGATCATCCTAAGTATTTAAGGAGTATTCTAGTTCATTAGGAGGTTCAAGACTCATGTTTAGAAGGTTGTCCTTTGGATTTTGTTCAACGAGAGTTCTTGTTTAACCTATGTTTAACTTGGTGGATACTAAGTTGTTCCCTAGTGCTCATAGTCAAATAACTATACTAGAAGGGTTTTCGATCTCCTAATATTATAGTTGTATGTCACCATTTCAATCGTATGGCTAGGGGGTTATAAGCAGATTTGCACTCTGGTTTTTACTGTAGTTCGCCTCTAACATGAGCTTACTGAGTATTAAACTATGAAACTCAATCCTACCCGAGGGTTCTAGTTTAATTGTACAAAAACAACTAAAAATATATATCTTTACGTAGAATAATTCTTAGTATGATTATAAATAATTCCTAAATTGACACCACATACTAAACTTTAATATGAAATGGTATGACCAGCCTATTGACAACTCAAAGTTGTAGAAATTTTCTATTTCGACCCTTCTATTATTTACAACATATTTGTCATCTCTAGTTACCATGTTATTTTTATAATCCTTACAGTAATCCATTGTTATTCTTTCATAAAAATTGGTTTAATACTTGCACCCTACTTTCTTTCCTTCGACGACTTCATTACTGACCTTCTAAGGAAGATCCAGCTCCTATTTAGTGACCTAACCTTATGTATAACAGGGATCAATTTCCTTCGACCAAGGGCTGGTGGGCTATGAGTCCACCAACATCCGTCGCACCTATGAGCGGGTAGACTATCAAGTTAATACACACCGTTCTGCTTCCTAAGTCTATCGGGCAATCCTTACTAAGTTTGGTAGTATCAGAAAAGGTCCTTGTCGCGATAAGGGCACCCAACACATCCATAGGGGTAGTGTGCAATCCCAAACGCTTGACTGTGGAGCATGACACTATTAAAATAGTGGACCCAATGACTACCAATAGGAATACAGGCATACCTAGACTGTAGGCAGAGACCCCAAAGGTCAAAGGCATTGTAGTTGTTAACTTAGGTGCTTCAACTGCAAGTGTATGCACACGGGCTTGTTGAGGATGGTTTGGTTGCGCTATCATAGGTCTTTGAGGCAACCTATTCTGAGGTATAGGTGGTCGATAAAATGGCTGCGCTAGTGATGCAAATCATAGAGGTGGAGTCGTTACATCACGTGGTGGCCGACGGTCGATCTTCTGAGGTGGCGTGCTATTATCTTTCATCTTGGTGAAACAGAGGGGTCAGTGTGTCCGCCTTTATCACAATATGTACACCGACATTTCGCTCGCCTTTGCTGGGTTAGTGGAGCCATGAGCCTGGGAGGCAAGTCTACACGTGGCCTCTTACCTAGGACTGACCGGTCCTGTGATTCGGGCTGAGGCGTCAGGCCCATTGGTATACGTGTCTGAGAAACTCTGTCTCCATCTCACTCGGCTCTCAGAGACGCATTGACTAGCTTGACATAATTGGGAATGCTAGCATAACACGTCTTGGTGCGGATACCGGGCCGCAACCCATCTGAAAAATGCTGCATTTTCATAAGTTCATCTGCTAGTATCAAAGGAGCGTATCTAACTAGCTCCGTGAACCTATTCTTGTACTCTGCCACTGTCATGCCTCCCTGTCTGAGGTGTAAAAACTCATTCTCCTCGTGTCGGTATGTCTGGGGATAGTACTTCTCATGAAAGCGGAACTTAAAATCTGCCCAGGTCCATATATAGCCAACAGCAACTGTCCGCAATACACCATCCCACCACAGGCTAGCCTCCTTTTCAAACATAAAGGTGGCAGACTCATCCTATTCCTGCTCAGTACAATGTAGTATCCTTAGCATCTTGGAGATGTGGTCGAGCCAATATTTAGTCTCCTCGGGTCTGTGAGAACCCGTAAAGGTAGGAGGCCTTAAGCACTGGAATCGCTCGAGTAGAACACACATACCCAGATTCCCCATAGGGTATGCAGCAGGTGCAAGGGGAGGCACACCCTCATCCTGAGCAGAAGGCCCTACAGTCTCAGCAGGGCGTACATATGGTGAAGGTGGAGTCGCACTTCCACCCTTAGCTAGAGCCCCTGTAATAGTAGCTAGGAGCTACTGGTGCTGCTGGTGCATCATCGTCATCAACTGCTCCAACCTATCCGTAGGTGGGGCTGATTGAAGCACGTGCTGCGTCGACGTTGACGCATGGTTCTGCTTAGGGACCGATAGTGTAATAGGTGGCACCATAGGCGGTGTCATATGTGTAGGCCCAGTGGCAGGGCCAGTGGTCGGCTAAAAATCTAGCATGACAGTGTGGGTCAGGCCCAAACTAGGGTCCATCTGGCAATTACTCAGGGAAGATACCCCGTCAATCAGATCGCCAAAAGTGAGGCGCGCCACAACCCATGCAGCCTTAGGTGGCATTCCCTATATTCAACATAGGGTGCAACCCAGGTCAGCATCAGCATACTCACAAACACTTTTACGCAGCATTCATACGCAGACTAAAACAACTTCATGCATTTCATCTACCAAAATTGTCATAATACATGAAACATAGTGTTACATGAATCATGATAGAAGACACATGTGAACAAATACAACCCATGCTTCAAACACTGAAATAACTACTACACTACTAGATCCAGCAACCAGAACACAAACATAACCTAAAGCGGTAACCAAAATAAGCTACAGAACAACGCCATGGGTGACTAGGCATCCGAATCTGGAGAAGGAGGAGGGGCACCCTTATCCTACAGACAACACAGGATAGTCTTCAGTGTACAAGTCACTTTCTTGAACTTGTGTTTCACAAGGCCCCGAAGATCCATGATATCCTGTCGTAGGACCTCCTGACCCTATCGTAGGGCAGTATGATCCTCCTCAAGTCGAGCTATACAAGCATTCCTAGTAGCTCGTTCAGTGTCCTGCTCCGGTGGTGTAGGAGGGGAGCTCTCCTCCGTATCCTAGGCCTCCTCTTCTTCCTCGCTCTCTTCCTCTTCTATTTCAGCTCTGCCTTCATCCTCACTTTGCTCTTCTACACTCTCTGTCTCATCCTCACTCTCCTCAAGTTGGGCTTGTCACTGTCGTGACCTGATTTTCATTTGATTGAGAGTGGTTTCGTTGATGAAGTGTTGCGGCACTGGAAGTTCTGCGCCAAGACTGTAGCCGAACTCGCGTGCAATCTTGCATATAAGCTGGCCGAAGGGGAACGAATCAGTCCTTCTATTTAAGCGTGCGGTCAGAACGATCTGTCGCAAAACGTATGTAGGCAAGCATAACTTCTCAACCAGCCCCTCTTGGTACAAAAAATTTACCATCAAGCGCATACACTCACTGCGATTGCTCCACCTGGGGTAGACATTAAACGTGCAGATATGGTGGAGTAGGCGGAAATCATCCTTCATGTTTGATGCCAGGAGGCTATTTTTGGGCTACCACTCAACCAGTCAACCACAAAGGAAATGCGTACGACGATCCCTTTCACGTGTACTCCTCAAATTTGTCTCACTCGCATGAACCTGGCCAAGAGGTATCCCCATGAGTCGGGCTATCAGGCCAGCGTCAATTATGGCCTCCCGACCTCATCCCGAGGGAATCTTGAACTGCAAGGGATTCAGCGTCAACTCTTGAATATGGGCAGAGAATTCATGGACAATACCCACATTCTCACGATATGTTCCCTCAAACACAGGGCCCCAACCAGCCTCATCCAGGTGCTCCAACAATAGATACTCTCCAAAGAACCTCCCGTCTACCTGAGCTTCAAAAAGGACCCAACGATCCTCATAAACTCCATGGGACAACTCCGCTAGTAGAGCTTATGGGAGAGGAGCTTGGGGATCGAGGTCTCACTTCGTCCATATTTTACGCTCGACGCTCGTGCCTACGGTGGTGCCACGCGCTCTTCTTGCACGAGTGGGGCGACTAGGCCCGGCTTCATCCGCGGCACCCTTCCTCTTTCCCATGAGGGAAAGAATGGTGGAAAATGAGAAAATGGCTGCAATAACTTCAAAGAGGGCCATGGAGAAAGTGAAGAAAAGGGAAGAAAGGGATGAAGTCGTTTGGTCTCCATGGATTTGAGCCTCCAAGGGACGTGTAAAGGCTCAAATGAAAAGAAATAAAGAGGGAAAATGAAGAAAGAGGATGGGTAGTGGGTGTACACGAATTTGAGCCTTAAATAGAGGATTCAAGAGCTCAAATCGGAGAGAATGGAGAGGGTAGGCAGCTGTGGTAGAGAGATTTTGAATGTGTGGTGAAGGTGGTGTACGAAAACGAAAAAAAGAGGTTGGAGGGGCAATTTTTGTGAAAAATTAAAAGTTTGGGAGAGAAAGGAAAGCTTGGGAGGGTGATTTGTGAAGGAGGGGCGTGTTTGGAAGGGTTTTTACTGAGCAACCATGGACTAGTGAGCCATACTAGGCCCCAAAATTGATCGGCCAGAGCGGCCCGCCCGACCTGGCCCGTTAGCCGGGGAGGCCTCGCCGGTCTCTGGACTGTTTTGCGAGGGCTTACCCATGGGGCGAGGTCCTCCCCTCCCCCTAGGTCTGAAAATGTGTGGGGCCCACCCTAGGTCCCACCGATTTGACTGTTTTGGCCCCCCGACTCCGATTCGAGTTGTTTCGGGGCCCTTCGGGTACTAACTGATATATATTCGCATTTAGCGGTTTATAATGACTGGGATAGGATCATTTGTGATCTAGACCCATCGTTTGACGGTCTAGGAATGATCCAGCGATCGTTTTTGGTGAACTTTGCCAATTGGTGAAACCGGGACTCCTACCACTGTTTCTACGTTTTCTCGCCCCCACCTAAGTTGAATTTGCGTCAGCGTAAGGTGTGTGACCATAACCCAGGTCTAGTTTAATCCAAATCATGCTCTGATACCAACTTGTAACGCCCTAAAAATCGGGGGTCGAGTAGCAACTCAACTCTCAAGTTCCAAAACATCACTTATGCAACATATATGCTTATAATTCAATGTTGCCTGTATTAGTACATTAATCATGAGTGGGATTATACCAAAACAATAATTTATACTCCAGATCAGTTGTAAAACGCAAGCGGAAGACTGAGAAATATAAATAAATGTATGCAAATCAAAAGATCAGAATCAGTCTTTGGAGAATGAATATAACACTGAGTCACTGTGTACTTGAAATTACATGTGATGTACAAAAGTCAAAAGTATCAAAAATAGTTCAACTGAGATAAAACCCTGTAACCCCGTCGAACAGGAGATCCTATGCGAATCCACTAGAGAACTGCATGTAAGAGTACTCATCCTGATCGTCATAATAATCAGGCTACGCCTCGGGAGTCATGTCATCATCTGAAATCAAGACAGAGTCTGGTTGGTGCTTAAAACACCATCCCATAACGTGGGAGTGAGTGATCAACTCAGTGGAACAATAAAGCATAAGTTAGCATGTTATCAATTCAGTCAAGCAGTAATGATAAAGCAGTAAATCACACATTCTTAAGTACTGTTGTTAATGCAAGAATGGTATGGATGTATGATGCATGCCCTCGCCTATGCTCCCTCAGCGACTTCATCTCACGTTCGCGCATAACAACACTGCCTCAATGCTTGACCTGCAACCCCTGAACGCACGCGTAATGCGGTGCATGCATATGATTACCAAGTTCTTATTAGTCCTTTCAAACAACAGGATTGGAAAACTAAGGTACCTCCCTTATATCAATTCCCAAACAACGATCCATCTAGGGTCGTCAATCCTAGTTAATCACATACGATAGGCAAGTTCAGGTCACTACCACCAACACCCTACTAACTGGCAGTCTATTTTTGAAGGCTCGCCAACCCGACTGGGGACCACAGCCAGGCTATGCCGGGGTAGGCCTATTTTGTACTCGAGGTCACTCCACCAATGCCCTACCAACTGGCAGTCCATTTTCGAAGGCTCGTCGCCAACCCGACTGGGGACCACAGCCAAGCTGCACCAATGGAGGCCGACAGCTCGAATACAGTGTCCCATACCACCGTATTGGGCTCACGAGTTTAGGTTGCTCACTGGTCACTATGGGGAGGCTCGTCGCCCTAGTGTAAGCTGACAGCTCGACCACGGTGTCCCATACCACCATGTCTGGCTCATGAGTCTTAGCGGATCGAGGTACCAAGGTTAATAGGGTTTTCACTGGTGAGTTTGGTACCTTAGGTTCAAGCAGTAGCGTCCAAACATGGTGAACATATATCGGGTTACTTGACGAGCTCAACTAGCACGAGCATACATCGAGTTGATCGACATGAAGTGCATAAGCACTCCGCGTGGCCTAACCACTACCGACAACTTTAGTACGACTCAGGTTCATCAAACACGTCTTACGTGGCGAAGGAATCTCAGCCGCGACTTCGAGCCTGTTACCGATTGCCTGGACTATAACATAGCCCTAATCACATTCAATCCTTAACTAGAAAACATGTGGAGTAGTCAAAGCAGAATTAACAAAGTAATTCAAACATGTTAACAAGCATGTTATAAAGCACAATGTAAGCAGGAAATACAAACATATACATTTCATAAGTAAGCGATTAAACTAAATAACTTGCATGGAGGAAATCATATACATTGCTAAGGTATTTTGAGAATCCTATCTTAACACTTACCTAAAGCACTATCTCCTAATTACTTACTCATACAAACATTGTTATCAAACACTTATACTACACCTATCAACCTACATGACATATGTTGATTTTTAACATGTACTTGGAAAAATCCTTCCGACAAGGAGTTGTCACGTACACAATCATCATGTACTATCATCCCATAGCCACGGTAGGCACAGATCATAATTTCATATTCATGTAGTCATTTCAACAAACACTTAGACTACACCCTCCATCATACATAGTATATATTAGTTATCATACATATTAGGGCAAATCCTCTCATCAAAGGGTTGCCGCCTATACGACAATCATATATTCATGACCGTTAGTCATGGTGAGCACAAATGCAAATTCTATACTCATTCAGTCATTTTCACAAACACTTAAGCTACACATAGTAACATACACAATGTATGTTGATATAACGTGTATTAGGGCTAATCCTTTCGCCCAGAAGTTTATACACATGCAACTAGCATACATAGACAGTAATTAATCATGGTAAGTACAAATTTGTATTTCATACGTATACGGTATTTTCAACAAATACGAGGAATACAGTATATTCAACATAGTTAACTTATATCTAAAAAACGAAACGGACAGTACTTTGTAAATGTGTAATAGCATCCACGTCAATAATATATCATTACCTGACATTAAAAGCCTTAAAAAACCATAACCTATGCATTTAAAGTTCGCACCTTATGCCATAGAAGCGAGTAACGGACTCAGTTAAACATCAAGTCATTATCAATGGTAGAACGGCAACCTATGGCATGAAATAGGTTAGTTATTCTATCACTTCCACTAGTTGAATCTCTAGAACTGATTAGGGTTAGGTTTTCTTACCCGAAAATGAAATCAAAATCGCCGGAAAAGCGATACGGTAGTGATGGATCGACATGTAGAATAGGAGGATAGAGCAACAAGAATCTCCTCTCACTTCTCTCACACTTTCTCTCTCTTTCCTCACTTCTCTCTCCTAGGGTTTTCTCAAATTCGTATGGAGTGAATGAGAGAGGGTTTAAGGTCCATATATAGGCCTAAAATTGCTGGAAATAGGTCCAGGGCCAAGGTATACTTAGGTTATATCCAAAGGGCATTTGTTTTAGCTCAACGGAGCATTTTCGGAGCCCCCCTTGAGCCAAAGGTCGGACTTAAGCTCCCTGACCATGGATCTAGGTCAAGTTAAGTTTTCAGTCCAATTGGGTTCCCAGATCACATGTGGCGGACCAATTTCAGTTCAATGGTCACCAGAACTCGATCAGGCTTACCAGTACACTGACATGTGTATGAAATTTCTCCTGATCTGAGGGTATATTTGCGTCAAATCCTGACGGTCTAATTGCTTATATCAGGCTCGCAAGTGACAAGTCTTAGATTACTTAAATTTAGATATTTATTCCTAAAATATCCACGTTTCTCACACATTTCACTCCGAACTCGAGCGAATAGCGCCGGGACACTATCTAGATTTGATTTCCGAGATAGTTGTCAAGCCCAGCAAGGCAGTCCTAATTATATAACTTCGTATTATTCAGACTTTTGACGTGCAGTCCAGATCCGATACGGAGTTTCAGTGTGCTCCCGAGAGCAACTGAGTAATGAGATTGATCCTAGATTTTAGGGTAACCTAGCGTCAATGATTTTATAAGTTTTGGGTCTTGCAAATCATATTTAAAGTTATTCAAATAGATTTCACAGCTAATCTAGTTTAACACTTAGTTAATTTCATCTAATTTCTAAAGGATCTGGTCCTGAGTGATTTCTGCCTGAGGTGGTACTCGGGTCTTTGTACAAAATTTTCCGAGACATTACAGATCAGGGGAAATTTCATTCACATGGCAGTGTACTTGTAACCCTGATCGAGTTTCGGTGACCGTTGAACTGAAACTGGTCCACCACATGCGATCTGGAAACCCGATTGGAATGAAAACTTAACTCAACCTAGATCCATGGTCAGGGAGCTTAAGTCTGACCTTTGGCTCAAGGGGGGGGCTCCGAAAGTGCTCCGTTGAGCTGAAATAGATGCCTTTTGGCTATAACCTAAGTATACCTTGGCCCTGGGGCCATTTCCATCAGTTTTAGGCCTATATAAGTGCCTTAAGCCCTCACTCTCTCATCCCATATGAATTTGGAAAACTCTAGGAGAGGAAAGAGAGAGAAAGAGAGAGAGAGTGGGAGTTCATCCCTGGGATTCAATCCCATCACTCCACGTACCTACCACCACTTCCGTACTGCTCTACCGGCGCTACCGATCCTGTTCTTAGGTAAGAAATCCAATCCCTAATCTGTTCTAGGGTTTCAAATAGTCAAAATGATGAAATAGTTAACCTAGTTCATGCTATAGGTTGCCATCTACCAGTGACAAAGACTACATGTTTAAAACGAATCCGCTACCCATTTACCAGTGTAACGTGCGGACTATAGACATATAAGTTATGGTTTTCAAGGCTTTCAATGTCGGTTAATGATTTATAACTGACATGGGTGCTATTTCACATGCAAAATGCATCGTCTGTTTCACTTTACAATTATACATGAACTATGTGGAATATAGTGTATTCTATGTATATATTGAGATGTTTGAATACGTATGGAATTTGGATTTGTGCCTAACATGATTATCTATCATGAATATATGCTTGTTACATGTGCGACAACTCCTTAGTGAAAGGACTTGCCCTAAATCACGTCACGGCAAATATACGTTATATGTGATACAGTGTGTAGCCTAAGTGTTTGTGGATATGAATGAATGAATATGGAACTTGGATTCATGCTTGCCATGATTATCCATCGTGGGTGCACGCGTGTTCTAAATGGGGCAACTCCCTAGTGAAAGGATTTGGCCTAATACCTATGTGATCAACATACATAGTCTAAAGTATTTGTTGAAATGTCTAAATGAGTAAGTAGTTAGTAAATTGTAATGTATAAGAGTGTTGAGATATGATTCTCAACTCCTTTAACTATGCGTATGCTTTCCTCCATGTACCGTATAATATAGTGTCTGTTTATCTATGTAATGCATCTGTATAAATTCATGTTTAAGTGGTATTCCATAAAATGCAAAACAAAGCCATGAAGGGTGATGGGGGAGTGGTTTAACGATTCCGTGCAATAGCCCTGACAGCCCGGGTGATGGAGGAGTAGTGTAACGATTCCGTGCAATAGCCCTGACAGCCCTAAAGTGGACAATATCGAACCTTTAATTGTATGATTTGAAATCTTGATCCATAACTGCTTTAACTATCTTCTAGGATATTTTGATTGGGGTTATTGTATAGTTCAGGCAATCGGTAACAGGCTTTGAGTTTGTGGTTGAGATTCATTCACCACGTAGGACGTGTTTGACGAACCCGAGTCATACTAGAGTTGTTGGCAGTAGTTAGGCCACATGGAGTGTTTACTCACTCCACGTCAATCAACTTCGGGTGCGCTCGTATTAGTCGAGCTCGCCAAGTAACCCGATTTGCCTATTGTATGTTCACCATGTGTGGTTGCTATTGTTTGAACCTAAGGTACCGAACTCACTAGTGAAACCCAGTTAACCTTGGTACCTTGATCCGCTAAGACTCATGAGCCAGACACTATGGTCGAGCTGTAGGCCTACACTGGGCCGACGAGCCTCCCCGTAGTGACCAGTGAGCAACCCAGACTCTTGAGCTAAATACGGTGGTATGGGACACTATATTCAAGCTGTCGTCCTACACTGATTTGGTGACGAGCCCTTTGTAGTAACCTCGAGCATACTCTGAACCTGCGTAGAGGCGACGAGCCTTTTCGTAGTAATCAGATATACACTAGGCCTGTACTGATTTGGCGACGAGCCCTTTGTAGCGCCTAGAACTGCATCATCGTATGAGATTTACTAGGACTGATGACCCTAGAATGGATCCTTATTTGGGAATGATATAAGGGAGGTACCTTAGTTTCCCAATCCTGCTGTACGAAAAGGACTAATAAAAACTTGGTAATCACGCTCATAACTGAAAAGGCCAAGCTATATGTCCTAGAGGGGGGGGGTGAATAGGACTATGTTAAATTAAATAAAATCAGCGGAATAAAATAAATCAATAGCCTTACAAATATTAATCAATTCACAATGTTAAAATCAAATCACCTTGATAAATAAGTATTAAGAGATTGATACAAATTCAATTCTAAGGACAACCTTACACCATAATAAACAAGGGCTTCTGGTAGGACAACCTTATTTCTAAAACGTCTTTTGGATCAAGAACTCAATTTTAATAGAAATAAATTAATAGCAAAGAATTGAAATTAAATGCAGAAATATAGATCTAATTTATTACAACAATCCCCACCTTGCTTGAAATGTAAATTGTTACAACATTCACATCCACATGTACATTCCACACAATTAAATGATAAAAGATATGAAAATTAAGCAAACATTCAATCCACATGACAAAGAGTTATAGTGCTTCACCTGTATGTACACCAACTATCTTTCAACAGCCACACAGAATGCTACTCCACTCCTAATATCCTCACACAGGGGATATTAGCGTTCACTATCAAATAGGTTTTCACAGGTTCACCCAAAACCTTTACAATTGTGTCTTTTTCACTTGGGCTTACATAATTCAAAAACTCCTCTTTTCTGGGTTTTCTGGCTCTCCTCAGATAACCAATACAATGAGATTTTTCTGGCTTAATCTCAAACAAAACCAAAAGTAATGAAGTTTTACAGAATTGTAAAATACCTAAATTTCTCCTTTTCGTAGTAGCCCAGTAGAACCAATCGGAGTAGATGATTGAAGGTCAAAGTTCAATTTCCAAGACTCACTTTAATATGGTTCTAAGTTCTAAAGGATTTTAGATTTTAACCAGTTGGGCATAGCTATATTTGATTTTGATTCCAAGAAGAAGGAATAAGCTAATTCCTCTTTTCAAATAAGATTGGAATATAGAAACAAAATCAAATTAAATAAGCTAGCAAAAAGAGAAAGCAATTATGCACAAAATAGCTTAAAAACGAACATAAACTTATCTCAGAGTGGAGCCTAGAAAATGTTATGAATTGAATTATAAAACTCTGAAATTCGTGTTCAATTTATAGAAGTAGAAATCGCATCTACGACTGGTCTTAGGAACCTTCGACTGGTTGTAGCTCTAACGGATATTTGAAATAAGGAGCGTGATTTTTGAAAGTCATTCCACGACTGGTCTTAGGGAACCTACAACTGGTCGTGGGTCACCTACAACTGTCATAGATCTCTACGACTGGTCGTAGGACCAAAGAATTGCTTATTGGACTTTAAGTCGTAGACTTACGACTGGTCATGATCGAGTCGAAGTCACTCCTACGACCGGTCGAAGGACCACTAGGACTGGTTGTAGGTATACTAGAAAATTCCAAAAATTCTCAACAACTTAGGACTGGTCGTGGAATTTCTTGGACTGGTCGAGGCAATGCCAGGACTGGTCGAACAGAGGCTAGGACTGGTCTTAGAACAGACTAAAAACCTTTTAAAGATATATTTGAGTTATGTATCCGAAGTGACCTACTCTAAGGTCAACCTAATGGTCATTCAAACCTGAATCATGTCGTATGGACATTGAACTTCAATCATTTAACGAATGTAGACATTTGAACCTTATCAAGCTTGAGATCTTGAACTTGTTGTAGCTTTAAAATCTTCATCAGCTTGAAAACTACTTCATGCGTTGCTCTTGAGTTTTGAAGTTGTTTCTTGAGTCTTGAACTTCAACATTGTAGCTTTGAACATTGATAGGATGATGAAGTACACTTTGTAATTCTTGAAGACATCTAATGTCATGAAGTGTTGATGCAGTGTCTTGAACACATTAAAAAAATATATATACAAACACAAGACACAGATAGATGTTTTGACACATCAAAATTTGACAACTAGAAGAGGGAGCATGAGACCATAGCACTTACAATCTCCCCCTTTGTCAAATTTGTGACAAAACACCTAAATAACAATACTTCCAATAAGAAGAGAGATACAAGCACAACAGCTTCAATAATGAATCATGACAACAGTTAAATAGACATCATCATAAGAAACATCCAGCTTCCAGCTTACTCCCCCTGAGTAACAGCACATCCAAACTACTCTACAATCCCATAATCATAATCATTAAATCCAACCAAAACTTCACCAAACTTCTCCCCCTTTTTGACATAAAATGACAAAGGAAGAAAAAATAAGGGCAAGCTAAGGTTAAGGAAAGTAGGAGATGGAATATAAATGCAAGAGATAAAAAGTTCGAAGTGCATAGTGCATAATTCAACAAAAGTCGGTCAAGCAAACATAGTGCAGTCATAGAGCAAAGTAAAATACCAGTTATTACAGACCAAATATAAAATTGTCAGTCAAAACCAGAAGAGGGAGCAGGATTCGATGGATCACTTTTGTGTAAACCCCTAGCACAACGCCTCATATATTTGCGTAAATAAGAAAATTGAGTGTCTTGGGTAACACGTATTTGAGCCACCTATTCCTGAAGAGAATTCAACCTCTCATCAAAATCAGAAGGCTGAAAGTCAGGATCATCAGCCGAGTCTGACTCAAGGTCTTCAAATATATCATCCATATTTATGTCTGCAGGAAAATCACCAGCGTCATCTGCATTCCCTGCTTCAGCACCGCTGCTACCAACATCCACTCGGCCATCAACCAATTCTAAATTCATCTTATTAATATTGGAATTATTAAAAGGGAGATGATGGATGGGTTTCTTTCGAACAAGCATAGCCACGAGCAAATGATTTGCTAACCTAGTCATCAGATAACCAAAGCGAATATCCCTATGACCTGGATGGAGACGAAACTGAATAATGGAGTGACAAATTAATGAAGGCAGACAGATTTTTGCACCAGATATGACGGAATGCAAAACACGAACCATGAATATAGTGAGTTCGGTTTTATTACCAGAATGCGGATATAGATTTGAGATGAAAATCCTGTGAAGCACTCTGTGTCTAGGTAACAAATACCTTAAAGGAAGTGCATTACCTTTATGAGTCCAGTGAACATTCAAATTACATAAATCCCTAGTAAGCATTCTTCTTTCAGATTCTGAGATTTTATCAGATAATATATGAATCGGAATGCCCTCATCATTGATAGGAATTTCCATAAGGTGAGCAATCAAATGGTGATCAACAGTAAAGAAGCCATCCTGAGTCTCAATTTTAAAAGTTAAATTCTCAAGAGAAAACTCACAGATACATGCAATCATGGATTGGGCAATGGACTGGTATGCAGCTCCACCCCAATGTAAGATGTTATCCCATCCCACAGATTGCAACAGAGGAAGGATACCAAATGGAGCAATGTGATTAATATTAACAGATGCTCAACTATAACATTGCACATACGCAAATCCCGAGCATCTGATGGATCATTTTCTGGAGATCGTAGATGACGTTGCGCAATAGATGCAGATCGAGATGAAGATGGACCATGGGTAGTTTTCTTTTTACCCCTAGCATCCATTTTCAAAGGAGGAATCAAGGAAACTACAAGATTTAAGAAAGAAGAAGTGGGGTTTTGATAGAACAGATTTTTAAGAGAAAAACCCCAAACTTGCAATGAAAGAGAAAATAGATTCTACCAGGGTGAAATTTGAAGCACTAATAACAAGAATCTATGAGGAAATTGCAAAAGAACCACTAACCTTGAAGTATCATGAAGGTGGGTTCGACCGGTCGAGGCTAGGCTCGTTGGAGAGACAAAAGGAAATGAAGAAGAAGAGCCAAAACCCCAAAATAAAGAGAATTTACGAGTTTCACGACTAGTCGAGTACCGACCAAAATTTGTAATTTTTTTTTTCAAATGATTTCAAAATTCAAGCAAATAAGCCATCAAATATATGTACATTATGATACACCAAAAGCATGCATATTCAATTTAAATCGCATATACCGAGATTAAACTTTAATTTATTAAACCAGCTTTTGTCGAGCGGTTTAGTGAAAATGTCCGCAAGTTGAGTCTCGGTAGGAATGTATTCCAAAGATATTAATTTTTCTTCTACTAATTCACGAATGAAATGAAATCTAATGTCAATATGCTTAGTATGTGAATGCTGAACTGGATTTTTTGAGATATTTATTGCACTGGAATTATTGCAATACAAAATCATAGAATCCTGTGTAATTCCATAATCACTTAACATGCGTTTCATCCAAATAAGTTGAGTACATGCATTTCCGGCTGCAATGTATTCAGCCTCAGCTGTTAATAGCGATATAGAACTTTGCTTCTTGCTAAACCAAGAAACAAGACAATTTTCAATGTAGAAACAACCACCACTGGTTGATTTCCTATCATCAATGTTTATAGCCCAATCAGCATCTGAGTACCCGGCTAATTGAACACTAGTCTCATGAGGATACCAAAGACCCAGTTTAACAGAACTTGCGACATATCGCATAATCTGCTTAACAGCAGTTAAGTGAGATTCTTTAGGATTTGACTGATAATGAGCACAAATACCAACACTCAAAGCGATATATGGTCTACTTGCAGTTAAGTAAAGCAAACTACCAATCAAACTACGATATAATTTAGGATCCACATCTTTACCTGTAGAGTCTTTTGAGAGTCTCAAGTTGTACTCATAGGAGTATCAAAATTTTTACCATTCTCAAATCCAAAATTCTTAATTAAGTTCAGGGCATATTTGGTTTGAGAGATAAAAATTCCATCAGGTTGTTGTTTCACTTGCAACCCTAGGAAATAATTTAATTCCCCAACCAGCTCATTTCAAACTTAGATTTCATTAAATCTGCAAACTCAATAGTCATGTTAGTACATGTTGATCCATAAATAATATCATCAACATATATTTGAACCATTAGAATATCATCATTATGTTTCTTAACAAAGAGTGTCTTATCAACACTACCCATCTGAAAATTATGACTCAGTAAAAACTTAGTCAGTTATTCGTACCATGCTCTGGGAGCTTGTTTCAGACCATAGAGAGCCTTTTTAAAACGATACACATGATCAGTAAACTTAGGGTCTTCAAACCCTGTAGGTTGTTCAACATATACCTCTTCATGTAAATCACCATTCAAAAAGGCACTCTTTACATCCATTTGGTAAATTTTAATTTTCCTAAAGCACGTAATTGTAATGCCCTGAAAATCGGGGGTCGAGTAGTAACTCAACTCTCGAGTTCCAGAACATCACTTATGCAACAAAATGAATGATGATTGAATGTTGACTGTATTAGAGTAGTGAACATGAGTGAGATTAAGCCAAAACAACATATCATACTCCAGAGATAGTTAAAGTTGCAAGCGGAAGACTGTAATAGATAGACAAAATATATAAACTATGATGAGTCTCCAGAGTGTGATAACATTTCCAGGTTAAATAATTACAAGGACAATTCTAAAATATACCTAATGTGATGACGTGTAAAGTCTCCTATCCCAAATACCATAGCCCCGTCAGTACAATACCAGGTCTTCATAGACTGTCGAGAGAGACTGAGATAGGAGAACTCCTCCTCATCACCATAGAAGTAGTCGGCTCACCGCTTCACAAGCATCGCCATCACCTGAAACTCAACAAATCTGTTTGGTGTGTACAACACCGTCCCGTAACGTGGGAGTGAGTAGCTAACTCGGTGGAACAATAAGGCATAAGTTATCATGTTATCAATACTGGGCCAAGCAAGAATGATAAAGCGAAAATCAAACACTCCTAGTTACTCGATTAATGCAAGTATGAATGCGAGTATGATGGATGCCCTCTCCGACATACTCCCTCAAGCGACACCATCTCACGTTCGCGCATGCTTACATCCCACAGTGCTCCACATCTTCCAGGCACATGCGATGTATGATGAGCATGATTACCGAGTTTTTAATTAGTTCATTTCACACAGCAGGATTGAGAAACTAGGGTACCTCCCTTGTATCTTATCCAAACATGATCCAATCTAGGGTCGTCAGTCCTAGTTAATATCAGACGATGGTGTGTTTTCTAGGTCACTGCAGAGGCTGCCAGGGCTGTTACGCACAAAGGTTGCACCACTCCCCCATCACCACTTAAACGATTCATCACGATACAACTACACAGAAACAGGCTTAGTCCATACTCTATATATCGCGGCGAACCCTAAGGCACGCTGCAACTTCAGAGTATGCTCGTGGTCACTACAAAGGGCTGACAGGGCTGTTACGCACAAAGGTTGCACCACTCCCCCATCACCTTATCAATGTAGGCCGACAGCGCGAATATAGTGTCCCATACCACCATAATCGGCTCACGAGTTGAGTTGCTCACTGGTCACTACGGGGAGGCACGTAGCCCCAGCGTAGGCCGACAGCTCGACCATGGTGTCCCATACCACCATGCCCGGCTCATGAGTCTTAGCGGATCGAAGTACCATGGTTAACGGGATTATCACTGGTAAGTTTGGTACCCTAGGTTCAAGCATTTGTGACCAAACATGGTGAACATACATAAGGCACACGGTTTACTTGACGTGTTCGGGGTGCTCGAGCGCACAACAAGTTGGGCGATATGAGGCGCAGAAGCACCTCGTGTGGCCAACCACTATCGCCAACCGAAGTACGACACGGGTTCGCCAACACATCATGCGTGGCGGAGCGAATCCCAACCACATCTTCAAGTCGTCGATGGGAAGCCCTGGACTATGAACATAGTCCCAAGCTCAGTCAAATTCTAACCATAACATGTGAAATACGGCATGATAACATGGTAATTTAAGAACACTAGCAAGCATATTATAAAGCATAACATGAAGCATGTTAATAAACAAGTCACAAAGCATGTTCAAAAGCATGTTATAAAGCATTATGTAAATAGGGATACAAATACTTAAATTTCGTAGGCGAGTGGTTAGAGTGAACAACCACATGGAGAGTGTCATATGTGACTCTAAGGTAGCCGAGAATCCCATCAGCACCTACCTAAGATTCTAACACTTAAGCACTTACACTCACAAGTGAATTCACCAACACTTGGAATGCAATAGTTCAACATACATGACGTATGCTAGGGAAGTGTGTACTAGGGTTGTCCCTTTACCAAACTAGTATTTTATACATATACATCATATTCATACAGCAATTAAACATGGCAATCACATCAGCAAATTTTATACGTATAGGGCACTTCCACGTATACCCAATTTCAACATACATAGTGTTTACAAAGGAACATAGATTTCGGCGATTCCTTTCGCCAAGCTAGTATTTTAATCATGTATTGTATAATCATACATTAAATACATATGACAAATATTATTCCAAAAGAAATACGTATACGGTATTTCTACAATACGTAATTTCGACATACGGCGCATTTACAAGTAAACATATATTTTGGCGATTCCTTTCGCCAAACTAGTATTTTATTCATATGTTATATAATTATACATTAAATAAACATGTCAAGCATTTATCCAAAAAAAAATACGTATACGGTATTTCACGTATACCTAGAATATGTGAAATTCCATATTTCACACCGTTAATCAAAACAGGAAACGGAAAGCACTTTGTACATGTGCAATTGCAAGCAGATCATGAATCTACCATTATCTGACATTGAAAGCGTTGAAAACCGTAACTTATAAGCTTAAAGTCCTCACCTTTGCCTTTTGAAACGCAACGAATCAGCAAGGGTAACAGAACTTCCGTCTACGGGTGATTTCTAGCCTAAAGAGCGGAATCGGTTAGTCGGTATACATCCTACATCGATCCCACCCCAAATCAGACCTAGGGTTAGGGTTTCTTACCTTCAAATGAGATGGATACCGCCGGGAAAGCGTCTAGAATAGAGCGGTGTAGGCCGTGTAGCAAGCCAAAGCAGGAGGAGGGAAATCGGCAACAATCTCCAAGCTCTTCTCTCTCTTTTCTCTCTCTCCCTCTAGGGTTTTCTCCAAAATTCGTATGGCTGTGAGAGGGGCTGTTCTAAGCTCCTTTTATAGCCACAAACATTACGAATTTAGACTTAGGTTCATGGGGTACTGCTTATATAGGATATTCGCCGCTTTTCCAGCTCAAAAGGGAAGTTCTGGTGGCCCTCCTTGAACCAAACGTCAGACTTAAGCTCACCATCGATGGATCTACGTGGGATTACATTTTTGACTCGATCGGATACCCAGATCGCACGTGGCGGACCACTTTCAGTTCGACGGTCAGTGGGCCACGATCAGAAATTCCAAGTACATGTAAATGTTCCTGAAATTTTTCTTAATCCGAGGGTGTAATTTGGTCTGATTCTGACGGTCAGGTTGCTTAATACTGACGCGTCAACGAATGATGTCAGATCACTATTCCAGATATTTATTTTTGGATGGGAATAGTGTTTTTCACACTCCCTCGCTCCGAATCGAAACGAATGACCATGGAACATCGGATGGAGCTGATTTTTGAGATGATTGTTAAGCCCAGTGGGGCGGTCCTAGTTCCTTAGCTTCGGGTTAATCGGACTCCCGATGTGCGATCTAGACCTAATACGAAGTTTCATTTCATTCCCGAGAGCAGACGGGAAATGAGTTTGGTTCTAAACTTTAGGGTAACCTAGCGCCAATGATTCTACAAGTTTTGGGTCTTGCAGAACGTATTTAAAGCGATTCGAACGGATTTCGTAGCTAATCTGGTTTCACAACTAGTTACTTTGTCTCATTTCTAAAGGATTTAGTCCTAAGTGAATTCTCGGGTCGAGGTGGTACTCGTGCCTTTGGAGTTTGTATATAAAGTGATCCAAGTTATACTACTTAGCTAGTTTAAGATAGTGTCTAGGGTGAAAGTTATTAGAAAAATTGGAAGATCAAGGTGATGAAGGGTGAGGTTTGTGAAGGAAATGAGTTCAAAGGCGGCTTTAGACTTTAGGATTCAGTTCTGACAAGTTAATGAGGTATTACGATCGACCCATTGCCTAAGGTCATCTAATCCCATGTTGGCAAAAATCAGGGCGTTACAATCTACCCCCCTTAAAATAAAATTTCGTCCCCGAAATTGCCTAAGGGTAATAAGGAAAGATTTCTATTATTTCATTTGCCTAAGACTTATTGATTTCGAGTTCCTACGCATGGTAGGGTATATACTAGTCTGGTTCCTTTTAGTCTACCCCCCTTAAAACTTAATTCTTCATCCATTTCTCACACCCTGATGGTTTACTACCATTTATTTCTTTACCTATTTGGAGTCTCGACGACAATTCCCACAATTTAGAGTAAGATAGTTGTTTTCATTGTTTGACCAACACGGAGAGACGGTAATAGTGGGCTCGATCCCGATACATCGATCATCCACCGGGCCAGGGTAGGAAGCTCATCGTATCCCTTTCGAATCCTGGTGGATCCTGGTCGTCCGCTCGTCAGCAGAGAGTCCATCGGTAGTCACCCAGGATTGGGAATTGGGTCAAGCCGCGAAAACTTCGCAGTTGTAGATGTCAGTAACTCCGTAGTCCGATCACTCTCTAAGAGTAGGGAATGTCCATCATTGAAAGGCTCAAATTGTTTATTCTAAGGTTGCCCTTTAGGTCTTAGTCTAAGAGAGTCCTCGATATTATCTATGTCTAAGGAAAGGGTGAATCAAGTCTTACTAAATCATCTTAAAACGGTTTCTCATAGTAGAACTTACTAGGGCTTCTATAATGTTCGTATTTATCGAGCACCGTTTTGATCCTGGGCCAGTGGGGTAGGGTCCACCACGTCACTGCGCCACCTGAGGTCAAAGAGGTGTATTAGGTGACCTAACTAGAGCGGGTTCATCATGTTCTACCCCCCTTAAAATTTATTTTCGCCCTCAAGGCTCAAAATTTATGTCCTGCTCCGTATATCGGAACAAGGTGTAGTTTAGGATCTATCCTTGACATGAAATGGGATGTGATCTCCCATTACATTGGTCTTCTTTTCATCAATGTTGTGTATTATGGCATTGATACCTATGGTCATAGAAAGGAGCTAAAGATGAAGGGTATTGTGGTTGATTCGGGGTCAGGTGTGAGTTTGTAGCGAGATGCCTAATTCTACCAAGAAATTTTGTCGCGGTCCAGACTTATCCTATTTAATCATGTCTAGCTTAATAGGCAGGCTATCTTTTTGCGTTCATAAGCACAATATGTATGCCGACATGGCATGTGATTTAGGACATGATTCTTAACTGTCGTTGCTCACTTGGGAAATTCCTTAGGCCTAAAAGGAAATATTTCTATTGGCTATATATTCTCACACTTCTCAAAGACAAAGTTATAAACTTTTGGTTGTAAGTGGTCAAGCCAACACGGAAGAAAGTTGCGTAGTGGGTCTGAGCCGGATACATAGACCTTCTACCTCGCGAAGACAGAGAAAATCATCGTATCAGTCCTTAATCCTAAAGCTGATCCCGACCTTCTACTTGATCGAGCATAGGGTTCATTGGTCACTACCAGATTGAGGATTCGATTCAAACCGCGAATACCTCGCTTATATGTAGTTTCTCTACTCCGTGTTCCCGGTTGTACTAAGTCCTTGAGAAGGAAATTCTAAGGGATGTATTAATTGGACCTAACATTGAATCCAAGGGATATATAGGTTTCCTCTAATCGTGAATAGTTTCTACGTCAAACAAGCTCCCTAAGAGTTACTAAGGAAGCCTAAAGTATTAAGGGGATTCAACAACGGAGCGGTCTCGCTCCAACCTATTCAAGCCAATTAACTACGTCTATCACTCAATTATCTTAACATTGTTAGTCGTTTACATTTCTTAGTCTAATCAGCAGCCTAGGCTCAACTTATGAGCAGCGATAATCCACTAGTTGTAATCTAAAGTCTATGCTTATACACCAGATGATTTTATACCCTTTCTGAATAAAGAAATTATTTTATCGCCTAGGGTCAAAGTTGTCTGATTAGAATTAAGTTGTCTGTACTTGACGCTCGAGCATTTCACACATGCTCACACCAGCTAAGAAGATCCTGGGGTTTGTATTAGTAATTTGTTGGATTTCCTATATGGTCAGGTCTGTCGAAAACTAGGAGTATCACTGTAGGTCCAAAACTGTAAGGCCTAGTTGTCAAACTACCATTTACTCCAAAAGCTTAAGCTATCAGAGTGCGGTGGGTTAATGTATATCAAGGGACTTTATCACTTCAACACCATTTGGCCAGTGGCCTTAAGTTGTATTAAATGGGACCGCATTACTAATCCTACCTTGGGATTGGGTGTGACATGGTTGGTAGGAGGGTGGGAGGGGATTAAATTTTATAGGCCTTGGAAAAATGAGCCTGGTGTTGGAAAAACGTGAGATGGGATTTTCCATACCCCACGATGGGAAAATTTCTAAGTGTTATTGGAAAGGAATTCTCGGAATTTACTCTTAATTGTGTACATTCTAAACATGGTGTCGGAAGACATAGGATACACCCAATCTAGGGGCCATACCCTACATATACATTTATTATTACTTTTACAATTCTATCCACCGTAAACTTATCTAATGTAATTTGGCCGAACGGACCCTAAACGTTCTCAAATACTTAAAACATTCTACCAACTACTACACCTATCAACAGGAAAACATAACCACCCTAAGATAGTAGCCCATGCAAACTACAAGACAACATATGGATGAGCTCGGATAGAGCCATGGAAAATGAGGATAACGAAAATGGGGGGGCTGGAGTTTTTGGTTCTCCATGGACTTGAGCCTCAACAGGGATTGTAAAGGCCAAAAAGGTAGGGAATGAAGAAGGTAAAATGGAGAAATGAGATAGGTTTGAAGGTTGCACGAATTTGAGCTCCAAGTGAGGGGGTGGGAGCTCACATGTGAAAGAGAGGGGAAGGATAGGAGGTTATTTCTTTGTGATGGATGGGAGGCGTGAATCATGGCCGAATATGGTGGAGATTGGAGAAAAGGTTTGAGGGAGAAAATCGGAAATAGAAGAGGATGGCGTTTGGAAGGGAAGATGTGAGAGAGAGGGGGGCTCCAACCCTAAAAATCCTAAATATTTGCCAAAATGGCACGTGCCAGGGGGTATAGGAGGCTGGGCCGACCAACCTGGGCCTTGGACCCACGCCGGAAAAGCAATCGGACCGCGGTCCGCCGCCGGTGCCGCGGCACCGCTGCGGTCGGACTTGGCCGGAACCGCGCCGCCGCGGTGGGGCCCTGTTCTCCATGGTCCCAAGGTGCCAAATGCACCCTGGTTCGACCCTGGGTCCCATCGAATTTAAGTGGGGAGGCCCCCGACTCCGATTCGCTCTATTTCGGGTAGTTTCGGGCAAACTGGACATATCTTGCAATCCGGAATGAGTTATCTGACGTAAAATATATGAATTTGGGGTAGGACGAGCTAATGAAGCCAACCAACCCTGCTATGCTGGGTTGCGCAGCCCGGAATTGCGAGAAAACCCTCCAATTGGCGGCCATTTTCCCATTTTAATTTCGTTTTACTAAAACATTAATTTTTGTTTAGTTACTCTTCATCTGTTGGGGTTTAGGAGTTGCGCTCATCGTGTAACGAGCTTAGAATAATTAGGAGAATGGTTTGGTAAAGTCAAATAGGACACTTACTATTTTTGGCTGGAAGCCTTGCGCACTAGTAGACATCACAACCTAGGAGTTTTAGTTGTAGTTTGTTTCAGATTTCCTTCCTATTACTTGGTATTCCCATTTAAAGGGTTGTGAACTCAATTTTTTTTGTAATCATTCATTAATTAATTCGAATTTATTAGAATTTATTTCTACTTTCTGCTTTTCTTTCCTCATGAATTCGAGAAGTCCCTGTGAGGAGTCCAGAGAAGCTCCAGGGATTCAGAGTAGTTATCCTTATCACGTTCATCCCTTATTCTACCGATTTTCAACTGTTGGGATGAGGTGGGTTGCAATCTAGAATTCTCTATAGACGGCCTAGGAACATTTTAGGGTCGACCCGTGCGACCATGGTTGAATACAGACTCGATTTCGGGGTTCGTTTTCAGTGAACTAGCCGTTAGACGGAACAGGGATGTCTAAGACTGTTTCTACATTCCGTCGCTCCCTCCTAAGTCAGAGTGCGTTAGAGTGCGTAGTGTGACCATAACCCAGGTCCGGTTTAATCAAAATCATGCTCTGATACCATCTTGTAATGCCCTGAAAATCGGTGGTCGAGTAGTAACTCAACTCTCGAGTTCCAGAACATCACTTATGCAACAAAATGAATGATGATTGAATGTTGACTGTATTAGAGTAGTGAACATGAGTGAGATTAAGCCAAAACAACATATCATACTCCAGAGATAGTTAAAGTTGCAAGCGGAAGACTGTAATAGATAGACAAAATATATAAACTATGATGAGTCTCCAGAGTGTGATAACATTTCCAGTTAAATAATTACAAGGACAATTCTAAAATATACCTAATGTGATGACGTGTAAAGTCTCCTATCCCAAATACCATAGCCCCGTCAGTATAATACCAGGTCTTCATAGACCTGTCAGAGAGATACAGATAGGAGAACTCCTCCTCATCACCATAGAAGTAGTCCGGCTCTGCTTCACAAGCATCGCCATCACCTGAAACTCAACAAATCTGTTTGGTGTGTACAACACCGTCCTGTAACGTGGGAGTGAGTAGCTAACTCAGTGGAACAATAAGGCATAAGTTATCATGTTATCAATACAGTCAAGCAGTAATGATAAAGCAGTAAATCAAACACTCCTAGTTACTCTGATTAATGCAAGTATGAATGCAGGTATGATGGATGCCCTCTCCGACATACTCCCTCAAGCGACACCATCTCACGTTCGCGCATACTTACATCCCACAGTGCTCCACATCTTCCAGGCACATGCGATGTATGATGAGCATGATTACCGAGTTTTTAATTAGTTCATTTCACTGTAGGATTGGGAAACTAAGGTACCTCCCTTGTATCTTATCCAAACATGATCCAATCTAGGGTCGTCGAGTCCTAGTTAATATCGACGATGGTGTGTTTTCTAGGTCACTGCGCAGAGGTCGCCTGTGGTGCATTACGCACAAAGGTTGCACCACTCCCCATCACCCCTTAAACGATTCATCACGATACAACTATACGAGAAAACAGGGCCTAGTTCATACTCTATATATCGCGGCGAACCCTAAGGCACGCCGCAACTTTAGAGTATGCTCATCGGTCACTACAAAGGGCCGACAGTGGCCATTACGCACAAAGGTTGCACCACTCCCCATCACCTTATCAATGTAGGCCGGCGCGAATATAGTGTCCCATACCACCATAATCGGCTCACGAGTTGAGTTGCTCACTTTGGTCACTACGGGAGGCACGTAGCCCCGGCGTGGTGAGCCGACGGCCCTCGACCACGGTGTCCCATACCACCATGCCCGGCTCATGAGTCTTAGCAGATCGAGGTACCATGGTTAACGGGATTATCACTGGTAAGTTTGGTACCCTAGGTTCAAGCATTTGTGACCAAACATGGTGAACATACATAAGGCACACGGTTTACTTGACGTGTTCGGCTGGCTCGAGCGCACAACAAGTTAGGCGATATGAGGCGCAGAAGCACCTCGTGTGGCCAACCACTATCGCCAACCGAAGTACGACACGGGTTCGCCAACACATCATGCGTGGCGGAACGAATCCCAACCACATCTTCAAGTCTGATACCGAAAGCCTGGACTATGAACATAGTCCCAAGCTCAGTCAAATTCTAACCATAACATGTGAAATACGGCATGATAACATGGTAATTTAAGAACACTAGCAAGCATATTATAAAGCATAACATGAAGCATGTTAATAAACAAGTCACAAAGCATGTTCAAAAGCATGTTATAAAGCATTATGTAAATAGGGATACAAATACTTAAATTTCGTGGCGAGTGGTTAGAGTGAACAACCACATGGAGAGTGTCATATGTGACTCTAAGGTAGCCGAGAATCCCATCTCAGCACCTACCTAAGATTCTAACACTTAAGCACTTACACTCACAAGTGAATTCACCAACACTTGGAATGCAATAGTTCAACATACATGACGTATGCTAGGGAAGTGTGTACTAGGGTTGTCCCTTTACCAAACTAGTATTTTATACATATACATCATATTCATGACAATTAAACATGGCAATCACATCAGCAAATTTTATACGTATAGGGCACTTCCACGTATACCCAATTTCAACATACATAGTGTTTACAAAGGAACATAGATTTCGGCGATTCCTTTCACCAAGCTAGTATTTTAATCATGTATTGTATAAGTATACATTAAATACATATGACAAATATTATTCCAAAAGAAATACGTATACGGTATTTCTACAATACGTAATTTCGACATACGGCTCATTTACAAGTAAACATATATTTTGGCGATTCCTTTCGCCAAACTAGTATTTTATTCATATGTTATATAATTATACATTAAATAAACATGTCAAGCATTTATCCAAAAAAAATACGTATACGGTATTTCTACGTATACCTAGAATATGTGAAATTCCATATTTCACACCGTTAATCAAAACAGGAAACGGAAAGCACTTTGTACATGTGCAATTGCAAGCAGATCATGAATCTACCATTATCTGACATTGAAAGCGTTGAAAACCGTAACTTATAAGCTTAAAGTCCTCACCTTTGCCTTTTGAAACGCAACGAATCAGCAAGGGTAACAGAACTTCCGTCTACGGGTGATTTCTAGCCTAAAGAGCGGAATCGGTTAGTCGGTATACATCCTACATCGATCCCACCCCAAATCAGACCTAGGGTTAGGGTTTCTTACCTTCAAATGAGATGGATACCGCCGGGAAAGCGTCTAGAATAGAGCGGTGTAGGCCGTGTAGCAAGCCAAAGCAGGAGGAGGGAAATCGGCAACAATCTCCAAGTCCTTCTCTCTCTTTTCTCTCTCTCCCTCTAGGGTTTTCTTCAAAATTCGTATGGCTGTGAGAGGGGCTGTTCTAAGCTCCTTTTATAGCCACAAACATTACGAATTTAGACTTAGGTTCATGGGAATCGCTTATATAGGATATTCGCCGCTTTTCCGGCTCAAAAGGAAGTTCTGGTGGCCCTCCTTGAACCAAACGTCGGACTTAAGCTCACCATCGATGGATCTACGTGGGATTACGTTTTTAACTCATTCGGATACGCAGATCGCACGTGGCGGACCACTTTCAGTTCGACGGTCAGTGGGCCACGATCGAAATTCCAAGTACATGTAAATGTTCTGAAATTTTTCTTAATCCGAGGGTGTAATTTGTCCGATTCGACGGTCGGGTTGCTTATCTTGACGCGTCAACGAATGATGCGATCACTATTCGAGATATTTATTTTTGGATGGGAATAGTGTTTTCACACTCCTCGCTCGAATCGAAACGAATGACCATGGAACATCGGATGGAGCTGATTTTTGAGATGATTGTTAAGCCCGGTGGGGCGGTCCTAGTTCCTTAGCCGGGTTAATCGGACTCCCGATGTGCGATCTAGACCTAATACTGAAGTTTCATTTCATTCAGAAGCGGACGGGGAAATGAGTTTGGTTCTAAACTTTAGGGTAACCTAGCGCCAATGATTCTACAAGTTTTGGGTCTTGCGTGAACGTATTTAAAGCGATTCGAATGGATTTCGTAGCTAATGTGGTTTCACACCTAGTTACTTTGTCTCATTTCTAAAGGATTTAGTCCTAAGTGAATTCTGGTCGAGGTGGTACTCAGGCCTTTGGAGTTTGTATATAAAGTGATCCAAGTTATACTACTTAGCTAGTTTAAGATAGTGTCTAGGGTGAAAGTTATTAGAAAAATTGGAAGATCAAGGTGATGAAGGGTGAGGTTTGTGAAGGAAATGAGTTCAAAGGCGGCTTTAGACTTTAGGATTCAGTTCTGACAAGTTAATGAGGTATTACGATCGACCCATTGCCTAAGGTCATCTAATCCCAGGTTGGCAAAAATCCGGGGCGTTACAGTAATGGAAATAAAAAGTCTGATTGGTTCAAGACAAGCTATAGGGGCAAAGGTTTCATCATAGTCAATACCTTCAATTTGTTTTTACCCCTATACAACTAGCCTTGCTTTATTTTGAATAATATTTTCAAGTTCATCAGACTTATTTTTGAAAATTCATTTTGTTCCAATAATATGTTTATCTTTAGGTCTAGGAACAAGGTACTAGACATCATTTCTGACAAACTGATTAAGTTCTTCCTGCATCGCAACTGTCTAGTTTTCATCAGAAAGCGCTTCTTTCACGTTAACCGGTTCTATCTTGGATGTAAAGCATACGTAGTTACATATGTCCTCTAATTATCTACGAGTGCACACACCGGTGAGAGGGTTTCCAAGTATTTGAGAAGTTGGATGATCTTTAACAGCCCTTAATTCAGAATTAGTTTCACTTGATGAAGTTTCTGGTTTTTCAAGTATAAGAATTTCATCATTATCTGAACTAGGGGCAGGTGTATTCAAAAGATCATCAATTATAACATTTATTGACTCTTGAATCACACTGGTCCTGTTGTTCAGAACACGATATGCACGACTGTTTAAAGAATATCCTAAAAAGATCCCTTCATCACTTTTAGTGTCGAACTTTCCCAAATTTTCACGGTCACGCAAAATAGAGCACTTGCTGCCAGAAACTCGAAAGTATTTAACAGAAGGCTTTTTCTCAAACCACATTTCATAATCCATTTTATCATTAGATTTACAAATATAAACACGGTTAATAATGTAGCAGGCGGTATTCACAGCTTCAGCTCAAAGATTCGTGGGAAGCTTCATGCTATTTAGCATAACATTTCCCATTTCTTGAAGCACTCTATTTTTCCTCTCGACAATTCCATTTTGTTGAGGAGTCTTAGGTGCAGAGAATTCATGTGATATTCCTGATCGCTATAAAATTTCTCAAAACTACTATTTTCAAACTCGGATCCACGATCACTACGGATCTTACTAACTTGAGAACATTTTTCAGTTTGGATCCGTTTTATAATCTTTTTCACTTCATCAAGGGTTTCTGATTTGTCCCTCAAGAATGAAATCCAAGTGTATCTTGTATAATCATCTAAGAAAACCAAGATGTATTTTTTGTCACCTCGACTTTCTGTTCTTGTTGGTCTTATAAGATCCATGTGGAGAAGCTTGAGTGGTCTTGTGGTGGTATTGGAATTCACCTTTTTATGAGAGCTCCTAGTTTGTTTACCATACTGGCATTCACCACAAATCTTGTCTACTTTTGCATCTTACATAGACCTCTAATTAGTTCTCCTTTGCTCAATCTGTATAAATTTCGGTAGTGTACATGTCCGAGGCGTTTATGCCATAATTCTGTCTCATTGATATGGACCATGTAGCATGTTTGGTTAGATGAGCTACCATCGCTACTATATAATGATTTTTGAAGTTCAACGGCGTTAATATTACAGAACCCTTTTTGTTAATAATTTCACAACCTTGATTAGAAAATTTAACACTATGGTTGTTATCGTATATTTGAGATATGCTTAACAGGTTGTGTTTTAAACTCTCAACATATAAAACATCTTTAAATAAGGGAAGGTTATAGAGTTGAACCGTACATTTGCCAATTATCTTACAGTTGCTACCATCACCAAATGTGACTGACCCATCAGTCATATCTTTAAAATCGGTGAATAGAGCCTTGTCGCCTGTCATATGTCTGGAGCATCCACTATCTAGGTACCATTTTGAATGGCTTGAAGATTTGAAAGCAGTGTGAGCAACCAAACAGGCAACTTTAGGAACCCATTTCAGAACTGTTTTGGGTTTAGGAGAATAGTTTATCTTCTTTTGTTTATAGTTGTAAGAGTGACCAACTGAGTTAGATTTTAAGAGCTTCTTTAGCAAATCAATTATCTTTTCAGCTAGTGGGTTTCTGATCTGATTTTTAAAATTTATATAGCTGCTTTGAGGTTTTTGAATTTTTAGAAAAAACTTGACTAGTACTTTTTCCTTTTGAGTTAGAAGTCTCTCCTTTCACAAAGTTGGGAGGAGTATTCTTCTGTTTAGGAGATGTATTTTTATCATAGCCCAACCCGAATCGATCACCACATTTTCTTGATCCAGATAATAATTTTTCTAATTTTGGATCACCTTGGGCATATCTCCATGTGTCCTTCAAACTCAGAAGAGAAGATACTTCATTTTTAAGTTTCTCATTTTCAGATTTTAAATCTTCAATCAGGGAGGTTTTGAATTCCAAATCACACTTTGATTTTTCAAAACAATCTGAAATTTGGGATTTTCTAAAACAAGAGTTTCAAAACATTCTTTGAGTTTAAAAACTTTTCTTTTTGAAGTTTAAGTTTGTGACAATTTTACAACTTTCTTTATATAAGGCATTATAGGCATCTTGAAGATCTTCTTCATTTTCATGATCACTATCCAAATTTTCTTCACTTGTTGAATCATCGTGATCTGAAAAAAGTAAACTTAGCGAGTCATAAGGGCTTTAACTTCATTGCTAGACTTGGTTTTAATTTTCTGATTCAGAAGATGCTTCAGAATCAGATGATTCATCCCAAGTAGCCAACATACCCTTCCTTCTGGGTCCGTCCTTTTTAGGACATTTGTTTGCTAAATGCCCATATTCTTGGCAATTGTAACATTGACTATCTTTCAAAGACTTCCAAGTTTTGGACTTAGGTTTAGATCGTTTCTTTTCATTTTTCTTTTAAAAGTCGACCCTTTGCTTTTGAAAATTTTATAAAAGTTTTTCACCAAAAGAGCCATATCATCTTCAGAATTTTCTAAATCTGAGTTTTCTTGAGAAATACCTTTAGATGATTTCGAAGTTATAAATTTACCTTTAGGAGCTTTAAAATTTAATTCGTAGGTTTGTAAAGAATCAACTAGTTATTTTACCCTCATATTATCCGTATCACGAAGTTCCTAGATCGCGGTTACTTTAGAATTGAACCGTTCAGGAAGTGAGCGTAGTATCTTTGCACACACTTTACTTTCTGGAATTTTATCGCCAAGACCCCACATTGAGTTTACAACGTCATTTAGTCTAGTGTAAAAGTCCATAAATATTTCATTTTCCTCCATATGAATTTCTTCAAATTTGGTTGTGAGGAGTTGGACTTTAGACTTTTTGACAATTGATGTACCCTCGTGTGTCATTTCTAGTATATCCCAGGCTTGCTTTGCAGTATCACAGGATATAATTCTTTTGAACTCATCCGGTGATAGTGCGCAAGTGATTACATTTAGTGCTTTAGCATTGGCACTATACTCACATTTCTGAAGGGTGGTTCATAAATAATAAGCAGGTACAAACACAGTTTTTGAACCATCGGATTCAGTTACTTCAACGGTAGGATGGTTCCATTCCATCACTGTGGCTCACCACAAACTCTCATCCATTGATTTGAAGAAGATCCTCATTCTGGCTTTCCAATATGCATAGTTGGAGCCATCAAATGGTGGAGGCCTAGTGACTGAAAGGCTATCAAAATTTGACATCTTTTTATATAGCTTAGATCGTTAGCTTAGGAAATAAATCCAAATAAAAAGCAATAAGAACGAGCTATTAGGCTCTGATACCACTTGAAAAGGCCAAGCTATATGTCCTAGAGGGGGGGTGAATAGGACTATGCCAAATTAAATAAAAACAGCAGAATAAAATAAATCAATAGCCTTACAAATATAAATCAATTCACAATGCTAAAATCAAATCACCTTAATAAATAAGTATTGAGAGATCGATACAAATTTAGTTCTCAGGACAACCTTACACCATAATAAACAAGGGCTTCTGGTAGGACAACCTTATTTCTAGAACGTCTTTTGGATCAAGAACTCAATTTTAATAGAAATAAATGAATAGCAAAGAATTGAAATTAAATGTAGAAATATAGATCTAATTTATTACAACAATCCCGCTTGAAATGTAAATTGTTACAACATTCACATCCACATGTACATTCCACACAATTGAATGATAAAAGATATGAAAATTAAGCAAGCATTCAATTCACAAGACAAAGAGTTATAATGCTTCGCCTATGTGTACACCAACTGTCTTTCAACAGCCACACAGAATGCTACTCCACTCTTAATATCCTCACACAGGGGACATTAGCGTTCACTATCAAATAGGTTTTCACAGGTTCTCCCAAAACCTTTACAATTGTGTCTTTTTCACTTGGGCTTACACAATTCAAAAACCCCTCTTTTCTGAGTTTTCTGGCTCTCCTCAGATAATCAATACAACAAGATTTTTCTAGCGTAATCTCAAACAAAACCAAAAGTAATGAAATTTTACAGAATTGTAAAATACCTGGATTTCTCCTTTTCGTAGCAGCTTGGTAGAACCAATCGGAGTACATGATTGAAGGTCAAAGTTCAATTTCCAAGACTCACTTTAATATGGTTTTAAGTTCTAAAGGATTTTAGATTTTAACCAGTTGGGCATAGCTATATTTGATTTTGATTCCAAGAAGAAGGAATAAGTTAATTCCTCTTTTCAAATAAGATTGGAATATAGAAACAAAATCAAATTAAATAAGCTAGCAAAAAGAGAAAGCAATTATGCACAAAATAGCTTAAAAACGAACACAAACTTATCTCAAAGTGGAGCCTTGAAAATGTTATAAATTGAATTATAAAACTCTGAAATACGTGTTCAATTTATAGAAGCAGAAATCGCATCTACGACTGGTCTTAGGAACCTTCGACTGGTCATAGCTCTAACGGATATTTGAAATAAGGAGCGCGATTTTTGAAAGTCGTTCCACAACTGGTCTTAGGGAACCTACGACCGGTCGTGGGTCACCTACGACTGTCGTAGATCTCTACGACTGGTCGTAGGACCAAAGAATTGCTTGCTGGACTTTAAGTCGTAGACTTACGACTGGTCGTGATCGAGTCAAAGTCACTCCTACGACCGGTCGAAGGACCACTAGGACTGGTCGTAGGTGTACCAGAAAATTCTGAAAATTCTCAACAACTTAGGACTGGTCGTGGAATTTCTTGGACTGGTCAAGGAAATGTCAGGATTGGTCGAACAGAGGCTAGGACTGGTCTTAGAACAGACCAAAAACCTTTTAAAGATATATTTGAGTTATGTATCTGAAGTGACCTACTCTAAGGTCAACCTAATGGTCATTCAAACCTGAATCATGTCGTATGGACATTGAACTTCAATCATTTAATGAATGTAGACATTTAAACCTTATCAAGCTTGAGATCTTGAACTTGTTGTAGCTTTAAAATCTTCATCAGCTTGAAAACTACTTCATGCGTTGCTCTTGAGTTTTGAAGTTGTTTCTTGAGTCTTGAACTTCAACATTGTAGCTTTGAACATTGATAGGATGATGAAGTACACTTTGTATTTCTTGAAGACATCCAATGTCATGAAGTGTTGATGCAGTGTCTTGAACACATTAAAAAAACATACAAACACAAGACATAGATAGATGCTTTGACACATCAAAATTTGATAACCAGAAGAGGGAGCATGAGACCATAGCACTTACAATAACTTCGCACTGCATGTGCCCCGGATTAAAGAGCACAGAGGGAAGAAAGCATGCCGCGACCATAAGATGGTGTCGCACGAGGGAGTGTAGGCGAGGGCATACATCATTGTTCATATCATTCTTACATTAATAAGAGTATTTAGGATTATTTGATTGTACTGCTTTATCATTACTCCTTGGCTGAATTGATAACATGTTAACCTCTGCTTTATAGTTCCACTGAGTTGATCACTCACTCCCACGTTATGGAATGGTGTTATACACACCAACTAGACCCTGTCTTAGTTTCAGATGATGGCGATGCTTATGAAGCGGAGCCGGACTTTTATGATGATGAGGAGAGTTTCTCCTATATGCAGCTATCAAGCGGGTCTATGTAGACCATCTTCTGATCGACAGGATTATAGGGTTGCTGATTAGTCGCCATTATACTTTAGTTTGCACTTTTGGAACACCCATGTATATTCATTTTATTCATTTTTGGTGTATACATGTCTATATTTAACCTGGTAACATGTTCATACTCTGGAGACTTACCACAGTTTATAAATTTTATATATCTATCACAGTCTTCCGCTTGCGTAATTTAACTGTCTCTGGAGTATGATATATTATTTTGCTCTAATCACATTCATGTTTCAATGCACTCATCATAATCATCATTATCTATGTTACATAACTGATGCGTTGGAACTCGAGAGCTGAGCTTTGCTCGACCCCCGATTTTCAGGGCGTTACAAGATAGTACGGTTTTGGTACCGAACAGCGCACTTCGATAGACGAAATGAAACCCGAGCAAGGGAATCGTCGCTCAAACGCCTCCCCAGGTGTACGTGGCATCCTATCATAAGCTTAGTAATTATTCGGAATCGTAACCATCGTCACGCGTCCACTGAAGGGTAGCCTGCGGGCGGGAAACCTTGAGGAGGTAACGCTTCAAATACAGAAATCATAATGACATTGGCACGTCAGGAAGGTTCAGCAGATGAGGTGGTTGATCTTCCAAGTATTACTACTCTCTGTATCTATTTTTAGATTCAAAGAGTAGGGGGCTTTTGTTATGGGAAGATCCGAGCCCTTTATAAATCCGAAGGGCCAACATTATACTAGTCCGATCAGACACATGAACATCCGATGTGATATAGGATTCGCTACTAAGTCACAGTGGCACTCCCACTCCGAAGTTAGTGATCAGCTCAGAGTGACCTGAGATCAGAACAGGAGGTGCAATGCTCAGACTGAATAATCCAGACCAGCTCCTCTACTGACCGACTGGAAACGAACGACACAATTACTTGCATCAAGTACAGGAAAAGCAAGTCCCTCACCAATCCACGTCAATACTCGGCTCAGACCTAAAATATGAACCGTATGAACCAGTTAATGGGACCTCGAAAAGAGGGCATCAGGTAAGGTGCGAGTGGACCTCTGGACTATAACCCTAGGCTGTGTAAGACGAGCTCTCATTCTCATCCTCGTCCTCATCCTCATCTTCATCCGAAGAAGGTTGGCCGAGCCGAGCTCTCGCCCTCGTCCTCATCCTCATCTTCATCCGAAGAAGGTTGGCCGAGCCAAGATCTCACCCTCGTCCTCATCCTCATCTTCATCCGAAGAAGGTTGGCTGAGCCGAGCTCTCGTCCTCATCCTTATCCTCATCTTCACCCAAAGAAGATGATACTCCAATTACTGGGTCAAGGAACCAGTCCGAATACGGACATGGCCAAAGATCACTCCCGGAGATACACTCCATTAAGACACGATGCGTTACATGATCCAAAGATTGTGGAGTATCTCCACGATTACAGTATCTACTTGATTGAGTAGATCGTGGCGAGATTGACGGACACGATCCCCCCAACCCATAGTTACAAATACCAGGGGACCCTATTACTACAGGTACGCAACATCTGACATTTTCCTTCTATTCTACAACTTAGACCCAGATTCCCTTAACCTGACTTAGGCATCGGAGGGTCCCCCGGCCTAGCCAGAGTCTTCTTTGCTCACTGTTTGTGCAGGACCAGGGTTCCTTGGAGGTTCACCGTGCCGAGTGGAGGGTGCTCTAGATTTTGTCATCAACAACAATTAAAGTAGATCAGTTTACAGGTATTGTGGTTGTTGGAATGTGGATGGGAAGGGGCTACACCTTATAGGCGTGCAAGTATTCGCACCTGTGGCACGCAAAGGACTAGGGAGGTGTTGGTTATAGCTAGGACCCTTGCCTAAGTAAGGCTAATCCAATATATAAGAAACAGGACTTTAGTTGGGATTTTTTCTTACCTTTTTTCTTTCTTTCTTTCTTTCTTTTTTTTTTTTTATACACGCAAACACACCCTATACACTCACCCTAATGGAATTTCACCACCCATGGATACTCGAACCCTTGATTGGGTGTTGAAACTCCTAAGAGTCTACCACCCCAGCAAGAATAAGGATCCAGGATTTTTCTCTTACCTCCCCTTTAATAGCAATGGGTGTATTTATAAGGTGATTAGGCAGCTTCTATGATAGCATATCTTGCCAAAATACACCCGATCCTCATATCTTAGTAAGATCCGCTGGATATGCAAAAAGTATATGTATTTAAATGTGGATTTGTTTATGAAAATATCGCCAAGCCCACCTCTGTTGCAGTGATATACGACTATGATCTTGTGAAATCTTTCATTTCTTGGCACAATGTGGGATTCTCTCTGGATATCCCGCTTCTTAGGTCGAGCTCAATCAGATCGACTCGATAGGTTAGTCACATTATTGAGCTCTGCCCTTAAGCTTCGACAGGGTGTTGATCATTCGAAGTCAACTCATCTCACAGTCAATGCATCTATAACTTAAGGAGTTCATCCCAGTAATTCTTAGTCAGTTTAATTCTTATACACCACTTATGTTTGGTCGCATGTCTTGTTCAGCAGGTTAGTTCAGTTTTCCTCATAACATGGTATGTTTTTTAATTTTCAAATTAATTTGTTGTTCTTGGCAAAAAAATTTTGAAAACATCCAAGGGAAATGTAAATTTTGAAAATATCCCAAGGAATTGCCAACAAGGAGATTTGTAGGTATCATGCGATGCTCAATCCATTAAAATATCTTATATGATCAGGTTTTAAGTTTCTATGGAATGGTGGTGTTCTCATGATCTCACGGGAAACGGATTGTGTGGTGTGCCACACACCACCAACATTCGTGGTGTGTTGACATCAACAAGATGTATGTGTCATATCCATGCATCCATCCATTTTCCCTGATCATTCTTAGATCATGAGAGAAAAAAAATGAGACAGATCCAAAGGTCAAGTGGACCACACTAGAAAACGTAGTGGGGACAATGATTCACACAGTCGAAACCTTCCCAGGGCCCACCATGATGTTTATTAGTCATCCAACCTATTCATTGAGAGTGCCCTGGTTTGTCTTTAAGTGAACCCCAAAATGAAGATTACAGGATAAATACCTCAACCTTGAGTGCTCCAAACAGGTAAATGAAGTCTCTCTTCCCTAACCCAACCCTTGAGGTATATGGCCTCATTTAACTTAGTCTTACCTCCAATACATTGTAAATCATCTTTGGTAAACTTAAGTGTTGAACACATAGAATATTAGAGGAGTAAAATATGAACTATACAGGAAAAATCGATTGCATCGATTTGTAATCGAAGACATTTTTTATTCTATCGAACATGGTTTGATTGCATCGAGAAATAGGCCCATTTCGCGCAACAACAAAATAATCATCTACTGAGAAAAATCGATTATATAGAATAGAGTTCAATGATATTGAAGTTTAAATTTTGATAGAATCGAACCATCTTCAATGGCATCGACTTAGGGCACTCCCTCTGCACAGAAAACATTCTCCAAGTGTTCATCGATATAATCAAGTCACCCTTGATCACATCGAGCATAAGTTCTTGATAGAATAGAAGGATACTGATTACATCGAAGATCGGGAACATTTTGTCCAGCAATCCATTCAAGTATATCCATCTTTTCAATAACATCGAAGACCATTCGATTGGATCGAACTTCAAAATTCAATGCATCAAATGATGATTGATAACATCAAATTTCGGGACAAAATTTTCCAGCAACCAAAGGTAATTTTTCTAAAGAGAATCCGATGAGATCAAACAACCTCTCGATTACATCAAAGTTGTAAGTGTTATAATGTTTAAAGCACACTTCGTTTGCCAAATTTCCTCAAAACATAGTATCAAGAGATCTTTAAGTACGGTTCAAGATCATAGATCATGGTTCAAGCCTAGTCCAAGTTCTAGTAGAAGATCAAGCTCAAGTTCAAGTCGAAGATCAAGCTTGAAAGACAACATGAAATCAAGATCAAATGATGTTCTAGTAGAAGATCAAGCTCCATAAAGAAGTTCAAGTCTTTAATTGACTTAAAGATAAAGAAGTTCAGTATTTCAGGTATTATAAACCCTCTAAAGACCTTAGGTTTAGGTGCTTTCAAAAACTATTTAAAATTGGGTTTTATACTTGTATTTGGTTAAGTTTCAACCAACCTAAGGTTTGGCTCGACTAGCCTAAGTTTTACTCGGCCAGTCCCAGAACAAACCGAAGCAAAACAGAAAATCTGTTGCTTTTTCGGCCAGTAGAGTGGCCTGCTCGACCAGTCGAAAGGCAATCTTCGACTAGCCCTAGGTTTCTTGGCTCGAAGTCCAGCAACTAAATCCATTCGAATTTTGGCTCCTTCAACCAGTCTAAGACCACCTTTGACTAGTCGAATAGAGCCTTCAACTAGTCAAAGATTTGTTAAATCTTATCCCGCTTAAAGCAAAAAATTCTTTGGAACTAAATCTGGTGCTTGGGCCAGTCGAAGACTATCTTAAGTTAGTCGAAGAACTAACTTCTTTGCTATAAATTGAGGTTCTCTCTCAATCCGAAAATCCATTCAAGACTATCCAAATATTTTTACAAGTGAGAGAGAAGCTTCATTAATATTCAAGTTATTTGATCTATATTTTAAATTACTTTTTATAGCTTTTTATTTAATTCTTTAATCTTAAACTCTATAATTATGATTCTAAAGAGAGTGGATATTACTCTTCTTATTGAAATTTAAAGGAATTAATACATGTACATTGGTTTAATCTTAATTAAAATCAATAGAACCCTGAACATTTTCTATCGAACTGAACATTGAACATTCGACATTTAATAAAAAAAGTTCTTTGGCTACAGCTTCTTCTATGGTGAAGATAAGTATACATTTATTTACTTTCCCAAGCTAAGATTCGGCTGGCCAAACCTTCAGTTCGACTAGCTGAATACAGGGTTCGGCCGAGCGAATCTCCCTAAAATCCAAAATCTTTACGCATTGGAAACTCGACCGAACATAGTTAAGCTGGTCTAGCAGTCATGTTCGGCTAGCTGAACCCAAGGTTGGGCTAGCCGAACTTAACGTGGAAAATCTTTGTGAATCTGTAAACTTGCCCGAATTATTTTGGGTTAGCCGAAGGTAGTTAGGCTGGCCGAACCAGATGTCGGACTGACTTAACTAAAGTGTATTTTACTTGAAATTGTGTTTATTATAATGTTATGTGAAATACACCTAACCTAGAGTCAATTTAAGGTTATATCACCTGATGGTTGACACATACGAAGTGTTCCGATCTTTAAATTATGTCCTTTTATGCCTTGAGATGTTGAGTCTTCATTGAGACACTTGATCGAGTTAATAACAGTTCTCCATGAGTTGTCGAAGAGTATCTTCATAAGTGTTTGTGTTTCTTTTCGGACTACGAATTTTGACAATCCTAATTGTGCTTAAGTATAATCACTTACAGTGACGGAGTGAAAATGTATATGTTATGGGACCGGGTTTCATGGAAAATCATATTTAGCCATGACATTAAATTCGATGAAGGTTCCTTGTATCGGAAGGATGAGCACAAGGAAACTAAAAAATCATTTGTTGATGTTAAAACAGATAGAGGTGAAATACCTAAAGAAGCTGAGTCATAGGAAGAAGTACACGAAGAGGTGGTTTCATCACCTGTCAAGAGGAATCCACTATGAAATCTCATATTACCGATGAGATAAAGGGATGAATCAAATATTGGGTTTGCTCTCATTACAGATGAGGGGAATCTGTCTACCTTTCGGAAAGCATTAGATGACCGAGATGCAGAGAAGTGGATTAAAAAATGTGTTAAGTTCGATGAGGTATTCGCACCGATGCTCAAGCAAGTATCAAGCATATTCATATTAGCCTTGGTTGCCCAATATAATTTGGAACTAGAATAGTTGGATGTGAAGGCAACTTTTCTACATAGGGACCTAGAAGAGTAGATTTACATGAAGTAACCTGAAGGGTTTGAGGTGAACGGAGTAAAGAATAAGGTTTGCAAGTTAAATATGTCATTATATGGCCTGAAATAGTCGCAAAGATGGTGGTATAAAAAGTTTGATTCTTTCATGTTAAGTCATCAGTTTATCAGAGGTGAGTTCTATCATTGTGTATACTTCAGATTACTAAGTGATGAGGAATTCATAATTATGGTATTGTATGTTGATGATATGCATATTGTCAGTCATAATATGTTTGAAATCAACATATTAACGGCTTAGTTATCCAGGACATTCGATATGAAAGATACAGGAGATGCAAAAAATTATTCTTGGCATCGACTTAAAAGACATGAACATGAGCAAGCTAATGTTGTCTTATGAGGAGTATCTTGAGAAGGTATTGGTCAAGTTTAGCAATAAATACGAGAATATCGACTTTCATAAGCTCATCATTTTTTTTCAGACTTAATAAGGCTAAACCGGTTAACACACCCCACACTGCTCACTTTCAACTTTCTTTATAATAATGTCTTATACCAGATGAAGAAAAGTGGTATGTCTCGTATGTCCTAATTGAATGCAGTTGATAGTCTTATGTATGTCATGGTTTATATTAGACTTGACATTCACGTGTAGTGGTGTTGTAAGAAGATACGTATCAAACCACGGCAAGCAACACTGAGAGGTAGTGAAATGGATACTTCATTATATACAAGGTATGGACATTTGATAAATCTAAGGAGAAACGGGTAAGCTATGGGGACGCTGATTATATTAGTAATGTGGATAATAAAAGGCCGACTTCTGGTTACTCATTTGTGTTAGCAGGTGGAGGGATCAATTGGATGTCAAAGCTTCAGTCTATGGTTGCACTTTCTACAACTGAAGCTGAGTATATGGCGGTGACAAAAACATTCAAGGAAGCAGTTTGGTTAAAGAGGAATGATGAATGAGTTGGGCTTTAGTAGGAAGTTGTGCATGTACATTGTGACAGCGAAACCAACATCAATTTGGCAAAGAACTCGGTGTATCACTCCTAAACTAGACACATTGATGTGCATCATCAATTTATCTAACAGATGTTAGAGGAAGGTGATGTTACTCTTGACAAGATTCACACCAGTGAAAATCTAACAGGTATGCTTATAAAGGTGGTTCCTGTGGAGAAATTTAGGTTTTGCTCAATGTCTCTAGGCTTACCAAAGGATGAATGAAGATTGAGTGTGCACATGAAGCGATGATAGAGCTATGAAGAAATTTAGAGATGGTGATAGTAGCTTGGAAACAGTGAAGATAAAATATTGAAGCCACAGTGGAGATCGTTGACCAGGGTTCCTTCAATCTGATGCAAGTATGGAGATTTTGATCAATCGACAATAGCTTTAATCGGTCGAGAAAATCTTGGATTTCCCAATCTAAACTTTGGATTGTTTTGGGCATGTTCGATTAATTAAACATCAGGGCTCAATCAATCAAGAATATTCAGAAAAATTAGTTTTCTCTCTAGACACTTTTCAGCATGTTCGATTTGATCGAACATGGAGTGTTGATCGATCAAAGGTTGTTAATCAATCAACTCCAATTAATCAACGGTGCTCATCGGTTTTGCACAAGTGCATGGTTTTGTTTCTAATTTTGTATGTGGGTTATATATAGCCTTGTTAATATGGGATTAAGGTTAATCACAAACATGAGAGAAAGATCTAGAATTTTGAAGAGGGAGAAACTAAGGTTTTAGATTTGTAAGTTGCTTCCGTTGCTGGTAAGTTTCTGCTTATAGCGAATTGTTTGTCGCTTGGTGCCTTAGTTTGACGAGTGTTCAAATTTTTCGTTTCTCTGTTCACTACACCAAAGTTGCTTATTAAGTACGGCCAGTGCTTTGGTTCAAAAATGGTATTAAGTCGTTTCTAATTACACACGGTTCCAGATCTTTTCTGAATGCAGGGAATGTACCCTACTTCCATGTATGTTATTAGGGCTCTTTTTCTTTCCCCTTTTCTTCTGTCTCTCGTCTCACATCTCTCTCTTCTTCTTCTTCTCTACACTCCTTCAACACCAAAACTCCAATCTCCTTCTCATCTTCCAACCCTAACATCTCATCTCTACATTCCCATTTCCTCAACCCTTCCTTTTCCCTCTCTCTCCCTCACTCCTCAACCCAAACCCAAACCCTCCTCTCATAACATCCTCACTGTCCGCACGTCCTGGGATGACGCTCTCTCCTCCGTCCGATTGATAGTCGAAGGAAAAAATCTCGAGGTAAATTCTCTCTCTCTCTCTCTCTCTCTTCAAAAAACTCAGGTAAAAATCTCACCTGAAATCCATTGTTATTTTCTTAATAATGACAGCTCATGAAAGCAGTGAAATGCCAGATTTACTGTTCTTTGATTATGTCTTCAATCGGACCGATTTCCACTACGATTTTTTCGATCCACATGAATATTTTTGTCGTTGATCATAACCTTCTGTCTGCCATATTCTCCATCTAACTACGAATTACTGAATCACGTTCATGAAAACGACGGACGTGTTTGGTTCATCGATGGCCCTACTGATGTGGCACGATTTCCTGGAGCAAACGTGGCATGTTGCAAGAATCCATCCTCTAGCAGAATATCTCCCAGACGAGTGATCAAGGAAGCCTTCAAACATTCCTACATTAGTAACATTTGGCCTTAGGTTGGTTATCATTTTTCTTGTGTTGCTTTGTTTAATGAAATTCTAGTGAGCAGCAAGCATGTCAGGTGTTTGATGAAATTCCTAAAACGAATGTGTGTAGTATTATCAGGTTGATTGGCCTCATACATGCATCGCTTTCACCCCCACTTTGTTTCTATCCACTGTAAATGGTAATTAGTTGAGTCAATTGCATTTAACTGAAACCGAGCATCCAAATACAAGCTGAAGAATATATTATAATTACTGAATATGGCATAGGTCTTGTATCTTCCCCAATAGGATTCACTTATAAAGGCACCAACCAGAGAGAAGGCATATGTGGTCCCTGTTTATAGCATGTTCATACAGGCCTTTTAGTTCCCATTTGAACTTTGAATTTGAAATCAACACAGCAACTGAGGACAAATTATAATTACTGAATATGACTCTCAAATTTACCCATATTTTTCCTTGTATTTTCCTTGAAATTTCTGCAAAGATGTATAATAGGGGTTATTTTTTTTAACACGCACACACACCCCACACACACACTTACACACACACGCCGTGGGATTTCACCACTGGTGGGTACTCGAACCCTTGACCCGGTGTTGAAACTCCTGGGAGTCCACCACTCGGGTAAGAGTAGCAAAGTGTGATACTCTGGACACATGCACAAATTATACACGTGGAATACATGTACCACAAAGTGAACTAGGCAAATAGCAGGACACACTATAGATAGCAGGTAGTGCGGAAAAAAGATTTCGATTAGATGAACTGGGCCTCAGAATAATGGACATTTGTTTTGCTGATTTTGGACTACTGAAATCTTTCGATCACAACTGTCAAGTTTGATGTCCATTAGTCAGCTATTTACAATCATGTATTCAGTGCACTTTTGTGCTACAGTCCATCTGCAGTAGGGCACATATTTTTATGTTGAAAGTTTATCATTTTTTTGTGCTAGTATTGTAATATCTATTGTGAATTCTTACTTATATGTACATTTAGCTGGAAGTAGAAAGCTTTTGCACAGATTTGTGCTAGTAATGTCTTATTGATGAGTGTCGAATGTTGCATATCAGACCCCAGTAATTTCCTAATGATACATACACGATAAGGTTTAATGGAGTGTTTTAATCGTGTTTTCATTGCAGGACGTAATAATGAGCGTTACATTGAAAAGAGAATTAAAAGCATGGATTTGATGATCCAAAGTCACCAGTGCACGGGATGGACTCTAGAGAACCAATAATGAAGAATTTACACGCCTGGGATATGAGGAAAGCAAGCCAAAGGGGCCCGAAAAGGGTCCAAAATGCAAGATCACATGGTTCCGGCTATCTGATTGACTCGAAACTGAATACATGTGATGAGAGCCAAAAATCAACCGTACATATTAAGTTTCAGCCTTTTGATGTCTCGGAAAGTGGCCCAATGGACAGATCAGCCCATTAATCTTCAATTTGGGGCCCACCTGATATCTGGAACTACCTCAAATTTGGTGTTGACGGTTAAAATAGTTTGAGAAAAGGTATGGTCGGATTGGATTTCTGAAACACATTGTAAAGTGGCCCGTATGCATGGTGTGTACATTACATGTGTACATGCATGCGACGTGCACCGCAAGCGCTGACCCGCGTCTTCATCAAAACGGAAATTTCTGTTTTCGGCTCTAGCGTAACGGACGGACGGTGTCCGTTTTGCGGACGCTAGTGGGCCCCACCCATCACCCATACGGTTCATCCAATCCATCCACTGTGTAGAGGGCTTTGAGAGCTTTAAAACCATGCTGATACTTTACACCCATGCGTGCACATGTGTACGATACAAAGGCCACAAGTGGACTGCCCTGCAACATTCAAAAATGATCTTATTGTAATTTCTTCTCTGGGCCACGTCAATGGATGTTCAAAACCATCCATTCTTGACTAAAATTTCATCCTGAATCCAATGGATGGGGTGGATTTTCTAGAAAATACTTCTGTGGGGCCCACCGATCACGACAGCGAAAGGGTGCGAAAGGTTTCGCACATATTAGGAAATCCGATTTTTCAGGCGGTTGTGGGCCACCATCTTTGATCATATGGTAGATCTAAACCGTCCATCATGTAGAGGACCCAAGAAAGTCCTAACGGACAGTGTTTGTTTGGAATTTAAATGAGGAAAGTGTCGTGTTTCGAGGCCCCGAACTTTGCTGTGAAAAGGCTTTCGCTGCGCGTGCGACAGCTTTCCAAATCCGATTTCCACCACTTCAGCCACTTCATCAGCTATAAAAAGAGTTACAAAACGTGGGTGAGGAGGAGGAGAGCTTGGGGAGATCCAGAACTGGAGGAGAGCCAGGAAGAAAGATTGATAGCTGAAGAGAGTTTGGGGATTTTTCAGCTTGGAGAAGCAAGAGAGAGAGAGAGAGAGAGAGAGAGAGGAGAGATTGGAGAGGATGTTTTTCTTTTATCATTTATATTTTTCCTTCTTTCCAATTGAATCCATGAGTTTCTAAACTTTTGGCTAGGGCTGAGATGAAGCCCCTAATTTGAATAACTTTTGTATGTGTTGATTTTATCTTAATTGGATTGATTTGTTTCTTTCTCTAGCGTGTTTGATTGGGTTAAATTCTGTACTTCTCCATCTATGAACTTGACCAGAGTCTATATATGGATGTTGTCTGGATGCTTATTCTAGGTGCTTGTGTCTGATCATGAACAGGTTTCCTATAGAGGAAGAAACAGGGTGCTTTAATGAATTGTATATTCTATGTGCCCGATCAAGGACATAAAATGTGTTATTCATGGCATTGCTTAAAGGAATTAGACATTCTGTATGCCCGATTAAGGACACAGATTGTACTTTTTCTATATAAGTTGTATCAATCTAAATTAGGGTGAATCAACAGATAAAACAAGGGATAGGATAATTAGGGGTGGATTCGAAAGTCCTAGTGCTCTCTCTCTGATTGAATTTTCTTCCCTATTCTCAATTGTTTTTTTTTTATAGAATTGTGCTTAGTAATTTGCTCTATTATTTGTTGGATTAGTTAAGGAGAATCATAGATTTGAATTGTGACGACCAGTCCTCGTGGGAATGATCTCGTAATACGTATCATATCTACATCTGATTCGTATACTTGCGAGTTTAAAAATCATTTAAATCATGTTGGTTTAAATAAAACATCACTTATAATTGGATGAGGTTTTCCACTGAATTAACTTCATTACATTTGTGACTTATTACTCTCTCTCTCTCTCTAATTACCATATTTAGCTTTGGTTTTGTACATCTTGCATTTTGAATGTTTAGCTTTGGCTTAGATATATGAAAGTTTGAGCTGATTCAGGAGATGGCAACTACTATTTCCACGGCAAGGAAATGGCTAGGAGTTATAAGTCAAAGGAAATATTAAAGAATGATGTGGTTGCCTTAGAGGAGAGTTGCATCAAGTAAGAGAGAATCATGATCTCCAACTAGCACAATTGCGGACCTTAAAGGCTGAAATAGATAGATACACCGAATATACTGGAAAATCCTCTATAGAGTTGGAAAAGTTTAACTGCAATAACAAATTTACTTTGAGGTATGTTGGTATCTTTTACTAAATTTTTATCTTGTTTAAGATCTGGCAAATATGGTATGTGATTTTGATCTTCTTTTACAAAATAGATGCGCCTCTTAGAAAGAAGAAATAAGAAAAATAGACAGTTCATTATGTATGAAAATGTAACTGACATTGAAATGGGCGGTGTTCAATTGATACAAGGAAATGTTACTGATTCATGCATCAGTATAACTATGGATTCTCTCATCAAGTTATAATCAAATTCTTTAATCTCACCCATTACTATTGCAAACAAAGCCACCATATCTCAGAAATTCCTATTAGTTTCCAAGTGCCACAAGAAATGTGGAAGTATTCCTCACAAATGAACATTCATCATGGCCTGAGGGTAAACAGGTAAATGCTCTATTATGGCTAACCAGATTAGAAATCTTCTTTTTTGCACATTACAAATGCAAACATAATGTAATCAAATTCCTTTCAAGTGGGACATCCATTGCTTGACAAAAGAAAAAAAAAAAAATGTATTGGTCTTGTAAGTATTTTTGGACTGACAGCCATGATCATAAGTTAAAACAAGGGGATACATGCATGATCCCACTTTTTTTTCCCTTTTGTATTTGCAGATTCTCACATAAGAAAATTGTGTTTGCAAGAATGGCATTCTCAATGTCCAGCTATCGGGGCCCACATATGATGGATGAACCATTATTAACAACTGAATTGAAACATATACAGGCTATCTGTTTCACTGGCCATCTATTGAATGGTTAGGATTGTCTTATAAGAGTGATTCCTAAAGGATATGGACAATCCAATGTGGGACTTGTATGATAAAAAGTCTAGACCAACTTGATTTTACAAATTTGATTTAGATCAAACATTTTCATGGTCATTGATATCATGGTAATGAACTTATGGTCACTAAATCAAAATGATTGTCAAGAGATCTCTGGAATAGAAGATGGATGCCAAATGATCTCTGTTTCAAAGTGATAGAAAATACTGAGAAATGCTTATTTGTATGTAATTTGCCACTTTAAGGTGTATGAGACTGGAGGTTCTATCTTTCTTGACTCTTTTCCTTTTTCTATTTTGGTTTTCTGCAAATCAGAGTTTTGCAACTAGTCTTGGATTTCTGAAATTTGGGACTTCTAATTCCCAATTGAAGGTTTGAATTATTCTTTTCTGTTTTGCTGAATTTTTAGTGTGTTTTTCAAGTCTCTTATCTGGTTTGAAATATGCACGTTAACCATTTGAAGAAATGGTTCAACCAAGACCCCTTTCAATTCTTTTGAGTATTTTAGCTAAGTTGTATATCAATGTTTTGCCAGGGGAGGATTTAGTTGTAGTTTCTGCCCTCTTTTGTTTCATCTCTAGCACATTTTGTGGATTTAAGCTAATTTAAGGTTGGGAATTTACTTTTCTGGTTCCAAGTAGTTGAACAGGTCCAAGATTTTGGTGTTTTCAACTCATTTGTGTTGATTTGTGGGGGTATTTGTGTTATATAATATTTTTTTTTTCGTCAAATCTAAATTCAACAAGTGTTTGATTTAGAACTGCATTCCATATAGGGACTTTGATTGATCTAGACAATTCAACCCCCATCTGACAACCTATCCTTTTGTATTAGCTTGCAAGTGGATGGTTAGAAAACAAATATTGCCAATTGTCCACATGCAACTAGAAAAGCCTATCCAGTTTATGATTGAGATTTTTTATTTTTGCATTCTTGTGTCCATTATTTATGCACAATTAGCTTGTCAGATGAACAATCTAGATTTTTATGGTTTTTGAGGTATTAATTATAATTCAAGATTGGGTTTCTCTTTATGAATAATTTAGTATTGATCGGCTTGTTAGATTTTCCATGCTGAATTGGTAGATTTAATTAGTACAGTTTCTGGCTTATCAGCTGTGTTTGGGAAGAAGTGGTTTGGATGTGTTTGATGAATTTATAAAGGACAAGCTATTTATTTTGTTCTTCTTTTGTTTGAATCACAAGTTGTAAATTGTTTAAGCTAAAATCTGTTTATAGCAAAATTTCAAAATTCTAGCTATTAGGCTGAAGTTTAGTTGCAAGTAAATAAAATCAGTCTTTTTTTTTTCATGCCTATTTTGATTAGTGGGGGATCAGAAAGAGGTTTATGGAAGTGCACAACATGAACTGCCATTTGGTTCAAAATCGTTTAGGCCTTAAAAGCCCCTTTTAAGGGTGTCCAAATGAGCTCTTAGCATTCATAATGGGGAAGTAGCCCTCTAGTTGCAGTTATGTTTCTTTCAAATCCTTCTTGAAAGCATTCATAATGGGTCTAAGCAGATACTAGTAAATTCATATCGTATATTATTCTTTCACAAATTTTCTATTGTTGACTAGTTTCATTTTCTTAAAAAAAAAAAAAAAAAAAAAAAAAAAAAAAAACCATTGTCTTATATTGTTTATGAATGTGGATTGCATTTTTTACTTACGAAGTAAATAAAAGGCTATCTTATTAGCATTTCAAAACTACTTCTTGATGCTGGGAACTATCATAATCATTCCATCAATGCTTGTTCCAACAATGAGAGGAACCAATGTAAGTTCAATATTTGTTTCCAATAGAAAATTCTAGAAGATCTTGAGTTCCCTCTTGAGTGAAATGATGGCCAATAGCCATGCACATCATTGCCTAACCATTGACAATAGTTCATGTTGTTGCTCATGTTATTCTAAATCAGGTACAACTTTATACGTATCAAGTATGAGATCCTTCTTACATTTAATAGGTTCTGCGCCCGTTTAATTATCAAGTATTGGATTTACAATCTATTGTCTGTCAGGATGTACAATGAGGCGATCTCATATTATAAGAAGGCACTTACCCTTTCAACTAGAAGTTTGAGCACCTATGCAGGTCTGGCGTACACTCATCATTTGCAGGTAACAATACTCTTTAAGCCTTGGTTTGATATCTACTAATTTCACATGCACAATTGAGGTTACAAAAGAAGCTTAATTGGTTTGATATTATCCTTCAAGGTTAGGTTGCAAGACTGCCAATTCCTTTTGGACTTCCAAGTAATCAAGACACAAGAACAGAACACAGTTCTGTTAGGGTTTCTGATACTGAATATTTCTTGTTCATTCAACTTATGGAATACTAATCTTATCTTGTCTGTCTCATGAACAAACCTCATAAAATTTGAACCCACGATGTTGCTTCACAAAAGCAGCTATCAGCATCTGCTGTAGATTTTCCTCAGACTAATGAGAGTTACACTGGCAGGTATGTCTTTATTCTTTAACCCTTCGCCGTTGGCAATGCCGTAGAGCTTAGATTTTAAAACCGTTTGAAGGGGACAATGTGAGAACTCACTTCTTATTTCTGGAAGACTGTTGCAAAAGAAACTCGTCACCTAGTGATCTTTAATACTTGATCTTAGCCTATACGCATGTGTTGCCAGCAAAGAAAGACACAAATTCGATTATTACCTGTAGGAAGCTAACGAATACACCATTTCCATTTAACAGTTATGGTCTAAGAATTGGATGGTTGAAATGAAAAAGACCTTTTATGTTACATGTACAGAGGTCCATTTATAGGATGATTAGAACAGTGATACCGATGGGCCTAGACTTTTATATTGTCATCTGTCAATAGTTGGGTCCACATTTGATTGTTCCGATAGCTAAGGGTCACACTATTCATGGGGGTACTGAAGAATGCAGACAATGCTGAAGGTTGGAGGTTGCTTAGAATAACACATGTAGAAAATGATGATGATCAACAAGTGATTTCTTTTTTCCAACATTTTCAGCATCAAATTCAAGGAAGTTCTTTCATTTTCTGTGGAATTTCAATGCAATTGTTTGTGTGTTAGCGATATATGCAAAAAATGATGATGATCAACAGGTGATTTCTGAAAAGGCCAAGCTATATGTCCTGGGGGGGGGGTGAATAGGACAACGCCAAATTTAAAATAATTACAGAAAATTGAATAAAGAGATAGCCAAATAAAGTAAATCAATTCACAATGCTGAAATGAAAAGCAACTTTAATAAACAAGTATTGATAGGTTGATACAAAAGTTGTTCTAAAGACAACCTTACATAAAAAACCAAAGTTTATGGTAGGACAATCTTATTTCTAGAAAGGTCTTTGTATCAAGAACTCAAACCAAGGAGGAATAAATATATTCAAACTTATACTAAGGAATAAAAAGCAATCTCAAATGTTGATTATTCTAAGGACAACCATGCACCATAAAAATGTCAGGGCAACCTTACTAGAACAAGAAGAGAAACTGAAGCTCAAACAAACAAAGGAATAGCTAGAGATAAATTGCAGAAATATAAATCTAAACTATTACAACATTCCCCACTGAGCTTGAAATAAAATGATTACAACATTCCCATCCACATACATTCCACAATTGAATAATCAAAGATAGGAAAATGAAGCACACTTCCACATAAGACAGAATTATAGTGGTTCGCCTGTGTGTACACCAACTGTTCAACAATAGCCACACAGAATGCTACTCCACTCCTAATATCCTCACACAGGGGATATTAGCGTTCACTATCAAATAGGTTTTCACAGGTTCACCCAAAACCTTCACAATTGTGTCTTTTTCAAAGGGCTTACACAATTCAAAAACCCTCACTTCTGAGTTTTCTGGCTCTCCTTAGATAACCAACAACTTTGAGATTTTTCTTGCTTAACCTCAAATAAAACCAAAATACAGTAAATTACAAAATGTAAAATACCTGTTTTTCTTCTTTAATGTAATAGCCCGGAAGAACTAAGTCGGAGTAGAGATTTGGAATCAAAGTTCAATGTCCAATATCACTATAATGGTTCTAAGTTCTAATAGGTTTTAAATTAAAACACATAGGCTAGCTTTAATTGATTTTGATTCTAGAAAAAGGAAAACAACACTTCCTCTTTTCAGATCAGATTGGAATACAAGAAACCAAAATCAATTTAAAAAGCTAAAGAAATAAAATATTAAATATGCACACTTAGCTTAAATTGAGCACAGACAAATTTCTCAGAAGACCGAATTAAATTAGCTTGATTTTCTTATTTTATTCTGAGATTCGTGCTCTATTTATAGGTGAGTAAATCACGTCTTTGACTGGCTTAAATCGCTACGACTAGTCGTAGGACCAACTAATATTTGAAAATTCGAGCGCGATAGGATAAGGCAGTTTCACGACTGGTCGTAGGTAGTCTACAATTGGTCGAAGATTTCTCACGACTGGTCGAAGCAAGTCGAATTTCATCGTTGGACTTTGAGTCGTAGGTCTACGACTGGTCGAACAAGCAGTCGACATTGTTCATACGACTAGTCGAATAGATTCCAGGACTGGTCGAAGCTTAATTAAAAATTCTGAAGTTTTTTCAACAAACTTACGACTGGTTCAGGAAAATCTTAGACAGGTCGAAACAGTGATAGGACTAGCCGAACAAAGACTAAGATTGGTCTTAGAATAGACCAAACTCACTTATATAAAACATATGGGTTATGTATCCAAAATGGCCTACTCTAAAGGTCAACCTAAGGTCAATCATACCTCAATAGTGAAGTAAGGACATTGAAACTTAAAGATGAGTGACCTTGAGCATAATAAAGCTTGAGCTTGAGATCTCGATGTAACTTGAACTTGAAAGCTTCTTAGAAATCTTGAGTCTTGAACTAAGTCGAACATTCCTACATTCTTGAGTCTTCTTGACTTGTGAACATAGCTTGTCTATCGAAGCTGATCTTGTGAGACTTTTGACTTGACATATCATGAGTAGAGCTTTGTTCTTCACATATGCAAGCTTCATAACAAGATACATACAGTGTCTTTTGTACCACAAATTTGACAATATAGTAAAACTATCAACTATAGCACTTACAATCTCCTTCTTTGTCAAATTAATGACAAAACACACTTTTCAAGATATATTTCATAAAACAAAATATTTGAATCATGCACTAGTAAATAACGAATCATGCATCAGTTAATATCAACCGGCACATATACATAAGCATGAAATCAATTCAACATATATTCTCTGCAATCGCTGCACATATATCCAATATACTGCCCCTGAGTATAATATATATCTAATCATTAAACATCCACTCATTCTCCCCCTTTTTGGCACAATAGGACAAAGAAAGCACAGAACAGATATCTGAGGAGAAAATAATTAAAAAGATATAGGAGAGGTAACAGAACAAGATATGAGAAAATAACATAAGCAACACACATAATTCGTAAACTGAACTAAGTCAAAGATAGCTACAATCTCAAAAACCAGTTAATCTAGTGCAAGAGAAATAAAGTTAGTACAGACTGGTAAATAAAAAAGAACTAATCTAAACCAGATGAAGGAGCAGGAATGGAAGGATCAAGTTGATGCATGCCCTTGTTCAAGCGCCTAAGATATTTGCGCATATACTTGAATTGTAAATCATGGGCAACAGACATGTTTTTCATCTTAACATTCATATTATCAACCTTCTCCTCCAAATCACACAAACACATATCAAAGTCTAATAGTGCATAATCAGGGTCATTTGCGGAATCAAAATCAAGTTCTTCAAAAATATCATCCATGTTAATATCATCAGAAGGAAGATCAGCAACTTCTTCCTCATGTTCAGCTTCACCACCAACATTACCAATCCCTTGACTAGGAACTATATCTAGCTTCATCTTATTAAGATTAGAATTATTAAATATAAGATGATGGATAGGGGCTTCTTCAACCGGCATGTCTACTAACATACGCTTAGCCAACACAGTCATCAAATAAGCAAAAGGGATGTCACTGTGACCTGGATGGAGTCAAAACTGAATAATGTGGTGAAAAATCAAGGACGGTAAACAAATATGTGCACCTTTGGCAACGACATGCAGAACAAGAACCATGAAGGATGTCAATTCAGATTTATTACCAGATCGAGAATACAAGTTAGACACAAAGATTTTGTGAAGAATTTTATATTTGGGTAACAAAAACTTTGAAGGGAGTGCATTCCCTTTATGTGTCCATTGAGCATCCAAGTTACATAAATCTCTAGTGAGCATGTGTTTTTCAGAGACTGAGGGTTTATCAGATAAGTTATGGATAGGAATGCCCTCATCATTCACAGGAATATCCATAAGAGCTGAAATCAAATGACGATCAATGTCAAATGTGAAAGTACCCTGATTTGTCAAGTTACGTGAGTGTTGAGTCAGATTGTCTACAAAGCCTGATAGGAAGATCAATTCAAGCATCTGCTTCAACCGAATGTGTGCAAGCTCGCCACAGGTAAACCTAATGCCTCACAGCCCATAACCCAAAACACCAGGTGAATAAAACCCTTAAAAACAAGTTAGAAATCATAGGGTTTTAAAGTAAGAAAACTTTTTTCAAAATAGGAAAATCTCTAAGTTTCTCACCTTGTCGATCTTATCGAAATACCCTCGATATGATCGACCTGCTCTGTCGATGTCCTCGATACCTTAACGATATTATCAATGTGAGAACCAAAAGTGTCCAGCAACTAAATATTCATTTGGACGGATTTATCGATGTATCGATACACCTGTCGATATCATCGATATAAGAACTAAAAATGTTCATCAACTTCACAACATATCTGGACGAATTATCGATATATCAATATACCTATTGATATCATCGATATTCAAATCTCGAGTCCATCGAAAATGGCTCGATAAGATTGACAGGCAGATTTCTGGCGCCCCTGTTTTTTAATGAAAAACCCAAATTCCTTCGATATATCAATGCTCTTCCAATATGATCTAAAATCAAATATCGATAACATTGGAAGTCCATCGATGATATCAATCGTGGGCATGCATTTCTTACAGCAGATATTTTAGGTTATTTTTAACTATGATCGGGGGTCCTTCGATAGAATCAATATTCAAATATCGATGATATCGGCACCAAGTCAATTACATCGAAAAAGGTCATAAATCGTCCAGAAAGCTTAAAGACAAATCCGTTGGATTTATCGATGCCTCGGTTCTGATCTCGATATCATCGACATTCAAATTTTGATGATCTCGACGGTTCCCCGATCATTAATGAAAACCTGAAGTATTTCAAAGTCAAGTCTCTCTCATTTTTCAAGTGTCGATGGATCGAACTTGTCATCTATGAAATCAGAGTTCGAAATCTGATGACATCGACAATTGTTTCGATTCATCGACCAATTGGCAAAAGTTTCAAAAGCGTATGATATTGAGTTCGAGTCATCGAGCAGACCATCGATGCTATCGAGAGTATACACTCGATGATATCGAACTTGCTTGATGATATCGAACTCTGTTATAAATATGACCGTTTTATATCCGTTGAAACTTTTTGCCTATATATAGAGGACTTGTCTTTTGTTGCTGTGAGAGAAAGAAGAGAGAGCTTTTGAGTGTTTCAACTTATATCTTATATCTAAAGCCCTTTCTCTCAAGGGAGTTCATCCTCCAATCCACCCTCATCATTGACATTCAATAGAGTGGATTGGGGAATGAACTTCCTCTTTTAAGGATCCTTCAGCTACTACTTTAATGGCAAATCATTAAGCTGAGATGCCTTGAATGCATAAGATGAGAATCGCTCTATCTTCCTGATAGGAAAATATTTTGAGAGTAGGATTCCATCTTCACCTTGACCCAACCCGAAGCTGAGTATTGGTATATCATTTTGTTTTGCGGATCAAGGGAGCAGAAGACTCTTCGTCAACAAGGAGGAGGAAATCTTTAGCATTGTGCTAAACGAGACTCATCAGCTTATTTGTAAGTATCCAGAGTCCAAGAGGACACTTGTGATCATTTCTTTTTAGGATTAGGTCTTAAGTGGTTCTCACCCTTTGAAATCCTCAAGGAGGCCTCCGACGGTAGTGTACGTGGTGGGTGCGTTGTGTGGACCCTTGCTCTGTGTAGAGCATAAACATCTAGTTAGGAATGAACTAGTAAAACTCTGGGCTTTAGGTGAACCGGGTAAAACCTTAGGGTTTGAGGTTAACCGTGTAGAAACCTCCAGTAGGGACTTATGGAAGATCCTTGGCCAGTGTGCCTAAAAGTGGGTGCGTTGTGTTGACCCTTGCTCATGATAGCATAAATAGTCAGTCTCAGTGTAGGTTGTAAAGGTTGAAGGTGAACCTAATTTAAAACCTTAGGTTAGAGGTGAACCATTGTGAAACCTCCTTAGTGAAATCCGGTACACTCAAGGGTTGAGTGCAGTTACCAGGAGTGGAGTAGACTCATCATCGAACCACTATAAAAATGACTGTGTTTGTAATTATTATTCTTATGATTGTGTGATTTGCATTAATACTTCCATATCTGAACATTTGATCATACCACACACACTTACACAATCATATCCATCATAAGCTAGCTTGCATACTGCTTATCTCTAAAATAGTTTGTGATTGGATCCTCTACCAGGCTTTGAAGCTAGTAGAGTTATATTTGAGTAATCCTGATAACTGCATGATCACGGGATTAGTGAAGTAGGATTTTTAAATAAATCATAAAAACTTTAAAAAGTCCTATTCAATCCCTTCTAGGACATATTTGCATATTCCTTCTTTAACTAGTGCGGTCTTTATCGCCATTTCAAATGGTCCTTCTCTTGTGTCTATTAAAAAAGTTAAATTTTCCAATGAAAAATTATTTATGCATGCAAACATGAATTGTGTAATGGACCGGTATGCTGGCCCACCCCAATACAATAAGTTATCCCAACCTACAGTTTGAAGAATGGGAAGGATATCAAATGGGGCAACATGATTAACATTAACTTAATATTCCACAATAACATTTCACAATCTGATGTCCCGAACATAAGACGGATCATCATCGGAGGCCCGAAGATGACGCTTAGCAAGAGGAGTAGATTTGGAAGAAAATGGACCATGGGATGTTGTCTTTCTACTTCGAAAAACCATTTGCAGCAAAGATTTTAAGGAAACAAACAGTTGCAAAGGATTGAGAAGTGGGTTTTTAAAAATCAGATTTTAGAGAAGAAAAACCCCAAATCCCAACTAAACTTGAAATAGACAACTTCAAGAGGAAACTAGAAATAAACTTGACACAAATCCACAAGAAATAAGCAAATGGAACACTAACCTTGAAGGATTTGGGAGGTGGGTTCGATTAGTCAGGCGTCGGCTAGTCGGAGAGGAAAGTTGAAATAAGGAAGAAATGAAATTTTCTCCAATTTAAGCCAATTACCGCGATCTAAGACTGGTCATGGTTTTCTTTGACCGGTCGTGCCACGACAGGTCGAGGAAATCCTCAACTGGTCGAACATCACCAAAATTATGATATCAAGCATATTTTTTTTTTAAATGAATTTTAATCTAACAAATATATACACTATAATAGGCATAAATAATCATTTTAGAATGCACATGCCCAGATCAAATTTCATTTTGTTAAACCTGCTTTTGTCGAGTGGTTTAGTGAAAATTTTAGCATGTTGATTCTCGGTAGGGATATATTCCACAGACATAACTTTTTCTTCTACTAATTCACGAATATAATGAAATCTAATGTCAATGTGCATAGTACGAGAATGCAGAATTGGATTTTTTAAAATATTTATGGCATTGGTATTATCACAATATAATAACATAGAATCCTGTTTAATTTCATAATCACTTAGCATACGATTCATCCAAAGAAGTTGTGCACACGCATTACCAGCTGCGATATATTCAGCTTCAGCAGTTGAAAGTGATATAGAACTTTGTTTCTGGCTAAGCCAAGAAACTAAATAGTTTCCAATATAAAAGCAACCACCACTGGTAGATTTTCTATCATCAAGATTATCAGCCCAGTCAGCATAGTACCCAGCTAATTGAACACTAGTCTCATGAGGATACCAGAGACCGAGATTAACAGTACTTGCGACATATCGCATAATTCGTTTAACAACAATTAAATGTGATTCTTTAGGATCAGATTGATATCTAGCGCAAATACCAACACTTAAAGCAATATCAGGTCTATTAGAAGTTAAGTAAACTACCAATCATACTCCAATATAATTTCAGATCTACATTTTTACCTGCAGAATCTTTTGAGAGTCTCAAGGTTGTACTCATAGGAGTATCAAAATTCCTACCATTCTCAAATCTAAATCTCTTAATCAAATTCATAGCATATTTAGATTGAGAGATGAACATTCCATCAGGTCGTTGTTTTACTTATAACCCAAGGAAATAATTCAATTCCCCAACCATGCTCATTTCAAACTGAGATTTCATCAAATCTGCAAACTCAACAGTCATGTTAGTATAGGTACATCCATAAATAATATCATCAACGTAGATTTGAACTATTAAGATATCATCGTTATGTTTCTTAACAAATAATGTTTTATCAACACTTCCCATTTGAAAGTTATGACTGAGTAAAAACTTAGTCAATTTCTCGTACCATGCTCTGGGAGCTTGTTTTAGACTATAGAGAGCTTTTTTAAGATGGTATACATGATCAACATATACTTCTTCATGTAAATCATCATTTAAACCCTGTAGGTTGTTCAACATATACTTCTTCATGTAAATCGCCATTTAAAAAGACACTCTTTACATCCATTTGAAAAAATTTAAACTTTCTAAAGCATACAATGGAAATAAAAAGTCTGATTGATTCAAGACGAGCAACTGGGGCCAAGGTTTCATCATAATCGATACCTTCAATTTGAGTGTATCCTTGAACAACTAATCTTGCCTGGTTTCGAATGATATTCCCAAGCTCGTCAGACTTATTTTTAAAAATCCACTTTGTTCCGATAATATGTTTATCTTTGGGTCTAGGAACAAGATACCAGACATCATTTCGAACAAATTGATTAAGTTCTTCTTGCATAACAACTATCTAGTTTTCATCAGCAAGAGATTCTTTTACGTTAGATGGTTCTATCTGGGATGTCAAACATATGTAATTACATATATCCTCAAGTTGTCTACGGGTACGAACGCCAGTGAGAGGATTTTCAAGAATCTGTGTGGTTGGATGATCTTTAACAGTCCTCAGTTCAGAATCAATCTGATTAGATGAAGTATCAGGTTTATCAATTATAAGAACTTCATCATTATCTGAACTTGAGACAGGTGTGTTTAAGTGATCATTAATGACCACATTGATGGATTCTTGAATCACACCAGTCCTTTTGTTTAGAACTCTATAAGCTCGACTGTTTAAAGAATATCCTAGAAAGATCCCTTCATCACTCTTCGTATCAAACTTTTCCAGATTTTCACGATATCGTAAAATATAGCACTTGCTGCCAAAAACTTGAAAGTATTTGATAGTAGGCTTTCTATCGAACCACATTTCGTAAGCCGTTTTATTATTACCTTTATGTGTAAACACGGTTAATGATATAGCAAGCTGTATTGACTGCTTCAGCCCAAAGATTCTTAGAGAGTTTCATGTTATTCAACATGACATTAGCCATTTCTTGAAGCACTCTATTTTTCCTATCTACTATTCCATTTTGTTGTGGAGTTTTGGGTGCTGAGAATTCATGTAATATTCCCTGGTCACTACAGAACTTCTCAAAACCACTATTCTTAAATTCAGATCCGTGATCACTATGAATCTTACTGACTTGAGAACTCTTTTCGGTTTGAATTCTTTTGAGAACCTTTTTCACTACTTTAAGGGTTTCTGATTTGTCCCATAAGAAAACAACCCATGTATATCTGGTAAAATCATCTACATTTACCAAGATATATCTTTTGCCACCTCGACTTTCCGTCCTTGTAGGTCCTACAAAATCCATATGGAGAAGCTCGAGTAGTCTTGATGTGGTATTGGAATTCACCTTTTTGTGTGAGTTCCTTGTTTGTTTGCCAATCTAGCATTCACCACATATTTTATCAAATTTTTGTAGTTTGGGTAGATCTCTGATAAGTTCTCGTTTGCTCAATCTATATAGATTTCGGTAGTGTATATTTCCAAGACGTTTATGCCATAAATCAGTATCATCTGTATGGACCATGTAACAAGATTGACTAGTTGAGCTGGATTCACTTACAATATAGCAGTTTTCAGGCGTTCTACGTCCAGTTAAAATTACTGAACCCTTGTTATTTAGAATATCACAGCTTTGATTAGAAAATCTTACACTATGGTTATTATCGCATATTTAAGATATGCTAAGCAAGTTATGTTTTAGGCCTTCAACATATAAAATATTTTTGAACAAAGGGAAGTTATGAAGTTGAATCATACCTTGGCCCATAATCTTGTAGTTGCTTCCATCACCAAATGTGATTGAACCATCAGTCATGTCTTTGAGATCAGTGAATAAACCTTTATCACCAGTCATATGCCTTGAGCATCCACTGTCTAAGTACCACTTTGAATGGCTTGTAGCTTTGAAAGCAGTGTGGGCAACCAATCAAGTAACTTTAGGAACCCATTTCATTACTGTTTTGGGTTTAAGAGTATAGTTGGTCTTCTTGTATTTGTAATTTTTGTACGAGTGACCCACTGAGTTAGATTTTAAGAGTTCCTTAAGCAAATCAACTATTTTTTCAGCTAAAAGGTTTTGGTTTTGATTTTTGTAGTTGATATGGTTACCTCTGGTTTTGAAAGATTGAAAAGTTTTAGAGAACTTTTGACTTGAACTTTTCTCTTTTGAGAGAGAGGATTCTCCTTTTACAAACTTAGGAGGAATATTCTTCTGTTTAAGAGGAATATTTTTGTCATAGCCCAACTCGGATCGGTCGCCACATTTTCTTGATCCAGTAAAAGTTTTTCTAATTTAGAATCACCTTGGGCATACCTACATGTTTCCTTTAAACTCAAAAGGGAAGAGACTTCAAGTTTAACTTTATCATTTTCAGATTTTAGATTTTCAATAAGGGTGGTTTTGAAATCTAGATCAAATTTGCATTTTTCAAAACAATCTGAAAGATGAGATTTTTCTAAAACAAGAGACTCAAATCTTTCTCTAAGCCCTGAAAACCTTTCTTTTTGAAGCTTTAGTTTTATGGCAAATTTACAACTTTCCTTGTATAGGGCATTATAAGCATCTTGAAGATCTTCTTCATTATCATGATCACTATTCAGATTTTCTTCACTGGTTGAATCATCATGATCTGAAAAAGTGAACTTTGCTAGAGTCATAAGGGCCTTAACTTCATTGCCCGACTCGTTTTCAGAATCTTCTAATTCAGAAGAGGCTTCAGTGCCATAAGATTCATTCCAAGTAGCCAACATTCCTTTCTTTTTTAGGTTTGTCCTTTTTAGGACACTTGTTTGTTAGATGCCCATATTCTTAGCAGTTGTAACATTGACTATCTTTTAAAGATTTTCAAGATTTAGATCTAGATTTAGATCTTTTCTTTTCATTTGATTTTTGAAAATCAACCTTCCTTTTACTTTTGAAAATCTTATAAAAATTTTTCACTAAAAGGGCCATATCGTCTTCGAAATTTTCAAAATCAGAATTTTCTTTCGAAATACATTTGGAAGACTTAAGTGTATTAGAGTTACCTTTAGTAGCTTTAAAATTTAATTCATAGGTTTGTAAAGAACCAACTAGTTCTTCTACCCTCATATTGTCCGTATCATGAAGTTCCTATATCGTGGTTACCTTAAAATTGAACCGTTCAGGTAGTGAGCATAGTATCTTTGCACACACTTTACTTTCTGGGATTTTATCGCCAAGACCCCACATAGAGTTTACAATGTCATTTAATCTAGTGTAGAAGTCCATAAACATTTCATTCTCCTCCATATGAATTTCTTCAAATTTGGTTGTGAGGAGTTGGACTTTAGATTTTTTGACAATTGAAGTACCCTCGTGTGTCATTTCTAATATATCCCATGCTTGTTTTGCAGTATTACAGGATATAATCTTTTGAACTCATCCGGTGATAGTGTGCAAGTGATTGCATTTAGTGATTTAGCATTTGCACTACTCTTACTTTTTTGAAGTGTGGTCCATGAGAAAAATGGTGTTACTCTCATTGATTTTGAACCATCGATACCAGTCACTTCAGTGGTAGGAGGGTTCCATTCAGTCACTGTGGCAAGCCACACATTTTCATCCATGGATTTGAGGAAGATCCTCATCCTGGCTTTCCAATATGCATAGTTGGAGCCATCAAAGGGTGGAGGCCTAGTGACTGAAAGGCTATCAAAATTTGACATCTTATATATAGCTTAGATCGTTAGCTTAGGAAATGAATCCAAATAATAAAGCAATTAAAACAAGCTATTAGGCTCTGATACCACTTGAAAAGGCCAAGCTATATGTCCCTGGGGGGGGGGGGGGGGTGAATAGGACAACGCCAAATTTAAAATAATTACAGCGGAAATGAATAAAAAGAGAGCCAAATAAAGTAAATCAATTCACAATGCTGAAATGAAAAGCAACCTCAATAAATAAGTATTGAGAGGTTGATACAAAAGTTGTTCTAAGGACAACCTTACACCAAAAACCAAAGTTTATGGTATAACGACCTTATTTCTAGAAAGGTCTTTGTATCAAGAACTCAAACCAAAGAGGAATAAATATATTCAAACTTATACTGAGGAATAAAAAGCAATCTTAAATGTTGATTGCTCTAAGGACAACCATGCACCATAAAAATGGCAGGGCAACCTTACTAGAACAAGAAGAGAAACTGAAGCTCAAACAAACAAAGGAATAGCTAGAGATAAATTGCGGAAATATAAATCTAAACCATTACAACATTCCCTACTGAGCTTGAAATAAAATGATTACAACATTCACATCCACATACATTCCACAATTGAATAATCAAATATAGGAAAATGAAGCACACTTCCACACAACATAAAGAGTTATAGTGGTTCGCCTGTGTGTACACCAACTGTTCAACAATAGCCACACAGAATGCTACTCCACTCCTAATATCTTCACACAGGGGATATTGGCATTCACTATCAAATAGGTTTTCACAGGTTCACCTAAAACCTTCACAATTGTGTCTTTTTCAAAGGGCTTACACAATTCAAAAACCCTCAATAAACAAGTATTGAAAGGTTGATACAAAAGTATTGAGAGGTTGATACAAAAGTTGTTCTAAGGACAACCTTACACCAAAAACCAAAGTTTATGGTAGGACAACCTTATTTCTAGAAAGGTCTTTGTATCAAGAACTCAAACCAAAGAGGAATAAATATATTCAAACTTATACTGAGGAATAAAAAGCAATCTTAAATGTTGATTGTTCTAAGGACAACCATGCACCATAAAAATGGCAGGGGAACCTTACTAGAACAAGAAGAGAAACTGAAGCTCAAACAAATAAAGGAATAGCTAGAGATAAATTGCAGAAATATAAATCTAAACTATTACAACATTCCCTACTGAGCTTGAAATAAAATGATTACAACATTCACATCCACATACATTCCACAATTGAATAATCAAAGATAGGAAAATGAAGCACACTTCCACACAACATAAAGAGTTATAATAGTTCGCCTATGTGTACACCAACTGTTCAACAATAGCCACACAGAATGCTACTCCACTCTTAATATCTTCACACATGGGATATTAACATTTACTATCAAATAGGTTTTCACAGGTTCACCCAAAACCTTCATAATTGTGTCTTTTTCAAAGGGCTTACACAATTCAAAAACCCTCACTTCTAAGTTTTCTGGCTCTCCTCAGATAACCAACAACTTTGAGATTTTTCTAGCTTAACCTCAAATAAAACCAAAATACAGTAAATTACAAAATGTAAAATACCTATTTTTCTTCTTTGATGTAGCAGCCCGGAAGAACCAAGTCGAAGTAGAGATTTGGATGTCAAAGTTCAATGTCCAATACTCACTATAATGGTTCTAAGTTTTAATAGGTTTTAAATTAAAACACATGGGCTAGCTTTAATTGATTTTGATTCCAGAAAAAGGAAAACAACACTTCCTCTTTTTAGATCAGATTGGAATACAAGAAACCAAAATCAATTTAAAAAGCTAAAGAAAGAAAATATTAAATATGCACACTTAGCTTAAATGGAGCACAAACGAATTTCTCAGAAGACCGAATTAAATTAGCTTGATTTTCTTATTTTATTCTGAGATTCATGCTCTATTTATAAGTGAGTAAATCACGTCTTCGACTGGTCTTAAATCGCTACGACTGGGCGTAGGACCAACTGATATTTGAAAATTCGAGCGCGATAGGATAAGGCAATTTCACGACTGGTCGTAGGTAGTCTACGGCTAGTCGAAGGACACCTTCGATTGGTCGAAGGGTTCTCACGACTGGTCGAAGCAAGTCAAATTTCATCGCTGGACTTTGAGTCGTAGGTCTACGACTAGTCGAACAAGCAATCGACACTGTTCATACGACTAGTTGAACAGACTCCAGGACTGGTCGAAGCTTAACTAAAAATTTCAAATTTTTTCAACAAACTTACAACTGGTCCAGGAAAATCTTAGACAAGTCGAAACAGTGCTAGGACTAGTTGAACAAAGACCATGACTAATCTTAGAACAGACCAAACTCACTTATATAAAACATATGAATTATGTATCCAAAATAACCTACTCTAAAGGTCAACCTAAGGTTAATCATACCTCAATAGTGAAGTAAGGTCGAAGATGCAGTTGACACTGTTCCTTCAACTGGTCGAATAGATTCCTGGACTAATCGAAGCCTAACAGAAAATATCCGAATTTTGTAACAAACTCACGACTGATCGAGGAATTTCTTAGACTGGTCGAAGCAAAGCTAAGACTAGTCGAAGAAAGCCTAGGACAAGTCTTCGAACTGCTCAAACTCATGTAACATAAACATATGACTTATGTATCCAAAATGGCTTACTCCTAATTTCAACCTAAGGTCAATCAAACCCCAATCGTGAAGTAAGGACATTGAAACATTAGGAACAAGTGACCTTGAAGTTTAAGCCTTGAAGTCTTGATGTAGTTCAATCTTGAAATCTTGATGTAGCAAAACCTTGAAAGTGTCTTGAGTTCTTTACGAACGACCTTATACACTTCTTGAAGTCTTACGTTCTTGAGACTTGTCTTATGAGCAATACTTGCAGTCAAGGTTGATCTTTGTACTTGTGAGCTTTGCTTGTTGTGAGCTTTGCTTGTTCATGAATGTTGATCTTTGAGAGAGCTTCACTTATGCAAGTTATATAACAATGATTTTAGCACTACAAATTTGATAACTGACAGGGGTATAAACTATAGCACTTACAATCTCCCCCTTTGTCAAATTAGTGACAAAACACATGACCAAGATAAACATAAAGTAAAACAACTGGTTAAAGAATCATGAATCAGTTAGTATCAACTGGCTTACCTACAAATCAATATTCAATATTCAACATTCAACCAGTTCATTCAACTAGTTCAAACATACTCCCCCTGAGTAACATAACCAACGTTACTCCTCTCACAATCACATCGTTTAAGAACAAACCATTCTCCCCCTTTTTGTCACAATATGACAAAGGAAACAACAAGGAATGAGAACTAAATAAAGGGATATATGAGAGTAAATATGAGGAGTTACGAGATTATAACAAAAAAAACAGATAGTATCCAACTCAAAATCAGCATAGTTCACATAGAACAAATACCCAGCATAAAACAAAGATAGTATCCAACTTAAAATCAGTCAACCTAGTGCTAAGTTATAAAGTTATTACAGACCAGAAAATCCCATATAACTTAATCAGAACCAGAACTAGATGATGTAACAGGAATAGAGGGATCAAGTTGGTGCATGCCTTTGTTCAATCGCCTAAGATATTTGTGCATGTACTTGAATTGTAAATCATGAGCAACCGACATGTTTTCCATCTTTACATTTATATTCTCAACTTTATCCTCCAATGCACTCAGACGTGCATCAACATCAGATAGTTCAAAATCTGGATCATTTGTTGAATCAGAATCCAATTCCTCAAAAATGTCATCCATATTAATGTCATCACCAGCTTCTTCATGACCACCACCACCATCACCACCTTGTTCAGGAAGTAATTCCAGCTTCATCTTATTGATATTAGAATTGTTGAAAATCAGATGATGGATAAGTGCCTCATCAACCGGCATATCGACTAACATATGTATAGCCAATACAGTCATTAAATAGGCAAAAGGAATGTCACTATGACCAGGATGGAGTCGAAACTGAAGAATGAAATGACAGATTAAGGATGGTAAACAAATCTGAGTAGCGCTGGCAATAGCATGGAGAACACGAACTATAAACGAGGTCAAGTCAGTTTTATTACCCGAACGAGGATACAGATTAGACACAAAGATTTTGTGGAGAACTCTGTATTTGGGTAACAAATACCTTACGGGAAGCGCATTCCCTTTTTGTGTCCAGTGAACATCCATGTTGCACAAGTCTCTAGTGAGCATACGTTTTTCAGAAACTGAGGGTTTATCAGTTAGGTTATGGATAGGAATACCCTCATCATTCACAGGAATATCCAAAAGGGCTGAAATTAAATGACGATTAATGTCAAAAGGCCCTTCTCTAGTAGATATTTTAAAAGTTAAATTATCCTGTGAGAAGTCACTGATACATGCAAACATGGATTGGGCAATGGACCGGTATGCTAGCCCACCCCAATGTAATAAGTTAACCCAACCTATAGCTTCAAGCATAGGAAGGATGTCAAAAGGTGCAATATGATTAAAATTAACAGGATGTTCAACAATAACATTACGTGATCTAATGTCCATAACATAAGATGGATCATCATTGGGAACAAGAAGATGACGCTTAGTGATAATGGTCGATCTGGAGGAAGAAGAAGGACCACGGGAAGTAGTTTTTCTACATCTAGAAGCCATTTGCAACAACGATAACAAGGAGATAAGAAGTTGCAAAGGATTGAGAAGTGGGTTTACTTAAAACAGATTTTTTATAATCCAAACCACAAATCTCAATGAAATCCAAAATAGAAAGCTTCAAGTTAGAAAAGGAAATAATCTAGACACAGATTTGCAAGAAAAACATATATGGAACACTAACCTTGAAGAACAAGAACAGTGGGTTTGACAAGTCGAAGCTTGGCTCCTTTAAAAAAAAAACGGAATGATGAAGAAAGTAAAATCCTCAAATTTTTAAGTGATTCCCAAGATCTACGACTGGTCGTGGGTATCTATGACCGGTCGAAGGTCAACTGGTCGAGTATACTCACGACTGGTCGAAGAATGTCCAAAAATTCACATTTCTTGCAAATTATACAAAAATTGGAATTCAACCTAGAAAATATATACACTATGATACAAGTAGGCATAAATAATCATTTTTAAATGCACATGCCAAGATCAAATTTCATCTTTTTGAACCTGCTTTTATCGAGAGGTTTTGTGAAAATGTCAGCTCGTTGATCTTCAGTAGGAATATATTCCAGAGATATAACTTTTTCCTCTACTAATTCTCAAATATAATGAAATCTAATGTCAATGTGCTTAGTACGAGAATCTTTGAATAGGATTTTTGAAATATTTATCGCCTTTGGAATTATCACAATGTAATAACATAGAATCCTGTTTAATTCCATAATCACTTAGCATTCGTTGCATCTAAACAAGCTGTGTACATGCATTACCAGCTGAGATATACTCAGCTTCAGCTGTTGAAAGTGATAAAATTTTGTTTCTTACTAAATCAAGAAACTAGACAATTTCCAATGTAAAAGCAACCACCACTAGTTGATTTTCTATCATCTAGATTATTGATCGACATCAAGTACCCACTAATTGGACACTAGTCTCATGAGGATACTAGAGACCAGAGATTCTGATACTTGCGACATATCTAATAATCCACTTGACAACAATCAAGTAAGATTCTTTTGGATCAGATTGATATCTTGCGCAAATACCAACACTTAGAGAAATATCAGGTCTACTAGCAGTTAAATATAACAAACTACCAATTATACTCCGATAAAGTTTTGTATCAATATTTTTACAATTAGAGTCTTTTAAGAGTTTCAGGGTAGTACTCATGGGAGTATCAAAATTCTTGCCATTCTCAAATCTAAATCTCTTAATTAGATTCAAAGCATACTTAGATTGAGAAATGAATATTCCTTCAGGTTGTTGCTTTACTTGCAATCTAAGGAAATAAGTCAATTTCCCAACCATGCTCATTTCGAACTATGATTTCATCAAATATGCAAACTCAGTAGTCAAGTCAGTACAAGTTGATCCATAAATGATATCATCAACATAAATCTGTACCTTTAAGATATGATCATTATGTTTTTTAACAAACAGAGTTTTATCAACAGATCCCATTTGAAAATTATGACTTAAAAGAAATTTTGTTAGTTTCTCATACCATGCCCTAGGTGCTTATTTTAATCCATAAAGTGCATTTTTAAGCCGATACACATGATCAGTATTTTTGGGATCTTCAAAACCCATTGGCTGTTCAACATAGACTTCTTCATGTAAATCGCCATTTAGAAAAGCACTTTTCACATCCATTTGATAAATCTTTATCTTTCTAAAACATGCAATGGATATAAATAGTCTGATAGATTCAAGACGTGCTACTGGTGCAAAAGTTTCATCAAAATCAATTCCTTCAATTTGAGTATAACCTTGTACCACTAGTCTAGCCTTGTTTCTAATTATATTTCCACGCTCGTCAGACTTATTTTTGAAAATCCATTTTGTTACAATGATGTGTTTATCTTTAGGTCTTGGTATGAGATACCAAACGTCATTTCTTACAAATTGGTTAAGTTCTTCTTGCATCGCAACAATCCAGTTCTCATCAGCAAGAGCTTCTTCTACGTTAGATGGTTCTATTTGGGACGTAAAACATACATAATTACATATATCCTCAAGTTGTCTACGGGTGCGAACACCGGTGAGAGAGTTTCCAAGAATTTGTGTGGTTGGATGATCTTTACTTGATCCTCAACTCAGAATCAGTCTGATTCGATGAAGTATCGGGTTTATCAATGATTAGAACTTCATCATTATCTGAATTAGGGATTGGCGTGTTTAAGTGATCATCAATGAAAACATTGATGGACTCTTGAATCACACCAGTTCTTTTGTTCAGAACCCTATAAGCTCGACTGTTTAAGGAATATCTTTAAAAAATCCCTTCATCACTCTTTGTATTGAATTTTTCCAAATTTTCATGATCTCGTAAAATATAGCACTTGCTGCCAAAAACTCGAAAGTATTTGACAGTAGGCTTTTTATTGAACCACAATTCGTAAGCCGTTTTATTATTATCTTTGCTAGTGTAGACTTGGTTAATAATATAGCAAGTGTGTGACAAATGACTTGACCCAAAGATTTTTAGAGAGCTTCATGCTATTCAACATGACATTAGCCATTTCTTGAAGCACCCTATTCTTTCTTTCCACAATTCTATTTTGTTGTGGAGTTTTGGGAGCAGAGAATTCATGTAATATTCCTTGGTCAGTACAGAACTTCTCAAAATTGCTATTCTCAAATTTAGATCCATGATCACTACGAATCTTACTGATTTGAGAAGATTTTTCAGTTTGAATCCTTTTGAGAACTTTTCTTACTTCTTCAAAGGTTTCAGTTTTATCCCTTAAGAAGACTACCCATGTGAATCTGGTAAATTCATCAACTATTACCAGGATATACTTTTTCCCACCACGACTTTTCGTTCTGGTAGGTCCTATTAGATCCATGTGGAGGAGTTCGAGTGGTCTTGATGTGGTATTTGAATTCACCTTTTTGTGTGAGTTCCTTGTTTGTTTGCCTATCTGGCACTCACCACATATTTTATCTAATTTCTGAAGTTTGGGTAAACCTCTTATAAGTTCTCGTTTGCTCAATCTATATAAATTTCGATAATGTACATGTCCAAGACGTTTGTGCCATAACTCAGTCTCGTTTGTATGGACCATGTAACATGTTTGATTAGATGAGCTGGATTCGCTAATAATATAGCAATTTTCAGATGTTCTACGTCCAATTAATATTATAAAACCCTTATTATTTAGTATCTCACAGCTTTGATTAGAGAACCGAACACTATGGTTATTATCACATATTTAAGATATGCTAAGCAAGTTATGTTTTAAGCCTTCAACATATAAAACGTTTTTAAACACAGGAATATTAAAAAGTTGAACCGTACCTTGGCCTATAATCTTGCAGTTGCTACCATCACCAAATGTGACTGAACCATCAGTCATATCTTTTAGATTCGTGAATAAAGCTTTGTCACCTATCATATGCCTGGAGCATCCACTGTCTAGGTACCACTTTGAATGACTTGTTGCTTTGAAAGTAGTGTGAGCAACCAAGCAGGCAACTTTAGGAACTCATTTCATAACTATTTTGGGTTTAGGAACATAGTTGGTCTTCTTTGTTTATAGTTGTAAGAATAACCTATAGAGTTAGATTTTAAGAGCTCCTTGAGTAAATCTACTATCTTTTCAGCTAGTGGATTTCGTTTCTGATTAATGTTGACATGGCTGCTTCTAGGTTTTTGAAGAGTTTTTGAATTTCTAGAAAAACCTTGATAAGTACTTTTCCCTTTTGAGTTTGAGGACTCTCCTTTCACAAACATAGGAGGAGTATACTTTTGTTCAGGAGATAAATTTTTATCATAGCCCAACCATGATAGATCGCCACATTTTCTTGATCTGGATAAAAGTTTTTCTAACTTTAGATCACCTTGGGGATATTTCCATGTGTCCTTTAGACTCAGAAGAGAAGATACTTCGTTTTTTAGTTTCTCAATTTCAGATTTCAAATCAACAATTAGGGAGTTTTTGAATTCCAAATCGCATTTTGATTTTTCAAAACAATCTGAAATTTGTGATTTTTCTAAGACAAGTGATTCAAAACATTCTTTGAGTTTAGAAAACTTTTCTTTTTGAAGTTTAAGTTTGACAGCAATTTTACAACTTTCCTTATATAAGACATTGTAAGCGTCTTGAAGATCATCTTCATTTTCACATTTATTACTCAGATTTTCTTCACTTGTTGAGTCATTATCTGAAAATGTGAATTTGGCTAGAGTCATAAGAGCTTTAACTTCATTGCCCAACTCAGTTTCAGAATCTTCTGATTCAGAAGAAGCTTCAGAATCAGATGATTCATCCCATGTAGCCAACATACCCTTCTTCTTAGGTTTGTCATTTTTAGGACATCTATTTGCTAAGTGCCCATATTCTTGACAGTTGTAACATTGACTATCTTTCAAAGATTTTTGAGGTTTGGGTCTAAACTTCTTTTTATCATTCGATTTTTGAAAATCAACCCTTTTCTTGTTTTTGAAAATCTTGTAAAATTTCTTAGCTAAAAGAGACATATCATCTTCTGAATCAGAATTTTCTTCTTAATTACATTTAGAAGATTTTAGTGCGATAGATTTACCTTTAGGAGCTTTAAAGTTTAACTCGTAGATTTGTAAAGAACCAACTAGTTCTTCTACCCTCATATTATCCGTATCATGAAGTTCCTGGATCGCGGTTACTTTAGAATTGAACCATTCAGGAAGTGAGCATAATATCTTTGCACACACTTTACTTTCTAGAATTTTATCGCCAAGACCCCACATTGAGTTTAAAATGTCATTTAGTCTAGTGTAAAAGTCCATAAACATTTCATTTTCCTCCATATGAATTTCTTCAAATTTGGTTGTGAGGAGTTGGACTTTAGACTTTTTGACAATTGATGTACCCTCGTGTGTCATTTCTAGTATATCCCAGGCTTGCTTTGCAGTATCACAGGATATAATTCTTTTGAACTCATCCAGTGATAGTGCGCAAGTGATTGCATTTAGTGCTTTAGCATTGGCACTATACTCACTTTTCTGAAGGGTGGTCCATAAATAATAAGCAGGTACAGACACAGTTTTTGAACCGTCGGATTCAGTTACTTCAATGGTAGGAGGGTTCCATTCGGTCACTGTGGCTCGCCACACACTCTCATCCATTGATTTTAGGAAGATCCTCATTCTGGCTTTCCAATAGGCATAGTTGGAGCCATCAAAAGGTGGAGGCCTAGTGACTGAAAGGCTATTAAAATTTGACATATTTTTATATAGCTTAGATCGTTAGCTCAGGAAATAAATCCAAATAAAAAGCAATAAGAACGAGCTATTAGGCTTTGATACCACTTGAAAAGGCCTAGCTATATGTCCTAGAGGGGGGGTGAATAGGACTATGCCAAATAAAACTTATAACAGCGGAATTAAAAAGAATATGATAGCCAAAATAAATCACAATGCAGGAAAGTAAAACAACCTCAAAATTCAGATCTTGAGAGGTTGATACAAATGTTGTTCTAAGGACAACCTTACACCAAAAACCAGAGTTTATGGTAGGACAACCTTATTTCTAGAAAGATCTTTGTATCAAATCTCAAACCAAAGAGGAATACAGAAATAAACACAAACTGAACTGAAATAAATTGTAATCACAAATGTATTGTTCTAGGGACAGCCATACACCATAAAAATGGCAGGGCAACCTTGCTGGAACAACTTTAAAGGAAATTGAATATCAAGCTGATAAAGGAATAGCAGAAAATAAATTCTAAACTATTACAAAATTCCCATAATGCTTGAATTAAATGATTATAACATTCACCACCATACATACATACCAAAAATAAATAATTAAAGATTAGAAATATAAATCATTCAACCACAACACAAGGGATTATAGTGGTTCGCCTATGTGTTCACCTTTGTTAAAACAACTACACAGAATGCTACTCCACTCTAATATCCTCACACAGGGGATATTAGCGTTCACTAACAAAATAGGTTTTCACAGGTTCACCCAAAACCTTTACAATTGTGTCTTTGTACGTGGGCTTACACAATAAAAAACCCCACTTATGAGTTTTCCTGGCTCTCTTCAGATAACCAATACAACAAGATTTTTCTGACAAATCTTGAAAGAAACCAAAACAGAAAGGAATTTACAATTAAATATAAAATACCTGATTATCTCCTTCGTTGTAGCAGCCCGGTAGAACCAAGTCAGAGTAAATGATTGAATGTCCAAGTTCAATGTCCAGTACTCAATTACAATAGTTCTAGTTCTAATAGATTTTAAATTAAACCAAATAGGGCTTGCCTTAATTGATTTTGATTCCAAAGAAAGGGAATAACAATTCCTCTTATCAAATTAGATTGGAATAGCAGAAACAAAATCAATTAAATAAAACTAAAGAAAGAGAATATTAAATAAGCACACTTAGCTTAGATGGAGCACAGAATTATCTCTCAGAAGTTTGACGAAGATTGGCTTGAATGAATTAATTAATTCACTCATTCTTCTGAGATTTGTGCTCTATTTATAGGTGAGCAGATCGCGTCTTCGACTGGTCTAGGGAGCTCTTCGACTAGTCGAAGAATTAACAGATTTGAAAAAAATCAGGTGCGATAAGCTTTGACCGTTCTACGACTGGTCGAAGGTCTCTTCAATTGGTCGTAGGTCACCTTCGACTGGTCGAAGGTCTCCTTCGACTAGTCGAAGACCTTGTATTTAATCGCTGGACTTTGAGTCGAAGACTTTCGACTGGTCGAAGATGCAGTCGACACTGTTCCTTCGACTGGTCGAACAGATTCCTGGACTAGTCGAAGCCTAACAGAAAATATCCGAATTTTGTAACAAACTCACGACTAATCGATGAATTTCTTAGACTGGTTGAAGCAAAGTTAAGACTAGTCGAAGAAAGCCTAGGACAAGTCTTCGAACTGCCCAAACTCATGTAACATAAATATATGACTTATGTATCCAAAATGGCCTACTCCTAAGGTCAACCTAAGGTCAATCAAACCCCAATCTTGAAGTAAGGACATTGAAACATTAGGAACAAGTGACCTTGAAGTTTAAGCCTTGAAGCCTTGATGTAGTTCAATCTTGAAATCTTGATGTATCAAAACCTTAAAAGTGTCTTGAGTTCTTTACGAACGGCCTTATACACTTCTTGAAGTCTTGCATTCTTGAGACTTGTCTTGTGAGCAATACTTGCAGTCAAGGTTGATCTTTGTACTTGTGAGCTTTGCTTGTTGTGAGCTTTGCTTGTTCATGAATGTTGATCTTTGAGAGAGCTTCACTTATGCAAGTTATATAACAGTGATTTTGGCACCACAAATTTGACAACCGACAGGGGTATAAACTATAGCACTTACAGGTTCCAATTAGGAATCCATGGAAAGGAGGGCACATGGTGGAACCAGAAAAGGATATGGAATAATCAAGTGTTAATGAACTATGGGTGCGATTAACCCTAAGGACTTAACATCTAGATCATTTTTATATACTCCATTAGTTTACATCCTTACATGCTCATAATTGTACCTTTTGGATTGATTTTTTTTTTTTTTTTTTTAAATTATAGTTTGAATGATTGAAAAAGTTTGAATCGTAGCTATTTTGGATGAAGATTTAAAATCATATATCATAGAAATTTAGAACCCGAAGTCAGAATATCAGAAAAATAGGTGAGGTGATCAAGTTTCCTAAGTTGAAAGTCCCTATGGCGTAGAGGGGTGGGGTAATCGAGACCCATGGGTTAAAAACCTCTAAACTCGAAATTAGTACCATTTAGATCTCCATTGATCGAGACTAAGTAGGTGAGCACAATAGAGAGTGTAACAGACCACTTACGCAGGTCGGCTGGAATAGTAGTCTGACAAGCTAATGTATGAATCAATTATCTCATTGATCAAGGCTGGATAGGTGAGCACATTGAGGTGCAACAGACCACATAAGCATGCTAGTTGAAGTGTTAAGAGAGTTGAGGTCAGATGTAACAAAGTGGCCATGGTGTTCAATAAAAAACAATCATACCAATTATTGTGGTGAACCCTTTACACATTCTAGCATTTATCCGTACATTACTTTTACTATTTTCTTTCATTCTCATAAATTCTTTTAAAATCTTTTCCTGTGATTTATTTCTAATTTTAAAAAAAGGATAATAGAGGTTTTAGTCAATGATTATGTTGTTGATAAATTACAGGTTCAGGCTAGAGATGTGAAGCATGAACCATTTTTAGATTGTCTTTAATTATTTGAATGCTATTGTAATAAAGTATGAATTTGGATTTTTGTAATAAGCATAGAAGTTAGTTGAACAATTTGTTTTATGGAATAATATTGGAATGATTATGATGTCTCTTATGTAAATGGAATGTCTCTGATGATTGAATTTCTTGACTAATGAATTTGCAAACTTAGAATTCTTAATCTCGCCTAGGGTTGAATATAACGAGTACGAAATTCGGGCATGACAAAACCTTAGTCCACCCTAATTGTAGTTTACAACCCACATTGAACTCATCACATATAGCATATACCAGCACGAAGATATGGAGATTGTGAGGCAAAGCCTCTCCAGGGCCTAACTTAATGATCGTGTGACATGTACTCCGTACACTGTTACGTAGGCTCATGTTAGGAAATTGGCCAAAAAATCAAGCAGATCTAAGACTCGGGTGAGCTAGGAAACAGAGAGATGGGTTGCCTAACATTCCCTTTTCTCACGGTATCATGCACTTGTTGTAGCTAGAGGTGGGCAACAATCTAGGCCGGGCTAGGCCGAATTAGCCATAGTTTGGTTTGGCTCGTTTTTGACCCACCCGAGTTTGTGGATCGGCTTAGTTTGGGTTTCAGGTCGACTTATCCCCCCGAGTTAGGTTAGCTCCAATAAGATTTTTTTGGGCCGGAATCGGTTTGGTCGAAAATTTCGAACCAAGCCGGGCCGAGTTTGAACAAATGGCAGCTCTTTTTTTTGTTGTTTGTTTAAATAGAAAAGAATTTAAAAACAGTTACAAATAACACAAAAACAAATACAAAAATATCTTATTATATAATGTTTAACATCCTCTAAAAGAGGAGTGCAACTTCAAAATAATTATCGCCGTTACCTTTGGGAATTTTTACGCTGAATCAGGGGCAATCGGACAAGGGCAGTTGGATAAGGGTTGGGGTTCACCGGGAGAGAGATGAGAGAGATTTGGGACTGAGTGCAGCGGAAAGAGTTTAGGATTTTATCATTATTATTATTATTATAACTAGTATTCTACGGGCCGGATCGGTCCAAACCAGGCCGAGACGAGCTTCAGGCCGGGCGGGGCCGATGTTGTATAAGAGTTTAGGTTCGGATCGTTTATTAAATGGGCCGTGTTAGGGTGGCTCGTCACTAGCTCATACTCCACTTCAAACCAGACCAAACTGGGCTTTTTCAATACATGCGGGGCTGAACTTTTGAGATGGCCCGGTTTGTGCCCAACTTAGTTGTAGCCCCCACCTCTCTCTCTCTCTCTCTCTCTCTCTCTCTCGCCCCCCAACTGCATATGTAGTTAAAACAAAGTACAAAAACAGAAGATCATTGTAAGAAAAAGACTAATGACATGACTCTTTAACTCATAGTGTATGTAATCCTTACCCAACAGCTTAGAAAATCTACGGTTTGATAGAAATAACAACCAACATCTTCCCCAGAAGAAACAAGAAACCAAGTAAATGTTGCATCACTTTTGGAATTCCAAGAGAGTGTAGAAATGGTCGAGATAGATGGCCCGAAAAGTACGAAATCCGACGGAGATACCGAGTTGCTGGAATTCTTCCTCTGTCCGTTCTCTGCCCTTGGCACGGTAGATGGCCATCACGAAGATGTCACCTTCTAGAAGGGCACGTGTCCTCCGACTGCTGTCAGTTCCCTTCGGTAACACCGGCTCACAGGCGATCACCTTCCCTCCTTGTGGGAGGGCATTGTAGCAGTTCTTCAATATTATCATGCATTCGTCATCGGTCCACGTTGTTAAAACCCACTGTCACAGACTCATGATGAACAAAGTCGTTAGGAATTGGTGGAAAGACGGAATTGGCATTAATATGGGCAAAATTGCGCTGTGATGGCCGAAGAGCGGCAAAGATTCAACCGCCTTTTGGCTAAAAGACTATATCGGTTTCCACGTGCTGCCATAAGGTCGAGATTATGTTCTTTCTACTCAACATGTTACAATAACAAGAAGAAGCTCAATAATAACAGTGTTAGATGGCAAGATTAAAGAAATATCACATACTTTGTGCTCTTTGTGCAGGGATTTTGTGGCTAAAGAGCGCAACGCCTCAACCTTGATGTTGTGGGCGTGCCGCATAAAAGAACCCCTAGGTTAAATAAATGACATAAGCTGGTTGGAGAGCTGTTTTTGGGCACTTTCAGGACAGCCACGAATAAACAGATGGAGATTGGGTTATGTTTGAGAATGTTTTCTATTCAGGCACACATTTATTGGGTCTGGAAATAAGATCCAGCATAGTTCTAAAAGTTGTTGACGCGGCTCCAAATTTGGTCAACAACTCGACACTGACTCGGGAAGACTTGTCAAGTCGAATTGATAACGCACCCTCACCATTTAGGGCCCGTTTGTTTTCTCAATTACAATGGTAATTTGTAGAAAATGGGTAATGATTACTTACCATATTATTGTGTGGTGACATCCCTTCCATTTAAGTGCAACGATTACATTATACCATTGTTTTGTAGGTCACCATTGTCTCACTAGCATCACTGTAAAAATGAGTCTTTTAGTATATGTGAAAATGTAATGATTACAATTTTCCTTAACTACTTACTCCTATATTGGACTCTCATTGTTTTATACATACTTATAACCTTAAACCTTAGCTTTCCTGGCACAAACTCCCATCACCAAGCGATGCATGACTTTGTTGATTTAGGCATGATTTTATATGGTTTTAGGAGAGCCACTTCTTATATAGGAATGCTCATCAGATCTCACGGGAACTTGTGAAAACTTTTTCAAAACTCATCACAAATGATGTGGGCCCATCATGTGCCCAAAACATGAACTATCAATGTGATGTAGCACCCCATCAAACTCCCGGTCTGACTTTTACCATAATCCAAAACTTTGGTAGGCCATGGCAAAAGAGAAAGTCCAATCAAGAGAGGAAATTGTTTCCTTCTTCCATGGCTCACCAAAGCTTTCGATAAGAGTGAAATTCGGGCCCCGGGGGTTTCATGGGGTGCTACATCACATGGACGGTTCAGATTTTGGGCCCACATCATGTGTGATGAGTTCCGAAAAAGTTCTCATAAGTTCTGGTGAGAACTAGTGGGCAGGTGAGCATCTCTCTCTCTCTCTCTCTCTCTCTCTATATATATATATATATATATATATATATATGGGAAATGGTTCTATGCAGTCTACTAGATGTTCGACACACATCATGGTGGGGCAAACACATCTCAACCTCATGGGAAGTTCCCATGAGCTTGACCTCATAGAACCTTTTCCCATATATATATATATATATATATATATATATATATATATATATATATATATATATATATATATATATATATATATATCTGAATTCTCAATTGCCCATCAGTTCCCACGGAACTCATGCCGTGTCAACTTTTTTGAGAACTCATCATACATGATGTGACTCTAAAATCTGAATGGTCCACGTGAAGTAGCACCTCATGAAACTCCTCGGGCCCAATTTTTACTTTGATCCAAAATTTTGGTGGGCCATGAATAATGAAAATAGTTTCCTCCCTTGATTTACATTTCTCTTTGCTATGACCCACCGGAATTTTAGATCATGGTGAAAATTGTCTCATGGGGTTTCATGGGATTCCGCATCACATAGGCCATTCGGATTAGACGCCCATGACACGTGTTGAAAGGTGCACAGTACAATGCGCTCGAGCTGACGATAAGCTCCCGTGAGGTTGAGCTATGTGGGCCCCACCGTCATGTGTTTCAACCATCAACACCGTGCATTTGATGGATACCCTTTAAATTATGGGATATCTCAAAAATCAGTCGTATATGGAACTCAGGTGGGCCATACCATCTAAAATTATGTGAAGATACCATTAAAACATATAAAAGCATTTGGTGGGGCCCACCTGAGTTTTACATGCGCCTGAAACTTGGTCTGAACCCTCATTCAAGTGGGACACACATAATGGATAGGCTGGATTTGCAAACTACATCTCGGTGGGCCCTCAAAAATGGTTATGAATGTTTTAATGGTGCACGGCCCCTCCCCACTTTTGTATGTGGTGCGGCCCACACAAGTCACGGATTGACTTGATTTTTGAGACCTAGGCTCACAATAGAATGGTGCATCTGACTGATGGGGTAGATGTTCGAAACGCATCACGATGGGGCCCACACAGCTTGACCTCATGGGGCGTTAAAATCAGCTTGAGCGCACTGTACCTTTTCCCACACACACACACACACACACACACACACACACACACACACATATATATATATATATATATATATATATATATATATATATTGTAAGTGTGTTAGGCACAATTCATCGTGTATGTTTGGCATCCTAACCTAGGTCCGTACTGGAGGGTGCTTTGTGGGCCCACTATAACATGCGTGTCTTATCCACACTGTTCATCCATTTTGCCAACTCATTTTTGGGTATGAACAGGAAGCGACGGCGGTGATTGAATGTACACCATTAGAAACTTCCTAAGGACTACTGCAACGGTTTGCCATCCAACCTATTACTTAGGTCACATGGATCCGGAGGAAGGGATCACATAAATATCATCATGATCCAAAACTTTTGTAGACCCGTGTGAATTTTTTCATGGCCCGTGTTCAGTAACTACTATTTTCTGTGGTGTGGTCGGCCTGAGATTTGGATTTGACTTTTTTTTTTTTTTTTTTTTTTTTTTACTATTGCACTAAAATGAGCTAGTAAAATGGATCGACGGCTTGGATAAAACATATGCATCATGTTGGGCCCACAAAACACCGCCGGCATGAGGGTTTACTAGCGAATCCCAGTCCGAGTTTAGCCAGGGTTCCATGCAACTAGGTACACTAGACCTTGCAAGGTGTCTATACAACTAGTACACTAGACTTGCAAGGCGTCTATGCAACTAGTACACTAGACCTTGATACGATATTCGGTGAAACTTTGAAAAACCATATTATCATTATAATATCACTAGATTTTCAATCTCGATGGCTTTTATTTAATCTTATTTTTCATAATTTTATTGTGTTTTTAACGGAAAATTTATTTAACTATTAAAATAAATAATTTTAATCTATATTTTAAATTTTTAAAATCGTTATAATTTTATTATCAATTTTTTAACGGAAAATTTCCTAGTAATATTGCAAGAAAAACAGAAAATTTTGAAAATATGAAACAAAAAATTCCCAAAGCAGACGTAATGGGGACAGAGATTTGTCACCAGGTGACGCGGATTGCTTATTGACGCCGCCAGCGGCGAGTCGCTATGCATGTGGGTCCATCCATTTTTTTTCTAATTTATTCTACGGCATGAGTTCAAAAGGGAGGCAGATTTAAATCTCAGGCGAACCACGAACCACGTCACAGGAAACAGCGGTGATTAAACCCTACCATTAAAAGCTTCCTGAGGCCACAATAGTTTTGGATGAAACTGATATTTGTATTTTTCCTTCATCCGGGTATGTTTGCCCTAATTAGCAGGTTGGTTGGAAAATAAATATTATAATTGGTTCAACGAATATTTAGTGCTGGTAGTTCAATCACTGTTGTTTTCCTGTGGTGTGGTCCACCTTAGATTTGGATCTGCCTCATTTTTAGGCTGATGCCCTATAATGATCTGGAAAAGTTGATGTAGGCTGTGGATAAAACATTTACTTCATGGTGGGGCACACATAGCACCTACCAATAGCCGCGTCGCTATTGGCAGCATCGCTATGCAATCCGCGTCCCCCACAGCAGCCTTGGTGCATCGTAGGTATAGAAAGAAACTGGACGGATGACTCACCTTCATGAAAATAGCATCACCAGATGGTATGAACTTGAACATATCACCGCCCACGTGCGTCACTCCTACAACACCAACCGTCCACCTTTTTAATCCAAACCATCAAAGGAAGTGGCCCATTACAGCTACTTAATCCACACGAAGAAAATAAGTCAATTCATTCGGTAGCCCCACGGAGTACCGGCCCACTCCCTTTTACAAGAAAGGGAACAGAAACGACATACGTAGAATCTCGAAGGACTTGTTATTGTATGACGGTGTCTATGGAAGCCGTGGGAGCAGAGGTCCCTCGTCGGATAATGCATGGCCCCAAGATAACAAGATCCCATGATCAGGGACATCTGATTAAGGGCTCATAACACGAACGGTGAAATAAAGCCCAAGAGTAACCTGATCAGATCAGCGACCTTCAATTAAGGGCAATGAACTTCGGATTAACAAAATTTCCAAACTCATTAAAGCCCTCAGTTAAGTGGCCGTGATAGTCCGCGTTTTGGGGCCACGTGTCTCTTATCCGACCCACGACCCACGTGATAGGAGGTAGCATTTCGGAGCGATCGAAGTAATGCTAAAGCCATGTGCGCTCGCTCTGCTGTCTCGGAAAGAGTAGATGCAGGAGAGCACATGGTAGAGCCACTGTAACAGAAATATAGTAGAGCCACATGTTGATGCAAAAATCCGCTTCGTCCTCCTAGACCTTCATGTACCTACGGAGCAAGAAGACAAAGGAGACCCTGGCTAAAGCAGAGGACCCTCCGATGCCAAAGTCAGGCTGGGAATCCGGGTCTTAAGGTATTGAAGAGTTCTGGGATAGAGTTTTTTGCGTACCTCACAAGACGATGGAGGTTCTTCCTTTATAGCTGCTGGAGCATTCAATCGTATGAGGATTCTTCTCTCAGTATCGTGCGCGGGATCTTCTCCCATTATCGCGGAGATTGGATTTCGCTCGTTTCTAGTCTCTATCCGATCCCGTGACTTCCGGGATCGGAGATCTAATCCCGAGATACTCGGGATGACGTTTCGTTTGCCGATCCGACAAGTGGGTCGGCCCGATACATGCCCGGATTATTGGTTCGTCGTCCGAGCCGACTTAACCTTTGTCTCGGCTTAGTGAGTTTATAATCTTCCCTCGGACCCAATGTATTCTTCGACGACCCGAGGCACCAAGTCCGAGTCTCCGGACTTAGTATCCCACAGACGAATTCCTCCACTTGTATTAAGTGTGTGTAAACCTGAACTATCCCACAGATGAATTCCTCCACTTGTATCAAGTGCGTGTAAACTCGAACTATCCCACAGACGGCGCCAAAAAGATACTAAGTCCGGAGACTCGGACTTGGTGCCTCGGGTCGCCGAAGAATACATTGGGTCCGAGGGAAGATTATAAACTCACTAAGCCGAGACAAAGGTTAAGTCCGCTCGAACGACGAACCAGTAATCCGGGCATGCATCGGGCCGACCCACTTGTCGGATCGGCCGAATGAAGGAAAGACAGCGCAAAACGAAACGTCATTCCGAGTATCTCGGGATTAGATCTCCGATCCCGGAAGTCAAGGGATCGGATAAAGACTAGAAACGGGCGAAATCCAATCTCCGCGATAATGGGAGAAGATCCCGCGCACGATACTGAGAGAAAAATCCTCATACGATTGAATGCTCCAGCAGCTATAAAGGAATAACCTCCATCGTCTTGTGAGGTACGCAAAAAACTCTATCCCAAAACTCTTCAATACCTTAAGACCCGGATTCCCAGCCTGACTTTGGCATCGGAGGGTCCCCTGCTTTAGCCAGGGTCTCCTTTGTCTTCTTGTTCCGCAGGTACACGAAGGTCTAGGAGGACGAAGTGGATTTTTGCATCAACAGTTTGGCGCTGTCTGTGGGAACCGTACAAAAAGCCATCTCATATTTCTATTGGATTCTATCCCCATGGTGATGACTAGAAGGACGGTCCTAGAAGAAGATCTGAATGAAATCGTGATTACAGGGCCAGCGGGCCCAGTAGCAGTGCCTACAGCCCAGAACCCGCCTAACAACCGCCAACGAGGAACGACCAGAACAAGCAATAACCAGCGGGGTCGGAACGATGGACGGTTGGAGCAGGAGGTTCAAGAAATCCGATCCGATATAAATATGATGAAGCAGATGCTGGAACGAATGTATCAGCAAATGCAACCACCTCCGCCTCCCCAAGGGGAGACAGCACATATACCGACTGCAGTGGTCGATCCTTAACCTTCCGCGCCGTAGTCTTTTCGGCCGAGTCAACCCCAAGGCGTATCTGAGCCATCTCCGACTCAGTCGGCTAACGCTTCCTTGCCTCCTACCGACCTTCGACACGAGATAGAGTGAAGAAGGCGCAACCGACCCTCCATGGAAGGCACGGCAGAGAGCGGTGAGCCTTGGAAAGCCGACATTCAAAATTTCAAAAGAGAAGTGCGGGAAGAAATGGCGAAAGAAATGGCGGACATGAAGCATGGCCGAAATATGTATCCGATCAGATCCGAGGCAAAGGCGTCCCCTTTTATTGATGAAGTAATACAGGCTCGGCTGTCCGAGAGGTTTCGATTACCTCAAATCACTCCCTTCACCGGTAAGACCGACCCGACAGAGCATATCGAGTGCTTCAGAACTTATATGGAGCTCCATGATGCCTCGGATGCAGTGATGTGTCGCGCTTTTTCTCTTACATTAACGGACGTAGCTCGACTGTGGTTCAAACAGTTAAAACCCAAATCCATCAGCTCATTCGTAGAGCTAAGCGACGCCTTTCTTACCAACTTCATCGGTGGAAAAAAGAAATTGAAGCCCCCCGCGCATTTGAACAACATAGTTCAAAAGCAGGGAGAGCTATTGAAAGATTATATCAAGCGTTTCAACTTCGAATCTCTTCAGGTTCGAAAACATTCAGAAGAAATGGCTCTCAATGCGCTCATGCAAGGAGTTAGAGACAAGCCGTTCTTAGAGTCTCTAGACAAAAATCCGCCCGATACTTTAGCAGAATTTATGGCACGGTCGGATAAGTATGCAAACGCCGAAGAAACACGGATCATGCATGAAAATAAATCTTTGGTCAAAGAGTCGGCCAAAAAGGAAGTCGACTCGACCGGAGGAAAGAAACGTAAAGATGATCAAGCGCACGATGACGAAGGTCGGGTAAACGACCAGATCGAAGATTCTCCACATACACCCCACTAAACAAAACTCAGGAGCAAGTGCTGATGGAAATCAAAAGCGAAGGCTTTGTCAACTGGCCCCATAAGCTCAGGAGTAATCCCAATCGGCGGGACAAGGACAAATACTGCCATTATCATCGTGATAACAGGCACAACACAAGTGATTGTCGTCACATCAAGGAAGAGATCGAACGACTCATAAAGGAAGGCCGACTCAAAGAACACGTAGTCAAGGCCAGGGCAGCCGAAGGACGACCGACTGAAAATCAACCTATGGAAGAAATTCGGACAATTATCAGCGGTCCGCGAGGCGGAGGGGACTCAAACAATGCTCGAAGGAATCATGCGAGAAAACTTAATCAGCCTCCGTCCGAGCTCATGATTATAGATCGACCTGCAAAAGAAAAGAGAATGGAAAAATATTGCATTTCCTTCACAGAAGAAGATGCCCGAGGGATCTATCACCCCCACGATGACGCATTAATTGTCACCTTGACAATTGCTAATAGAAAAGTATTCCGAATACTCGTCGATACAGGATCATCTGCAGACGTGTTATTTACTCAGGCGTTCGACAAAATGGGGATCGAGCGATCCATGCTACGTCCGGTTCGGACACCATTAATCGATTTTTCCGGAGGACAAGTACTGCCTGAGGGGATTGTCGCACTACCACTCACCGCTGGTAGTGTCCCGCATCAGACGATGATGATGGTCGAATTCTTGGTCGTCGATCAACCCTCAGTGTACAACGCCATACTTGGCCGACCTTCTCTAAGTCTCCTCCAGGTCGTGGTATCCACATACCATCTCTCACTGAAATTTTCGACTGATTAGGGAGTAGGAGTTGTCAAAGGAGACCAACAAGATGCGAGGCGTTGTTACATGATAGCTGTAAAAGGACCCGCCGACAAAAGTCCGGTCAACATATCAACGATCGAATCGTTGGACTCTCGGGGCGAGAATCATGAACGAGGGCAGCCAGTTGAAGATCTCATCTCAGTTCCCTTGGTCGAAACAGATAGGTCCAAGACAGTACGAGTTGGCTCGTCTTTACGGTCACCCCTGAAAGAAAAGTTGATAGCCCTGCTCCGTAGATACGCCGACGTATTTGCTTGGTGTCATGCAGATATGCCCGGAATCGATCCGTCTGTGATCACTCACCGACTCAACGTTGATACGTCCTATCGACCGATCCGACAAAAGCGACGACCGCTCGGCCCCGAACGATATGCCATCATTGAAGAAGAAGTGAGCAAGCTCCTCCAAGCTAACTTCATAGAAGAGATACACTATCCAAAATAGGTCGCGAATGTCGTGCTTGTAAAGAAGTCCAACGGGAAGTGGCGAGTCTGTATTGATTATACTGACTTAAATAAAGCCTGCTCGAAGGATAGCTTTCCGCTTCGAAGGATAGATCAGTTAGTGGACAGTACCGCTGGACATGAACTTCTTAGTTTCATGGATGCGTACTCAGGGTATAACCAAATTGTAATGCATCAAACAGATAAATCAAAAACTACCTTTGTCACTGACAAAGGCCTTGCTACCGAGTGATGCCATTTGGTTTGAAGAATGCCGGCGCAACTTATCAGAGATTAGTTAACAAAATCTTTGCTCAGCTTATAGGCCGAACCATGGAAGTATACATCGACAACATGCTCGTCAAAAGTATACACGCGACAGATCATGTAGATGATTTGGAAGAGATGTTTCTCATCCTACGGAAATTTTGGATGAAGCTGAATCCGAGTAAGTGTGCCTTTGGGGTGAGCTCTGGGAATTTCCTCGGTTTCTTGGTTAGTCAGCGAGGAATAGAGGCAAACCCTGAGAAAATAAAGGCTTTGATTGATATGAAATCTCCTAAAACCATTAAGGACATCTAAAGGTTAACTGGACGAGTAGCTGCACTTAATCGGTTCCTGTCCAGAGCCACGGATAAATGTCTCCCCTTCTTCAAGCAGTTGAAAGGACAACAGACAATAGATTAGACGGAAGAATGTGAAGCGGCATTCCAACAGTTAAAATCATATCTTGGTTCTCCACCCCTCTTATCAAAACCCAAATCAGGGGAATCCCTGCTCCTTTACCTAGCAGTATCCGAGGCAGCGGTAAGCTCGGCCCTGATACGAGAATCCGAAGGAAAGCAACTGCCGGTTTATTATGTTAGCAAAGCGTTATTGCCAGCAGAAACGAGATACCCAAACTTGAAAAAAATAACTTTGGCTCTAATAACTTCTTCTCACCGGCTTAGGCCGTATTTTCATGCCCATACCATCATCGTGATGACCGATCTTTCACTTCGCCAAGTGTTGCAGAAACCAGAGGCTTTCGGCCGACTTACGAAGTGGGCAATCGAATTAAGCGAATTCGACATTTAGTACAGACCGAAAGTAGCAATCGAAGGGCAAGCAAGGCAGATGGTGACTTTATTGCCGAGGGAACCCCGCCAACCGACCTCACGGTTGACAGTATGCCCGAAAATGTTGCAGTACCGACAACAACCACTCTCCCATCCCTGCCCTGCCCTGTTCCCTGGAAACTGTTTGTCGATGGCTCTTCCAACTCTAAGGCAAGTGGGGCTGGGGTAGTGCTGGAAACCCCCGATCATACTTATATGTAGTATGCCTTACAACTTGGATTCCAAGCGTCAAACAATACAGCAGAATATGAAGCCTTATTACTCGGCCTCCGACTCGCAGCCAGCATAGGGGTTATGCACCTTAATGTTTTCAGCGATTCTCAGTTGGTTGTTAATTAAGTTACCGGTGTATACCAGACACGGAAAGACCAATTAAGAGCGTACATGGAAAAAGCGAAAGAAATGATTAATGGATTTCAATTCTGTCTTGTCACTCGGATCCCGCGTACAGAAAACGGCAAAGCCGACCTATTAGCGAAGCTCGCCTCCGCCGATGAAGATGATATACCCAGGTCTGTTCCTATCGAATACGTCGCTAAGCCAAGTATAAATGAACCAGTTAGCTCGGTCGTCAATACAATCGACTTGGAACCTTCTTGGATCGATCCAATCATCCAATATCTTGACAAGGGTAAGCTGCCTGAAGATCGCGTCGAGGCTCGACGAATTAAGATCCGAGCCTCCCGTTATACCATACTCAACGGAACCCTGTACAAAAAAGGTTACTACGCTCCGTTGCTGTGGTGCCTCAAACCCAGCGAGGCGAAATATGTGTTACGTGAAATCCATGAAGGAATCTGCGGAAACCATTCTGGAGGGCGATCTCTCCCCCATAAGGTCCTACGACAGGGATATTATTGGCCACTATCCAGCACGACACTCGCAAGATCGCCCAAAGATGCGATAAATGTCAAAGGTTGATTCCGAGACAAGCTCCCGAGGCATTGACACCAATGACTGGTCCTTGGCCCTTCGCACAGTGGGGTGTAGACATTATAGGTCCACTCCCTATGGGAAAAGGTCAGACCAAATTTGCCGTGGTGGCAGTGGATTATTTCATAAAGTGGGCCGAGGCAGAGCCATTAGCTAAAATAACCGAACAGAAGATCACCGACTTTGTGTGGAAGAATATTATCTGCCGGTTCGGAATACCCCGTACCATTATTACAGACAATGGAAGGTAATTTGATAATAGGAGCTTTCGCGAGATGTGCGACAACCTCGGAATCAGAAACGTGTATTCTTCGCCCCATCATCCTCAGACTAATGGACAGGTTGAGGCGGTTAACAAGATTATCAAGCAACATCTCCGGACCAATCTTGACCGGGCCAAAGGAGCATGGGCCGAAGAACTCCTGAAAATTCTGTGGGCTTACCGAACCACAGTTCGAACCGCCACAGGAGAAACTCCCTTTTCGCTTGCTTATAGCGCGGAAGTCGTTACCCCTGTTGAAATCGGATTACCCTCGGCTCGAATCACTTCGTTCAATGCAGAGGAAAATGAGGAATTCCTTACATTCGGGCTCGACCTTCTGGACGAACAAAGGGAGGTGGCACGGCTGCGTACGGAAGCCCGGTAGCGACAAGTGGCTCGGTTCTACAATTTCCGAGTTAAGATCAGACGGTTTCGGATGGGAGATATGGTTCTCCGAAAAGTATTTCCCAATACCAAGGAGATTGGGTCGGGTACATTGGGACCAAACTGGGAAGGACCCTACATTGTCTCGGGTACCATCCGACCAGGAACATACCGGCTAGAAGACCTGAACGGACAATCATTGCCTCATCCTTGGAACGCTGAGCACTTAAAGATTTATTATCCTTAGCTCGACACTCAAAGCTCAAGGACTCCGAACTAAGAAAGATTTAAAGCCAAATCGTATGAATAAAAGTGATATCTTTCATTTATCTTCAAAATGTTTTTACAAAAAAAGGACCCATCATTGTTCCTCGGCGGGAACAACTCCCGGGGCATGTTTAGAAAGACCAGCCTCGACATTAGCAGGATTATCCTCGGGATCCTTAGATTCCAAGACTCCTCCTTCAATTCCTGAGAGATCGAGATCCGGGAAAGTCTTCTTCATGTCGTTGATACATTCCAAGTATCCACCTTGGAATAGACAATCCCTCTCATCCTCGAACTCCTTAGATTCAAGGAAGGCTTGAACGGCTTGGTCCCTAGCCTTCTCGGCCTCCTGAGCCTTCTCGTTGGCTTGCTGAATGAGCCCCGCTGCCTCAAGCTTAGCTCGAGCCAAGTCATCCGCACAAGAAGCATGAACTGCGAGGATTTGCCGGTTCTCTTCTTCAGCCTTGGAGAGGAGAGCCGACATCCGAGCCACCTCGGCTTGTGTTTCATCAAGAGCTCTCCTAGAAAAAGCCGCCTCTGCTTTTGCGTCTTCGGCAGCTTTCCGGGCAAGGGTCGCCTCGCCCATCAGAACACCGACCTGTATCTCGGCATTCGCTTCGCCCCTCTGCTTCCGACAAAAGAGTCTGCAGCAGGTGGGTCGAAGATAATTCCTTGCAGGCCTTAACCAAGCAAGGCGCGAGTTCAAAGAGCACCCTCGCCGCATGCCCGACGGTTTTCGACGTAGGAGCGTTGTAAAGGCTGATTAACTCTTTTTCGCTCCCATGGGCTAAGGCCCAGGGAACCATCCCCGACACCACCGACAGCAAGACGGACGGCCCTTCTTGGCTCGTCTCCTCCCCTCTGGAGGATGCAGTTCTTGTCTCTTCTTCCCCTCTGGAAGACGCAGCCCTAGTCTCCTCTTGTCTCGGAACATCCGCCGCAACGTGTCCGGAGTCAGATGCCGCCTGAGGCTCCGCGGCTGTAACCTCCCTCACTTCCGCCCTTTCCTCCGGGTCAGAAAGTACAACGACAGTGGGGGCGAAAGAACTAACAGGCTCCTTCTCCTTCCGCGCCACTCTCTGTTTCTTCAGCGGCCGAGGATCTGACAGAAGAACTGACGGCGGCGGAGCTTTTATCTTCGAAACAGCCCTAAGGGGAGGCCGAGCTCCAGTCATCTCCGAGGGGATTGAGGGGGCCGGCTCGGGAACAATCCTAAGATGGGGCAGAGCTTCGGCCAAATCTGCAAAAAGATGAAGAAGGTCAGAAAAAATTCAGAGAGCACATGAAGATACATCTTCAATTACCTGTGACGGCCGAGTCTAAACCTGCGAGATGAAGGCGCTCTGGCTGTAAGAGCACCTTCCAGGACCTAACTGCTGGTTCTAACGTCCTCAACTCCTTGATCCGAGCTAAAGCACTGGATCCTACCTTTTGCCGCTTCTTCGGGATATCTGCCAGACATAAGTCGGTCAGACTCAAAACATTATGAAAACAAGAAGGGCAAAAGAGGAGCGTCGAGTCACCTGCTTTCTAAAACGCCCGAGGAATGCGAGCCTCGCAGGATCCGGACTCAGCCGTCTCCCAGCGACCACAAGCCCAAAACCAACGTTCTCTCCAATGTTTGTTGGAAGTGGGAGGGTCGGTTATTAAGGAGCCACCTCCGCCCCGCCAAGCAGCGAAAACATAAAAGTCGGGATAGTTCGGGTTTACACGCACTTGATACAAGTGGAGGAATTCGTCAACTGTTAGCGGTAGCTGCTCCAACTCAGCCCACAATACCGTACATCCGAATAAGTTCCTCCACCCATTCGGAACTATTTACCCCGGAGCAATCCGAATACGAGATAAAACGCCTCGGACAATGGGCTGAAGGGGCAAACGCAAGTCGCATTGCATCGAGACTTGGTAGATCGCGACCGCCCCACCAGGAGGATGATCCGGCAGATCATTCGGGCGGGGGAGATAGGTGATAACTGATTCAGGGATGTGATACCCGATTCGAATTCTGTCTAAATCCGCCTCAGTCAAGACTGAAGGAACCGGACCGCTTAAGTCATCCCCCGATCCTTCTCCTTCGGACTCGGCCTGCGCTGACCTATCTACGGGAACCGACCCAAAGGTTCCCTCGGCAACGGGAACCGACCCAAAGGTTCCCTCGGCAATCAGCATTTCCTCTTCCTCCTCTTCCTCTTCCAAATCCATTGGAGGATTAGGCCTTCCCGGGCGGGTTATCAGGGACGACCCACCACGAGAAGGACCAACAGGAGCAGGGCGTTGCGCCGGAGCTTCAGTGGTCCTCTCAGAAAGAAAAGCAGCATTCGCATCAACTGCTATTTCTGTTAGTAAAGAAGGCGATTCCGCAACGTTCCAGAAACGTTGCGCTTCGCCTTCGTCTCCGAAAATTTCCTCCTGGGGACTTTGAGAACCTCTAGCCGCCATTATCACTAACTAAAAAGGAGGGAGAGACTCACCGGAGGGAAGAAGGAAAGCGAAAACGACGGAAGGAGCTGCTGACAGTTAAGAAAGAAGAGATGAAGAAGAGGAAGAACCGAAAAACTCTAAAGGGAATGCAGAGCGGGAGTAGCAGTAAAAGTTCGAAATGCAGGACCCCTCCCCCCTTTTATAAGGTTGCCATATGGCAGAAGCAATTAATAGGGAAATGATTCGACGCCTGCATCGACTCCCCCGCTCGACACGTGGCGCACGTCGACTGACGACGATAATGCCCTTGCTACGTGTCCAACCTTCATTGGCGGGGTGAACGATTTGACGGCTGTCGGCGCATGCGATGTCAGAAACTGAACCATCTTCCATCAAAGGCGACACAGAATGCATTAAATGCCTACTTATTGTCTCGGACTAAGTTATGAACCGACTCAAAACTCGCTACTCCTTAGTGTCATACGAAACACACGGAGTAAGGGGGCTTACTGTTGGGGACAAAGATACTAAGTCCGGAGACTCGGACTTAGTGCCTCGGGTCGCCGAAGAATACATTGGGTCCGAGGGAAGATTATAAACTCACTAAGCCGAGACAAAGGTTAAGTCCGCTCGGACGACGAACCAGTAATCCGGGCATGCATCAGGCCGACCCACTTGTCGAATCGGCTGAATGAAGGAAAGACAGCGCAAAATGAAACATCATCCCGAGTATCTCGGGATTAGATCTCCGATCCCGGAAGTCACGGGATCGGATAGAGACTAGAAACGGGCGAAATCCAATCTCCGCGATAATGGGAGAAGATCCCGCGCACGATACTGAGAGAAGAATCCTCATACGATTGAATGCTCCAACAGCTATAAAGGAAGAACCTCCATCATCTTGTGAGGTACGCAAAAAACTCTATCCCAGAACTCTTCAATACCTTAAGACCCGGATTCCCAGCCTAACTTTGGCATCGGAGGGTCCCCTGCTTTAGCAAGGGTCTCCTTTGTCTTCTTGCTCCGCAGGTACACGAAGGTCTAGGAGGACGAAGCGGATTTTTGCATCAACACCACATATCTTCATGTAACATTGGAAATGCGAAAGGTCAATCCAAACCGTCTATCTAGTGGGATGGCCCATATAAAGAAATCAAGATTACCAGAAAATCCTAGCCATAAGTTTTCTTCAACAGTAAGCAATTTCTGTTTTCTAATGTCTCTCTCCACGTGTGACAATCTAAATAGAGAGATGCTAATATGAATTGCACTTATCGCCATTAGGCATTCCTTGCTAGGGTATGGAGGCGGCCTACGCGATATATGTTATAATGATTTTAGATGATGATTTGAACGAAATCGGATTGCGCACTGAGTTACTCGGTAAGCTTTCATGGTACTGAGTAAACTTAGTTGGCCCCAAAATTGAAATCCAAAGCTCAAGTGGACCATGCCACAGGAAACAGTGTGGAATAATGATTTCCACCGTTGAAAACTTCCTAGGGCCCCCAGTAACGTTTATTTGTCATCCAACCTGTTCATGAGATCACAAAGACATGAATGAAGAGAAATCACAAACATCAGCTTGATTCAAAACTTCTGTGGCCTCCAAGAATTTTTCAATGGTAGAGGTTCAATCACACTGTTTCCTGTGGTGTGGTCCACTTGAGCTTTAGATATACTTCCATTTTGGGCTCAAGCCTAAAATTCCCTTTTAATACGGATGAACGAAGTGGATAAAATAAATAAATAATAGTGGACCCCACAGAGTTTACTCAGTACGTTAAGGGCACTGAGTTACTCAGAACGTAATCCGCTTCCGATTTGAACGGATCGCATTCCAGATTCCATGATGCGCAAGAAATGGTATGAAACATTTGTTGAACTGGTGCTTGTGAGTGGAGATGAATATTAATGTCTCATAATCAAATCCAAGATTCAAAGGTCGGGATCATCAATCAATCAGGCATGATTATAAGATGATAGTTTTTATACCGTGGTATTGAAAGCATGAACCGTTTACATCAATCAAGGATGTAATCAACGGTGGAAACCGACCACCTGTGTGTGTGTGTGTGTGTGTGTGTGTATATATATAATATTTTTTTTAAGAAAAAGATAAATAAATAAATAACCTTTCTTCGCATGCGACATTATATATGTCATCCTCCCTTACGATCAATGGAGAAACAAATATTATTTTGATTTAAAACTTTATTGGCCCCTAGAGAGTTTTAATGGTGCATGCACCTGTTATCGCTGTTTTGTTTTATATAATGTGGTCAGATGTGTCAGATTTTTTAAATGATATCATCAGTGAGCTGTCCAGTTGACAGGGACACTGCAGCTAACGACGCTGACCGCAGTAGCGGCCTCGCTACTGGATGGTGCTTTGTGGGCCTACTTGAGATGTCGGTAATAGTTCTTCTTTTCAAGATCATTCCGAGCATGAGCCCAAAAATAGACATCGATAAACATCCTGTACGCACACCAAATGAGAAATGAATCTACTCATGTGATATAGAAAAATGGACTGGGAAGCCCATTAGGGCTGTTTGGCGCATCGGTTTAAATGTAATTAAGTGGGAGTGGGTTTTAAGATCCCATTGATCCTGTTTGGGACTCACATAAGGTTTGGGTTCTGAAGTCCCTTCTAGGAATCAGCGCCGGGAAAGGTTTCTACAATCGTACTTTGGATTTCATGTGGCTAGTGGTCGGTGCTATGTGCACCCCACCATGATGTATGTGTTTTATCCATGCCGTTCATCCATTTTGAAATATAATTTTAGAACTTGAACCCAAAAATGAGGTAGATATAAATCTCAGGTAGACCACACCATAGGAAAACAGTAGTGATTGAATTATACCATTAAAAACCTCCTAGGGCCAACTGTGCAGTCCACTTGAGATTTGTATCAAACTCATTTTTGGGCTCATACCATAAAATGACATGGAAGAATGGGTGGACGGCATGAATGAAACACATACATTATGGTGGGGCCCCACAGAGGACCGACCGGTAGTAGCAAGATGAGTAGTCAATCCATTTTCCAAACATGAAGTGGGATGGCCTCCAAGCCATGGGATTAAAGGACAATTCCTAACGCTAACTAATCATTACATTTTGGTAATTCCATCCCACTTAAACCCATCTAATCTCATGCAACAAACACCCCCTTAGCTACTCATAGCCTTAGTAGCCAAATTCTCTACTGAAGTGACATCTCTAAGTATGGGTTGTATTCACATGTGAATTTATTTGGAAAGATCATTCTAGGGCATGAGCCTGAAGTATGAGCCATATTCAAAGTAAGTAAAGCCACTATTGAAAACAGTGAAGAAACTGACGCTCAAATTGACCAACCGTAAAAAACAGTGAAGACAATGACACCCATGATTGAAAAATTTTTTAGCCTACCATGATGTTTATTATCCAACTTGTTCATAAGTTGACACAAATATAGATGAAGAGAAAACATAAATATCGGTGAGCATCTGCTCTTGCCTTAAAATGATCTTTCCAAATGGATGGATGGAGTGGATACAACATAGTCGCCCCTAAAAAGTTTGCAACAGTAGGTGTTTAATCCCCACTGTTTTCTATGGTGGGGTCCACTTGAGTTTTGGATCTACCTCATTCTTCGGCTCATACATTAAAATGATCTTTCCAAATAGATGGATGTTGTGATACAAAACATACATTATAGGAAGCAGATTGGCCGGTGTACCTCACACCAGCAATATAGTTGTTGTATTGACATCAGCAAGTTTTGTGGGTCTGATCATAAGGTATGTGTTATATCCAAACTATCCATCCATTTGGCAAGCTTGTCTTAAGGCCCGAGACGAAAAATAAGAAAGATCTAAATATCAAGTGGACTACACTACAAATACCAGTGGAGGATTGAATGTCTACCATTGAAACCCTTTTTGGGGTCACGGAAGTTTTGGATCAATATGAAATTTGTTTTTCCTCTTCATTCAGGTCTTTATGACCTTATGAACAAATTGGATGTAAAATAAACATTATGGTAGGTCCTATAAAAAATTTAACTGTAAAAATCATTCTCTCTGCTACTATTTTTGGTGTGGTCCAGATGATCTTTGGATATGATTTATTTTTTGGATAATGCTCCAAAATTATCTCTAAAAATAGATGAACGGTGTAGATATAATAAATATATCACTGTGGTGCCATGTAACTTTGATCTCTACAACTCGAGCTCAATGAGCGTCAGTGCTCGTCTTCGCACGACACATACCTACAACAGCTATATAGTTGTTGTGTGGTACATCAGTCAATCCGCTTCCTACATTATGGCGGGCGCACAAAGCTTGGTGATGTCACTTCAAATTCGCTACCGACACTGCAGTTGCTAATCCAAGGCAAATCCCCCCCAAATCTCGATCGAATCTATGCAGTCTCCTGCGTCGGCTGGTTTTCACATTCAGATCTCAGGAAGTCGGATTGTTTAGGGCCTGTTTGGATTCGTGTATAAGAGTGCGTTGTATCGTATTATAAGTGAATATTCTCGAATATTCCAATTAAACAGCTTTTGGATTGGAGCGTATAAGTGTCGTATCCTATGCGCGCAATTTCAGTCCGTTTCCAAAAAATTGAAAACGCGGTATTGTGTTGTCAGAGTTCAGGCCTGCCGTCATTACAGCTGAATGACTACACTGCACTGTATTCTCCTTCTCGAGAATTCGCTACCATTACTGAATGATGTTTTATCGCATGGGAGAAGAGAACTTCTCTACACCAACGGTGATATTCCAGCCCCTTTGTATCTATAAAAACCTGGCAACCCTTCATCCCTTTTGTCATTTGTCATCATTCATTCCGTTCATGCAAAATACCTGACGCTGTGAAGAAAGTATCACTTCCTTCCTGAAGAAAGTATCACTTCCTTCCTAATGAAAGTATGGAATTCTCCGGTAGGCTCATCCCAACAAAACAACTCTCTCTCCACATAGAACCTGTATAGATCTCACCATCTTAATCACAATCCAATCCACAAACTTCCAATATAGGCCCATTTGATTTTGCTAAGAATGGGTTGATCTGCACCCACAAGAGCGAGAAGATGGATGCAAGAAGAATAGACTAGACCACGATAATGGTGGGTACTTTATCCTGTTTCCCCATCAATCCTTTAAGGAACGGATAAAGATGAATGATGACCTAGAGGGAAAAGAATAGCTTTTTGAACAGTGGAACCCCATGACTCATACCCATTAACGGTTTCTATTTTTTTGTCACACTCAATATCGACAGGTGGGCCCCACTAACGTGAACCATATGGATGGTTGGATAGGATTACACAATGTACGTAATCATATTGGACGACTGGGATTAATGCTATCAACTGACGAAGGGCACCATCTCTTCCAAATGGACGTTGAAATTCAAAAAAAAAAAAAAAAAATCAGTTCGTACAGATGTTGAACGCTGGTACAGTACGTAGGTTCAATACGTCGTATCCAAACATTGCATAGTACAAGAAATTGTATACTTGCCCGAACAATACGTCCTATCCAAACATTGACAAATGGCATGGTCATTTGGATGTATTCTGAAAAGTGTCCAATGTATACATGAACAGTTCCCAAATACAATATAATACAATACTATACGCGAATCCAAATAGGCCCTTAATGAAGTGTTCATCACCATTTTCCACGATGTGAAGACCGTGGAGCCCTCCATGATGTGTGTGTTTTATCCATGCCGATGGTCAGTTTTCCAGCTCAATTTAGGATATGTGTTTAAAAAATAAAGTACATCCAAAGCTCAAGTTGACCACACCAGAAGAAGTAAATGAAATTAAACGCTACTGATGAAAGCTTCTTGGGAGCTACATAAGTTTTAGATCAAGCAGATATTTGTGTTTTTCGTTTATCCAGATTTATATGACCTTATGAACAAGTTGGATGACAAAAGAACATCACTGTAGGTCCCAAGAAGATTTCACTGGTAGAGTTATTATCCCCAATGTTTTCTGTGGTGTGGTCCACTTGAACTATCGGATATGTTTCAATTTTAGACACATCCTACAAAGAGCTGGAAAAACAGATGAATGGCATGGATAAAACACATACATCATCTAATCTTTTTACATCCTTACGTTTTCATTACTGCCCTTTATACTTGACCTTTGAATATGGGAATTGAGCAGGCTTTTAAAATTCATCTTCATGCACAATCAACAACTGCTCAAGAAATATTTCTTACGGTGGCTCGTGTTCACTACTAAATCCAGAATACGAACGGTTCAAATCATCACTTTCCTGCCAACGTTATCGTCATTCATGTCGTGAAAAATGTGGACCAAATGATAGGTATCATTTTGGACGAAATTCAAGCCAATCTAATCAATATACAGACCATAAATATATAATTAGTCAACCATCAGCTGTCCATTGATTTTGTTGGTGAAGACTGTTTGATGATTAGACGATCCTAACTTAGACCCAGATGATTTTTATGGCCTGTCCCATCGGTTTCACGGATCAGATATTCCAAACTAAAGTGATACATTGGCGAGAAAGAAGACATTGAATGTAGATGCGTACCGGCGTCGTCCTATGTGAAATTATCTCATCTCGAAAAATAAAAGTACACGTGATCGAACGATAACTGTTTGATGAGTAGACGATCCTGATTTTGACCCAGATGATTTTTATGGTATGTCCCACCGGTTTCACGGATCAGGTATTCTAAACAAACTGATACATTAGCAAGAGAAGACATTGAATGTAGATGTGTACTGGCGCCGTCCCATGTGAAAATATCTCATCTTAGAAAATAAAAGTACACGTCGAACGATGACAGTAAAATTGCTCCTAGTCTATCTTCACCGAAAACGGATTTGGTGACCCTCCCACCAGGTATATCCATGGTGGCAGTCATTAATTGTGGGCCCACTATGAATGTATGTTTATTTATCATCCCACCTGTTCATAACGTCAAACAGGCATGGCTAAAAAAAAATAAATCACAAACATTAGCCTGATCCAAAACTTGTGTGGCCTCCACAAAGTTTTCAACGGTAGACATTCAATTCATTGTTTCCTGTGGTGTGGTCAACTTGCACTTTGGATATGCTTCAATGTTGGACTTTTGCCCTAAAATGAGTTGATAAAACGGATGGATGGTGTGGATAAGACACATACTCCTCAGAGTTTACTCAGTAAACTAATATACTGAGTTAGTAGACAATCCTCGACCAAGTGTAGGTTAATGCTTGGGCCATTAGGTGTATATCTTTCATTAAATTCGTTAATCAGTATTGCTCCCCCAAATAAATTGAAAATTATCGATGCAAATTTCCGGTAGACTCTCCTTAGTTAACCCTTCAGGACCTACACAGACGAAAGTAATAGACAAAGGAGACCTTAGCTTGAACAGGGGATCCTTCGATGCCTGAATCAGGATCTTAGGTCTTTTGTAAGTTAAGATCTTAAGGAAAAGAGTCACCAGTCGGGTATTAGGGTATGTATGTGTACCTTACATTGGTTGGGGGTACCTCTATTTATGGGAGAAGGAAAATAATGTCGTAAAGAGTTTTTTCTGATATGCCGAAGATCATTCAGCACAGGTATCCAGATTCGTCTAGGATTCTCTCGAAACTATCGTCATCCGAGGTTCTCGGGATCCGATTTGATCTCTTGAAGATCTTGGGAGAAATCTTCGGGCCGTTGGAGAGATTCCCGGACTATTGGTTCGGGAAAAGGTTGGGTGATAGAGGCGTCAATATAGTAGGTGTAAGTAATATTGAGCCTTCCGTTAGATTGGTATTTACCTTGCATTAGATGTTATACCAAGCTATGGTCGAGCTACGTCTGAGCTATGGCTGACCTGTGGCTGACCTATAGGTTAGGTTGGCAGTTGGACATTTGAGTGGACTTACAATTGCATCCTCTTTGAGTGTCCTTACAGTTGCATCGACCTCTTTGAAGGTCGACCTGTCTTCGGCAGTAGATGCCTCATAAGGCTCAAATCTCATTGGATCCCTGCTGGTTGTAGGGTTGGTCTATTCCATAAGTTTACCTATTGACTCATCTATTTTTCCCCCAACAGTAAGCCCCCCTTACTTTTCGAGCCGATCTACGGAGGCTCAAAAAGTAAGTCAAGTATAGCTTAGGTTGGGTTATGTTGTCATAAATGCTTAGTATGGCGGCCAACACGGTAATCGAGGCATGTCAGTAATCAAACACGGCGTGGCGTTTCATGGTTCGAGGTCCCGTCTGTCAGGTTGTTGTTTCATTGACAGGCCAACGAGAGCTTAACACGTGACCATTACTCGATATTAGGGTCGAGTAACGCATGGGGTCACGCCACATGTCAGGAGGGGGTAGTCTAGGGGATGCCATACGAACCTAGCATTGATGGGAGTAATCAAGCGTTGCCACGTGACTTTCCTATATAAGGGAAGCCCTAACCCTTAGTCATTTTCATCTGCATTTTCGCCTCTTCCCATCCAGTCGTCTTCCTTAGTGCTATGAATAGGCAATTTTCGGTGACTGTCTTCACCAGCGGCCTGACACTTCTTTCTTCCCCGGTGAGCTTCAAATATTACTATTCCCCTCCTTTCTTTTTCCTTTTAATTAGCGACTCTCAACATCTATAAAAAGTCGTCATGTCGGACTCTTTGAGTTCATTGGAGGGGGCCTCCGGTGGCGACAGTGGGGCGAGTATCCTCCGGGTAATGTCGAACCCACCATCGTCGTTAATGATGATGGCTGATGATGATTTTCCGGCGTCGAGGGCGGTGGAGGGTTTTCCCAACAGAGAAGTCGGTTAGGGCAGAACACGACCTATCTAGTGAAGAAGACCCGGAAGAGTCTGCTGGCGAGGAGGGTTCGCGAGGCCCTGTGCCCTTGACCTTGACTGAGGCAGAGTTAGCTCGGATCAGACTAGGGTATCATGTCCCTGAGAATGTAACACTCCGACTCCTCTCGCTAGACGAGCTTCCTGATCAGCCTCCGGAGGGGGCAGTCGCCATTTTTTAGGTCGCGCTTTAATGCGGCCTAAGGCTCCCTCTACAAGGTCTGGTAAGGCGGGTACTCGCTTGCTTGAACTTGGCTCTAGGGTAGATGATCCTCAATGGATGGAGGGCTTTGATCTACTGCGCGGTCTTATGGTCCGAGCCAGAGCAGCCTGAACTTACCATCGAGGAGTTCCTCCATCTATACCAGCTAAAGCCTTACAAGCTTCACCTTGGCTGGGTATTATCTCTCCACTTGGCGGGGGACTAGAGGGAGCCTCATTACCGACCCTCCATCATCCAATAAAATTTAAAGGGATTAGTGGTTATGGGCTTCTAAATGTTGGGAAGTGGCTGACCTAATCTTGGATTAACACTTAGTTCCCATAGCATTCTCCAACCCAGGTCAGTATACTTTAGATGTAGTTATTCTCTAGCTCATTCTTGGTTGGTCGATTTTCGAATTCTCTTAACTTGTTCACACATGTCTTTTGTTGCAGTTATCCCCAAGCACGCTCCCTTGATGGACAATGGATCCCTTGCTCGGATTAGAGGAGCGAAAGTGCTAAAGGAGGAGGAAAGATCTTGGAGGGTGCTTCTCCAACCCGAGTTACTTCTTAAGTCGAGTTTAGACCCCACTCTCACCAGTAAGAACTTTGGTAAGAACTCTAGTCGAGCTTTAGGACTTAGAAATTTTTATGGATTTCCATAATCTGAGTTTTTTCATGTTTTGATGCAAAATGCTGAAGCTTGCCCTCTGCTAAGGCCTGTTTCCTAGCTCCAAGTGCCTTCCCCGGATGAGATAGCAGTGCTAAAAAGGAAGAGGCAAAAGATCTCCTCTAAGAGCAAGTGGAAGGTTAGCCCTTCTTTTCCTGTTGTGATGGAGGTCAAAGGGGAGGAAGCGAAGGCAGAGCCTGCCCTTGACACTGCTGCTGCAACGGTCGGGACGATCGTTCAGGAAGGGGCGTCCTTTACTGAGGTGCAGGGAGTTTCCGAGCTTCCAGTGGAAACTCGTTCTGCAAGGGTGGAAGAGGTCGACTGTCCTTCGGTCGGTCTTCCAGGAGCACAAGGAGAGGAGGAAGATTGTGGCCTCCGCTGACCTATTAAGGGGATCCTTCCTCGGGCAGATCGGTACGTGCCCAAGGCGAAATTCTCCAATTTGTTCGACTCTTCGGTGGACTCAACCCTTGCATTTACGACGACGAGCCTCCTTGGGGTAAGCACATCTCCACAAGTAGTTCATCTTTCTCTTCGATTGTTAAGCTTTACTCAATTTTTCTTTACCTTGGCTGCTCGCCTCATGCATGCTGAAGGTGTGTAGTGAGATGTCACAGCTGCGGGGGCAACTAAGCGAGACCAGTCAGAGGCTCACTCAATCCCAAGCTCGTGTTACTTCTGTGGAGGTCGAGCTTGAGGCCGCGAAGAAGCTCCTTAAAGAGGCTTCTGCAAAGTTGGCCCAGCGAAAGGCTGAACTGAGGGCAAAGCTCGAGGAAGCTGGGGAGAAGCTCAGGGAATTCGGGATGAAGCTTGGGGAGGCTGAGGTGAAGCTCGAGAAGCTTAAGGCAAGAACTCGAGCTGCCATCGCCCAAGCTCAGGAGGATGTTGTTAAGGAATATCAGTTCTCCTAGGTGTACGTAGAGGACAGAAATGCTCTCTATTGTCAGGGTTACGCGAAGTGCATCGAGACCATGAAGGTGACTTTTCCAGAGTTAGATCTCTCTGGCTTCAACGAATCTGAGTCAAGCTCCGACGCGTTTGGTGATGAAGCGGCTCCCGAGCAACCCCCTGAAGCTTAAAGACCAACTTTCCTTTGCAATACATTTCCCTTTTTCTTTTTCTTTTTAAATGTAGGACGATGTAAATGTGCCCTTCGAGGCTTAATGTAGAATGATGTAAATGTGCATTTCGAGGCTTTATCAATGAAACTTGCTCCTTTTTGAAATAATGTCTTCTATCGTAGATTTTTCTAAGTAGATCGCACCCAATAGATGAGTCGGATCCACTAGATGGATCGGATTTGGGTCGAATCATGTAGGTCAGATCTTACAGGTCGGACATAGGTCGAACCTTAATCGGATCCGGTAGGCATAGTAGAATTGGTTGGAGTCATGTTGTAATAGATCTTTATTAGCTTTATCTCAAGGTTAATCAATATACAATAAACTTGCGCATTGATTGGTTAAGGACGATAGATCTTAAGATGTTCAGCGTTCCAGGGGTGTGGTAGGAGTTGACCATCCAGATCTTCCAGTCGATATGAGCTAGGTCGGCATGTACTCATTACTATGTAGGGTCCTTCCTAGTTCGGGCCTAAAGTTCCCGATCCTGGTTCCTTGGTATGTTGGAATGTTTTTTGAAAGACCAAGTTGCTAGTTCGGAATCTTCTAATTTTTATCCTGCGCATTGTAGAAACGCATCACTTGTTGCTGGCAGATAGCAATTTAGATCCAAGCTTGCTCTCTCTTTTCTTCGAAAAGGTCAAAACACAGCGTCATTAACTTGGTATTCATTTGCTAATCGAATGTCTCTGTCTGAGCTATTGGCAATCCGATCTCTACTGGAGTGATCGCCTCTACTCCATATGCTAATGAAAAGGGTGTCTCCCCAGTGGTTGTTCGAGCGGTAGTTCAGTACGCTTAAAGGACTTTAGGGAGTTCCTCAGGCCACGCGCCCTTGGCATTCTCGAGCTTGGTTCAGAGGAGATGTTTGATGTTTTTATTGACTTCTTCGACTTTTCCATTTACCTGCAGATGTTATGGTGAGGAGTAGACATTCCAAATCCCAAGGTTCTCACACATACCTTAGAACTGTTTGTTATCGAACTATTTTCCATTATCAGAGATAATAATTCGAGGAATTTCGAATCTACATATAATGCTCTTCCAAACGAAGTCCATGATCTTTTGTTCGGTTATCTGCGCCAATGGTTCGGCCTCAGCCCATTTCGTAAAGTAATCAACAGCTACTACAACAAACTTGGTCTGACCTTTGCCGATGGGGAGATGGCCGATGATGTCGATTCCCCATTGGGTGATTGGCCATGGCCCGGCCATAGAGGCGAGCTCTTCAGGTGGCTTCCGGGGTATGGTCACGAAGCGTTGGCACTTGTTGCACTTCCGAGCAAGTTGTTGAGCATCGGCTTGGATGGTTGACCAATAATAACCCTGTCAAATGACTTTATGGGCTAAAGATCGGCCTTCGAAGTGGTTCCCACAGATCCCCTCGTAGATCTCCTTTAGGACATACTCTGCTTCCTCCGGTCAGAGACATCTGAGATAAGAGAGATAAAAACCTTTTTTTTTTTATAGAGGACATCATTGAGCATGGCATAGCGAGCTGCCTTAGTTCGTAACCTACGTGCCTTCATTTGAACTTCGAGTAATTTGTCCTCTTTGAGATAGTCGACGATTGGATCCATCTAAGTAGGTTCTGAACTTACTAGGAGAATTGTGGCGAGGTCAGCCTCGTCGATACTTAGTTTTGTAAGGAACTCAATTAGGATAGATCTTAGAATATCGTCTTCATCTGCAGTGGCTAGCTTTGCCATCATGTCAGCTTTGGAGTTTTTGGTCCGAGAATCAGGGCGACATTGCATTTTTGAAATTTACCGATTAATTCTTTGACCTTATGTAGATAAACTTTCATGCGTTCCTTATTGGTCCGGTAATCTTCAGCTATTTGATTGACGACCAACTGGGAATCGCTGAAGACTTTGAGGTGTTGTGCTCCCATGTTGGCTACCAGTTTAAGTCCGACGAGCAAAGCTTCGTATTTTGTTGTATTGTTGGAGGCTTGAAATTCGAATCTTAAGGCATATTGCATACATATATGGTCTGGGGTCTCTAGGACTATCCTGGCCCCACTTGCCTTAGAGTTGGATGAGCCATCAATGTAGAGTGTCCACTTGGCTGGGTCGGGTGTAGCTTAGGAGTCAGACGCTTGGTTGGATGCTTGGCCAAATGGAACATCTGGGACGAGCTCCGGTCTGGGTAGGTCAGTATCTTGCCCAGAGGTATGAGTTAACTTGACAATGAAATCAGCCACGGCCTGACCTTTAATAGTTGAGTGGGTTTGATACTTGATATTGAACTCACTTAGCTTGATTGCCCACTTAGTCAGCCTTTTCGAAGCTTCGGGCTTTTAGAGCACTTGACGTAGCAGTTGATCAGTCATGACGATGATGGTGCGAGCTTGGAAGTACGGCCGCAAACGTCGAGAGGAGATGATTAAAGCCAATGCTAATTTTTCCATGTTTGGGTATCTGGTATCGGCCAGAACTAGGGCCTTATTGATGTAGTACACTAGGAATTGTTTTCCTGCGTGTTCACTAATTAAAGCCTAGCTAATCGATGCATCAGTGACAGCCAAGTATAACAGTAAAGATTCTCCTTGCTTAGGTTTGAAGAGTAGTGGTGGCGACCCTAGATATTACTTGAGCTTCTAGAAAGCCACCTCACATTCTTCCGTCCAGTCTACCACTTGTTTCCCTTTTAATTGTTTGAAGAAGGGGAGACATTTGTTTGTGGCTTTAGGCACGAAGCGATTGAGAGTCGCGATCCTCCTAGTAAGTCGTTGAACATCATTGGTCATCCTTGGTGACTACATGTTAAGGAGAGTTTTGATCTTCTCTGGGTTTGCTTCGATTCCTCGTTGGCTGACCAAGAAACTGAGAAATTTTCCTGAGCTAACCTCAAAGGTGCATTTGTTCGGATTCAACTTTATTCGGTATTTATGAAGGATGAGGAGCATCTCCTTGATATCAGTGACATGATCAGTAGCTTTTTTTATGAGCGTATCGTCGACGTAGACCTCCATTGTTTGCCCTATTTGGTGGGCAAACATTTTGTTGACCAGTCGCTGATAAGTGGCGTTTGCGTTTTTCAATCCAAAAGGTATGACTCGTTAACAATAAAGACTTTTGTCGGTGACAAAGGAAATTTTTGTTTTATCATGTGGATGCATTAGAATTTGATTATAACTAGAATAAACATTCATAAAACTAAATAGCTTGTGCCCAGCGGTGTTGTCGACCAGTTGGTTGATTCGGGGAGGAGGAAAGTTATCTTTGGGACAAGCCTTGTTCAGGTTTGTGTAGTCTATACTGACCCGCCATTTTCCATTTGCCTTCTTAACCAATAAAATGCTGACTATCCAATCTGGATAATACACTTCCTTAATGAATCCAGCCTTGAGGAGTTTGTCGACTTCTTCTCCGATCACGACATATCTTTCAAGATCGAGCACGCGACGCTTCTGTCGAATTGGTCAATGAGCAGGGTTAATGTTCAGGTGGTGCACGATGATCTTAGAGTCGATGCTGGGCATGTCTTCATGAGACCAGGCGAAGACGTTCGCAAAACATCGGAGAAGAGCCTATCATCTTGTCCCGTAGTGGGGCCGTTAGGGACGACCCAACTTGGAGAGTCTTTGCAGGGACAGATTTGTAGAGCGGGACGGGAATAAGGTCTTCCATGGGGCGGCCTCTTTCTTCGGAGTCCTTACGAGGATCTAAAGAAGTGATGGTCATTGCTTGATGTGAAGCTCATAGTGCCATCGCATAGCACTGTCGAGTGTCGTGTTAATCGCCCCTTCATTGATCCGACACCTTGCTCGATCGGGAACTTTATGGCTAAGTGGTAGGTCGAGACGATATCTCACAGGGCATTCAGGGACGGTCGACCAAGGATAACATTATAAACAGATGGACAGTTTACTACTAAGAAATCAACCATTGTGATGACTTGGTTTTATCCATCTCCGGTCATAAGTGGGAGCTATATTGCTCCCTCAGGTATGACCTTCCCGCCTGAGAAACCGAGCAATGGGGTTTTAACAGGTCAAAGTAGAGATCGACCAACTCCCATCTTGTCAAAAGCTTGAGCGAAGAAGACATCAGCTGATGATCCAATGTCCACGAGGATTCAGAACACTTTACGATTAGCTATGGTCAGGGTGACCACAAGTGCGTCGTCGTGCAGATGGTGAATTCCTCGGGTGTTTTCTTCGGTGAAGGTCAGGCTATGAGTCTCCACCTTTTTCTCTTTCAGAGGCCTTTCGATAAGTAGAATTTCGTTTTCGGGACGACCAATGTTCCTTGCGTTCACCTTCCGAGCATTATTTGAGTCTCATCCGCCTCCTTGGCCTTCGAAGATTGCGCGGATCTCCCCGGTCAGCTCGTTGTTGACTGGTTGTTCATCTTTCACCGCGACTCGATCTCCTCTATGATTGACGTACTCCCCAAGATAGTCACTACGGATGAGTGCCTCGATCTCTTGCTTGAGGTCAAAGCAGTCACTCGTGTTATGTCCATGGTCCTGATGAAAGATGTAATATTTATTTTTGCTTCTATTTTTGGGATTGAACTTCAATTTGTTCGGCCAGTGGAGAATGCGCTTGTCCTGGATTTCCATCAGAACTTGCTCGAGAGTTTTGTTAAGAGAAGTGTAAGTTTTAAACTTACTGTCAGGCCGCTTGTTCGGGCGATGATTATCTCGTGGTTAGTCGTTCTTCCTCTTCCTATTCGCGTTGGCCGAGCTTGGTTCTGCCCTTGTTTGCTGCTCTTTGGTTGGAGGTACCTTATTCCGGACGGCCTCTTGCAGGATACGGGATTCTTCAGTGTTGCGTATTTTTGCGACCTGTTCAGTAGTTCGGCCATTGTTGTAGGAGGGTTTTTGTCCAGCGAAAACAGGAACTGTTGATCCCTCGGTCCACTCATGATAACGTTTAGGGCGAGCTCCTCTAAGTGCTTTCGAACCTGCAAAGCTTGCAAATTGAAGCGTTTGATGCAGTTCTGAAGAAGCTCGCCGTCTTTCTAAATGACGTGAAGGAGGTGAGCAGGTGCCTTAAGTATCTTCTTTCCCCTAATAAAGTTCATGACGAAGGCTTGGCTGAGTTAGGAGAATGAACTAATATAGTTTGGTTTCAACTGCTTGAACCATAGTTAAGCAACCCCAGCCAAAGTTAGGGAAAAGGCTCGGCACATGACTGCGTCAGAAGCGTTGTGGAGCTCCATGTAGACTCCAAAGGCCTCCATATGTTCTAACGGGTCGGTATTCCCTAATAATGGAGTGATCTGAAGCAACCACAACCAAAACCAATCTGGCAGTCACGCCTGCATGATGTCTGTAGTGAATGGGGGAACAAATTCCTTCATTATGGCTTGCGTTGACGCATTAGTTCGGTAGGCCTGTTGCATGTCTGCGATTTGATCTCGCAGATTTTTTAGCTCGGCCTCCCAGGGTTCACTGCTCTTTGTTGTAGCTTTGGCCGGGGCTTTGTCACGCTTCTTCCTGTTTGCCTCATGGCGTAGATCAAAAGTGGGCAAGGCCACAGTCTCCGATACGTGGGACGAGGCTGGTTTAGCCGAGCTATGTTGTTGATTCCTCTGGGAGGGTGGTTGGCTCCGCTGAAATGCCGCACGTGTACAGGAAGGTTGAGGAGGGTTATAGTCTTTTTGTTCATCCTCCCTGTTGGTTCTTTGCACATGTTGTGGTTGCAGTTGTTCCAGCATCTGCTTCATGTAGCCCATGTTCTCTCTCAGCATTCCGACCTCTTTTTCGAGGGAGTCCAATCGTCCTCGTTTCACACAAGACCGATGACCTTGCCTCCCGGAGCCGAAATTAGTCTGGTGTTGTGAGGAAGAACCCCGATGGCTTTCCAGTTGTTCAGGTTGCTTCGAGGGCGGTGGTGTGTGGTCAGGTGCAACTGGAGCTACAATTGGGGAGGATCGAGTTCTCTTCTTCCCTCTTGCCATTGTAGTTTTTCTGGTAAAGCAAGATTGGCCAAGATGTCGTTCCCACAGAAGGCGTCAAACTATTAATACAAATTTGTGGCAGACCCTTATTTGTTAACCCTTTAAGATCTGAATAGGCGAAAGAAATAGACAAAGGAGACCCTGACTTGTACATGGGACCCTCCGATGCCTAAGTTAGGATCTTGGGTCCTTTGTAGGTTAAGATCTTAAGGAAAAGAGTCACCAGTCGAGTATTAGAATATGTATGAGTACCTTACATTGGTTGGGGGTACCTCTATTTATGGGAGAAGGAAGATTATATCATAAGGTGTTTTTCTTGATATGTTGGAGATCAGTCCGCACAGGTATCCGGATTCGTCCATGATTCTCTCGAGATTATTGTTATCTGAAGTTTTCGGTATCTGATTTGATCCCCCGAAGATCCTAGGAGAGATCTTCGGGCCGTTGGAGAGATTCTCGGATTGTTGGTCCAGGAAAAGGTTGGGTGATAGAGGTGTCGGAATAGTAGGTGCAAGTAATATTGAGCCTTCCGTTAGATTGATATTTACCTTGCATTAGAGGCTATACCGAGCTATGCCCAAGCTACAACCGAGCTACGACCGAGCTATGACCGAGCTATGACCGAGCTATGGCCGAGCTATAGGTTAGGTTGGTAGTTGGCCATTTGAGTGGACTTATAGTTGCATCCTCTTTGAGTGTCCTTACAGTTGTATCGACCTCCTTGAAGGTCAACCTATCTTCTGCAGTAGATGCTTCTTAAGGCTCAAATATCATTAGATCTGAATTGGTTTGTAGGGTTGGTCCATTCCATAAGTCGACCTATTGACTCACACCCCCCCCCCCCCAACAAAAGTACAAAAAGCATGCTGATCCAAATATATCAAGTGCAATTTCACAGCCTTTCTATTGGTTCAATATTTTATATTGAGGTTGACGAAGGGAGTGGATTTACACATAAAATATGGTGAGCCCCACGGAGCTTGGGTTGTAGGGACACGAATTTCTTGTGAATTTTAGAGTTGGAAACCTAGGTGGGGCCCACCGTGAAGTTCGTGAGAAATCCACCCCGTCCATCCATTTTTTAAGATCATTTTAGGACATGGGGCCAAAAATATGCGAGTCCAAATACTCAAGTGTGCCAAAAACGTGAGGATTGAACGTACACAGTTGAAATATTCATAAGGCAACGGAAGTTTTGAATCAAGATCACTGTAGACCTAAGGAGGTTTCAACGGTACGAAATTCCCTACTCACCTTTTTATTTAGTGCGGCCCACTTGAGTCTTGGATACTTCTCATTTTTGGTCCCAAGTAATAAAAGTGATCTCACAAAGACGGGGTAAATTTCAGTGTAGCAACGTCGTGCAAAAGGCTTTCGTAGGAAATACGCTGTCTGGGTTGCAGACATTTCCGGTTCATGGGAAACAAAAACGGATTGGCTACTCCCCCACCATCCGCCCGGTGGCTTGTGGTTTGTGCTCTGTGAGCCCCACCATAATGTATGTGTTTCATCCATTCCTTTACATATCATTTTAGGGCTTGATCCCAAAAATGAGAGTGAAATAAATCTCAAGTGAACCACACCACAGGAAAACAATAGTGATTAGATATCCACCATTAAAATCCTCCTAAAGCCCACTGTACTGTTGATTTGACATCCAATCCGTTGATTAGGTCATAAAGACCTAGATGAAGGGTAAAACAAAGATCAACTTGATCCAGGGAGCGGATTAGATATTAAACACTTCAGTAGCCAAGAGGCTACCGAAGTGACGTAGTGAAATAGGATTAGCGTCAAGAGTCCGTCGCCTTTTCGTTATATGTCTCTCTCTGTTTGGCAGTGCACGCACTCCACCACGTAAAGGTAAACGCTTTTCAAGTTATTTCTTTTCTTGCCCCATGCTGAAGTGATGTCACCACTTTCAGTGAGTGCCACCATGATGTATGTATTGTATCCACACCGCCCATCCATTCCACGGGATCATTTTAGGACATAATCCAAAGATAGAGAAAGATCCAAAATTTCAAGTGCACCCCACTGTAGAAAGCAATGGGGATTGAACACTTACCATTAAACCCTCTTTGGGCCACAGAAGCTTTGGATCAAGCTAATATTTATGATTTACCTTATTCCATGTCTTTTTTAACTTATAAAAAAGTTGGATCTCAAATCAAGATCATGGTTGGCCCTAGGAAGGTTTCAATGGTGGCTGTCACTGCCCTACTTTTTTCCCTGATGGGATCTACTTGAACTTTAGATTGGCCTCATTATTTGGCTCAATCTCTAAAATGATCTCTCAAATGGATGGATGGTGTGGATACAACATATACATCATGATGGGCCAAAGAACGTGGTGACATCACATAGGTAGCCAGATTCGCTACAGTCTGGTTAAGTAGCCAACTGGCTTCCGTTTCCAATGGACGCGGATTGCAGCCAAAGCCATCAGCATGAACTTCCTTCAACGACAAGCTAGGTGGGGCACACCATGATGTTTGTGAGAAATTCACTCCGTCCATCCTTTTTTCCATATCATCTTATAATGTAGGCCCAAAAATGAGACAAATCTAAAATTCATGTGGGCTGCAGTAGCCAGCCAGCTTCCGTTTCCAATGGATGCGGATTGCGGCCAAAGCCATCAGCATGAACTTCCTTCCACGGCAAGCTAGGTGGGGCACACCATGATGTTTGTGAGAAATCCACTCCGTCCATCCCTTTTTATATATCATCTTATAATGTAGGCCCAAAAATGAGGCAGATCTAAAACCCATGTGGGCTGTACGGCTGGAAACAGTAGTGGGGAATTCACGTCGTTGAAAATTTTTCGGGTCCACCATGATGTATATATGCCATCCATATGGTTCATGAGGTTATTCTTATGGGGATGAACTGAAATTATAAAAACATTAGCATAATCCAAAACTTTTGTGGCCGCTTGAATGTTTCAATGGCGGAAGCTCAATCCTCACCTTTTCCTACCGTGTGGCCCACTCCAGGTTTGGATCAATATCATTGTTAGGTCCATATCGTAGCATAATCTAAAAAAAACTGATGACGATTTATCAAAAACATCACTGTGGCGCCACCTAGACATGTTACTACTTTTAATACTCTATGTGACGGCATTTTAGTAATTCATAGGGGATGGGATTTTTAATTCTTTAAATTATATAGAGTAGGGAAGCGGCTGGCTGCTCAACTAGATCGTGAGACGTCACCACATTCCATGGGCCCCACCATGATGTATGTGTTGTATCCACACCATCCATCCATTTGGAGAGATCATTTTAGGGAGTGAGCCAAAGAATTAAGCAGATCCAAAGTTCAAGTGGACCCCACCACAGAAAACAGTGGGACAGTGATGGCCACCGTTGAAACCTTCCAAGGCTGCCCATGATGTTTATTTGAGATCTTACTTTTTTATATGTTAAAAAAGACATGGAATAAGGTAAAGTATAAATATTAGCTTGACCGAAAACTTCTATGACCCAAAGAAGTTTTAATGGTAAGCGTTCAACTCCCATTGTTTGCTGTGGATCTTTCTCACTCTTTGGATTATGCCCTGAAATGATTTCGCAAAATGTAAGTGCTGTGTGGATACAATACATACATCATGGTCCAATGGATGGATCATTTACCTTTCCGTCGGGTGCGTGCACCGCCAAGCGGAGGGAGAAGCTGCACCACCAAACGGAGAGAGAAGCCTACAGAGTTCCAACGGAAATGCATTAACTGTAACCCAAGAGACTCTTGGCGTTCAACCAATCCTATTTCACCGAATCACTTGTAGCCTGCTAAAGTGTTCCGTAACCCCTTTGATCCAAAACTTTTATGGCACCCAAAAATATTTTTAATGGTCAACATTCATTCAACTCTGTTTTCTGTGATGTGGCCCACTTGAGATTAGGTTATACCTAATTTTTAGCCTCGTACTATAAAATATCTTGAAAAATATATAGACAGCAGGTACGAAAGACATACACCGTGGTGGAACCCACAAAGCACCGACCAGGGGAGTAGCCAATCCGTTTCCATGGGAAACGGCATGCCAGCTGGAGAGTCATTAATACTACGGTTGAGTACACTAGGTACTCATACCCTTTGCATTGATTCACTCCCAAGTAAAATTGAAACTATCCAGATTCTGGGACCTCATGTATACAGGTGACAGCCCAAAATTAGGTTTGTTGAAGATGCGTCCATCGCCCATCTAATTGTTGGGATGCCTTGCACAAACCTTAGGATCTAGCCTCCCGAAACAAACCAGAATTATGGATAAAGCAATGAAATAAATCAAAGCATCAATCACACACCACACAAGAGATTTTTACGTGGAAAACCCTCAAAGAGGTAAAAACCACGGGACCTCGTCCAGATCAACAATCCACTATGAAGTAGAACGTTACAATCTTCTTCACTCACGCAGGAGTGGATAAACAATAAGAGAAATAGAGAAACGGAGAGATCTAACCGATTACGAGGACATAGAAGCGGCTGAGATGTAGATTGCAAAATAGAGAACCTCCACGAGCAGAACCTCCCTTCTATAAGCTTCCTCTCTCTCTTTCCCTCTCTCTCACCTTTGATGGCCCTAAACCCTTTAGAAATCCTTGCAAAGCTTTAGAAAACCCTCTTGTTATTTTGTGATACTAGAAAAACCCTAGCAACCCCTTTTATAGTTTTGGAAAACTCCTTTCCGCATCCCGGTTGCATGAAAGGCTCAAATCCATGGGTTTCGCGCAAAATCGCGGAACAAAACTGCGTAACCTACGACTAGTCTGGAAATTCCGGGACTAGTCTTAACCTCTACGGCCGGTGTAGCTCACCCTGGCCGGTCGTAGACCACCTACGACCGGTCGAGAACCCAGAGAAAAATAGTTCGAACTCATTTGGACTTTGAGTCGAGCTACGACTCGACTCCCAAGGTGCATTGTCGTATGACCCTCGGCCGGTCGAGAAGGGCTCACGGCGGTCGAGCACGAAAAAAACCCCATCAAATCTCCCCTTTTTGACCGGGAGGGATCCACCTTCTTCAAGCCGGCCGGGTTTCTACAAACCTCGAACTTGCCTTTGAGCAAAGCCTTGGTCATCATGTCGACCCATTATCGTCCGTGTGGACCTTCTCAAGTGTAACACCTTTTGTTCCAAAGTATCACGATCCGGTGATCCGAATCTCTATGTGCTTCGACTTGGAATGCTTGACTTGGATTCTTGCTCAAGTGTATAGCACTCGACTATCATGATAGACTACGTGCTCCTCTGCAGGCTAAGTTCCTGTAGGAACCTCTTCATCCAAAGCATCTCTTTACATGCTTCGTGACTGCATGATATATTACTGTCCTCGACAATGCTACGACCTTCTGTAGCTTGCTATGCCAAGAAACCACTCCCCCTGCAAACGTGAACATGAACCTCGATGTAGACTTCCTGGAGTCTATGTCACCTGCCATATCTGCATCTGTGTAACCCTCTAACACAGGTTTTCCGTCACCATAGCATAGGCTCACCTTGGATGAGCCTCTTAGATACCGTAGTATCCATTTCACTTCGCCCAATGCTCTTTGCCGGGATTGGCAAGATACCGGTGACTACACCAACCGCATATGCTTATGTACGGGCGTGTACACACCATAGCATACATCAAACTTCCTACGGTGACCGTGCGTAGGGTATTTTTCTGCATCTCTTCCACCTCTCGCTTTCATCTTGGGACACGCACTGCCGCTCAATCTCGAAGTGACCATCGGTGGAGTACTAAAGCCATTTGCATTCATATTGAATCGCTACAGGACTTTCTCAATATATCGCTCTTGTGATGACCTAAAGCTTCCTGCTTTGCCTCTGTCATGGGTTATCTCCATTCTAGGATCTGTCAATGCCAGGGCCCAAGTCTTTCATCGCAAAGACTTGCCCAACTCTGTTTAGGCTTTGTCGATCTTCTTGATGTCTTTTCCCATGATGAGCATGTCATCAACGTATAATAGCGAACTAAGAAATCACCATCCGAGAACTTACGCGTGAACACACGGTGGTCAGGCCTCGGATTCTGTCATACCCATGTTTCAACATAAACGAGTCGAACTTCTTGTACCATTAGTGGAGCTTGTTTCGGCCCATGCTCTTCCTCGGCCTACACACCATATGTTCCTTGCCCTTGACTTGAACCCCTACGGTTGGTGCATGTAGATCTCTTCTTCCAGTCACCATGGAGAAAGCAGCGGTTTTAACATCTAAGCTGCTCTATCTCCGGATCCATGCTAGCCGCCAACCCAAGCAACACCCGTATGGATGTCATCTTCACCAATTGGTGAGAATATCTCCTCGAAGTCTATGCCTTTTCTCGACCAAACCCTTTCACCACAAGTCGGCCTTGAACCTCGTGCGTGAATTCTTACGCTCAATCTTCTTTACGAACACCCACTTGTTGCTCGAGCTTTCTTGCCCTTAGGCAGTTTCACCATATCATAGGTGTGGTTCTTATGCAAGGATTTTATCTCCTCTTGCATAGCTTTCAACCATTCCCCCTTATGCTCGTAGATAGGGCCTCAGAATAATCTTCTGGCTCTCTCCCATCAGTTAGCATAATGTACTCATGCGGCGAGTACCTCTTGGACGGTTTGCATCGTCCAGATGACCTCCTCACTGTGGCTCAACAGGTGGATCAAGTGGGGTTGCTCCCCTGGTCCATCTTCGAAGGAACTCCCTCGTCCTCGCACCTTCTTTGTACTCCCCGTCATCGGAGCACCATGGGAGGAGTAATCGGATCCATGTCCTCTAGCTCACTGAACTAGCTGGTTCTTCTGCACGGCTTACCAATGTCTTCGATACTGCGATCTTCAAAGAAAACCACATCTCTGCTCTGACGAGCTTCTTCTCGGTCGGATCCCATAAACTGTAACCGAATTTTTCATCACCGCAGTACCTAAGAACACACACTTTGCACGATCTTCATATCGAGCTTGGACCTCTCTTCCTTTGGTACGTGAACGGATGTCTGCATCCAAACATAGAGATGACCGAACGATGGATCTGTCCGGTCCACACCTTCTCGGTACTTCTCCATTCAACGGGGCGATGGAGACACCTTTATCAAATACACCGCCGTGCTGCATTGCTTCTCCCGAACGTCTTGGGCAACTTCGCATGGGATAACATGCATATGATTCTCTCAACAATGGTGCGATTCATTCGCTCGGCTACACCATTATCTTTGGGGGTCTTGGGAGCCGTCTGTTCATGCCGTATACCTTGGGACTTGCGGTACTCGTGAAAGTCGCCTTGATGTATTCACCACCATTGTCGGTGCGGATGCACTTGATGATCTACTGTCTCTCTCTCGACCATAACATGAAACAATTTAAATACACAAAGACCTCGTCCTTGGATTCAAAGCATAAACCCAAACCCCTTTAGATCATCATCATAAAAGTAACAAAATACAATGCCCCACCCAAGGTTTTTGTCCTCATAGGACCACAAACATCGAGAATAAACCAAATCTAATGCATGCACTTTATTAACATGAGAAGCGAGTTTTAATGAATGAAACTCTATCTTTGTTTCACGATAAACAATCAAGACGGGTTTTGAGAGGCATACATCACGTACGGGAAAGGCTGCTTCCTTGCTGAAAGTAAACTGAAGCCCTTTTTCACTCATGTGGCCAGGACGCATGTGCCACATGTCAATATTTGAATCTTCTTGCGTTCAATCCACCCTTGCACATGCGACACTTACCTTGTACAGGGTGCAACACTTCTTTCCTCAGCCACGATCAATGAACCCTTGATGAGCTTTATCGCTTACCAAACAACCGGCTTTCATGTCATCATCATCCGGCCTTCCGTCGACATCAAGTTGAGGCAAAGGTGCGGGATATGCCTACATCCACGAGAACCAATGTGCGACCCACATCGGTCTTCACACAAATATCACCGACTCCCACGATCTTTGATACACAGAATTTCCCATCTTCACGGTCCCATAGTCACGACTTGAGCTTGTGAAGGAGTCCTGTGTGGAGTCGCATGAAAAGAAGCTCCGAGTCATCACCCGGTCGGTGCCTACGACTCGTGGCCGTGAGACATACATCGTGATCGTAGAAAGAATAACTACCATGTCGCCATCGAAGCGACTACGGTGGAATCGATTCATCTTCCTTCCCTTTTCCTTTCTTGTCGTTCTTCTTACCATGACATTCATGCTTGTAGTGGTCCTTCTTGCCACAATTCCGGCATTCGACCTCTTTTACGTTACTCGACTTGCCTCTTGATTTATCTCGGGCCTTCCCGCCCTTCACTGTTCTTTCCTCTCCCCCATTCTGTGTCACAAGAGCCTCTTCTTTGTGTAGACCCACGAGACTTCCTCCTTGTCTCCTCATTGAAGAGACAATGGTTACTGTTCCATGGATATCTTTCGTCTGCGGCAGCGGAGTTACTTAGAGACACCACCAATGTCTCCCAATTGTCGGTGCAATGAACTAGCAATAGTAAAGCACTGCAATTCATCATCCGGGACCATCTTCATAGAGGTGAGTTAGTTCACTATATTCTTGACCTTATTCATGTGCTCACCACGAACCACCATCCTTAAACTTGAGATTTACAAGTCGCCTTATCGAAATATCTTATTCTTAGGTTGTCTTCCTCTCATCTGACCCTTGTAATTTCAAAACTGCGGTGAGGTTTACGTAGACACATGGTGAAACACGGAATCATCCAACCATTGTTCGATAAACCCCACCGCCTTTCGGTCCATCTTCTTCCAATCATCATCGGTCATATCTTTGGATTTTCTTGATATGCTTGAGATTGGAGAATATAGGTCCTTACATGATAAAGCAAGTCCTCCATCTTAGCCTTCCATATGCAATTAGAACCATTGAGGTGATCATCCTTGAGCCACCTTCCATAATTCAAACCGATCCTACCCGTTCAATGAACTTAGCTTTGATACCACTTTGTTGGGATGCCTTGCACAAACCTTAGGATCTAGCCTCCGAAACATAGACAGAATTATGGATAAAGAATGAAATAAATAAAAGCATCAATCACACACCACACAAGAGATTTTTACGTGGAAAACCCTCAAAGAGGTAAAAACCACGGGACCTCGTCCGGATCAATAATCCCTATGAAGTAGAACGTACGATAATCTTCTTCACTCACGCGAGTGGATAAACAATAAGAGAAATAGAGAAACGGAGAGATCTAACCGATTACGAGGACATAGAAGCGGCTGAGATGTAGATTGCAAAGTAGAGAACCTCCACGCTGGAGAACCTCCTTCATAAGCTTCCTCTCTCTCTTTCTCCCTCTCTCTCACCTTTGATGGCCCTAAACCCTTTAGCAAATCCTTGAAAGCTTTAGGAAACCCTCTTGCTATTTTGTGATACCTAGAAAAACCCTAGGCAACCCCTTTTATGGTTTTGGGAAACTCCTTTCCGCATCCAGGTTGCGAAAGGACTCAAAGCGGTTTCGCGCAAAATCGCGTCCATCTAGTCCTGGTCTTAGCCTCCTACGACTGGTCGTAGCTCACCTACGACCGGTCGTGGGTCACCTACGACCGGTCGAGAACCCCGGAGAAAAATAGTCCGAACTCACTGGACTCGTACCAGCCCTCGACCGGTCGAGAAGGGCTCATGACTGGTCGAGCACGGGGCAAAAAACCCCATCACTAATTACTGTAAAGTTTCTGAAATGGGCCATCATTTGGACGGTTCAATTCGTTCCACAACTCCAGGTACCCCTGATAGACCTTGATGTATGCATTGTATATCCACGCCGTCCATCTATTTTTCCAACTTACTTTAAGGCACGAGTCAAAAAATAAAGCAGGTCCAAATCTCATGTAAACCATAGCATGCAAAAAAAATGGTGATTAAAACCCCGGCCAACATTAAAAACTTCTTAGTGGCCGCCATAATGTTTAATTGCCCTTCAATCTATTGATAAGGTCTTCTCACTGTTTCTACCATGCAGCCGACTTGAGCTTGGAATCTGTATTATTTTTTTGTCCAAGCATTGCCATGATTTGACAAAACTGATAAACAAGATGGATTTCACACAGAATCACAGTAGGCCCCACCTAACCTCCTATCATCGGATGTTCCCATGACATGGTGATGTGGTAGGCAATCCTGGTCCTTACTCTTACTCCGGTGGTAGACTCTCAGGAGTTTCAACACCTGGTTGAGGGCCCGTGTACCCATAGATGGTGAAATTCCACTAAGGCGTGAGTGTGTTAAAAAAAAATAAAAATAAAAATAAAAAATGTGGTAGGCAATCCATGTCCCTAAAATGACCTAGCAAAACAAATGTACTGCATGTATGTACAATCCATACATTAAGGTGGGCCCCATGGTAAGGCCACACCTTATTATGTGGGACCGCAACTGGGTTGACCAGCGATATGACTGCAGCCCTAACCATAGGGCCCACATCAATGTATGCATTATACTTCAGTACCTTTCACCTTTATTTCCGTATTATTTTATGGCATGGTTTAGAAACCGAGTAGATACAAATTTCAATTGGAAACACCACAAGAGAAAGTGATCCAACTAAAATTTGTATGTGCTTCCTTTCTTGTCCTAAAATTATATGGAAAAATAGACAGATAATGCACACATCGAGGTGGGCCCGATAGGGTCGGACCCACGCAGCTGGTTCGGGGTCGCAGCCAAGTCGTGCTCGTTGCGTGATGCCGGAGACGCATCGAATCCGCTCCCATAAAAGAAGTGCGGTGGGCTCTCCAACACCCAGCGCACGTTAAAAAACACCAATACCTGGGATGGAAGGAGCTTTGGCGACGACCTCTGGAAGATCGAAATTGATCCCCTCCTTCACTTGCGGATTCCGGTCCATGATCATCTTCAAGCAAGCGCCGGAGCTTCCACCGACATCCACGAGCCGATCCACATGTTCAAATCCATCTCCAAAACCATCAAGCATCGCCTTCATGAACGGACCAGATACGCCCTCCATGGCCCTCTGCATCAGCTCATTCATCTCCGGCTTCTCCCCGTAGTACCGGTACGCCGAAACCCCGCCGTTAGCCTTCACGAACGGCTCGACGGTGGGGTCCAGCACCGCCTCATGCAGCCGCGGCCACGCCCGCATCAGCGCGTCCTGGTGGTGCTGGAGCACGTAGGGTGCGTAGGATAAGCCGTCCTTGTCCGGGACGAGGGTCTTCCCGATCTCGGAGAGGGAGTATCTGCGCTCGTCTGCTGAGTTACCGTCTAGGTGTTCGATGAAAACGTCGTAACTGGCGAGCATCCGGAGGATGCGTTGGAGGTTTTGGGGGTCGGGGGAAGGGGCTGTTTGTGGTGTCGTGAGGCCCAGCTTGGAGAGGATTTGGGAAGGGGAGAGAGGGGTGTTGGCTCCGGATTGCCAGATGGCCTCTGGGATGTTGAGGGTTACGATGGCGTGGAGGGACATCGGGACACTTACCATGTTGGCCAGCTCCATAATGGCCACCGTCGCCTCCTTTCCGCGGTCCATTGTCGTTTGATCGTTTTCTGCCATTGCTGTGTTTGCGCTTGCGCTTGCTCTTGTAGATGCCAGGGAGGATTCTGATTTGATTTGGAGTTTGATTTAGGTTTCGTTGGATGCCTTGTTATTAGTATTATTATTTTATTTATTATTGTCTGTCTCATATGATCTGTCTCTATCTCAACGGTAAATACTTCCGTCCAATGAACCACTTGCATGTGACAAATATCACCGAGATTTTGAAAATCTGACGATAATTTTGATGATTTTGGTACAACTGATGGAAGCATATCATCGCGATTGTGTGAGGAGCTTCTCAGCCTCACAATCCATGGTCGTGCATCTAGAGTTCCACGCAATTATCGTGCAGCACTGAACGGAGAAATCGGATTACGTAGTGAGTTAACGTACTGAGTAAACTCGGTTTGTCACACCGTGCATGTACGTGGTTTATCGTTACTGTACCTCTAGTTTTCCGTATCATTTTAGGGATTATGCCCAAAATTAAAGCATATACAACGCTTAAGTGTAACATACCACCGGAAACTGTGGAAGTATTGATTTCCACCGTTGAAATTACTCAGTGTGCTTAGCGTACCAAGTTATTCAGTACGCAATCCGCTTCCTAAAACTAGGGGTGTACATCGAGTCGCCAGCTCGACTCAGCTCGGCCACTAGTTGACCTCAGCTCGAACTCGGCTTGGCTTAGTCCTCGCGCCTGATTGGCTAGCTCGACGCGGTTTGGTCAGCAGCTCGGGCCAGCTCGGGCCGAGTTTGAGCCAAGATCGAGCCGAGTTCGTCATTGAGGCATTTTCACAAACACCTGGACTGCACCTTCATAATCTCATTGTATTTGAGATAGCAGCAATGGTTTTACAGGTATTTATTGAACACCTTCTAAGCAACGTAAAAATCAAGAAAAAAAGGGTGTTGGTTTCATATACATACCTTCCTTGCCACCAGCCACACTTCTTTAAGTCATTTCATTAAACACTTGGTGAGCAACATCAATATTAAAGTAATCGAGTCACCGAACTGGTTCGATCCAAGTTCAATTCGAGCTGGGTTCGATCCGAGTCGAGTCGAACTGCGGCTAGCTCGAACTCATTTTTGAGCTCAAAAAATTAGCTCGACTCGGCTCGAACTCAGCTTCGAACCGAGTCGAATTGAGCTTTTTCGGGTTGAGTCGAGCGAGCTAACCGAGCTAGCTCGGTTTTTGTACACCCCTACCTAAAACGGAATGGTTGTAGGATAGACATGTATTATGAGATAAAATATTACGGTAGTAAAAAATAGGGAGCAGATGGCGAGGTGCGCCACCACCAACCTCAATGATGTGTTGATGTCACCAAGTTTTATGGGGACGTATTTCCTGTGAAAGCCTTTCGCTGGAAGTTCCAGCGCGCTAGTAACCTAGGTGGGGCCCACGTTGATGTTTATGAGAGATCCACCATGTCCATCCATTTTTTAAAGATCATACGAGGATATATAGCCAAAAATGAGCTGAATCCAATACTCAAGTGGGCCGTAAAAGTGAGGATTTAACGTCCACAGTTGAAATATTTGTGGGGCCAAAAAAGTTTTGAATTAGGCTAATATTTGTGTTTTCAATTTATCCAGGTAGTAATGATGTTATAAATGGTATGGATGGCATGTAAACATCACTTTTGACACATGTAGATTTCAACGGTGGGAATTTCTCTGCCCACCATTTCCTTTAGTACGAACAACTTGAGTATTGGATTCGGCTCATTTTTTGCCATATATCCTCAAATGATCTCAAAAAATGGATGGATGTGGTGGATCTCTCGTAAACATCAATGTGGGCCCCACCTAGGTTCCCAGCGCAAGAACTTCCTGCGAAAGGCTTTCCTAGGAAATCCGCGTCCATTTTATGGTGCCCATGTATGTGTAATATCCCAACCGTACGTCCATTTGGCGAGATGGTTTTAGACTTTAGCCCAAAAATGAGACCCATCCAAAAGATTAAGTAGACCACACCACAAAAAACAGCGGGGATTGGACGTCTACCATTGAAAACTTTTTTAGAGTCATTTTTTCCCCTTGATTCAGGTCTGTGTGAACTTGTTGGATGGCAAAAAAACTTCATGGTAGGTGTTGATGCAAAAATTTGGTCCACCCATTTTTGACCTTCGAGTACTTGCATAGGACGAAGACAAAGGAAACCCTAGCTAGAGCAGGGGACCCTCTGATGCCAAAGTTAGGCTAGGAATCTGGGTTTAGTAGTACCGAGGGGTTTGGGGTGAGAGATTTTTCGTACCTTTTCGTGTAGATGGGCCCCTTATTTATAGTGTAGGTAGGCTAGAGGCAATTCTTGATCTTAGGCGTAATCTTTGCGCAAGTTTCCTAACCATTACGCGGGATTTACGTAGGTGATAAATGTTGATGTGGTTGACCAAATAAATGTTAATGATGGTTGAGGCCGGCTTGAACCATGCTCTTGAGCAAATAAATGTTAATGTTGACTTGAACCAAGCCCTCGATCAACCAAGATGAAGTCGAGCTGAGCGGAGCTATTGATTAATTAGGCTCATCTCCATGATTGGCTCGAAGTGAGTTTTTGCACTAATCATCACTGGTCGATTGATCAATTCCTTGGTCGTTTATGCTTGGGCATAGGGAGTGGACTCTTTTCCTTGGCGATACTTGTTGTTCTGTATGGACCGTCCCCTTCATCTCATCGAGCCAATTAGTCTTTTGATCGTCTTCTGGTCGTATAAATCCGGACATTCCTTAGAGATCAGATAAGCTTGGTCGAAGCTTGGAGATGTACGGTGTCGATGACTAGGCTCGGGAGTTTAAAGTCTACCCTTCCCCAGAATCATTTGAGACGATTGTTTAGGAGTCCTTTTGTCTAGAAGCCTGTGCTCGTGAGTCTGAGCTGACCTAATGGGTGGTCAGACCATTTTTACCCATAACAGAAGCTCCCCTACTTCGAACTTAGGAAGCAAGTAGGTGGAATGGGGTCGGGTGGACGAGCTATCTCTCATTCATTACCAGTGGATGGGAAGGCGGGAAGATTGAGGAAAATCTGCAATGATGGTCTAGCACGATCGAGGCGTCATACACTGCTATGCACCTTTTTACACTTTTGGCCCGTGTGGTGCGGACGTGTGGCACTGCTCGCTAAGACGTGTCTTCGTCTATGGCATTTAATGTTAGCCATTAAAGCCCGTAGCCAAGAAGGCCTATAAAAGCAGAGGTTCCAGTGGCAACTCAACCATTTGCATTTCGTCCTTCCTTTTGTTGCTTCAGAGCTCCCAAAGTAGGTGATTTTCAGTGAGTTCTTCCCTCTTCTCTGACCATTGTTACCTTCGCTTCCTTCCCCCCTTTTCTTGCTTTTTCATCTCCTCAGCCCGATATGTCAAGTTTGTTAGGAGAGGAATGAGAGATTTATGCCTTTGAAGGCGATTCACACCAGGGAAGCATCAATTCCCGATCTAGGGTCCCGTCAGAACCCGCTTCTCCGGTTCTGTTGGGACTCACGCAAGAAGAGGCTCCTGCCCTTGCTTGGAGGGCGGCTGCTCATTCCACGGCTGAGCAGCCAGCTGACGTCTGCCCTGGGGGGTCAATCTTGAAGGAGAAGGCCTTGGCCGGGATTCGTTCGGAATACCAGATTCCTGACTCCGTGCATATCCGGATTCCCACCCCTTGAAATTGTGGTAATGACCGCTTAAGTTGAAGTAGGAATATGGCAATATGTCCTAAAGGAGGGTGAATAGGACTTTTTAATATTTTATAATAATTTAAAACCTATTAACCCAATCCTGAATAAATATACAAGTATCAAGATTTCTTCAAAATAACTCTAATGGCTTCCAAGGCAAATAGATGATCCAATCACAAAACTATTTAAAGTCTAAACAAGATGCATAACATAGTTCATGATGGATGTGACTGCGTGTGAGGTGTGATTCTACTTAGTTGCAGATAATCATGTGTTAATGCAATATGAGAACATTTAGAGAAATCACATAAGTAGAAGAAGTAAATGACAATCTCAAACACAGTCATTTTTATAGTGGTTCGACTACATGTCTACTCCACTTCCGGCGGACGCACTCAACCCTTGCGTGTACCAGATCTCACTAATGGAGGTTTTAAATCAGGTTCACCTAAAACCAGTACAACCTACTCTAGGCTGACTCTAACATGTCTCCATGACACAAGTTTATACCCCATACAGGAGCAAGGGTCAACACACAACACCAAACTTTTAGGCCACACAGGCCAAGGATCCACACACGGAACCTACTAGTTTATGCTCCCATGAGCAAGGGTTAACACACAACACCCAAGTTTTAGACCACACGGGTCAATAACCTACACAAGGACCTAAGAGTTTATGCTCTCCACAGAGCAAGGGGTAACACAAAGCACCCCCACGTACACTCTCGTCGGAGGCCTCCTATGAGGGCACGAAAGGGGTGAGAAACACCTTAGACCCAATCCTACAAAAGGAATGATCACAAGGGTCCTCTGGACTCTAATGACTTACAATAAGTAGATGAGCCCCATTTAGCACGTTGATGAAGATCTCCTCCTTTGATGACGAAGAATCTTCAGCTCCCATGAACCACAGCTCAAATGATGTACCAATGTAAGGCAACGGGTTGGGTTAAGGTTATGATGGAATCCTACTCTATTAAATGTTTTACCTATAAAGGAGGCAAGTGATTCCAATCATCTATGCATTCAAGGCATTCTAGCTTAATGATTTTCCATTAAGATGGTAGCTGAAGGATCCTTAAATGCGTAAGTTCATTCCTCAATCCACTCTATTGAATGTCAATGGTGATGGTGGATTGGAGGATGAACTCCTATGAGAGAAAAGGCTTAGGGTATATGATCTGAGTTTAAACACTCAAAAGCACTCTCTATTTTTTCTCTACAAACAACCAAGGGCAACCTCTCATTAAATAGGCAAAAGGTTCTAACGGATATAAAACAATCACATTTTTGATAGAGTTCGATATCATCAAGCATATACTCTCGATAGCATCGACTGACCACTCGATGATACGAACTCAAACTGTCAAACGCTTTTAAAAAATTTTGCCAACTGGTCGAGGACATCGAACACTCATCGATGTCATTGGATTTCGTACTCTGATTTCATCAACACAGGGTTCGATTCTTTGACATTTAAAAAATGTGAGAGCATGTGCCTTTGAAACTTAACAGGTATAAGATATGATCGGGTATCACTCGATGTCATCGGAATTTGAATATCGATGATAGTGTCGATTCATCGATAATTCAAAGGAATTTTCCTATAAGCTTGCTGGACAGTTTTTTTCCTATTTCAATGACATCGACATAGCCTCGATATGATCAATATTTGAATATCGATTTTATCGAGTGATCCTCGATCCAAGAAAGATTAGCTTGAAAACTTGCTGAATAGATTTGTGTCCCAATCCGATATCATCAAAGGTTTACCGATATCATCGAGATTTGAATTTCAAGGATATCGAGGAGCCCTTTGATATATCGAGAATTACATGATTTGCCTTAGCAGTATTTTGGACACAATAAGATATTGATTTTATTGAGTCTACTTGATGGACTCGAGATTTAAAATTCGATGATATTGATCCGTCCATCGATTCATCTATAATTCAGTCCAGAGTTCTTTGTGGTTATTGCACATCTGAAGTCCTCAATTCGACAATATCAAGTCCGCTTCGAGGACATCGATAACAGGGTTCGATTTCATTGAGCCATGTATCGATAAATTGATAAAGGTAGAAAACTTAAAGATTTTCTTGTTTTTGTAAAATAGTTTGCTTACCAAAAACCCTAGGATGTTCTATTTAAATTTAAGGGTTTTATTTACCTGGTGTTTTGGGACATGGGATGTGAGGATAAGGTTTACCTTTGGTGAGTTTGGGCACACATCCAGTTGAGGCAGACGCTTGAATGATCTTACTATGGGGCTCCTTTGTCTTGCTGACTCAATGCTCACGCTAATTGACAAACCAGGGCACTTTCTGTAAGACCTGTACCCTAGTCTGTACCATTCCGCATGCTTCCGCGGTCCTTCCGGTCAAATTTTGGCAATTCTTGACTATTATCCAACATTTACGCGCGATCCTAAGCCGAGTCCTACTTACCGAAGGTGTTTCGATTCGAAACTCATACCTTGGCGACCGCGCCGTCGCCGCGGTTCCAACACCGCAACTCGTGCACCGATCCAATACCTAGGGTAGAAGATGTCGGCCTGTATTTATTCTGAACAAATGCCGCGTGTTGCGAATCTCGAGGGAATCTCTACAAGATGTCTTATCAATCAATTAATCAATCAATGTCAAGTATAAGTCAAGTGCAACCATACCTCAAGTACATCACCCATCCCTTCCTTTTCACAAGTCAACTCTCTCTCTCTCTCTCTCTCTCTCTCGCTCTTAACCATTCCTCTTTTACAAAAATTAAACCAAACCATACCTCCACATCACCCTTTCTTACAACCACTACTCCACCCATCCCTACACCCATTAATTTCTATTTTCCTCTCTCATTCTCTAGCAAATATCCCAATCCCATGAGAAATTCCACACGTCCAAGCTTCCCTCTCCCTCCCAAGTGTGGTCCACCTTCTCATCTCCCATCTACACCTTCTCATCTCTCATCTCAACCATCCAAACCTCATCATCCATCGTCCAAGGCAAAGGCAAGGAGAATTAGAGGCCAAGGGAGCAAGGAGGAGGCTTAGAGGTGGGTGATCCACCGTTGAAATCTTATTTTAGGGCCCACTTGTTGGTGAGACCCATTTTGATGTATGTGTTGTATCAATGGAGGGCCCATAGTGGCGGGGTCCCTCCCCTCCATCACCGTCTCTCTTGTCTCTTTCTCTCTCTCTCTCTCTTTGTATGGTGATGATGATGAAAGGGTGTGTGGCTCATCCGGTGTGTGTGTCCCACCACAAAGTATATATTTCATGTGGGACCCATCTGATGGAGGGATGACACTACACTATCCAGCTAGTTGGCGGGCCTGGACGGAGGGAAAAACACAAACATATGGTTGATTCAAACAGGCTGCACAAACCTGGGGATGCTGGACGTCTCACTGTGAAGTGAGGGCTGACGGTGAGTGTACCAACCAGCTTTATAAAAAAAGAAAAAAAATGGTGGGCCACTCATGTGGCCCCCAATGTGATGTATGTACGCAATCCAAGCCGTCCATCCCCTTCTTCAGGTCATTTTAGGCGTTGAGCCAAAATTTGAGATCAATCCGACAATCAAGTAGGCCATACCATAGAAAATAGTAGCGTATACCCTTAAAACCCACTTAGATGTTTTATTTCGCCAAATATACTGCATATTGGGATCGATAGGATTGTATCGAGCCACGGGGACTAATGGCTTACTTGGATTCGGCCGAGGTGGGCCCCACCTACCAAAAACCACGGTATTAGTGATTTTAAAAAACAAATAAACAAACAACAGCAGCAGTGCTGCTGCTGCTCTGACGGACGTAGGCAGCGCCTACGCTGTATGGACGGCAGGCGGACGAGCTAGGCCTCACGGTTCAGCTGTGGGCCCCACCATGATGCGTTTCGAACATCTGCACCGTACATTTGATGCGTCCCCTTTAAATTTTGGGGTATCCCAAAAATCAGCCATATACGGAACTCAAGTGAGCCATACCATCTAAAATTGTGTGAAGATATGCCTAAAACATATAAAATCACTTGGTGGGGCCTACCTGAGGTTTGGATGTGGCTGAAACTTGGTCTGGACCCTCAGCTAGGTGGGACGCACTTAATGGATGGGCCTGATTTGTGAACCACATTTCGGTGGGCCCCACGCCCACCCCCAGGTCCAAGTGACCTTATAAACAGGTTGGACGGCAGATAAATATCACGGTGGGCTCCCTGCCCACGTGTCCCTATTAATAGGTTGGCTGGAAAACAAACATTACGGTGGGCCCCCCTCTCTGACCGTGGGCCCAGCTCACGCATGACCATATGAACAAGTTGGATGAAATAAACATTACCGTGGGCCCCCTTGGCCCTAGGTTGCATGGCAAATAAACATTTCGGTGGCCCCCCCTGGCCATGTGGCCTTATAAATAGGTGGGGTAGAAAATAAATATCCCAGTGGGCCCTCAAGTCCACGTGACCTTATAAACAGGTTGTATGGAAAATAAACATTACGGTGGGCCCTCCCTAACTGTGCGACCTTATGAACAGTTTGGGTGACAAATAAACATTACAGTAGGCCCTAGGCCATGTGACCCTATGAACAGCTTGGGTGGAAAATAAATATTATGGTAGGCCTCACATGGGATCCACCATGATGTGTGCATTATCCACACTATCCATTTATTTTGTGGGGCCCTACCCTATTTATGTGCCCCAAACATGGGCCACCTTAGGCAGGCCCACCGTGATGAATGTGGACCCATCGTCCTTCTAATTTTGCCAATCATGGGCTGCCATATGAGGCCCATGTGATTAGGCCCATTTTGATGTATTTGTGGCCCGATGTTGAGGCCCACTTTGATATACATGAGGCCCATGTAACTAGGCCTATCTTGATAGACTTGTGGCCCATTGTTGAGGCCCACTTTAATATACATTAGCCCCATGATTATGTGGCCCATTTGATGTAATGAAGGCTCATGGGTCGAGGCCCAATAGGATGTACATAAGGCCCATTGTAGTATGATTTCACCATGGTATATATGTTGACCTTTATAGCAGGCTATGCCTTAGGAGCAAATGTTGGTTTGATGTCCACATTGTGTGAATAATGTTGGTTAAATGTCTGCATTATACTCTCCCTAAGGCCCACTGATAGGCCCATACTTGTAGTGAGTAGGCCGTCTAGGCCCATATCCGTTATGCACAAGCCCATCACTATATAACATGTTTAGTATAGATACATGATTCACGATCATACGCATCATATGTATGCTTGGTATGAGAAGTGACTGATTATAGCATATGCCTTCAGGCTGACTGTTTACGGGCTCCCTGATAAGCGGAGTTACCTACATGAGCGCGTTCCTCACGCAGGATGGTTGCATGACTGATAGTGTGATACAGGCACTTGCATTTATATGATTGTGATATGCCCTAGCGACATCAAGGCCATAGCCTCCACAGACACACCATGAGTGGCTGGTTGGATACCGAAAACTGTGTTCTAAGCAATTGGGGCACCATAGATGTGCCTGGGTGAAAGTCCCTGAACCCGATGGTACCAGAGGATGACTCCAATGTCGAGACTGAGTGGATATATGAGCACACGAGGGCCGAATACCATGAGGCCGCGTCTCCCACTGCATCATGGTCGGTTGGAAAAGGGTGTAGCCTTACTCGCCCGAGAGCAGGGGACATTACTAGGCTGAGTTTGACCAGCTCGAAAATGGGTTCGCTATCGACTTGCTGGATAGATGTTGGCAGACTATTGGCCAGGCAAATAGTGAGGTTTCTTATGCTCACTTGGACTGTGCTGCTAGGAGAGAGATAGTGCCATTTGGAGTATACTGAACCTCGGTGATTATCTAGACTGAGAACCGTACTGATTTGATGCCCTAGTGAGGAGCTGCATTAGTATGTGGATTGACATGCTTGACTTGCATTATACATCGCATGGCCTTGACATGGCCGATAGTATTCATATCTTGCATCGCATAGCCTTAGTACGACTGACTGCATTCATGTACTCATCAGCATGTTTCCGCATTACTCTAACCTTGCATTCTAGCACGCTCATATTGCGCACACACTTACACCACCCTCTAAGCTTTCTATAAGCTTATGCACGATTGATGCGTGCAGGAGATGCCAGGACGAAGTCGTAGTCTCATTGCAGTTGGAGCGTGTAGCCGAGCTTTTGGAGTTTTTGTCATTTTCAGTATATTATATTTTCCTTTCATACGCCTTGTATTCCAAAGTTTTTGATCATAGTGGATTTTGTGATGGTGTTCTTGTGGTTATTGTTCGTGGGTTATGCTTTTGGTTATGCTCATTACGAATTAAATTGATTATTAGAAATCCTCCTTGTAGCATCCTAGGATCGGAACCTGGTATATAGGTGCCAGGAGCCGAGAATAGGGTACTACGGAGGCTGTCGGCGCCGGATTCGGTGATCAGGAATTTTGTGAGCCCGGTCTCCGAGTTCGGGGCGTGACACTTTCAATCTCCCCCTTTGTCAATTACGTGATAAAACACCAAAACACCTTAGAACAACTTCTAGAGTAACACCCTAAATTGTGTGTACATGAAGTTTACACAATTTTACAAAGTTATCTAGTTCACACACACACACACACATAAAACTGATTATTCAGTAGAAGCTGCTCCCCCTGTCGTCTTGCAGCTGCTCCCCCTATCACCTGTACCACCATTCATAAACATATACACACAATTTTCTCACTGGGTGAAATTTGTTCTCCCCCTTTTTGTCAGTCATTGGCAAAGGGCAACATAAACACAGATGTTGACTGAAGTTGAAACATACGGGAGAACCAGAACTTAGAGAGTAGAGCAAAAGAAAAATACATAAGACAGAAGAGATAGAGGTAGGACAGATAATGACATTTCTTATAAAAAATACTTATGTTTTCGTCTCAGTCGGATTCCTAGATCACGCATGGCGGACCAGTTTCAGTTCAGCGGTCAGTGGGCCTTGATCCGAAATTCCAAGTACATGTAAATGTTCTTGAAAATTTTCCTGATCCGATGGTGTATTTGGGTCAGATTCTGACGGTCTGATTTCTTATAAATTGACCGCAAGTTTCAAGTCTCAGATCACTATTCCAGATATTTATTTTGTAAAGGAAATATGTGTTTTCACACTCCTTCGCTCCGGGCTCAAGCGAACAGCCGTGGGACACTGTCTGGGGCTGATTTCCGAGATGGTTGTCAAGCCCAGTGAGGCGGTCCTAAGTCCTTAACCTCGTGTTATTTGGACTCCCGATGTGCGGTCCAGACCTGATACGGAGTTTCAATGTGTTCTCAAGGGCAGTCGGGTAATGAGTTTGATCCTAGATGTTAGGGTAACCTAGCGTCAATGATTCTACAGGTTTTGGGTCTTGTAGATCGTATTTAAAGCGATTCCATCGGATTTCATGGGTAATCTAGTTTAGCACTTAGTTAACTTGTCAAATTTCTAAAGGATTTAATCCTAAGTGATTTCTGGTCGAGGTGGTACTCGAGCCATTGTACGAAAATTTACGAGTCGTTACAATCTACCTCCCTTAAACAAAAATTTCATCCTCGAAATTTGTACCTATTCGTATTCCTCGAGAATCTGAGGGTACTCCTTTCTGACCTTGGCCTCAGTCTCCCAAGTAGCTTCCTCCTCTGAATGATGCGTCCATAGTACCTTCACAAGTGGAATGACCTTGCTACGCAGTACCTGCTCCTTCCTGTCAAGTATACGCGTCGGACGCAGCTCATATGTAGCATCCTCACTCAACTATACCTGCTCCCATCTGATGATATGTGAAGGATTGAAAGGGGCAAGCTATATGCCCTAGAGGGGGGATGAATAGGGCAATGCCAAATAAAACTTAAAACAACGGAATAATAAAAGATATAAATAACAATGCTGAAATAATAACAATCTCAAAGCACATGAAATATGAGAATGATACTAAATCAGTTCTAAGGACAACCTTACACCAAAAAACCAATGGCTTATGGTAGGTGTTTCGACAAGGAAACAAATGTATTTGATTTGGGAGAATTATCTTATTCAAACATAAAAATGGAACAGTTACAAAGACAATCGTCACATTTTATTGATTCTGAATTCATTTACATCCTCTGATATCCCTTGATTCTAAGATAGTTTACAAAGAATTCCTTGTAAGTTACAATTATCGTATTTAAATATGAATTTCGACAGCATAACGGCAATGATTTCAATCATCTCCTATGACTTAGGAGGAATAGACAAGTCGACCAATCAGTCTTCAAGAGAATAGAGATTTCAGCAGCATTTCAGTGCTATTCCGGTCATCTCCTTAAACTTAGGAGGAATATGCCTTTTCGTCGATGATTCTTCCCTTCCTCCTGAACAAGAAGAACTTGAAGATTTGAAGACTCTAGCCATTCCAAAGAAGATATCACCCATTCTTTGTTATAGATCATCAAAGAAATCGGTCGGTTCTGGGGTCCGTGCAAACGACATGCTTTGCGCGGGTCCGCGCAAACTACAGGAGCCAAATGCTCCTTTGTGCGAGTCTGCGCAAACTATATGAGCCCAATGCTCCTTTGCACCTTCTATCTTCTTCTTCGTCTTTCTTCCACTCTGAAATCTTCGAACCCCTTTTGAGAGAAAGAACGGGATATTTATAGACATTTCTACTAGTGTAAATCTCTATTCTGGTCGATGTGAAACAAAATAACATCCAACCATTTTTATACCACCGCAAAACACTTTGCACGGACACGCGCAAACAACATGCTTTGAGCGGTCACGCGCAATCTATCTGTCCCGCGCAATCTATCTTCCTTGATCAACCCGCGCAACCCTTTTACTTTGCGTGGTCCAGCGCAACCCATTCACTTTGCGCGAACCCACGCAAAGTAGTCTTGAAATTGATTTCTTGATCTTTCTCTTCTTCACTTCTTTGCTTATTTTATGCTTCAACAGATGCCCCCTTGATCCGTTCTTTATTTTTCAGAAAATCAAAAGAAAAAGGATCAAAACCACTTTTTTTTTGTAGGGTTTGCGCGACCCCGCACAAAGCTCGGTCGAGTACCGTACTCGGCCAGAAATACTATAAATAGTCCAACTACTTCATCATTTTCACGAACTGCTTGTACTCTGCTGAAACTCTGCTCTGGCGATTTTCTTCCGTGCAAACCTTTTACTTTGCGCGACCCCGCGCAAACCATTTCACTTTGCACGAAGTCTTTTGAAGTTGGAAACTTTTCGTGCAACCCATTTACTTTGCGCGACCCCGCGCAAAGTGTCTTGTACTTAGCCAATTTTCTCTCTTCTTTGAACTTTCCAATCACTTAGCCATTTTTCTTCTACTCTTCTATTCTTAGTCTTGATACATATTTAACTCATTTTCATGGCTCGTATAAAATAAACAGCCCGTCCTCCTTCCGATCATCCTTCTTCTGATCAACCTCCTGCCAAGCGGACAAAGACCACTTCCAAAAATCCCGCTTATTTTAAAGAGCCTGTTCTTCCCACCTTTGACTTCTCTGACCGCATTAGATCTTTACCTTCCCCTATTCATAGATCCATATCTTTGGGAGATATCAAATGTCCGCCTAAGCATGGCAGAGAATATGACTGGGACGAATGGTTAAAGACCACAGCTCATATTCGTACTGATAGTGAAAGACCATCACCCCGTGAAGACAGTCCTCCGGCTTCTCGTTCAAAGAAAACTCGCCGCAATAAAGCGAAAGAATTTGCAGAGAAGATCAAGGAACATAAGAAGAAGAGGCTTCAAAACTCGTGGGACTCAGTACGAGTTGTTGAAGGTGTCATGAAGTTTGACAATCCTCATGCGGAGGGGATGACGATTATTCCCATCAAAGTATATTGCCATCAGTCCATGCTTGACTGTGAGTCAAAAGATTACATCCATGGCGAGAGGTTAATGTATACTGAATCGTGGGCCTCAAGAGAGCCCCGAATCCTTGAGGGAATCATTCAAACACAAAAGCCACGACAAAGGATAGGGGAAGCTCATCCCATGATATTCTTAGTTCCTTTCCACAGTCCTCATGATCTCTTTCCTTCTCATTTTTATGAGACAGTTCGACAACGCTTTAGAGATCGAGAACAACTCTGGGGACAGGCAGAATTCCGCATCAGAGGCATGTTAACTGCTCGCCGCTATTATTCTGAATGGGCAGAGGCTATATTGCTGAAGCATACGAGCACTCTTGCAAAGATCGGCCTTTATGATGCCATAGAAGTGACCTCTAAATACTTCTATAGGGAACCCAATATACTGAAAGGCTTCCTTGAATACTGGTCGCCTACAACCAACTCCTTCCATTTACCTTATGGTGAAATGAGCATATCACTTTGGGATCTTCATCGTATAGCCGGTCTCACAATAACAGGCAAATTCTATGATGAATTCATTCCTACAAACAGAGAATTGGCCTTTGTATCTTCTCCAGACCGCAAGCCTTCTATCTCTGAGACTACCATAGAACTGTTCAAAGAGATGGGCAAATTTCCCAGCCTCCACAAAATTCCCCCTCTGCAATGGCTGGCTCATTTCTCTAGGGGTCTCAGGTATTTATCAATCTGATAACCGACTTTTGTCTTTGTATTCTTATTATTTAGCCATTCCTGTATATTAATCTTCTCATCTTTATTCTTTCTTTGAAGATTTCGCGACTGCCATTCTAAAGAACTAACAAAGCTTCAAGATGCAATAAGAGGAAGACCAGAATATAGCTCTTTTGGAGAACTTGCAGCATTCTTAGCTTATTGGCTAAGTTTGGTAGTATTGCCCAGTTCTAAATGGGCAGATGCTGTTCGTCCAAGCGTCTTTGTTGTGGCTGGTGCTTTAGCGGAAGGCCATAAATACTCTCTTGCTCCTCCGGTATTATGTTCTATTTACAGAGCCCTTGGAGAGGCAGCTACCCACGTAAAAGACCCGATTCTTGGAGCTTCGTCTGCACATACTTCTTGGCATTATATTATGGGGTGGCTTGGAGTTTATTTTCCTTGAACTTTTGAGGCTCCGGAGCAAGCATATACTCATCCTTCTCACCTTCCACTCTGGTTCTTTCAGCAAAGAGCAATGGCAAAAAGAGCATATGAGTGGGTTGCCAATAAAATTCGAGATGATGACCAGATAAACTTCTTTCAGTTCCGCCTTTATCGCTACACTGAAGATACAGATATGGTGGACCAGGAAACGCTTACTGCAGCAGAGAGAGCTTTCTTCTTTTCTATTCGCTCATGCAGTTTACCTCTTCGGGAAGGAACATAATTTTGGAGAGAACCTTACTACCCCAGTCGCTTTGCTCGTCAATTTGGTTATGATCAAACCGTACCACAAGACTGCGGGCTGGTTACTAGAAAAATGCGTTGTTATGGAACTGGTCCTCTTAACTGGGCCATGATATGGAAACAGTTGCTGAATGGCTGCGTTGGATCTCTTTTCATAATTCCAGGCTGCGATCGCATAGTTCGTACATCATATAGCTGGATGCGATGGTGGGATCACCAATCATACTTAGTCATTAAATGCTTGCCAATGGATTCTTCTATCTTGCTTCATCCTCCCAGGCTGAAGGGCAAAAATTTAGAGAGTGGAATCGGCTATATTCCAGAAAAGAGCCATGCATCCCATCCTGGAGAAATTTGCAGGAAGATATCATTGGAAGACCCCATCCATGAAATCAAGCCCATCAATACTTTGGATGGCTGGTTTGCTCACGGAGTTCTGAGAGAATTTGAGAAATCTCGTCGAGACTTTTCAAACCAAGCCGCAGACGATGCTGAAGGTACATCTTCTCCAATTCCTGCAGAGACTGCAACGGTTCAAGAAGGACCAGTTATTGGTACTTCCATATCTCCTCCACAACCCCTTGGTCCTAGTCCATCTTCCCCGATGACTAGATCAAAAACGCGTTTGCAAACATCATCCCCTATTCTTCCAGAAAGGACCCGCCAAGCATCCGCTTCCCCTATAGTCCAAGAGCCTATGCTGGAGAGCAGCGAACCCGTTTCTTACAAAGGGAAGCAAGTTATTATTGAAGAAGTTGACGAAGAAATTTTGGAAGATGAAAGTTCAGCTTCATCGTCAGATACTACTGAATCTTCACAATATGAAGACAGCGGAGATAGCGACAGTTGTGAAGATAAAGATGATGACTTTGAAGAAGGTGAAGTTGACATCGACGGAGATGAGGAAACAGCTGCGAAAGAAGTTGAGATGGAATCTTCCCTTCCAACTGCTAAGACTCTTCCTGGTGTAAATGTTCTTGCTAAATCTCCTGCGACTGAGGAAGATGAAGAGGAGCTTTTAGATTATGGCGAATATGGGTATTCACTAGGTAAAGGAAATTTAATTTTCATATGCATATATTAATTTATATTATAACAACTATTATTTATTTAAAATCATTGTGTCTCCCTTTTTTAGGCGCTCAAGTTGCAGAAATAGGTGCTATCTCTTTAGTGAACCCTCTTGTGGTAACTTCACCAAGAGCACCCGTAGTTCCATTGGTAGTACAGAGAGTAGTGGCTCGTGAAATCATATTTCCAACAGAAACTACGGACTTGCCAACTCCGGCTACCAGAGATTCAAGCACGGAAGTTAGAGCACCATCTTTTGCTGATATGGTGGAACTTGGTCCTTCCATAGCTCAAGGAGCTTCTCCTTCTATTAGTCATATTCCAATGACAGGTACATATATATACATTAATTATCTTTACTCAAGACTATATATTTCATAATAATATTTTGAATATCCTTCTTCTTTTGCTATAGGAACTCCTTCTTGCAGCGGTGCGGCTAGTTCTGATTCTGTAGCCACTACTTCTGAACTGTCGTCTTTTGCAAAAATCCCCATTCATAAAATGCTTATGGTGAAATATTCCTTGTTAGCAATAATCCATATCTTCAGAAATCCTGATCAATGGTTGGACTTGGATGTTTCTATAGAGATTCTGGAGAGCTCTGCCAAGATGGCTAGAATCAACATATCTCCTTTGCGTGATTCACTCCTCAAATTTCGTGATTCAGTAATTTCTTTGGCGTCAGTAGAGAATGTTACAATTGCCCCTGAGATTTTAGAGTGTAGAAAGCAGCTGGCTTCATCTCAAGAACAAGCCTTTCTGACAGCTTCATCAATTTCTAAACTTGAACAAGAGCATACGATTCTTCAAGATCAATTAAAGATTCATGTTGATGAAAGTATGACTATCCAAGATCGTATCGCAGCTATGAAGGAAGAAATCTCTCAACTAGAGAGGAAGAATCATGAGCAAGCCTTAATCATTCAAAATATTAAAGAAAAGATACGGGTGAATGTTCAATCCATTGATATTGAAAAATCCTCACAACTTCAAGGTAAAGAAATGATTGCTTCTTTGGAGAATAAGCTTGCTGGCGTTCCTGATCAGGCAAGACTTATTTTTGAAGAAAAATCTAAACATGATGCAGCTCAGGCACAATTGAAAGAAGATTTGCGCAGATACTCAGAAGCAGTGGGGATTACAGAAGATCCTTAAACATGTAATTTTGAACATGTAATCTTTGCTTTCATGTTTTTTAGACATATAATTTATTTGGCTTCACATATGTTTTTATAAAAGCATTTTGAGATGTTTATAGTAGCATTTTCACATTACATGTTGATGACATTTATACTAGTATTATCAAATCATATTTATACTTTATATAATCATTTCATTACATCCTTTACAATTTCTAAACCTTTTATGCTTTTGTTAGTGCGGGATTCTCTATGTGAGTATTTAGATTGGCGGTACTAAGTTTCAATTTAATTAGCCACACACAGTTTAAGCTCATGAGTAGTGGAGCGTGCGCACACACACAGTTTAAGCTCATGAGTAGTGGAGCATTTATGGGTCTTATGTGATGGCCACTGTAACTCTCTAGAGTTCGCTTTTGGGCTTTTCACTGCCTTGAGCTCACGGCCAAGGTCCATCAGAGGGGCCCATTGACGCTACCGGGCGGTGAACTGTTGGTTTTACGCACAGGGTTGGCCACGGTAACTCTCTAGAGTTCGCAGGGCTCACAAGGTTACCTTTGGGCACCAAATCTAGGGTCGCTAGTCTATCAATGAGTAGGTTTAAGCCCTTCCTCACGAGTTACTACTGAAATCAAACCCTAGATTTGAAGGGTCTTACGCATGGTTGGTATAAAGCTCGCACTGCGGTCCCTGTTTTCTTCGTCTGCAAGGTCGAGCCCATTCACGGGAGGGCATTTTCATCCGTTCCCGTGATGCCGTAGAAGCTAGCTATACAGACGGCATGGGAGTTACGGTGACTAGTCTTCGTGGATTTATGGCCTTTTAGGCTTTGAATCCTTGACTTCGTCAGCTACCCGCATGGGTGCGCACGATGGTCTTCGCGGGCTTTTTAGGGCCACTGACTCCTCGCCGCTGCCCGAATGGCGATCTTCATAGGTCTTACGTATAGTTGGCCGGCTCTTTTAGAGCTTGATCCTTTGAGAGCATTTTTTTTTTCGAGCTTGATCTTTTTGATTTGGCTCAATTTGGCTCTTTTAGGATTTGGCTTGGCTATACTGCCTCTTTAACTGAGATTGATGTATCCTTGCTTTTGATAATATCTTTAGGAAGACCCGTGCCTTGTAAGGCAATAATATTTATGATCATCACCATTGCCAGTATAGTAGATATTTCCAACTGAGATAATATCTTCAAGAAGATCCATGCCTTGTAAGGCAATATATCAATTTTATCAATATCTTCAAGAAAATCCGTGCCTTGTAAGGCAATATATCAATCTTGTCAATATCTTCAAGAAAATCCATGCCTTGTAAGGCAATATATCAGTCTTGTCAATATCTTCAAGAGAATCTTCAAGATGATATTGACTTTGTCAAATTTATTTAGTGATGATGATGATCATATATATTTTTCAGATTTGATGCTTGATAATTGACATGCTTGTGAATTTCTTCTTTATAGCTTCTTTTGTTGACATATAGACATGATCTTATTCATCCTTGCCCCTTTTTGATACAGAATCATTATGCCGATAATATTCTGGGTCAAAATCCACATGTCTATCTTTAGGGATAGTATCTTTTGATGAAACGGGCGTTGACAAGTATACTGATACCCTGTCCCTCTTGATTTGTGATTCTATATGCTCCATTGGAGTATACTTCTTTTACCACATATGGACCATCCCATTTAGGCTCGAACTTCCCCCATGTCCGGTGAGTAATCACTATTGGTCTTTTCAACATTAACACCATATCTCCTTTTTTAAAAGAGGGGTATTTAACCTGTTTATCAAAGGCTGCCGATATCCTGGCCTGATATGACTGCAACCTCTGCTGAGCTGCAAGACGTTTCTCATCGAGTAGGTCTAATTCTTTCAGCCTTATTTTTGCATTTTCATCATCTGTTATAGACTGATGTACTACTATTCGGAGTGATGCCACCTGCATTTCAATTGGGATAACTGCCTCCATACCATAGATTAATGAATACGGTGTCACCCCTGTTGCTGTACGATGGGTGGTTCTGTAAGCCCATAATGCTTCTTGTAACTTTTCATCCCAATCGCGCTTATTGCCTGTCACCGTTTTTTTCATTATTTTAAAAATCGTTTTGTTAAACGCCTCTGCTAGTCCATTAGCTGGAGGATAGTAAGGTGTTGAAAAAGAATGCTGGATGCCGAACTTCTGACACAACTTTTCCATGCCTCTATTTTTAAAAGGGTGCCATTATCAGTGACGATCTTTTTCAGAATACCATGACGGTATATTATAGCATGCCGGATGAAATTGACCACGTCTTTCTCTTTAACACTACGCAAGGCGACTGCTTTGGTCCATTTGGAGAAATAGTCTGTTGCTGCCAGAATATACTGTTTTCCTTTAGATGAAGGGGGATTTATAGGACCAATTACGTCGAGTCCCCAGGCTGAGAAAGGCCAAGAAGTAACAGACTGATGTAATTCTTCTGGAGGAACATGTATTACATCTCCGTGTATTTGACATTCATGACACCGCTTTGCATATTCTATTGCATCTTTGAACATAGTAGGCCAATAATAACCCATTCGATGCACTCTATGGCATAAATTTCGGCCGGCTTGATGTGCTCCACATTCACCTGAATGTGCCTCCCATAGCATTTGATTTGCTTCTTGCTTGTCTAAACACCTTAACATCATTCCATTATAAGATTTTCTATACAATACTTCGCTGCATATGACAAATTTGCCCGATCGCTGCTTAATCTGCTGTCTTTGTGCATTATCTTCTGGCAAGATATTATATTTGAGATAATCAACAAAAAGGTCGACGCCAATCATCTGTCATTACTTCCAGACAGGATATAGGCAACATTTCAACGGTTTCTTCGATAACCTCTGCAGATGGCAGGAATCTTCTTTCTTCTATAGTTACCTGAAGAGGACTTCAGTTTGTGCAGGATAAAGCCGCTGCCAAACTGGCTAAAGCATCTACTTTTGTATTCTCCCACCACGGTATGTGTTTAATTTCCACATGACAAAAGTGTTCAAGCAATTGTTGTGCCTTTCGATAATAGGGCAGGAGTTCTTCTTTCCTTACTTCAAATTCTGCTGTCAATTAATTTATAATCAATTTAGAATCTCCGAAGATATGCAATAATTTTATTTCCATTTGCTGGGCTATTTCCATTCCGATGATAAGAGCTCTGTATTCAGCTTCAATATTTGTTCATGCGGTGCCCAATGTGAAGGAGTGTGGTAATAAATCGCCTTGAGGCGTAATGAATATCACTCCTGCCCCCGCTCCCGATATTCGAGCAGCACCATCAAAATACATTTGCCAAAGATTCTGAGATTCACCAACATAACCTGTTCATCTGGGAATTCATCATTGATTTCTTCATTTTCTGCTATAGGATGTGTTGCGAGGAAGTCTGCCATAGCTTGTTCTTTCACTGCTTTCGCCGGCTTATACGAAATAGTATATTCTGATAACAATAACATCCACTTGGCTAGTCTTCCCGATAACATTGGCCTGGTCATCAAAAATTTTATCGGATCTGCTCTTGAGATCAAAGTTATATCATGGGAGAGACAATAATGCCTCAACTTTTGTACAGCGAATATCAGTGCCAAACATTCTTTTTCAATCGAGGAATAATTGCATTCTGCCCCCATCAATGTTCGGCTTAGATAATAAAGAGCAGTCTCTTTTCCGGCTTCGTTTACCTGTGCTAACAAAGCACCCAAAGAATTTGTAGCTGCAGATGTATATAAGATAAGTGGCTTACCTTTCACTGGAGCTGTTAACATGTGGCTGTTTTAATAATTCCTTAATTGAGTCAAATGCATTTTGACAGGCGTGATCCCATACAAATTTTATATCTTTCTTCATTAACCGAGAAAATGGCTGACATCTTCCTGGGAGGTTGGAAAGAAACGGCGAATGTATGCCAATTTTCCTTGTAAGCTTTTTTAATTCCTTCAACGTCGTTGGTGGCGGCATATTTTGAATAGCTTTAATTTTTTCTGGATCAATTTCGATTCCTCTCGTGTCGTACAACAAAGCCGAGGAATTTGCTATAAGATACTCCGAATGCACACTTAGCAGGGTTCATCTTTAATTGCTTCTTTCTGAGCCGTCGAAAGACTGATGCTAAATGTTTACGGTGTTCTTGATGATCTCCTGATCTGACCACCAAGTCATCAACGTAGCATTCAACATGTTTATGCATCATATCTTGAAAGATATTTTTCATTGCCCTTTGATATGTTGCCCCAGCATTTTTGAGACCGAAAGGCATAACTTTATAACAATAAATTCCAAGCGGCGTTCTGAAGGCCGTCGCCTCTTCATCTTCGGGTGCCATCCTGATTTGATTATAACCTGCATATCCGTCCATAAAGGACATGATAGCATACTGAGTAGTGCTATCAATTAATAATTATGTTATCGGGAGAGGGAAATCATCCTTTGGACATGCTTCATTCAGATCTCTGAAGTCAATACATACTCTAATCTGCCCATTCTTCTTTTTCACCGGAACAATGTTTGATATCCACTTGGGATATTTAACTTCTCTAATGAACCCAACCTTTATTAGTTTATTTACTTCTTTTTCGATTAATGGAATCAGGTCTGGGTGAAATCGCCTTTGTGCTTGCTTCACTGGTTTCTTTTCTTTGGAAATATTTAATCGATGCATTGCCACAGAGGGTTCCAGTCCCGGCATTTCTTCATATGTCCAGGCGAAGATGTCTTTATTTTCTTTGAGAAGTTAGCCATATTTCTCAAATTCCTGATCTGAAAGGCTAACACTGATGAATGTATTCCTTGGCTCTTCTGCTGTTCCCAAATTTATTTCTCGCAAGCCATCTATCGTCGGCTACCCCCCGTCTTCTATTTGTCTTGGAGCAGTTTCAGGATACTCGACTACCTTAGCATCTTGTTTGTGACACGTGTGTTGAGAGTCATATTTACTAATACCATATTTACTGATGATTCTGCTCCTAATCCTTGGAATTTTCTCCATTTTTCCTGATTAACCCCGAGAGGGATTTGAATTCCTTTCCCATAATTCAATCCTAGTGGGCTTGTCACAATCAAAACCCATATTTCTCATGATTTTCTTGCTTACTGCACTGTATTTTCTCAAATTTTACGGCACTAACTCTCCATGATATATATTGCTTGTATTTTCATTCTTCACCTCTACATGCACAATGAAACTTCGATTGCTTCAGGATATTTAGCATCGGCTCGACTTGAAATGTTCTGGAGCTATGCAAATGGCTTACATCTTTCGATATTGGTAAGGGCATTGTATAATTGGATTTGTAAGACTTTCAAACGTTTACATCGATGACAATAATGTCAACGGCGGTTGTCCCGGCTGTCTCAGGCGCTTTGGTACAAAATAGAACTTTTTTCTTGCTTCTGTAGTCCCAGAAGATTCCGCCCTTTCTTCTCTAACTTTATTTATTCGGACATCTTTTAAGACTCTCTTTCCATCATCATTTCCCACTTCTTCGGAGAAACATTTATAATAGCTAGCATCCGCAAAGAAAGACTCAGCTTCTGTATAGGGTTTCGCATCAGCCATTACTTTACACTGCATTCCGTCCTTACAGTACTTGAAACATTGGTGTAGAGTAGAAGGTACAATATTGTATTGGTGTATCCACGGCCTTCCCAAGAGAAGGTTATATGTCGTCACAGCATTTATAACGTGACATACAACAGTAGTGATTAATTCTCCCACTTCCAATGTTACTGTAATTTTACCGAGTGCGCGTTGTCCATCTTGATTAAACCCCTGTATCATCATTCCGCTGGGGCGCAAATCTGAACGGTGAAAACCCAATTTAGTAATCATGGAGAGTGACAAAAGATTCACTGCGGACCCATTATCTATCATAATCCGTTTTATCTTCTTTTCGCAAATGTACCCTTCTATCATCAATGACCTGTTATGTTCCATTTCACCAATTAAATTGTCATCAGAGAAAGATATTACTGGTAGACAATTCATCTTTTCATTGTTTCTTTCATTCTTCATTTCTGTTAATAAAGCTTTTCTCACATCGTGATCAGACAGTGCTTGAATCAAACTTCTGCCGAAATTCTTCGATAACTTGAGTGCATCATAAATACTTAAACGTGCTTCCAGGTATACCCTTCAAGTGGCTAACTACATCATAAGCCACTTTTGTCATTTTGCGTCTTCATTTCTACTTCTATCCTCGATATTCTGTCTTTCAATCACTTCTTTCCTTATAATCCCTGCTTTTTGCTTTACCGGACTCGTTATATGCTTTCCGATCGCAACGTAATCATTGTCGCATTTCTTATTGACCTTCGATTTCCTTTTTCTTTTATTTCTCGACTCTTTTCTGGATTGATAATACATTTCTTGTCGCCTTTGTATTCTTTTCTTTTTTCATTTGGTTATTATATCACCTCTATTTATCATTCATTTGTATGATGCATTTTAACGTGTAACAATTTTCCGTTGGATGTCCCACTAGGCGATGATAACGGCAAAAGTTTCTTTCTCGAGTCCTTGTCATATCTTGAGGGCATTTTTGGCTCAGTAATTCCAAGGTACATGCTTTTAACAATTGTTGCATCATAGGCACCACGTCCTCTTTATCGAACTCAAATCCTTCATGAGAATCGAGCATTCTGATCTTTTTTCTACCATATCTGTCCCTTGATTGATTCCAGCCTTCTTTTCCTTCCAGCCTTTTGTCTCTTGAGCCTTTCACATCTTGATTTTTCTTATCCCGTTCAATGGTGTTGATGGTTGTCCTACCAGGTATTCTCCTAACAGTTTCATGATGAAATGCCGGCATCTTACGAGTCATCAATTCCAATGCATGGGCTTTGGTAGCCAAATCGCGAAAGGTTCCGATATCAGCGCTGGTGAGTCCGAACGCAATTCTGTCTCCATAGAGTTTAGACACATTTTAACTTGTTCCTTTTCTTCCGGCAACTGCCTACACGATGCCCCCAGTGTCTTCCATTTGTCTATGAATTTTTCAACTGGTTCTCCTTCTCGCTGTCGTACTGAAGCTAATTCTGTGATGCTAACATCGCGCTCTTACGAAAAGAAGTTTGACATGAAAGCATCTTGCATTTCTTCCCATGTTCGTATAGATCTTGGTACTAAATTTGAATACCACCTAAAAGCTTTACTTGTCAATGATGACCCAAATAATCGTAAGCAGTATTGAGGTATCGTAGAGAAATTCCCCATACTGGTAATGAAATGCATCAGGTGTTCTTCTGGTGATCCTTCCCCATTAAACTTCTGAAAATTTGGGTGCTTAAAATTGGCTGGAAACGGAACATCCTCTACTTCTCTCGGGTAGGGTGTCCGGTATCTGAAACGACCAGTATTTGCGCGTTTCCTTTCTATTCTGACTGCTTCTTCGATGACTTGTCTTACGTCATCCTGTGTTATAGCTCTTGTCACTGGAACTGACCCTCACGATCCTATCCCCTGCGAACGGGAGCCTTCAGGTTGGTTCTCCTGTCCATTTGTTGCTCCCATCATGGGTGGAGCCACTATCTGGGCTACATTATGTGCCAGAGTTGCCAGAGCTTCTCTGAGGTTCCGACATTCATCCATTAGCACTCTTTGTGCCTCTGCCATTTGATCAACACGTTCTTCAGTAGTTGGTCTATTTCCTTGACCCGTCTCGCCATATATACTGCGGCCTCTTAATTGTTTGTCGAAGAAATTTATTTTTGAGTAAAACGAGAGTATGTTGACATAACAGGACTTATAAAGAGAGGAGAAATTGGAGTCTCGTTTGACTCTTGTGTACTTCCCGTGCTTTTAACCGATCGAGGTGATACAGTTATGGGCGAGCTTGTTTGAGGTGACACGGGCATCGGTGATCCTATCATCAGTGCTTTACCTTTCTGTGCTTCTGTCCATTTGGTCTTTGGGGCGACCAAAGCTGGAAAATCGTGCGACGAGAACTGCGGAGCAGCTTGTTCAGGATAAATCGCCGGAGGAGCGAGCTCGAGTTTTCTTCTTGCTATACTACGCGTGATTGGTCCCTCAGCTCTTGGTACAAGCAATTTCGCCTTGCGGTTCTTTAAGGTCTTTGCTTTTGTCTTTCTAGACAAGACCAAAGTCCAGTTCTCATCACTTTCTTGTGGTTGGGGTGAGACAAAAATGACTCCCGCTGTTACTTGAGTCACTTTGCGCCTGCTTGTAATGCTTGCTTTCGTATGCTCAGGAGTTTGGCTTGGCGCATATTCAATTATAAACCCAGTAGCGGTGAACTGGAAGTTCACTTTTCTCACAACGTTAACCATTAGCAATGTTATGTGATTGAATTTGGGTACCTTCAATAATAAAACATACATGAAATTAGTATGCGAAAGATTAAATAAACTATTTTAGAGATGAAGGGGAGGATGTTCCCACTGAGAGTCGCCATTTTGGCGTCTAATAGACGCCAAAAATAGTAATGAGAGTCTCGCAACTTTCCCAATGTTAGTGTTAAATAAGATAAACAATCCCCAGCGGAGTCGCCATTTTGTTTCGACAAGGAAACAAATGTATTTGATTTGGGAGAATTATCTTATTTAAACATAAAAATGGAACAGTTACAAAGACAATCGTCACATTTTATTGATTCTAAATTCATTTACATCCTCTGATATCCCTTGATTCTAAGATAGTTTACAAAGAATTCCTTGTAAGTTACAATTATCGTATTTAAATATGAATTTCGACAGCATAACGGCAATGATTTCAATCATCTCCTATGACTTAGGAGGAATAGACAAGTCGACCAATCAGTCTTCAAGAGAATAGAGATTTCGGTAGCATTTCAGTGCTATTCCGGTCATCTCCTTAGACTTAGGAGGAATACGCATTTTCGTCGATGATTCTTCCCTTCCTCCTGAACAAGAAGAACTTGAAGATTTGAAGACTCTAGCCATTCCAAGACATATATCGCCCATTCTTTCGTTATATGCATCCGGCGTGATCGGTTTATCTTGAGTCGCGCAAACGACATGCTTTGCTTGCTAAGGTCGTGCAAACTACAGGAGCCCAATGCTCCTTTGCACGAGTCTGCACAAACTATATGAGCCTAATGCTCCTTTGCACCTTCTGTCTTCTTCTTCGTCTTTCTTCCACTCTGAAATCTTCGAACCCCTTTTGAGAGAAAGAACGGGGTATTTATAGACATTTTTACTAGTGTAAATCTCTATTCTGGTCGATGTGGGACAAAATAACATCCAACTATTTTTATACCACCGCAAAACACTTTGCGCGGACAGCGCAAACGACATGCTTTGCGCGGTCACACGCAATCTATCTGTCCCGCTCAATCTATCTTCCTTGATCAACCCATGTTGCTAGATCACACCCTTTTACTTTAACTAAAGTAACTTTATCACACGGTCTGACAGAACCCATTCACTTTGCGCGAACCCGCGTAAAGTAGTCTTGAAACTGATTTCTTGATCTTTCTCTTCTTCACTTCTTTGCTTATTTTATGCTTCAACAGTAGGACAACCTTATTTCTAGAACGATCTAGAAAACACAAATGATATGGAAAATAAATCAAGAATAACTTAAAGAAATAAATCCTAAGTTATTACACCATTCAACCACACTTGCTTGAAATGAAAATTACAACATTCATCCACAAAAGCAATCCACAATAATAAAGGAATAAATGAATAAAGAAATCAAGCACATCCACAACACAACGATATATAGTGGTTCGCCTGTGTGTTCACCAACTGTTAGCCAACAGCCACACAGAATGCTACTCCACTCCTAATATCCTCACACAGGGGATATTAGCATGCACTATCAAAATAGGTTTTCACAGGTTCACCCAAAACCTTCACAATTGTGTCTTTTTATCTTAGGCTTACACAATCCAAAAACCCCCACAATCTGAGTTTTTTGGCTCTCCTCAGATAACCAAAACAATGAGATTTTTCTGGCAAATCTCAAACAAAACCAAAGAAAGTAAATTACAAAGTAAAATACCTGGATCTCCTTTTAAAGTAGCCCAGTAGAACCAATCGGAGTAGATGAATGATACATCGTTTAATGTCCAATACTCACATAAAGAATGGTTCTATGTCAAATTGATTTTAGATTAAATTAAGAAGAGCAAGGTCTATTTGATTTTGATCCCAGAAGAAGGAATATCACAAATTCCTCTTTTCTAAATAAGATTGGAATATGGATCAAAATCACAGTAGAAAAATGCTAACAAAAGGAATATTAAATATGCATAATAGCTTAAAAAATAATCACAACTTATCTCAGAGTATAGCCTTAAATCGCTTGAATTGAATGGAATGGAATGAATAAACTCTGAAATTCGTGCATTATTTATAGCCTGAAAAATCCCATCTTCGACTGGTCTTAGGATCCTAGGACTGGTCGTAGCGTCAAAGATTTTGAAAGATTTCCGCGGGATTAGATTAGCTGTTCTCATGACTGGTCTTAGGTAGCCTACGACCGGTCGTGGACCACCTACGACTGGTCGTGAGACACCTACGACTGGTCGTGGGACTCGAGATAGGTTGCTGGAGTTTGAGTCGTAGGACTACGACCGGTCGAAGGATGAGTCGTAGGACTTCCCAGGACTGGTCGAAGCAAGTCCAGGACTGGTCGAAGGACAACCAGGAAAATTTGAAAATCTGTAACAACCTAGGACTGGTCCTGAGAAACCTAAGACTGGTCGAAGCAAAGCTAGGACTGGTCTTAAGATTTCTAGGACTGGTCTTAGATCAGTCACACCAAGTAAATTAAAATATTTGGATTATGTATCCAGAATGACCTATCATACAGACCAACCTAAGGTCAACCTAAGGTCAAACAAACCTTGAAGTGAGATGGACATTGAAGTCTTGAAGGTCTGTATTCTCAGATGATCTTGAAGTAGAAGCTTGAGTCGAGTTGATGGTCTTTCTCGAGCTTGGTACATTCTTGACTTGTCTTGATGAAGTCTTCTAATCTTGAACTTGTTAGAAGCAAACTTGAAGTCTTCTATTCTTGTAGACATCATTCATGACATGTCTTGCAAACATTCTTCATTTATGATCTTGTCTTGAAAACATTCTTCATTCATGATCTTGTCTTAAAGCAGTGTGTAGTCACAAACATGAAACACAAGAAATACAAGACATATAGGTTTTGGCACTACAAAATTTGACAACCAAAGGGATATGAAATCATAGCACTAATAATCTTCCTCTTTGTCAAATTTGTGACAAAACACATTTATAAATATAAGAGTAAAATGAAGAAAGAATCATGAGCCATCAGAGTGAAAAAAAAATACACTACTCCCCCTAAGTGAGTAGAAACAATCAACCATATTTAAGTACTTACACTCTCCCTTTTTCCTATTCTCCCCCTTTCCATACTACTCCCCCTTTTTGTCACAAAATGACAAGGGAAGGCCAAAGGAGAGAAGAGAACACCATATGAAGAGTCAAGATTTAATTATCAAATTAGTTCAACACTTCAATGTCATCAATCCAAACCATACAACCAAAGTCATCAATCGTAATAATAATACAGAATCCATAAAAATAAAAAGGATAATCCACCTAATCAGATCCAGATGAAGGAGCAGGATGGTTGGATCAATCGATGTAAACCCCTATTAATGCGATGAAGATATTTTCGCATATATTTAAATTGCATATCATGGGCTACACTCAGGTTATCAACCTTCTCCTCCAATGCACTTAGACGTGCATCATAACCGAGAAGATGGATCGTAATCGAATCATTTTGGGAGTCGGTTTAATGTCTTCAAATATATCATCCATATTTATATCACTGTGGAGGAAGATCAAGTGACCTCCTTCATTTCTCGCTTCAAACACCTTCACCACCACCTTCATAGAATTGACCAGGAAGCAAATCCAACTTCATCTTATTTAAATCAGTATTATTGAATAAAAGATGATGAATGTGTGCCTCATTCTCAGGTAAAGCAACGAGCATATTTGTGGCTAAATAAGTCATAAGATAACCAAATGGAATATCACTATGACCCGGATGAAGATGAAACTGAATGATAAAATGACATATCAAAGAAGGTAAATAAACAACAATGCCGGACACAACAGAGTGCAATACCCGAACCATGAAGGCAGTTAACTCGGTTTTATTGCCTGATCGAGGATACACGTTTGAAGTGAAGATCCGGTGCAAAACTCTGTATCTGGGTAATAAAAATTTTGAGGGGAGCACATTTCCTTTGTGCGTCTAATGCACTTCCATATTGCATAAATCTCTTGTCAACATTTATTTTTCCGATTCTGATGGTTTGTCATATAATGTATGAATCGGAATACCTTCATCTTTGACAGGTATATCCATAATACCTGATATCAAATGTCGATCAATCAAAAATTTCCCTTCTCTAGTAGCAATTGAGAACGTTAAATTATCGAGGGAAAAATCAGAGATACATGCAACCATAGATTGTGCAATGGACTGGTATGCAGGCCCACCCCAAAACAAAATGTTAGTCCAACCAACAATAATCTCAAATTGTTCAATGTGACTGAGACTTACAGGACGCTCAACGATAACTTTACGGTTACGTAAATCCCGTACATCATTTGGATCATCTTCGGGTGACCGAAAGTGTCGTCTTGTTATAGATGTAGATCTAGATGAAGATGGACCACGAGATGTTTTCTTTTTCCCCCTAACATCCATTTTCAACAAGATTTACCAAGGAGCAAGCACAAAGAACACAAGAGGTGGTGGGTTTCTCTAGATCAGATTTTTAGAGAGGAAGCCCTAAACAATCAACAAAAAACGAGATCTAGCTTATGGAATAAACAAATCAAAGCATAGAAGGCATAAATCTTCAAGAAAAATGAAGAAAAACGACTTATCTTGAAGAAAATCAAGAGATCTCAAGACAGGTCGAGCCACGACTCGTCGAAGGAAGAAGAGGAAATGAAGAACAAAGTGATTTTCCCCAAATTATATGATGCTCACGATCTCTACGACCGGTCGAGTGCAGTCCATGACCGGTCGAGTCAGGACCGGTCGTGTATGGCAAGGGCCGGTCGAGCATCGACAAAAATAAATATTTTTATGCAGAAATTGAAATTTATACACATAAAAATTTAAAATATAGTACACTATGATACATGTAGACAAGTATATTCAATTTAAAATGCACATACCAAGATCAAATTTCATTTTAGTAAACCTGCTTTTGTCGAGCGGTTTAGTAAATATATCAGCAAGTTGGACATTGGTTGGAATTATTCCAAAGAGATAGCTTTTTCTTCAACTAATTCACGAATGTAATGATACCTAATGTCAATATTCTTAGTACGCGAATGCTGAATTAGATTTTTGGAAATATTGATAGCACTGGAATTATCACAATGTAAGATCATTGAATCTTGATTAATTCCATAATCGCTTAACATGCGTTTCATCCATACGAGTTGTGTACATGCATATCCTGCTGCGATATACTCAGCCTCAACAGTGGAAAGCGATATTGAACTTTGCTTCTTGCTAAACCAAGAAACCAAACAATTTCCAATGTAAAAACAATCACCACTGGTTGATTTTCTGTCATCAGTATTACCAGCCCAATCAGCATCAGAATACCCAGCTAATTTAACATTAGTATCAAAAGGATACCAAAGACCCAAATTAGTTGTACTTACGACATATCTAATAATCCATTTGACAGCAGTAAGATGTGAATCTTTAGGATTAGACTGATATCTCGCACAAGTACCAACACTAAAATTTATATCAGGTCTACTAGCAGTTAGATATAATAAACTACTAATCATACTACGATAAAGCTTAGGATCTACATCTTTACATGTAGAGTCTTTTGAGAGTCTCAAGGTTGTACTCATAGGAGTATCAAATTTTTTACCATTTTCAAATCCAAACCTTTTAACCAAGTTTGTAGCATACTTGGTTTGAGAAATGAAGATTCCATCAGGTTGTTGTTTTACTTGTAACCCTAGGAAGTAATTTAGTTCACCAACCATGCTCACTTCGAATCTTGATTTCATCAACTCTGCAAACTCAATAGACATGTTAGAACAAGTTGATCCATAAATAATATCATCTACATAGATCTGAACCATTAAAATCTCATTATTATGTTTCTTAACAAATAGCGTCTTATCGACACTTCCCACTTGAAAACTATGACTAAGTAAGAATTTAGTCAATTTTCATACCATGCCCTGGGCACTTGTTTCAGACCATAGAGAGCCTTTTTGAGACGAAATACATGATCAGAAAGCTTGGGGTCTTCAAACCCTGAGGGTTGTTCTACATAAACTTCTTCATGTAAATCGCCATTTAAGAAGGCACTCTTTACATCCATCTGATAAATTTTAAACTTTCTAAAGCAAGCGATGGAAATAAAAAGTCTGATAGATTCAAGGCGAGCGATTGGAGCAAAGGTTTCATCGTAATCGATGCCTTCAATCTGAGTGTACCCTTGTACAACCAGTCTAGCCTTGTTTCGTATAATATTTCCAAGTTCATCAGACTTGTTTTTAAAGATCCATTTTGTTCCAATAATGTGTTTATCTTTAGGTCTAGGAACAAGATACCAGACATCATTACGAACAAATTGATTAAGTTCATCCTGCATAGCTACTATCCAATTTTCGTCAGAAAGAGCTTCTTTTACATTGACCGGTTCTATTTGGGATGTAAAACAAACATAATTGCATATGTTTTTAAGTTGTTTGCGTGTACGAACTCCAGTGAGAGGGTTTTCAAGGATTTGATTAGTTGGATGATCTTTGACAGTCCTAGGTTCAGATTGAGATGAAGAGGTATCATGATTTTCAATTATAAGAATTTCATCATCATCTTCGAACTCGGAGCAGGTGTATTCAAATGATCATCAATGACCACATTGATGGACTCTTGAATCACACCTGTTCTTTTATTTAGAACCCTATAGGCTTGACTGTTTAAGGAATATCCAAGAAAAATACCTTCATCACTTTTCGTATCAAATTTTTCCAAATTTTCACTATCTCGTAAAATGTAACACTTACTGCCAAAAATTTGAAAGTATTTGACAGTAGGTTTCTTTTCGAACCATAACTCATAAGCAGTCTTATTTTCAGATTTACTAGTATAAACACGATTAATAATGTAGTGAAAAGTATTAATTGCTTCGGCCCAAAGATTTTTGGAGAGCTTCATACTATTTAACACGACATTAGCCATATCCTGAAGCACTCTATTTTTTCTCTCAACTATACCATTTTGTTAAGGAGTTTTGGGCGCAGAGAATTCATGTGATATTCCTTGATCGTTATAGAATTTCTCAAAACTGCTATTTTCGAATTCAGAACCATGATCACTACAAATCTTATAAACTTGAGAACCTTTTTCATTTTGGATTCGTTTGATGATCTTCTTTACTTCATCTAGGGTTTTAGATTTGTCTTTTAAGAACGATACCCAAGTGAATCTAGTAAAGTCATCTACGATAACCAAGATGTATTTTTTGCCACCTTGACTCTTTGTTCTAGTTGGTCCAATGAGATCCATGTGGAGAAGCTCGAGAGGTCTAGATGTGGTATTGGAGTTCACTTTCTTGTGAGAGCTCCTAATCTGTTTGCCCAACTGGCATTCACCACATATTTTGTCTACTTTTTGTAATTTGGGTAGACCTCTTATAAGTTCTCTTTTGCTCAATCTAAATAAGTTCCGGTAGTGTACATGTCCAAGGCGTTTATGCCATAATTCAGTCTCATCAGTATGGACCATGTAACACGATTGAGTAGATGAGCTTGCATTACTAACGATGTAGCAGTTTTCAGATGTTCTGCGACCAGTTAATATAACAGAACCCTCTTTATTAACAATCTCACAACCTTGATTAGAAAACTTTACATTATGATTGTTGTCGCATATCTGAGATATACTCAGTAGGTTGTGTTTCAAGCCCTCAACATATAATACATTTTTAAATAAGGGAAGGTTATAAAGCTGAACCGTACCTTGGCCAATGATTTTGTAATTGCTTCCATCACCAAAAGTGACTGACCCATCAGTCCTGTCTTCAAGATCGGTGAATAAAGCTTTGTCGCCTATCATATGTCTGGAGCAACTACTGTCAAGGTACCACTTTGAATGGCTTGTACCTTTGAAAGCAGTGTGGGCAACCAAGCAGTCAATTTTAGGAACCCATTTCAGTACTGTTTTGGGTTTAGGAGTGTAGTTGGACTTTTTCTGACTATTGTTATATGAATGGCCTATAGAGTTAAATTTTAATAGCTCCTTGAGAAGATCAATAATCTTTTCAACCAAAGGATTTTGGTTTTGAAGATTGAAGTTGGCATGGCTATTTTTAGATTTTTGAAAGGTCCTTGAATTTTTTGAAAAACCTTGATAAGTATACTTTACTTTTGAGTTCGAAGACTCTCCTTTCACAAACTTAGGAGCAATATTCTTTTGTTTAGGAGAAGTATTCTTATCATAGCCCAACCCGGATCTATCGCCACATTTTCTCGATCTGGATAACAATTTTTCTAATTTAGGATCACCTTGGGCATATCTCCAAGTGTCTTTTAAACTCAAAAGAGAAGCTACTTCATTTTTGAGTTTCTCGTTCTCGGTTTTTAAATCATCAACTTGGGAGGTTTTGATTTTTAAATCACATTTGGTCTTTTCAAAAAAATCAGAAATATGAGATTTTTCTAAGACAAGAGACTCATAATCTTCTTTAAGTTTAGAAAATTTTTCCTTTTGTAATTTAAGCTTGACAGCAATTTTACAACTCTCCTTATAAAGGGCATTGTATGCATCCTGAAGATCATCTTCATTGTCACAATCACTATTCAAATTCTCTTTGCTAGTTACTTCATCATAATCTGAAAAAGTGACTTTGGCTAGAGTCATAAGGTCTTTAACATCATTTCCCGACTCGTTTTCAGAATCTTCTGATTTCGAAGAGGATTCCAAATCAGATGATTCATCCCAAGTAGCCAACATACTCTTCCTTTTTGATTTGTCCTTTTTAGGACATTTGTTAGCCAAGTGCCCATACTCTTGACAGTTGTAACATTGACTATCTTTCAAAGATTTTCGAGCTCTAGGTTTAGATTGTCTCTTATCGTTTGATTTTTGAAAATCTCTTTTTTTCTTATTTTTCAAAAATTTATAAAACCTTTTTACAAAAAGTGCCATATCATCTTCGAAATTTTCAAAGTCTAAAGTGCTCTCTTGTGGAATATTTTTAGATGATTTGAGAGCAATTGATTTTCCTTTTGGAGTTTTAAAGTTCAATTCGTAGGTCTGTAAAGAACCAACTAGTTCCTCAACCCTCATGTTATCCGTATCACGAAGTTCCTGAATCGCGGTTACTTTTGAATTGAACCGTTCATGAAGTGAGCGTAGTATCTTTACACACACTTTACTTTCTGGGATTCTATCACCAAGACCCCACATTGAGTTTACAATGTCATTCAATCTAGTGTAGAAGTACATAAACATTTCATTCTCCTCCATATGAATTTCTTCAAATTTAGTTGTGAGGAGTTGGACTTTAGATTTCTTGACAATTGATGTACCCTCGTGTGTCATTTCTAAGAGATCCCATGCTTGTTTAGCATTTTCACACAAGATGATTCTTTTGAATTCATCTGGTGACAATGCACAAGTAATTGCATTTAGTGCTTTTGCATTGGCACTACTCTCACTTTTCTGAAGTGTGGTCCAAAGGGCATAAGATATTACTTTCATTGATTTTGAACCATCTTCATCAGTTACTTCAGTGATAGGTAGTTTCCATCCATTCACTATGGCCAGCCACACACTTTCATCCATGGATTTGAGAAAGATTCTCATCCTTGCTTTCCAATAGGCATAGTTTGTGCCATTAAAGGGTGGTGGCCTAGTGACAGATAGGCTATCAAAATTTGACATCTTAATATAGCTTAGATCGTTAGCTCAGGAAATAAATCAAATAAATAATCAATAAGCACGAGCTATTAGGCTCTGATACCACTTGAAAGGGGCAAGCTATATGCCCTAGAGGGGGGTGAATAAGGCAATGCCAAATAAAACTTAAAATAGCGGAATAATAAAAGATATAAATAACAATGCTGAAATAATAACAATTTCAAAGCATGTGAAATATGAGAATGATACTAAATCAGTTCTAAGGACAACCTTACACCAAAAAACTAATAGCTTATGGTAGGACAACCTTATTTCTAGAACGATATAGAAAACGCAAATGATATGGAAAATAAATCAAGAATAACTTAAAGAAATAAATCCTAAGTTATTACACCATTCAACCACACTTGCTTGAAATGAAAATTACAACATTCATCCACAAAAGCAATCCACAATAATAAAGGAATAAATGAATAAAGAAATCAAGCACATCCACAACACAATGATATATAGTGGTTCGCCTGTGTGTTCACCAACTGTTAACCAACAGCCACACAGAATGCTACTCCACTCCTAATATCCTCACACAGGGGATATTAGCATGCACTATCAAAATAGGTTTTCACAGGTTCACCCAAAACCTTCACAATTGTGTCTTTTTATCTTGGGCTTAAAAATCTAAAAACCCCCACAATCTAAGTTTTCTGGCTCTCCTCAGATAACCAAAACAATGAGATTTTTCTGGCAAATCTCAAACAAAACCAGAGAAAGTAAATTACAAAGTAAAATACCTGGATCTCCTTTTGAAGTAGCCCAGTAGAACCAATCGGAGTAGATGAATGATACGTCGTTCAATGTCCAATACTCACATAAAGAATGGTTCTATGTCTAATTGATTTTAGATTAAATCAAGAAGAGCAAGGTCTATTTGATTTTGATCCCAGAAGAAGGAATATCACAAATTCCTCTTTTCTAAATAAGATTGGAATATGGATCAAAATCATAATAGAAAAATGCTAACAAAAGGAATATTAAATATGCACAATAGCTTAAAAAATAATCACAACTTATCTCAGAGTATAGCCTTAAATCGTTTGAATTGAATGGAATGGAATGAATAAACTCTGAAATTCGTGCATTATTTATAGCCTGAAAAATCCCATCTTCGACTGGTCTTAGGATCCTAGGACTGGTCGTAGCGTCAAAGATTTTGAAAGATTTCCGCGGGATTAGATTAGTTGTTCTCACGTGGTCTTAGGTAGCTACGACGACCGGTCGTGGACCACCTACGACTGGTCGTGAGACACCTACGACTGGTCGTGGGACTCGAGATAGGTTGCTGGAGTTCGAGTCGTAGGACTACGACCGGTCGAAGGATGAGTCGTAGGACTTCCCAGGACTGGTCGAAGCAAGTCCAGGACTGGTCGAAGGACAACCAGGAAAATCCGAAAATCTGTAACAACCTAGGACTGGTCCTGAGAAACCTAAGACTGGTCGAAGCAAAGCTAGGACTGGTCTTAAGATTTCTAGGACTGGTCTTAGATCAGTCACACCAAGTAAATTAAAATATTCGGATTATGTATCCAGAATGACCTATCATACAGACCAACCTAAGGTTAACCTAAGGTCAAACAAACCATGAAGTGAGATGGACATTGAAGTCTTGAAGGTCTGTATTCTCAGATGATCTTGAAGTAGAAGCTTGAGTCGAGTTGATGGCCTTTCTCGAGCTTGGTACATTCTTGACTTGTCTTGATGAAGTCTTCTAATCTTGAACTTGTTAGAAGCAAACTTGAAGTCTTTTATTCTTGTAGACTTCATTCATGACATGTCTTGCAAACATTCTTCATTTATGATCTTGTCTTGAAAACATTCTTCATTCATGATCTTGTCTTGAAGCAGTGTGTAGTCACAAACATGAAACACAAGAAATACAAGACATATAGGTTTTGGCACTACAAAATTTGACAACCAAAGGGATATGAAATCATAGCACTAACAAGGATCAGGAACGTACTTCTTCAGCATAGATACATGAAATACGTTGTGTACAGCTGCAAGTGGTGTGGGCAAAGCGAGACGATAAGCCACAGTACCCACTCGATCCAGTATCTGAAACAGACCGATAAATCTCAGTGTGAGCTTCCCCTTCCTCCCAAACCGAAGGACTCCCTTCATAAGGAAAACTCTGAGGAACAGATGATCACCAACCTCGAACTCAAGCGGTCACCGCCTCGTATTGGCATAACTCTTCTGTCTGCTCTGCGTGTAAGAAGTCGACGTTTGATAATATCGATCTTCTCAGAGGTCGCCTATACCAACTCCGGGCCAATCAGACTACGCTCACCAACCTCAGCCCAACAATACGGTGCTCTGCTAAGATGACCATATAGGGCCTCATATGGCGCCATACCAATACTCGCCTGGAAGCTGTTATTATAGGCGAACACTGCGTAAGGAAGACAGTCATCCCAACTGTCCTTGAAGTCCAACACACATGCTCGCAACAAATCCTCCAGAATCTGATTCACCTGCTCTGTCTGCCCATCAGTCTGAGGATGAAACGCCGTACTGAATTTCAACTTCACACCCATCGCTTCTTGAATAGGAGTCCAGAAGATAGATGTGAACCGAGCGTCTTAGTCTGACACGATCTTAAGTGGAACTCCATGCAGACGCACAATCTCTCTGATGTACAGCCTAGCCAGCTCGTCTGCAAAGTTCATGACTCTGATAGGGAGGAAATGAGTCGATTTCGTCAACCAGTCCACAATCACCCAAATGGAATCGTGTCCCTTCCTCGTCTTCGGCAGCCCTGATATGAAATCCATGGAGATAAAGTCCCACATCCACTCTGCTATGGGCATGGGCTGAAGCAGTCCAGGAGGTCGGCGATGTTCTACTTTGACCTGTTGGCACGTCAGACAATGAGACACATACTCAGCGATATGGGCCTTGATCCGAAATTTCAAGTACATGTAAATGTTCCTGAAAATTTTCCTGATCCGAGGGTGTATTTGGGTCAGATTCTGATGGTCTGATTTCTTATAAATTAACCACAAGTTTCAAGTCTCAGATCACTATTCCAGATATTTATTTTGTAAAGGAAACATGTGTTTTCACACTCCTTCGCTCCAGGCTCAAGCGAACAGCCGTGGGACACTGTCTGGGACTGATTTCTGAGATGGTTGTCAAGCCTAGCGAGGCGGTCCTAAGTCCTTAACCTCGTGTTATTCGGACTCCCGATGTGCAGTCCAGACCTGATATGGAGTTTCAATGTGTTCCCGAGGGCAGTCGGGTAATGAGTTTGATCCTAGATTTTAGGGTAACCTAGCGTCAATGATTCTACAGGTTTTGGGTCTTGTAGATCGTATTTAAAGTGATTCCATCAGATTTCATGAGTAATCTAGTTTACCACTTAGTTAACTTGTTAAATTTCTAAAGGATCTAATCCTAAGTGATTTATGGTCGAGGTGGTACTCGAGTCATTGTACAGAAATTTATGAGTCGTTACAATGCTCTGATACCAACTTGTAACGCCCTGAAAATCGGGGGTCAAGTATAACTCAACTCCCGAGTTCCAACGCAGCAACATAAATAATGCTGATTAAATGTTGTCTATGTTAGAGCAATAAACATGAGTGAGATTATACCAAAATAGTAATTCATACTCCAGATCATTTGTATAAAGGTAAGCGGAAGACTGAACTGTATATACATGTATGTAAAGAAATAAAATTATTTCATTCTCCAAAGTATGAACCCATCTGAGTCACCATATACGTATGTTTGTTTTACGAACACAATGTCAAAAATTAAACTAAGTAACAATCCCTGCAAAACCCGTTGATCCTAGCGGCCTAGTCGAAGCCGCCAGAGTACTGCATATAGGAGAACTCCTCCTGGTCATCATCATAATCAGGCTCCGCCTCTTGAATCGTTGACTCGTCTAAACCTGAGACAGAGTCTGGTTAGTGTGCGCAACACCGTCCCGTAACGTGGGAGTGAGTAGCTAACTCAGTGGAACAATAAAGCATAAGTTAACATGTTATTAATACAGTTAAGCAGTAATAATAAAGCAGTAAAATCAAACACTCCTAACTACTCTTATTAATGCAAGTATGGATGCCGGTATGATGGATGCCCTCACCACACCCTCCCTCGTGCGACACCATCTCATGTTCGCGGCATGCTTTCATCCCTCAGTGCTCCACATCTTCTAGGCACATGCAATGCATGATGAGCATGATTACCGAGTTTTTAATTAGTCCATTTCAAACAGCAGGATTGGGAAACTAAGGTACCTCCCTTGTATTATTCCCAAACATGATCCATTCTAGGGTCATTAGTCCTAGTTAATATCAGACGATGGTGTGTTTTCTAGGTCCTTGTAAAAAGTCGCTGTGGTACATTACACACAAAGTTTACACCACTCCCCCATCACCTCTTTAACGATTCATCACTATACAGAAATAGGCCTAGTTCATACTCTATATACCGCAGCATAACTCTAAGGTTCATCGCGATTTCAGAGTATGCTCGTGGTCACTATAAAGGGCTGCTAGGGCTGTTGCTCGCATTCGTTGCACCACTCTCCCATCACCTTATCAATGTTGGCCGACAGCACGAATATAGTGTCCCATACCACCATAATCGACTCACGAGTCTGGTTGCTCACTGGTCACCAGGGGAGGCACGTGGCCCCAGCGTAGGCCGACAGCTCGACCACGGTGTCCCATACCACCATGCCCGACTCATGAGTCTTAGCAGATCGAGGTACTATGGTTAAAAGGGATTTCACTGGTAAGTTTAGTACCCTAGGTTCAAGCAGTAACGACCAAACATAGTGAACATACATTAGACATATCGGGTTTCTTGACGAGCCTGACTAGCTCGAGTGCACAATCAATTGGACGACATGAAGTGCATAAGCACTTCGCGTGGCCTAACCACTGTCGCCAACTGATGTACGACTCGGATTCGTTAGACACATTTTACGTGGTGACATGAATCTCAGCCACGATCTCTAATCTGGTACCGATTGTCTGGACTATAGACAGAGTCCCAAACTCAATCAATTCTCATCCATAAAACAAAGTAATTCAAGCATGCTAGTAGGCATGTTATAAGGTATGTTATAAAGCATGATATACAGTATGTTGTAAAGCACTACATCAATAGGAATACAAACACATATATTGCAAGTAAGTGGTTTAAGTAAACAACCTCATGGAGGTAATCATACATGTCTCTAGGGTAGTTGAGAATCCCATCTCAACACTCTCCTAAGGCATCAACATTTAAACACTTGCTCACACAAGCATTTTCACAAACACTTAACATACACTATTTCAACATACTTAGTGTATGTCAGCAAACATGTATTAGGGCGAATCTTTTCGCCAAGCAAGTATTTTACGCACACATAATATATTTATACAACAATTAATCATGGTTAACACATCTCTAAAATATACATGTATATGGTACTTTTTACAATACAGTATTTCTACATACATAGTGTACATTAGTAAAACATGTATTTGGGCGAATCCTTTCGCCAAATAAGTATTTTATCCATATATTGTATATCCATACAACAAATAATCATGTCAAACACATTTCCAAAAAATATACGTATACGGTATTTTCTACGAATACCTAGAATATGTAGAATTCCATATTCTACAACTTTAATCGAAACAGAAACCGGAAACACTTGTACATATGTAATTTCATGCAGATCACGAATCTATCATTATCTGACATTGAAAGCATTAAAAACCATAACCTATACACCTAAAATCCTCACCTTACTTCTTGGAATTGCAACGAATCAGCTAGGTTCGTTAGGCTTCCGTATTCGGCAGTTTTATAGCCTAAAGAGTGAAACCGGTTAACTATTTCATAACCTATAACCTTCACACCCCAAAACAGATTTAGGGTTAGGATTTTTTACCTTAAAATGGAGTCGGTATCGCAGAGAAAGTGACAAGAAAGGGGTGGTGCAGCCCGTGTGGTGATTAGAAACAGTAGGAGGGAGATTCTCCCACAACTCTCTAGTTTTCTCTCTTTTTTCTCTCTTCTTACTTAGGGTTTTCCCCAAATTCGTATGGCTGTGAGAGAGGGTGCTCTAAGTTCCTTATATAGCCTAAAAAGTCTCTGAAATAGACTTAAGTTCAAGGTATACTTGGGTTATATCCAAATCGGCTTTAATTTAGCTCAAAAGAGGGTTTCTGGCGGCCCTCCTTGAGGCAAAAGTCAGACTTACGTAGAGTTATGTTTTTGTTTCAGTCGGATTCCCAGATCACGCGTGGCAGACTAGTTTCAGTTCAGCAGTCAGTGGGCCTTGATCCGAAATTCCAAGTACATGTAAATGTTCCTGAAATTTTTTCTGATCCGAGGGTGTATTTGGGTCAGATTCTGACGGTCTGATTTCTTATAAATTGACTGCAAGTTTCAAGTCTCAGATCACTATTCCAGATATTTATTTTGTAAAGGAAACATGTGTTTTCACACTCCTTCGCACCCGGCTCAAGCGAACAGCCGTGGGACACTGTCTGGGGCTGATTTCCGAGATGGTTGTCAAGCCCAGTGAGGCGGTCCTAAGTCCTTAACCTCATGTTATTTGGACTCCCGATGTGTGGTCCAGACCTGATACGGAGTTTCAATGTGTTCCCGAGGGTAGTCGGGCAATGAGTTTGATCTTAGATTTTAGGGTAACCTAGCGTCAATGATTCTACAGGTTTTGGGTCTTGTAGATCGTATTTAAAGCGATTCCATTGGATTTCATGGGTAATCTAGTTTAGCACTTAGTTAACTTGTCAAATTTCTAAAGGATTTAATCCTAAGTGATTTCTGGTCGAGGTGGTACTCGAGCTATTGTACAAAAATTTACGAGTCGTTCAATCTACCCCCCTTAAACAAAAATTTTATCCTTGAAATTTGTACCTTTTCGTATTCCTCGAGAATTTGAGGGTAGTTCTTTCTGACCTCGACCTTAGTCTCCCAAGTAGCTTCCTCCTCTGAATGATGTGTCTATAGTACCTTCACAAGTGGAATGACCTTGCTACGCAGTACCTATTCCTTCCTGTCAAGTATACGCGTCGGTCACAGCTCATATGTAGCATCCTTGCTCAACTGTACCTGCTCCCGTCTGATGATATGTGAAGGATCAGGAACATACTTCTTCAGCATAGATACATGAAATACGCTGTGTACAGCTACAAGCGGTGTGGGCAAAGCGAGACGATAAGCTACAGCACCCACTCGATCCAGTATCTGAAACGGACTGATAAATCTCAGTGTGAGCTTCCCCTTCCTCCCAAACCGAAGGACTCCCTTCATAAGGGAAACTCTGAGGAACACATGGTCACCGACCTCGAACTCAAGCGGTTGCTGCCTCGTATCGGCGTAGCTCTTCTGTCTGCTCTGCGCTGTAAGAAGTCGACGTCTGATAATGTCGATCTTCTCTGAGGTTGCCTATACCAACTCCGGGCCAATCAGATTACGCTCGCCAACCTCAGCCCAACAATACAGTGCTCTGCAAGGACGACCATACAGGGCCTCATATGGCGCCATACCAATACTCACCTGGAAGCTGTTGTTGTAGGCGAACACTGCATAAGGAAGACAGTCATCCCAACTGTCCTTGAAGTCTAACACACATGCTCGCAACATATCCTCTAGAATCTGATTCACTCGCTCTGTCTGCCCATCAGTCTGAGGATGAAACGTCGTACTGAATTTCAACTTCACACCCATCGCTTCCTGAATACGAGTCCAGAAGATAGATGTGAACTGAGCGTCTTAGTCCGACACGGTCTCAAGTTGAACTCCATGCAGACGCACAATCTCTCTGATGTACAGCCTAGCCAGCTCGTCTGTAGAGTTCGTGACTCTGATAGGGAGGAAATCGACCGATTTGGTCAACCGGTCCATAATCACCCAAATGGAATTGTGTCCCTTCCTCGTCTTCGGTAGCCCTGATATGAAATCCATGGAGATAAAGTCCCACTTCCACTCTGCTATGGGCATGGGCTGAAGCAGTCCAGGAGGTCGGCGATGTTCTGCCTTGACCTACTGGCACGTCAGACAATGAGACACATACTCAGTGATGTGAGCCTTGATCCGAAATTTCAAGTACATGTAAATGTTCCTGATCCGAGGGTATATTTGGGTCAGATTCTGACGGTCTAATTTCTTATAAATTAACCACAAGTTTCAAGTCTCAGATCACTATTCCAGATATTTATTTTGTAAAGGAAACATGTGTTTTCACATTCCTTCGCTCCGGGCTCATGCGAACAGCCGTGGGACACTGTCTGGGGCTGATTTCCGAGATGGTTGTCAAGCCCAGTGAGGCGGTCCTAAGTCCTTAACCTCATGTTATTCGGATTCCCGATGTGCGGTCCAGACCTGATACGGAGTTTCAATGTGTTCCCGAGGGCAGTCGGGTAATGAGTTTGATCCTAGATTTTAGGGTAACCTAGCGTCAATGATTCTACAGGTTTTGGGTCTTGTAGATCATATTTAAAGTGATTCCATCGGATTTCATGGGTAATCTAGTTTAGCACTTAGTTAACTTGTCAAATTTCTAAAGGATAATCCTAAGTGATTTCTGGTCGAGGTGGTACTCAAGCCATTGTACGGAAATTTACGAGTCGTTACAATGCTCTGATACCAACTTGTAACGCCCTAAAAATCGGGGGTCGAGTATAACTCAACTCCCGAGTTCCAACGCATCACTTATGCAACATAAATAATGCTGATTAAATGTTGTTTGTGTTAGAGCAATAAACATGAGTGAGATTATACCAAAATAGTAATTCATACTTGAACCTTTTTGTGTGCACAGGGTCGGATGGAGACGAAGCTTGTTTCGATGTGAGAGGGTCACCTTTGGCCATTCTGGCGCCTTTGGCTTGTACAGCCCCTTCACCAAGTTTACCTTGTTCATGAATTCCTTCCTTCGGTTGGTCTTTGGGATATTGGTGGAACTTCAAATCCATCTTTCGAATGTTGTTCTTGTTGAAGTGTTGAAGAGGAAGTTCCTTATTGTTTGTTACCAGAAGACCGATCGTATTACATAGTACGTGAATAATCCAAGGATAGGGCAAATGGACATCTCGAGAAGTGTGAATCTCATACACTAACTAGTGAACAATCAGAGTGGGAAGGCAGATTTTGATCCCAGTTACTACAGAATATACTACCATGGCCATGAATCCTGTAAGGTCCGAACGATTGGTACTCCAAGGATATACGTTTGAGGCAAAGATGCCATGCAGAATACGATACCTTGGTTCCATGAATTTTGCCTTTAACGCATTGCCTTGGTGCCAAGGGATATCACGACCATGGTAAAGAAATTTCGTTACCATAGATCAAGTATTAACATTTTCAAGGTCCATGTCAGGGAGACCGACAGGAGACAGAGTGAGGCTAAAGATGTTTGTAATGGATTCATGGGTAATTTCTACATCATCATCTCCAACAAACACAGTGATAGATGGAGGTTCAAGCACTGGAGAGTGACTGGAAGTAAAGAAGTTATGGGTTCTTTCATAGTGACATGGGCCGCCAAAGTCGAGGAGAGGCAGCCAGTCAATTGCGGCTAACAGTGGTTCCAGATTGTATGGTTTTAGGCACTCCCTGTCTATTTTCCTTTCATGAACCAGCTTTCTTCTAGCTTATTTTTCCAGAGTCGGATTTAGCCTAGTAGGAGGGACTGGTGCGTTAGGTTAGGACCCGTCATGCGATGTTTGTCTTGTTTGCTGGCGTGTTGGGGTCCCATGATCAGGCGCCCTTGCCCTTTCCTTCGGAGTAAGGACTTTTTTCTGGAGGATCTTGAAGATTCTCTAGGACTAGACGTTTTGCCCATGTCCTTTCCCATTGACCGGAACCACTGAGAGAGACTTGATGGATTTAGGATTTTGTAGACAGAGCTTCTCTCGAAAATCTAGAAATACCCAAAAGACACAAGATGTAATCTTGAGGATTTGAGGAAATAGAGGAGGTATTACCAGATTTCGATGATCTTATAGGACTCTCAGATGAAGCTTCAAGTGGAACGACTGAGAGAGACGAGCAGAGGAGAGAAAACGACCTTAGAGAAGTAAAATGAAAATTTTCCCGCTCGTCCGCCTTTTATCGGGTGGTAAACTTTGTTATCATTGAACATGGTTTCGATGATATCGATATACCCCATTCGATGTTATCGAAGGTGTCCTCGATAACATTCTCAAACATGTGACTCTGCTGATTCCAATGGGGCGTCAATGATATCGATTTTAGTTTGATTTCATTGATGATCCACACGGTTCATCGACAGACATATCAAAGATGTATATCTTTCATTTCAGCATGTCGATAATATATGTATAACTCCGTATATTTTCATATCAGACAATATGCACATCAAAATTTCTACAAATGCTGTACCATCCAAAATTATAAACATTAATAATGTTTATGCACAAAAAATGAGGTAGAGAGACCTCAGATATATCATGAAAATTATCAAAATTGTATCAATTCATCAAACATCCAGATCTAGATGCATGACCTGGACATGTTTTCCATGGTCAATTGTTGCTAAGCATGAGGATCAACCTTTTCATTGCCATTGATGACATAACAGTGGTCACTAGTGTGAAGACCCTTCATAATTGATTTTCCTGAAAGATCCAGAATCTTGAACTTTTGCTTGTCAAAGGTAACCACATGTCTGTTGTCATATATTTGAGAGATGCTTAAAAGATTATGAGTCAGTCCTTTTATGCAAAAAATATTCTCATTTTTGAGCATTTTCATTCCTTTTGATAGTTCCCTATCCTATTACCTTAGCAGTGCTTCCATCTCCATAGGTGACTATCCCATTATCAAGATTTGAATAATTTGTGAGGAGAGATTTGTCACCCATGACATGTCTAGAGCATCCGCTATCCAGGTACCACTTAGCACCATTGCCTGTTATATGATTTGAGTGAGTAACAAGGCAATTTTTCTTCTCTTTCACTACCCATTTTGTAACAGGATTTCTTACCGTGGTAGTTTTTGTTTCATTAATCAAGTTAGATAACTTAACCATGTTTCCTTGTTTCACAAATTCATTAGTTTTTTGGTTTAATTCAGCCACTTGATTCAACAATTCCTTCATTCTTCCAGTCATTCTGGGTGGTGATGGATGTATATTACCTCTATCCATATTCCTAGGTGGACTCCTGACTCCTGACATCTTATATTGTTTTTCTAGTAGGTCTGTATTTACCGGCATGCTTTTGACTATAATTGAGTTGGGTCCTCCTAGGATATATGCATTCAAATTTGTAATGACCAGAATCTCCAGATGAATGACAAATAGGAGTAGTTTTTGTTTTAGTTCCTGATGCAATAAATTTTTCAGACATTGGTGCTGCATTTCCATATTTTGTTTTGAACTTGTCATATCCTAAACCACTCTTGTCTTTTCCAGGTCTTCCCATCCCTAAGAGTTTTTCTAATTTTTCACTACTCTGGGAAAATTTATAGTTCAGTTCAACAGACTTTCTGGATTTCTCTAAATCAAACAAGAGTGTGTGATTTTCATTTTGAAGATGCATGTTTTTATCTTTTAATAGTTCAATTTGTTTGTTCTGTTTTTCAGACTCAAATTTGAGAAAAGTATTGATTCTTTCGAGCCTATCATTTTCTGAGTAGTATTGTTGTAGATCATTAATCAGATGTGTATTGATTTCCGATGTTTTGTCTAGATCTTTTTGTAGCAATTTATTTTTGTTTTCAGTTATTCTAAGTCTTTTAAAGATATTAATGCTATGGATATAGAGTTGATTATAGGCATCTTGCAGTTTATCCTTTTCTTCTTCTTCTTTTTCTGTTTCCTCATTATTTGATGGAAATGATTTAGTGGCCTGAGGTTCTTTGATGTTCTCAGTTTTAATAGGATTGTTGGAGGCAGTAAACACCATAAGAATTTTCAGGGATTTTCGGTCTCCATCACTCTCTAAGTCACTACATTCTGAATTTGACTCTTCAGTATCATCCCATGTGGTAGCCATTGCCTTTCCTTTGGTTTTCCTATTTGGACATTCAGTGGACAGATGTCCAAACTTTCGACAGGTATAACATTGTGGTTCCTTGGTCTTTTTACCAGATTTACCTGTAGAATGTTTGTTATCCAGCTGCATTCCTTTAAATGGCCAGCCACAATTTCTATGAAAGAACTTTTTGAACCGTTGAGCCAATAAAGCCACTTCCTCATCTTCATTCTCCCTTTCACTTTCATCTTCCTCATTTGCAATGTTCTTTGAAGTTTTGAGGACAATATTTTTGGGTTTAGGAGTTTGTTTGAAATGTAGTTCAAATGTCTGTAGGGAACCTACAAGTTCTTCTACTTTCATTTCATCCATGTTTCTACATTCTTCAATGGTTGTTACTTTTGAATTGAATCGTTTCGGTACAGATTTTTGGGACCAGAACTTTTTCTCCTAATCCACCCATGGAGTTACAAATGATGTTCATTTTTGTGAAAAACTCCATGAAGGTCTCATGCTCTTCCATTCTGAGACTTTCAAACTGTGATGTTAGGAGCTGTAGTTTGGATCTTTTTACTGTGCTGGTTCCCTCATGGGTTGTTTTCAACAAATCTCATGCTTCTTTGGATGTTCCACACATACTGATTTGATCGAAGACTTTTTTGGGACAGAACATAGTAGATAACATTCATTGCTTTAACTTCAGACGTTTATTTTTCTTTATCGAATGCTGTCCATATTTCTTTGGATTTCGGTTTCGTGATAGTTGTGCCATTTTGAAGTACTATTTGATCGGTTGGTGGCACATATCCTTTTTCAACAATATTCCAAACATCATGATCCAAAGATCTTAGAAAGTAATGCATCCTAGCCTTCTAGTACGCATAATTTGATCCATCAAATACTTGAGGTCTAATTACAGATGAGCCCTCTCCTTTGGTCATATTACCAACTTTAGTTAAGATCACTCTCTAGGCGGTGAAGCCCTTAAGAGAGACCCGCACTAATACCAATTGAAATTGTGGTAATGACCGCTTAAGTTGAAGTAGGAATATGCCAATATTTCCTAAAGGGGAGTGAATAAGACTTTTTAATATTTTATGATAATTTAAAAACCTATCAACCCAATCCTCAATAAATATACAAGTCTCAGGATTTCTTCAAATAACTCTAATGGCTTCCAAGCCAAATAGAGGATTTAATCACAAAACTATTCAAAGGCTAAACAAGATGTATAACATAGTTCATGATGGATGTGACTGTGTGTGACATGTGATTCTACTTAGTTCCAGATAATCACGCGTTAATGTAATATGAGAACATTTAGAAAAATCACATTAGCAAAAGAAGTAAATGACAACCTCAAACACAGTCATTTTTATAGTGGTTCGACTACATGTCTACTCCACTTCCGGCTGACGCGCTCAACCCTTGAGTGTACCAGATCTCACAACGGAGGTTTCAAATCAGGTTCACCTCAAACCAGAGGTTTCAAATCAGGTTCCCTCAAACTAGTACAACCTACTCTAGGCCGATTCTAACGTGTCTCCATGACACAAGTTTATGCCCCACACAGGAGCAAGGGTCAACACACAACACCCAACTTTTAAGCCACACAGGCCAAGGATCCACACACAAAACCTACCAGTTTATGCTCTCACGAGCAAGGGTCAACACATAACACCCAAGTTTTAGACCACACAGGTCAAGGACCTACACAAGGACCTAAGAGTTTATGCTCTCCACAGAGCAAGGGTCAACACAAAGCACCCCCATGTACAGAGGCCTCCTATGAGGGCTTGAAAGGGGTGAGAAGCACCTTAGACCCAATCCTACAAAAAGAATGATCACAAGGGTCCTCTGGACTCTAATGACTTACAGATTAGTAGATGAGCCTCATTAAACACATTGATGAAGATCTCCTCCTTTGATGACAAAGAATCTTCAGCTCCCGTGAACCGTAACTCAAATGATGTACCAATGTAAGGCAACGGGTTGGGTCAAGGTTATGATGGAATCCTACTCTATCAAATGTTTTACCTATAAAGGAGGCAGAGCGATTCCAATCATCTATGCATTCAAGGCATCCCAACTTAATGATTTGCCATTAAGATGGTAGCTGCAGGATCCTTGAATGCAGAAGTTCATTCCCCAATCCACTCTATTAAATGTTAATGATGAGAGTGGGTTGGAGGATGAACTCCAATGAGAGAAAAAGGCTTAGGGTATATGATCTAGGTTTAAACACTCAAAAGCACTTTCTATTTTTTTTCTACAAACAACCAAGGGCAAGCTCTCATTAAATAGGAAAAAGGTTCTAACGGATATAAATCGATCACATTTTTGACAGAGTTCAATATCATCGAGCGGGGTCGATATCATCGATCATATACTCTCAATAGCATCGACTAATCGTCCGATGATATGAACTCAAACTGTCAAACGCTTTTAAAACTTTTTTCCAACTAGTCGAGGACATCGAACACTCATCGATGTCATTGGATTTCGAAATCCGATTTCATCAATATAGGGTTCAATTCCTCGACATTTAAAAAATGTGAGAGCACTTGCCTTTGAAACTTAATAGGTATAAGATATGATTGGGCATCACTCGACATCATCGGAATTTGAATATCGATGATATTGATGACAGTGTTGATTCATCGATAATTCAAAGGAATTTTCCTATAAGCTTGTTGGACAATTTTTTCTTATTCGATGACATCAACATAGCTTCAATATGACCGATATTTCAATATCGATTTTATCAAGTGATTGTCGATCCAAGAAAGATTAACTTGAAAACTTACTGGATAGATTTGTGTCTCAATCCGATATCATTGAAGGTTTACCGATATCTTCAAGATTTGAATTTTGAGGATATCGAGGAGCCCTTCGATATATCGAGAATTACATGATTTGCCTTAATAGTATTTTGGACACGACAGACCAGATGTTGATTTTATCGAGTCTACTTAATGGACTCAAGAGTCAAAATTCAATGGTATCGATCTGTCCATCGATTCATCGATAATTCAGTCCACAATTCTTTGTGGTTGCTGGACATCTGAAGTCCTCAATTCAATAATATCAAGTCAACTTTGAGGACATCAATAACAGGGTTCGATTTCATCGAGCCATGTATCGATAAATCGACAAAGGTAGAAAACTTAAAGATTTTCCTATTTTTGTAAAATAGTTTTCTTACCAAAAACCCTAGGATGTTCTATTCAATTTTAACAATTTTATTTACCTAGTGTTTTGGGACATGGGATGTGAGGCTAAGGTTTACCTTTGGCGAGTTTGGACACACATCCAGTTGAGGCAGACGCTTGAATGATCTTCCGATGGGGCTCCTTTGTCTTGCTGACTCAACGCTCACACTAATTGACAAACCAGGGCACTTTCACCCCTTATAAAGTTCTCGGGGATTCGGTTGAAGGGGAAGTAGCCATTTTCATTGTCACTCTCTAATGCGGACTTTGGCTTTCACTCCACCCATTTGCGAGGGCCATGATAACTCATTTGAGGTTAGCCCCCAGGTCAGCTTATCCCGAACGCATGGAGGGCACTTCTGAGAACATATATTCTCTGGTTTCAACTCAGGAACAATGAGCTAACACTTGAGGAGTTCATGTATTGGTACCAGGTCAAGCACAATCCCGTGTAGACGTGATGGTACTACTTTTTAGCATGGGCGAACAGAGGTCGGGGCCTCATCATTAATCTGCCGACCTTCAACAAGGATTGGAAGAATAAGTGGTTCTGGGCATTGAGAGAGTAGGATGCGCCCGCTGTCGAGATGGCTCGTCTGTGAGTTAGGGTTCCTGCTAAGTTTGCTACTCTAGGTCAAGTACTGCTGTGGTAGAGTACTTAGATTTTCTTTTTCGAGTCTTCTAGTTTTGTAATGCTCTTACCGCCTGTCTATTTTTTGCAGCCTTCCCGAAGGGTCAGCGCGAGCTATCTGGGCCCCTTTGTAAATAAGTGGACAAGGCGAAAGTTTTGAAGGACAACTTTGCAATTGGAATACTCTGATCACTTCAAACCTACTTTATAGCCGATCTTCTTTCGCACTTCTGTCTCTGCTTATTCTGGTAAGTGGTAGGTTGTCAATTTGCCAATGTTATTACGGCTAGGCACCAACATTTGGCTAACTTAAAAAGTTTTTGGTGCAGGCATGGCCAAGGTCCAGAAGTCAGGGAAGAGGAAGTGCCCTCCTCCCATGGAGGAGATGGTAAAAAAGAAGACTGTTGCCCAGAAGAAGGTAGCGGTCCCCTCTATCACACAAATGCTCACTTCCACAGCAGAGGTGAGGTCGGGAGCTAGTGTTGAACAACCCTTGGTTAGCCAGCCAGCTCTAATCGAAGTGGGTGAGAGGGAGGCACCCGCCTGTGAGATCCGACCCTAGTTTACATGTGTGCATGTGTGTGTGTGAGTATGCATTCCATCCATTTTATTTCTGCGGTCCTACCGGTTAAATTCCAGTGACCCGCAACCCTCGGGTAGTGTTTGCGGTCATCCTTTAGTTTGGTCACATAGACCCGACTCGGATTGACCTGAGACCTATGCCATTGCGTCCGCCTCATTGCCGCGATTCCAACGCTGCGTCCCGTGCATTAATCTGATTTATACATCTTAAGTTATGAGCATTGATCGATATGGGCCATTGATTGGTGGACCCCACCATGGGTTGCACGTTTTCCCATGCCATCATTTCTCCCTAGGCTGAGATTTCTAGAAAGGCTATTATCCTAAGCCTTATTAATATCACCATAGGCCACCATCATTGCCTAGGAGAGAGAGAGCTCATCATTACAAGGCTTAAAAGTCTCTCTCTCTCTCTCTCTCTTTCCCTCTCATTTCTCTCTCTTCTCTTCTTCCCTAACAACCTCCTTCCATTATTCCAACTCACATTCACTCATAAATTTCCCCATCTAACCCTTGAAGAAAGATCTTAACCTTATATCTATGCACCTTGGAACCTAAGGAGTCTAGTGGTAGAAGATTTTTGGAGTTCTTGTGAGGTGGGTGCTCTCCATGGTTCCTTCCCTTCTTCTTCTTCCTCCCTTCTTCATTTATTTTTTGTTTCATGTATGAAAGCATGTAGATCCCACCAATCCATGGTGGAGGCCCTACATGGTTCCTAGGTAGGGCTAATGGCCTAGATCTTGCATAACTTAGCCATGGTGGGCCATTCTCCTTGGACCCACCTTGAGGCTTCTTCTTCTTCCCATTTCTTGTACATCAAGGGCCATATAAGCCTTACATGCATGTCGGGAGAGGAATCCGCACCATCCTGCACTTTATTTTCCATGTAAATTTTCATGTATGAAGTTTATAAGGATAGTAATGGTGTGGATGGTGTGTGGGTGGTCCATTAGTGGCGGGACCACCCACCTATGGCCGGATCTCACTCTTTCTCCTTCTCATTTATTTGTAATCTCCTTTCATGTATATTGATGAGGTGAGGTCCACCAATGAAGGTCAGCAACCTTCCAGGACTCAAGTAGGGTGGACATCCAAGCCCACTTAAATGGATGTCTAGGCCTAACCATGCATGCATGGTTTGGGTGATCTCCAAACTTCTCTTTTTATGGAGGTTTGAATGAAACCAAGGGCCTGAAATTTTTCTGGCATGTCAAGGTGGACCCCACAAGTTAAATCAAGACCATGGGCCTTTTAATTTTTATGCATGGGCTAAAATATGGACAACATATGTTGCTGTCCAGATTTCAGCCCAGTTAGAGTAGGTGTTTTGGGTTAATGATTAGACCCATTTCCAATTTCTTTTTCCCTAAATTTCTTTAGGAAATTTATAGTGTGTAGACCCCACTTTGATGTGGGATGGGGCCCACACCCTACCTCCCATGATTAAGGCCCATGGGTTGGGCCAAAGACGGCTAACTGTCTAGAATTTTCTGGATAGTTTAGCAATGTAATATAGCAGAAATCATCTTGTTCACCTAAATTTCTTGAAGAAATGGGCCACTCTAGTGCACCCCACCTGCTATCCGTACATGGGAGTATCAAACCCACCTATTTTTCCAGTGATTTGAGAGACCTCTGCCCACCCCATGAGGTATCAATCATGGGGACAACAACATTGTGTAGTAGCAGATTTTTTTTTTTTTTGGAAAATATTGCTGTCCAGAATTTGTATCAATTAAATAAAATACTTCTACCACTTCAAAAATTCTAAAATTTTGTAGGGAGATGGCCCATCTATATTAGGACATTCTTACAAAATTTAGGGCCAATAGACCCCATTTGGGCATCCAAAAGGGTGGGCCAATATAGTGGACTGCCAGAAATTTCTGCTATGCAGTCCAGCAGCATAGTTTCATAAAAAATAAAATTTTAAAAATATTTTCTTAAAAGTGGAGCCATATTTTTGGGTCCCACCTTGTTTTAGGATTGATGAGGGACATTGGGTCCAAATTTTAGGAATTTTGGAGGCCCAGAACCCACCCATTTGGTTGGCCTAAATTCAGGACAGTTACTTCCAGCAACATTTTACCCTAGACATTGAAATTCTAAAATTTATTAAAATACTTTTGAGTATCCAAAAATTATGAAATTTTATAGAGAGGTGTTCCACCCATGGTAGGACCCACCTACAAATTTTTTGAGCTAATAGACCCCTTTTCACACCGTGGAAAGGGCTGGACTAGCCCATCACATTGGGACGTCTAGGTCAGTCCAATTTTCTGAATAAACTATTTTCTTTAAATTAATTAAAATACTTCTAGTTATCCAAAAATCACAAAGTTTTTTGAAGATGTGGCTCACCCATGGAAGGACAACCCTGAAAAGTTTCAGAGCCATCGGACGCCTGTACCAACTGTGGTACGGCCTGCTATTTGGATCAGTTTTGGGCCAAATACCCATGCCTGTATGACTACCCACCATGGGACACCCCTACTTGGGCTGCTGGGCCTGTATTCCAATGGCATGGCCCACTTGAATATATGTGTTGTATATTTCCCCTCTCATCCAGTGGAGTCCACAGTGATGTGTGTGGGCCATCAGAGAAATAAATATACTATAAATAAATTTTATTGAATTTCGAGCAAGCCCAGATAGTGGGTGGGCTGGAATTTCAACATTTGGCCCAAGGTTGCTACCCACAAATGTATGTTTTGGGGTAGCATGACCCACCAGATTTGGGGACATTATTACACATATCTTGCCTTATCTTGATTGGATTTTTGGGCTTAATTAGTACACTCTTCAGGCCCACCTTAAATGGGTTTTATTAGAATAATATTCATAGTTGACTGATAGGTTTCCTAGGCCCAATGTCTTGAAACTTCCTCGATAGACCCCTGACCTTTGGGCCTATATTTAATACACTATTGTGATGGGTTTTATGGGCCAAAATACTCAGATAGTTGGGCCCTTGCTTGCCCATTAAAGTAGACCATACTTGGGCCGAGATGAGAGGCCCAACTTACTTGTTTTAAATATAAGGATCACCCATATGTTGGAATAATGGGATGCCCATTAGGCCCACCATAATGAGTAGACTCGTGATCTTTATGGTTGGACCTAACCTTCCTTGAGGGCCCATCATATTGCTTATGTGTTGGGTTTTGATCATAAGCCCACTAGGCCATGGATTGCCTTAGGCCTTGGGCCTTAGTTCATATTCGAGTAGTGGCGGGCTACCTCTTGGGAACCAGTTGAGGTTGGATGTCCTCCTAGGTGGTCCTAAGGTAGGTCCATAGGTTCTTTTATGGATAGTTAAAGGCCCACTATAGGCCCTAGGCCATTTGTTTGAGGCTCAATGTGAATGTATGTGGAGCCTACCCTAACGTATGTTGGTCTAGGCCATTCAAGCCTTGGATCGCCCGATCATGGAAGCACTCTCTGCCTTGGGTTGCTACTGGACTCACAATCCAGTAGCAGGCCCACTCAATCCTTTCATGATATATACACACTCTCCATCTGGTGGGGGTCCCCCAGTGAGTATAGTTGGCCTTCATGAGATTATTTCCACATATTTAACTAATTTTCGGACCTTAGCAGGTCTAGAAAGTCAAACGGGTCAAAAGTTTATCAAAGGGCCTTAAATGTACAATTTTATGGTTAAAACTTTATTTGGTTGTGGGGCCCACCATATTAAGAACTTGTGTACGTGTTTTATGCTTATGTTTTCTTATAATCTTTGGGCTTAATCAGTGCATTCCTTTGGGTCACCTTTAGTGATCACATGAGGACCCCATCTTAAATCATATTTTTAGGGCATCCTATGGGCCCAGAGTGGGTTGGGACGTCTCAGCTTGGCCCAGTCATATATTGGGCCAACTTCCACCATTTTGATGGACTTGTGGGCTGAGATAAGGATAGTATTGGGCCCTTGGTTGCTCACTTAAATTGTCAGTTATTGGGCTGATGTAGTGGGGCCCATTTCATCCAAACTTAAACTTATTTTTGGGTGGTATATTGTGTACATGGGCTTCCCACCAAGTCCAACTTAATGCATAGATTCTATGGCCATTGAAAATTGAGCCTTGGGCCTTAATTCCCGTCTTAGAGCTCATGTTATTAAAAGTGGTCTTATATCTTTTTATGGCCTATTATCAGGAATATATGTATGTGGTTACCTTTATTTTTATCTTAAATGTAGGCCTTGGGCCTTCTATCCATATGGTTCATGGTTGATATGCCTTTTTGGGGAATGGTGGTTAAATGTCTCCATTATGGACCCCTCTAGGCCCGGTTGTATTTAAGAGTGATTGGATACTCATCTTAGACTCTTGCTAGGCTCATTTCTATATTACTTAGACCCGTAGCTTGTATACTTAGTCTTGTGGGCTATCCCAGGTAAATGGGCCCCCATTAGAAGTTGGATTTCCTTAAGGATATTGTCTAAGTACCTAGTCTTAGTTCCTTCTTGGATAGGAGGAATATAATATACATTGTATATCACCATATAGTGTGATTAAATTCATCCTCATGACCCAGGTACATCATTATATGCTTGGTTGACACTGTGTGTGTGATCATATTGTGCCATTGGGCATTACATGTTACCTTCTCCGAGGGACGTAGTATTCCCTCTTGAGCACGTTGGATGCTTGGAATTGATACATGGTTCATTTTGTGATTCATGCATCTGGCATTGCATAGCATATAGACAATTATCGCCCTTGCTTCATCAAGGCTATAACCTCCACAGTTACATCGTGGAAGGCCATGTTTGGACACCGAAAATGTTACTTAAGCATACCGGGTGTATAGGATGCCCATGGGTGAAATTCTCAAAACTTCCATGGTACCAAGGATCTGCTCTAACGCCGTGACAGGGTGGAATATATGAGCGCACGAGGGCCTTATACCGTTAGGTAGCAACTCCCACTGTTGTGTAGTTGGTTGGATAGGGGTGTGGCCTTACTCGCCTGATGTAAGGAGGCATTACTAGGCTAAGTCTGACTAGCTCGTGAATGGGTCCGCTACTGTCAGGCCTTGCTGGTGATTAGCTGTCCATAGGCGGGTAGTGAGGTCTCTTACACTCGTTTGACTGTGCGGGGTCTGTAGAGCGGCAGTCATCCAGCAGTGTAATAGACCCCGGTGATTTCCTTATGATGGAAATGTACTTGATATGTGGATTGGACAGGGGCACTGGCATTACTTCGTATTGCATTTGCATCGATTGTGTAAGCCTCTTATTGCATAGTATTCATGTTAAGCCTTAGCATGGTGCCCAGTACTTATTGGATTATAATACTCATTGCATTATATAGCCTTGGTATGGCTTCCTGCATTATTATACTGCCTTGGTATAGCTTCTAGCATTCATGACAGCCCTAGTAAGGCTAGTGGTGTTGGCTTTGATCATGTTTCCTTCCTGTATCCCCTATTATTCTTCTATGCACTATTATCACACACCTTCACCACCCTCTAAGCTTCTATAAGCTTATGCATGATTGATGCGTGTAGGAGATCCTAGGCAGGCGTCATAGCGGCAGAGCGTGGAATAGAGTTGAGCTTGAGGACCCCAGTGTTGCAGACCTTCCTTTCCTTTTTCTATCATCTTATGTATGTCCTTTTGGACTTTATGGAAATTCTTAGTGGATTTTATGATGTGTGCCTTTGTTATTCTCAGATACACTTGCTGTGATCTAGGGTGTGCTCGTGTTGGAAATGATTATATTGTTATGGAAATCCTCCTTGTAGGATCCCAGGATCGGAACCTACCTTAGGAGCCGAGAATGGGGTACTACGGAAGCTGTTGCAGCCAGAACCGGCTATCGGGTTCCTTGTGAGTCCGATTACCAAGTTTGGGGCGCGATACCACCCTGATTGCCCCTCTACTACTGAATGTCGTGGAGGAGGTAGAATTGGATCTGGTGGAGGTTCTTGCTACTCTTAAGGTTCGTATGGATGATGACGCTGAGGCCATTCATGTGGCCTAAGAAGCCGAAGCTGTAGCCATGAGCGAAGCTGCCCATGTCGTCGAGGGAGCCAAGCCTTTGGCAGCCAAGGAGACTAATTCCTTGGCGACATCAGCTGGTGCAGAAAGGGGCGAGGCTTCGAGCCCCCAAACTGCTGAGGAGGCGAGGACATACTCGCCAGGTCATCATATGTATCATCTGACTGACTGGTCAGCGAGACACGTCCCAGAGGATGAGATTGCCGACCTGATATATTCTCATATGGAGGCCTTCCTCATTGACGTTTTCGCTGAAAAGGCCGAACTCTAAGTCCTAGAGGGGGGAGGGGGTTGAATAGGACTATGCCAATAAAAAATAAATGCGGAATACAAAGACAGATAGCACAATTAAATAGCAACCTCAAATGCACTAGTCTTGAGAGGTTGATATAAACTGAATTTTAAGGACAACCTTTCACCAAAAACTAAGGTTTATGGTAGGACAACCTGATGTCTAGAACGTTGGTAAGTATCAAAAACTCAAACTAAGAATGAGGCGAAGGAAATAAACTAAATTATTCCAACATTCACCATAAGCGCATAAAGAAAATTACAACATTTAACACCACACATACATCACAACCATCATTCAAACTCCAAGAATTATAGTGGTTCGTGTGTGTACACCAACTGTTCGCAAACAGCCACACAACTATTCCACTCCCAATATCCACACCCACGGGATATTGGCTTTCACTAACAAATAAGGTTTTCTAAGGTTCACCTTAAAACCTTCACAATTGTGTTTTTTAAATGGGCTTACACAATCACAAAAAGCCATACTGAGATTTTCCTGGTTGAATCTCACAAACCAAAAATATAAAAAATAAAATTGTACTTATCTGAAGATACTTCTTCCGATATAGCCCAGTAGAACCAATTAGATGTAGATGTAGATGTTCAATGTCCAATCTCATAAATGAAAGAGTTCTAAGTCTAAATGATTTTTAAATTAAATTAACCTGGGGCTAGCTTGATTTGATTTTGATCTCAAAAGGGTAAATCAAAATTTCCTTTTTAATAGAATAGAATTGAATAAAAAGATCTCAAAATCAAATACAAAAAAGCTATAACAAGAATCTAAAATTAATAAGCAATAGCTTCACAATAGCAAGAACTTATCTCTCATAATGATGGCTTGATTAGGCTTAGAATGAATGAATAATTCTGACAAACGTCATCTATTTATAGGGAAAAATTTTGTTCCCTCGACTGGTCTAAGGGTCGGTTCGACTTGTCAAAGCAACAACTAATTTTCAAAAATTTTGGCATAATAAGATAAACCCGTTATTCGACTGGTCGAGTGGGTAAAATTCTCCTTGCTTGAGTTCGAGTCGAGCCCTGTTCGACTGGTCGAGACTATTTGTCATGGCCCAAACTCGGAAACGGGGCTCACAAAATTCCCGATCGTCTAATCCAGCGTCGAGAGCCTTCATAGTACCCCATTCTCGGCTCCCGGCATCCATATACCAAGTTCCGATCCGGGGATGCTACAAGGAGGATTTCTAATCATCATTTTGATTTGTAATGAGCATAACCATAAGCATAACCCACAAACAATAATCACAAGAACGCCATCACTAAATCCACTATGATTAAAAACTTTTGGTACAATGCGTCTGAAGGGAAATACAAGATAATGCAAATAATGAAAATTTCAAAAGCTCGACGGCACGCTCTTACTGTTACTATGCTACAGCTGCGTCTTGGCATCACCGGCACGTATCTATCATACATAAGCTGATAAAGAGCTTAGAGGGCGGTGTAAGTGTGTGCGCAATATGAGAGTGCTCAAAATGTAAGGTCAGCATAATGCAAAAACATGCTTATGAGTACATGAATGCAATCAGCTGTACCAAGGCTATGCGGTGCAAGATATGAATGCTATCGGCCGTGTCAAGACCATGCGATGCGAGATGCAGCTCAAGCATGCCAATCTTCATCATATATCAGTACAGTTCTATTTCTGGATAATCACCGGAAGTAGTATACTCCAAATGACATTGCCCCTCTCCTAGCCGCACAGTCCAAGTGAGCGTAAGAAACTTCACTATCTACCTGGCCAATAGTCTACCGATACCTATCCGGCACGTCGATAGCGGACCCATTCATGAGCTGTTCAAACTCAGCCTAGTATTGAGCCCTACCCTAGGGCGAGTAAGGCCACACCCCTTTCTAACTGACCACGACGCAGTGGGAGATTCGGCCTCCTGGTATTCGGCCCTCGTGCGCTCATATATCCACTCGGTCTCAACGTTGGACTCATCCTCTAGTACCATAGGGTTTAGGGATTTTCACCCAGGGACATCTATGGTGCCCCGATGCTAGAATCAATATTTTCGGTATCTGATATGGCCATCCACTATGTGCCTGCAGAGGTTATGGCCTTGATATTGCTAGGGCGTACAGTAACCATAATCACATAAATGCAAGTGCATGAATCACACTACCAGTCATGCAACAGTCCTGGGTCTACCACGCGTTCATATAGGGCAACTTCGCCTATCAGGGAGCCCATAAACAATCTACCCGAAGGAATATGCTATGATCAGTCACTCCTCATATAAAGTATACAAATAATGCATATGATCATGAATCATGGATATATACTAAATATGTTATATAGTGATGGACTCCATTCATAACGAAGATGGGCTTAGACAGCCTACATGCTACTAGTATGGGCCTACCAATGGGCCCTAGGGAGAGTGATAATGCGGACATTTAACCACATCGTCCTTACAACGTGGGCATCAAACCATCATTGCTCCCAGGGCACGGCTCGCCATGAACATTATTACAAAACCATGGTGGAATTTCACATAGTAATGAGCCTCATGTGCATCCCATTGGGCCTTGACCCATGGACCTCCAATACATCAAAATGGGCCTCCTAGCATGGGTCTCATATATATCAAAGTGGGCCTCAGTGGATGGGCCACAACTACATCAAGATGGGCCTAATCATATGGGACTCATATATATATACCAAGGTGGGCCTCAATATATGGCCACAAATGAATCAAGATGGCCTCATACATATACCAAGGTGGGCCTAAATGGACGGCCACAAATAAATCAAGATGGGCCTCCATATGGCAAGTGGGCCACATCACATGGGCCGTATGTATATCAAATGGACCACACCAAAGATAAGCGGTGTTAATGATTTTCCACCATTAAAATTCCCAAGTCCCACCACAACATATATTTCCCATCCAATCTGATCATAAGGTCCCAAGGGATTTCAATGGTAGACGTTCAGTCCTCACTGCATCGTGTGGTCCACTTGATAAATAGATCTATCTTATTTTTAGTCTCAAGCCTTAAAAATGAACTTGCCGAAAGGGTTGAATGGTTTGGATGCAACACATGCATCATGGTGGACCCCACCGTTCAAACAGTGGACGGTGTGGTGAGAACACATACATCACTGGGGTCCCACCTTCCACACCACTGGATGGTGGTGTGAATAAAACACATACATCTTTGGTGGTCCCACCGTCCACACCACTAGACGGTGGTGTGAATAAAATAAATACATCTTTGGTGGTCCCATGTGGGGCCCAGCATAACGTTTATATGCCATCCAATCCGTTGGTAAGGTTACACGGACCCTGGATGCAAGGGAAAATAAATTTCATATGATCCAATACTTCGGCCCACCCAAAAAGGGTTTCCATGGCAGTCGTTCCATCACCGTTATTTCCTATGATGTGGGCCACTTGAGCTTAGGATAGGGCTGATTTTTGGGGTGGGGCCCACTGCCTTAACAGGCCATCAAATGTATGGTGTGGATGTGGGGTCCACATCACGGTGGGGTCACCGTCCCAGCCTCTTCCGCCCACACTTGTTATATTTTTTTTTGAAAAGTGGGGTTTTTGGGGTTTTTCCTGGGTGGGGCTCGCATCAGGGAAATCTGCCCCACTCATTGGCTTCCATGGCCTAAGACCGTCCAAATGAGGCCAATATGCAATATGTTTCGGCAAGTAAAATAAAATTAAGGTGGATTTTCAGGGTAAATGCCACTATTTCATATGGTATGGCCCGCTCGATTATTGGATTGGCCTCATTTCTCGGCTTAACGCCTAAAATGAGCTAGGGAAAGGGGTGGACGACTTGGATTAAAAACATACATCAAGGTGACGCCTATGTGAGCGGCCCACCCAAAAACTCTTTTTTATTTGTTAGCCTGCATGTACACACCCATATCAGTATGCGCACTCCATGTTAGCCCTGCACACCCGTCTAGCGTCTAGGGACACTGGACGGCATGGATAAACACATGCATTATGGTGGGTCCACATGGACGTGGCCCAGCTTCATGGTGGGCTACACACCCACATATTAGGTGGGCCATCAACAAGGAAAGGGGAGGAGAGAGATAGATTGAGAGAAGGAGAGAGAGATCGGCATAGTGGAGGAGCCCGACCACTATGGGCCCCTCATATGACTATAACACATATATTAAATTGGGTCCCATCACAAGTGGGCCATCAAATTAAAAATCAACGGTGGATCACCCACCTCTAGGCCTCCTTCTTGCTCCCTTAGGCTCCTTAGCTCCTATGCTTAGCTTTTAACGGTGGATGATGAAATTTTGATGGTGGGGATGAGAGATGAGAGGGTGGGCCACACTTGGCTTGGGAGAGAGTAGCTTGGACGTGTGGTGTTGCTTGGGAGGTTTGAGAAATGAGAGAGAGAGAGAGAGAGAGAGAGAGAGAGAGAGAGTGGGATGATATGTATGGGATGATGTGGTGTGTTGTAAGGAAAGGAGATGGATGGGTATGGTTTAGTTTGAAAATTGGTAAAAGAGGATGGGTAGGGAGAGAGAGAGAGTTGACTTATGGAAAAGAGAGAGATGGGTTGCATGTACTTGACTTGTACTTGAGGTATGAAGTATACTTGATTGATGGGAGATGTGTAGAGATTCCCTCAAAGTTTGCAATGTGCGGCATTTTTCCTCAAAATGAACGTGGGCCCACATCTTCTGACCTGGGTATCGGATCAGTGTGTGAGTCACGACGTTGGAACCGCGGTGATGACGCAGTCCCTAAGATACAAGTTTCGGGTTGAGCAGACTTTGGTATATAGGACTCGGCTTAGGATCGCTGCAAATGTCAGATACAGGACAAGGGTTGCCGAAATTTGACAGGGAGGACCACGGAAGCCTACGGAATGGTACAAACTAAGATACGGGTCTTACAACTCTCCCCTCCAAATAAAAATTTCATCCTCGAAATTTGTATAATCATCATAAGTAAACATACTTATAGTAGAAGAGGAAACAAGGCATCGTCATATAAAATCGTAGACATCATAAAAGATACAACATATAATTAATCGTCAAAGAGATGGGGATAACGCTCTTGAATCTTGGCCTTGCACTCCCTAGACACCTCATCAACAGAATGGTGACCCTACTGAACCTTCACCAAGGGAATGACTTTGGTCCGGAGGACCTGCTCCTTCTGATCAAGGATTGAAACTGGCTGCTTAATGTAAGAAGCGTCCTCACGAACCTCCAACGGTTGCCAATTAATAACACGAACGATGTTTGACTCATACTTCCTCAACATAGGGACATGGAAAACGTTTTGGACACCAGACAACTGAGGTGGTAAGTCAAGCTGATAGGCCACGGCGCCAATGCGCTCAGTGATCTTGAAAGGTCCAATGAATCTCGGGGCAAGCTTGCCCTTCACTCCAAAACGAACTATGCCCTTCATGGGTGAGACCTTGAGATACACATGGTCCTCTATATTAAACTCCAAGGGACAACACTGGCTATCAGCGAAACTCTTCTTTCAGCTCTGAGCTGTGCGCATCCTCTGCCTGATGATATCGATAGCCTCTGACGTTTGCTGCACAAGCTCGGGACTAAGGAGACACCACTCTCCAACCTCGGTCCAACAACTCAAAGATCTGCACGGTCCGCCATATAATGCCTCAAAAGGAGCCATACCAATGGTCGCCTGATAGTTATTGTTGTATGCGAAATCAGCTATTCGCAGATGCTCTTCCCAGCTACCCCCGAAGTCAATCACGTAGGTACAAAGCATATCGTCAAGGATCTGGTTGACCCTCTCGATCTGACCATCGGTCTGCGGGTGATACGCGGTGCTGAGCTGTAAATCAGTGTCCAATCCTCTCTGAAAGTTCCTTCAGAACTGAAACGTGAACCTCGGGTCTCGGTTAGAAATGATCGAGACAGGAACACGGTGCAGTCTCACAATCTCCTTGATGAATAATCTCATAAGCCGGTCTAAAGGCCAAGTCACATGAATTGCAAGAAAATGTGCCGACTTTGTCAGACGATCAACGACAATCCAGATAACATCGTGACCGCACTGAGTCCTCGACAAAATGTTGTCTCCTCATGTAACGGTACATCTTCGTTGAGTCAGGGTGGATAGAAAACCACGATTGATGTGTCTCGGTCATAAGATCTCTGCGTAACTTAGGAATATCCGAGACACATAATCGGGCTCTGAAGCGAAATCCACCATCAGAACCAATCTACCAATCTGTTTGACTCTCAGATGTTGCCTCTGCTCGGTAATCCTGTAACGACTCATCTATCTACTGAGCCTCGATCACCCTTGTGATAAGAGGGGGTTGAATCGACAGGCTCGATAGCTGAACGTAGAAAACAGCAGACCAAAATCGATGTCATACTTTGTTATATCCTCGATCATCCTCCACTCCTGAATCATCATATGTGCCACCAGGCCTTGTAGCTAACGGTTGAGGGCATCCGCCACCACATTCATCTTGCCTGGGTGGTACTGGAGGTCAAATTCATAGTCTTTCAGAAGCTCCATCCAACGTCTCTGTCTTATGTTCAGCTCGGACTGAGAGAATAGATACTTCAAGCTCCTGTGGTCAAAGAAGAGCTCGAACCTGACCCCATAGAGATAGTGTCTCCATATCTTCAGTACGAAGATGACTGCTGCCAGCTCCAAATCATGCGTACGGTAGTTCAACTCATGGACCTTGAGCTGACAAGAAGCGAAGGCTACAGGCCTATCGTGCTGCATCAGGACAACATCTAAACTAATATGTGAGGCATCGGTAAATACAATAAATCTATCACTCCCAGATGGAAAAATGAGGACAGGAGTGGACATCAGACGGTCCTTCTGCTCCATAAATACTCGCTCACAGGCATCACTCCAAATAAACTCTGCACCCTTCCGAGTCAACCTAGTCAACGGGGCTGCGATACGGGAGAAGTCCTCAATGAAATGCCGATAGTATCCCGCTAAACAAAGGAAACTACGGATCTCGGATGCAGTTGTGGGCTGACCCCACTGGCGCACTGCCTCAACCTTCGAGGGGTCCACTGCGACACCTTCCCTCATCACCACGTGATCGAGGAACTTCACATCTTCTATCCAAAACTCACACTTCTCCAGCTTCGTATATAGCTGGTGGGCACGGAGGGTCTGCAAAGCGATCTTTAGATGCTGCATATGGTCCTCACATGTTGTGACACCCCATCACTGTGGCCACATATGGGTGGGCACACGTGGGCGGGCGCACATGTGGGCGGGCCCCAAGGTGGCTGGCAGGCTACTGTGCACACAGTGAAGGTGAAACTTTGTCCCACATCAAAAGTGTCGTCTGAAGTTGTGGTGGTTATATGTGGAGTTGCCACCCTATATTGTATGAGCCTTTTGGGGGAAATTTCGAGAACAAAACTGTGCAGGCTGTGCCCAAAGCGGATAATATCATATAGTGTGGGCATGGGCTGTTACAAATGGTATAAGAGCCGAGGACGGCTCTGCCCTCAGTGGCCGATATTGTGACACCCCGTCACTGTGGCCACATGTGGGTGGGCCCCAAGGTGGTTGGTAGGCTATTGTGCACACAGTGAATGTGAAACTTTATCCCACATCAGAAGTGTCGTCTGAAGTTGTGGTGGTTATATGTGGAGTTGCCACCCCATACTATATGAGGCCTTTTGGAGGAAATCTCGAGAACAAAATCGTGCGGGCTGTGCTCAGAGCAGACAATATCATACAATATGGGTGTGTGCTATTACAAATGGTATTAGAGTCGAGGACGGATCTGCCCTCAGTCGGGGATATTGTGATACCCCATTACTGTGGCCACATGTGGGCGAACACACGAGGGCGGGCGCACATGTGGGCGGGCCCCAAGGTGGCTGACAGGCTATTGTATGGCTGGTAGGCTACTGTGCTGGCAGGATACTGTGCACACAGTGAAGGTGAAACTTTATCACACATAGGAAGTGTCATCTGAAGTTGTGGTGGTTATATGTGGAGTTGTCACCCTATACTGTATGAGGCCTTTTGGGGGAAATCCCGAGAACAAAACCGTGTGGGTTGTGCCCAGAGCAGACAATATCATACATTGTGGGCGTGAGCTGTTACATGAGTCCTCAAATATATCAGAATGTCATCGATGAAAACTACAACAAACTGATCAAGATATGGATGAAAGACCTCATTCATCAACTGCATGAAGATCGGGGGTGCATTGGTCAGTCCGAAGGACATGACATGAAACTCAAAATGGCCATAAAGCGTCCTGAAAGCTGTCTTCGGGATGTCCTCCTCTCGGACACGAATATGATGATACTCGAAATGCAGGTCAATCTTCAAAAATAACTGTGCATCCTGCAGCTGATCAAATAAGTCATATATCCTAGGGAGTGGGTACTTATTCTTAATCGTGACTTGGATGAGCTCGCTGTAATCTACGCAGAGCCTCAACGAGCCATCCTTCTTCCTGACGAAGAGTACCAGTGCTCCCCACGAAGAACTGCTCGGATGGATGAATCCCAACTCACACAACTCGTCCAATTATCGCTGTAGCTCACGTAACTCCATCGGTGCCATACGGTACGGGGCCTTCGAGATAAGCATGGTACCAAGCACAAGATCAATCTGGAACTCAATATGACGGCATGGTGGCAATCCCGGAATCTCTTGGAGCACTTCGGGGAAATCACAAATAATCGGCAACTTGTCATTACACAAGGTAATGGGCTCCTCGACGACGCAGGACATTAAGCAAAACATTGGCTCTCCTCAGGGCTTTACAACGAACTGAAACTGCGGTAAGCCTGGTATAGAGAATGTGACAGTCCTCGCGGAATAGTCCAACATGGCTTGGTACTCGGCAAGCTAATCCATGCCCAAGATGATGTCGAAATCTGACATTGGCAGTATAAATAAATCGGTGGATAAAAAGATATCACCGACCAGAATAGGGCAAGATGAATAGAAATGCCTCAACATAATAGTCTTCCCCAAGGGCGTCGATATGGCCAACCACTTGCGAGCAGACTCTGTCGGCAATCAAGTCGAATGAAAAAAATCCTCGGACATGAATGAATGCGATGCACCAGAATCAAACAGTACACGTGCGATACATGCGGAGACAGAAAGAATACCCTCAATGACTCCTCTAGATGACTGTAGATCATGCTGAGCCGCGTAGAACCTAGCCTGAGCTAGTTTGGGAGGTGTCTATCCCCTCTGAGGTCCCTGGTGCTGCTACTGCCTCTACAACGGCTTGTACTGTTGTCTTTGCTGCTGCTGGGGTCTCGACGACTGAGGTGGCTGCGGTCGACGCTGTTGTGGGGGCTCTTTGGGGCTCTCATCGCTTCTTTGTGGTGCTTCGCTGCGCGACGGATGAGGGCGGGGAACTCGACAGCAAGACTCTGTCCCTCCACATCCAAAATAGGTCCCTGAAAATGGTTGCTGTGGTGGTGCTGGATGTGCTGCTGGTGCTATAGCAGGTGAGTGGCTCCTGTACCTCTGTGGTCATCGATGCTGTTGGAAGCTACTGGACGGGGACTGCCTCTTCCGACCCCTCCTTTGATCTCGATCGGCCTACGTACCGGCCCACTCGGCTCATAAATCTAAGCCCTCTACACTACCGCTTAAAAAGTCAGGAGCTCATGCCCAATAACATGGCCGTGAAGACCATAATGTAAGCTGTTCTCGAAACGGTGGGCCTTCCGCCCCTCATCGTCAACCAAATATGGCGCCAACCTCGATAGCACCATAAAACGGGTAGCGTACTGCGCCATGGTTATGTCCCCCTACACCAGAGTCTCAAACTCCAGTGCTCTCAGACGTCAAATGTGGTCAGGAAAATACTGCTCCTCAAATCGATCGATAAAGTCCTCCCATGTCCAAACATAATCAGGTCCTACAACACGGTAATAGAGGCCCACCAATGCTCGACCTCTCCCTAGAAAAGAAATACAACCAATCGGACTCGCTGCTGGGTCGTACATGCCATATTATCAAAAATCTTCTCCACATCGGAACGCCATCTCTCGACTGCAGTCGAATCTGGCTCACCCTAGAAATGTGGAGGATCAAGCTATCTGAACTCACGAAGAAGGGCACTCGGGAGCTCTTGCTTGGCCTGGGCTATAGAAATAACTGGGCGCCTCCCCTTCCCCTAAAGCACAGTAGTCACAGCCTGCAACATTTGCTGTAACTGCGAGGCACTCACAGGCACGGTTGGATCCACACCGGCATTAGTTGGAAGAACATTATCCTCAAGCAGGGGAGCATGGATCTCTGACGGTGGAATGGGAGGCGCAGGTAATAAAGCTGGAGCCTTAAGTTGTGGAGCAGGAGTCGATCTGGTCACTGGCCTACGTGGCATGTCCTATAGGAAAGAATAAGGACGCTAATCAACCTTGAGAATCGCACGTTAGGGAACTCAATCGGAAGGTTTCACAATCGTAACCTAATCGTCTTAAACTCATAGAAAACATGTGATGCTGTTCTCGGTTATTCTCAAGTTATGCTCTGATACCAACTTCTGTCATGTTCCGAACTCGAAAACCGAGCTCACAAAATTTTTGATCACCAAATTAGGCGTCGACAGCCTCCTTAATACCCCATTCTCAGCTCCCAGCACCCATACACCAGGTTCTAATCCTGGGATGCTACAAGGAGGATTTTTAATAATCATTTTGATTTGTAATGAGCATAACCATAGGAATAACCCACGGACAATAACCACAAGAACACCATCACTAAATCCACCATGATAAAAAACTTTTGGTATAATACGTCTGAAGGGAAATACAAGATAATGCAAATAACGGAAATTCCAAAAGCTCAACTGCACGCTCCTGCTGCTACTATGCTATGGTTGCGTCCTGACATCACCTGCACGCATCAATCGTGCATAAGCTTATAGAAATCTTAGAGGGCAGTGTAAGTGTGTGCGCAGTATGAGCGTGCTTAGAATGTAAGGTCAGAGTAATGTGAAAACATGCTTATGAGTACATGAATGCAATCAGCCATACCAAGGCTATGTGGTGCAAGATATGAATGCTATCGGCCATGTCAAGACCATGCGATGCAAGATGCAGCTCAAGCATGCCAATTCTCATCATATATCAGTACATTTCTCATTCTGGATAATCACTAGGGTTTGGTAAACTCCAAATGACACTGCCGCTCTCCTAGCCGCACAGTCCAAGTGAGCGTAAGAAACCTCATTATCCGCCTAGCTAATAGTCTACCGATACTTATCCGGCACGTCGATAGCAGACCCATTCACGAGCTGGTCAAACTCAGCCTAGTATTGCCTCATACCCTCGGGCTAGTAAGGCCACACCTCTTTCCAACTGACAACGACACAGTAGGAGATGCGACCTCCTGGTATTCGGCCCTCGTGTGCTCATATATCAACTCGGTCTCGACGTTTGAGTCATCCTCTAGTACCATCGGGTTTAGGGATTTTCACCCAGGGACATCTATGGTACCCTGATGCTAGAATTAGTATTTTTGGTATCCGATACGGCCATCCACCATGTGCCTGTGGAGGCTTTGGCCCTGATATCGCTAGGGTATACAGTAACCACAATAATAGAAATGCAAGTGCATGAATCACACTACCAGTCATGCAACAGTCCTACGTGTACCACACGCTCATGTAGGGTAACTCCACCTATCAGAGAGCTCCATCTAGCGTCTCTATCTCAAGTTCAGCTCGAACTAAGAGAATAAAAACTTCAAGATCTTATGGTCAGAGAAGAGCTCGAACTTGACCCCATAGATATAATGTCTCCACACCTTCAATTCAAAGATGACTTCTGCTAGCTCCAAATCGTGTGTAGGGTAGTTCAACTCATGGACCTTGAGCTGACGAGAGACGAAGGCTATAGGTCTGCCATGCTGCATCAGGACAACACCTAAACCAATACGTGAGGCATCGGTAAATACAACAAATCCATCACTCCTAGATGGAAGAGTGAGGACAGGAGTGGACGTCAGACGATCCTTCTGCTCCATAAATGCTCGCTTATAGGCATCACTTCAAATAAACTGTGTGCCCTTCCGAGTCAATCTGGTCAACGGGGCTGCGATACAGGAGAAGTCATCAATGAAATGCCGATAGTATCCCGCTGAACTAAGGAAACTACGGATCTCGGACGCAGTCATGGGTAGACCCCACTGGCGCACTGCCTCAACCTTCGAAGGGTCCATTGTGACACCTTCCTTCATCATCATGTGACCAAGGAACATCACCTCCTCCTACCAAAACTCACACTTCTCTAGCTTCGCATACAACTGGTGGGCACGAAGGGTCTGTAAAGCGATCTCTAGATGCTGCATATGGTCCTCACAGGTTGTGACACCCCATCACAGTGGCCACATGTGGGCTGGCACATGTGGGTGGGCCTAAGGTGGCTGACAGGCTACTGTGCACACAGTGAAGGTGAAACTTTGTCCTAGATCGGAAGTGTCGTCTGATGTTGTGATAGTTATATGTAGAGTTGCCACCCTATACTGTATGAGGCCTTTTGGGGGAAATTTCGAGAACGAAACTATGCGCGTTGTGCCCAGAGCGGACAATATTATACAGTGTAGGCGTGGGCTGTTACAAATGGTATCAGAGTCGAGGACGGATCTGCCCTCAATGGGGGAGATTGTGACACCCTGTCACTATGGTCACATGCGGGCGGGCACATGTGGGCGGGCCTCATGGTGGCTGACAGGCTACTATGTGGCTAGTAGGCTACTGTACAGGCAGGCTACTGTGCACACAGTGAAGGTGAAACTTTATCCCACATCAGAAGTGTTGTCTGAAGTTGTGGTGGTTATATGTAGAGTTGCCACCCTATACTGTATAAGGCCTTTCGGGGGAAATTCCGAGAACAAAACCGTGGGGGCTGTGCCCAGAGCAAACAAATCATACAATTTGGGCATAGGTTGTTACGCGGGTCCTCAAATATATCAGAATGTCATCGATGAAAACTACAACAAACTGATCGAGATATGGACGGAAGACCTCATTTATCAACTGCATGAAAACCGCGGGTGCATTGGTCAGTCCGAAGGACATGACCTGAAACTCAAAATGACCATAACGCGTCCTAAAAGCTGTCTTAACATATATTTCCCATCCAATCTAATCATAAGGTCCCATGAGATTTCAATGGTAGATGTTTAGTCCTCACTGCGTCGTGTGGTCCACTTAATAAATAAATCTATCTTATTTTTAGTCTCAAGCCTTAAAAATGAACTTGCCAAAAGGGTTGAATGGTTTGGATGCAACACATGCATCATGGTGGACCCTACCGTCCAAACAGTGGATGGTGTGGTGAGAACACATACATCACTGGAGTCCCACCGTCCACACCACTGGACGGTGGTGTGAATAAAACACATACATCTTTGGTGGTCCCACAGTCCACACCACTGGTGTGAATAAAATAAATACATCTTTGGTGATCCCACGTGGGGCGCAACATAATATTTATATGCCATCCAATCCGTTGGTAAGGTCACACAGACCCTGGATGCAGGGAAAAATAAATTTCATATGATCCAAAACTTCGGCCCACCCAAAAAGGGTTTCAATGGCAGTCGTTCCATCACTGTTGTTTCCTATGATGTACGCCACTTGTGCTTCAGATAGGGCTGGTTTTTAGGGTGGGGCCCACTGCCCTAATGGGCTATCAAATGTAGGTGTGGATGCGGGGTCCACATCACGGTGGGGCCACAGTTAGGACTGTGGTCCCGGCCTCTTCTGCCCACGCAGCCACAGGCACTGCTTGCGTTCTCGATACGCAAGAAGATCGATGTCTTCGTCTTGTTATCTATTTTTTTTTGAAAAGTTGGATTTTTGGGGTTTTTCTTAGGTGGGGATCGCATCAGGGAAATTCGCCCCACTCATTGGCTTCCATGGCCTAAGACCGTCCAAATGAGGCCAATATGCAATATGTTTTGGCGAGTAAAAAAAATTAAGGTGGGTTTTAAGGGTAAATGCCACTATTTCCTATGGTATGGCCCGCTCGATTGTTGGATTAGCCTCATTTTTCGGCTCAACACCCAAAATGAGCTAGGGAAAGGGGTGGATGGCTTGGATTAAAAACATACATCAAGGTGATGCCTGTGTGAGCGGCCCTCCCAAAAACTCTTTTTTTTTTTGTTAGCCTGCATGTACACACCCATGTCAATACGCGCACTCCATATTAGCCACACCCGTCCAGCGTCCAGGGATACTGGACGACATGGATAAACACATGCATTGTGGTGGGTCCACATGGACGTGGCCCACCATTCTGGATCAACATGATGTTTGTGTTTTCCTTTGATCAGGCCCGTCCAAATGGACGACCATGTGGGCCACTTGGTGGACGGCCTGGATAGAATGCATGCCTCATGGTGGGCCACACACCCACCTATTAGGTGGGCCATTGACAAGGAAAGGGGAAGAGAGAGATAGCTAGAGAGATGAAGAGAGAGATCCGCATAGTGGAGGGGCCCCACCACTATAGGCCCCTCATATGACTACAACACATACATTAAATTGGGTCCCATCATAAGTGGGCCATCAAATTGAAAATCAACGGTGGATCTCCCACCTCTAGGCCTCCTTCTTACTCCCTTAGGCTCTTTAGCTCATATGCGTAGCTTTTAACGGTGGATGATGGAATTTTGATGGTGGGGATGAGTGATGAGAGGGTGGGCCACACTTGGCTTGGGAGAGAGTAGCTTGGACGTGTGGTGTTGCTTGGGAGGTTTGAGAAATGAGAGAGAGAGAGAGAGAGAGAGAGAATGGGATGATGTGGTGGTTGTACGGAAAGAAGATGGATGGGTGTGGTTTGGTTTGAAAATTTGTAAAAGAGGGATGGGTAGGGAGAGAGAGAGTTGACTTATGGACAAGAGAGATATGGGTTACATGTACTTGACTTGTACTTGAGGTATGGAGTGTACTTCGTTGATTTATTGATTGATGGGAAATGTTGTAGAGATTCCCTCAAAGTTTGCAACGCACGACATTTTTCCTCGAAATGAACGTGGGCCTACATCTTCTAACCTGGGTATCGGATAGTGCGCGAGTCGCGACGCTGGAACCGCGACGACAACACGGTCACTAAGATACAAGTTTCAGGTTGAGCCAACTTTTGTATGTAGGACTCGGCTTAGGATCGTGCACAAATGTTGGATACTGGTCGAGGGTTGCCGGAATTCGACCGGGAGGACCGTGGAAGCCTACGGAATGGTACGGACTAGGATACGAGTCTTACACTGTTCACTCGACGGGTCGAGCTGTGTGTATGACTAGTCGAGCCACAATAAAAAATTCTTAACAAATCTTGGACTGGTCGAGAAACTTCTTGCACTAGTCTAGCCAGTGCCTTGACTAGTAGAACAATGACTAGGACTAGTTGAAGAAAAGCCGATAAACTTATATATTAACCCAAATTCAATATGCAATTAATATGACCTAACTTATGGTCAATCTAGGGTCATCCATACCTTAAATGTGAATATGAAATATTGAAACATCGATCGCTGCAATAGATCATTGATATTGAAGCACATGAAGCTTGACCTATATTCTTAAGCTTGAGCTTGAGCTTGTGATCTTAAGCTTGAGGTAGCGATCTTGAAATATGAGCTTGAGTACTTAAGACTTGAGCTAGAGGTAATGAACTTGAACTTGAGCTTTGAGATAGACTTTATGTTCTTGTACTTGAGCTTGTGTTCGATCTTTGGCAAAGTTCTTCAACTTGAAAATGTAGAAGAGTTGACGATGGTGATCTTGAAGGTGAACTTTCCATCTTATCATAACAAGATACTGACTCCAAGTGATTTGGCACAACAAAATTTGATAATACGAGGTGTTAGAATTACAACATAGCACTTACAATCTCCTCCTTTGTCAAATTTTGTGACAAAAACCGACTAAAGAATCAAGCACCAGTTTACATACATCGCAAGTCAATGTTACTACTGCTCCCCCTCAATCTACTACTCCCCCTTAATCCAAGCAAGGTGATTTGTAGAGTACCTGTATAAAATCAAATACATATATACACAAAAATATGCACTTCCATATATTTTCATATTTCTCTACAACCACATCCAACAATCATCATATTATAAATCAAATTATAAACTCAAAAACTCAAATCCACATTTCTCCCCCTTTTTGTCACAAAATGACAAAGGAAAAATGATATAAACAGATGATTAAGGTAATCAAAATATAAGAGAAGAGTATGAGAAAGAGAGTAAATATTAGTAGATTAACATAAAGTTCAAGCATAAAAAAGTATCATCATTAAGCATAAACATATCTAAAGAGTAGAAAAAAAAACATGTCCAAGTATCACCCAAGCAAAAATAAAGATTAAGATTTAGTACATGCCCAATATAACTAAAAAGACTAATCAGAACCAGAAGACGGAGCAGGAATAGATTGGTTAATTTGATGTAATCCCTTGTTTATACGACGAAAGTATTTGCGCATATATTTGAATTGCATTTCATGGGATACATGGAGACTATCCACCTTCTCTTCTAAGGTTCTAAGTCTCTCATCAAAATCAGAAGGCTGAAAATCAAGATTAGCTTCAGAATCAGATTCTAACTCATCAAACAGATCATCCATATTCAAGTTATTAGTAGGTACTGCCCCTTCCTCTCCAACTTCATATCTAACTCCTCCAGCATCCCTATTAACTTGACCAGGAGCCAACTTTAAATTCATCTTGTAGATATTTGAGTTGTTGAAGGGAAGATGAGAAATAAGAGCTTCTCCAGGTGGCATGACCATAAGACAGTGAGTAGCAATGGTGGACATCAAATAAGTGAATGGAATATCGCTATGTCCCAGATGAAGATGAAATTGGATAATAATATAACAAATTAATGACGGAAGATACACTTGAATGCCGGAAACGACATAATGAAGAATACGCACCATGAAGGAGGTTAATTCAGACTTGTTACCAGATCTAGGGTAAACATTGGAAATAAAGATGCAATGTAGTACTCTGTATCTGGGTAACATATGGTTGGCACGAATCGTAATCCCGAAATTCCATTCTGAGTCCATGTTGCATAAATTCCTGGTTAGAAGACATTTTTTTTATTCATTCAATCTATCAACCAATGTTGAAATTGGAATCCCTTCATCATTTACTGGAATGCCCATTAAGCTAGAAATTAAGTGACGATCTACTGGAAATGGACCTTCTCTAAACATGATAGTGAAGTTTAAATTTTAAATAGAAACATCACTAATACATGCATACATAGCTTACACAATAGACCGGTATGTTGGACCGCCCCAATTCAGTATGTTATCACATCTTACAGCTACAAGGAGAGGAATAATATTAAATGGAACAGGATTATTAGAATTAACGGTCTGTTCAACAATAATGTTGCGGAGACGAATATCCCGCACATATTCTAGGTCCTCTTCGGGTGATTGAAGAGTGCGCACCGAAATAGGTATGGAACGAGAAGAAAAAGGACCACGAGTAGTTCTCTTCTTATGTCTACCTTCCATTACAAAATAAAATAAGAGAATGCAAGAAGGATTTATGGATTTCACCCAAATCAGATTTTTCCCTAAAAATGCAAGGAAACCACAAGAAAGCTTGAAATAAACACTAGAATCAAGCTAATTGAGATGCAAGGAACCTAAATCTGAAAGAAAAATGAAAATGAAGCACTAACCCAGTAGTATTTGGAGATGGGTTCGACTGGTCAGAGAAGGGGCTGATGGAGAAGAAGAAAGAAATGAAGAGAAATTGATTTTTCCACATTAAAAGCACCCCAACTGCGCACCTCTATTGGTCAAGTACATACTCGACCGGTCGTGCCACGACTGGTCGAGTGTGTACTCGACTAGTCGTGCAGACACAAAAATACATATTTTTATTAATATTTGAAATCCAAAAATTTGTAAAAAAATAGAACAAGCAAACATGATGAATTCAAATCAAATTACACAAACCAATATCCATTTTTAATTTAGAGAACCTGTTTCTGTCAAGTGGTTTAGTGAAAATGTCTGCAAGTTGATTATCAGTTTGAACATAATCCAATGAAATAATTTATGTTCCACTAATTCACGAAAGTAATGATATCTAATGTCAATATGCTTATTTCGTGAATGATGGATGGGATTTTTAGAGATGTTGATAGCGCTAGAGTTATCGCAATAAAGAACCATAGTATCTTGCACAAATTCATAGTCATTTAGCATCCTTTTTATCCACACGAGCTGAGTGGATGCATTTCCAGCTGCAATATATTTAGCCTCAATTATGGATAGCGAAACGGAACTTTATTTCTTGCTATGCCATGAAACTAAACAGTTCCCAACATAAAAACATCCGCCGCTAGTAGACTTTCGGTCATCTATATTCCTAGCCCAGTCAGCATCCATATAACCAGCTAACTGAACATTAGTATCATATGTATACTAAAGGCCTAAATTGGACGAACTTGCGACATATCTCATAATTCGCTTGACAGCAATCAGGTGAGATTCCTTAGGATCTGATTGATATCTAGCACAGATACATACGCTGAATGCTATATTAGGTTGGGTCGCAGTTAAATATAATAAGCTACAATTCATACTGCGATACAACCTAGGATCTACACTTTTACCTATTGCATCCTTAGAGAGCTTAAGAGTCGTACTCATAGGAGTGTCGAAGTTTTTGCCATTCTCAAATCCGAACTTCTTAACCAAGTTTAGAGCATACATGGTTTGAGAAATAAAAATCCCCTCTTCAAGTTGGTTTAGTTGTAGACCTAAAAAGTAGTTCAACTCTCCCACCATGCTCATTTCAAACTTGGACTTCATCAACTCTGCAAACTTAATAGATAGGTTAGAACAAGTAGAGCCATAGATAATGTTATCAACATATATCTGTATTATAAGTATGTGATGATTGTGTTTATTTATAAACAATGTCTTATCAATACTCCCCATTACAAAGTTATGACTTGGTAAAAACTTAGTTAACTTCTCATACCATGCCTTGGGAGCTTGTTTTAAACCATAGAGTACCTTTTTCAGGCGATAAACATGATCAGTGTGTTTAGGGTCTTCAAAACCCTTAGGTTGTTCTACATATACTTCCTCATGTAAATCACCGTTCAAAGAAGTACTTTGGACATCCATTTGATAGATTTTAAACTTTTTGAAACAAGCAATGGATATAAATAATCTGATATATTCAAGACGAGCTACTGGGCAAAGGTTTTGTCATAATCAATGCCTTCTATCTAGTTTACCCTTGTACAACCAGTCTTGCCTTGTTCTTATAATGTTCCCTAACTCATCAGATTTATTTTTAAAAATCTACTTAGTTCCAATTATATGTTTATCATTAGGTCTAGGAACCAAATACCACACATCATTCCTTACAAATTGATTTAGTTCATCTTACATGGCTACTATCCAGTTTTCATTAGTAAGCGCTTCTTTTACATTGGCCGGCTCAATTTGGGAAGTGAAACACACATAATTACATATCATGCTTATGTGTTTAATATATCAAGCTTGTGCTTTGATTTGCTTTGAATCTTTGACGATCGTGCTGAATCAATCTTGTTAATATCTACAACGAACTTGCCGAGATCTTCAAGCTGAAGAAAGTATATGAGTTTCAAGTGTTGATTGAAGACTCAACTTTCAAGAACCTAATCGCAATATTGCGGTTCAAGTTCTGTAACTGGAAACCTCCAAGAACTCAAGTCTTAATTGAAGATTAAGTTCGATATGTTTAGTTCAAGCTTCGAATATTACAAGAATTAAAGTTGCCGATGTGATCGATAGTTTGATGGTTCATACGTTCTATCTCATAAGTAAGGTATGAATGACCTAGATTGACCTTAGGGCATGTTACGTTCATTTCATACTTGGTATCAGTCATTTTATAGGTTAATAGGTTATTTTTTCGACTAGCCCTCGAACTGGCTCGACTAGTCCTAGAATTTTCTCGACTAGTCTAGGATTTGTTATAATTTTTCAGAATTTTTCTGTTGGTCCTCGAACAATCCTGAAAATTGCTCGACCAGTCGAGTGAACTGTGCTCGACCGGTCGTATAGGGCTCGACTCAAATTACAGCAAGCATTCTGACCCCACTTGACTAGTCGTGTGTAGTTCATGACTAGTCGAGCAAGCCACTCTACCAGTCGTGGGACCCACAAGGCCAGTCGAGCACTTGCTAAATCTTAACGCGCCAGAATTTTCAAAAATCTGTTGGACCTAAGGCCAGTCGAAGCGAACCTAAGGCCAGTCGAGTGAACAAAATTTTCACCTATAAATGTACTCGAATTTCAGAGTTTTGTATTCAATTTTAATAATTTTTAATCAATCACTTTGAGATAATTTTGTGTTCATTCTAAGTTATTTTGTACATATTTTAGATACTTTATAAGTAGCTCTTGTTATTTGAGTTTAGATCTCTATTCCAATCTGATTTCAAAAAGGGACATTTGATTTACCCTTTCTTGAGATCAAAATCAACATATAGGCAAATCAAGCTAGCCTATATGTTGATTTAAATTAAAAATCATATAGACCTAAAGCCCTATACACTTGTGGGACTAAACGTTGAACATCTACGTCGTCATCAAGTTGGTTCTACCGGGCTACTTCAGAATTTTCATACAGATAAGTGTTTCCTTTTCTGTAATTCCATTTTGTTTGTTTTATGAGTTAAACCAAAAAATATCATTTGGTTTTTTATGAGATCAGCTAGAAAATCTCAGAGTGTGGGGTTGTGATTGTGTTAGCCCACTTAAATTACAATTGTGAAGGTTTTAGGTGAACCTTGAAAAACCTATTTGATTAGTGATCGCTAATATCCCAAGGGAGTGGATATTAAGAGTGGAGTGGCTATGTGGTTGTTTTCAGACAGTTGGTGTACACACACGAGCCACTATAATTCTCTGGTGTTTGGTGGGTGTTTGATTTAATTCTTTATCATTTTATGGTTTAAGATCGTGGGATGTGTTTGTGGATGTGAATGTTGTAATCTTTGTTTTTCAAGCATTGTGTGTTGAATGTTGTAATAGATTTGTTCTTATTTCTTTCACCTCCATTTGAATTTGAGTTTTAGACATTCATCCATGTTCTAGTAAGGCTGTCCTACCATAAATCATAGGTTTTTGGTGTCAGGTTGTCCTTAGAATCAAGTTTGTATCAACCTCTCAATACTTTATTTTAGAGGTTGCTTTCTATTGTGCTATCAATTGTTTATTAAGTCTTTATTTCGTGCTTTATTTTTAAATTTGGCATTGTCCTATTCATCCCCCCTCTTGGACATTTAGCTCGGCCTTTTCAAGTGGTATCAAAGCCTAATAGCTCGCTTTATTTTTGTTATTTGGATTAAATTCCTGAGCTAATCGATCTAAGCTTTTTAAGATGTCGAATTTTGATAGGCTCTCAATCATTAGGCCTCCACCATTTGATCGCTCCAATTATGCTTATTGGAAAGCCAGAATAAGGATCTTTGTAAAGTCTATGGATAAGAGTGTGTGGTAAGCCACAGTGACTAATTAGACCCCTCCTACCACTGAAGTGACTGGTACTGATGGATCTAAAGCTGTAAAAGTTTCACCTTCTTTTTCTTGGACCACTCTTCAGAAAAGTGAGAGTAGTGCCAATGCAAAGGCTTTAAATGCTATTACTTGCGCACTATCACCGGATGAATTCAAGAGAATTATATCCCGTGATACTGCAAAGCAAGCCTGAGATATTTTGGAAATGACACACGAGGGTAATACAATTGTCAAGAAATCTAAAATTTAAATCTTCACAACTAAATTTGAGGAAATATGTATGGAAGAAAGTGAAACTTTTATAGACTTCTATATAAGATTAAATGACATTGTCAACTCTATGTGGCGTCTTGGTGATAGTGTAACACCCCGGATTTTTTTTGCCAACTTGGGATTAGACGTCCTTAGGCAATGGATCAATCCTAATACAGGTTTAACTTCTTAAACGCTCAATTAAAGCCTCAAATCTCTTTTCAAACCATTTTCTTCACAAATCCCACCCTTCACTACCTTGTGCTTTCAATTTCTCAAAGCACCTTCACCCTAGACACTATTTTAAACTAGCTAAGTAGTATAACTTGGATCACTTTAGATACAAACTGAAAAGGACTAAATACTACCTCAGACGGAAATCACTTAGGATTAAATCCTTTAGAAATTTGACAAAGTTAACTAAGTGCTAAACTAGATTAGCCATGAAATCCATTCGAATCGCTTTAAATATGATCTGCAAGACCTAAAACTTGTAGAATCATTGACACTAGGTTACCCAAAAATCTAGGATCAAAACTCATTACCCGGCTGCTCTCGGGAGCATCTCGAAACTCCGTATTTGATCTGGACCGCACATCGAGAGTCCGAACAATACGAAGTTAAGGACTTAGGACCGCCTCGCTGGGCTTGACAACCATCTCAGAAATCAAATCCAGCCGATGTCCCACGGCTGTTCGCTTGAGTCCGGAGCGAGTGTATGTGAAAAACACTATTCCCTTTACAAAATAAATATCTGAAATAGTGATCTGGCACCATTCACTTACGCATCAGTATTAAGCAACCAGACCGTTAGAATCAGACTAAATTACACCCTTGGATTAAGAAAAATTTCAGGAACATTTACATGTGCTTGGAATTTTGGATCGTGGCCCACTGACGCAGTTGAACTGAAAGTGGTCCGCCACGTGCGATCCTGGGAATCCGATCGAGTCGAAACGTAATCCCACATAGATCCATGTGTGGTGAGCTTAAGTCGACATTTGGCTCAAGGGGGCCACCGAAACACTCTTTTGAAGTGGAACATCGCCGAAATGCTTATAATAGCAGTAACCCTTGAACCTGAGTCTATTTTGGAAAGGTTTTAGGCTATAAAAGGACCTTAAACCCTCTCCCATTCCAGCCATACGAATTTGGATTTGAGAGAGAGAAAAGAGAGAGAAAGCGAGGGAGATGTGGGAGGAACTCCCTGCTACTGTTCCCTGCCGCTATTCGGGCTCCACCACCTGATTCTCATCACTTTCCCGGCGATTCCGGCGTCGTTTCTAGGTAAGAAACCCTAACCCTAATCTGTTTTAGGGTTGTATAGGTTGTAGGTTATGAAATAGCTAACCTGTTTTGTTCTTTAGGCTGCCAAACTCCCGTATACGGAACCTTAGCGAACCTATTGACTCCGTTACGATTCTACGACATAAGGTGCGGACTTTAGGTGTATAGGTTATGGTTTTCAACGCTTTCAATGTCAGATAATGATAGATTCATGATCTGCATGCAATTGCACATGTACAAAATGCTTTCCATTTTCTGTTTCGATTAGAATTGTAGAATTTGGAAATTCACATACTCTAGGTATTCGTATAAAATACTGTATACGTATTTTTTTTAGAAATTTGTTTGACATGTTTATTTAAGGTATGGATATATGACGTACGGATAAAATACTTATTTGGCGAAAGGATTCGCCTAAATACATGTTTACTAATGAACACTATGTATATAGAAATACGGTATTGTAAGAAGTACCGTATACATGTATATTTTAGTAATGTGTTTGTCATGATTAATTGTCGTATCAATATATTATGTGTGTATGAAACATTTGCTTGGCGAAGGGAATCGCCGTAATACATGTTTGCTTGTATACACTATGTAGTTGAAAATGCGTATTCTAGAAAATACCGTATACGTATAAATATTGGGAGATGAATTTATCATGGTTATTTGCTGTAGTAATATACTATACATGGATAAAATACTCACTTGGCTAAAGGATAGCCCTAATACATGTTTTGCTAACATACACCATGTATGTTGTATTAGTGTATTCTAAGTGTTTGTGAAAATGACTGAATGAGTATAGAATTCTCATTCGTGCTCGCCATGACTAATTGTCATGGATTCATGATTGTTGTATTGGCGATACCCTTTTGACGAAAGGATTTGCCCTAAATCACGCCACGGCCAATAGACACCATATATGCTAAAATGTGTGGCCCAAGTGTTTGTGGAAATGACTGAATGAATATGGAACTTGGATTCCTGCTTGCCATGACTATCCGTAGTGGGTGTACGCGTGTTATGATTGGGGCAACTCCCTAGGGAAAGGATTTGGCCTAATGTAACGCCCTGAAATTCGGGGGTCGAGTATGAACTCAACTCCCGAGTTCCAACGCATCACTTATGCAACATACACAATGATGGTTAAATGTTGTCTGAGTTAGCGCAATAAACATGAATGAGATTATACCAAAACAGTAATTCATACTCAGTTCAATTGTATAAAGGCAAGCGGAAGATCGAAATTTTATATTCAAAATATGTAAAGTATTAAAATTTTGTGAACTCCAGTATGAGTACTAGCGAGTACTAATATACATGTATTGTTTCTAAGTCAAAAATCAAAATACAACTCTGTAGATAAGCCCTGGAATCCCCGCGATGCAGTCGGCCTAAGCATAGCCGTCAGAGTACTGCATAAAGGAGAACTCATCCTGATCCTCCTCGAAATCGGGCTCCGGGTCCTGAACGGAGGCACCATCTACACCTGCGACAGAGTCTTGTGGGTGTTGCAAACACCGTCCCGTAACGTGGGAGTGAGTAGCTAACTCAGTGGAATAATAAAGCATAGGTTAACATGTTATCAAATCAATCAAGCGGTAATGATAAAGCAGTACAAATCAAACATTTCTAACTACTCTTGTTAAGTGCAAAAATGATATGACATGATGCTGTATGTCCTTGCCAAACCACCCTCAAGTGACATCATCTTACGTTCGTGAATGCTTACTCCCTCAGTGCGCCACATCTACAAAGCACATGCGGTGCGATGATGCTCATGATTACCAAGTTTTTATTAATCCATTTCAACCAGCAGTATTGGGAAACTAAGGTACCTCCCTCGTATCATTCCCAAACATGATCCATTCTAGGGTCGTCAATCCTATCTAATCTCATACGATATTATGGTTTGAGAAGCGTAGTGAAGGCATCGCAAAGGGCTCGTAACCCGTCAGCGCGGATACAGATCTCACCTATGCGGTTCAATTACTGGCCGTCAACTCAAGTACATATCTCACCGTACTTGGCTCAATCACTAGCCGTCAGCTCAAGTACAGGTCTCACCGTACATGGCTCAACTCATACTCTAGTTACTGTGAAAGACTCGTCACCAATCACAGACACTTGGAGTATACTCGAAGATACTACGGAGGACTCGTCGCCCGTCAGCAGGAGCACAGGTCTCACCGTACTCGGCTCTCGCCGTAAGTATCAACAGCTCTAATATAGTGTCCCATACCACCATAATCGGCTCACGAGTTTGGTTGCGCAATGGTCACTACGGAGAGGCACATGACCCTAGCGTAGGCCGACAGCTCGACCACGGTGTCCCATACCACCATGCCCGGCTCATGCGTCTTAGCGGATCGAGGTACCATGGTTAACGGGATCGCCCTTGGTAAGTTTGGTACCCAGGTTCAAGCGTGAGCGACCAAACATGGTGAACATACATATACACTCCGGTTTACTTGACGGCACGACTAGCTCGGCGAACCACAAGTTGAGCGATATGGAGCGCAAAAGCACTCCGTGTGGCCAACCACTATCGCCAACCGAAGTACGACTCGGGTTCGCGGACACCTCCGTTGTGGCGATATGAATCTCGGCCACAACCGCAAGTACAGTCTGCCGGATGCTTGGACTATAGGCATAGTCCCAAACTCAAACAATTGTAAGGCATGAAGTTAAGCATGAAGTAAAGCATGTTAGCGGGCATGTTATAAAGCATGAAGTAAAGCATGAAGTAAGGCATGTTGTAAAGCATGTTGTAAAGCACTATATACACATAGGGATACAATTACATCCACATCTCAAGTGAGTGGTTATAGCTAACCACCGCATGGAGGGGTCTACATGTCTCTAAGGGAGTCGGGAATCCCATATCAGCACCTCTCTAAGGCACTAACACTCAAACATTTACACACACAAGCATCTACGCGAACACTTAGAATACACTATTCCAACATACATGACGTATGTTAGCAAATGCGTATTAGGGCTATTCTTTCGCCAAGCGGTTATTTTATCCGCGCATACCATATTCATACGACAAATAATCATGACAATTACATTTTCAAAATTTATACATATGCGGTATTTCTAGAATACGCAATTTCAACATACATAGTGTTTACAAGCGAACATAGATTGCGGCGATTCCTTTCGCCAAACTGGTATTTTATTCATGTATTGTATAATCATATATTAAATAAATATGTCAAACATTATTCCAAAAGAAATACGTATACAGTATTTCTAAAATACACAATTTTAACATACGTCGCATTTACAAGTGAACATGTATTTTGGCGATTCCTTTCGCCAAACTAGTATTTTATTCATATATTATATAATCATACATTAAATAAACATGTCAAACATTTATCCAAAAAAAATACATATACGGTATTTCTACGTATACCTAGAGTATGTGAAATTCCATATTTTACAACGTTAATCGAAACAGGAAACGGAAAGCACTTTGTACATGTGCAATTGCATGCAGATCATGAATCTACCATTATCTGACATTGAAAGCGTTGAAAACCGTAACCTATATACCTAAAGTCCTCACCTTTGCCTTTCGAAACGCAACGAATCAGCAAGGGTAGTAAATCTTCCGTATACGGGAGTTTTCTAGCCTAAAGAGCGGAATCGGTTAGTCGTTACACAACCCACATCGATCCTACCTTAAATCAGACCTAGGGTTAGGGTTTCTTACCTTCAAGTGGGATGGATACCTCCGGAAAACCACCTAGAACGGGGCGGTGTAGGCCGTGCGATGAATGGAAGCAGTAGGAGGAAGATCGCCCACAAACTCCAAGCTATTCTCTCACTTTTCTCTCTCTCTAGGGTTTTATCCCAAATTCGTATGGCTGTGAGAGGGGCTGTTCTAAGCTCCTTTTATAGCCAAAAACATTCCCAAAATAGACTCAGGTTCAAGGGTTACTGCTAATATAGGATATTCGTCACTTTTCCAGCTCAAAAGGGAGGTTCTGGTGGCCCTCCTTGAACCAAACGTCAGACTTAAGCTCACCATCTATGGATCTACGTGGGATTACGTTTTGACTCGATCGGATTCCCGGATCGCACGTGGCGGACCACTTTCGGTTCGACGGTCGGTGGGCCACGATCGAGAAATTCCAAGTACATGTAAATGTTACGAAATTTTTCTTAATCCGAGGGTGTAATTTGGTCTCGATTCGACGGTCGGGTTGCTTATCTTGACGCATCAACGAATGATGCGGATCACTATTCCGGATATTTATTTTGGAATGGGAATAGTGTTTTCACACACTCTCGCTCGGATCGAAGCGAATGGCCGTGGAACATCGGATGGGCTGATTTTGAGATGATTGTTAAGCCCGGTGGGGCGGTCCTAGTTCCTTAGCTTCGGGTTAATCGGACTCCCGATATGCGATCTAGACCTAATCTGAAGTTTCATTTCATTCGAGAGTAGACGGAAATGAGTTTGGTTCTAAACTTTAGGGTAACCTAGCGTCAATGATTACGTAACTTTTGGGTCTTGCGGATCGTATTTAAAGCGATCTAACGGATTTCATGGCTAATCGAGTTTAGTACTTAGTTAACTTTGTTAAATTTCTAAAGAATTTAATCTACGTGATTTCTGATCAAGGTGGTACTCGACCCAATGTACGGAAATTTACGGGTCGTTACAATCTACCCCCCTTAAACAAAAAATTTCGTCCTCAAAATTTATACCTTTTCGTACTCCTCGAGAAGCTGAGGGTAGTTCTTCCTGACCTCGACCTCAGTCTCACAGGTAGCTTCCTCCTTGGAATGATGTGTCCAAAGCACCTTCACAAGTGGGATGACCTTACTACGTAGTACCTGCTCCTTCCTATCAAGGATACGCGTCGGGCGCAGCTCGTACGTAGCATCCTCACTCAACTATACCTGCTCCCATCTGATGATATGCGAAGGATCAGGAACGTACTTCTTCAGCATAGATACATGAAATACGTTGTGTACGGAAGTAAGTGGTGTAGGCAAGGCGAGACGATACGCCACATCACCCACTCGATCCAGTATCTGAAATGGACCGATAAACCTCGGTGTGAGCTTCCCCTTCTTCCCAAACCGAAGGACTCCCTTCATAGGGGAAACCCGAAGGAACACATGATCCCAGACCTCGAACTCCGGCGGTCGTCGCCTCGTATCGGCGTAACTCTTACGCACGCTTGCTCTGTGCTGTGAGTAATCGACGCGATAATATCTACCTTCTCGTAGTCGCTGTACCAACTCGGGCCAATCGGACTACGCTCCAACCTACGCCCAATAGTGCGGTGCCCCCTGGTCGACTATATAGAGCCTCATATGGGGCCATGCCAATAGTCGCTGGAAGGCTGTTGTTGTAGGCGAACTCTGCGTACGGAAGACGGTCATCAGTGTCCTTGAAGTCCAACACACATGCTCGCAACATATCCTCCAGAACCGATTCACTCGCTCGTACGCCCATCGGTCCCGAGGATGAAAGCTGGCCTATGCGAACTTCAACTTCACACCCATCGCCTCCACGGATACGAGTCCGGAAGATGGATGTGAACCGCGTGTCTCTCGTCCGAGCCACGATATCCAAAGGAACCCGTGCGGACGGACAATCTCACGATGTACAATCTAGCCGGCTCGTCGTGCGAGTTCGTAACTCGATAGGGAGGAAATGGGCCGATTTGGTCAGCGGTCCACAATCACCCAAATGGAATCGTGCCCCTTCCTCATCTTCGGCAACCCTGATATGAAGTCCATGGAGATGAAGTCCCACTTCCACTCCGCTATAGGCATGGGCTGAAGTAGTCCAGGAGGTCGGCGATGTTCTGCCTTGACCTGCTGGCACGTCAGACATCGAGACACATACTCAGCAATGTGGGCCTTCATGTTATCCCACCAATACGTCGCGTCTCATATCCTGGTACATCTTCGTGCTACCAGGATGCATCGCAAACTTCGAGTTATGGGCGGACTCGAGAAGCTCGCGTCTCAAGTCAGCCACATCAGGAACACATAGGCGGCCACGGAATCGTAAACCCCCATCAGAACCAACTCTCCACTCGGAGTCCACGGCGTCGCTAGCCTGCTCTCGAAGCTCAGACAGCCGTATATCGCCCTCTTGGGCCTCAACAATCCTGTCGTCAATAAGTGGCCGCACCCGAACGTGCGCAACACACTCAGGCTCCTCGACGGTGAGTCTGCGCTCGAAGTCCCGCACAAACTCCATCATGTCCCACTCGGCTATCATCAGCGGTGCCGCAAATGCAATCGCCTTCTTGCGGCTCAGCGCGTCTGCCACAAGGTTCGCCTTGCCAAGATGGTAAGAAACCTCGAACTTGAAGTCCTTTAAGGTCTCCATCCATTCGTAAGGACTGTCTCATATTCAAATCCGTGCGTGAATATGTATTTAAGGCTCTTGTGGTCGTGAGAAAAGCTCGAACTCCTCACCGTAGAGGTAATGTCTCCAGAGCTTCAATGCAAAGATGACAGCTGCGAACTCCAGGTCATGTGTAGGGTAATTCTCCTCGTGCTTCCTTAATTGTCTCGAGGCATACGAAATCACCCTATCATACGCATCGAACACAACCCAAACCAACGCGAGACGCGTCGGTATATCTACCGTGTATTTCACCCCTTGCTCGGTAATATTAACACAGGGGCGGACGTCAACTTGTCCTTCGGCTCCTTAAAAGCGCCTCCGCCTTCTCATTCCGAGGCGAACTTGAGTCCTTCCGAGTCGGCGAGACAATGGCACTGGCGATCTTCGAGAAATCCCGAATGAAGCGTCGTAGTACCCGGCCAGACCAAGGAAACTCCTCACCTCGATGCCGATTCGGCTTTGCCAATCTGAACCGCGGCTACCTTAGCAAGGTCCATTGCTATCCCATCCTTGGACACTACATGTCCCAGGAACTTGACTTCCTCCTGCCAGAAGTCGCACTTCTTATATTACGCGAACAACTGGTTCTTCTTCAGTGTATCCAATACCGCTCGCAAGTGCTCCTCGTGCTCCTCACGACTCGTAGAGTATATCAAAATGTCATCAATAAAGACGATGACGAATCGGTAAAGGAAAGGCCAAAATACCCGGTTCATCAGATCCATGAACATGGCTGGTGCGTTCGTCAGACTGAACGACATCACCAAGAACTCATAGTGCCCAAAGCACGTCCTGAAGGCTGTCTTCGCACGTCCTCCTCTCTCACGCGCATGGCCCGGTGGTACCCCGGCGAAGGTCAATCTTGAGAAATACTTCGCCCCCTAAAGCGATTGAGAACGGATCATCAATCACAGGCAAAGGATACTTGTTCTTCACCGTGACTGGTTCAACCTACGGTAATCAATACACAACCGTAGTGACCCGTCCTTCTTCTTCACGAACAACACAGGTGCTCCCCAAGGAGACACACTAGGTCGAATAAAACCTTTCTCTACAAGTTCGTCAATCTGTTTCCGCAGCTCCTCCATCTCACATGGAGGCATACGATAAGTCGGCAACGAGATGGGCGTCGCACCAGGCGTAAGGTCAATCGTAAAATCAATCTCACGCCGAGGAGGTAAACCAGGGATAGTCTCAAACACGCCGCAAATTCTCGAACCATAGGCGTACCATCTTGTCGGACCATCAATCGGCACAAGTAAAGCAGCGTAACAATCAACACGGCAGGGCCAACTGACCTGCACTGGAAACGTAAAAGCTGTGCCGTCAGGTACATAGGCCGTCACGATCCGAGTATCGCAATCTATCTCCGCCCTCATCCTGGTGAGCCAATCCATACCAAGGATAACGTCGTAGTGCCATAGTGGAGCAATAATGAGGTCGAGGCGAGCACCGTGTGTTGCTACCCAAAACTACCGAGCAACCCTCGCGCATAGCAGGTGTGACATCCGAACAGGTCCCAGTAGCCGTAGTGAGTCTCATTCCCTTTGTGGGAATCGTATGCAAAGATAGGCGTTTAACCGCCCCACAAGAAACAATAGAAGTGGTGGACCCAGTGTCCACCAATAAAGAAACGGGAGTGCCATGAATAAAAGTCGTACCCTCGAAAGCCATCGGGCTGAAACCGATGTCTCAGGTGCCTCAACCACAAGCGTATGAACGCGAGCTGCTGGCTGGCGGCGGTCGGTGAGGAGCCAAGGGTCGGCTGTGGCGGCTTTGAAGGACGGCACGGGAGGTCGGAATGAAGGATGTGCAGGAACGGTCTGTAGCGGCGGAGCTGATATGGCCTGTGGATAAGGGCGACCCAATCTCTGCGGTGGCGTAAATCCGCTAGCCCTCATGCGCGAGAAGCAGCTCTCAGCAGGGTGTCCAGGTTTCCCGCAAAACGTGCAGGTCACTAACGGGCGTCTCATAGGAATAACTGGCGCTGCGGCCCTGGGGGGAGAATCAGCCCGAGGCCTCTTACCTAAGATAGGCCTGCTCTGTAAATCCTGCCGCGGTCTCGCAACCATAGTACCACGTGATCTGGCCAAACTGTCCACATCCTGCTCGGCCGTCATAGACATGTGGACCAACGCCGCATATGTAGGAATACTGTGGCAGCATATCCTCGACCGTATCTCCGGTCGCAAACCCAAGGAGAAACGACGCATCCGCATCTGCTCATCCACCAGTATAGTCGGGACAAAGCGGCCCAACTCTGTGAAGTGGTGCTCGTACTCCGTGATCGTCATGCCTCCCTGCCTGAGGCGCAGAAACTCTTCCTCCCGCTCATGCCGATACGTCTGCGGGTAGTACTTCTCGTGGAACCGAGACTCGAAAGCCTCCCAGGTCCACACGAAATCTACTGCGACAGTGCGCAGCACACTGTCCCACCATAAACTGGCCTCCCTCTCAAACATGAAGGAAGCCAGCTCGACCTGCTCTGCCTCCGAACAGTGCAGCATCCGTAGCATCTTGGAGATGCGGTCTAACCAGAACTCCGCCTCCTCGGGTCTGTGAGAACCCATAAATGAGGGGGGAGGCCTCAAGCGCCTGAAATCGCTCGAGAGTAGACCGCGTGTACCGACCTCTCCGGTAGGAGGTGCGACGGATGTGGGCGAGGCATATCCTCGGCACGAGCGGGAGGCCAGAATGCTCATCAGGATGTGCAGATGTCGTAGGTGGAGTCGCACTACCACCATGGGACAAGGCCTCAGCGATAGTGGCCATAATTGGCGATCTTTCTTCTTTGTATCTTCTTCTTCTGGCTTGATGCATCTTTCTTGTTGCATCTGGCTCGCGATGCATCATCATCATCACCGCTCAAACCTATCGGTCGGCGGAGCGACACGAGAGTCATCTTCTTGCAGAAGAAGACGGCCGTCATCGCTCACGGATAGGGGGCGTATAAGGTGGTTGTCCACCGATAGGACCAGCAGGAGGCTGATCAGATCCCAACCCTCGGTCCGTAGGACCGCTACTACCAGAAGGAGTCTGGTCCATAGAGCCGGTCAGAAGGAGATGTGCCGTGCTCCGCGTATACTGTCGCGGCATGCCCTATACAACATAGGGTAGAATCATTTGTGAGATAAGGCACAATACACTCCATAAAGCACTTAAGCATTCCACACATCATAAAAAAAAAGAGGCTATATGCTTTTCATTTACCCAAAATTGTCATAATACATGGAATACAGAATTACATGAATCACGACAGAATTTACATCATAGCCAATACATCCACTACATCAAACACCCAAAACATGTTACTATCTACTACTTCATCTACATGAAAACATAAACCGCCTATCGCGGTAACCAAAGCAAACACAACATACAACAACATGGATGACTAAGCATCCGAAGTAGGCGGTGGAGGAGGAGCGTTCTTGTCCTGCACACAGCATAAAATGGCCTTCAACGTACGAGACACCTTCTTAAAGCTCCTCTTCATGTAAGCTTCGGTCACTTCAAGCTTGGCTCCGGTCTCACCAAGCTCAGCCCAAACTTGTCCAACTTCTTGCTGCAGGGCGGCTTGCCCCTCCTCAAGACGGGCCAATCGCGCATCAAAAGCATCTCGATCCACACCCTGCTCCTGAGCCGTAGGGGGTGAACTCTCCTCGGTGTCCTGAGCCTCAGATTCTTCTTCCTGTATGTCATCACCACGCTCCTCATCACTCTCTGCCTAGAGGTCAACACTCTCCTCGCCGGCGCTATCCGACTCATCTCCAGACTCGTCGAGTCGAGCTTGCCGCTGTTGAGGGCCGATCTTCATATTCTTGAGTGTCGCTTCACTTATGACTCGGACTGGTGCAAGATCCTCCATATTCAATCTGTAGCCTACATCACGAGTCATCCTGCAGATTAGGCGGCCAAATGGGAGTGAAAGATCATTCCTGGCAGAACGAACAACATGAACCATCTGGGATAGGATGAATGTGGGCAGGCATATGTTGTCCCCACGTCCCATCTTGTATAGAAAGTCCACCATCACCCTAGTACATTCCGTGCGGTTACCCCACCGTGGGTATACATTGTATGTGAAAATGTGATGGAGTAAATGGAAGTCTTCGGTCATCTTTGTCGCCGCAATACAATTTCCTCGCTTCCAAGTAACCGGCGACCACGAGAGAAATCGCGTGCGACGATCCCTTTCCGCGCACTTCTAGAGAAGTCATCACTAGGATGCACTTGACCAAGCGGGATCTTCGTGATTCGAACCACCTCATCCACGGTGATTGTGCGCCTTATGCCCCTCACGAGAGACGATGGCGAAGAGGCTCTGCGATGAGTCCACGATGTGAGCGTAGAAAGCGCGGCCGTGTTCTCACATGCGGGAGACTCGCCTTCAAATATAGAATTCCATCCGATATCTACCAAGTGGTCCATCATCGGGTGTAGGCCAAACATTCTTTCATCCACATGAGCTTCAAACACGACTTTACGGCCCGCGAAGCGCCCGTATTCGATGCCTATCAGATAAGCATTTCTGGCGGGATGGTTAGGATCCAGGTCTCGCTTCGACCTAAACTCCCGCACGGTGCTTGTATCGGCCCCAACATCGGATCTTCTTCGGGAATGGGCTGGCCTTCTTGGGCCGGCGTCATCGGCCGTGGTTTTCCTCTTTCCCATGAAAGATAGGATGGAGGAAATGGAGAAAATGGTAGCCACCACACCAAGGAGGGCCATGAAAAATTGCCAAAATGGGGGAACAAGGGGCTGATCTCTTTGATCCCCACAAACAAGGATCCAATAGGTGTGGAGGGGGTACTAGAGGTAGGAAATGAAGGAGAACCAAGAAGAAAATGGAATAGGTTAGGGATTACCCGATTTTGAGCTCCAAGGAGGGTATGAGAGAGCTCAACTTGTGAAAATGGGGAAAGGAGGAAGCTAGGGCATTTGTTGTCGAAGGTTGGGGGTGTGTGAGTTATGGAAGAAAATGGAAGATTTGAAGGTTTGGATGATGGGTTTTGAGAAAAATCGAAAATGGGGTTTGGAGAGCTTGAAAGGGGGTGAAATGAGGAGAAGGGTGCTCCAGCCCCTTAAATCCCAATCCATTGCAAAAATGGCACGTGCCAGGGGGTAGAGGGGGTCAGGCCGACCAACCTCATGTTTGGAATTTCGCCATGGGAAAAGTGGCCAGGACCGCGGTCCGCCGCCCGGCCAGCTGTGCGCGCCGCCGCCGGTCGGACTTGGCCGGAACCGCGCCGCCACGGTGGGGCTCTGTTTGCCACATGTCCAGGGTGCCAAATGCACCCTGGTTTGATCTGAACCCCTGATGGATTCACGTGGGGGGCCCACGGACTCAATTCAGCTCCAGAACGGTTAGTTCCGGTAAATTTCTGATCTAATCTGATTTTTTTCCTGATTTTTAACGACTAATTTTTGGTGGATTGTGACCTAGACACGTCAATAGACGGTCTAGGAGTGACTTGGGGTCCATAAGTGCGGTCGGGATCGAGTATGAACTTGATCAAACTGTCCATTTGCAATGAACTTCGCCGAACGGCGGAATCAGGAGACCCTAAGACTGTTGTTAGATTTTGGGCACCCTCCTAAGTATAATGCGTCAGCGTACGTAGTGGGGACATAACTCAGATCCGGTTTAATCAAAATCATACTTTGATACCAACTTGTAACGCCCTGAAATTCGGGGGTCGAGTATGAACTCAACTCCCGAGTTCCAACGCATCACTTATGTAACATACACAATGATGGTTAAATGTTGTCTGAGTTAGCGCAATAAACATGAATGAGATTATACCAAAACATGGTAATTCATACTCAGTTCAATTGTATAAAGGCAAGCGGAAAGGCGAAATTTTATATTCAAAATATGTAAAGTATCAAAATTTTGTGAACTCCAGAGTATGAGTACTAACTGAGTACCAATATACATGTATTGTTTCTAAGTCAAAAATCAAAATACAACTCTGTAGATAAGCCCTGGAATCCCCGCGATGCAGTCGGCCTAAGCATAGCCGTCAGAGTACTGCATAAAGCATAAGGAGAACTTATCCTGATCCTCCTCGAAATCGGGCTCCGGCTCCTGAACGGAGGTGCCATCTACACCTGCGACAGAGTCTGGTGGGTGTTGTAAACACCGTCCCGTAACGTGGGAGTGAGTAGCTAACTCAGTGGAATAATAAAGCATAGGTTAACATGTTATTAAATCAATCAAGCAGTAATGATAAAGCAGTACAAATCAAACATTTCTAACTACTCTTGTTAAGTGCAAAAATGATATGACATGATCTTTGTATGCCCTTGCCAAACCACGCTCAAGCGACATCATCTTACGTTCGTGAATGCTTACTCCCTCAGTGCGCCACATCTACAAAGCACATGCGGTGCGATGATGCTCATGATTACCAAGTTTTTATTAATCTATTTCAACCAGCAGTATTGGGAAACTAAGGTACCTCCCTCGTATCATTCCCAAACATGATCCATTCTAGGGTCGTCAATCTAGCTAATCTCATACGATATTATGGTTTGAGAAGCGTAGTGAAGGCATCGCAAAGGGCTCGTCACCCGTCGGCGCGGATCTGAGATCTCACCGTATGCGGCTCAATTCTTGGCCGTCGGCTCAAGTACATATCTCACCGTACTTGGCTCAATCACTGGCCGTCGGCTCAAGTACGGGTCTCACCGTACTCGGCTCAACTCATACTCTAGTTCTTGTGAAAGACTCGTCGCCAATCACGAGACACTTGGAGTATACTCGAAGATACTACGGAGGACTCGTCGCCGTCGGCACGAGCACGGGTCTCACCGTACTCGGCTCTCGGCCGTAAATATCGTCGACTCGAATATAGTGTCCCATACCACCATAGTTGGCTCACGAGTTTGGTTGCGCAATGGTCACTACGGGAGGCACATGACCCCGGCGTAGGCCGACGGCTCGACCACGGTGTCCCATACCACCATGCCGGCTCATGCGTCTTAGCGGATCGAGGTACCATGGTTAACGGGATCGCCTTGGTAAGTTTGGTACCCTAGGTTCAAAGCGATAGCGACCAAACATGGTGAACATACATATACACTCCGGTTTACTTGACGAGCCTGACTAGCTCGAGCGCACCACAAGTTGAGCGATATGGAGTGCAAAAGCACTCCGTGTGGCCAACCACTATCGCCAACCGAAGTACGACTCGGGTTCGCCAGACACGTCCGTTGTGGCGGTATAAATCTCAGCCACAACCGCAAGTCTGGTACCAGATGCTTGGACTATAGGCATAGTCCCAAACTCAAACAATTGTAAGGCATGAAGTTAAGCATGAAGTAAAGCATGTTAGCAGGCATGTTATAAAGCATGAAGTAAAGCATGAAGTAAGGCATGTTGTAAAGCATGTTGTAAAGCACTATACACATAGGGATACAATTACATCCACATCTCAAGTGAGTGGTTATAGCTAACCACCGCATGGAGGGGGGTCCTACATGTCTCTAAGGGAGTCGGGAATCCCATATCAGCACCTCTCTAAGGCACTAACACTCAAACATTTACACACACAAGCATCTACGCGAACACTTAGAATACACTATTCCAACATACATGACGTATGTTAGCAAATGCGTATTAGGGCTATTCTTTCGCCAAGCGGTTATTTTATCCGCGCATACCATATTCATACGACAAATAATCATGACAATTACATTTTCAAAATTTATACATATGCGGTATTTCTAGAATACGCAATTTCAACATACATAGTGTTTCAAGCGAACATAGATTGCGGCGATTCCTTTCGCCAAAGTAGTATTTTATTCATGTATTGTATAATCATATATTAAATAAATATGTTAAACATTATTCCAAAAGAAATACGTATACGATATTTCTAAAATACACAATTTCAACATACGTCGCATTTACAAGTGAACATGTATTTTGGCGATTCCTTTCGCCAAACTAGTATTTTATTCATATATTATATAATCATACATTAAATAAACATGTCAAACATTTATCCAAAAAAAATACATATACGGTATTTCTACGTATACCTAGAGTATGTGAAATTCCATATTTTACAACGTTAATCGAAACAAGAAACGGAAAGCACTTTGTACATGTGCAATTGCATGCAGATCATGAATCTACCATTATCTGACATTGAAAGCGTTGAAAACCGCAACCTATACACCTAAAGTCCTCACCTTTGCCTTTCGAAACGCAACGAATCAGCAAGGGTAGTAAATCTTTCGTATTCGGGAGTTTTCTAGCCTAAAGAGCGGAATCGGTTAGTCGTTACACAACCCACATCGATCCTACCTTAAATCAGACCTAGGGTTAGGGTTTCTTACCTTCAAGTGGGATGGATACCGCTGGAAAACCACCTAGAACGGGGCGGTGTAGGCCGTGCGATGAATGGAAGCAGTAGGAGGAAGATCGCCCACAAACTCCAAGCTATTCTCCCACTTTTCTCTCTCTCTCTCTAGGGTTTTATCCCAAATTCGTATGGCTGTGAGAGGGGCTGTTCTAAGCTCCTTTTATAGCAAAAAACATTCCCAAATTAGACTCAGGTTAAAGGGTTACTGCTAATATAGGATATTCGTCACTTTTCCAGCTCAAAAGGGAGGTTCTGGTGGCCCTCCTTAAACCAAACGTCAGACTTAAGCTCACCATCTATGGATCTACGTGGGATTACATTTTTGACTGATCAGATTCCCAGATCGCACGTGGCAGACCACTTTCAGTTCGACGGTCAGTGGGCCACGATCAGAAATTCCAAGTACATGTAAATGTTCCTGAAATTTTTCTTAATCAGGGTGTAATTTGGTCGATTCGACGGTCGGGTTGCTTATCTTGACGCGTCAACGAATGATGCGAGATCACTATTCCGGATATTTATTTTGGAATGGAAATAGTGTTTTCACACACCCTCGCTCCGGATCAAGCGAATGGCCGTGAAACATCGGATGGAGCTGATTTTGAGATGATTGTTAAGCCCGTGGGGCGGTCCTAGTTCCTTAGCTTCGGGTTAATCGGACTCCCGATGTGCGATCTAGACCTAATCTGAAGTTTCATTTCATTCCAGAGAGTAGACGGAAATGAGTTTGGTTCTAAACTTTAGGGTAACCTAGCGTCAATGATTCTGCAACTTTTGGATCTTGCAGATCGTATTTAAAGCGATCCTAACGGATTTCATGGCTAATCGAGTTTAGTACTTAGTTAACTTTGTTAAATTTCTAAAGAATTTAATCCTACGTGATTTTTGGTCAAGGTGGTACTCGACCCAATGTACGAAAATTTACGGGTCGTTACACCTAATGCCTATGTGATCGACATATGTCATGTATGTTGATGCATGTTTGTTTCAGTGTTTCTTGAAATGTCTGAATGAGTAGTAGTTAGCAAATTGTAATGTATAAGGGTGTTGAGATATGATTCTCAATCTCTTTTAACTATGTGTATGATCTCCTTGGATTGTTGTGTGATTAGGAATTGAACATGTATAAACTCATGCTTGTGTTGTGATTCATAACATGCTCAACTGCTTTATGATTATAACTATATAATGCATATGTTTAAATTTATATTTACGTTGTATGATCCGTCATGGGTGATGGGGGAGCGGAGCAACGAGTGTGTGCAACAGCCCTGGCAGCCCTAAACGGATAATACCATACCTTGATTGTATGAGTGGAATCTTGATCCATTACTGCTTTATCTATCTGCAAGTTATCATGTTTGGGGCTATGATTATAGTCCAGACAATCGGTACCAGAATTGAATTCGTGGCTACGATTCATTTGCCACGTGAGATGTGTTCGACGAACCCGAGTCGTACTTCGGTTAGCAATAGTGGTTGGCCACGTGAAGTGCTTATGCACTTCATGTCGTTCAACTTGTTGTGCTCTCGAGTTAGCCGAGCTCGTCAAGTACCCCGATCTGTCTTATGTATGTTCACCATGTTTGGTCGCTACTGCCTGAACCTAGGGTACCAAACTTACCAGTGAAATCCCTTTTAACCATGGTACCTCGATCCGCTAAGACTCATGAGCCGGGCATGGTGGTATGGGACACCGTGGTCGAGCTGTCGGCCTACGCTGGGGCCACGTGCCTCCCGTAGTGACCAAGTGAGCAACCGGACTCGTGAGCCGATTATGGTGGTATGGGACACTATATTCGATTTGTCGATACTTACGGCAAGAGCGAGTACGGTGAGACCCGTACTCGTCTTTGACGGAGACGAGTCCTCTGTAGTATCTTCGAGTATACTCCAAGGTCTGTGATTGGCAACGAGTCTTTCACAGCAACCTGGAGTATGAGTTGAGCCGAGTACGGTGAGACCTGTATTCGAGCTGACGGCTAGTGATTGAGCCGAGTACGGTGAGACCTGTACTCGAGCTGATGGTCAGCAATTGAGCCGCATACAGTGAGATCTGTATCCGTGCTGACGGGTGACGAGCCCTTTGTAATGCCTTCGTTACGCCTCTCAAACCATAATATCGTATGAGATTAACTAGGACTGACGACCCTAGAATGGATCATGTTTGGGAATGATACAAGGGAGGTACCTTAGTTTCCCAATACTGCTGTTTGAAATGGACTAATAATAACTCGGTAATCATGATCATCATCGCACCGCATGTGCTTAGTAGATGTGGCGCACTGAGGGAGTTAAGCATTCGCGAACGTAATATGATGTCACATGAGGGTGGTTTGGCAAGGGCATACAGCATCATGTCATTTCATTCTCGCACTTAATAAGAGTAGTTAGAATTGTTTGATTTGTACTGCTTTATCATTATTGCTTGATTAAATTGATAACATGTTAACCTATGCTTTACTGTTCCACTGAGTTGATCACTCACTTCCACGTTACGGGATGGTGTTGTACACACCAACCAGATTTGTTGAATTTCAGATGATGGCGATGCTTATGAAGCAGAGCCGGACTACTTCTATGGTGATGAGGAGTTCTCCTATCATGTAACTCTCGACGGGTCTCACGAAGACGATCTCGCATTGATGGGGCTATGGTACTTGGGATAGAAGATATTACACTTACACATTTGGTATATTTTAGAACTGTACTTGTAATTATTTAACCTAGTAATGTTATCACACTCTGGAGACTCATCACAGTTTATATATTTTATCTATCTATCATTGTCTTCCGCTTGCAATTTAACTGTCTCTGGAGTATGATATGCTGTTTTGGCTTAATCTCACTCATGTTCAATGCACGAATACAGTCAAAATTCAATCATCATTCATTTTGTTGCATAAGTGATGTTCTGGAACTCGGGAGTTGAGTTTATACTCGACCCCCGATTTTCAGGGCGTTACAGATAGGATCTCAGAAAGTAAAGTCCGTGCAAAGATACTACGCTTGTTGCCTAATCAGTTCAATTTAAAAGTGACTGCGATCCACGAACTTCATTATACTGAAAATATGAGGGTAGAAGAGTTAGTTGAGTCTCTTCAAACCTATGAGTTAAATTTTAAGGCCCCTAAAGGTAAGTCAATCGCCCTCAAGTCTTCTAAAATTATTTCTCATGAAAATAGTAATAATTCTAATTTAGAAACTTCTGAAGATGATATGGCTCTTTTAGGTAAAAAGTTTTACAAGATTTTCAAGAGTAAAAAGAGGGTCGATTTGCAAAAACCTATTGAAAAGAAAAGATCTAGGTCTAAAATTTGGAAATCTCTAAAAGACAGCCAATGCTACAACTGCCATGAATATGGGCATCTAGCAAATAAATGTCCTAAGATTGACAAGTATAAAAAGAAAGGTATGTTGGCTACATGGGATGAATCTTCCTACTCTAAAGTCTCTTCTGAGTCAGAAGATTCTGAAATCGAGTCGGCTAATGATGTTAAAGCCTTAATGACTCTAGCCAAGTTCACTTTCTCAGATAATGATGATTCAACCAGTGAAGAAAATTTGGGTAGTGACCATGAAAATGAAGAAGACCTTCAAGATGCTTATATGCCCTATACAGGGAAAGTTGCAAAATAGCTGTAAAGTTAAAACTTTAGAAAGAAAAGTTTTCAAAACTAAAAGAGAATTTTGATAATCTAGTCTTGAAAAATCACACTTTTCAGATTGCTTTGAAAAAACTAAGTGCGACTTAGATTTCAAAACATCCCAGTTGAAAACTTAAAATTTGAAAATGAAAAGCTAAAACTAGAAGTCTCTTCTCTTTTGAGTTTGAAGGACACATGGAGGTATGCCCAAGGTGATCCTAAATTAGAAAAACTTTTATTTTGATCCAGAAAATGTGGTAATCGATCTAGATTGAGCTATGATAAAAGTATTCCTCCCAAATATAAGAATACTCCACCTAAATTTGTTAAAGGGGAGTCTTTTAACTCAAAAGTGAAAAGTCTGAATCAAAATAATTCTAAAAATACTAAAACTTTTTAGACTTTAAAATCTAAAAGCAACCATATCAACTATAAAAATCAAAATTGTTATCCTTTAGCTGAAAAATTGTAGACTTGCTTAAGGAGCTCTTAAAATCTAACTTAGTGGGTACGACTTATAACAACTATAAACATAAGAAGACCAACTATGCTCTTAAACCCAAAACTGTAATGAAATGGGTCCCTAAGGTTGCTTGTTTGGTTGCCCACACCGCTTTTAAGGCTTCGAGCCATTCAAAGTGGTACCTAGATAGTGGTTGCTCCAGACATATGACAGGTGACAAAGGTCTCTTCACCAGTCTTAAAGACATGACTGATGGTTCAGTCATATTCGGCGATGGCAGCAACTGTAGAATTGTTGGCCAAGGTACGGTTCAACTCTTTAACCTCCCTCTATTAGAGAATGTTTTATATGTAGAAGGTTTAAAACATAATCTATTAAGTATCTCTCAAATATGTGATGATAATCATAGTGTAAAATTTACCAACCAAGGGTGTGAAATTTTAAATAAGAATGGTTCTGTAATATTAACTGGTCGCAGAACTTTTGAGAACTGCTACATGGTCAGTGATTCAAGCTCATTTAAGCTATCGTATTACATGGTTCAAACCGATGAGACCGAATTATGGCATAAAGCTTCTAGGACATGTACACTACCAGAACTTGTATAGATTGAGCAAAAGTGAATTGGTAAGAGGTCTACACAAAATAAAGAAAGTGGATAAAATATGTGGCGAGTGCCAGATTGGTAAACAAACCAAGAGTGCTTACAAAAAGATGAACTCCAATGCCACATTTAAACCCCTCAAACTTCTCCACATGGATCTCATTAGACTAACTAGAATGGAGAGTTGAGGTGGCAAAAAGTATATTCTGGTCATTGTAGATGACTTTACCAGGTAAACTTGGGTAGTCTTCTTAAGAGAAAAATCAGAAACTCTCGACGAAGTAAAAAGGGTACGTAAACGTATCCAAACTAAAAAGAATCATAAGTCACTAAGATCCGTAGTGATCATGGTTCTGAGTTTGAAAATAGAAGTTTTGAGAAATCTTGCAGTGACCAAGGAATATCACATGAATATTCTGTGCCCAAAACACCACAGCAAAATGGAGTAGTGGAAAGTAAAAATAGAGTGCTTCAAGAAATGACAAATGTAATGCTAAATAGTATGAATCTTCCTAAAAATCTTTAAGTTGAAGTTGTAAATACTACTTGTTATATAATTAACTGCATTTATACTAGAAAATCAATTAGTAAAACGGCTTATGAAATGTGGTTTGATAAGAAGCCTTCTGTCAAATACTTTTGAGTTTTCAGCAGCAAGTGCTACATCTTGCGTGATCGAAAAAATCTGGGTAAATCTGACACTAAAAGTGATGAAGGGATATTTTTAAGGTATGCTCTGAATAGTTGAGCATATCGGGTTCTTAAAAAGAGGACTGGTGTAATTCAAGAATTCATTAATGTGGTTATAGAGGATCACTTGAATACACCTGTCTTAAGTTCAGAAAATGATGAAGTCCTTTTATTTGATAAACTAGACTCTTCATCTAGTCAAAATCACACTGAACTACGGACAGTTAAAGACCATCCTTCTGATTAAATCCTTGGAAACCCTCTCACTGGTGTGCGCACTCGTAAATAACTAAAAGATATGTGCAACTATGTGTGCTTTATATCTCAGATAGAACCGGCTAACGTAAAAGAAGCCCTTATTAACAAAAACTGGATTGTAGTAATGCAAGAAGAGCTCAATCAGTTTGTTAGAAATGATGTTTGGTACTTAGTTCCAAGACCAAAAGATAAACACATTATCTGAACAAAATGAATTTTAAAAAATAAGTCTGATGAACTTGATAATATTATTAGAAACAAGGCTAGGCTGGTTATACAAGGGTACACTTAAATTGAAGGCATTGATTATGATGAGACCTTTGCCCCAGTAGCTCATCTTGAATCAATCGGACTATTTATATCCATTGCGTGCTTTAAAAAATTCAAAATATATCAAATGGATGTAAAGAGTGTGTTCTTAAACAGCGATTTGCATGAAGATGTGTACATTGAACAACCAAAGGGTTTTGAAGACTATAAGTATGCTAATCATGTCTATTACTTAAAAAAGGCACTCTATGGTTTAAAACAGGCTCCCAGGGCATGGTACGAGAAATCGACTAAATTCTTTTTAAGTCATTACTTTGTTATAGGGTGTGTAGATAAAACATTATTTGTTAAGAAACATAATGATCATATACTAATAGTACATGACATTATTTATGGATCTACCTGTGCTAACATGACTGTTGAGTTTGCAGATCTTATGAAATCTAAATTTAAAATGAGTATGGTTGGAGAACTAAACTATTTCCTAGGGTTGCAAGTCAAACAGCTCCCTGATTGATTCTTTATTTCTCAAGCCAAATATATTCTGAACTTAGTTAAAAAGTTCGGATTTGAGAGTGGGAAAAATTTTGATACTCCAATGAGTACTACTCTAAAACTCTCAAAGGATTCAACAGGCAAGAGTGTGGATTCGAAGTTGTATCACAGTATGATAGGTAGTTTACTTTATTTAACCGCGAGCTGACCTGATATTGCTTTTAGTGTAGGAATTTGTGCTAGATATCAATCGGACCCTAAAGAGTCCTACCTGAATGCTATTAAGTGCATTTTGCGATATGTCACTAGTTCAGCTAATCTTGGTCTCTAGTATCTACATGATACTAGTGTGCAATTACCTGGTTAAACGGACACTGATTGGGCTGGTAACATTGATGATCGTAAATCGACCAGCGGTGGTTGTTTCTATGTCGGGAACTGTTTGGTTTCTTGGCTAAGTAAAAAACAAAGTTCCATATTGCTCTCCACAACTGAGGATGAATATATCATTGCTAGTAATGTATGCACTCAGCTTGTGTGGATGAAGAAAATACTAAGCGATTACGGAATTGCGCAAGAATCTGTGGTTTTATATTGTGACAATTCAAGTGCAATTAATATTTCTAAAAATCCTATTCAACATTCATGGACTAAGCATATTGACATTAGATATCATTATATTCGTGAATTGATGGAAGACAAGATAATTTCATTGGAATATACTCAGATCGAGAATTAACTTACAGACATATTCACAAAACTGTTCTACAAAAATAGGTTTGCAAAATTGAAATTCGATCTTGATATTTGCAATATAAACTGATGATTTGTGCCTATTTGTATCATAATGTATATATTTATTATTTTAAAAATTAAAAAATTCAAATAGATGTAAAATTGTAAATTTTTAGTGGTGCATGACTAGTCGAGTAAACATTCGACCAGTCATGGCTCGACTTGTCGAGTATGTATACGACCAGTCGTGGAACTCGTGTTTTGCCTTTTATTTGGGAAAAGCACCTTTTTTCTTCACTTTGTTCTTCTTCTCCAACAAGCCCTACCACGACCAGTTCAACCCATCTTCGATTCCTCTTCGGTTAGTGCTTCATTTTCAAATTCCATGTAGATTCGAGTTCATTGATTTTCCTTTAACTTGATTTTACAACTTGTTTCAAGTTTTATGGTGGTTTGAAAGGGTTTCTACCCAAAAATTTGATTTCCTTGGAATCCTTTCTCTCCTTTTCGCAATCCTTATTTCCCTTGAGTTGTTATTGCTATGAAAGGGCAAAATAGGAAGAGAACCGTTTGTGGTCCCTCTTCATCTTGTTCCGCACCCATTTCAGTGCGTCATCTTCGGTCACCCAAAGAGGGCCTCGAGTATGTGCGGGATATCTGACATAGGAATGTCATTGTTGAGCGTGTTGTTAATGTTGATCATATTGAACAGTACTACAACATCGTCCCCCTCCTTCAAGCTGTAGGATGGGAGAACATATTATCTTGGGGCGGTTCAGCATACCCGTCCATTGTGCAGGCTATGTATGCTTGTATTACTGACTTTTCTCAAGAGAATTTGACATTTACTATGTTAACTAGAGAAGGTCCGATCGAAGTAGACCATCATTTGATTTCTTCTATCATGAATATACTTGTTGTTGACGACAGAGTTTCCATATCTACTTTGACCTCTAGACCTTCTGAGAATACAAAACGTTTGATTACAAGAGTTCTTTGCAATATGAATGTAGAGTGGAATGACGGTATTGCGCTCAGTTTCAAATTTATGTTACCCAGATACAGGGTTCTTCATCGAATTTTCATTTCAAATGTGTATCCTCACTCAGGTAACAAGACTGAGTTGACTTCTTTCATGGCTTGTATTATGCATTCTGTTGTGTCTAGTATCAATATATGTCTTCCTTCTCTTATCTGTCATCTTATCATTCAGTTTCATCTCCATCCCGGTCATAGAGATATTCCTTTTGCTTATCTTATGACTACTCTAGCTACCCATGCTTTGGTAGCTATGCCTATTGGAGAAGGTTCCATTAATCTCCGTCCCTTCAACAATTCAAATATCAACAAGATGAACCTGGACTTAGAACCTGGTCAAGTTGTTGGGGATGCTGGAGGAGGTGAAGAAGCTGAAGAAGGTGATGCTTTGCCATAAGAAGATGTAAACATGGATGATTTGTTTAATGAGCTAGATTCAGATTATGAGGCTGATTCTGATTATTAGCCTTCTGATTTTGATGAGAGACTACATTGTCTTGATGAACATGTGGCTCAGATTCATGTAACCCAACAATCGCATTTCACATATATGCGCAAATATATGAGGCGCATCAATAAGGGTTTACATAAGAATAATCCATCTATTCCTGCTCCTTCATCAGGATCTGACTAGTTGTTCTATATACTTTGGTTATGTATTAATTTCTTTTAACTCTCTTTACCGTCTGTGAGTTTAGATGATAACTACTTGAAGTACTTGCCTCTTTTGACATGATACTTGATGGTTATCTGATATTAATATTTTTATCATGTTCTTTTCTATCTTATTTACTCTCTTATTATCTACATTTATCATTTATCATCTATTTCTTTCCTTTGTCATGTTGTGACAAAAAGGGGGAGAATATTGTGTGGAATAAGCTTGATTTGATATGTGGATGAGGAGTTTAATTGTGATTTTTTTTTCTACAATTTGCTTCTCCCGGTTTAAAGGGAGTAATGGATTAAGGGGGAGAGTTGCATGGTGTGCATAAATGGTGCATGATTCTTTATTGATCATATGTTATTGAGCAATTGTTGACTAAATGGTGTATGATTCTTTATTAAGCATGTGTTCTTATTGAATTTATATTGCATGACTCATATTTTTGTTTTGTCACAAATTTGACAAAGGGGGAGATTGAAATTGCTATGTTGGAAACCTTAAGTTTAGTCAAATTTTGGTGTGCCAAACCAATTCGAGTTTGTGTCATGCTTATGTATTTTATGTATTAAGCTTGTGCTTTGATTTGCTTTGAATCTTCGACGATCGTACTGAATCAATCTTGCCGACATCTACAACGAACTTGCCGAGACTTCAAGCTGAAGAAAGTGTATGAGTTTCAAGTGTTGGTTGAAGACTCAACTTTTAAGAACCCAATCGCAATATTACGGTTTAAGTTCTATAACTAGAAACGTCCAAGAACTCAAGTCCTAATTGAAGACTAAGTTAGATACTTTGAGTTCAAGCTTCAAATATCATAATAATTAAAGTTGCCAATGTGATCGATAGTTTGATGGTTCACACGTTCTATCTCACAAGTAAAGTATGAATGACCTAGATTGACCTTAGGGCATGTTATGTTCATTTCATACTTGGTATCGGTCATTTTATAGGTTAATAGGTTGTTTTTTTACTAGCCCTAGCATTGGCTCGACCAGTCCTAGAATTTTCTCTACCAGTTTAGGATTTGTTAAAATTTTTCAGAATTTTTCTATTGGTCCTCAACCAGTCCTGGAAACTGCTCGACCAGTTGAGTGAATAATGCTCGACCGGTCGTGTAGGGCTTGACTCAAATTACAACAAGCATTCTGGCCCCACTTGACCAGCCGTGTGTAGTCCATGACCAGCCGAGCAGGCCACTTGACCAGTCATGGGGATCCACAAGGCCAGTCGAGCACTTGTCAAATCTTGTCGTGCTAGAATTTTCAAAAATCTATTGGATCTAAGGCTAGTCGAAGCGAACCTAAGGCCAGTCGAGTGAACAGATTTTCCACCTATAAATAACACTTGAATTTCAGAGTTTTCTATTCAATTCTAATTATTTTTAAGTAATCACTCTGAGATAATTTTGTGTTCATTCTAAGCTATTTTGTGCATATTTTAGATTCTTTATAAGTATCTCTTATTATTTGATTTTAGATCTCTATTATAATCTGATTTTGAAAAGGGACATTTGATTTACCCATTCTTGAGATTGAAATCAAATCAAGCTAGCCCATGTTGATTTAAATTCAAAATCATTTAGACCTAGAACCCTATACACTTGTAGGACTGAATGTTGAACATATACGTCGTCATCAAGTTGGTTCTACCGGGCTACTTCAGAATCTTCATACAGATAAGTGTTTCCTTTTCCGTTATTCTCATTTGGTTTTTTCTGAGATCAGCCAGAAAATCTCAGAGTGTGGGGTTGTGATTGTGTGAACCCACTTAAAATACAATTGTGAAGGTTTTAGGTGAACCATGAAAAACCTATTTGATTAGTGATCGTTAATATCCTGAGGGAGTGGATATTAAGAGTGGAGTAGCTGTGTGGCTGTTTTTAGATAGTTGGTGTACACACATGAACTACTATAATTCTCTGGTATTTGGTGGGTGTTTGATTTATTTCTTTATCATTTTGTGGTTTAAGATCATGGGATGTATTTATGGATGTGAATGTTGTAATCTTTATTTTTCAACCATTGTATGGTGAATGTTATAATAGATTAGTTCTTATTTCTTTCACCTCCATTTGAGTTTGAGTTTTTTATATTCACCCACATTCTAGTAAGGTTGTCCTTAGAACCAAGTTTGTATTAACCTCTTAATACTTAATTTTAGAGGTTGCTTTCTATTATGCTATCAACTGTTTATTAAGTCTTTATTTCCGTGCTTTATTTTTAAATTTGGCATTGTCCTATCACCCCCACTCTAGGACATTTAGCTCGGCCTTTTCAATTTACGAGTGCGCATACCAGTGAGTGGGTTTCTAAGAATTTGATTAGTTGGATGGTCTTTAACTGACCGCAGTTCAGTGTCATTTTTGCTGGATAAAGAGTCTGGTTTATCAAATATAGAGACTTCATCATCTTCTGAACTAGAGATAGGTGTATTCAGGTGATCATTATAACCACACTAATGGACTCTTAAATAACACGGTTTATTATATAGCATGCAATGTTCACACCTTCAGCCTATAGATTTTTAGGTAATTTCATGCTATTTAACATAACATTGGTCATTTCTTGAACCACATGATTTTTCCTATCAATAACCCCATTTTGTTGAGCTGTCTTAGGTATAGAAAATTCATGAGATATCCCGTGATCACTGTAAAACTTCTCAAAATTGCTACTCTTAAATTTCGATCCATGGTCACTTCAGATTTTTGAAATATTTGATTCCTTCTCAGTTTGGATACGCTTGAGTATCCTTTTGACTTCATCGAGAGTTTCAGACTTCTCTCTCATGAAAGTTACCCATGTATATCTAGAAAAGTCATCCACAATTACCAGAAAATATTTCTTTTCACCTCGACTCTCCGATTTAGTAGGTCCAACGAGATCCATGTGGAGAAGTTTAAGGGGTTTAGACGTGGCCCTAAAGTTCACTTTCTTGTGACAACTCCTAGTTTGTTTACCAATTTGACATTCGCCATAAATTTTGTCCATTTTCTTCAGTTTGTATAGACCTCTTATTAACTCAACTTTGCTCAGTCTATATAGATTTTGGTAGTGTACATTTCTAAAGCATTTATGCCATAATTCAGTCTCATTGGTTTGGACCATGTAGCATGATAATTTAGACGAGCTAGAGTCACTAATTATATAGCAATTTTCAGATGTTTTGCGACCAGTTAATATCACAGAACCTTTCTCATTAGAAATCTCACATCATTGCTTAATGAATTTAATGCTATGTTTATTATCACAGATTTGATAAATGCTTAAGAGATTATGTTTAAGACTTACAAATAAAACATTCTCAAAAGGAAGAAGATTGAAGGGTTGAACTGTACCTTGGCCAATTATTCTGCAGTTGCTACCATCACCAAATGTGACTGAACCATCAGTCATATCTTTGAAGTTGGTGAACAAATCTTTGTCACTTGTCATGTGTCTAGAGCAACTACTGTCTAGGTACTACTTTGATTGACTCGAAGCCTTGAAAGTAGTGTGCGTAACCAGACAAGTAACTTTAGAGACCCATTGCATTACCATTTTGGGTTTTGGAACACCGTTGGTTTTTCTACACTTGTAGTTGTTATAAGTTCTACCATTCGAGTTAGATTTCAGAAGCTCCTTGAGTAAATTCACAATCTTCTCAGCTAAAGGGTTATAATTATGATTTCTATGATTGATATGGTTAATATTAGGTTTAGTAGTTTGAAAAGTTTTAGGATTTTTAAAACCATTTTGATTCAGACTTTTCCCTTTTGAGTTGGAGGACTCTCCTTTAACAAACTTAGGAGGAGTAATCTTATTTTTTAGAGGCGTATTTTTATCATAGCCCAGACCAGATCTATCTCCATATTTCCTTAATCTGGTTAGCAAATTTTCTAGTTTAGGATCACCCTGGGCATACCTCCGAGTATCCTTTGAACTCAAGAGAGAAGAGACTTCTAGTTTTAGTTTTTTATTTTCTGATTTTAGATTTTCAACTTGGGACGTTTTGAAATCTAAATACATTTAGTCTTTTCAAAACAATCAGAAAGATGTGATTTTTTTAAAACTAAGTTTTCAATATTCTCTTTTAACTTTAAAAACTTTTCTTTTTGAAGTTTAAGTTTTACAGCTATCTTACAACTTTCTCTGTATAGGGCATTATAGGCATCTTGTAAATCTTCACCGTTTTCAGGGTCACTCAGATTTTCATCAAAAGTTGAATCACAATTGTCTGTGGAAGTGACTTTGTCTAGAGTCATTAAAGCCTTGACCTCACTACTAGATTCGGGTTCTGAATCATCTGACTCAAAAGAAGCTTCAGAGCAAGACGATTCATCCCATTTGGCCAACATGCTTTTTCTCTTTGGCTTGTCCCCTTTTGGACACTTATTTGCCAAATGCCCGTATTCATGGCAATTCAAGCATTGGTTGTCTTTAAGTGATTTCTAATTTTTAGATTTACCCTTTTTCTTCTCAGAGGGTTTTTGAAAATCAACTCTCTTTTTACTTTTGAAAATTTTATAAAACTTCTTGGCTAATAGTGTCATATCATCGTCTGAATTTTCACAATCAGAATTACTAGTATTATCTTGAGAAATACAGTTAGATGACTTAAGGGCTATGGACTTACCTTTAGGACCCTTGAAATTCAACTCGTAGGTTTGTAAAGAACCAACAAACTCTTCAACCCTCATATTATTCGTGTCACGAAGTTCCTGAATGACAGTCACCTTAGAATTAAACCTTTTAGGCAAATGAGTGTAGTATCTTTGCACAAACTTTACTTTCTGAGATGCTATCTCCAGGACCACACATTGAGTTGACTATGTCATTCAATTTAGTATAGAAGTCCATGAATGTTTCACTCAAACCTAGTGGTGTGGATTTGAAGTTTTGACTTTTTGACGATAGTCGTATCCTCATGTGTCATTTCTAAGATATCCCAGGCTTGCTTTGTAGTATCATAAGACATAATTTTTTTGAATTCATCTGGTGATAGTGTGCAAGTGATTGCATTTAAAGTTTTGGCATTGGCACTACTCTCATTTTTCTGAAGTGTGGTCCATGAATAATAAGGTGTAACTTTAAAAGACTTAGTTCCATTAATGCCTAGAACTTCAGATGTGGGTGGGTTCCATCTAGTCATTGTGGCTTGCCACACACTCTCATCGATGGACCTAAAAAAGATCCTCATCCTGGCTTTCCAATAAGCATAATTGGAGCCATCAAAAGATGGAGGCCTAGTAATAGAGAGGCTATCAAAATTTGACATATTAAAAGCTTGAGATCGCGTAGCTCAGGAAATGAATCCAAATGAATGAGCTATTAAGCTCTGATACCACTTGAAAAGGCCGAGCTCTAAGCCCTAGGGGAGGGGGGGGGGGGGAGGGGTTGAATAGGACTATGCCAAATAAAAAATAAATGCAGAACACAAAGACAGATAGCACAATTAAATAGTAACCTCAAATGCACTAGTCTTAAGAGGTTGATACAAACTGAGTTTTAAGGACAACCTTTCACCAAAAACAAGGTTTATGCTAGGAGAACCTAATGTCTAGAATGTAAGTATTAAAAACTCAAACTAAGAATGAGGTGAAGGGAATAAGCTAAATTATTACAACATTCACCACAAGTGCATAAAGAAATTATAACATTCATCACCACACATACATCACAACCATCATCAAAACTTCGAGAATTATAATAGTTCATGTGTGTACACCAACTGTTCGCAAACAACCACACAACTACTCGACTCCCAATATCCACACCCACGAGATATTGGCTTTCACTAAGAAATAAGGTTTTCTAAAGTTCACCTTAAAACCTTCACAATTATGCTTTTCAAATGGGTTTACACAATCACAAAAAACCACACTAAGATTTTACAGGTTGAATCTCACAAACCAAAAATATAGAAAATGAAATTGTACTTATCTGAAGATTCTTCTTCCGATGTAGCCCGGTAAAACCAATTTAATGTAGATGTAGATGTTCAATGTCCAATCTCACATATGAAAGGGTTCTAAGTCTAAATGATTTTTAAATTAAATTAACGTGGGGCTAGCTTGATTTGATTTTGATCTCAAAAGGGTAAATCAAAATTCCCTTTTTAATAGAATAGAATTGAATAAAAAGATCTCAAAATCAAATATAAAAAAGCTATAACAAGAATATAAAATTAATAAGTAATAGCTTCACAATAGGAGGAACTTATCTCTTAGAATAATGACTTGATTAGGCTTAGAATGAATGAATAATTTGAGAAACGTCCTCTATTTATATGTAAAAAGTCTGTTCCCTCGACTGGTCTAAGGGTCAGTTTGACTCGTCGAAGCAGCAACCAATTTTCAAAAATTCTAGCGCGATAAGATAAACTCGTTACTCGACTGGTCGAGTGGCCTGCTCAACTGGTCGAGCATACTACTCGACTAGTTGAGTGGGTAAAAATCTCCTTGCTAGAGTTCGAGTCGAGTCTTGTTCGACTGGTCGAGATTGTTCACTTGACTGGTCAAGCAATGTGTACGACTAGTTGAGCCACAACAAAAAATTTCCAAAAATTCTCAACAAATCTTAGACTGGTGGAGAAACTTCTTGGACTAGTTAAGCCAGTGCCTGGACTAGTCAAACAATGACAAGGACTAGTTGAAGAAAAGTCTATAAACTTATACATTGACCCAAATTCAATATGCAATTCATATGACCTAACCTATGGTCAATCTAGGGTCATCCATACCTTAAATGTGAGTATAAAATATTGAAACATCGATCGCTTCGGTAGATTGTTTATATTAACGCACATGAAGCTTGACCTCGTATACTTGAGCTTGAGCTTGATCTTGTTATCTTAAGCTTGAGGTAGCGATATTGAAATATGAGCTCGAGTACTTAAGACTTGGGCTAGAGGTAATGAACTTGAACTTGAGCTTTGATATAGACTTTGTGTCCTTGTACTTGAGCTTGTGTTCAATCTTTGGCAAAGTTCTTCAACTTGAAAATGTAACAAAGATATTGACTCCAAGTGATTTAGCACAACAAAATTTGACAATATTGAGTGCTAGAATTACAACATATCACTTACAACCGCGCTCTGCTAAAAGTTGCACATATGAAGACAACCACTGTAGCAAATTCAAAACCTCTTGATTTGTTGCATATGGATCTAATAGGTCCCACCAGAGTTGAGAGCTATTGAGTGTCAAATATTGCATATTTTTCCCTATTTATAACTTGGTTTTATGAACATGATAATGCTTAATGGTATATTTTATACATGTTTGTGTTGCAAGATGAGTTTAAGAGCTTAGATTGAAAAGAATGATAAAAGTATGGATTTAATGCTCAAAGAACACCAAGGCAAATAACAGATCTTTGGACACTAAGATTGAAGATTTCAAGACCCCTAGATCCAAGAAAACCAAGTGAAAAAGGAAGGAAGTTGAAAGAACAAAATGCTGAAATTCACTTCATTATCTGTTTCATTGACCACAGTTCGATAACATCGAAGACATCGTTCGATGACATCGAACACAGCTCGATGATATCGAATTTTTACATGAAAATCAAGTTGGGTGCGGGACATATTGGATACAATTATTGATGAATTGAAGTAATGTTCGATGACTCAAAGAAGATGCTCGATGACATCGAAGTCTGTTCGATGGTATCGAATTTATTGAAGAATTTTGAAGCAACTCGCAGGATTGTTTTGGACACATTCTCGATAGATCGAAGACCCTTCAATGGCCTCGAAGGACTTCTCGATGACATCGAAGGAAGGTTTAATGATACAAGAACTTACGACCACAAGAAAACTCACTTTAACCGACAAAAATTTTCGTCTCTAAATCCACTTTTTTTGTAGATAAAAAGTTTTACTGATAAAAATTTTCGTCGGTAAATTCGTCAGTAAAAGACCGACGGTAAAGGCTTTTACCGATGAAAAAATATTTTGTCAGCAAAGGTAAGACTTTTACCCACGAATTTTTTCGTCGGTAAAAAACAAGTAAAAAACTATTACTGATGATTTTTTTCATAAGTAAAAATAGTTACAAAACTTTTACCAATGAATTTTTTCGTCGGTAAAAAATATGTAAAAAACTTTTACCAATGAATTTTTTCGTAGATAAAAATATTTACAGAACTTTTACCGACGAATTTTTTCGTCGGTAAAAATTATGTAAACAACTTTTATCGACGATTTTTTTCATAGGTAAAAATATTTCATGATACTTTTACCTATGAAAATTTTCGTAGGTAAAAATATTTACAGAACTTTTACCAACGATTTTTTTCATAGGTAAAAGTATTTTACGATACTTTTACCTACAAAACTTTTCGTAGGTAAAAATATTTCACGAAACTTTTACATACAAAACTTTTCGTAGGTAAAAATATTTACAAAACTTTTACCGACGAATTTTTTCGTCGGTAAAAAGTAAGTAAAAAACTTTTACCGACGATTATTTTCGTAGGTAAAAATATTTACAAAACTTTTCCCTGCGAAAAGTTTGTAGGTAAAAATGTGGATGAGACTTTTAGTTACAAAAATTTTCCTAGGTAAAAAACGTGGATGAGACTTTACATACGAAAAGTTTCGTAGGTAAAAACGTGGACGAGACTTTTACCTACGAAAATTTTCATAGGTAAAAAACGTGGATGAGACTTTACCTACAAAATATTTCGTAGGTAAAAGTCTTTTTTTTTTTTCAATATTCTAGCACAAAATTCCTGATATACACCTGTCACAATATATTTCATCATATTCTTCCTGGTATACACCTGTTATATAATATATTTCATCAAATTCACATTCACATCCATCTAAACCCAAACTACGTAAATCCATCCAAACATAAACTACATTCATCCGAACATAAACTACATCCATCCAAACAAAAACAATCTTATCCACATCACATTCATCCACGCATAAATACATATAAGTTTAACATCATAAATAAAATACAAAAAATTATTCATAACCTATTTCTTAGTGGGGCTCACAAAATTCAGTGTGGTGAACACATCGCCGACTGTGCACACACACCTAGGTCCTTACTCATGCCTTCATGCTAGATTCAAAATAGTTTCAATACAAGGTCACAAGTTCAAGTACCCATTGTGGCCGTAGCAACTCTGGTGTGTGAGTGTGTGTTAAAAGAAAAAGAAACAAAGAAAATGCTGATTTATCTTTTTGGGTTGAGCCTAATGGTACTTGGTGATTTCTCATCAGGTTGAAATTATTATTAGTTGTTTTTAGAAAGGTGACATTAGGCCCCTTATAATTATATTAACTTGATAAAATGTTGTACGTGAGTAGACACCACAAAATAAATAATCCTATGTAAAAAAAAATATGAAAAGAGAGAGAACATATGAGAGGTGATCCTTGTCTCCTTTGATGGATTCAAGCTGCATGTGCCCTACCCAACTTCCTATAAGGAGAAGTTATATGGGTCTTGGAATAATGTTGGTGACAAATTCACCTTGTCTATTAATATTATCATATTATGTTAGGACATGACTCTAAAAATAAGATAAATCCAAATCTCAAATAATATATGTTATAAGAGATAGTGGAGATGGAAATAGATGCATTGTGATGCTCGAGTTCGAGTAAGCTTGCCAACGAAGCAAGATTTTCTTGTTTGTTGCCATGTAATTGGGCTACATTATTACATCAATCAGGTTCGGGTTCGGGTTGGGATCAGGTTTAGGTTTGGGTTTTCAAGTTTAGGATTAGGTTTAGGTTAGGGAGTTGAGAATAGGATTAGGTGTAGGTTTAGGTTTAGTGATTTGAGAATACATTTAGGTTTTAGGTTTAGGTTTAGATTTAGGTTTTAGGTTATAGGTTTAGGTTTAGGTTTTAGGTTTATGTTTAGGTTTAGGTTTAGGTTAAGGTTAGGTTATAGGTTATAAGTTTAGGATATAAGTTATAGGTTTAGGTTTAGGTTTAGGTTTAGGCTAAGGTTTAGGTTTAGGTTATAGGTTTAGGTTAAGTTTTAGGTTTAGGTTACAGGTTATAGGTTATAGGTTATAGATTTAGGGAATTGAGAATAGGTTAAGGTTTAAGTTTAGGAAATCAGGTTCAGGTTTGGGATCGGATTTAGTTTTGGGTTTTCAAGTTTAGGTTTAAGTTTAGGTTAGGGAGTTGAGATTAGGATTAGGTGTAGGTTTAGGTTTAGGGATTTGAGAATACATTTAGGTTATAGGTTTAGGTTTAGGTTATAGGTTTAGGTTTAAGATATAAGTGTAGGTTATAGGTTTAAGTTTAGGTTAGGTTATAGGTTAAGGTTTAAGGAATTGAGTTTAGGTTTTCTTATAGGTTTAGGTTATAGGTTATACCTTATAGGTTAAGGTTTAGGTTATATGTTAACGTTTAGGTTTAGGTTATAGGTTTAGGTTTAGGTTAAGGTTTAAGTTTTGGTTATAGGTTTTGGGATTTGAGAATAGGTTTAGGTTATAAGTATAGGTTTAGGTTAATGTTAGAGGTTATAAGATTATGTTAATGTTGTAGGTTATAGGTTTAGGTTTAAGGATTTGAGAATACATTTACATTTTAGGTTTAGGTTTAGGTTTTACGTGTAGGTTAAGGTTACATGTTTAGGTTTAGGTTATAAGTGTAGGTTATAGGTTTAGGTTTAAGTTTAGGTTAGGTTAACAGGTTTAGGGAATTGAGTTTAGGTTATAGGTTATAAGTTTAGGTTATAGGTTAAGGTTTAGGTTATATGTTTAGGTTTAGGTTTAGGTTTAGGTTATAGGTTTTGGGATTTGAGAATAGGTTTAGGTTATAAATATAGGTTTAGGTTAGTGTTGTAGGTTATAGGTTTATGTTATAAGTTTATGTTAATGTTGTAGGTTATAGGTTTATGTTTATGAATTTGAGAATACATTTAGGTTTTAGGTTTAGGTTTAGGTTTTACGTTTAGGTTAAGGTTATAGGTTTAGGTTTAGGTTATAAGTATAGGTTATAGGTTTAGGTTTAGGTTAGGTTATAGGTTAAGGTTTAGGGAATTGAGAATAGGTTAAGGTTTAGGTTTAGGAAATCGGGTTCGGGTTCGGGTTTAGGTTTGGGTTTTCAAGTTTAGGTTTAGGTTAAGGAGTTGAGATTAGGATTAATTGTAGGTTTAGGTTTAGGGATTTAAGAATACATTTAGGTTTTAGGTTTAGGTTTAGGTTTTAGGTTTAGGTTAAGGTTATAGGGTTAGGTTAAGGTTATAGGTTTAGGTTAAGGAGTTGAGATAAGGATTAGGTGTAGGTTTAGGTTTAGGGATTTGAGAATATATTTAGGTTTAAGGATCGGGTTTAGGTTTGGGCTTTCAAGTTTAGGTTTAAGTTTAGGTTAGGGAGTTGAGATTAGGATTAGGTGTAGGTTTAGGTTTAGGGATTTGAGAATACATTTATGTTTTAGGTTTAGGTTTAGGTTATAAGTTTAGGTTTAGGTTATAAGTGTAGGTTTAGGTTAGGTGATAGGTTAAGGTTTAGGGAATCGAGTTTAGGTTCTAGGTTATAGGTTATACGTTATAGGCTAAGGTTTAGGTTAAAGGTTAAGGTTTAGGTTTAGGTTATAGGTTTAGGTTTAAGTTAAGGTTTAAGTTTAGGTTATAAGTTTTGGGATTTGAGAATAAGTTTAGGTTAATGTTGTAGGTTATAAGATTATATTAATGTTGTAGGTTATAGGTTTAGGTTTAAGTTTAGGGATTTGAGGGTACATTTAGGTTTTAGGTCTAGGTTTAGGTTTTACGTTTAGGTTAAGGTTTAGGTTTAGGTTATAAGTGTAGGTTATAGGTTTATGTTTAGGTTTAGGTTAGGTTTTATGTTAAGGTTTAGGAATTGAGTTTAGGTTATAGGTTATAAGTTTAGGTTATAGGTTAAGGTTTAGGTTAAGGTTAAGGTTTAGGTTATAGGTTTTGGCATTTGAGAATAGGTTTAGGTTATAAGTATAGGTTTAGGTAAATGTTATAGGTTATAGGTTTAGGTTATAAGTTTAAGTTAATGTGGTAGGTTATAGGTTTAGGTTATAATTTTAGGTTTAGGGATTTGAGAATACATTTAGATTTTAGGTTTAGGTTTAGGTTTTACATTTAGGTTAAGGTTACGGGTTTAGGTTATAACTGTAAGTTATAGGTTTAGGTTTAGGTTAGGTTATAGGTTAAGGTATAGGGAATTGAGAATAGGTTAAGGTTTAGGTTTAGGAAATTAGGTTCGGGTTCGGGTTTAGGTTTAGGTTTAGGTTTGGGTTTTCAAGTTTAGGTTTAGGTTAAGTAGTTGAGATTAAGATTAGGTGTAAGTTTAGGTTTAGGGATTTGAGAATACATTTGGTTTTAGGTTTAGGTTTTAGGTTTAGGTTAAGGTTATAGGTTTACATTATAGGTTTAGGTTTAGGTTAAGGAGTTGAGATTAGGATTAGGTGTAGTTTTAGGTTTAAGGATTTGAGAATACATTTAGATTTGAGGATCGTATTTAGGTTTGGGTTATCAAGTTTAGGTTTAAGTTTAGGTTAAGGAGTTGAGATTAGGATTAGGTGTAGGTTTAGGTTTAGGGATTTGAGAATACATTTAAGTTTTAGGTTTAGGTTTAGGTTTTAGGTTTAGGTTTAGGTTATAAGTGTAGGTTATAGGTTTGGGTTTAGGTTAGGTTATAGGTTAAGGTTTAGGGAATTGAGTTTAGGTTAGGTTAAGGTTTAGGTTTAGGTTATATGTTTCGGTTTAGGTTAAGGTTTAGGTTTGGGTTATAGGTTTTGGGATTTGAGAATTGGTTTAGGTTATAAGTATATGTTTAGGTTAATGTTTTAGGTTATAGGTTTAGGTTTCGGTTAAGGAGTTGAGATTAGGATTAGCTATATGTTTAGGTTTAAGGATTTGAGAATACATTTAGGTTTGACGATAGGGTTTAGGTTTGGGTTTTCAAGTTTAGGTTTAAGTTTAGGTTAGGGAGTTGAGATTAGGATTATGTGTAGGTTTAGGTTTAGGGATTTGAGAATACATTTAGGTTTTAGTTTTAGGTTTAGGTTTTGGTTTAGGTTATAAATGTACGTTATAGGTTTAGGTTTTAGTTAGGTTATAGGTTAAGGTTTAGAGAATTGAGTTTAGGTTATAGGTTATAAGTTATATGTTATAGGTTAAGGTTTACGTTATAGGTTAAGGTTTACGTTATAAGTTAAGGTTTAGGTTTAGGTTATAGGTTTTAAGATTTGAGAATAGGTTTAGGTTATAAGCATAGGTTTAGGTTAATGTTGTAGGTTATAAGATTATGTTAATGTTGTAGGTTATAGGTTTAGGTTTAGGAATTTGAGAATACATTTACGTTTTAGGTTTAGGTTTAGGTTTTATGTTTAGGTTAAGGTTACAGGTTTAGGTTTAGGTTATAAGTGTATGTTATAGGTTTAGGTTTAGGTTAGGTTATGGGTTAAGGTTTAGGAATTGAGTTTAGGTTGTAGGTTATATGTTTAGGTTCTAGGCTATAGGTTATAGGTTTAGGCTTAAGTTTAGGTTTATGTTAAGGTTTAGGTTTAGGTTATAGGTTTTGGGATTTGAGAATAGGTTTAGGTTAATGTTGTAGGTTGTAGGTTTAGGTTATAAGTTTATGTTAATGTTGTAGGTTATAGGTTTAGGTTTTGGGATTTGAGAATACATTTAGGTTTTAGGTTTAGGTTTAGGTTTTACGTTTAGGTTAAGGTTACAAGTTTAGGTTATAGGTTTAGGTTTAGGTTTAGGTTATAAGTGGATGTTATAGGTTTAGGTTTAGGTCAGGTTATAGGTTAAGGTTTAGGGAATTGAGAATAGGTTAAAGTTTAGGTTTAGGAAATCGGGTTCGGGTATGGGTTTGGGTTTGGGTTTAGGTTTGGGTTTTCAAGTTTAGGTTTAGGTTAAGGAGTTGAGATTAGGATTAGGTGTAGGTTTAGGTTTAGGGATTTAAGAATACATTTAGGTCTTAGGTTTAGGTTTAGGTTTTAGGTTTAGGTTAAGGTTATATGTTTAGGTTTTAGGTTTAGGTTTAGGTTAAGCGGTTGAGATTAGGATTAGGTGTAGGTATAGGTTTAAGGATTTGAGAATACATTTAGGTTTTAGGTTTAGGTTTAGGTTATAAGTGTAGGTTATAAGTTTAGGTTTAGGTTGGGTTATAGGTTAAGGTTTAAGGAATTGAGAATAGTTTAAGGTTTAGGTTCAGGAAATCAGGTTCGGGTTCTGGTTTGGGTTTTCAAGTTTAGGATTAGGTTAAGGAGTTGAGATTAGGTTTAGGTGTAGGTTTAGGTTTAGGGATTTGAGAATACATTTAGGTTTTAGGTTTAGGTTTAGGTTTAGGTTTAGGTTACGGTTATAGGTTTAGGTTTAAGTTATACGTTATAGCTTTAGGGAGTTGAGAATAGGTTAAGGTTTAGGGGAAATCAGGTTCAGGTTCGGGATCAGGTTTAGGTTTGGGTTTAGGTTATAGGTTATAGGTTATAGGTTAAGGTTTAGGTTTAGGTTTAGGTTATAGATTTAGGTTAAGGTTATAGGTTTATGTAACGCCCTGAAAATCGAGGGTCGAGAATAAACTCAACTCCCGAGTTCCAACGCATCACTTATGCAACAAAATGAATGATGATTGAATGTTGTCTGTATTAGAGTTGTGAACATGAGTGAGATTAAGCCAAAACAACATATCATACTCCAGAGACAGTTAAATTTGTAAGCAGAAGACTGTGATAGATAGATAAAATATATAAACTGTGGTGAGTCTCCAGAGTGTGATAACATTACCAGGTTAAATAATTACAAGTACAATTCTGAAATATACCAAATGTGTAAGGTCCTCTAGTCAACATCCCTATAACCGCGTCGATCAAGACACGGCTCACATGAAGCCGCCAGAAACTGCATAAAGGAGGAATCCTCCTCTTCTCATAAAAGTCCGACTCCACTTCGCAGCATCGCCATCATCTGAAACTCAAACAAGTCTGGTTGGTGTGTACAACACCGTCCCGTAACGTGGGAGTGAGTGATCAACTCAGTGGAACAATAAAACATAGGTTAACATGTTATCAACTCAGTCAAGCAATAATAAAAAAGCAGTATAATCAAACAATTCTAAATACTCTTATTAATGCAAGTATGAATGCAGTCATGATGTATACCCTCACCACACACTCCCTCGTGCGACACCATCTTACATTCACGACATGCTTGTATTCCTCAGTGCTCCACATCTTCCAGGCACATGCAATGCATGATGAGCATGATTACTGAGTTGTTATTAGTCCATTTCAAACAGCAGGATTAGGAAACTAAGGTACCTCCCTTGTATCATTCCCAAACATGATCCATTCTAGGGTCGTCAAACCTAGATAATCTCATACGATATTATGGTTCGAGAGGCATCGCGAAGGCATCGCAAAGGGCTCGTCACCCATCAGCACGGATACAAATCTCACAGTATGCGGCTCAATTGCTGGCCGTCAGCTCGAATACAGGTCTCACCGTACTCGGTTCAATTGCTGGCCGTCAGCTCGAATACAGGTCTTACCGTACTCGGCTCAACTCATGCTCTAGTTGCTGCGAAGGGCTTATCGCCAATCACAGACTTCAAAGTATACTCGAAGACACTACGAAGGACTCGTCGCCCATAAGCACGAATACAGGTCTCACCGTATTCGGCTCTCGCCGTAGGTGTCGATAGCTCAAATACAGTGTCCCATACCACCGTATTCAGCTCACGAGTCTGGTTGCTCACTGGTCACTATAGGGAGGCACGTGGCCCCAGCGTAGGCCGACAGCTCGACCACAGTGTCCCATACCACCCTGCCCGGTTCATGAGTCTTAGCGGATCGAGGTACCATGGTTAACGGGATTTCCACTGGTAAGTTTGGTACCCTAGGTTCAAGCAATAGCGTCCAACCATGGTGAACATACATTAGACATATCGGGTTACTTGACTAGCCTGACTAGCTCAAGCACACAATCAACTGAACGACATGAAGTACATAAACACTTCGTGTGGCCTAACCACTGTCGCCAACTGAAGTACGACTCAGGTTCGTCAAACACATCTTACATGGCGAAATGAATCTTAACCATGATCTCAAGTCTGGTACTGATTGTCTGGACTATACTCATAGTCCCAAACGAAATCAATCCTTAGTCATAGCATATGAAGTAAAGCATAATAAATAAAGTAATTCAAGTAAGTTAACAAGAATATCATAAAGCATGCCTATAAAGCATGTTACAAAGCATGTTATAAAGCATCATGTAAACAAGAATTACAAACACATATATTTCATAAGTAAGCAGTTAAGTTAAACAACCACATGGAGGAATTCGTACACATCTCTAAGGTAGTTGAGAATCTCCTCTCAACACCTACCTAAGGCACCATCATCCACACACTTACTCTCACAAGCATTTTCACAAACACTTAGAATACACTAGTACAACATACATAGTGTATATTAGCAAAACATGTATTAGGGCGAGTCCTTTCGCCAAGAAAATATTTTACGCATATATAATATATTCATACAACAAATAATTATGGCAAACACATATCCAAATTTTATACGTATACGATACTTTCTAAAATACACAATTTCAACATACATAGTGTATATTAGCAAAACATGTATTAGGGCGAGTCCTTTCGCCAAACAAGTATTTTATCCACATGCAATATATTCATACAACAAATAATCATGGGAAATACATTTCCAAAATTTAAACATATATGGTACTTTCTGCAAATACCTAGAATATGTAAAATTCTATATTCTACGTCTTTAATCGAAACGGAAAACAGACAACACTTTGTACATGTGCAATTGCATGCAGATCATGAATCTATCATTATCTGGCATTGAAAGTATTGAAAACTGTAACCTATACACCTAAAGTCCTCACCTTTAAGCCGTAGAAGTGAAATAAACTCGCTATGGTTAGGCTTCTTCCTACGATGATCTAGCAACCTATTACATGATTCAGGTCAGTTATTTCATAACTTACAACCATCAAAGCCCCAAATCAGATTAGGGTTAGAGTTTCTTACCTAGAAACGAAGTCGGATTCACCGAAAAAGCGATTAGAACGGAGTGGTGGAGCTTGGGTAGCGACATGAAATAGTAGCAGGGAGTTTCTCCCACTTCTCTCACTCTTTCTCTCTCTTTTCTCTCTTCTCTCTCTAGGGTCTGTGAGAGAGAGAGTTCTAAGGTCCTTATATAGCCTAAAAATGCACTAAACTAGACTTAAGGTCAAGGTATACTTGGGTTATAACAAAAGTGACTCTATTTCAGTTCAACGGAGGACTTCTGGCAGGACTCCTTGAGCCAAAGGTTGACCTTAAGCTCACAGACACCGGATCCAGGTAGAGTTAAGTTTTTGTTTCAGTCGGACTCCCAGATCACGCGTGGCGGACCAGTTTCAGTTCAACGGTCAGTGGATCTCGATCGGAGATTCCGAGTACATGGATATGTTTGGGAAAATATCCCTGATCCGAGGGTGTAATTTGGTCTGATTCTGACAGTGTGGTTGCTTAATACTGATCCGCAAGTGAGAGGTCTCAGATTTATTTATTTTGAATTTAATTTAGAAATATTTTCACATTTCTCACACTCCCCGCTCTGAGCTCAAGTGAATAGCGCTGGGACACTATCTGGATTTGATTTTCGAGATAGTTGTCAAGCCCAGTAAGGCAGTCCTAATTCCTTAACTTCGTGTTATTCGGACTTTTGACGTGTGGTCCAGATCTTATACGGAGTTTCGGGATGCTCCCGAGAGCAGCCCAGTAATGAGATTGATCCTAGATTTTAGGGTAACCTAGCGTCAATGATTCTACAAGTTTTGAGACTTGCAGATCGTATTTAAAGTGGATCAAACAGATTTTGTAGCTAATCTAGTTTAGCACTTAGTTACTTTGTCTCATTTATAAAGGATTTAGTCCTATAAGATTTCTGTTTGAGGTGGTACTTAAGCCTTTGTAGTTTGTATATAAAGTGATCCAAGTTATACTACTTAGCTAGTTTAAGATAGTGTCTACGGTGAAGGTACTTAGAAAAATTGAAAGAACAAGGTGGTGAAGGGTGGGATTTGTGAAGGAAATGGGTTCAAAAGCGGTTTTAGACTTTTGGATTTAGTTTTGACAAGTGAATAAGGTGTTAGGATCGACCCATTGCCTAAGGACGTCTAATTCCAGGTTGGCAAAAATCCGGGATGTTACAGTTTAGGTTTGGGTCGAGGTTATAGGTTATAGGTCTAGGTTATAGGTTTATGTTTAGGTTTAGGTTTAGGTTATAGGTTTAGGGATTTGAAAATAGGTTTAGGTTATTGGTTTAGGGTTTGGTTTAGGTGTAGGAATTCGGGTTCAGGTTCAGGTTCAAGTTATAAGTTTGTGTTAAGGTGTAGGTTTAAGTTAAGTGAATTAAGTTTAGGTAATAGGTTTAGGTTTAGGTTTATGTTATAGGTTTAAGTTTAGACTACGGGTTTAGGGATTCAGATTCGGGTTCAGGATCGAGTTTAGGTTTGGGTTTTCAAGTTTAGGTTTAGGTTTAGGGATTTGAGAATAGGTTTAGGTTATAAGTATAGGTTTAGGTTAATGTTGTAGGGTATAATATTATGTTAATGTTGTAGGTTATAGGTTTAGGTTTAGGTTTAAGGATTTGAGAATACATTTATGTTTTAGGTTTAGGTTTAGGTTTTACGTTTAGGTTAAGGTTACAGGTTTAGGTTTTACGTTTAGGTTAAGGTTACAGGTTTAGGTTTAGGATATAAGTGTAGGTTATAGGTTTAGGTGTAGGTTAAGGTTTAGGTTTAGGTTATAGGTTTTGGGATTTGAGAATAGGTTTAGGTTATCAGTATAGGTTTAGGTTAATGTTGTAGGTTATAAGTTTATGTTAATGTTGTATGTTATAGATTTAGGTTATAGGTTTAGGTTTAGGTATTTGAGAATACATTTACGTTTTAGTTTTAGGTTTAGGTTTTACATTTAAGTTAAGGTTATAGGTTTAGGTTTAGGTTATAAGTGTAAGTTATGGGTTTAGGTTTAGCTTAGGTTATAGGTTAAGGTTTAGGGAATTGAGTTTAGGTTATAGGTTATAGGTTTAGCTTATAGGTTAAGGTTTAGGTTATAAGTTATAGGTTATAGATTTTGGGATTTGAGAATAGGTTTAGGTTATAAGTATAAGTTTAGGTTAATGTTGTAGGTTGTAGGTTTAGGTTATAAGTTTATGTTAATGTTGTAGGTTATAGGTTTAGGTTTAGGTTATAGGTTTAGGTTTTCGATCAAGCTGATATTTTTGTTATCGATTTCGAGCTAATACATAAATACGGCCTGTCCAAATGACCAGGCCATTCCAATGTTGTCTGTAGGAAATGGACAGCTTCATCATGGTCATAACAGCGGTTCCCACCTTCCAAGGACCCCTGCTCAACATCCGGATAGCTCCGACGCACATCCGGGTCTACTCCATCAATTTCGAGCAAATACATAAACACAGCTTATCTAAATAGCCAGGCCAGTCCAATGTTGTCCATAAAAAATGGACAGTTTCATCATGGTCATAACAGCGGTTCCCACCTTCCACGGACCCCCTCTCAACATCCGAATAGCTCCGACGCACATCTGAGTCTGCTCCATCAATTTCGAGCTAATATATTTAAAAACAACATAAAAGTTAAGTAAACCAAGAAACATCCATATGAAGATATTGAGGGGAATTACTAGTGTATCTATATTCCTTCTATGTACTAGTTGATTTTAAGTTGTTTATGACTAAGATGTTGACATTATATGTGATGAGGGTTGCATTACTAGTGTATCTATATTGATCACTTGGACAGTTATGGATCACCAAATTGCAGGCCAACACATATACAATTTGTTGGTCCTAGTAAAATTAGTTGACTGAACATTGTGTATTTCCTTTATTCAAAATGGTGTCTATTAAAAGCCATAGTTGAACTTGCACTAGAGGTGGCTAACCCCAGCCCAGCCAAGCCATTGACACCCTATAAGTAAACGAGATTGAGGACTGGGGTGTAGGTTAGACAGATAAAATTGGAAAGCATCCATATAAAAGTGATAGTTCTCATTTCACAGGTAAAACTTCAAGCAATACCTTGGGTTTTTCTTATCCGTGTTGTAATTTCAAGAACTCATCCTTTAACAAACGATTACTTGCAAGCATGTCAAAATAGAGACAGGTCATTGTGAAATAAGCATGCTAGAATATTAAATGCTTTAACTTAACCTCACTAGCATCATTTATAAATTACAACTCAAATCATTGTATAAGAAACCTAAAACAAATGCTTTGGGGCATGATTTCCCTCACCGCTGAGTTTATGAACAATGACAACTTCATTGAACAAAAACAAAAGAACAAGATAAAGAATTATAGCAAGAAATGCTAAGGAAGAGCTAAAAATAGGCCAAGACAAATTAATCTCTCTTTCTCAGAGAGAGAGAGAGAGAGAGAGAGAGAGAGAGAGAAAGAGAGAGAGAGAGAGAGAGAGAGAGAGAGAGATTTATTAGAAAACTCAAAGTTGATTTAGTAATTAAATTCAAACTCCTGTAGATATACCATGCATAGCTACTTTTGGATTGAAGTTGATTCCCAATCCAAGGTGCCAAACACAATAGGATAATTTCAAATCCACACTCCTAAACAGGCCCATCTCGGCGGAAGGATTACACAGCTAGAATAGTTATGAAGTATGTAGTTGGTCGGATACCAGAACTCAAGCTATTCCAAAACTCAGGTGGGCCACACCTTACGAACATGTATATAGTTTTTAAGTGTGTTTGTACATTACTCCTATGGTGTATCCTACATGAGGTTTGATGAAATGAAAATACACCATTTGGGTTCCACTTATCATATCATAGGTAGGCCTCTTGAATGAATGGTAATAACAATAGGTTCAAACATATGTGAACATTCCCTGAATTTCAATTGAAGTGGATTGCAATTTATTCAATTCATTATAGAGAAAGGCTAAGTGTATGTGTATCATCCATCACACTTTAGTAGAAATTTTTTTCTCTTTTGTCAAAGGAAGTATTGTTGGATATCAAAAACTTCATAATAATGAGGTTGACATACAACTTATATCTCACACTAGAAATATTTAATTATGTAATAAACTAATAATTATTTTGTAGAATCCATTGTTCTGTTTGATCCTAGTCAATAGTTTTATCAATCTCCAATTTAAAATTTCTTTGGATTAATTATATATCCAAATGCACCCTTATGCAGGATAAAAACCATTGCACTGTAGGCGGCGACATCCTTTTTAAGCTTCTTTTTTTTTTTTTTTTTAAATAACTTGCCTTACCATGCTAAATCTCACAATTTCAATACATGTTAGCAAAGTGGTTCAAACAATCACATTTACACAAAGCTGGACATCGAGCTGAACTGAGTCAAGCTTGGCCCGGCTTAGCTCAGTTCAACCAACAGACTACCTTAGATCAAGTTTAGTTTGGCTCAGCTTGATTCTCGAGCTTGACTGGCTAACTCGGTTTGGTTTGGTCAGCAACTTGGGCTGAGTTCGAGTATAACTTAAGCCCTCAACTACTAAAAATCCATAACAACTGCCGAGAATTTTTTTATATATTAAAAAATAAAAAAATAGGAGAGGAAAAATTGATCCATAGCTAGCACTAAGAGCAAATCTAAACTGAAGATCAATAAAAAAAAACTCTAAACTACACAGATCTACTAGATCAAGCAACCCAAATAATATATATATTTTTAAAAAGTACTAATAAAAATAAAATCCATAAAGGAAACCTTAAATCGAAGCAATTTTTTTTTTCAAACATCGATCAAAGATTGAAATCAATATGAATCGGGAACAAGAAGTACTATGAAAATCAAGAAATAAGAGTGAAAAATACATAAAAAGATCACAAAAAAATGAAAGGATATGCTTCTGCTGTTGTAATTTCATCGCCATTATATCACACCACAGATCTCCATGGAAAACCCTTGATTTCCTTCCTTTAGCTCAAAAAATAATCAAAAACCTCCCAAACCCTAGCTAGAAACCGCTTTTGAAACCTAAAGCACGGATAAACATCATGTTCAGCATTCAAAATCCCTAAATCCCTAATTTGTAATATCAAAAAATTCCCAATTCGGGGTCCACATTTAAATCTGTAAGACATAAAATCCCCAAATCCCTAAATGGGGGTCTACATCAAATTGGGAATCCACAAATTACTAAATCCCCAAATTCCTAAATCAACATTAAGATTGAGAGAGATTGAAAGAGAGATACCTCACGTTCATGATTGAGTCTTCAACCGAGTTCAAAGAGAGAGAGAGAGAGAGAGAGAGAGAGAGAGAGAGAGAGAGAGAGAGAGAGAAGGGCGAGTGTGGGTAGGGAGGGCGTCGTTTCGGCTCCTCCCTTTTTTGGATCAAATAGAGAGAGAAGAGAGAGAGAGAGAGAGAGAGAGATGATGGAGAGGATTAGGGCACGCGAGAGAGAGAGGGGATGGAGAGGATTAGAGAGAGAGAGAGGATGGAGAGGATTAGGGCAGGAGAGAGAGAGAGAGGGGATGGAGAGGATTAGAGAGGGTCGAGAGAGCGCTGACGCTCCTCGAGCTCCGAGTTGCATGAACGGTTTAAAGGATATCAAAGTTAAATGGGCCCCACTGTGAGGCGTGTCGACCATCAACACCGTGCATTTAATGGGGCCCCTTTAAATTATGGGATATCCTAAAAATCAGCTGTATACGGAACTTAGGTGGGCCATACCATCTAAAATCATGTGAAGAAATGCCTAAAACATATAAAAGCACTTGGTGGGGCCCACCTAGAATTTTGATGCATATGAAACTTGGTCTGACTCCTCATCTAAGTGGGACACACATAATGGATGGACAGGATTTGTGAACCACATCTCGGTGGGCCCAACAAATGATTATGAATATTTTAATGGAGGGTAACCCCTCTCAACTTTTGTATGTGGTGTGGCCCAAAAAAGTCACAGATTAACTTGATTTTTAAGCCCCAGGCCCACCATGGAATGTTGCATCTGATTGACAGAGTAGATGTTTGACACCCATCACGGTGGGGCCCACACAGCTCGACCGTATGAGAAGTTCCCATGATCTCTTCGTACTATTTATTTGACATCCAATATGTTGATGAGGTCATACAGAGCCAGATGAAGGGGAAAAAAAATCAGTTTGATCCAAAACTTTTATGACCCTAAAATGTTTTTTAATGGTTGACGCTCATTCAACACTGTTTCCTGGAATGTGGTGCACTTAAGATTTGGATATATCTCATTTTTGGTCTCATACCATAAGATGATCTTTAAAAATAGATAGATGACATGGATTAAACACATACATCATGGTAGGGCTCACAGAGCACCAACCACCAGCCATTGGATGGTGTCAGGGGGAGTAGCCAATCCGTTCCCCTTATTTGTGGTGTGGTCCATTTAATCTTTGGATATGATTCATTTTTTAGATAATTCTCTAAAATTATCTCAAAAAATGGGTGAACGGTGTGGGTTGATCCCAAATTTTCGGTAAATCCAAAACTCAAGTGTACCATGCCACGCGAAACAGTGTGGAATAATGCTTTCCACCGTTGATGTTCGACACACATCATGATGGGCCCCACAAAGCTTACTAACATCAATTCTTAGGTTCTCACGAGGTCAGTAAGTTGGGTCACAATTTTGACCAGAATATTTGGCCCATTTTACTTGTCTGGTCCATTCACTCTATTTTACTGATCAATACTCTCAATTTGACTAGTTACTCGCCTCAGTCAGGCTACATATGAGAAAAGATATTGGGCATACTAAGATTGATCAAAAATTTCAGTGAAATTTGATTTAAACATCCGAAGTTATTTACTCTTCAATCTAGACTGATCAGATTGTCCAAAAATGCTTAAATGTTGTTCATAATATCAAAAATATATGAATGAATAGAAAACAGAAACATCAGCTTGATCTAAAACTTCTATGGCCTCCAAGAAATTTTAAATGGTAGAGGTTCAATCACACTATTTCCTGTGGTGTGGTCCACTTGAGCTTTGGATATGCTTACTTTTTATTCTTTAGACCTTAAATTATCAGTTAACATGGATGAACAGAGTGGATAAAATAAATAAATAACAGTGGACCCCGCAGAGTTTACCCTGGTAAGGGTAACGAGTAACTCACCTAAACGTAGTGAAGGGTTTCCTTAAAACATTCATAATCATATATTGGGCCTGCCTAAATGTGATTCACATATCCAACCCACTCATTATGTGTGTCCCACTTAGATGAGGGGTCAAACCAAGTTTCAACGGCATCCAAAACTCATGTGGGCCCCACCAAGTGCTTTTATATTTTTAAGGATGTCTTCACATAGTTTTAGATGGTATGGCCCACTTGAGTTTCGTAAATAGATGATTTTTGAGATATCTCATAACCTAAAGGGGACACATCAAATCCACGGTGTTGATGTTCGATACACATCATGATGGGGCCCACAAAACTTACTAACATCAATTTTTAGGTTCTCACGAGGTCAGTAAGTTGGGTCACAGTTTTGACCAGAATATTTGCCCATTTTATATGTCTGGTCCATTCACTCTATTTTACTGATCAATACTCTCAATTTGACTAGTTACTCACCTTAATCAGGCTACATATGAGAAAGATATTGGGCATATAAGATTGATCAACAATTTCAGTGTAGATACAATGGCGTGCACTTGATGAAATAAATGCTGGAGTGTCTGATGGAATGACGTATGAAGAGATAAAGAAAAACATGCCTGAGGAATATGAGTATGTATTGTGAATCTGCTAAATCTTTTTTAGATATTGCTAGACAAATCAAAATAAAAATAAAAAAAAAAAAAAAAAAAAAAAGAAAAAAGAAATTTTTTTAAAAAAAAAAGAAAAAAGAGAAAAGAAAAAAAGAAAAAAAGGAGCGAGAGTTTTAATGCTAGACAGTCTAAAGATGGTAGCATCTATAATATATACCCTTCTAACGATAATATAACACTAGCTGCATAGTTTTTGAGCCATGAACTATATTATTGTGATATCTCTCTATGCTGACTTGACTTCCATCCATTGTAAACATTAACAATTTCCATTTTTTTAGACCAAATGTTTGTTACTACTATGATTTCCCTCTTTTCTCAAAAATAAAAATAAAAAATAAAAAAATCTTTTATTATGTGGTATTCAGGTCGCAAATTGGTCCAATGTCGTACTAACCCTTACTCTTTATTGTGATTTATTACTCTTGATATTTTGCATTTCATTTGGGATATTTACAAAACAAATGCAATTGTGCTTCTTTTCTTTGAACCATTTCTTTTTATATTCAACAGTGACATGTTGAGAAAGTCAATAATACTCATTTTCATGTATTTCCATTGATTTTTATTTTTTTTTGCTTTTTACCGATGAAAATTTTCATCGGTAAAACATTATGCCTGACGGTTTTAGTTCGTCAGTAAATCTCAGGGCGAAAATTTTACAAGTGAACAATATAACACTTATCGACGAATAATTTTCGTCGGTAAAAGTCTTACTGCGAAAATTTTCGATGAAAGTCTTACTGCAATAATTTTCTAAGTTATTATTTTCTAAGTTATTACTGCAATAATTTTTGTCGGTAAAAGTCTTACTGCAATAATTTTATAAGTTAACAATATAACACTTACCCATGAAAATTTTCGTCCTGCGAAAATTTTAAAATAGCGTGAAAATTTTCTATCTTGAAAATTAAAATACTTTTACTAACGAAAATTTTTGTAAGTAAAAATATTATTACTGTCAAAAAAAATTTTGTCAGTAAAAGTGTAGTTTTATTGACGAAAAAAATTTTCGTCTGTAAAAACGTACTTTTACTGACGAAATTTTTTTCATCGATAAAGGCGCTGTTTCTTGTAGTGTACGCAATGCGAAAAAGTTACATGCTGCATAAAGGTACGACTTCTGGAATTTTCAGTACGTTCGATGACATCGAAGTTTGTTCAATGTCATCAAACGCGTTATGCAGAGTTACACAGACTACGTAAATTGAGGCGATTTTGCCATCTTACGCGAATTAGTCTATAAATATGGGTTTCCTAAGGACTTTTTGAGATATTTATGGTTTTTTGGAGCAGAGCAAAGGGGTGGTGTAAGACCCGTATCCTATTTCATACTGTTCCGTCGACTCCTGCGATCTTTTCCCTCGAATTCCGGTAACCTGCGACCTATAATCGACATTTGCACGCGACCTTAAGTCGTATCCTATAGATTTGAGTCGGCTTAATCTGAGACTTGAAACATTGCGACCGCACCGTCGCCGCGTCTTGCATACGGATCCGATACGCTGGTCAGAAGATGTGGACCGGCGTTCAGTTCGAGAAAAATACAACGCGTTTACAATCCCAAGAGAATCTCTACATCATGTCCCATCAATTAATCAATGTTTTCTTTCTCCTCAAGTCAAGCAACCCCAAAGTCAACTCTTTCTCACCCTCTCTCTTACACACACATACATGTTAAGTACACCATCACCTCACATCCACACCCATCACTATCTCTCCTTACAACTCTCTCTCTCTCTCTCTCATTTCTCAAACACAAAAAAATTCCAAGCAAGAGAAAGAGTGGACGTCTAAGCTCCTCCATGAGAGAAAAGTGCATGTGTGTGGCCCACTTCCCACCCCAAAATCCTTCATCCTAGCCATTCACTTCTCATCACCCTCTATCAAAGTGAAACACAAGGAGATCGGTGTTCCATCGGACTAAGAAGATCAAACGGTGGGTGTCTTTATTGCCTAGATTTCATGTTTTTATGATGGGCCAAGTGAGGCCTACCGATTGATGGTATGGATCTCACTTTGGAACCTAGATGTGGCCGATGGCCCACCTTGACTATCATGATCATTCCATGATGGGGCCATTCTCCATGGATCCCATCATGATGTTTACTTCTTAGTTTGATAAGGGTCATCTAGACCTTCCATTTTGGTGGAGAAGTAATCTCCACCGTTGATTTTGATTTGGTGGGCCCACATGTATTGCGACTCACTTGATGTACAATTGATATGTATGGAAGGGAGGGCCCATAGTGGCGGGGTCCCTCCATGATCACATGTCCCTCTCTCTCTCTCTCCCTCTCTTTTTCATTTATTTTTATGTGTGATGATGTGGCCGTGTGTCTTATCTACACCATCTAACCATTGGTGGCCCACCTAGGCAGCATGCCTGTAGGTGGGGCCCACCTTAAATATGTGATATATCTAAACTGTCCAACGTCCGAGACGCTGGACGTTGCTACGCAGTGAAGTGTGCACTGACCGTGCGGTGTACCGAGGGTAAAAACAAAAATTATATATATTTTAAAGCTAATTAGGTGGGCCACTTGTGTAGGCCTCACCTTGATGTATGAACCCAATCCACACCGTCCATCCCTTTCCCCATACCATTTTAGGCATTGAGCCGAAAAATGAATCCAATCTGACTTTCTGGTGGGCCATAACATAGAAAAAAGTGGTTTTCACCATTAAAAATCCACTTGATGTTTGTACACACTAAAATATATTGAATATTGGGCTTGTTTGGTCCATCTCGAGCCATGGAATCCAATGGGTGGAGTGGATCCACCTGATGCGGGCCCCACCTGAGAAAAACTATGAGAAAACTATTTTAAATTAAAACAAAAAAATGTAAATCAGCTGACGCTGCTGCTGTTGCAACAACAGGATGCTGCATAGGTGGACGGGCAGGGACCACGGGTCCCAGCCGTGGGCCCCACTGTGATATGTGTTGTCATCAACACCATGCATTTGGGTGGGCCCCATTTAGGCTGTAACGCCCTGAAAATCGGGGGTCGAGCATAAACTCAACTCCCGAGTTCCAGAACATCACTTATGCAACAAAATGAATGATGATTGAATGTTGACTGTATTCGTGCATTGAACATGAGTGAGATTAAGCCAAAACAAAGATATCATACTCAGACAAGTTAATTTTGCAAGCGGAAGACTATGATAAATAGATAAAATATATAAATTATGATGAGTCTCCAGTGTGATAACATTACGGGTTAAATAAATACAAGTACGCTTCTAAAACATACCAAATGTGTAAGTTTAATGTCTTTATCCCCAGATCACCACGGCCCGACAATGTGGACAGGTCTTCAGAGACCCGTCAGAGGGTTACATGATAGGAGAACTCCTCCTCATCACCATAGAAATAGTCCGGCTCCTTCATAAGCATCGCCATCATCCGAAATTCAACAATTGCGTTTGGTGTGTACAACACCGTCCCGTAACGTGGGAGTGAGTAGCTAACTCGGTGGAACAATAAAGCATAAGTTAACATGTTATCGATGCGCCAAGCAAGAATAATGATAAAGCGATAAATCAAGCACTCCTAGTACTCGATTAATGCAAGTATGAATGGAGGTATGATGGATGCCCTCACCGACATACTCCCTCATGCGACACCATCTCACGTTCGCGCATGCTTAGATCCCACAAAGGCTCCACATCTTCCTGTGCACATGCGATGCATGATGAGCATGATTACCGAAGTTTTTAATTAGTCCATTTCAAACAAGAGATTGGGAAACTAAGGTACCTCCCTTATATCATTTCCAAACATGATCCAATCTAGGGTCGTCGGTCCTAGTTAATATCGGACGATGGTGTGTTTTCTAGGTCACTTCGCAGAGATCGCTGTGGAGGTGTTTACGCACAAAGGTTGCACCACTCCCCATCACCCCTTAAACGATTCATCACTATACAACTATACGGTGGCCTAGTTCATACTCTATATATCGCGGCGAACCCTAAGGCACGTGCCGCAACTTCAGTAATATGCTCGCGGTCACTACAAAGGGTGCTGTGGGCACGTTACACACAAAGGTTGCACCACTCCCCCATCACCTTATCGGTGTAGGCCGACGGCCTTGAATATAGTGTCCCATACCACCATAATCGGCTCACGAGTTGAGTTGCTCACTGGTCACTACGGGGAGGCACGTGGCCCCAGCGTAGGCCGACAGCTCGACCACGGTGTCCCATGCCACCATGCCCGGCTCATGAGTCTTAGCGGATCAAGGTACCATAGTTAACGGGATTTTCACTGGTAAGTTTGGTACCCTAGGTTCAAGCATTAGTGACCAAACATGGTGAACATACATAAGACAGATCGGGTTGCCTGACGAGCTCAGCTAGCCCGAGCGCACAACAAGTTAAACGACATGAAGTGTATAAGCACTTCGCGTGGCCAACCACTATCGCCAACCGAAGTACGACTCGAGTTCGTCGAACACATCTCACGTGGCAAGTGAATCACAGCCACGAATTCAATTCTGGTACCGATTGTCTGGACTATAAACATAGCCCCAAACACAATCACTTGTCATCCTTAGCATATGGAGTAAAGCATGATAGACAAAGTAATTCAAGCATGATAAATAAAGTAATTCAAACATGCTTGTAGGCATGTTATAAGCATATTATAGAGCATGATATAAAGCATGTTGTAAGAACAACACAAGCATGAGTTTGTATATATTCAATTCATAATCACATAGCTATTCAAGGAAATCATACACATAGTTAAAGGAGTCGAGAATCATACCTCAACACCCTTAAACATTACAATTTACTAACTACTACTCATTCAGACATTTCAACAAACACTTTAAAATACAGGAATCAACATACATGACATATGTTGATCACAGGGGTATAAGGCCAAATCCTTTCACTAGGGAGTTACCCCAATCATAACACGCATACACCCATGATGGAAAGTCATGGCAAGCAGGAAACCAAATTCCATATTCATTCAGTCATTTCCACAAACACTTGGGCCACACATTTTAGCATACATAGTGTGTATTGGCCGTGGCGTGATTTAGGTAAATCCTTTTCGTCAAAAGGGTATTGCCAATACAACAATCAATTATCCATGACAATTAGTCATGGCAAGCACGAATGAGAATTCTATACTCATTCAGGTCATTTTCACAACACTTAGAATACACTATTATTACAACATACATGGTGTATGTTAGCAAAACATGTATTACGGCTATCCTTTAGCCAAGTGAGTATTTTATCCATGTATAATATATTACTACAACAAATAATCATGATAAATACATCTCTAAAATTTATACGTATATGTATTTTCTAGAATACGATTTTCAACATACATAGTGCATACAAGCAAACATGTATTACTTATGATTCCTTCGCCAAAAAAATATTTTATACGCACATAATATATTTATACGACAATTAATCATGACAAACACATCGCTAAAATATACATGTATACGGTACTTCTTACAATACCGTATTTCTACATACATAGTGTTTATTAGTAAACATGTATTTAGGCGAATCCTTTCGCCAAATAAGTATTTTATCCATACGTCATATATCCATACGACAAATAAACATGTCAAACACATTTCCATAAAATACGTATACGGTATTTTATACGAATACCTAGAGTATGTGAAATTCCAAATTTCCAATTCTAATCGAAACAAAACGGAAGGCACTTTGTACATGTGCAATTGCATGCAGATCATGAATCTACCATTATCTGACATTGAAAGCGTTGAAAACCGCAACTTATACACTTAAAGTCCTCACCTTTGCCTTTTGAAACGAAACGAATCAGCAAGGGTAGTAGAACTTCCGTATACGGGAGATTTCTAGCCTAAAGAGCGGAATCGGTTAGTCGTTACACATCCTACATCGATCCCACCTTAAATCAGACCTACGCTTAGGGTTTCTTACCTTCAAATGAGACGGAATACGCCAAGAAAACACCTGGAATGAAGCGGTGTAGGCCGTGTAACAGTCCAAAGCAGTAGGAGGAAGATCGGCAGCAAAACCCAAGCTCTTCTCTCTCTTTTCTCTCTCTCCCTCTAGGGTTTTTCTCCAAAATTCGTATGAGTGTGAGAGGGGCTGTTCTAAGCCCTTTTATAGCCAAAAACATTCGAAATTAGACTTAGGTTCAAACTGCTTATATAGGATATTCGTCGCTTTTCCAGCTCAAAAGGGAGGTTCTGGTAGCCCTCCTTGAACCAAACGTCAGACTTAAGCTCACCATCGATGGATCTACGTGGAATTTCATTTTTGACTCGATCGGATACCCAGATCGCACGTGGCGAACCACTTTCAGTTAGACGGTCAGTGGGCCACGATCAGAAATTCTAAGTACATGTAAATGTTCTTGAAATTTTTCTTAATCCGAGGGTGTAATTTGGTCTGATTCTGACGGTCAGGTTGCTTAATACTGACGCGTCAACGAATGATGGCAGATCACTATTCCAGATATTTATTTTGGCATGGGAATAGTGTTTTTCATACACCCTTGCTCCGGATCGAAGCGAATGGCCGTGGAACATCGGATGGAGCTGATTTTTGAGATGCTTGTTAAGCCCAGTGGGGCGGTCCTAGTTCCTTAGCTTCGGGTTAATCGGACTCCCGATGTGCGATCTAGACCTAATACGAAGTTTCGTTTCATTCCCGAGAGCAGACGAGAAATGAGTTTGGTTCTAAACTTTAGGGTAACCTAGCGTCAATGATTCTGCAACTTTTGGGTCTTGCAGATCGTATTGAAAGCGATCCTAACCGATTTCGTAGCTAATCTGGTTTCACACCTAGTTACTTTGTCTCATTTCTAAAGGATTTAGTCCTAAGTGCTCGGTCGAGGTGGTACTCGTGCCTTTGAGTTTGTATATAAAGTGATCCAAGTTATACTACTTAGCTAGTTTAAGATAATGTCTAGGGTGAAAGTTATTAGAAAAATTGGAAGATCAAGGTGATGAAGGGTGAGGTTTGTGAAGGAAATGAGTTCAAAGGCGGCTTTAGACTTTGGGATACAGTTCTGACAAGTTAATGAGGTATTAGGATCGACCCATTGCCTAAGGATATCTAATCCCAGGTTGGCAAAAATCCGGGGCGTTACATAGGCAGTGGGCCCCCCTAAAAAAATCAGCCGTATACAGCTCTCAGGTGGCCCACATCAAAGGGGATAGTGGGATTGAATGCTTGCCGTTGAAACCCTTTTGGGTGTCAAGGAGGTTTTGGATTAATATGAAAATTGTTTTTCCTTTTCATCCAGGTCCGTGTGACCTTATCAGCAGTTGGATGATGAATAAACGTTATGGTGGCCCCATGTGGGACCCACTAATGATGTATGTGTTTTATTCACACCACCGTCCACACCACTGGATGGTGGGACTCCCAATGATGTATGTGTTATCTCTACACCGTCCATCCTTATAGGACCCACCATGATGCATGTGTTGCATCCAAACCGTCCAACCATTTTGAAAGCTCATTTTAGGACTTGAGACTAAGAATGAGTTAGATCTAAGGTTCGAGTGGACCCCCACCATTGAAAATAGTGGAGACGGTGACATCCACCGTTCAAAACTTTTAAGGGCCACAGTAATTCCTAGTAAGCTAGTATTTGTCGTTACTTCAGCTATCAATATGTTAACTTATGAATGGGTTGGATTTGTGAACTACAGATTGGTGGGCCCAACGAATGGTTATGAATGTACCCCTCAACTGATGTGTGTGGTGTGGCCCACACAAGCCACGGGTTGACTTGATTTTTATGTCCCAGTGGCCCCACCGTGATGTGTGTATTATACCCACATGTTCATTCATTTTATTAGGGCCGTGGGTCCCATTATCATGAGAGGCCCACCCTACTTATGTGCCCCAATCATGGGCCGCCTTAGGCAAGCCTACCATGATGCATGTGTTGGACCCACTGTCCATCTATTTTTGCCTCAATCATGGGCTGCCTTATGAGGCCCACCTTTGATGTGTTTATGGCCAGTCCATGAGGCACATATTGATGTATTTGTAGCCCATCTATGAGGCCACCTTGATATATATGAGCTCCCATCTGTGAGGCCTACTTTGATATATTTTGTGGCCCATTTGAGAGGCCCACTTTGATATACATATAGCCCATGTGATGTGGCCCACTTGTCATATTTATGGCCCATTATTAAGTCCCACCTTGATATGTATGAGGCCTGTTGTTGAGGCCCACCTTAATATATATGAGGCCCATTGTGATGCATGCAAGGCCCATGGGTTATGGCCCATTGCAATGTATATAAAGCCCAATTAGTGCAACCTATTCGATATATATAGGAGGTCCATGTGATTAGGCCCATCTTGATATATTTGTGGCCTATCCGTTGAGGCCCACCTTGATATATATGAGGCCCATGTTATGCAGCTCATTTGATGTATTTAAGGCCCATGGGTCGAGGCCCAATGGGATGTACATAAGGCCTATTTCAATGTGCGATTCCACCATGGTTTATGTAATGATGTTTATGGCGGGTTATGCCTTGGGAGCAATGATGGTTTGATGCCCATATTATAAGTATAATGTTGGTTAAATGTTTGCATTGTAACTCTCCTTAGGGCCCATTGATAGGCCTATACTTGTTGTGTGTAGGCCATTTAAGCCCATCTACATTTTAAGGATAGTTCATTACTTTATAACATGATTAGTATAATTCCATGACTCATGCCATACGCATCATATGTATGCTTAATATGAGCAGTGACTGATCATAACATATGTCATTGGGCAGATTACTTATGGGACTCACTGATAGGAGTTACTCACATGAGCGCGTGGTATGCACAGGATTGTTGCATGACTGGATAGTGTGACTCATGCATCTCGCATATGTGTGACATGATCATTGTAGGCCCTGGTGACATCAGGGCCGTGGCCTCCACAGACACATTGTGGATGGCCAGATGGGACACCGAAAATGATTGGTTATAGCACTGTGGGCACGTAGGATGTCCTTGGGTGAAAGTCCTAGAACCTCCTTGGTACCAGGAGATGCTCCAACATCTAGACTGAGTGAAATATGAGCGTTGGTGCTTATACCATGAGGTCGTGTCTCCCACTGTGCCGTGGTTGGTTGGAAGGGGGTGTGGCCTTATCCGCCTGAGTGAGGGAGCTATAAGCTAGGCTGAGTTTGACCAGCTCGCAAATGGGTCCGCTATCGACAAGCCGGGTAGGTATTAGTAGACTACTGGTCAGGCAGATAGTGTGGTCTCTTCCACTCGCTGGGATGTGCGACTAGGGAGGCGGCAGTCAGTGTGGAGTGTAATAGACCCCGATGATATCCCAGAGAGGAACTGTATTGATATGTGGACTTGATATGAGGATTGACATGATTTATGACACCCTGTCACTATTGCACATGTGGGCAGGCACATGTGGGTGGACGCTGATGTGGGCGGGGCTGAGGCCTAGGCGAGCTACACACTAGGCGAGCTACTAGTGGTTAACAGGCTACTGTGCTGGCAAGCTACTATGTAGGAGTCGCGTACTCATCACCTGACTCATTCATTCATTCATCCACTATCTACTCGGGCTGGTGGTGCGCAGCTATTTGTTACGTGTACCTTCACAATGGCCAGGATTTCGTTTGGGGCGGGCGACTAACCTGAGATCAGGAGTTTGCCACATTGTGTTTGACTATCCAAATTTAAGTATGGGACTAGTTTAGATAGAACTCCCTTGTGATGGACCCCGTAGCCTGCGATATTACGTACTATCATCCCGACTTCACACTCCAGCTTGGTCATTTCATTCGGATCCCATACTGCATTTCATCCGTGGCATACGACATTTTGGATTACTACGTTTTTACACTTATATGGCTTAAACGGGCTTGGCAGGATCGCATATTGCATTGCATCCACAGTATATGATATTTGGTTCATTATGATCTGCATTGCATACTCTGATATTATATGACTCATGGACTTACCAATATATTTTCGCTTATTTCGATGATGTATGATTTATAGACTTTATTATATACTTGACACTTACCTTTCACACACTTTCACCACCATCTAAGCTTTCTATAAGCTTATGCACAATAGATGCGTGCAGGTGATGTTAGGTTGTAGCAGCGTGAAGCTTGGAGTATGTAGCTGTCTTCCGGAGCTTTGATCTTATTCTGACTTATGTATTTCCCTTTCAGCATTGTATTCAAATGTTTATATTAGTGGATATGTGATGATGATGTTACCTTTATGATTTGGGTATACTTGTGGTTATGCTTCTTATGAGACAAATATACGTTGAAAAATCCTCCTTGTAGGATCCCAGGATCGAAACATAGCGTATGGACGTTGGGAGCTGAGAATGGGCTACTACGGAGGCTGTCGGCACCGGATTCAGCAATCGGGAATTTTGTGAGCTCGATTTCTGGGTTTGGGGCGTGATAGGTGGAGCCGTCATCCAAGAGTTTCCTCTTCCTTTCTTCCTAGTTTTTAATGCTTTCTTTTAGGGTTTTAATTCCAATCACATCTATGGTTGGCTAAACCTTTTAGCTAAGGCTAAGAGGCAAAGCTTGTAGCATTTTTGGGATGTTTTTCTTATTTGATTCTTGTTCTTGTTGAACTTCTTTTATTCTAATTTGATATTTAAGGAATACTTTCAGTTTTTAATGGTTTTTTATGACTCAATTTACAATAGATCTACAATAGCTTTAAGTATCTTCTTCTTCTTATTTTGAGATTATGGGATTAGTAAATTCTATTGTTAGCCATTGTCTACAGGGCATGGTTTGGTGATGGAATCTCTTCCAAACTTCACAATTCTCCTTCATTGAGAATTAGGTCAATGAAAGTTCATATTTGATTATATCGATATATCTTCCAATTAGATAGGATATGACTCCAATTCCAATTGTGTTCCTTGAATCAAATAAGGAAACATCTTGATAGCTGCAAGTGGATCCTTGGAACCCTAGTTCCCTTTATATTATTGAAATTACTTTCACAATTACTTCCTTTATTTCCAGATTTCTAACTTAGATCTTTCTCTAGTTTTAATTCTAGTTACATTTAGAATACTGTTGGGGCACAAAAAAAATGCACGAGTTGATAGGAGTTTGGTTTGTTGTGCATCAAGGATCCAAGATAGGCAGTCCTGCTCATTACATGGCCCTCTCTTTATTCTTTGGAAAATCTGTGGTGCGTGAATAGTGCCATAGTGAATAGTTGCATGGATGAATAGTTATGTGGGTGAATAGTACCACTGTGAATAGTTGGGCGGATAAATAGTTACGCGGGTGAATAGTGCAGTAATGAATAGTTGCGTGGATAAATAGTTGCACGGTGAATAGTTGCGTCGGTGAATAATTAGGAGAGTAAAAAGATATTGTCACTATCATCGTATGTTCGGGCATCAGATTAGAAATTGCTATGTCATCAAAGATATACTCCAAGGGATGATCGACAATAGTGAAATTGTTATGAAAGAATATGATAGAAAGAGAAGAATGACGAGCCAATATAATTTCCGTTTGAAACATAGTATCAGCGACTCCTCAAGAATTAAGAGACGTGATTCTAGTAGTGGCATGGTCCATCATGCTTATGTGCAAGAAGGAAAAGAAGAATGGCTATGCAATATGTGATATGACAAGCAATATTCTGATCATACGTCTTCATGAAGTATAATCAATGAATAAAGAAATCAGATAAAGATACAATTTTCGAATATTCTTCCGAACATCTGTGCAAAATTTTCCTTATATGATAATTATCGATATCAATTTTTGTAGGTCAACACAGGGGATAGAATCATTACCGCGATGGAGTTATTATATATTGACACTTAAGCACGGGATTATTATTGCAATTTGATTATCGTTGTGACCTTTAAAAGTAAAGTATCTTCAAAATTATAGGATTAGAATGAATAAGACATCGGAATGCCTGCAGATATTCCATCCTATTAAAATTATTGTTCTCGAAAGATAAAAAAAAGTTTTGATTGTAAAAATTCTCAGAGAAAATCTCATCCAATTAAAAGGGGGCAGATCAGGCAACAGTTATACAATAACCGCAATAAGCATACTATCGCCTGAATATTTATCAAAGTCGCGCACATATTATATCTTCATGGCAGAATATTATATCCACCTTATATCATTCTTCATGATAGAATATTATATCGGTCAATCAGTAAAATCATTCTAACAAACTGTTAAAGAACTATCGTCTTATATACATTACAAAGCATTGCCGATTATCAAAAGATCGTTGGTCATTGCTGATATTGCCAACAATCATTGGTTATGAAAATTATTACAAAGCATTGACGATCGCTAAGATATCGTCTATTGTGGAATATTATTACAAATCCTCATTGATATTGCCATAAGTGATGCCAAGCTGATATTATCACCTTGACAAAATGATGTTATCATTTATCAATGAGCTATTATTATCGTCGAGCACTATCAGACGTCATCGCTTATTATCAACATAACGAAAATTGTATTCATGTTAATGATATTGCCGACTATCGATCATCGCTAACTATACAGCGTTGATTATTTTATGGCAGCAGTGAGCGTCCAAGAAGGCCAATTATGCATAAGCCCTATATTATCAGCAATTAACGATTCATTTATATATGGTAGTAGTGAGTGCCCGAGCAGGCCAACCATGCACGAGACCTATATACAATGCTCCAACAACTTATGAGCCTAAACTGTGAATGCTTTAACAACTTATGAGCCTAAACTGTGAATGCTCCAACAACTTAAGAGCTTAAACTATGATTGCTCCTTGAGCCAAGCCCGAAATCGGTGGTAAACTATAATTATTCCTTGAGTCCAACCTGAAATAGGCGGTACACTATAAGTGCTCCTTGAGCCAAGCCCAAAATCAGTGGTAAACTATAATTACTCCTTGAGCCCAACCCGAAATCGGTAGTAAATTATTATTGTTCCTTGAGCCCAGCCCAAAATCGGTGGTAAACTATAATTTCTCCTTGAGCCCAGTCCAGTCAAGTCAAGTCAAATATTATCAAAGTATGATCATTCAAAATTATGCTTGATCAAGTTAAATTGCATATAATGCCTTTAAAGCTAACTAAACTAAAAGTCAACTCCAATTACCAAAGGAAATATAGCTATAAATCTCGAAGTAATGCATAACTCTACAAATGCATATGTTTATTTATCTTATATAGAAGTGCACTATCAAAGATTACTGCAAAAAATGCAAAATATCATTTTTCTCTTGAATCAGGTTCAAAATTACAATAATAACAACCGTATTCAAAAGTATGAATCTTCAAGGTCAATTACATGAATTATGAATCTTCGATTATAATCTGCTTATTCTTTCGAAGAGAACGACGATGTCCTCTTGTCTCTTGCTTTTTTAATAATAAAGGAAGGTATAATTATGAAGAGGATATAATTGTTAAGAACCATCATTTTCTTCTGGAAGATCTAAAAATTCAGAAGTATCAGCAAGCTTCACTTTACAAATATTATTGTCCAAAGAAACTCTTATGTAAAGCTACTTGGACAGGGGGCATGATTTGCTTCTTTAAAGTAACATATGCATTGGTTTTTCTAATAGCTCCTCACATGCGGCAGAAGAATATGATAATTATGGCAAGGAATTATGAAGTGAGATCTAGTATGAACATTCAAAAGTTGTTCCATGTCAAGGCCCAGTTATATGGTTCGATGTTATAACTACTCATGGATCTGAAATAACAAAGGTCTAAGGAAAACATACTTCTAGCTAGCCTATGAAGAAATGCCAAGGAATACAAACTAGAAAAGACTTAGCTATTGAACCTCTAGAGCCGGAAATGACACATCTGAAAGCATGATATAATGAGTAAAGAATGCAACATATGCAATGTAAAACACGCTGACAAGTACAAAGATGGAATGACTAAATCATTGTCATATTGCAAATATTACAATCATTCTAAAAGCTTTTAATATATTTCAAAATTATCAATACTTCTTGAAAATAAATTGAAAAATTATGATATCTTGAGATACTAATTCTGATTAATTTGGCAAGAAAGATTACTATTCAAAATCTTGGATTATGCAAACTACAAATAAAGGAGACAATCGAAGAGATTGTTGCAGTAGGAGCAATATTAAAGAACAATTTCTTAGACATGGGGTTCAAAGAAAGAGTCACTGGAGTTGATTGAAGAGATCATTGCAGTAGGAGCACATTAAAGGACAATTCTCTGATCAAGTTACTCAAAGATGGAGTTGCCACACCTGTTACAGTGGCACGTTTCGATGAAAAGAGAATTATGCGAATAAGGGAGTTAAAACTGTGGAAGATGCAATTGTAGCCCTGTTCGTAGAAAGGCGTTCTATTTGATTGACCGCTATGAAGATAGAGTGCTTTCATTGCTGCATTATCCTCCGTATTGAAGCATTCGCTCAGTACTTCTAGCGCGATCATTTAGTTTTCTGTTCAAGAGCGATCATTTAGTTTTTCGTTCGAGTACGATCATTCAGTCTTTCATTTGAGCGCGATCATTCAGTCTTCTGGTTGAGCACGATCATCCAGTCATTCTTCAGCTGCAATTCATTCGAGCTCGATTCCTTCGATAGTGATTCGTTTGATAGCAATCCATTAGAACACGATTCCTTCCAGCTTGATTCTTTTAAGCTCGACTCTTTAGTTCTCCGTTCAAGCGGCCTTCTCCGTTATGCGACCAACCATATTTTCATGAAGAATCCTTCTCCGACGTAAATGATTTTTTGTGTAGAAGGAAGATCGATCCACTATTTGATTTCATAAATAAATTAAAGAAGGATCAAGGGAGCATCTGTTAGGATAAAAAAATTTCACGAGTTGATAGGAGTTTGGTTTGTTGCGCATCAAGGATCTAAGATATGCAGCCCTGCTCATTACGTGGCCCTCTTTGTCACGTCCCAAACTTGGGAATCGGGCTAATAAAATTCTCGATTGTCGAATTCAGTGCCAACAGCCTCCGTAGTACCCCATTCTCAGTTCCCAGCACCCATATACTAGATTCCGATCATGGGATCCTACAAGGTAGATTTTTAGCATTTTTTTTGTAAGAAGCATAACTATAAGCATAACCCAGACACAAACAACAACATCACCACGTATCCACTATAATAAAAAAAACTTTTGAGTGCAATACATAAAGGGAAATACAAGATAGATATAAAAAACTCCAGAAGCTCAGCCGCACGCTCCTGCCTCAGTGTTGCTACGTCCTAATGTCACCTACACGCAACGGTCGTGCATAACCTTGTCAAAAGCTTAGAGGGTAGTGTAAGTGTGTGCGCAATATATGTACCAAATATGCAATATCAAAGTAATGAGGAATATGCTGGCAAGTCCATGAATACCGTCAGCCGTACCAAGGCTATACAATGCAAGGCTTACATGGCCAGATGTCATATGCAAGATGCACCGTAAACATACCAGTCCTCGGTTAGAACTACATATCAGTACAGTCCATGAGTACCATCAGTCGTACTAAGTCTATGTGATGCAAGCCCTACATGGCCAAATTGAAAAGGCCGAGCTATTAAGTCCTAGAGGGGGGGGGGTGAAGAGGACTATGCTAAATTAAAAAATAACAGCAAAATTTAAATAAATTAAATACAGATAGCAATAGACAATTTCACAATGATGAAATTAAAGACAACCTCAAATGTACGAGTATTGAGAGGTTGATACAGATGTTGTTCTAAGGATAACCATACACCATAAAAATCAAGGGTTTTTGGCAGGACAACCATACTAGAACAGTCTGTGTATCAAAAACTCAAACTGATATAAAAGAATAAAGAAATAAATAGCAAGAAAAGAAATCTATGTTATTACAACATTCCCACACTTGCATAAAAGAAATTACAACATTCTCCACAAATGCAAAAAGGGAAATTACAACCATCCACAAAAAGAAATAAACATTCAATCCACAAGACTAGAAATTATAGTGGTTCGCTTGTGTGTACACCAACTATTAAACAACAGCCACACAACTACTCTACTCTTAACATCCTCACACAGTGGATATTATCGTTTACTATGAAAATAGGTTTTTCTAAGTTCACCTACGTGAGACCCGACCCCAGTTCACATGTGTACATGCGTGTTTATGAGTATGCATTTCGTTCATCTTGGTCCTGCGGTCCTACCGGTCGAATTTCGGCAACCCTCGACCGACGGTTTGCATTTGCGATGATCCTTAAGTTCCATCATATAAACCCAACCTGAATTGACTCGAAACTAGTGCCATAGGGACCATATCGATGCTGCGGTTCCAACGGCGCATCTCGTGTGACAATCTGAGTTGTAGATCATGAGTTGTGGTCGTGCTCATTCTAGGCCATTGATCGTGATTGTGGGGCTCACCTAGGTTTTGGTGTAAGTCCCTAGCCTAGGTTTCATCACCATAGCCATCATAGGGTAGGTGGAGTAGGCTAGGTCCCGAGGCTACTTAGCTAGCTAGCAATCATGGGTCCTCTTACCAAAGAGGGCTCCTTCTTCCATTTTCCATACAAAAGCCACTTTCCCTCTTACCTATATCTGAAATTTTCAGAATTTCTCTTCTTTAGGGAGAGAGAGAGAGAGAGAGAGAGAGAGAGAGAGAGAGAGCCCCTTTCCTAGAAAAGTAATAATTAAACCCTCCCTTGCTAGTCTTTCACTTCATTTCTCTCCTCTCCCTCTCATTTATCTCTACTCTCTTCACTCTCTTCTCCTAGCAACATTACAATATTCCAGCCCCTCATCTCCCATTTCTCTCCCCATCCATCCATCAAAACCTCATCTCACCCCTTTATCATGCTTCCTTGGACCTTTAGAAGCTTGGAGTTGAGTTTTGATAGAGATCTTAAGGTGGGTGCTCTTCTTAGCTTCTTCTCCCTTTCTTCTTTTTTCTTTCTTTTCCTTGCATGCATGGAAGCATATAGGACCCACCAATCCATGGTGGAGGTCCTACATGGCTCCTAGGATGAAGGCCATGGACCTAGATCTTACTCTTTTCTTCCATGGTGGGCCATTCTCTATGGACCCACCATGATGTACTTCCTCTTCATTCTAGCATCTCTTAGGCCATTTAGGCCATTGCATGCATAGTGGGGAAAGGTATCCCACACTCGAACAAATTTTTATATATATATAGTGGCTTGCTGGTAGCATATGTACATAGTGGATGGCATAGATTGTAGTGTCGAAGGTCCATTAGTGGCGGGACCTTCCACCAATGGCCAAATCACTCCTCTCTCCCTTTCTCTCTTTTTTCTTCTATTTATCTCTGATGATGTGTGGCCTACTAAGAAAGTCAGCAACATCTCAGATCCATCACGAAGATGGGACGTTTAAGCTCACCTTGTTGGACATCCAGGCCCACCATGCATGCATGGGTTAGGTGGCTTCAAACTTGATCTTTTATGGAAATTTTAATGCACTAATGGATCTAAAATTTTGTTAACCCATCAAGGTGGACCCCACTTGATGGATCAGGGCAATAAACTATTAGATTTATTTATTTGGGCTGAAATATGGATAACATATGTTGCTGTCCAGATTTCAGGTCCAATTGGAGCATGACTTTTGATCCAATATTTAGATCTGATTACATGCCCTTTTCTCCAAAATTTCCTTGGGGAGTTTTTAGTGCATAGACCCCACTTTGATGTGGAATGGGGCCCACACCATTTCTCCAATGATTGAGGCCCATGGGATAGGCCAAAGTGGGCCAACTGTCCAGAAATTTCTGGACAGTTCAACAACACTACAAGGTGGAAATGAGTATTTTTACCTGAGTTTCTGGAATAAGTGGTCACCACGGTAGACCCCACTTGTTGTCCAAATGTAGGGCCACCTTTTCCCCAATTTTCCAAGGGATTGAGTGGGTCCAGGCCCACCCCATGTGGTCCCAAACATTGGGACAGTTATAATTCCAGCAACATTTAACCCAGGACAGATTGTAATTCTGAATTTAATTAAAATATTTCTGAGTATCCAAAAATTCTAAAATTTTACAGAGGTGTGATCCACACATGGTAGGACCTACCTAAAAATTTTTAGGCCAATGGACACTTGTACACACCATGGAATGGGATAGACCGTCCACCACATTGGGACGTCCAAATTAGCCAGATTTTCTTGACAGTCTGTTTTATTTAAGTTAATTAAAATACTTTATAGTATCCAAAAGCCATGAAAATTTACAGGGAAGTGTTCCACCCATGGTATGACCCATCTACCAAGTTTTAGGGTCAACGAACCCCTGTTTACACCGTGACAAGGGCTGTACCGGCCCACTACGTTGGGATGTCGAGATTAACCCGATTTTCTAGACAGTTTGCATTATTTAAATTAATTAAAATACTTCTGACTGTCCAAAAATCACAAAATTTTGTGAAACTGTAGCCCACTTATGGGAGGACCATCTTCCAAATTTTTAAGGCCATCGGGCCCCTGTACTGACCGTGGTGTGACCTGCAAATTTGTGTCAGTTTTGGGACAAATACTCAGGCCCGTATGACTACCCACCATGGGATGCCCCTACCTTGGGCTCTTACTGAGCTTGTAATCGAGCAGCATGGCCCACTTGTAATATGTGTTGTGTATCCCCCTCTTATCTGGTGGCGCCCTGTAAGTGTTATGGTCTCATACTCCTTTAGTTGTCAAATTTGTGATGTGCCCCGTGCTTGTATGATGATTTATATGAATTCAAGACACTGCTTAAATACTTCAAGAAGCTACATGTTGAAGTCTCAAGAAGCTACATGTTCAAGTCTCATGACTTCAAGACTAATAAGCAATGCATGAAGTAGTTGTTATGCTGATGAAGATCTCAAGTTTGAAGCTATAACAAGTTCAAGATCTCAAGCCTGACATGGTTCAAACAAACTACATTCGTTGAATGGTTGAAGTTCAATGTCCATACGACATGATTCAGGTTTGAATGACCTTAGGTTGATCCTTTAAGTAGGTCATTTTGGATACATAAATCAAATGTTTATTTTAGATAAGTTTGGTCTATTCCAAGACCAGTCCTAGCTCTTGTTCGACCAGTCCTGGCATTGGTTCGACTAGTCCAAGAAATTCCACGACCAGTCCTAAGTTGTTGAAGATTTTTCGGAATTTTTGGAACGCCCACGACCAGTCCTGAAGGTCCTTCGACCGGTCGTAGGTGTGGCTTCGACTCATCCACGACCAGTCGTGAATCTACGACTCAAAATCCAGCAATGTTATCCTGGTCCTACGACCAGTCGTAGGTGACCCACGACCAGTCGTAGGAACGACTTTCAAAGATCGCGCTCAATATTTCAAAAATCTGTTTGAGCTACGACCAGTCCATGGTTTCTAAGACCAGTCGTAGGAACGATTTTTGCTTCTATAAATTGAACACGAAATTCAGAGTTTTCTCACTTCAACTCCATTCAATTCAAGAATTTTCAAGTGATTACTCTGAGATAAGTCTATGTTTATTTTAAGCTACATTGTGCTTATTTAATATTCCTTTTTGCTAGCTTATTTAATTTGATTTTGTTTCTATATTCCAATCTTATTTGAAAAGAGGAATTATCTTATTCCTTCTTCTTGGAATCAAAATCAAATATAGCTACGCCCAACAAGTTAAATCTAAAATCAATTAGAATTTAGAACCTTTTGAATGTGTGTATTGGAAATTGAACTTTGACATTCAATCATCTACTCCGATTGGTTCTACCGGGCTGCTAAGAAAAGGTGAAATTCAGGTATTTTACAATTTTGTAAAATTTATTTACTTTTGGTTTTATTTGAGATTGCCGAGAAAAATCTCATTATCTTGGTTTTGTTTGAAGTTGAGCCAGAAAAATCTCATTGTATTGGTTGTCTGAGGAAAACCAGAAAACTCAGAAAAGAGGGGTTTTTGAATTGTGTAAGCCCAAGTGAAAAAGACACAATTGTAAAGGTTTTTGGTGAACCTGTGAAAACCTATTTGATAGTGAACGCTAATATCCCCTATGTGAGGATATTAGAGTGGAGTAGCATTTGTGTGTGGTTGGAAAAAGCAGTTGATGTACACACAGGCGAACCACTATAACTCTTTGTCTTGTGGATTGAATGCTTGATTTATTTTCATATCTTTTATCATTCGATTGTGTGGAATGTACAAGTGGATGTGAATGTTGTAATTATTTACATTTCAAGCAAGTGTGGGGATTGTTGTAATAATTTAGATCTATACTTCTGCATTTAATTTCAATTCCTTGCTATTTCATTTACTTATATTAAAATTGAGTCCTTGATCCAAAAGAAGTTCTAGAAATAAGGTTGTCCTACCATAAGCCCTTGTTTATTATGGTGTAAGGTTGTCCTTAGAACTGAATTTGTATCAATCTCTCAATACTTATTTATCAAGGTGATTTAAAATTTAGCATTGTGAATTGATTCATATTGTAAGGCTATTGGTTTACTTTATTTCCGCTGATTTTATTTTAAATTTGGCATAGTCCTATTCACCCCCCTCTCTAGGACATATAGTTTGGCCTTTTCACGCCCACAGTGTTGTGTGTGGGTCACCAGGAAATAAATACTATAAATTAAATTATTTACTGGACTCCTACAAACCCAGAAAGCGGGTGAGCTAGAATTTTAGCAATGGGCCGAATGTTGTTGCCCATAAATGTTGGTTCTGGGACAGCATGGCCCACCAAATTTGAGGGTAATTTAATCAGTTATCTTGCCATTTTCCTTTAGTATTTTTGAGTTTAATTAGTGCTCATCTGAGTGTAACGCCCTGAAAATCGGGGGTCGAGCAAAGCTCAGCTCCCGAGTTCCAATGCATCACTTATGCACCATAGATAATGATGATTATGATGAGAGCATTGAAACATGAATGAGATTATACCTAAACAACATATCATACTCCAGAGACAGTTAAATTGCAAGCGGAAGACTCTGATAGACATATAAAATATATAAACTGTACTAAGTCTCCAGAGTGTGACAATGTTACCAGGTTAAATAATTACATGTAAAATTTCAAATTATACCAAAGGTGTAATATCATCTAGTCAACATCCCAAAAAGCCCCGTCGATCAGGACACGGCTCACAGGAACCCGCCAGAAAACTGCATAAAGGAGAAATCCTCCTCATCATCATAAAAGTCCGGCTCCGCTTCGCAAGCATCGCCATCATCTGAAACTCAACAAGGTCTAGTTGGTGTGTACAACACTGTCCCATAACGTGGGAGTGAGTGATCAACTCAGTGAAACAATAGAGCATAGGTTAGCATGTTATCAATTCAGTCAAGCAGTAATGATAAAGCAATACAATCAAACAATCTTAACTACTCTTATTAATGCAAGGATGAAATGTAGTCATGATGCATGCCCTCGCCAACATACTCCCTTGTGCGACACCATCTTACGTTCGTGGCATGCGTTCATCCCTCAGTGCTCCACATCTTCCAGGCACATGCAGTGCTATGATGAGCATGATTACCGAGTTGTTATTAGTCCATTTCAAGCAGTAGTATTGGTAAACTAGGGTACCTCCCTTATTTCATTCCCAAACAATGATCCATTCTAGGGTCATCAATCCTAGATAATCTCATTAATGGTGTATTTCTAGGCCGCCGCAAGGGCTGCCAGGGCTATTACACGGAATCGTTGCACCACTCCCTCACAACCTTATCAATACAGGCCTAGTTTATACTCTATTTACTACGGAAAGGCTCATCGCCTCTCGCAGATTCACAGTATGCTCAAGGTCACTACACCGGTTACACTTAGGGCTATTACACGGAATCGTTACACCACTCCCCCGTCACCCATCAAAACAGTATAGGCCGACAGCTCGAATACAGTGTCTCATACCACCAAATTCGGCTCACGATTCTGGTTACTCACTGTTCACTACGGGGAGGCACATGGCCTCAGCGTAGATCAACAGCTCGACCACGGTGTCCCATACCACCATGCCTGGCTCATGAGTCTTAGCGGACCGAGGTACCAAGGTTAACGGGGTTGCACTGGTAAGTTCGGTACCTTAGGTTCAAGCAGTAGCATCCAAACATGGTGAATATACATTAGACAGATCGGGTTACTTGACGAGCTTGCCTAGCTCGAGTGCACAACAAGTTGAACGATATGAAGTGCATAAGCACTTTGCGTGGCCAACCACTATCACCAACCGAAGTACGACTTGGGTTTGTCGAACACATCTCACGTGGCGAATGAATCTCAGCCACGAATTCAATCCCGTTATCGATTGCCTGGACTATACAATAGCCCCAATCACATTCAATTACGAAATAGTTAAAGCAGTAATGGATCAAGATTTCAAATCATACAATCAAATATCTAATAATGTCCGCTTAGGGTTGTCAGGGCAGTTGCATGGAATCGTTACACCACTCCCCCATCACCCTTCACAGATTTTATGGAATACAACTTAAACATTTGAAGTAGTCAGAGTAGAATTAAATAAACAATTAATTCAAACATATTAACAAGCATGTTATAAAACACAATGCAAATAGGAAATCTAAACACATACGTTTCATAAACCAGTAAGTGGTTAAACTAACACCGTACATGAAGGAACTCATACACATCACTAAGGTAGTTGAGAATCCTATCTCAACACCTACCTAAAGCACAATCATCTAAGTACTTACTCATACAAGCATTTTCACAAACACTTAGAATACACTTATTAAGATACATAACGTACATTAGCCAAAACATGTATTAGGGCAAGTTTTTTTGCCGAGTAAGTATTACACTCATATATAGCATGTTCATACAATCATTTATCATGGCAAACACACTTTCAAAATTTGTACGTATACGGTATTTTCTACAAATACGAGGAATACAATATATTAAACATCGTTAATGTATAATCGAAAAACAAAACGGACAACACTTTGTACATGTGCAATAGCATCCAGATCATGAATCTATCATTATCTAACATTGAAAGCGTTAAAAACCATAACCTATACGTCTAAAGTCCGCACCTTACGCTGTAGAAGCGTAATGAACTCGATAGATTTGCTAAGCTTCTGTCTACGGTGATGTGGCAACCTATAACATGCTTTAAGTTAGTTATTTTATAACTTACAACTATCAAAACCCCAAAACAGATTAGGGTTAGGGTTTCTTACCTAGAAACGAAGTCGAAATTATCGGGAAAATGATTAGAAAGGGATGGTTAAGCTTATATAGCGGCAGGGTAGAGTGGCCGGGAGATGCTCTCACTTCTCTCACACTTTCTCTCTCTTTTCTCTCCTCTCTCTCTTAGGTTTTCTCAAATTCGTATGGAATGAGAGAGTGAGGGTTTAAGGTTCTTATATAGGCTCAGAACTCACCAAATTAGACCCAGGGCCAAGGTATACTTAGGTTATGTCCAAAGGGCATCTGTTCCAGCTCAACGAAGCACTTCCGGAGCCCCCCCTTGAGCCAAAGGTCGGACTTAAGCTCACAGACTATGGATCTAGGTCGAGTTAAGTTTTTATTCCAATTGAGTTTCCAGATCACACGTGGTGGACTAGTTTCATTTCAACGGTCACCCCAACTCGATCAGGGTTACAAGTACATTGACATGTGTATAAAATTTTCCCTGATCTGAGGGTATAGTTGGGTCAGATTCTGACGGTCTGATTGCTTATATCAGGCCCGCAAGCGATAAGTCTCAAATTACTTAAATTTAGATATTTAGTTCTAAAATATCCATGTTTCTCACACACTTTACTCCGAGCTCAAGCGAATAGCATTGGGACACTATCTGGATTTGATTTCCGAGATGGTTGTCAAGCCTAGCAAGGCAGTCCTAACCGTTTAACTTTGTGTTAATTAGACTTCCGATGTGCGGTCCAGATCCGATACAGAGTTTCATGATGCCCTCGAGAGCAGCCGGGTAATGAGATTGATCCTAAATTTTAGGGTAACCTAACGTCTCTAATTCTATAAGTTTTGGGTCTTGCAGATCGTATTTAAAGTGGATCAAGTGGATTTCGTAGCTAATCTAGTTTAGAACTTAGTTACTTTTGAAGGATAAGGTAGTGAAAGGTGAGATTTGTGAAGGAAAAGGGTTAAAAAGTAATTTTTAGACTGTGGGATTGAGTTCTGACAAGTTAATAATGTGTTAGGATCGACCCATTGACTAAGGACGTCTAATTCCAGGTTGGCAAAAATACGGGATGTTACACTGAGGCCCACCTAAGTTGGGTTTTATATGTGGTTAATGATAAGGGTTAAATATTGCATATCGGACCCCGATTATTGCCCTATTTTACGTACATGATAATGCCTAACATCATATTTTAATTTTGTTTTTGTTGCAGGATGTAATAAAGAGCGTTGATTGAAAAAGAGTATTAAAAGTATGAATTTGATGTGCCGAAGTTACCAGACCAAGGGACGGACTCCAGAGGACCAATATTGAAGAATTTACATGCCAGAGATCTGAGGAAATCAAGCTGTTCACGTTTAAAAAGGCCCGAAAATGGTTCAAAATGTAAGATCACATGGTTCCTGCCATCCGATTGACTTGAAACTTCATACATGTGATGAGGACCATAAATTAACCGTACATATTAAATTTCAGCCATTAAAAATCTCAGGAAGTAGTCCAATGGACAGATCAGCCCATTAATCTCTAATTTGGGGCCCACCTGATATCTGGAACTGCCTCAACTTTGGTATTGACGGCTAAAATAATATGAGAAGATGAATGACTAGTGCAGATTTCGTAGAAACATCATAATGGGCCCTGCATATGGTGCATGTACATCATGTACAATGTAGGTAAGCCGAGCACCACACCACCTTCCAAATTCAAACAGCGCCTGCCCGCGCCTGACCAATTTCCAAAACAGAAACGGTATGCCGTTTTCAGCTGCGCAACGAACGGCCACTGGCCCTTTTTTCAGACTTTTGTGGGACCCACACGTCACCCGTACGAAAAATCCGAACCATTCATCTTGCAGAGTGGCTCGAGCACTACAAAACCATGTTGATATTTTGTGTCCATGCGTGCACATGTGTGCGGTACAGAGGCCACAAAAGGGCTGCCCTGCAACGTTCAAATCTGATCTTTTTGTATTTTCTTCTCTGGGACGCGTCAATGGACGTTCAAAACTACCTATTCTTGACTGAAATTTCATCCTGAATCCAATGGACAGGGTGGATTTTTCAGAAAATGCTTCTGTGGGGCCCACCGATCACGACAGCGAGGGGTACGAAAGGTTTCACACATATTAGAAAATTCAGTTTTTCAGGCGGTTGTGGGCCACCATCTTTGATCATATGACAGATCTGAACCGTCCGTCATGTAGAGGACCAAAGAAAGTCCTAAGGGACGGTGTTTATTTGGAATTTGAGCGAGGAAAATGCTATGTTTCGAGGGCCCGAACTGGGCTGCGAAAAGGCTTTCGCTGCACGTGCGACAGCTTTCCAAATCCGATTTTCACCACTTCAGCCACTCCATCAGCTATAAAAAGAGTTACAAAACGTGAGGAAGGGCATCTAAAATTGGAGAATTCCAGATCCAGAGGAAAATAGCAGATCCAGAGAAAAGAAGAATGGAGAGAAGAGAAGAGAAGAGAGAGAGAGAGAGAGAGAGAGAGAGAGAGAGAGAGAGAGATTGGTTTGATGTTCCCTTTTTTATGAATTTTATTTATCCATCTTTTTAATGAATTTTATGGGTTACTAATCCCTCAGCTAGGGCTGAGATGAAGCCCCTAATTTGATTATCTCTTTTATTTGTTGAATTTACTTTAACTTGATTGATTTGTTTCTTTCTCTAAGTGGGCTTGATTGGTTTGAATTTTGTACTTCTCCATCTATGAACTTGACCAAAGTATATATATGGATGTTGTTTGGATGCTTATTCTAGGTGCTTGTGTCTGATCATGAATAAGTTTCCTATAAAGGAAGAAACATGGTGCTTTAATGAACTGTACATTCCATGTGCCCGACTAAGGACATGGGATATGTTATTCATGACATTGCTTAAAGGAATTAGACATTCTGTATGCCCGATTAAGGACACAGATTGTGCTTTCTCTATATAAGTGGTATCAATCTAGATTAAGGTGAATCAACAGACAAAACAAGGGTTAGGATAATTAGGGGTGGATTCGAAAGTCCTAGTGCTCTTTCTCTTATTGAATTTTCTTCCCTATTCTCAATTATTTTTTTTATAAAATTGTGCTTAGTAATTCGCTCCATTATTTGTTGGATTAGTTAAGGAGAATCACATATTTGAATTGTGACGACCAGTCCTCGTGGGAATGATCTCGTAATACGTACCTTATCTACATCTGATTCGTATACTTGCGAGTTTAAAAATCATTTAAATCATGTTGGTTTAAATAAAACATCAAGTTTTTAGCACCGTTGCCGGGGACTGTTTCGTTCTAAATTGAATTTAGGATTCTCTCTTATCATAATTCATAGTCTTAGGATTTTACTAACTTTAGGTTAAAGTTTTTATTTTATTTTATAGAAACTAACCTATTTCCTATTTTGTAGGGTCCTGACATAAACCTCTAATTTAGTAATCCCTTTCTAAATTTTCTACTTGTTCTAATTTCTATTTTTAGAATTAGTGTTTTATTTTTATTTTTAGTAACTTTCTAATTCTAGGATTTCCTTCCTTTTTAGAAACTAACTCTTTTTTTTGTTCTTTAGAAAATTTCTAATTTTAGATTTTCTGTTTTAGAAACTAACTTGTTTTGTTTTGCAGGATTCTAATATAGATCTCCAAATTGGTAACATCTTTCTAAATTCTCCAGTCTTCTCTACTTTCTATTTTGAGAATTAGGTTTTTATTTTTTTAGGAATTTTCCATTTTCTAACTTTGGATTTAGTAACTTTCTATTTTCTAGTTTAGAATTTTTTTTTCCTTTTTAGAAACTAACTTAGCTTTTTATTTCTAAGATTAGAGGCTTTCTTTTTTTTAGGAATTAACCGTTGCTTAGGATTTTTCTAGCATTATTTTAGGAAATTTAATTTATTTTATTTTTATTTTGTTTACAGGAAGTGAAGGAGGAGCTCCCTATTCTTCAGACATTAATTGTCTCATTTTTTTCGGGTTCTTTCTTCCAATCCTTGCTTACATAATTTTATCTTGTTCTAGTTTTACTTCTCTTAGGTTGCATCTTAGTTTAGTTTTCTTTCTTACATTGTAGTAACTTAGTTTATGCTAGGACGTAGATCTCTGAATATAGAACTAGCACGTTTTGATCCTGAAATAGAAAGAACACTTCGTGGAAGATTGAGAAATAATCCTGTTGAAATGGCGAATGAGAATGACGTTAAAGCTCTCAGAGATTATTCAGCTCCTGTCCAATTTAATGCGCCTTCATGCATAGTGTTGCCAGCCACTACGGCAACACACTTTGAACTTAAACCTGGAGTCATACAATTGTTGCCATCCTTTTATGGGTTAGACAAGGAGGACCCATATCATCATGTGAAAGAATTCCTAGACATTTGCTCCACCTTTAAGTTTCAAAACTTCTCAGACGATTCGATCCGCCTACGCCTGTTTCCTTTTTCTTTGAAGGATAAGGCGAAAGCATGGTTGAATTCTCTAGAAGTTGGGTCTATCGCTACATGGGATCACCTGTCTAGGAAGTTCTTAAATAAGTTCTTCCCCGTTCACAAAACTAATGCCCTCCGTAGAGAAATCACTAATTTCACACAAAAAGAGGGTGAGCACTTTCATGAATGTTGGGAACGATGGAAGGACTTGCTTCTTAAATGTCCACACCATGGTTTTGAGAAGTGGCAACAAGTTCAATACTTCTATGACGGTCTGACACCCCAGAACCGTCGCATGGTTGATGCCACCAGTGGAGGGTCATTCATGACCAAAAGTGATGTCGAAGCGTGGAACTTCTTTGAAACCTTGTGCGAAAATTCTCAGCAATGGGACTATTCAAATAGAGGTGACAGAAGTCCCCAACCACAAAAGAGAGGTGGTATATATGAGATAGGAGTCACACCAGATCTCTATGCCAAGATTGATGGCCTGACAAAAAAGGTTGATGCTCTGATGTTGCATAATGGACCTCCACAAACAGCTTAAGTCGAGGCATGTGCCATATGTTCTAGTCCTACCCATCCTACGCGGTCTTATCCATCTAGTGCAGCATCCCCAAAACTTCTTTCTGAACAAGTACATGCAATGAACACTTTTCAAAGACCTGGGAATAATCCTTACTCAGAAACTTACAACCCAGGTTGGGGTAGGCATCCAAATTTCTCTTGGGCAAAAGGACCACAACAAGGAGGACCATCTGGAAATCCTCCCATGCAACCTTACCCTTAAGCTGACAATCAACTACTTCAACAGTTTCCGCAATATCAACAAGTCCCTTCACAATCAAGGAAACCATCTCTTGAGGATACACTCAATCTTTTTATGCAGAGTTCTCTCCAATTCCAAAAGGACACCCAACAAACCTTACTAGCCAACCAGCAAAGCTTACATGCAAATGCGTAATCCATTGCCAAGCTGGAAGTACAAATGGGTCAACTTGCTGCCACATTGAGTGAGAGAGAGAAGGGCAAGTTCCCTAGTCAACCTGTGGCTAATCCAAAGGGACAGTATGAGATTGGCTCTAATTCCAACCAAGGGCAATATCATGAGCAAGCCAAATCGATCACTACCCTTAGGTCAGGCAAATAGATTGACAACAGAATAGAGATACCTAGGGATGAATCAAATTTTAAAGCAGAAGATCAAGATGAAGCAGAGAGACACACTAATGCATCCAAAGTCCAAAAGCTCTCTGACTCTCCAAGAACCACTAATGTGCCACCCTACGTGCCCAAAGCACCCTTTCCTCAATGTCTGACACCAATGAAGAAAAGAAATAACTTTGATGAAATCCTGGATGTGTTTAAAAAAGTGCAAGTCAACATTCCGTTACTTGATGCCATCAAGCAAGTCCCTACGTACGCTAAGTTTCTTAAAGATTTATGCACTCAAAAGCGTAAGCAGAATGTTCATAAGAAAGTCTTCCTTGCAGAGCAACTCAGCTCCATGATTCAATATAACACCCCTCCTAAATTTAGGGATCCAGGAGCCCTCACTATTTCTTACGGCATAGGAGATCATAAGATCGGGAAGGCATTGATTGATTTAGGGGCGAGCGTCAATTTGTTACCATATTCGGTTTATGAGCAGCTAGGACTTGGTGAGTTGAAACTGACTAAAATAACATTACAACTAGCTGATAGATCTGTCAAGGTGCCCCGGGGTGTTATTGAAGATGTGTTAATCTAGGTTGATAAATTTTATTTTCCAGTGGATTTCATAGTTATAGATACTCAGCCTGTCCAGAATCTTCATAGTCAGATCCCAGTCATCTTGGGTCGTCCATTTTTGGCCACATCTAATGCTATTATCAATTGCCGGAATGGAGTTATGAAGTTGTCCTTTGGTAACATGAATATTAAACTCAATGTCTTTAATGCAGGACAACAATCCGCAGATTTGGATGACATATTTGAAGTGGACATGATCGAGAGTCTAGTGCAGGACTCCTTCCTGAAATCTTTTGAAGATCCACTTGAGACATGCTTAGCACAATATGGCATGGATTTTGACATAGATAGTCCCACCCACGAAGTCAATGCACTGCTTGACTCTACTCCTATATTGGAGACTGAAAAATGGAGAGCGAAAGTAGAACCTCTTCATCCCTCTGAGACTCTTCCCGACAAGACATGCTTTCTAACTCGAGAAGGCAAAGAGCAGGCTGCTTAATGTTCTTAGAGCATATAAGGCAGCAATTGAACGGAAGATAGTGGAAATATAGGGAGTATGCCCCACTGTATATATGGATCATGCTGCGGGAATGTCACGTGAAATGCAAAGGAAGCGTGATCCTAACATGGAAGAAGTCGTTCGAGCAGAAGTTCTTAAATTATTTGACGACAATATCGCTTACCTCATTTCGATAGCACGGTTCATGGGAACTCACATCACTTGTCTGGGATTAGTTAATCAAGGTGTTGAGGTAATTTCTTTGGCGGACCCTGGTTATAAAGATTAGTTAATTCATGGTCCGTTCTTGTCTGGTTGAAGACGTTAAACTTAGCGCTCCTGGGAAGCAACCTGTAACGCCCTGAAAATCGGGGGTCGAACATAAACTCAACTCCCGAGTTCCAGAACATCACTTATGCAACAAAATGAATGATGATTGAATGTTGACTGTATTCGTGCATTGAACATGAGTGAGATTAAGCCAAAACAAAGATATCATACTCCAGAGACAAGCTTAAATTTGCAAGCGGAAGACCGTGATAGATAGATAAAATATATAACTTATGATGAGTCTCCAGAGTGTGATAACATTACCAGGTTAAATAAATACAAGTGCAGTTCTAAAATGTACCAAATATGAGGAAGTGTAATGCCTCCTATCCCATGTACCATAGCCCCGTCAATACAATATCAAGTCTTCATTGACCTGCCAGAGAGATACAGATAGGAGAATTCCTCCTATCATCATAGAAGTAGTCCGGCTCTGCTTCACAAGCATCGCCACCACCTGAAACTCAACAAATCTGGTTAGTGTGTACAACACCGTCCCGTAACGTGGGAGTGAGTGATCAACTCAGTGGAACAGTAAAGCATAGGTTAACATGTTATCAATTCAATCAAGCAGTAATGATAAAGCAGTACAAATCAAACATTTCTAACTACTCTTGTTAAGTGCGAAAATAAAATGACATGATGCTGTATGCCCTTGCCAAACCACCCTCAAGCGACATCATCTTACGTTCGCGAATGCTTACTCCCTCAGTGCGCCACATCTACAAAGCACATGCGGTGCGATGATGCTCATGATTACCAAGTTTTTATTAGTCCATTTCAAACAGCAGTATTGGGAAACTAAGGTACCTCCCTTGTATCATTCCCAAACATGATCCATTCTAGGGTCGTCAATCCTAGTTAATCTCATACGATATTATGGTTTGAGAGGCGTAGCGAAGGCATCACAAAGGGCTCGTCACCCATCGAAGACGGGATACAGATCTCACCGTATGCGGCTCAATTGCCGACCGTCGGCCGAGTACATGTGTCTCACCATACTCGGCTCAATCACTAGCCGTCGGCTCGAATACGGGTCTCACCGTACTCTCGGCTCAACTCATACTCCGATTCTTTGTGAAAGACTCGTCGCCAATCACAGACCTTGGAGTATACTCGAAGATACTACGGAGGACTCGTCGCCTCGTCAAAGACGAGCAAGGTCTCACCACTCGGCTCTCGCCGTAAGTATCGAAAATGGCTCGAATATAGTGTCCCATACCACCATAATCGGGCTCACGAGTTTGGTTGCGCAATGGTCACTACGGGGAGGCACATGGCCCCGGCCAGAGGCCGAAATCAACCGACCACGGTGTCCCATACCACCATGCCCGGCTCATGCGTCTTAGCGGATCGAGGTACCATGGTTAAAAGGGATTTCACTGGTAAGTTTGGTATCCTAGGTTCAAGCAGTAGCGACCAAACATGGTGAACATACATAAGACAGATCGGGTTACTTGACGAGCTCGGCTAGCTCGAGCGCACAATAAGTTGAACGACATGAAGTGCATAAGCACTTCGCGTGGCCAACCACTATCGCCAACCGAAGTACGACTCGGGTTCGTCGAACACATCTCACGTGGCAAATGAATCGCAGCACAAATTCAATTCTGGTACCGATTGTCTGGACTATAATCATAGCCCCAAACATGATAACTTGCAAATAGATAAAGTAGTAATGGACCAAGATTTCACTCATACAATTAAGGTATAGTATTATCCGTTTAGGGCTGCCAGGGCTGTTGCACGCACTCGTTGCTCCGCTCCCCCATCACCCATGACGGATCATACAACGTAAATATAAATTTAAGTATATGCATTACATAGTTAAAATCATGAAGCAGTTGAGCATGTTATGAATCACAACACAAGCATGAGTTTGTACATGTTCAATTCCTAATCACACAACTATCCAAGGAGATCATACACATAGTAAAAAAAAAAGGTTGAGAATCATATCTCAACACCCTTACACATTACACTTTGCTAACTACTACTCATTCAGACATTTCAAGAAACACTTAAACAAACATACATCGACATACATGACATATGTCGATCACATAGGCATTAGGCCAAATCCTTTCACTAGGGAGTTGCCCCAATCATAACACGCGTACACCCACGACGGATAGTCATGGCAAGCAGGAATCCAAGTTCCATATTCATTCAGTCATTCCCACAAACACTTGGGCCACACATTTTAGCATATATGGTGTATATTGGCCGTGGCGTGATTTAGGGAAAATCCTTTCGTCAAAAGGGTATCGCCAATACAACAATCATGAATCCATGACAATTAGTCATGGCGAGCACGAATGAGAATTCTATACTCATTCAGTCATTTTCACAAACACTTAGAATACACTATTACAACATACATGGTGTATGTTAGCAAAACATATATTAGGGCTATCCTTTAGCCAAGTGAGTATTTTATCCATGTATAATATATTACTACAGCAAATAATCATGATAAATACATCTCCAAATTTTACATATATGCGGTATTTCTAGAATACGCAATTTCAACATACTTGACATTTACAAGGGAGCATGTATTTTGGCGATTCCTTTCGCCAAACTAGTGTTTTATACATATATTGTATAATCATACATTAAATAAACATGTCATACATTTTCCCAAAAAAAAATACATATACGGTATTTCTAGAATATACAATTTCAACATACGTAGCATTTACACATGAACATGTATTTCAAAGAATTCCTTTCACCAAATTAGTATTTTATCCATATATCATATAATAATACATTAAATAAACATGTCAAACGTTTTTCCAAAAAAATACGTATACGGTATTTCTACGTATACTTAGAGTATGTGAAATTCCAATTTCTACTGACGTTAATCGAAACAGAAACGGAAAGCACTTTGACATGTGCAATTGCAAGCAGATCATGAATCTACCATTATCTGACATTGAGAGTGTTGAAAACCGTAACTTATGCACTTAAAGTCCTCACCTTTGCCTTTTGAAACTCAACGAATGAAGGACAAGTAGAACTTCCGTATACGGGAGTTTTCTAGCCTAAAGAGCGGAATCGGTTAGTTGTTACATAGCCTACAACGATCCTACCAAAATTCAGACCTAGGGTTAGGGTTTCTTACCTTCAAATGGGATGGATACCGCTGGGAAAGCGCCTAGAACAGGGCGGTGTAGGCCGTGTAACAAGCCAAAGCAGGAGGAGGAAAATCGGCAACAAACTCCAAGCCTTTCTCTCTCTTTTCTCTCTCTCCCTCTAAGGTTTTTCTCCAAAATTCGTATGGCTGTGAGAGGGGCTGTTCTAAGCCCCTTTTATAGCCAAAAGCATTCCGAAATTAGACTCAGGTTCAAGGGGTACTGCTAATATAGGATGTTCGTCACTTTTTCAACTCAAAAGGGAGGTTCTGGTGGCCCTCCTTGAACCAAACGTCAGACTTAAGCTCACCATCTATGGATCTATGTGGGATTACATTTTTGACTCGATCGGATTCCCAGATCACACGTGGCGGACCACTTTCAGTTCGACGGTCAGTGGGCCACGATCAGAAATTCTAAGTACATATAAATGTTCCTGAAATTTTTCTTAATCCAAGGGTGTAATTTGGTCTGATTCTGACGGTCAGGTTGCTTAACATACGACGTCAACGAATGATGATCACTATTCCGATATTTATTTTGGCATGGGAATAGTGTTTTTCACACTCCTCGCTCCTAATCGAAACGAATGGCCGTGGAACATCAGATGGAGCTGATTTTTGAGATGATTGTTAAGCCCAGTGGGGCGGTCCTAGTTCCTTAGCTTCGGGTTAATCGGACTCCCGATGTGCGATCTAGACCTAATACGAAGTTTTGTTTCATTCCCAAGAGCAGACGGGAAATGAGTTTGGTTCTAAACTTTAGGGTAACCTAGCGTCAATGATTCTGCAAGTTTTGGGTCTTGCAGATCGTATTTAAAGCGATTCAAATGGATTTCATGGCTAATCTAGTTTAGCACCTAGTTCACTTTGTCAAATTTCTAAAGGATTTAATCCTAAGTGATTTTCGTCTGAGGTGGAACTTAGTCCATTGTAGTTTGTATATAAAGTGATCCAAGTTATACTACTTAGCTAGTTTAAGATAGTGTCTAGGGCGAAGGTGCTTTGAAAAATTGAAAGCACAAGGTAGTGAAGGGTGGGATTTGTGAAGAAAATGATTTAAGGAACGATTTGAGACTTTAATTGAGCGTTTAAGAAGTTAAACCTGTGTTAGGATTGACCCATTGCCTAAGGACGTCCAATCCCAGGTTGGCAAAAATCCGGGGCGTTACACAACCCAGCGTTTCATTTTATTTCTTTTTCCTAGTTAGTTAGTTCAATGTTTGTGGGTAACATTACTGCAAACCCTCACGAGACTACAACTCGTCCACTACGGCTAACCTAGGGGTTTAAAGGCTTGTTGCATACACTAAATGCAATCGAGAGCACCTGCGAAAGTGGTATAGGTAGGATCTTTTATTTTTTATATTTTACTGATTTCTCTCTTGTGCTGACTCGCTTTTACGCTGATATTTTTGAAAGCTTCTTGATTCTCCATCCAGGTACTATCTTCCATCACTCCTCTTTTACTTTCATTGTCCCATGTGCATTGCATGCTTATTTCTTTTACATTGAAGACAATGTAGGTTTTAGGTTGGGGGTGGGAGATTAGGTTACCTAATCAGTATTTTCTTGGTCTTGAGGAAAATTGTGAAAATTTTTAAATTTTTTTCTGGAATTTCTTATGAATTTGAAGTGATTTTGAAGGATAGTTGTGATTTTAAAATTACAAGATACAGAATGTGATTAATTTATGACTCTTGGATTCAGTTTGTCGGTAGATTTCTGATTAAGTTTGAATTGTTAACCCATGATTAGAAGTTATAAACATTGATTGAGTCATGATTTCATATATCACATCTCGCTTACACATGGAATGATTAACCTGATAATCACTAAGCATGAAAGAACCGGCCTGAAAAAAAATAAAAATAAAAATAAAAATTCATTTAGTAAGAAGAAGAAAGAAAGGCTGAGTCACATAATCTTCACCATCGGTTTGCTCCCTATAGGTGTAGATTTGATCCTCCATAGTTGACATATGAAAAAAAAAAAAAAAAAAGTTAGGCGACAAGTTTTCACCATAGGTTTGCTCCCTATAGGTGAGAATTTGATTCCCCTCATTGGAGTTACTGTTCATAAAGAATATCACAGGCTGGTAGACTGAAAAGTTAATCTGTTGGCATGTTTTGGTTTCAAGTTTTGGTTGTCATGAATTCTGTTGTTAATTACTAATGATATCATGAAATTGACAATTGGATCTTTTAATGATTGTAAGCCGAGATTACACTATACACTCATGGAACTCAATGTTTAAAATTGTTCTAATTAATGGATTAATATTTTGAACTTGATTATGAAGTTTACTGTAAGCTTGATTTCAGGAGAAAATTCTACTTACCATTCATGAATCTTAGAATTTTCACATCTCAACTATCTGTTCACAAGTCACTTGAGTTTACAGGAATTGTCTTTTATTTCTGAAATTACTTTTTGCATGTTTTGCTCGGGACTAGCAAAATGCTGGTTGGGGGTTGTGATAAGGGTCAAATATTACATATCGGACCCCGATTATTGCCCTATTTTACGTACATGATAATGCCTAACATCATATTTTAATTGTGTTTTTGTTGCAGGATGTAATAAGGAGCGTTGATTGAAAAGGAGTATTAAAAGCATGAATTTGACGTGCCGAAGTTACCATACCAAGGGACGGACTCCAGAGGACCAATATTGAAGAATTTACATGCCAGAGATCTGAGGAAATCAAGCTGTTCACGTTTAAAAAGGCCCGAAAATGGTTCAAAATGTAAGATCACATGGTTCCCGCCATCCGATTGACTCGAAACTTCATACATGTGATGAGGGCCATAAATTAACCGTACATATTAAATTTCAGCCATTAAAAATCTCAGGAAGTAGTCCAACGGACAGATCAGCCCATTAATCTCTAATTTGGGGCCCACCTGATATCTGGAACTACCTTAACTTTGGTATTGACGGCTAAAATAATATGAGAAGATGAATGACTGGTGCAGATTTCGTAGAAACATCATAATGGGCCCTGCATATGGTGCATGTACATCATGTACAATGTAAGTAAGCCGAGCACCACACCACCTTCCAAATTCAAACAGTGCCTGCCCGTGCCTGACCAATTTCCAAAACAGAAACGGCATTTGCCATTTTCAGCTGCGCAACGAACGGCCGCTGGCCCTTTTTTCGGACTTCTGTGGGACCCACACGTCACCCATACGAAAAATTTGAACCGTTCATCTTGTAGAGTGGCTCGAGCACTACAAAACCATGTTGATATTTTGTGTCCATGCGTGCACATGTGTGCGGTACAGAGGCCACAAAAGGGCTGCCCTGCAACGTTCAAATCTGATCTTTTTGTATTTTCTTCTCTGGGACGCGTCAATGGACGTTCAAAACTACCTATTCTTGACTGAAATTTCGTCCTGAATCCAATGAACGGAGTGAATTTTCCAAAAAATACTTCTATGGGGCCCACCGATCACGACAGCGAGGGGTGCGAAAGGTTTCGCACATATTAGAAAATCTAGTTTCTCAGGCGGTTGTGGGCCACCATCTTTGATCATATGACAGATCTGAACCTTCCATCATGTAGAGGACCCAAGAAAGTCCTAAGGGACGGTGTTTGTTTAGAATTTGAGCGAGGAAAATGCTATGTTTCGAGAGCCCGAACTGGGCTGTGAAAAGGCTTTCACTGCGTTTGCGACAGCTTTCCAAATTCGATTTTCACCACTCCAGCCACTCCATCAGCTATAAAAAGAGTTGCAAAACGTGAGGAAGGGCATTCAAAATTGGAGAATTCCAGATCCAGAGGAAAATAGCAGATTCAGAGAAAAGAAGAAAGGAGAGAAGAGAAGAGAAGAGAGAGAGAGAGAGATTGGTTTGATGTTCCCTTTTTTATGAATTTTATTTATCCATCTTTTTAATGAATTTTATGCATTACTAATCCCTCAGCTAGGGCTGAGATGAAGCCCCTAATTTGATTAGCTCTTTTATTTGTTGAATTTACTTTAACTTGATTGATTTGTTTCTTTCTCTAAGTGGGCTTGATTGGTTTGAATTCTGTACTTCTCCATCTATGAACTTGACCAAAGTATATATATGGATGTTGTTTGGATGCTTATTCTAGGTGCTTGGGTCTGATCATGAATAAGTTTCCAATAGAGGAAGAAACAGGGTGCTTTAATGAACTGTACATTCCATGTGCCCGACCAAGGACATGGGATATGTTATTCATGGCATTGCTTAAAGGAATTAGACATTCTGTATGTCTGATTAAGGACACAGATTGTGCTTTCTCTATATAAGTGGTATCAATCTAGATTAAGGTGAATCAACAGACAAAACAAGGGTTAGGATAATTAGGGGTGGATTCGAAAGTCCTAGTGCTCTTTCTCTGATTGAATTTTCTTCCCTATTCTCAATTGTTTTTTTTATAGAATTGTGCTTAGTAATTCGCTCCATTATTTGTTGGATTAGTTAAGGAGAATCACAGATTTGAATTGTGACGACCAGTCCTCGTGGGAACGATCTCGTAATACGTACCTTATCTACATCTGATTCGTATACTTGCGAGTTTAAAAATCATTTAAATCATGTTGGTTTAAATAAAACATTAGTTAATTACTTGATCCTTAAGCCTTTTGGATTGAGACTTTCTAGATAGGCCCATTGACCTTTGAACCTATACTCTTCTACCTATTGTGATGGGTTTGTGGTCCATAATGTGCAACTAGTTGGGCTCTTGGTTGCCTACCAAATTAACCTTGTACTTTGGCTAAGATGAGAGGCCCAACTCACTATTATTAAGTGTGAAATTGCCCACATGGTTGGACTATTGGGCTGCCCGTGAGGCCCACCACAATATGTGGGTTATGACGTTTGTGGTTAGGCCCAGACCTTGCTTGAGGGCCCACCATATTGCCTATGAGTTGGGCTTGTGTATAGCCCATTAGGCTATGCATTGCTTGGGCCTTAGACCTTACTTTTTATTCATAGTGAGCTACCTTTTGGGACCCATTTGAGGTTGAATGTCCTCCTTGGTGGCCCTAAGGTAGGCCCATAGGGCCCTTATGGGTGGTTGAAGGCCCACCTTCGACCCTGGTTAGGACCGTTTCCTCCTTGGGATTATAACACCCGTAGCTTGTGGCCCATCCCAAAGTATTGGGCCCCCACTAGGAGACTTCCCTTCTCCTTAGAGTATCTATCTATGTACCTAGACCTTGTCCCTCCTTGGAAAGGAGGAATACATATAAATTCTACAGGTAGTATGTCACACCGCAAACTCGGAAACTGGGCTAACAAAATTCTCGTTCGCTGAATCCGGTGCCGATAGCTTCCTTAGTATCCCATTTTCGGCTCCCAGCGAACACGCGCTAGATTCCGTTCCTGGGATCCTACAAGGAAGATTTTCAGTATGATCTTTTTTTTTGTAATGGAGCATAACCAAAGCATAACTAAGTCACAAAACAACATCACCACATATCCACTAATATAATCATTCGAGTATAATGCTGAAATAGAAATACAATATAAAGATATTAAGGAAAACTCTAAAAGCTCCACCACACGCTCGGGCCTCAGATCGGCTGCATCCTAACATCACCTGCACACATTTATTGTGCATAATCTTACAAAAGCTTAGAGGGTGGTGAAAGTGTGTGCAAAAGATAAGTGCCAAGTATATCATAAAGCTCATAAATCATACATCATCAGAATAAGTGGAAATACTGACAAGTTATGAATCATATGATATCAGAGTGAGAGGAAATATACTGGTAAGTCCATGAGTGCTATCAGCCGTACCAAGGCTATTCGATGTAAAATGTAATAAGGCAATAACAGATGCTGAGGATGCAATGCAATATGTAAATCCTGACGAGCCACGAATACTATCAACCTCATCTAGGCCAGATAAGTGCAAAACATAGTAACCCAGAATGCTAAGTACTGCGGATGCAAGGTAATATGCGGTGTGAATGAAATGATCATGCTGGAATGTGAAGTCAGGATGATAGTACGTAGTATCGCAGGCTACAGAGTCCACCACAAGGGACTTCTATCCAAACCAGTCCCATACATAAATTTGGATAGTTCGACTCAATGTGGTAAACTCCTGATCTCAGGTTAGTCGCGCGCCCAACCAAAATCCTGGCCAAGCGAAGGTACACGTAACAAATAGTTACGCACCACCAGCCCGAGTGGATAGTAAATGAATGAATGGATATGCAATTCTTACTCAATAAGTCCACATATTAGTATGGTTGCTCTCTGAGGAAATCACCGGAGTCTATTACACTCCACATTGACTGCCTCCTCGCTAGCTGCATAGCCCAGTGAGTGGAAGAGATCTCACTATCCACTTATCCAGTAGCCTGCCGATACCTACTCGACTCGTCGATAGCGGACTCATTTATGAGCTGGTCATACTCAGCGTAGATTATAGCCCCCTCACTTGGGCGGATAAGGCTACACCCCCTTCCAAGTAACCAGGACACAGTGGGAGACACGATCTCATGGTATAGGCACCGACGCTCATATTCCACTTGGTCTAGACATTGGAGCATCTCCTGGTACTAAGGAGGTTCTTGAATTTTTACCCAAGGACATCCTACGTGCCCACAGTACTAGAATCAAGCATTTTCGGTGTCCCATCTGGCCATCCATGATGTGTCTGTGGAGGCCACGACCCTGATGTCGCGAGTGCGTACAATGATCAAGTCACATATATGGGAGATGCATGAGTCACACTATCCAGTCATGTAGCAATCCTGCGTATATGAGGGGATAATATGGGCACTCCGTCTTATAAGGAGTCCCGTAAATAGTCTGCCCAATGGTGTATGCTATGATCAAACATTTCTCAGGCATACATATGATGTGTATGGGCATGAATCATGGAGTTATACTAAGCATTTTATATGGTGATGAACTATCCTCACAATGAAGATGGGCCTTGATGGCCTACACACAACAAGTATGGGCCTATCAATGGGCCCTAAGAGAGTTATAATGCAGATATTTAACCAACATTATTCTTACAATGTGGACGTCATACCAACATTGCTCCCAAGGTATGGTCCATCATAAATGTCATTACATAACCCATGGTGGAATCACACAATGCAATAGTCCTTGTATACATCCCATTGGGCCTCAACCTATGGGCCTCAAATACATTAAATGAGCCTCACCCATGGGCCCTAATACATCACAATGGGCCTTAACTCACGGGCTCCAAATACAACATAATGGGCCTCAACCCACGGGCCCTTATACATCACAATGAGCCTCAACCCAAGAGCCCTAATACATCACAATGGGCCTCAACCCATGGGCCCTAATACATCACAATGGGCCTCAACCCATGGGCCCTAATACAACATAATGGGCCTCATCACACGGTCCTCAAATACATAATAGGTGGGCCCTGCACTTGGTCCTCAAAACACACAACATGTGAGCCCCGCACATGGGTCAAAGATGCATCATGATAAGTCACATGTATATCAAAGTGGGCCTCTCAATTGGGCCACAAAATATATCAAAGTGGGCCTGACGGAGGGCCCACAAAGTACATCAAGGTGGGCCTAACAGATGGACTATAAACACATCAAAGGTGAGCCTCATGGATGGGCCATAAACACATCAAAGTGGGACTCAACCATGGGCTTCATACACATCAAGGTGGACCTTACAGATGGGCTACAAAATACATCGAAGTGGGCCCGATGGATGGGTCACAAAATACATCGAGGTGGACCTCAAAGACGGACCACAAAAATACATCAAGGTGGATCTCACAAATGATCATATCACGGAGTGGCCCGCCGTGATGTGTTTGAGATCCAACCAATTTATAAGTTAACATTGAGCTAGATGAAGTGAAAACAAAATATAAGCTTAATTGGAAGCTATTGTGTCTCCTAAGAAGTTTGAATGGTGGAGGTTATTGTCCACATTGATGGTGGGGTCCACTTGAACGTTAGATCTAACTCATTTTTTATTCTCAAACCTTAAGACGAGCTTTCAAAATCTTTAAATGGCTTGGATGCAACACATGCATCATGGGTGAGGTCCAAGAGCGTGGCCAGCATGCAAGATGGAAGGACGATTTGGATGCAACACATGCATCATGGTGGGTCCCATATAGATGGACAGCTGGATGAAACAGGAGGGACCCACATAACTTGGTGACGTCACATACACCAGCTATATAGCTGGTGTGTGGTACCCTAGCCAATTCGCTTCATAAGGTGGGTTGATACATGTGGCCCTCCATAACATATATTTTCCATCCAACGTTGATAGGGTCACACAGACCCTGACGAAGAGGAAAAACAAATTTGATAACCGATCCAACACTTCTGCAACCCAAACAAGGTTTCAATGGTAGACCTTCAATTTCCACTGCTTATTACTGTGTGGTCCACTAACAGGCAGATCTGCCTCATTTTATCTCAAGCCTTAAGGCAGCCCATGGCCAGCACGCAAGATGAATGGACGGTTTGGATGTAACCCCCCACATCAAAGGCGGTGTCTACTGACCGTCTAGCAGCCCATGGTTGGACGACATATATAAAACACATACAACGTGGTGGGTTCCACCGTCCACAGCCATGGATAGTGTGCATAGAACACATACATCAGTGGGTCCCACATGGGGCCCATCATAACGATTATTGGTCATCTAAATTGTTAATAAGGTCGCACAGACTTGGCTGAAATAGGAAAAATAAATTTCATATTGATTTAAAACTTCTGTGAACCCAAAAATGGGTTTCAATTGCAGCCATTCAATCACCATTGTTTCCTATGATGTGGGCCACCTAAGCGACGTATACGACTAAAATTTGGAGGGTGGCCCACTGCCTTAAGGGTCGACGAAATGGACGGTGTGGATACACAAAACACATCATGGTGGGGCCCACTTTTAGGGACCCACGGTTGGTCAGAGTTCGCCTAGCACAGCAGTGCCTGCTGCTTTGTCAGCGGCAGGTGCTGCCTTTCTTATTTATTTATTTATTGAAAATCTTGGTCTTTCAATGGTTTTTCATACGTGGGGCCCGCATCAAGTGAATCTGATCCAACCATTGGTCGCCAAGGCTCAAGACAAGCCAAACGAGCCCAATATTGAGCATATTTCGGTGTACAAAAATTTTGGAGGGAATTTCCAACGGTACAACCACTACCTTTTATGCTATGGCCCACTAGAAAGTCAGATTGGCCCCATTTTTTGGCTTAATGCCTAAAATGGTCTAAGGAAAGGAATAGACGGTGGGGATTGAATACATACATCAAGGTGGGGCCTGTGGGAGCGGTCCACCCCAAAACCAAAAGAAATCACTTTTTTCTAAAAAAAAATTATTTTTTACAATTCACGTCCAGCGTCTCTGGACGCTGGACGGCTTGGCATGACACATATATGTAAGGTGGGCCCTGCTCAGGTGCGCCACCAAATGATGGATGGTGTGGATATAAACATATGTGAAGTGGGTCCCACCTACAGATGGCTTGGATAAAATATATGTTTCATGGTGGGGTCCATTCAGGTGGGCCACCTGGCCACATCATCACATATAATAAAGGAGAAAAAAAGAATGAAAGAGAGAGGGAGGGAGAGACAGAAAGTGGGACACACGTGTGATGGAGGGACCCCGACACTATGGGCCCTCCCTACATTCAATCATATATCAAGTGGGTCCCAATACATGTGGGCCCACCAAATTAAAGATCAATGTTGGGGATCCCTTCTCCACCCAAAATGGACGGTCTAGATGACCTCTTTTCATGCAAGGAAAATAAACATCACGATGGGGTCCATGGAGAATGGCCCCATCATGGAATGATCATGAGCATTAAGGTGGGCCATCGGCCACACTTAGGGTCCAAAGTGAGATTCATACCATCAATAGGTAGGCCTCACTTGGCCCATCATCAAAACATAAAAAATCTAGCCTAATTAGCAGCCACTGTTCAATCTTTTTGGTCCGTTGGAAAGCTGATCTCCTTGTGTCTCACTTTGATGGTGGAAGATGAGGTTTGAAGGGCAAGGATGGAGGTTCTTGGGGTGGAAAGTGGACCACACACACATCACTCTTTCTCTCTTGGAAAGCCATGGACGTCCACACTTCTTGTTGCTTGGAAATTGTGAAGAGAATGAGAGAGAGGGAGGGTTGTAAGGAGAGAGAGAGTGATGGGTGATGGATGTGAGGTGAGTGATGGGTGAGAGACTTGTTGACTTTTGAGGTTTACTTGACTTGTGGAGAAAGAAAGCATGCGTTGCTCTTGTACTTGACATGAGGTGATTGATTGATTGATTTAAGTGATTGATTAATGTGACATGTTGTAGAGATTCTCTTAGGATCGTAAAAGCGCGGCGTTTCTTCGAAATAAATGCCTGCCCACATCTTCCTGTCAGGGTATTGGATCGGTATGTAAGACGCGACGTTGGAACCGCAGTGACGGTGCGGTCGCAATGGTACAAGTCACGGATTAAGTCGACTCAAATCTACGGGATATGACTTAGGGTCACGCGCAAACATCGATTATAAGTCGCGAATTATCGGACTTCAATGGGGAGGATCGCGGGAGTCGACGGAATAGTACAGACTAGGATATGGGTCTTACAGCTCTTCCCACCTGATAGAAATTTCATTCTCGAAATTTAAAATATGACACGAATAATATAGAGCTCAACCAAGGGATGGAAATCCTATCCGAACACAACATGCCAACATAATCAAACACTTAAGAGATGGGGACAACGCCTGCGAATCTCAGCCTCCTGCTCCCAAAACGCCTCATCAACACTATAATGATCCAACTGGACATCGGGTCTCGATCAGAAATGACCGAAACTGAAATATTACGCAGCGTCACAATCTCAACGGTAGGGAGCTATATCAGAAAATCTCTAAGCTATTCGAACTCGGGGATCTAACAAGTATAAGTTCTCAACAATCATAGAGTGAAAGGGTAGCTATTAGCATATATGTGATATTATCTTCAGGTATTCCCAAGTTAAGCTCTGATACCAACTTCTGTCATGCCTCAAACTCAAAAATCGGGCTCATAAAATTCTCAATCGCCGAATCCGGTGCTGACAGCCTCTGTTGTACCCCATTTTCGGCTCCAACTGCACACGCGCTAGATTCCGATCCTGAGATCCTACAAGGAGGATTTTCAATATGCATTTTTTTTTGTAATGAAGCGTAACTAAAGCATAACTAAGTCACAAAACAACATCATCACATATCCACTAATATAATCATTCGAGTACAATACTGAAATGGAAATACAATATAAAGATATCAAGGAAAAATCCAAAAGCTCCACCACACACTCTGGCCTCAAATTGGCTGCATCCTAACATCACCTGCATGCATCTATCGTGCATAAGCTTACAAAAGCTTAGAGGGTGGTGAAAGTGTGTGCACAAGATAAGTGCCAAGTATACCATAAAACCCATAAATCATACATCATCAGAATAAGCAAAAATACTGATAATATTATGAATCATACGATATCAGAGTGAGCGAAAATATACTGGTAAGTCCATGAGTGTTATCAACCGTACCAAGGTTACGCGATGCAAAATATAATAAGACAATAACAGATGCTGAGGATGCAATGCAATATGCAAATCCTGACGAGCCACGAATACCATCAACCTCATCTAGGCCATATAAGTGCAAAATATAGTAACCCAAAATGCTAAGTACTGCGGATGTAATATAATATGTGGTGCAAAGGAAATGATCATGCTAGAATGTAAAGTCGGGATGATAGTACATAGTATCGCAGGCTACGGGGTCCACCACAAGGGACTTCTATCCAAACTAGTCCCATACCTAAATTTGGATAGTCCGACTCAATGTGGTAAGCTCCTGATCTCAGGTTAGTCGCCCTCCCAACCGAAATCCTGGCCATGCGAAGGTACACATAACAAATAGTTACGCACCACCAGCCCGAGTGGATAGTGAATGAATGAATGGATATGCAATTCCTGCTCAATAAGCCCACGTATTAGTACGGTTGATCTCTGGGGAAATCACCGGGGTCTATTACACTCCACACCGACTTCCTCCTCCCTAGTTGCACAGCCCAGTGAGTGGAAGAGACCTCACTATCCGTTTAGCCAGTAGTCTGCCAATACCTACTCAGCTCATCGATAGCGGACTCATTTACGAGCTGGTCATACTCAGCCTAGCTTATAGCCCCCTCACTCAGGCGGATAAGGCTACACCCCCTTCTAAGTGACCACGACACAGTGGGAGACACAACCTCATGGTATAGGCACTGACGTTCATATTCTACTTGGTCTAGACATTGGAGCATCTCCTGATACTAAGGAGATTCTTGAATTTTCACCCAAGGACATCCTATGTGCCCATAGTGTTAGAACCAAGCATTTTCGGTGTCCTATCTGGCCATCCACGATGTGTCTGTGGAGGCCACGACCCTGATGTCGCTAGGGCGTACAATGATCAAGTCACATATATGTGAGATGTATGAGTCACACTATCCAGTCATGCAGTAATCCTACGCGTACGACAGGATAATGTGGGCACTCTGTCTCATAAGGAGTTCCATAAATAGTTTGCTCAATGGCATATGCTATGATCAAACATTCCTCATATCAGGCATACATATGATGTGTATGGGCATGAATCATGGAGTTATACTAAGCATTTTATATGGTGATGAACTATCCTCACAATGAAGATGGGCCTTGATGGCCTACACACAACAAGTATGGGCCTATCAATGGGCCCTAAGAGAGTTATAATGCAGATATTTAACCAACATTATTCTTACAATGTGGACATCAAACCAACATTGCTCGCAAGGTATGACCCACCATAAATGTCATTATATAACCCATGGTGGAATCACACAATGTAATAGACCTTATATACATCCCATGGGCCTTGACCCATGGGCCTCAAATACATCAAATGAGCCTCAACCCATGGGCCCTAATACATCATAATGGGCCTTAACTCATGGGCTCTAAATACAGCACAATGGGCCTCAACCCACGGGCCCTTATACATCACAATGGTCCTCAACTCATGAGCCCTAATACATCACAATGGGCCTCAACCCGTGGGCCCTAATACATCACAATGGGCCTCAACCCATGGGCCCTAATACATCACTATGGGCTTTACCAAATGGACCAGGAATATATCACAATGGGCCTCAAACCACCGGCCCTAATACATCACAATGGGCCTCATCACACGGGCCTCAAATACATAATAGGTGAGCCCTGCACCTGGGCCTCAAAACACACAATAGGTGGGCCCCACTCTTGGGTCAAAGATGCATCATGATGAGTCACATGTATATTAAAGTGGGCCTCTCGATTCGGCCACAAAATATTTTAAAGTGGGCCTAACGGAGGGGCCACAAAGTACATCAAGGTGGGCCTCACAGATGGACTATAAACACATCAAAGGTGGGCCTCATGGATGGGCCATAAACATATCAAAGTGGGCCTCGACAATGGGCCTCATACACATCAAGGTGGACCTTATAGATGGGCCACAAAATACATCGAAGTGGGCCCGACGGATGGGCCACAAAATAAATCGAGGTGGACCACACAGACGGACCACAAAAATACATCAAGGTGGATCTCACAAATGATCATATCACGGAGTGGCCCACCATGATGTGTTTGAGATCCAACAAATTCATAAGTTAACATTGAGCTAGATGAAGTGAAAACAAAATATAAGCTTAATTGGACAATACTGTGGCTCCTAAGAAGTTTGAATGGTGGAGGTCACTATCCACATTGATGGTGGGGTCCACTTGAACTTTAGATCTAACTCATTTTTTATTCTCAAACCTTAAGACGAGCTTTCAAAATCGTTGAATGGCTTGGATGCAACACATGCATCATGGGTGGGGTCTAGCACGTGGCTAGCACGCAAGATGGAAGGACAATTTGGATGTAACACATGCATCATGGTGGGTCCCATATAGATGGACGGGATGGATGAAATAGGAGGGACCCACATAACTTGGTGACGCCACACACACCAGCTATATAGTTGGTGTGTGAAAGTGCACCTACTAGTGCCCTAGTTTGTCAAGTTACGTGAATGATAGGTCAAACTGTCTACAGAGCTCGATAGGAAGATCAATTCAAGCGTCTGCCTCATCCGGATGTGTGAAAGCTCGCCATAGGTAAATCATAGCCTCACATCCCATGTCCCAAAATACCAGGTGATTAAAACCCTTAAAACAAGATAGAAATCTTAGGGTTTTTCAGGTGATAAAACTTTTTCAAAATAGGAAAATCTCTGTGTTTTTCTCGCCTTGTCGATCTTATTGAAACACCCTCGATATGATTGACTTGTTCTGTCGATGTTCTCGATACCTTAACGATATTATCGATGACAGGACCAAAAATTTCCAACAACTAAACATTCATCTGGACGGATTTATTGATGTATCGATACACCTATCGATATCATTGATAAAAGCACTAAATATGTCCAGCAACTTCACAACATAACTGGACGAATTATCGATGTATCGATACACATATCGATATCATCGATATTCAAATTTCGAGTTCATCGAGAGTGGCTCGATAAGATCGACAGACAGATTTTAGCGCCCCTGTTTTTTAAAGAAAATCTCAAAAGTCTTCGATAGCATTTATGCTCTTCCGATATGATCTGAATTCAAATATCGATAAGATCAGAGGTCCATCGATGATATTGATAGTGGGCGCGCATTTCTTACGGTAGATATCTCAGGTTGTTTTTAACTATGATCGGGGGCCCTTCGATAGAATTGATATTTAAATATCGATTATATTGGCTCCAGTTCGATTGCATCGAACAAGGACACAAATCGTCCAGCAAGCTTAAAGACAAATCCGCTAGATTTATCGATGCATCGACTCTGATCTCGATATCATCGACATTCAAATTCCGATGATCTCGACGGTTCCCCCGATCATTCATGAAAACTTGAAATATCTCAAAGTCAAGTCTCTCTCATTTTTCAAGTGTCGATTACTCAAACCTGTCATTGATGTGATCAGAGTTTGAAATTCGATGACATCGATAATAGCTTCAATTCATTGACCTATTGGCAAGAAGTTTCAAAAGCGTATGACATTGAGTCTGAGTCATCAAGCAGACTATCGATGCTATCGAGAGTATATGCTCAGTGATATCAAATTCTGTCATAAATGTGACCATTTTATATACGTTGAAACTTTTTGCCTATATATAGAGGACTTGTCTTTTGTTGCTGTAAGAGAGAAAAGAGAGAGCTTTTGTTTGTTTCAACTTACATCTTATACCCTAAGCCCTTCTCTCGCGGGAGTTCATCCTCTAATCCACCCTTATCATTGATATTCAATAGAGTGGATTGGAGAATGAACTTCCGCATTCAAGGATCCTTCAGCAACGACCTTAATGGCAATCATTAAGTTGGGATGCCTTGAATGCATAAGATTGGAACTACTATACCTTCCTTATAGGTAAACCTTTAGAGAGTAGGATTCTATCTTAACCTTGACCAAACCCTAAGCCTAGTCTTAGTATATCTTTTGTATTGCGGATCAAGGGAGCAGAAGACTCTTCATCAACAAGGAGGAGGAGATCTTCGGCGTTGCGCTTAATGGGACTCATCAACCTATCTATAAGTATCTAGAGTCCAGAGGACACTTGCGATCATTCCTTTATAGGATTGGGTCTTAAGTGGTTCTCATCCTTTGAAGTCCTTAAGGAGGCCTCCGGCGGGAGTATACGCTGTGGGTACATTGTATGGACCCTTGCTCTATGGAGAGCATAAACATCTGGCTAGGAGTGAACCAATGAAACTCCAGGGTTAGAGGTGAATCGAGTAGAAACCTCTAGGTGCGTTGTGTGGACCCTTGCTCTATGGAGAGCATAAACATCTGGTTAGGAGTGATCCAGTAAAACTCCAGGGTTAGAGGTGAACCGAGTAGAAACCTCTGGGTGTGTTGTGTGGACCCTTGCTCTATAGAGAGCATAAACATCTGGTTAGGAGTGAAGCTGTAAAACTCCAGGGTTAGAGGTAAATTGAGTAGAAACCTTTGGGTGCATTGTGTGGACCCTTACTCTATGGAGAGCATAAACATCTGGGTAGGAGTGAACCAGTAAAACTCCAAGGTTATAGGTGAACCGAGTAGAAACCTCCATGTAAAGGTTGAAGGTGAACCTAATTTAAAACCATAGGTTTGAGGTGAACCCTGAGAAACCTACTTATTAAAATCCAGTACACTTAAGGGTTGAGTGCGGCGGCCGGGAGTGGAGTAGACTTATCGTCGAACCACTATAAAATGATTGTGTTTGTGATTTCTTTTCTATATGTGTGATTCATGACAATGCATTCATATTCATATATCTGATCACATCTCACACACATACACAGTGACATGCAACATAGACTAAGTTGTATATTGCTATAGCTTGATTAGTTTGTGATTGGATCCTCCATCTGGCTTGAAAGCTAGTATAGTTACATTTGAGTAATCCTGAAAATTGTATACATGATAGGATTAGAGTGATAGAATTTTTAATATAACTCTTAAATCTTTAAAAAGTCTTATTCAACCCCCTCCCCCTCTCCCCTCTAGGAGATATTGGCATATTCCAACTTCAACTCAAGCGGTCTTCACCGCTATTTCAGTGTGTGGTACCCCTGCCAATTCATTTCATAGGGTGGGTACACATGTGTGGCCCACCATAACATATATTTTCCATCTAACGTTGATAGGGTCACACAAACCCTGACGAAGAGGAAAAACAAATTTGATAATTGATCCAACACTTCTGCTACCCAAACAGGGTTTCAATGGCAGACCTTTAATTTCCACTGCTTATTACTGTGTGGTCCATTAACAAGCAGATCTGCCTCATTTTTTCTCAAGCCTTAAGGCAGCCCATGGTTAGCATGCAAGATGAATGGACGGTTTGGATGTAACCCCCCACATCAAAGGCAGGGTCCACTGACCGTCCAGCAGCTCATGGCTGGAAGACATATAAAACACATACAACGTGGTGGGTTCCATCGTCCACAGCCGTGGACGGTGTGCATAGAACACATACATCAGTGGGTCCCACGTGGGGCCCTCCATAACGTTTATTGGTCATCAAACTGTTGATAAGGTCGCACGGACCTGGTTGAAATAGGAAAAACAAATTTCATATTGATTTAAAACTTCTGTGAACTCAAAAATGGGTTTCAATGGTAGCCATTTAATCATTATTGTTTCCTATGATGTGGGCCACCTGAGCCACGTATACGGTTGAAATTAGGAGGGTGGTCCACTGTCCTAAGGGCCTACGAAATAGAGGGTGTCGATACACAAAACACATCACGGTGGGGCCCACTTTTGGGGACCCACGGTCGGTGAGAGACCGCCTAGCGCAGCAGCGCCTGCTGCTCTGTCAACGGCAGGTGCTGCCTTTCTTATTTATTTTTTTATTTATTTTTGAAAATCTTGGTCTTTCAATGGTTTTTCATACATGGGGCCCGCATCAAGTGAATCCGATCTAACCATTGGTCGCCAAGGCTCAAGACAAGCTAAACGAGCCTAATATTGAGCATGTTTCAAAGTACAAAAATTTTGGAGTGAATTTACAATGGTACAGCCACTACCTTTTATGCTATGGCCCACTAGAAAGTCGGATTGGCTCCATTTTTTGGCTTAATGCCTAAAATGGTCTGTGGAAAGGAATAGATGGCGTGGATTGAATACATACATCAAGGTGGGGCCTGTGGGAGCGGTCCACCCCAAAACCAAAAGAAATCTCTTTTTTTTTTGTTTACAATTCACGTCCAGCGTCTCTAAACGCTGGACGGCTTGACATGACACATATATGTAAGGTGGGCGCTGCTCAGGTGGGCCACCAAATGATGGATGGTGTGAATACAATACATATGTGAAGTGGGTCCCACCTACAGATGGCTTGAATAAAATATATGCTTCATGGTGGGGTCCATCCGGGTGGGCCACCTGGCCACATCATCACTATAATAAAGGAGAAAAAAAAGAATGAAAGAGAGAGGGAGGGAGAGAGAGAAAGTGGGACACACGTGTGATGGAGGGACCCCGACACTATGGGCCCTCCCTACATTCAATCATACATCAAGTGGGACCCAATACATGTGGGCCCACCAAATCAAAGATCAACGGTGAAGATCCCTTCTCCACCAAAAATGGACGTTCTAGATGACCTCTTTTCATACAAGGAAATAAACATCATGATGGGGTCCATAGAGAATGGGCCCATCATGGAATGATCATGAGCATCAAGGTGGGCTGTCATCCACACCTAGGGTCCAAAGTGAGATCCATACCATCAATCGGTAGGCCTCACTTGGCCCATCATCAAAACATAAAAAATCTAGACTAATGAGCACCCACCATTCGATCTTCTTGGTCCGTTGGAAAACCGATCTCCTTGTGTCCCACTTTGATGGTGGAAGATGAGGTTTAAAGGGCTAGGATGGAGGTTCTTGGGGTCAAAAGTGGGCCACACACACACCACTCTTTCTCTCTTGGAAAGTCATGGACGTCCACACTTCTTGTTGCTTGGAAATTGTGAAGAGAAAGAGAGAGAGAGAGAGAGTGAGAGGGAGGGTTGTAAGGAGAGAGAGTGATGGGTGATGGATGTGAGGTGAGTGATGGGTGACAGACTTGTTAACTTTTGGGGTTTACTTGACTTGTGGAGAAAGAAAGCATGGGTTGCTCTTGTACTTGACTGAGGTGATTGATTGATTAATTTGAGTGGTTGATTGATGTGACATGTTGTAGAGATTCTCTTGGGATCGTAAAAGCGCGGGGTTTCTTCGAGATAAACACCAGCCCAGATCTTCCTGTCTGGGTATTGGATCGGTATGTAAGACGCGACGTTGGAATTGTGGCGATGGTGCCGTCGCAATGGTACAAGTCTCGGATTAAGCCGACTCAAATCTATGGGATACGACTTAGGGTCACGCGCAAACATTGATTATAGGTCACGGATTTCCGTACTTCGACGGGAAGGATCACGGGAGTTGACGGAACAGTATGGACTAGGATACAGGTCTTACATAGCACACTTACATCATTGTGACCCATATGCATCATCTGTGTGTATTTATTGCATTGTGTGGTGGTCATAGAGGGATGAAGTTTCTCCCCGTGTGCACATTGAGTGCCTGAAGCTGGTGCATGATTTGTATGTGTGACTCATTCATTGGCACTGCATTTCATGATGACACCGCCCCTTGCTTCATCAAGGCCTTACCTCCATAGGGATATTAGTGGATGGCCGTATGTGTGGACACCAGAAATGATACTTGAGCATACCGGGTGCATAGGATGCTCATAGGTGAAAATTTTAAAACTTTCATGGTACTAAGGATCTGCTCCAACGCCATGACTGGGTGAAAACATGAGCGCATGAGGGCCTTACACCTTTAGGCTGTGACTCCCACTGTCGTGTAGTGGGTTGGATGGAGATGTGGCCTTATCCGCCTGTGAGGGAGGGCATTACTAAGCTGAGTCTGACCAGTTCGTGAAATGGGTCCACTGCTGTTGAGCCTTGTTGGTGATTGGCTATCCATAGGCGGGTAGTGAGGTCTCTTACGCTTGTTTGACTGTGTGGGTCTGTAGAGCGATAGTCATTACATAGTGTAATGGACCCCAGTGATTTCCTTATGATTGGAAATATACTTGATATGTGGATTAGTTATGAGCACTGGCATCACATTCGTATCACATTGGCATCAGCTGTATAAGCCCCTTCATGCATCACTTGGTACGACGCCCAGTACTCATTGCATCGTATTCATGATAAGCCTTGGTAAGGCTAGTGATATTGTCATTGAGCATAATTCCCTTCCCGTACCTCCTACTATTCTTCTGTGCACCATTATTACACACTTTCACCACCCTCGAAGCTTCTATAAGCTTATGCACGATTGATGCGTGCAGGAGATCCTAGGCCGGGGTCATAGCGGCGGAGCTTGGAGTAGAATCGAGCTTGAGGACCCTAGTATTGCAGACTTCTCTTTCCTTCTTCCATTATCTCATGTATGTCCTTTTAAACCTTTTAAAAGCTTGTAAAAGTTTAAATTCATAGTGGATTTTGTGATGTGTTCCTTGTTATTTTTGAGATTTACGTTCTATGATCTTGGGTATGCTCATATTAAAATTATTATACTATTATAAAAATCCTCCTTGTAGGATACCAGGATCAGAACTTGCCTCAGGAGCCGAGAATGGGGTACTACGGAGGCTATTGCGTCCAAAACCGGCCATCGGGTTCCTTGTGAGTCCGGTTACTGAGTATGGAGCATGACAGGAGTTGGTATCAGAGCATAGCAAGTAATTCTTGAATAACTCGGGATAATATCACATGTCTGCTAAGTGTATAGGACAAGTAGTGTCCCTAGACCCTTCCTTTCACTCCGTATTGAGCCTTGCGTTGTTGTTGTTTTGTAGACGATGCCGCCTAGATGTGGCACTCATGGCCTTAGTCCCATGGTCGTGGTGCCCTTGGACAAGGCGCCCGAGATACCCATTCTACTCGAGCACATCCTGCTCCTATTGTTGAGGATCCGATTCTTGAGGTCCCAATCTAGCATGTTCCTCCTGTAGCACTTATTCCTCCGATTGAGCATGTAGCGCCCGCTCCTTCAGTTACTCCAGTTCCCCATCGATTCCTCCTCATCAACCTGTTGTTTCGGTTGTAGAACCTCCTGTTCCGTCAGCCGCACTTGTACCTCCGCCCGAGGCGAGCGCCACTCCTGCCTTTCCGAGAGTGCCTATAGGAGCCAAACATTTCCAGCAGTTGATGCAGCTTGTTACCATCGCATTACAGACCCGTCAGCCTACTACCACCGAGGTTTTTGGACAGTCTGACTTGCCGTGTATGAGCTCGATATCTCAAGAGTTCTGGCAGCATGATCCCCAGAGGTTTTGTGGTGACCCTGACCCTTCTGCCGCTGAGGCATGGCGCACTGAGATTGTGAGAATTTTTGACACTATGCAGTGTCCTACGGATCAAAGAGTTTTCCTTGTGACCTATCTTCTTTAGGGTAAGGCCCTTCATTGGTGGTCGTCCATATCTAGGATGGTCGGGCCTCAGTTTTTTTGGACGTGGGAGGAGTTCGTGGTCTGTTTTGACAAGAAATTCTTCCTCGAGCACGTTTAAATTTAGCGGGTGATTGAGTTTGAGACCCTGGTTCAGGGTGATTTGTCAATATCGCTGTATAAGGCCCGTTTCTTGGCCTTGTCTAGATTTGCTCCTCATCTCACTAGCGATGAGAAGATGAGGGCCCATCATTTTGTGACTGGCTTGCGTCCTGCCCTTCCTAGCCACGTGGTAGGGCATTGTTTGGAGACGTTCAACCAGGTCATGCATCGGGCAATGACTTATGAGGAGGATTGGGTTATGACTTAGAGATCGAGAGAGCAGAGTTCCGATGGAGACTGAAAGAGGAGAGCACCAGCTGGCAGTTCCAAGAAGCACCGTCAGCAGACACGGAGGGGCAGAGCCGAGTTTCGGCAGTTCGCGGCTTAAACAGTAGCTTCTTCATCACCATCAACATCGCTAGCCGCTTTATCTTCCAGTCCCTTTTCTGGTGTTTCCTTCTGTTGTGGATAGGCCGGGCATTGGGGCGTGAGTGCCCTCTCCTCATTCAACAGCAGAGGCCATGCAATTGCCTCCTCCACGTCCTCCTCAGCAGCATGGCTCCTCCTCAACAGTAGAGGTAGCTAGCAAACCTCCTCGGCAGAGATGGCAGTAGCAACAACAGCACCAGCAGAGGGGATATTTGTATGCCCAGTCCCTGGGTCGAGTATGTATTACAGTCCAGCAGGGATAGACTCAAGACCTGCAGTCTTCCTGCTTGCTTCCCCTACCAGGTCAGGGCCAATTTCATCTCATGTAGCAGGTGCCAGGCTAGGACCCGCAGTCATCGACCGGCGGAGTCGTTGGGGATATTCTTCTCGTTTCTACCTGCATTGCTCATGTTTAATTTGATTATGGTGCTTCCCATTCTTTTGTGGCCGAGCAGTTTTACCAATCGACCAGTATTCCGTCAGAGCCCGTGTCTGAGGCCTTGGCGGTTTCGACTCCTATGGGGAAGTCCATTGTGTTGACCCGTCATTGCCCTTCTTGCCCTATGGTAGTGGCTGTGATGTTTCTTCCTGCTGATCTGCTCATGATGCTGATGTCAGGCTTTGATGTGATTCTGGGCATGGACTAGCTTGCGGAGTATTGTACCGTCTTAGACTTTTCCACGGACGGTTACGTTTCACATTCCAAGCTTACCAGTATTCCAGTTTGTCGTCGAGCCCAAAGGAGAGAAGTTATCTAGTTTCTTGGCTTCCGTCGTCGAGGATTCTGCAGCAGAGTGTATTAAGCAGCTGCCAGTTATTTGTGAGTACCCGGATGTGTTCTAGGAGATCCCAAGTTTGTCATCCCCTAGAGAGGTGGAGTTTCAGATTGATTTAGTGGCCGGTACCGCGCCTATCTCGAAGGCCCCCTACCAGATGGTACCGTTGGAGTTGAGGGAACTGCAAGAGCAATTGGATGAGCTCCGAAAGTTAGGTTTCATTCATCCCGATAGTTCGCCTTAAGGAGCCCCGGTATTGTTTGTGAAGAAGAAGGACGGTTTGTTGTGGCTCTATGTGGACTATCGCGAGCTCAACGGAGTCACCATCAAGAACTAATACCCCCTTCCCTGTATTGATGATCTGTTCGATCAGTTGCCGGGTACACAATATTTTTTCAAGATAAACTTGCGCTTCGGTTACCATCAGATTCAGGTCCGAGAAGAGGACATTCCGAAGATGGCTTTCCGGACACATTATGCTCACTTCAAGTTTTTGGTCATGTCGTTCGGACTGACCAATGCGCCCGCCATATTCATACAGCTAATGAACGAGGTCTTCCGGTCATTCCTCGATCAGTTTGTGGTGGTATTCATTGATGATATTCTTGTATATTTGAGGACCCAGGAGGACCATGTTGAGCACTTACAGATTGTGCTGGAGACCCTCCATGCCCACTAGCTGTATGCAAAGCTGGAGAAGTGCGAGTTTTAACAGGAGGAGGTAAAATTACTCGGTCTCATGGTGATGAGAGAAGGTGTCGCTGTGGACCCATCAAAGGTTGATGCAGTGCGTCAGTGGGGCCAGCCCATGAACGCGTCTGAGATCCACAACTTCCTTGGTCTAGCAGGATATTGCCGACGATTTTCTAGGGTTTCTCCTGTATTGCAGCACCGCTGATCCGGTTGACGTGGAAGGGCATCAAGTTCATCTGGAGTGACGCCTGCAAGGAGGTATTTACGAAGTTGAAGGACCACCTCACATCCGCTCATGTTCTCAATCTTCCTGATGGGAGTGAGGGTTTTATTGTTTTCATTGATGCCTCTAAAGTTGGCTTGGGAGCTATCCTGATTCATCACGGAAAGCCAGTGACATATGCCTCATGCCAACTTAAGGTCCATGAGCTAAACTACCCCATCCATGATTTGGATCTTGCGACGGTTGTCTTCGCACTAAAGATGTGGATGCATTAACTATATGGGGTTAGGTTCGAGATCTTCTCAGATCACAAGAGCTTGAAGTACCTATTTTTACAATCCGAGTTGAACTTGCGTCAGAGGCGATGGATGGAGCTGTTGAAGGATTATGATTTCGAGCTTCATTAGGCGAACGTGGTGGCAGATGCGCTCAGCCGTCAACCACAAGGACTGGTGGCACAGATGATGGTTCGACAGTATAGATGCTCGAGGATGTTTCAGAGTTTGACTTTGAGTTCGGTCTGCAATCTTCCATTGTTCAGCTTTCGAGCTTGTCGATTCAACCCTCTTTGGTGGCTAGAGTGATCGAGGATCAACAGAGGGATGAGTCACTTCAGGAGTACCGAGCAGAGGCCGCATTTGTGGAGTAGTCAGACTGGCAGATTGGTTCCGATGGTGGATTATGCTTCAGAGGCCGATTGTGTGTCCCGGACGTGCCAAAGTTAAGTCGTGATTTGATGACCGAGGCACACCGATCGAGACTTACTATTCACCCCATCTCCACGAAGATGTATCATAATATGAGGAGGTAATATTTCTGGCAGGGGATGGAGCATCAGATTGCTAGTTTTGTGGTTGAGCGTGACACATGCCAGTGTGTCAAGGCCAATCATCAGAGACCCCCTGGTCCCTTGCAGCCGTTGAGCTTTCCAAAGTGGAAGTGGGAGCACGTATTGATGGACTTCATCATAGGTTTGTCGGGGACTCAGCGTGGTCATGATACCATCTTGGTTATTGTTGATCGTCAGACGAAGTCGGCTCATTTCATTCCAGTGCATGCTTCCTGGTCTATGGACCAATTTGCAAATGTGTTCATTGAGGAGATAGTGAGATTGCACAACATTCTAGTTTCGATCGTTTCAGACCGAGATTCTAGATTTATGTCTCAATTTTAGAGGAGTTTTCAGTAGGTGTTAGGGGTCACTTCGCATCTAGCACCACTTATCATCCGCAGACGGATGGGCAGACTGAAAGGGTTAACCAGATCCTTGAGGATATGCTCAGAGCTTATGTGATCGACTTTGTAGGCAGTTAGGATGAGCATATGCGCCTCGCTAAGTTTGCATATAACAATAGCTATCAGGCGACTATCGGCATGACTCCTTTTGAGGCACTTTATGGCAGACCATACAAATCTCTTAGTTGTTGGACCGAGGTAGGAGAGTGTCTTCTCTTAGGTCCCGAGCTTATGTTGCAAATGTCAGAGGCAATTGATGTTATCAGGTAGAGGATGCGCACAACTGAGAGCCGGCAGAAGAGTTTTGCTGATCGTCGGTGTCGACCCATCGAGTTCGCAGTCGGGGACATGGTATATCTCAAGGTCTCTCCTATGAAAGGCGTGATTCGCTTTTGTGTGAAGGGCAAGCTCGTCCCGAGATTTATTGGACCATTTGGGATTATCGAGCGCTTGAGCGTTGTGGCCTATAGGCTTGCCATACCTCCTGAGTTGTCCGCGATCCACGATGTATTCCATGTTTCTATGTTACGTAAATGTGAGTCGGAAACTATTCCTGTGATTGATTGGCAGCCACCCGAGGTCCGTGAGGATGCTTCCAACATTGAGCAGCCGATTCGTATTCTTGATCGGAAGGAGTAGGTCCTCAGGACCAAGGTCATTCCCTTGGTTAAGGTGCAATGGGGTCAACATTTGGAGGTCAGGCGTCTTGGGAGCGAGAGGTCGAGGTTAGAGATCATTATCCTCATTTGCTTGATGATTGGTTGCTTATATTTCCTTCTCTTATGATTGATGATTAAAATATATTTATATGATGATGTTTATGCATTTATCTTCCGGTTTTGTCAATTTTGAGGATGAAATTTCTTTGTTGGTGGGGAGGATTGTGAGACTCGACCTGAATTCACATGTGTACATGAGTGTATATGAGTATGCATTTCGTTCATCTTGGTCTCGTGGTCCAACCGGTCGAATTTTGGCGACCCTCAACCTACGGTTTGCATTTGTGATGATCCTTAAGTTCCATCATATAAACCTGACCTGAATCAACTCAAAATTAGTGCCATAATGACCATATTATCGCCGTGGTTCCAACGCAGCGTCTCATGTGACAATCCGAGTTGTAGATCATGAGTTATGGGCCATGCTCATTCTAGGCCATTGATCGTGATTATGGGGCCCACCTAGGTTTTGGTGCAAGTCCCTAGCCTAGGTTTCATCACCCTAGCCATCATAGGGTATGTGGAGTAGGCTAGGTCCCTATCCTACTTAGCTAGGTAGCAATCATGAGTCCTCTTACCAAAGATGGCTCCATTTTCTATTTTCCATACAAAAGCCACTTTCCCTCTTACCTATATCTGAAATTTTCAGAATTTCTCTTCTCTAGGGAGAGAGAGAGAGCCCATTTCCTAGAAAAGTAATCATTACTTTGGCTAAAACCCTCCCTTGCTATCCTTTCACTTCATTTCTCTCCTCTTCCTCTCATTTCTCTCTACTCTCTTCTCCCTCTTCTCCTAGCAGCATTGTAATATTCTAGCCCTTCATCTCCCATTTCTCTCCCTATCCATCCATCAAAACCTCATCTCACCCCTTTATCTTTCTTCCTTGGACCCTTAGAAGCATGGAGTGGAGTTTTGGATAGAGATTTTAAGGTGGGTGCTCTTCTTAGCTTCTTCTCCCTTTCTTCTCTTTTCTTTGTTTTCCTTACATGCATGGAAGCATGTAGGACCCACCAATCCATGGTGGAGGTCCTACATGGCTCCTAGGATGAAGGCCATGGGCCTAGATCTTACTATTTTCTTCCATGGTGGGTCATTCTCTATGGACCCACCATGATGTACTTCCTCTTCATTCTAGCATCTTCTAAGACATTTAGGCCTTTGCATGCATAGTGGGGAAAGGTGTCCCACCCTCCAGCAATTTTTTTCTTTATGTATAGTGGCTTGCATGTAGCATATGTACATAGTGGATGGCATGGATTGTAGTGTGGAAGGTCCATTAGTGGCGGGACCTTCCACCAATGGCTGGATCACTCTCCTCCCCTCTCCCTTTCTCTCCTTTTTCTTCTATTTATCTCCGATGATGTGTGGCCCACTAAGAAAGTCAGCAACATCTTCGATCCATTAGGGAGATGGGACGTCCAAGCCCACCTTATTGGACGTCTAGGCCCACCATGCATGCATGGGTTGGGTGGCCTTCAAACTTAATTTTTTATGGAGATTTTAATAAACTAATGGATCTGGAATTTTGCTAACTCATCAAGGTGGACCCCACTTGATGGATCAGGGCAATAAACGATTGAATTTATTTATTTGGACCGAAATATGGACAACATATGTTGCTGTCCAGAATTCAAGTCCAATTGGAGCATGACTTTTGAGCCAATATTTGGATCTGCTTACATGCCCTTTTCTCCCAAATTTCCTTAGGGATTTTGTAGTGCATGGACTCCACTTTGATATGGAATGGGGCCCACACCATTTCTCCCATGATTGAGGCCCATGGGATGGGCTAAAGTGGGCCAATTGTCTAGAAATTTCTGGACAGTTCAACAACACTACAAGTTGGAAATGAGCATTTTTACCTGAGTTTTTGGAATAAGTGGGCCACCCTAGTGGACCCCACCTGTTGTCCAGATGTAGGGCCACCTTTTCCCAAAATTTCCAAGGGTTTGGGTGGGTCCAGGCCCACCCCATATCGTCCCAAACATAGGGACAGTTATAATTCCAGCAACATTTAACCCAGGATAGACTATAATTCTGAATATAATTAAAATATTTCTGAGTATCCAAAAATTCTAAAAATTTTACAGAGGTATGATACAGGAATAGTAGGACCCACCTACAAAATTTTGAGGCCAATGGATACCTGTACACACCGTGGAAAGGGCTGGACCGGCCCATCACGTTGGGACATCCGGATTTATAACCAGATTTTCTAGACAGTCTATTTTATTTAAGTTAATTAAAATACTTTTGAGTATTCAAAAATCATGAAAATTTATAGGGAGGTGGTCCACCCATTTTAGGCCCCACCTACCAAATTTTAGGGTCAACGGACCCCTGTGTACACCGTGGAAAGGGATAGACTGGCACCCTATGTTGGGACGTCCAGATTAACAAGATTTTTCTGGACAGTTTATTGTATTTAAATTAATTAAAATACTTCTGACCTTCCAAAAATTGTAAAATTATGTGGAAGTATGACTGACCTAGGGAAGAACCATCATAAAAATTTTCATGGCCATTGGGCCCCTGTATTGACTGTGGTGCAGCTTACAAATTTGGGTCAGTTTTGGACCAAATACCTAGGCCCGTAAGACTACCCACCATGGGACGCCCCTACATTGGGCTGTTGCTAGGCCTGTACTCTAGCAGCATGACCCACTTGTAATATGTGTTGTGTATCCCCCTCTCATCTAGTGGGACCCACAGTGATGTTTGTGGGTCATCAGGAAATAAATACTATAAATTAAATTATTTGCTGGACTCCAACAAACCCAGAAAGTGGGTGGATTGGAAATTCAGCAATAGGCCCAATGTTGTTGCCCATAAATGTTTTTTTTGGGGGAGCATAGCCCACTAGATTTGAGGGTGATTTAATTAGTTATCTTGTCATTTTCCTTCAATATTTTTGGGTTTAATTAGCGCTCATCTGAGGCCCGCACAAGTTAGGTTTTATATGTGGTTAATTGCTCATTCATTAGGCCTTTTGGATTAGGACTTTCTAGATAGGACCATTGACCTTTGGGCCTATACTCTTCTACCTATTGTGATGGGTTTATGGGCCATAATATGCAAGTAGTTGAGCCCTTGGTTGCCCACCAAATTAACCTTGTACTTGGGCTAAGATGAGAGGCCCAACTCACTAGTTTTAAGTGTGAATTTGCCCACATGGTTGGACTATTGGGCTGCCCATGAGGCCCACCACAATATATGGGTTATGACCTTTGTGGTTGGGCCTAGACCTTACTTAAAGGCCCACCATATTGCCTATGAGTTGGGCTTATGTATAGCCCATTAGGCCATGCATTGCTTGGGCCTTAAACCCTACTTTTTATTCATAGTGGGCTACCTTTTGGGACCCAGTTGAGGTTGAATGTCCTCCTTGGTGGCCTTAAGGTAGGCCCTTAGGGCCCTTATAGGTGGTTGAAGGCCCACCTTGGACCCTGGTTAAGACTGTTTTCTCCTTGGGATTATAACTCCCTTAGCTTGTGGGCCATCCCAAAGTATTGGGCCCCCACTAGGAGACTTCCCTTCTCCTTAGAGTATCTATCTATGTACCTAGACCTTGTCCCTCCTTGGGAAGGAAGAATACATATATATTCTACATATAGCACACTTACATCATTGTGACCCAAATGCATTATCTGTGTATATTGATTGCATTGTGTGGTGGTCATAGAGGGATGAAGTTTCACCCCTTGTGCACATTGAGTGCCTGAAGCTAGTGCATGATCTGTATGTGTGACTCATTGTAACGCCCTGAAAATCGGGGGTCGAGTGTAACTCAACTCCCGAGTTCCAACGCATCACTTATGCAACATGTTTAATGATATTTGAATGTTGTCTGTGTTAGAGCGATAAACATGAATGAGATTATACCAAAGCAGTAATTCATACTCCGGATCGGTTGTATAAAAGCAAGCGGAAGACTGAATCTTGTATATATATGTATGTAAAGAAACAAAATAAACGATTCATTATCAGTATGAATCCTTCTGAGTCACAATATACATGTCTGTTTATATAAACAAAATGTCAAAATAAACTAGATACAATCCCTGTAAATCCCATCAGTCCCGGCAGCCTAGTCGAAGCCGCCAGCGAACTGCATATACGAGAACTCCTCCTGGTCCTCGTCATAATCGGGCTCCGCCTCCAGAATAGTCGGATCGCCTAAACCTGAGACAAAGTCTGGTTGGTGTGCGCAACACCGTCCCGTAACGTGGGAGTGAGTAGCTAACTCAGTGGAACGATAAGGCATAAGTTATCATGTTCTCAATACAGTCAAGCAGTAATGATAAAGCAGTAAATCAAACACTCCTAGTTACTCTGATTAATGCAAGTATGAATGCAGTTATGATGGATGCCCTCACCGACATACTCCCTCAGGCGACACCATCTCACGTTCGCGCATGCTTACATCCCACAGTGCTCCACATCTTCCAGGCACATGCGATGTATGATGAGCATGATTACCGAGTTTTTTTAATTAGTTCATTTCAAACAGCAGGATTGGGAAACTAAGGTACCTCCCTTGTATCATTTCCAAACATGATCCAATCTAGGGTCGTCAGTCCTAGTTAATATCAGACGATGGTGTGTTTTCTAGGTCACTGCAGAGGCTGTCAGGGCTGTTACGCACAAAGGTTGCACCACTCCCCCATCACCCCTTAAACGATTCATCACTATACAACTATACAGAAACAGGCCTAGTTCATACTCTATATATCGCGGCGAACCCTAAGGCACGCTGCAACTTCAGAATATGCTCGCGGTCACTACAAAGGGCTGCCAGGGCGCATTACGCACAAAGGTTGCACCACTCCCTATCACCTTATCAGTGTAGGCCGACGGCGCGAATATAGTGTCCCATACCACCATAATCGGCTCACGAGTTGAGTTGCTCACCTTGGTCACTACGGGGAGGCACGTAGCCCGGCCGTAGGCCGACGGCATTTCGACCACGGTGTCCCATACCACCATGCCCGGCTCATGAGTCTTAGCGGATCGAGGTACCATGGTTAACGGGATTATCACTGGTAAGTTTGGTACCCTAGGTTCAAGCATTAGCGACCAAACATGGTGAACATACATAAGACACACGGTTTACTTGACGTGTTCGGCTAGCTCGAGCGCACAACAAGTTGGGCGATATGAAGCGCAGAAGCACCTCGTGTGGCCAACCACTATCGCCAACCGAAGTACGACACGGGTTCGCCAACACATCACGCGTGGCGGAACGTATCCCAACCACATCTTCAAGTCTGATACCGGATGCCTGGATTATGAACATAGTCCCAAGCTCAGTCAAATCCTAACCATAGCATGTGAAATACGGCATGATAACATAGTAATTCAAGAACACTAGCAATCATATTATAAAGCATAACATGAAGCATGTTAATAAACAAGTCACAAAGCATGTTCAAAAGCATGTTATAAAGCATTATGTAAATAGGGATACAAATACTTAAATTTCGTAGGCGAGTGGTTAGAGTGAACAACCACATGGAGAGTGTCATATGTGACTCTAAGGTAGCCGAGAATCCCATCTCAGCACCTACCTAAGATTCTAACACTTAAGCACTTACACTCACAAGTGATTTCACCAACACTTGGAATGCAATATTTCAACATACATGACGTATGCTAGAGAAGTGTGTACTAGGGTTGTCCCTTTACTAAACTAGTATTTTATACATATACATCATAATCATACAGCAATTAAACATGGCAATCGCGTCAGCAAATTTTATACGTATAGGGTACTTCCTCATATACGCAATCTCGACATACATAGTGTTTACAAAGGAACATAGCTTGCGACGGTTCCTTTCGCCAAACTAGTATTTTAATCATGTATTGTATAATCATACATTAAATATATATGTCAAACATTATTCCAAAAGAAATACGTATACGGTATTTCTAAAATACGTAATTTCAACATACGACGCATTTACAAGTGAACATACATTTTGGCGATTCCTTTCGCCAAACTAGTAATTTATTCATATATTATATAATCATACATTAAATAAATATGTCAAGCACTTATCCAAAAAAAATACGTATACGGTATTTCTACGTATACCTAGAATATGTGAAATTCCATATTTCACACCGTTAATCAAAACAGGAAACGGAAAGCACTTTGTACATGTGCAATTGCAAGCAGATCATGAATCTACCATTATCTGACATTGAAAGCGTTGAAAACCGTAACTTATACACTTAAAGTCCTCACCTTTGCCTTTGGAAACGAAACAAATCAGCAAGGGTAGAAGAACTTCCGTCTACGGATGATTTCTAGCCTAAAGAGCGGAATCGGTTAGTCGGTATACATCCTACATCGATCCCACCCCAAATCAGACCTAGGGTTAGGGTTTCTTACCTTCAAATGAGATGGATAGGAAAGCGTCTAGAATAGAGCGGTGTAGGCCGTGTAGCAAGCCAAAGCAGGAGGAGGAAGATCGGCAACAATCTCCAAGCTCTTCTCTCTCTTTTCTCTCTCTCCCTCTAGGGTTTTCTCCAAAATTCGTATGGCTGTGAGAGGGGCTGTTCTAAGCTCCTTTTATAGCCACAAACATTACGAATTTAGACTTAGGTTCATGGGGTACTGCTTATATAGGATATTCGCCGCTTTTCCAGCTCAAAAGGGAAGTTCTGGTGGCCCTCCTTGAACCAAACGTCAGACTTAAGCTCACCATCGATGGATCTACGTGGGATTACGTTTTTGACTCGATGATACCCAGATCGCACGTGGCGGACCACTTTCAGTTCGACGGTCAGTGGGCCACGATCAGAAATTCCAAGTACATGTAAATGTTCCTGAAATTTTTCTTAATCCGAGGGTGTAATTTGGTCTGATTCTGACGGTCAGGTTGCTTAATACTGACGCGTCAACAAATGATGCCAGATCACTATTCCAGATATTTATTTTGGCATATGAATAGTGTTTTTCACACTACCTCGCTCCGATTCGAAACGAATGGCCGTGGAACATCGGATAAAGCTGATTTTTGAGATGATTGTTAAGTCCAGTGGGGCGGTCCTAGTTCCTTAGCTTCGGGTTAATCGGACTCCCGATGTGCGATCTAGACCTAATACGAAGTTTCGTTTCATTCCCGAGAGCAGACGGGAAATGAGTTTGGTTCTAAACTTTAGGGTAACCTAGCGTCACTTGTTCTGCAAGTTTTGGGTCTTGCAGATCGTATTTAAAGCGATCCTAACGGATTTCATGGCTAATTGAGTTTAGTACTTAGTTAACTTTGTTAAATTTCTAAAGGATTTAATCCTACGTGATTTCTGGTCGAGGTGGTACTCGACCCAATGTACGGAAATTTTCAGGTCGTTACACTCATGCATTGGCACCGCATTTCATGATGATACCGCCTTAGCTTCATCAGGGCATTGCCTCCACAGGGATATTCATGGATGGCCGTATGTGTGGACACCGAAAATGGTACTTGAGCATACCGGGTGCATAGGATGCCCATGGGTGAAATTTCCAAAACTTTTATGATATCAAGGATTTGCTCCAACGCCGTGACCAGGTGGAAACATGAGCACACGCGGGCCTTACCCCTTCTGGCTGTGACTCCCACTGTCGTGTAGTCAATTGGATGGAGATGTGGCCTTATCCACCTATAAGGGAGGGCATTACTAGGTTGAGTCTGACCAGCTCGTGAAATGGGTCCACTGTCGTCAAGCCTTGTTGGTGATTGGCTGTCCACAGGTGGGTAGTGAGGTCTCTTACACTATTTTGACTATGCGGGTCTATAGAGCGGCAATTATTCCATAGTGTATTGGACCCCGGTGATTTCCTTATGATTGAAAATATACTTGATATGTGGATTGGTTATGAGCACTGATATTATTTTGTATCGCATTCGCATCGACTGTATAAGCCCCTTCATGCATCACCTTGGTATGATGCCCAACACTCATTGCATCATATTCATGATAAGCCTTGGTAAGGTTAGTGATATTGTCATTGAGTATGTTTCCCTTCCGGTATCTCCTACTATTCTTCTATTCACCATTGTCACACACTTTCACCACCCTATAAGCTTCTATAAGCTTATGCACGATTGATGCATGTAGGAGATCCTAGGCAGGCGTTGTAGCGGCGGAGCTTGGAGTAGAGTCGAGCTTGAGGACCCTAGTGTGCAGACTTTTCTCTCCTTCTTCTATTATCTCATGTATGTCCTTTTGAACCTTTTAAAACCTTGTAAAAGTTCAAATTCATAGTGGATTTTGTGATGTGTTCCTTAGTATTTCTAAGATTTACTTTCTGTGATCTTGGGTATGCTCATATTCGAATGATTATACTATTATGGAAATCCTCCTTATAGGATCCTAGGATCGAAACCTGCCTCAGGAGCCGAGAATGGGGTACTACGGAGGCTGTTGCGGCCAGAACTGGCCATCAGGTTCCTTGTGAGTCCGGTTACCTAGTCTGGGGCGTAACAACCTAAAACCTTGAACAATTGTGTCTTTCAAGTGGGCTTACAAATTTTAAAAACCCCATACTCTGAGTTTTCTCGATCACCTCAGACAAATCAAAACAGAGACATTTTTTCTGGCATAATCTCAATGAAACCAAAATTCAAAAATTTACAATAATGTAAAATACTTGGATATTCTCCTCTAAATGCAGCCCAGAAGAACCAAATCGGAGTAGAAGTTCAACGTAGAAGTTCAATGTATACACTCACTTGTGAAATGGTTCTAGGTTCTAAATTAATTTTAAATTAAATCACCTTGGACTAGCTTAATTTGATTTTGATTCTAAGAAATGGGTATATAACAATCCCTCTTTCAAATAAAATTTGAATGCAGAAATTCAAAATCAAATGTAAAGAAAGCTAATAAAAGAGAATATTAAATGAGCACAATATAGCTTAAAAAAATCACTAACTTATCTCTCAAAGTGGTGTATTGATTTAGCTTTTATTGAATGTGAAACTCTGAAATTCGTGTTCTATTTATAAGAGAAGAAATCACATCTTAGACTAGTCTTGAGGTCTCCACGACTGGTCATAAGACCAACAGATTTTTAAAATTTGGACGCGATGAGATAAAGCCGTTCCATGACAGGTCGTAGGCCCTGTACGACCAATCGAGGAACTTCCACAACTGGTCGTGTGGAACCTGATTTAGTTGCTAAACTTTGAGTCGAGGCTGCAGGACTGGTTGACCACGAGTCGAGCACTGTTCATATGACTAGTTGAACAGTCTCTAGGACTGGTCGAGTGTTGACGAAAAAATTTTGAAAATCTGTAACAAACTTAAGGCTGGCCGAGGATTTTCTTGGACTGGTCGAGCCAGTGCTAGGACTAGTCAAACATAGCCTAGGACTAGTCGAGAAATAGTCTATTCACTTATAAAATGACCTAATTGAATTATGTATTCATAATGACCTACCCTAAGGTCAATCTAGGGTCATTTATACCTTGTTAGTGATGTATGAACATTGAATCTTCTTTTTCTTCAGTTGATAGTAGTTCTTTGAACTTCATGAAGCTAGAGATCTTGTTATATGATGAAGCTTAACATTGACTAACATTAAAGCTTGAACTTGAGATTCAAAGTCTAGGAACATTGTCTTGACTTGTACGAAACTTTGAAACTCTTGAACCTTGAAGCTTGAAAGCTTGAATTCACACTTAATGTTGTACTTGAACATGAACAAGTACACTTGCCTTTGAAGTTCTTGAACTAAAGACTAAAGACTATTGTCCTTGAGAGATGCACTTTCTTCATTATGTAGATGAGCTGGATAAGATACAGATTTTAAGAAGTTTTGGCACTACAAAATTTGACAATATAGGAGCTAGAAACCATAGCACTTAGAATCTCCCCCTTTGTCAAATTTGTGACAAAACACACTTCATAATAACATAAGCATTATATGCACAAAGAATCATGCACCAGTTATCAATGTAAGCATCAATTCACATTCGCATCAAATACACAAAGAATCATGCACCAGTTATTAATGTAAGCATCAATTCGCATTCGCATCAAATACATAAAGAATCATGCACCAGTTATGAATGTAAGCATCAATTCGCATTCGCATTAAATACTCCAACAATACTCCCTCTTACTTACTCCTCCCATCCACAATCCACATGCCATATACTACATATCCATATATCCACATATCAAGCATGGCAAATTTCTCTCCCTTTTTGTAACAATATGATAGAGGAAGAAACCAATACATGGACTAGGACGTAGATAAACAAGGAAGAATAAGAAGAGTCATGAGGAATAATTGATCAAGATAGTCAGGATATTAAATTCATAAGTAAGTAATGTTCAAGCATAATCAACCAACATCAATAAACTTTAACCAAAGTTAATCTCACAAAAAGAAAGAAAGCAAAGTATCATAAGAGTTAATACAAACCACATAAGAAAATACTAATCAGATCCTGAAGAGGGCGCAGGAATAGATGGATCAATTTGATGTAAACCCTTATTAATGCACCTCGTATATTTACACATATAAGAAAATTGAGAATCCTGGGTTACACAGATCTGACCACCTGTTTCTCAAGAGTATGCAACCTCTCAGCAAAATCAGAAGGCTGATAGTCAGGATCATCAGCAGAGTCAGATTCGATCTCATCAAATATATCATCCATGTTAATGTCATCTGGTGGCAAATCACCCTCTTATTCATTCACAGCATTAGCTCCACCAACACCCACATTGACTTGGCCAGCGACCAATCTCAAATTCATTCTGTTTATATTGGAGTTGTTGAAGATTAGGTGTTGAATGGGAGCCTCTATAATAGGCATAGCCACTAAAATATGGCTGGCCAACACAGTCATAAGATACGCGAAAGGGATATCTTGTGATCAAGATGTTGACGGAATCGAATGATACAATGACAAATAAGAGAAGGAAGGCATATACGAACCATGAAAGTGGTGAGTTCAATTTTGTTACCAGAACGAGGGTAAACATTTGAAATAAAAATCCTGTGAAGGACTCTGTATCTAGGTAACAAATACTTTGAGACAAGCGTATTTCCAGATGGATTCTAAATCGCCTCTATATTGCACAAATCTCGAGTAAGCATGCGCTTTTCAGATTCAAATGGTTTATCTACTAGAGTGCTAATTGAAATACCTTCATCATTAATAGGTATGTCCATTAGACCAGAGATCAGATGATGGTCTATTTCATCTGGACCTTCTCTAGTATCAATAATAAATGTAAGATTTTCAGTTGAAAAATGAGAAATACATGCATACATAGCTTGTGCAATAGACCGATATGCTGGCCCACCCTAATGTAGAATATTATCCCAACCTATAGCTTGGAGAAGAGGAAGAATTTCAAAAGGAGTAAGATGTTCAACATGAACAGGTCGTTCAACTATAACATTGCGCAACCTTATATCCCGCACATAAGAGGGATCATCTTTGGGTGACAGAAGGTGGCATCATGTGATAGGTGTCGATCTAGAAGTTGAAGGACCATGAGAACTTTTCTTTTTGCCTCTACCTTCCATTTGTAACTATAAAATCGAGGAACCAAGTTGTTGCAAAAGCGGTAGAGTGGGTTTTCTCAAGATCAGATTTTGGAGAAGAAAACCCCAAAAACCTCAATGAAATAAGAAATAAATCACTCCAAAGATGAAAAAGAAGTAATATGAACTTGAATCTAGAAGGAAAATAGAAATAAAGCACTAACCTTGAAAAATTAGGGAGATGGGTTTGACCGGTCGACCTAGGACCCGTTGGAGAAGAAACCCATTATGAAGAAAAAGAGACATGCCCGACCGGTCGTGCCACGACTACTCGAGTATGTACTCGATTGGTTGTGCACAACCAAAAATATGCAATTTTCTTAAAATTTAGAATTTTAAACAGATAAAATTGTAAAATATATACAATATGATGCAAAAATGCATGAATAATCAATTCAAATTGCACATACCAAGATCAAATTTCAATTTAGAAAACCTGCTTTTGTCGAGTGGTTTAGTGAAAATGTCAGCAAGTTGAGTCTCGGTCGGAATATATTCCAAAGAAATTATTTTTTCTTCCACTAATTCATGGATGCAGTGATATTTAATATCAATGTGCTTGGTTCGTGAATGTTGGATTAGATTTTTAGATATATTAATTGCACTTGAATTATCACAACATAAAACCAAAAAGTCCTGTGCAATTCCATAATCGCTTAACATTCTTTTCATCCATACCAGCTGACTACATGCATTACCTGCTAGAATGTATTCAGCCTCAGCAGTTGAAAGCGATACAGAACTTTATTTCTTCCTTTGCCAAGAAACTAAACAGTTCCCAACATAGAAACAACCACCACTAGTTGATTTCCTATCATCAACGTTACCAACCCAATCAGCATCAGTGTAACCAGCTAATTGAACACTAGTATCATGTGGATACCAAAGACCCAGATTAGCTGAACTTGCGACATATCGCATAATCTTCTTAACAGTAGTTAAATGTGACTCTTTAGGGTCAGATTGATATCTAGTGCAAATCCCTATGCTAAATACAAGATTTGGTCGACTCGTAGTTAAATACATCGAACTACCTATCATACTGCGATACAATTTAGGATCAACTCTCTTACTTGTACAGTCCTTTGAGAGTTTTAAGGTCGTACTCATAGGACTATCAAAAATTTTCCCATTCTCAAATCTGAACTTTTTAACTAAGTTCAGAGCATATTTGGTTTAAGAAATAAAGAAGCCATCAGGTTGTTGTTTAACTTGCAACCCTAAGAAATAATTCAACTCCCCAACCATGCTCATTTTGAACTTAAATTTCATAAGATCTGCAAACTCAATAGTCATGTTAGCACAAGTAGATCCCTAAATAATATCATCAACATAAATTTACACCATTAAAATGTGATTATTGTGTTTCTTTACAAATAATGTCTTATCAACACTTCCCATTATAAAGTTATGACTTAGTAAAAACTTAGTGAATTTTTCATACCATGCCCTGGGAGCTTGTTTTAAACCGTAGAGAGCCTTTTTTAGGCGATAGACATGATCAGTATTCTTAGGGTCTTTAAAACCCGTTGGTTGTTCAATATACACTTCTTCATGCAAATAGCCATTCAAGAAGGCACTCTTTATATCCATTTGATATATTTTGAACTTTCTAAAGAATGCAATGGATATAAATAGTCTAATTGATTCAAGACGAGCTATTGGGGTAAAGGTCTCATCATAATAGATACCTTCGATTTGAGTGTACCCTTGTACAATCAGTCTAGCCTTGTTTCTAATTATATTACCAAGTTGATCTGACTTATTTTTGAAAATCCATTTTATTTTGATAATATGTTTATCTTTCGATCTAAGAACTACGTACCAAACATCATTTCTAACGAATTGATTAAGCTCTTCTTACATGGCAACTATCTAGTTTTTGTCAGTAAGAGCTTCTTTTACGTTAGCCGGTTCTATCTGAAATGTAAAGCACATGTAGTTATGCACATCTTCTAGTTGTTTACAAGTGCGTACACCAGTGAAAGAGTTTCCAAGAATTTGATTAGTTGGATGGTCCTTAACAGTCCTCAGTTCAGAGTTATTTTGACTTGATGAAGAATCTAGTTTATCAATTAGAAGTACTTCATCATTATCTGAACTTAAGACAGGTGTATTCAAGTGATCGTCAATAACCACATTAATGGATTCTTGAATTACACCGATCCTCTTATTAAGAACCCGATATGCTCAAGTATTCAGAGCATACCCTAAAAATATCCCTTCATCACTTTTGGTGTCAAAATTTCCCAGATTTTCTCAGTCACGTAAAATATAACACTTGCTGCCAAAATGTCGAAAGTATTTGACAATAGGATTCTTATCAAACCACATTTCATAAGCCATTTTACCATTTGATTTTCTAGTATAAACGTGGTTAATTGTATAACACGCAGTATTTACGGCTTCGGCCCAAAGATTTTTAGGGAGCTTCTTACTATTTAACATTATGTTTGCCATTTTTTGAAGCACTCTATTTTTTCTTTCTGGTATACCATTTTGTTGTGGTGTTTTGGGCGTTGAGGATTCATGTGATATTCCCTAACCACTGCAAAACTTCTCAAAACCATTATTCTCAAATTCTGATCCATGATCACTACTGATCTTATAGACCTGAGATTCTTTTTCAGTTTAGATAGGTCTAAGTACCCTTTTAACTTCATCGAGAGTTTATGATTTGTCTCTTAAGAAGACTACCCAAGTATATCTGGTAAAGTTATCAACAATTACCAGTATGTATTTCTTGCCACTTCGACTCTCCATTCTAGTTGGTCTAATAAGATCCATATGAAGGAATTTGAACAGTTTAGATGTGGCATTAGAGTCCACCTTTTTGTGAGAACTCCTAGTTTGCTTGCCAATCTGGCATTCGCCACATATTTTATCAATTTTTTGTATTTTGGGTAAGCCTCTTACTAACTCTCTTTTACTCAATCTATATAAGTTACGGTAGTGTACATGTCCAAGGCGTTTATGCCATAACTCGGTCTCATCGATATGGATCATGTAACATGATAGATTAAATGAGCTAGAATTACTTACAATATAGCAGTTTTCAGAAGTTCTGTGACCAGTTAATATTACAGAATTGTTTTTATTTAAAATTCCACACCCTTGGTTAGTAAATTTAACGCTATGATTTTTATCACATATTTGAGAAATGCTTAATAAGTTGTGTTTTAAGCCTTCTACATATAAAACATTCTCAAATAAAGGAAGGTTAAAGAGTTGAACCGTACCTTGGCCAACAATCCTACAGTTGCTACCATTACCAAATGTGACTCAATCATTAGTCATGTCTTTAAGATTGGTGAACAATCCTTTGTCACTAGTCATATGTCTGAAGCATCCACTGTCTAGGTACCACTTTGAATGGCTTGAAGCTTTGAAAGCAGTGTCGGCAACCAAGCAAGTAACCTTAGGAACCCATTTCATTATAGTTTTGAGTTTAGGAGTATAGTTGGTCTTCTTATGATTGTAGTTAATATAATACCGACCCAATGAGTTAGATTTTAAGAGCTCCTTAAATAAATCAACAATTTTCTCAGTTAAAGGATTATGATTCTGATTTTTATAGTTGATATGGTTACTTTTAGGTTTTTAAGGTTTGAAAAGACTTAGCATTTTTAAAATGAGTTTGATTCAGGCTTTTCCTTTATGAGTTTGAAGACTGTCCTTTCACAAACTTAGGAGGTGTATTCTTATGTTTGGGAGGAATACTTTCGTCGTAGTTAAAATCAGATCAGTCATTACATTTTCTGGATTTGAATAAGAGTTTTTCTAACTTAGGATCACCTTGGAAATACCTCCAAGTGTCTTTTAAACTCAAAAGTGAAGAGATTTCATGTTTTAGTTTTTCATTTTTAGATTTTAGATTTTCAATAAGGGAAGTTTTGAAATATAAATTGCATTTAATTTTTTCAAAACAATCTGAAATGTGGAATTTTTCTAAAACAAGAGTATCATAATTTTCTTTAAATTTTGAAAACTTTTCTTTTTGAAGTTTTAGTTTTACCACAATTTTACAAGTTTCCTTGTATAAGGCATTATAAGCATCTTGAAGATCATCTTCATTTTCATGATCACTATTCAAATTTTCTTCACTAGTTGAATCATCATTATCTGAAAAAGTGAACTTTGCTAGAGTCATAAGGGCTTTGACTTCATTACCCAACTCGGTTTTAGAATCTTCTGAGTCAAAAGAGGCTTCAGAACAGGAAGATTCATCCCAAGTAGCCAACATACCTTTTCTTCTAGGTTTATCTTTTTTAGGATACTTGTTTACTAAATGCCCATATTCATGGCAGTTGTAACATTGGCTGTCTTTTAAAGATTTTCATGTTTTAGATTTAGATCTTTTCTTATCATTAGATTTTTGAAAATCAACCCTCTTTTTACTTTTGAAAATCTTATAAACATTTTTAGCTAAAAGGGCTATATCATCTTTAGAATTTTCAAAATCAGAATTACTACAATTTTCTTGAGAAATACTTTTAGAAGATTTAAGGGTAATTGATTTACCTTTAGGAGCTTTAAAGGTTAACTCATAAGTCTGTAATGAGCCAAGTAATTCTTCTACCCTCATATTATCCGTATCACGAAGTTCCTGGATCGTAGTCACCTTTGAATTGAACCGTTCAGGTAGTGAGCGTAGTATCTTTGTACACACTTTACTTTATGAGATTTTATCACCGAGACCCCTAGAGTTGACAATGTCATTTAATCTAGTATAAAAGTTCATGAAAGTTTCACTTTCTTCCATATGTATTTCCTCAAATTTGGTTGTGAGGATTTGGACTTTAGATTTGTTGACAATTGTTGTTCCCTCGTGTGTCATTTCTAAAATATCCCAAGCTTGCTTTGCAGTATCACAGGATATAATTCTTTTGAATTCATCCGATGATAGTGTGCAAGTGATTGCATTTAGTGCTTTTGCATTGACACTACTCTCACTTTTCTGAAGAGTGGTCCAAGAGAAATAAGGTGTAATTCTCATAGTTTTGGATCCATCGATACCAGTTACTTCAGTGGTAGGAGGGGTCCAATCAGTCATTGTGGCTTGCCACACGCTCTCATCCATGGATTTTAAGAAAATTCTCATCCTGGCTTTCCAATAGGCATAATTGGAGCCATCAAATGGTGGAGGCCTAGTGACTGAAATACTATCAAAATTTGACATCTCAAATAGATCAGATCAATTAATCCAAAAGAAATAGAAATACAAAAAGAGCTATTAAGCTCTGATACCACTTGAAAAGGCCAAGCTATTAAGTCCTAGGGGGGGTGAATAGGATTATGCTAAATTAAAAAATAACAACGGAATTTAAATAAATTAAATATAGATAGCAATAGACAATCTCACAATGTTAAAATTAAAGACAACGTCAAATGTACGAGTATTGAGAGGTTGATACAGATGTTCTTCTAAGGATAACCTTACACCATAAAAACCAAGGGTTTATGCAGGACAACCTTACTAGAATGGTTTGTGTATCAAAAACTCAAACTGATACAGAGGAATAAATAAATAAATAGCAAGGAAAGAAATCTATGCTATTACAACATTCCCACACTTGCATAAAAGAAATTGTAACATTCTCCACAAATGCAAAAAGGATCCATAAAAAGAAATAAACATTCAATCCACAAGACCAGAAATTATAGTGGTTCGCTTGTGTGTACACCAACTATTAAATAACAGCCACACAACTACTCCACTCCTAATATCCTCACACAGTGGATATTAGCGTTCACTATGACAATAGGTTTTTCCAAGTTCACCTAAAACCCTCACAATTGTGTCTTTCAAGTGGGCTTACACAATTCAAAAACCCTAAACTCTAAGTTTTTTGGATCACCTCAGACAAACTAAAACAGAGAGATTTTTCTGGCCTAATTTCAATGAAACCAAAATACAAAAATTTATAATAATGTAAAATACCTGGATATTCTCTTTTAGATGCAGCCTAGAAGAACTAAATCGAAGTAGAAGTTCAATGTACACACTCATTTGTGAAATGGTTCTAGGTTTTAAGTTGATTTTAAATTAAATCACCTTGGGCAAGCTTGATTTGATTTTAATTCCAAGAAATGGAAATAGAACAATCCCTCTTTCAAATAAAATTTGAATGCGAAAATTCAAAATTAAATGCAAAGAAACCTAATAAAAGAGAATATTAAATGAGCACAATATAGCTTAAAAAAATCACTAACTTATCTCTCAGAGTGGCGTATTCATTTAGCTTTTATTAAATGTGAAACTCTGAAATTCGTGCTCTATTTATAAGTAAAGAAATCACGTCTTCGACTGGTCCTGAGGTCTCCATAACAGTTCGTAGGACCAACAGATTTTTAAAATTTGGGGGCAATGAGATAAAGTCGTTCCACAACTGGTCATAGGCCTCGCACAACCGGTCGAGGGACTTGCACGACTGGTCGTGACCTGTCCACGACTAGTCATGTGGAACCTAATTTAGTTGCTGGACTTGGAGTCGAAGCTGCAGGACTGGTCGACCACGAGTCGAGCACTGTTCATACGATCGGTCGAGCAGTCTCCAGGACTTGTCGAGGCTTAACAAAAAAATTCTAAAATTTTGTAACAAACTTAGGACTAGTCGAGGAATTTCTTGGACTGGTCGAGCCAGTGCTAGGACTAGTCGAACATAGCCTAGGACTAGTCAAGAAACAGTCTATTCACTTATAAAATGACCTAATTAAATTATATATTCAAAATGACCTACCTTAAGGTCAATCTAGGGTCATTTATACCTTGTTAGTGATGTATGAACATTGAATCTTCTTATTCTTCAGTTGATAGTCGTTCTTTAAACTTCACGAAGCTTGAGATCTTGTCATATGATGAAGCTTGAACTTGAAACTTCTGAAGGTTGAAATTGACTAACATTGAAGCTTGAACTTGAGATTCAAAGTCTAGGAACATTGTCTCGACTTGTACGAAGCTTTGAAACTCTTGAACCTTGAAGCTTGTAAGCTTGAATTCACACTTAATGTTGTACTTGAACATGAACAAGTACACTTGCCTTTGAAGTTCTTGAACTAAAGTCTAAAGACTATTGTCCTTGAGAGATGCACGTTCTTCATTATGTAGATGAGCTAGATAAGACACATATTCCAAGAGGTTTTGGCACTACAAAATTTGACAATATAGGTGGATCTGTAAGTGCTAAAAACCATAACACTTACACAAATGTCATATGCAAGATGCAACACAAGCATACCAATCCCTCTCCTAGGTGCGTAGCCAAGTGAGCATAAGAGACCTCACTACCCGCCTGGCCAGTAATCAGTCGATATCTACCCAACTCGTCAGTAATGGACCCATTTCCGAGCTGGTCAAACTCATACTAGCAGAGCCCCCTTCACCAGGGCGGGTAAGGTCACACCCCCTTCCAACCAACCACGGCACAGTGGGAGACGCGGCCTTTTGGTATTTGGCACTCGAGCATTCATGTATCCACTTGGTCTCGACATTGGAACATCCTTCTGGTACCATAAGTGTTTTGGGACTTTCACTCAAGGACATCTTAAGTGACCTAGTGCTAGAACCAAACATTTTCAGTGTCCAATCATTCCATCCATGATATGCTTCTAGAGGCCGCAGCCCTGATGTCACTAGGGTGAACAATAATCGTATCATGCAAATGCAGGATGCATGAGTCACACTATCTAGTCATACACTAGTCCTGTGCGTACCGTATGCTCATATGGGGCAACTCTGTCTCTCAGGGAGTCCCATAAACAATCAGCCCAATGGCATATGTTATGATCAATCACTCCTCATAACAAGCATGCGAATGATGTTTATGGGCATGTATCATGATGCTCTGCTAGGCATATCTAACAATGATGATGTACTCTCCTACAATCAGTAAATGGCCTAGATGGCATACTCATATCAAGAATGGGCCTCATGGGTAAGTCTAATGTATATAATAAGGGGAGTCTAAGTACAAAGAGTGGGCTTCCTCACCCTCTCCATCACATAGTAAACTGGGCCTCCTATAGGGCCCAATAAGCGCAAGATGGGCTATATGGCTTGGACCAAACTACAAGGTACGGTGGAAGCATCATCAATAATGGGGGCCCAACGGTTTGAGTTATCCCACTAAGAGAAGATGAGAATAGGCCTAACAATGGGCTTAGGGAGGTTTACAAAGTGGACATTTAACCACCATTGCCTCCCAGAGTGTGGCTTGTCTTGAAATCCAACTTACAATGGGGCACATGGCCCTTACACTAGCTAGGATATGAATGGGTAGCATACATATTGTCTCATACAATGAATGAGCAACATACATATCATCTCATACATCATGGTGGGCCTTAAGAAACAACCCATGGTCTACATACATCAAGGTGGCTATATGGGGTAGCCCATGGCCCATAAAAGCGGATGGACCGGGTATATATAGCACATCCATCATGGTGGGCCTCAAGGGGCGGCCCATACACTATAAAATAGTTTGGCAAGGAGTATATGTCATGCCCCAAATCCGGAGATCAGACTCATAGGAATCCCAATTGTCGAATCTAGTGTTGATGGCCTCCGTAGTACCCCATTCTCGGCTCCCAGCGCCCATACGCCAGATTCCGATCCTGAGATCCTACAAGGAGGATTTTCCAATGTACATTTATCTCGTAAGTAGCATAACCACAAGTTTACCCAAATCACAAAGGCAACATCATGATCACATATCTACTAATATAATCATTTGAATACAATATTGAAAGCGAAAATACATATATCGAAATCAAAACTCCAAAAGTCTGCTACACGCTCCAAGCTCGATGCTTCTGCGACCTAATGCCACCTGCACACATCTATCGTGCATAAGCTTATAGAAAGCTTAGAGGGTGGTGTAAGTGTGTGCACATGGTAAGTGCCAAGTATGCAATACAATGCCATAAATCATACAATATCGGAATAAGCAGAAATACTGACAAGATCATGAATCATATAATATCAGAGTAAGCAGAAATATACTGGTAAGTCCATGTGTGCCATCAGCCGTACCAAGGTTATGCGATGCAAGACATAAATGCTAACGGCCATATCAATTCAGAAACATGGTAACCCAAAATGTTAAATGTTATGGATGCAATGCAATATGCAGTGCAAATGAAATAATCAAGCTAGAGTGAAGTTGGAGTGATAGTACGTATTATCGCAGGCTATGGGGTCCATCACAAGAAACTTCTATCCAAACTAGTCCCATACCTAAATTTGGATAGATAGACTCAATGTAATAGACTCCTAATCTCAAGTTAGTCGCATGCCCCAACCGAAATCCTTGTCATTACGAAGGTATATAACAATTAGTTGCGCACCACCAGCCCGAGTGGATAGTGAATGAATGAATGAGTATGCAACTCCTGTTTAAAAAGGTCCACATATCAGTACGGTTTCTCTCTGAAAAATCACTGGGGTCTATTACACTCCAAACCAGATTGCCGCCCTATCACGTGCAATAAGGTGAGTGGAAGAGACCTCACTATCTGCTTACTAATATCGGGCCCAGCTCGTCGATAATGAGCTGGTCAGACTCAGCCTAGCATTGCCCCCTCCTCTCGGGCAGGTAAGGCAATACCCGCTTCCAACCAACCATGACACAGTAGGAGACCTGGCCTAATGGTATACAACCCTCATGCGCTCATGCATCCACTTGGTTTAGACGTTAGAGTAACCTCTAGAACCAAGAGGGTTCTGAGATCTCACCAGGGATATCTATAACACCCCATGTAGAACAGATTTTCAGTGTCCAATCTGGTCATCCACGATATGCCTGTGGAGGGTACGACCCTGATGTCTCTAGGGTGCACAGTAATCCAGCACATAATGCAAGATACATGAGTCATCCAATCCAGTCATACATCAATCCTGTGCATACTGTGAGCTCATGTGAGACAACCTCCACCTATCAGGGAGTCTCATAACAACCGGCACTATGGCATATGCAATGGTCAATCATCTCTCATAACAAACATGCAGATGATGCGTATGGGCATGTATCATGATGCTATGCTGTCACATATTCATAATCGATATCCATAACCGGTATCGACGATCGACCTCGACAATGTGGACATTTAACCAACTTTGCCCCCAAAGAATGGCCCATATGGAGCTTAACATATAGTGGACCCATGGCCTCACACAAGAGCCAAATATACAACACCATGAGCCTCACTCAAGTGCTTAATACATATTACGATGGGCCTTTCACACGGGCTTAACATACATCATAGTGGGCTCCATTGGCTAGCCCTCAAATGCATCACAATGGGCCTCATCACATAGGCCTCATATACATCACATTGGGCCTTAAACATGGGCTAAATACACATCACAACAGGCCTCAAATATGGGTCGCATATACATCACATTGGGCCTCAAACATTGGCCGAATGCACATCATAATGGGCCTCAAATATGGGCCGCATATGCATCTCATTGGGCCTCAACAATCGAAATCAGAATCGACAATCGGAATCAGAATTAACAATCGAAATCGGTATCGACCTCGATAAAAAGCCTCGACAATCGGAATCGGCCTTAACAATCGGCCTCGACAATCGGAATCGGCCTCGACAATCGACATCGACAATCAGAATCGATATCGACAATCGGAATCGACCTCGATAATTAGCATCGACAATCGAAATCGAAATCATCCTCAACAATCGGCCTCTACAATCAGAGTCGAAATCGACAATCGGAATCGGACTCGTCAATTAGAATCGGCCTCAATAATCAGCCTCGACCATCAGAATTGGGAATCAGCATCAATAATCAGCCTCGACAATCAGAATCGGCCTCGACAATCAGAATCGGTATCGACAATCAGAATCTTCCTCGATAATCAGCCTCAATAATCAGAATTGGAATTGGCCTCAACAATCAGCCTTAACAATCAGAATTAACCTCGACAATCGGAATCGGAATCAGAATTGGCCTCAACAATCTGAATCGATATCGACAATCAGAATTAGCCTTGATAATTGGCCTCGACAGTCGGAATCGATAATGATAATCAGAATTGGCCTTGACAATCGGCCTCGACAATCAGCCTCAACAATCAGCCTCGACAATCAGATTCGGAATCGGCCTCAACAATCGGCCTCGACAATCGAAATCAGAATTGGCCTCGACAATCGAAATCAGAATCGGCCTCAATAATCGGCCTCGACAATCGGAATTGGTATCGACAATCAAAATCAGAATCATCCTCAACAATCGACCTCAACAATTAGCCTCGACAATCGAAATCAAAATCGGCCTCAACAATTGGCATCGACAATCAGAATTGGAATCGACAATCGAAATCGGCCTCGACAATCGGAATCGGCCTCGATAATCAGCCTCAACAATCAAAATCGAAATCGGCCTCAACAATCGGCCTCGGGAATCGAAATCAGAATCGACAATCAAGCTCAACAATTGGCCTCGACAATCAAAATTAGAATCGGCCTCAACAATTGGCCTTAACAATCGGAACTGGAATCGATAATTGAAATCTGCCTCGACAATCGAAATCGGAATCGGCCACAACAATTGGCCTCGACACTCAGAATCAGAATCAGCCTCGACAATCAGAATCAACCTCGTTAATCGGTTAGTTTTAAACCTTCTACATATAAAACATTCTCAAATAATGGGAGGTTAGAAAGTTGAACCGTTCCTTGGCCAATAATCCTACAGTTACTACCATCATCAACTGTGACTGAACCATCAATCATGTCCTTAAGATTGGTGAACAGAGCTTTGTCACTAGTCATGTGCCTTGAGCAACCACTGTCTAGGTACCACTTTGAATGGCTAGAAGCTTTGAAAGTCGTGTGAGCAACCAAGCAAGTAACCTTAGGAACCCACTTCATTACAATTTTAGGTTTAGGAGTATAGTTGATCTTCTTGTGTTTGTAGTTCATATAAGACCGACCCATTGAGTTAGATTTTAAGAGCTCCTTAAGTAAATCAACAATTTTCTCAGCTAAAGGATTATGATTCTGATTTTTATAGTTGATATGGTTGCTTTTAGGTTTTAAGGATTAAAAAGTTTTAGCATTTTTAGGAGAATTTTGATTTAAAGTTTTCCCTTTTGAGTTTGAAGACCCTCCTTTCACAAACTTAGGAGGAGTATTCTTATGTTCGGGAGGAATATTTTTGTCCTAGCCTAAACCGGATCTGTCGCCACATTTTCGGGATCCGGATAAAAGTTTTTCTAACTTAGGATCACCTTAGGCATACCACCAAATGTCTTTTAAACTCAAAAGTGAAGAGACTTCAAGTTTTAGTTTTTCATTTTCAGATTAAAGATTTTCAACAAGGGAGGTTTTAAAATCTAAATCGCATTTAGTCTTTTCAAAACAATTTGAAATATGGGATTTTTCTAAAACAAGAGTATCAAAATGTTCCTTAAGTTTTAAAAACTTTTCTTTCTGAAGTTTTAGTTTTATGGCAGTTTTACAACTCTCCTTGTATAGGGCATTATAAGCATCTTGAAGATCTTCTTCATTTTCATGATCACTATTCAAATTTTCTTCACTAGTTGAATCATCATGATCTGAAAAAGTGAACTTGGCTAGAGTCATAAGGGCTTTGACATCATTGCCCAAATCGGTTTTAGAATTTCTGATTCAGAAGAGGCTTCAGAGCCAGGAGATTCATCCCAAGTAGCTAACATACCTTTCTTTTTAAGTTTGTCCTTTTTAGGACGCTTGTTTGCTAAATGCCCATATTCATGGCAGTTGTAACATTGACTATCTTTTAAAGATTTCCAAGTTTTAGTTTTAGTTCTTTTCTTATCATTTGATTTTTGAAAATCAACTCTCTTTTTACTTTTGAAAAATTTTAAAACTTTTTAGCTAAAAGGGCCATATCATCTTCAGAATTACTATTTTCTTGAGAAATACATGTAGAAGATTTAAGGGCAATTGATTTACCTTTAAGAGCTTTAAAATTCAACTCATAAGTTTGTAAAGACCTAACCAATTCTTCTACCCTCATATTGTCTGTATCACGAAGTTCCTGGATCGTGGTCACCTTTGAATTAGACCGTTCAGGTAGTTAGCGTAGTATTTTTGCACAGACTTTACTTTCTTCGATTTTATCACCGAGACCCCACATAGAGTTGACAATGTCATTCAATGTAGTATAAAAGTCCATGAAAGTTTTACTTTCCTCCATACGTATTTCCTCGAATTTGGTTGTGAGGATTTGGACTTTAGATTTCTTGACTATTTTTGTTCCCTCGTGTGTCATTTCTAAAATATCTCAGGCTTACTTTGCAGTATCAAAGGATATAATTTTTTTGAATTCATCCGGTGATAGTGTGCAAGTAATTGCATTTAGTGCTTTTGCATTGGCATTACCCTCACTTTTCTGAAGTGTAGTCCAAGAGAAATAAGGTGTAATTCTCATAGATTTGGATCCGTCGGTACCAGTTACTTCAGTTATAGGAGGGGTCCATTCAGTCACTGTGGCTTGCCACTCGCTCTCATCCATAGATTTTAGGAAAATCCTCATTCTGGCTTTCCAATAGGCATAATTGGAGCCATCAAATGGTGGAGTCCTAGTGACTGAAAGGCTATCAAAATTTGAAATCTTAAATAGCTCAGATCGATTAACTAAGGAAATTAATCCAAAAGAAATAACAATTAAAATGAGCTATTAGGCTCTGATACCACTTGAAAAGGCTGAGCTATATGTCTTAGAGGAGGGGGGGGGGGGGGTGAATAGGACTATGCCAAATTAAAAAATTAACAGCAAAATTTAAATAAGTTAAATACAAATAGCAATAGATAATTCCACAATTCTGAATTTAAAGATAACCTCAAAAGAACAAGTATTGAGAGGTTGATACAAATGTTGTTCTAAGGACAACCTTGCACCATAAAAACCAAGTGTTTATGGCAAGACAACCTTACTAAAACGGTTTGTGTATTAACAACTCAAACTGTCATAGAGGAATAAAGAAATAAATAGCAAGAATGAAAATCTAAGCTATTACAACATTCCCACCATCCACATAAGGATTACAACATTCTCCACAAATGCAAAAAGGAAATTACAATCATCCACACAAATAAACAATCAAACCATAAGACATAAAGAATTATAGTGGTTCGCATGTGTACACCAACTATTTAGAAAAACAGCCACACAACTACTCCACTCCTAATATCCTCACAGAGTGGATTTTAGCATTCACTATGAAAATAGGTTTTTTCAGGTTCATCTAAAACCCTCACAATTGTGTCTTTCAAGTGGATACAATTCAAAAACCCCACGCTCTGAGTTTTCTGAATCACCTCAGACAAACCAAAACAGAGATTTTTCTGGCACAATCTCAAAAACTAAAATAGAGGAATTTACAAAAACTGTAAAATACCTAGATATTCTCTTTGATGCAGCCCGAAAGAACCAAGTCAGAGTAGAATTTCAACGTAGAAGTTCAATGTCCAAACTCACTTATGAAATGGTTCTAAGTTCTAAATTGATCTTAAATTAAATCAAGTTGGGCTAGCTTTATTTGATTTTGATTCCAACAAAAGGGCAATCTCAATTCCCTTCTTCAAATATGATTAGAATAAATAATACAAAATCAAATATAATAAAGCTAAATTAAGAGAATATTAAATGAGCACAATATAGCTTAAAAAGAACAATAACTTATCTCTCAGAGTGACGAATTGAATTAGCTTGAATTGAATTGAAAAACTCTGAAATTTGTACTATATTTATAGGTGAAGAAATCGCGTTCATGACTGGTCCTGAGGACACTACGATTGGTCGTAGGACCAAAAGATTTTTGAAATTTTGAGCGCGATTGGATAAAGCCGTTCCACGACTGGTTGTAGGCCTTGTACGACCGGTCGAGGGACCTCCACGACTAGTCATGTGGAACCAGATTTAGTTGCTGAACTTTGAGTCGTAGCTGTAGGATTGGTCGAGAACAAGTTGAGCACTGTTCACACGATCGGTCGAGCTGTCTCCAGGACTGGTCGTGGCTTAACAAAAAATTCTAAAAATTTACAACAAAGTGAGGACTGGTCGTGAAATTTCTTGGACTAGTCGAGCCAGTGCTAGGACTAGTCGAATAGAGTCCAGGACTAGTCGAGAAACAGTCTATTCACTTATAAAATAATCTAATCGAATTATGCATTCAAAATGACCTACCCTAAGGTCAATCTATGGTCATTTATACCTTGTTAGTGATGTATGAACATTGAAACTTCTTTTTCTCCAGTTTGATAGTTGATCTTCGAAGTTCACGAAGCTTAAGGTCTTGACATATATAGAAGCTTGAACTTGAGAACTTTTGAAGCTTGAATTTGTAGTTACATTGAAGCTTGAGCTTGAGGTACTTGAGTTAAACTTCACCTTAAGTCTTGAGTCCCAAAGTACAGACTATTGTCTTGCCTTTATAAATAGATTTGAAACCTTGAACTTTGAGGCTTTTAAGGAGTAAACTATGTACTTGATATTGCATTAGAAGTTCTTGAAGTAAAGACCATTGTCCTTGTACATGATTTACATTGTCTTAAATATATCGATGCACTACACAAGACAAAGATTCCAAGTGGTTTTAGCACTACAAAATTTGACAATATAGGAGCTAAAAATTATAGCACTTACACATGCATCATTACTTGCTTCCATTCCTACATTAACAAGAGTAGTTAGGAAGTGATTGTCATGCTGTTTTATCATTACTGCTTGATTGAATTGATAACTTGTTAACCTTTGCCTTATACTACCACTGAGTTGATCACTCACTCCCACTCTGGGATGGTGTTTTAGAACACCAACCAGACACTGGTTTAAATGCAAATGATGGTGAGACCTATGCGGCAGAGCTAGATTTCATAAACGAGGAGGAGGAATTCTCCTACGTACAGCTCTCAAGCGAGTTTATATTGACCTAGAGTTGCGCCGTCGAGATTACAAGTTTATCGAATAGATGAACACTTTCTATTTTTATATTTTGTAAATTTTAGAACAAAACATGTATATATTTCATCCAGTAATACACTCATACTCTAGAGGTTGTGAAACACGTATATTCTTTATACATCTATCTCAGTCTTTCGTTTGCTTAATTACATTAACTTTGGAGTATGATATACTAATTTAGTATAATCCCTCTCATGTTTAATGCACTAATATGGACAACATTTAAACATCATTATCTATGTTGCATAAGTGATGCATTGGATCTTTGGAGTTGAGCTTTGCTCGACCCTCAAAATCTAGGGCATTACAAGTTGCTATCAGGGCATGATTTGGATTAAACTGGACCTGGGTTATGGTAACACGACCCACTCTGACACACTTTGACTTAGGAGGGGGCGATAAAATGTAGAAATGATCATAGGATCCTAAGGTTTTGCCGACGAGTGAAATTGACCGTTGTAAGGTAGCCAGTACGCGTCTGAGATCATGTGAAATGATCTCAGTCCCTTTAAGGCCATCAATTAACGGGTTTAAAAGATAAATAGGTAAATCCCACATTTGAAACAAGTCAAAAGGCGTGAATACGCGCTTGACGGATCAGGAAAACACATCTTATGGGCGTTAGGGCTTAAATCACAAAATCTCGAGGGACTCACGGGGTCCCCCGCACATTTTCGGCATACCGGGAAGGGGTGGCCACCGCTGACAGCTAAGGGGGGAGTGGCGGGCCTGTGGTTCCGACAGCACGCCGCCCTCCACACATACATGTGGGGCCCTCCCACGTGTGGGACCCCTTTTTGCTATACTTTATCCCCCCTAAAACCCATTTTACTCTATTTTTAACCCTCTAAACCCCTCCAAAATCTCATTTTCTCTCTCAAATCTCCCTTCCATATACACCAAGCTTCATCTTCTTCCTCATCTTGCACCCATCTCCACCATTTTCTCAAAACCCTCTCTTACAACTCTCTATTTTTTTTATTTCCCCTCATTTGAGCACCTAAACCCATCCATTGTGTCTCATAACTCTCAAATTTCCCAAATCCACCTCATTCTCAAGCTTTTCTAATTCCATGGCCCTCTTTAATCTTGTCACTACTATCTTTTCCATCTTAACGCTCCTTTCCCTTATGGGAAAGAGAAGAGCGGCCCTGGATGAGGCCGGGCCGAGCCGTCCAACCAGCTCGAGGAAGCAGGCGAGCGTCGTAGCTACTACCAGTGCTGAGCGAGAGTGAAGAATGAAACGGGACCTCAATCCTAAAATTCTATTAGAGAGATCGCTACCGGCGGGTGCCGAACTAGGTAGGTTCCGTAATCGCAAAGTTGTATTTGAAGAACATGTTGATGAGAAATTATTTGGACTGTATACAGTGATGGACCTCCTATTGGAGGCTAGGTGGGGCATCATATTCGAAGGCAAGTCTCATGCAAGTGAAGGCACTATTCGAGCCTTCTATGGTCACATACAGAACCCACTACTGGAGCCTCTTCAGTTTACTATCCCCTTGGGAAGGTAGGAAGTCATAATTAATGTGGACATCATGGCTCGAATTATGAGAATTGAGCATGGTGAGGTACATGCTAGGGCATCTTGTCTCACTAGTGTAGGAGAGAGATTGTTGCATGCCATTTCTTTGTTGCCGACTGGCTCATTGGAGGCGTGACAATAGCCTCCCATCGATAAAAATGATGGTAGACTTTCACCTACTTCACCACATATGCAAGTACAACGTGTATCCTAGATGAAGCAATCGTATAGAATGCACTCGTTTGATGGTGGACTTCCTATATAGAGCTGGACAGGGAGATAAGTTGTGTCTTCCTACTTTTATCCTATCACGGATAATCAGGACCGCACACTCTATTGGGAGAGATTCTTCAATCCCATTTGGTTGACTTATCTACAAGATTGCTCGTAACTTTAGTTTTAGGCTTAACATGGATAATCTTGTACCCATCCACTTTATCAACGAAACTATGCTTAATAATATGGGGATTGGCCCTAGAAAATGCTAAGCCCGTCTCGATGAATATGGAGATGAGATGAAGAAGAAAGTGAATAGGAAGAAAGTAGTGAAAAAGAGGAAGGAAATCGACCTCATTCTCAAGCTTTTCCCAAATCCACCTCATTCTCAAGCTTTTCCAACTCCATGGCTCTCTTTCATCTTGTCACTACTATCTTTTCCATCTTAACGCTCCTTTCCCTTATGGGAAAGAGAAGAGTGGCCCCGGATGAGGCCGGGCCGAGCCGAGCCGAGCCGTCCAACCAGCTCGAGGAAGCAGGCGAGCGTCGTAGCTACTACCAGTGCTGAGCGAGAGTGAAGAATGAAATGAGACCTTGATCCTAAAATTCTATTAGAGAGATCGCTACCGGCTGGTGCCGAACTAGGTAGGTTCCGTAATCGTAAAGTTGTATTTGAAGAACATGTTGATGAGAAATTATTTGGACTGTATACAGTGATGGACCTCCTGTTGGAGGCTAGGTAGGGTGCCATATTCGAAGGCAAGTCTCATGCAAGTGAAGGCACTGTTCGAGCCTTCTATGGCCACATACAGAACCCACTACTGGAGCCTCTTCAGTTTACTATCCCCTTGGGAAGGCAAGAAGTCATAATTAATGTGGATGTCATGGCTCGAATTATGAGAATTGAGCGTGGTGAGGTACATGCTAGGGCATCTTGTCTCACTAGTGTAGGAGAGAGTTTGCTGCATGCCATTTCATTGTTGCCGACTGGCTCATTAGAGGCGTGACAATAGCCTCCCATCGATGAAAATGCTGGCAGACTTTCACTTACTTTAGCACATATGCACGTACAACGTGTATCCTAGGTGAAACAACCATATAGAATGCACTCGTTTGATGGTGGACTTCCTATATAGAGCTGGACAGGGAGATAAGTTGTGTCTGCTTACTTTTATCTTATCACAGATAATCAGGACCGCACGCTCTATTGGGAGAGATTCTTCAATCTCATTTGGTTGACTTATCTACAAGATTGCTCGTAACTTTAGTTTCAGGCTTAACATGGATAATCTTGTACCCATCCACTTTATCAGCGAAACTACGCTTAATAATATGGGGATTGGCCCTAGAAAACGCTAAGCCCATCTCGATGAATATGGAGATGAGATGAAAAAGAAAGTGAATAGGAAGAAAGTAGTGAAAAAGAGGAAGGAAATCGACCTCATTCTCAAGCTTTTCCCAAATCCACCTCATTCTCAAGCTTTTCCAACTCCATGGCTCTCTTTAATCTTGTCACTACTATCTTTTCCATCTTAATGCTCCTTTCCCTTATGGGAAAGAGAAGAGCGGCCCCGGATGAGGCCGGGCCGAGTCGGGTCCAACCACCGAGGAAGCAAGTGAAAGTTCGAGCCTTCTATGGTCGTAGCTACTATTAATGTGGATGTCATGGCTCGAATTATGAGAACGAGCGAGAGTGAAGAATGAAACGAGACCTCGATCCTAAAATTCTATTAGAGAGATCGCTACCGGCGGGTGCCGAATTAGGTAGGTTCCGTAATCGCAAAGTTGAATTTGAAGAACATGTTGATGAGAAATTATTTAGACTGTATACAGTGATGGACCTCCTGTTGGAGGCTAGGTGGGGCGCCATATTCGAAGGCAAGTCTCATGCAAGTGAAGGCACTGTTCGAGCCTTCTATGGCCACATACAGAACCCACTACTAGAGCCTCTTCAGTTTACTATCCCCTTGGGAAGGCAGGAAGTCATAATTAATGTGGACGTCATGGCTCGAATTATGAGAATTGAGCGTGGTGAGGTACATGCTAGGGCATCTTGTCTCACTAGTGTAGGAGAGAGTTTGTTGCATGCCATTTCATTGTTGCCGACTGGCTCATTGGAGGTGTGACAATAGCCTCCCATCGACGAAAATGATGGTAGACTTTCACCTACTTCACCACATATGCACGTACAACGTGTATCCTAGGTGAAGTAACCGTATAAAATGCACTCGTTTGATGGTGGACTTCCTATATAGAGCTGGACAGGGAGACAAGTTGTGTCTGCCTACTTTTGTCCTATCACAGATAATCAGGACTGCATGCTCTATTGGGAGAGATTCTTCAATCCCATTTGGTTGACTTATCTACAAGATTGCTCGTAACTTTAGTTTCAGGCTTAACATGGATAATCTTGCACCCATCCACTTTATCAGCGAAACTACGCTTAATAATATGGGGATTGGCCCTAGAAAATGCCAAGCCCGTCTCGATGAATATGGAGATGAGATGAAGAAGAAAGTGAATAGGAAGAAAGTAGTGAAAAAGAGGAAGGAAATTGAAATAGAAGAAGGAAGTGAAGAAGAAGGCAGTGATGAAGAGGGAAGTGAGGAGGAAGAGCAGGAAGAGGAAGAGGAGGCCCAAGATTCTGATGGGGGCCCTCTTACTGCTACACATGACTACCGCCATGATCGAGCTACCTTAGAAGCCCAAATGACCTAGATTGTAGAGAACTAGGCCACCTTGAGATAGGAAGTAAAGGAGAATCAGGCTTATCTGAAACAAAAATTCAAGAGAATGTCTCGCACTCTGAAGACCCTCCTGTACTGCATGCAGGATAAGAGTGCGCCTCCACCTTCACCAAAGTCGAAGGACAAAACATATGTTGTAGTCGCCTTTTGGTTTTCTTTGTTTCTTGCTTTTCTTTGTAATAGCCTTGGTAGGCTTAGTTGGATGTTGGTGTGCTTAGTGTTAAGGCTTTTGCTAAGTTATCTCAGATGCATTCTCTGTAATGATTCATGTAATGCTACATCTCATGTATTGTGACAATTTTGGCTAAATGAAATGCATGAAACTTCTTTTATTATGGAATGTGTAGAATGCTTGGAAAAGCGTGTGTTATTATTCTAAATCTGACACATGTTGCACCTTATGTTGTATATAGGGAATGCCTCCTAAAAACACTTGGAATATTGCAAGTCTCACACTTGACGGATTGATTGACGGGGCACCTCCCCTGAGCGATAGCCATATGGACCCCAGTTTATGCATGGATAGTGACACAATGCTAGATTCACAGCCGGCCACAGACCCTACTGAAAGTGCCCTGGTTTGTCAAGTTACATGAATGTTGAGTCAGAGTGTCTACAGAACCTGATAGGAAGATCAATTCAAGTGTCTGCCTCAACCGGATGTGTGCAAACTCGTCATAGGTAAAACTAAAGCCTCACATCTCATGACCCAAAACACCAGGTGAAGAAAACCCTTAAAAATAAGTTAGAAACATAGGGTTTTAAGGTGAGAAAACTTTTTTCAAAATAGGAAAATCTCTAAGTTTTTCTCACATTGTCGATTTTATCGGAACACCCTGGATATGATCGACCTGCTCTGTCGATGTCCTCGATACCTTAACAATATTATCGATATGAGGACCAAAAGTTTCTAACAACTAAATATTCATCTGGACGGATTTATCGATGTATCGATACACCTATCGATATCATCGATATAAGATCAAAAAATGTCCAGCAACTAAATACTCATCTAGACTGATTTATTGATATATCGATTCCCCTATCGATATCATCGATATTCAAATCTCGAGTCCATCGAAAGTGGCTCGATAAGATCAATGGGCAAATTTCTGGCACCCCTATTTTTTAATGAAAATCTCAGATTTCTTCGATATATCGATGATTTTCCGATATGATCTAAAATCAAATATCGATAAGATCGGAGGTCCATCGATAATATCGATCGTGAGCGAGCATATCTTACAGCAGATATTTCTGGTTGTTTTTAACTATGATCGGGGGCCCTTCGTAGAATCGATATTCAAATATCGATGACATCGGCACCAGGACGATTACATCGAATAAGGTCATAGACTGTCCAGCATGTTTAAAGACAAATTCGCTAGATTTATCGATGCCTTGACTCTGATCTCGATATCATCGACATTCAAATTCTGATGATCTCGATGGTTTCCCGATCATTCATGAAAACCTGAAATATTTCAAAGTCAAGTCTCTCTCAATTTTCAAGTGTCGATGGATCGAACCTGTCATCGATGGAATTGGAGTTTAAAATCCGATGACATCGACAATAGTTTCGATTCATCGACTAATTGACAAAGTGTTTCAAAAGCGTATGACATTGAGTCTGAGTCATCGAGCAGACCATCGATGCTATCGAGAGTATACGCTCGATGATATCGAACCTACTCGATGATATCATACTCTGTCATAAATGTGACCATTTTATATCTGTTGGAACTCTTTGCCTATATATAGAGGGCTTTTCTTTTATTGCTGTGAGAGAAAGTAGAGAGAGCTTTTTTGTGTTTCAACTTATATCTTATATCCAAAGCCCTTTCTCTCAAGGGAGTTCATCCTCCAATCCACCCTCATCATTGACATTCAATAGAGTGGATTGGGGAATGAACTTCCGCATTCAAGGATCCTCCAGCTACTACTTTAATGGCAAATCATTAAGCTGGGATGCCTTGAATGCATATAATTGGAATCGCTCTATCTTCCTTATAGGAAAATATTTTAAGAGTAGGATTCCATCTTCACCTTGACCTAATCCAAAGCCAAGTATTGGTACATCATTTTGTGTTACGAATCAAGGGAGCAGAAGACTCTTCGTCAGCAAGGAAGAGGAGATCTTCGGCATTGTACTAAACGGGACTCATTAGCTTATTTGTAAGTATCCAGAGTCCAAGAGGACACTTATGATCATTCCTTTCTAAGATTGGGTCTTAAGTGGTTCTCACCCTTTAAAGTCCTCATGGAGGCCTCCGGTGGGAGTGTACGTGATGGGTGCATTATGTAGACCCTTGCTCTGCAGAGAGCATAAACATCTGGTTAGGAGTGAATAAGTAAAACTCTGGGTTTTAGGTGAACCGGGTAAAACTTTAGGGTTTGAGGTCAACCGTGTAGAAACCTCCAGTAAGGTCTTATGGAAGATCTTTGGCTAGTGTGCCTAAGAGTGGGTACGTTGTGTTAACCCTTTCTCATGAGAGCATAAATAGTCAGCCTCAGTGTAGGTTGTAAAGGTTGAAGGTGAACCTGATTTAAAACCTTAGGTTAGAGGTGAACTATTGTGAAACCTCCTTAGTGAAATTTGGTACACTCAAGGGTTGAGTGCGGTTACCGGGAGTGGAGTAGACTCATCGTCGAACCACTATAAAAATGACTGTATTTGAGATTGTTATTCTTATGATTGTGTGATTTGCTTTAATACTTCCATATCTGAACATTTGATCACACCACACACACCTACACAGTCATATCCATCATAGGGTAGCTTGCATACTGCTTATCTTGAAAATAGTTTGTGATTAGATGCTCTACTTCGCTTGGAAGCCAATAGAGTTACATTTGAGTAATCTTGATAATTGCATGATCACAGGATTAGTGAAGTAGGATTTTTAAATAAATCATAAAAACTTTAAAAAGTCCTATTCACCCCCCTCTAGGACATATTGGCATATTCTTTCTTCAACTAATGTGGTCTTTACCGCCATTTCAATTGGTATCAGAGCGGGTCTCTCTTTAAGTGCTTCACCGCCTAGAGAGTGATCTTGATTGAAGTTGGGAATATGGCTAAATGAGAGGGCTCATCAGTCACTAGACCTCCAGTATTTGACGGCTCAAACTATGCATACTAGAAGGCTAGGATGCACTACTTTCTGAGATCTTTGGATCATGACGTTTGGGACATAGTTGAAAGCGGATATGTGCCACCAACTTGAAAAGGCCAAGCTATATGTCCTAGAGGGGGGGTGAATAGGACTATGCCAAATTTAAAATAAAATCAGCGGAAATAAAGTAAACCGATATCCTTACAATTATGAATCAATTCACAATGCTAAATTTAAATCACCTTGATAAATAAGTATTGAGAGATTGATACAAATTCAGTTCTAAGGACAACCTTACACCATAATAAACAAGGGCTTATGGTAGGACAACCTTATTTCTAGAACCTCTTTTGGATCAAGGACTCAATTTTAATATAAGTAAATGAAATAGCAAGGAATTGAAATTAAATGAAGTATAGATCTAAATTATTACAACAATCCCCACACTTGCTTGAAATGTAAATAGTTACAACATTCACATCCACTTGTACATTCCACACAATCGAATGATAAAAGATATGAAAATTAAGCAAGCATTCAATCCACAAGACAAAGAGTTATAGTGGTTCGCCTGTGTACACCTTGTTTTCCAACATACCACACAAAAGCTACTCCACTCATAATATCCTCACACAGGGGATATTAGCGTTCACTATCAAATAGGTTTTCACAGGTTTACCAAAAACCTTTACAATTGTGTCTTTTTCACTTGGGCTTACACAATTCAAAAACCCCTCTTTGCTGAGTTTTCTAGTTTTCCTCAGACAACCAATACAATGAGAATTTTCTGGCTCAACCTCAAACAAAACCAGTACAATGAGATTTTTCTGGCTTAACCTCAAACAAAACCAAAAGTAAATAAATTTTACAGAATTGTAAAATACCTGGATTTCTCCTTTTCTTAGCAGCCCGGTAGAACCAATCGGAGTAGATGATTGAATGTCAAAGTTCAATTTCTAATACTCACATTCATAAGGTTCTAAATTCTAATAGATTTTAGATTTAACTTGTTGGGCGTAGCTATATTTGATTTTGATTCCAAGAAGAAGGATTAAGATAATTCCTCTTATTAAATAAGATTGGAATATAGAAACAAAATTAAATTAAATAAGCTAGCAAAAAGAAATATTAAATAAGCACAATGTAGCTTAAAATAAACACAGACTTATCTCAGAGTGATCACTTGAAAATTCTTGAATAGAATAGAGTTGAAGTGTGAAAACTCTGAATTTCATGTTCAATTTATAGAAGCAAAAATCATTCCTACGACTGGTCTTAGAAACCTTCGACTGGTCGTAGCTCTAACAGATTTTTGAAATATTGAGCGCGATCTTTGAAAGTCGTTCCACGACTGGTCGTGAGTAGCCTACGACTGGTCGTGGGTCACCTACGACTGGTCGTAGATCCTTATGACTGGTCGTAGGACCATAGATTACGTTGCTGGACTTTGAGTCGTAGCTCCACGACTGGTCGTGGACGAAGTCAAGCCACACCTACGACCCGGTCGAAGGGCATCCAGGACTGGTCGTGGGCGTACCAAAAATTCTGAAAAATCTTCAACTACTTAGGACTGGTCGTAGAATTTCTTAGACTGGTCGAACCAATGCCAGGACTGGTCGAACAAGAGCTAGGACTGGTCGTAGAATAGACCAAACTTATGTAAAATAAATATTTGATTTATGTATCCAAAGTGACCTACTTAAAGGGTCAACCTAAGGTCATTCAAACCTGAATCATGTCGTATGGACATTGAACTTCAACCATTCAACGAATGTAGATTGTTTGAACCATATCAGGCTTGAGATCTTGAACTTGTTGTAGCTTCAAACTTGAGATCTTCATCAGCATAACAACTACTTCATGCATTGCTTATTAGTCTTGAAGTCATGAGTTGTTTCTTAAGACTTGAACATCAACATTGTAGCTTCTTGAGACTTCAACATGTAGCTTCTTGAAATTCAATATATAACTTCTTGAAAAGTTCAACTTGTAGCTTCTTGAAGTGTTTATGCAGTGTCTTGAATTCATATAAATCATCATACAAGCACAAGACACAGATAGATGTTTTGACACATCAAAATTTGACAATCAAAGGAGTATGAGACCATAACACTTACAATCTCCCCCTTTGTCAAATTTGTGACAAAACACCCAAGTAATAATACTTCCAATAGACATAAGAGAAGTACAAACACAACAGGTTCACAATAGAGAAGCATGCACATTTATATAGATATGATAAGTAATAACTAGCATCATTCTCCCATAACTACCCCTGAGAAGCTTAACTCCCCCTGAGTAATAGCCTGAGTAATAGGAGCACATCATAAAGATTAAATTCAAATAAATCAAAAGCCTCCAAAACTTCTCCCCCTTTTTGACACAAAATGACAAAGGAAGAAGAGCATCAATAATAAAGAAAATAGGAGTTGATTCAAGAGAGCATAGAGCATAAATCAAAAAGTCAGTAAGCACGAAAAGTTCAGTAAAAAAAATTATTACAGACACTCAAATATTTAGTCAGAACCAGAAGAGGGTGCAGGATTAGATGGATCAATTTTGTGTAAACCCTTAGCAATCCGCCTCATATATTTGCGTAAATAAGAAAATTGCGTGTCTTGGGTAACACGAATTTGAGCCACCGCTCTTGAAGGGAATTCAATCTCTCATCAAAATCAGAAGGCTGAAAATCAGGATCATTAGCCGAGTCTGATTCAAGTTCTTCAAATAAATCATCCATATTCACGTCTTCAGGAAGATCACTAGCTTGAGCATTTCCTGCTTTAGCACCACTGCTACCAGCATCCACTTGGCTATCAGCCAATTCTAAATTCATCTTGTTAATATTGGAATTATTAAAAGGGAGATGATGGATGGGTTTTTCTCTAGTAGGCATAGCAACGAGCATATGATTTGCCAGCATAGTCAATAAATAACCAAAGGGTATATCACTATGTCCAGGATGGTGACGAGACAAAATAATGGAATGACAAATTAAAGAGGTAGACATATTTTTGCACCAGAGACTACAGAATGCAAAACACGAACCATGAAAGCAGTGAGTTCGGTTTTATTACCAAAACGTGGATAAAGATTTGAGATTAATATCCTATGAAGTACTCTGTGTCTGGGTAACAAATACCTTGAGGGAAGTACATGACCTTTATGAGTCCAATGAACATCCAAATTACATAAATCTCTAGTAAGCATTTTTCGTTCAGATTCGAGAGACTGTCATGTAAAATATGAATTGGAATGCTCTCATCATTGTGTGTATTTCCATAATGTCGCAATCAAATGTCGATCTACTAAAAACAATCCTTCTTGAGTATCAACTTTAAAAGTTAAATCCTCAAGAGAAAAATCACAGAATACATGCAAACATGGATTGGGCAATGGTGGTATGCAGCTCCACCCCAATGTAAGATGTTATCCCATCCTGATTCCAACAGAGGAGGGATACCAAATGAAGCAATGTGATTAATATTAACAGGACGCTCAACAATAACATTGCGCATACGCAAATCCCGAGCATTAGAAGGATCATTTTCGGGAGAGCGAAGATGACGTTGTACAATAGAAGCTGATCTAGAAGAAGATGGGCCTCGAGTAGTTTTCTTTTTACCTCTAGCATCCATTTTCACAGAAGGATTTCAAGGAAACAACAAGTTGGAAGAAATGGGGTTTAAATAAAACAGATTTTTCAAGATAAAACCCCAAACTTGCAATGAACGACCAAAGAGATTCCACAAGAATGAGATTTGAAACACTAATAGCAAGAATATACAAAAAAAATGCAAAAGAACCACTAACCTTGAAGTACTATGAAGGTGGGTTCGATCGGTCGTAGCTAGAACCGTTGGAGAGTAAAAAGAAATGAAGAAGAAAAGTTAAAATCCCCAAATTAAAGTGAAATCACGAGTTTCACGACTGGTCGTGTAAGTGTTCGACTAGTCGTAGCACTACCGGTCGTGTACACTCACGACTGGTCGAGTACGACTTAAAATTTGCAAAATTTTTAAATAATTTTCAAATTCAAGCAAATAAAACATCATAGTTATGTACATTATGATACACCAAATAATGTAAATTCAATTTAAATTGCACATATCGAGATCAAATTTTAATTTATTAAACCTGCTTTTATCGAGCGGTTTAGTGAAAATGTCCGCAAGTTGAGTCTCGGTTGGAATGTAATCCAAATATATTAATTTTTCTTCCACTAATTCACGAATGTAATGAAATCTAATGTCAATATGCTTAGTACGTGAATGCTGAACTGGATTTTTAGAGATATTTATTGCCTTTGGAATTATCACAAAATAAAATCATAGAATCTGAGTGATTCCATAATCGCTTAACATTCGTTTCATCCAAACAAGTTGAGTACATGCATTTCCAAGAAGAATGTATTCACCTTTACCGTTGATAGCGATATAGAACTTTGCTTCTTGCTAAACCAAAAAACAAGACAATTTCCAATGTAGAAACAACCACCACTGGTTGATTTCCTATCATCAATGTTTCCAGCCCAGTCAGCATCTGCGTACCTGGCTAATTGAACATTAGTCACATGTGGATACCAGAGACCCAGTTTAGTAGAACTTACGACATATCGCATAATCCGTTTAACAGCAGTTAAGTGAGATTCTTTAGGATTTGATTGATAACGAGCACAAATACCAACACTTAAAGCAATATCTGGCCTACTAGCAGTCAGATAAAGCAAACTACCAATCAAACTACGATACAATTTAGGATCCACATCATTACCTGTAGAGTCTTTTGAGAGTCTCAAAGTTGTACTCATAGGAGTATCAAAATTTTTACCTTTCTCAAATCCAAATTTCTTAATTAAACTCTGAGCATATTTGGTTTGAGAGATAAAAATTCCATCAGGTTGTTGTTTTACTTACAACCCTAGAAAATAGTTTAATTCTCCAACCATGCTCATTTCGAATTTAGACTTCATCAAATCTACAAACTCAATAGTCATATTAGTACAGGTTGATCCATAAATAATATCGCCAATATATATTTGAACCATTAGAATATCATCGTTATGTTTCTTAACAAAGAGCGTCTTATCAACACACCCCATCTGAAAATTATGACTCAGTAAAAACTTAGTCAGTTTTTCGTACCATGCTTTGGGAGCTTGTTTCAGACCATAGAGAGCCTTCTTAAGACGATACACATGATCAGTAAATTTAGGATCTTCAAACCCTGTAGGTTGTTCAACATATACCTCTTCATGTAAATCACCATTCAGAAAGGCACTCTTTACATCCATTTGGTAAATTTTAATCTTCCTAAAACATGCAATGGAGATAAAAAGTCTGATTGATTCAAGACGAGCTACAGGAGCAAATGTTTCATTATAGTCAATACCTTCAATTTGTGTATACCCCTGTACAACTAGTTTTGCTTTGTTTTGTATAATATTTCCAAGTTCATCAGATTTGTTTTTGAAAATCCATTTTGTTCCAATAATATGTTTATCTTTAGGTCTAGGAACAAGGTACCAGACATCATTTCTGACAAACTGATTAAGTTCTTCTTGCATCGCAAGAATCCAGTTTTCATCCGAAAGTGCTTCTTTTATGTCAACTGGTTCAATCTGGGAAGTAAAGCATACGTAGTTACATATGTCCTCTAATTGTCTACGAGTGCGCACACCAGTGAGAGGGTTTCCAAGTATTCAAGAAGTTGGATGATCTTTAACAGTCCTTAATTCAGGATTAGTTTCACTTGATGAAATTTCTTATTTTTCAAATATAAGAACTTCATCATTATCTGAACTAGGGACAGGTGTATTCAAAAGATCGTCAATCAAAACATTTATTGACTCTTGAATCACACCGGTCCTGTTGTTCAGAACACGATATTCACGACTGTTTAAAGAATATCCTAAAAGGATCCCTTCATCACTTTTAGTATCGAATTTTCCCAAATTTTCACGATCACGTAAAATATAGCACTTGCTGCCAAAAACTCGAAAGTATTTGACAGAAGGTTTTTTCTCAAACCACATTTCATAAGCCGTTTTATTATTAGATTTACAAATATAAACACGGTTAATAATGTAGCAGGCTGTATTCACTGCTTCAGCCCAGAGATTCCTAGGGAGCTTCATGCTATTTAACATAACATTTCCCATTTCTTGAAGCACTCTATTCTTCCTCTCGACAATTCCATTTTGTTGAGGAGTTTTAGGTGTGAGAGAATTCATGCGATATTCCACGATCGCTACAAAATTTCTCAAAATCGTTGTTTTAATTCGGATCCATGATCACTACGGATCTTGCTGACTTGAGAACATTTTTCAGTTTGAATCCGTTTTATAATCTTTTTCACTTCATCAAGGGTTTCTGATTTATCTCTCAAGAATGAAACCCAAGTGTATCTTGTGTAATCATCTACAATAACTAAGATGTACTTTTTACCACCTCGACTTTCCGTTCTTGTTGGTCCTATAAGATCCATGTGGAGAAGCTCGAGTGGTCTTGTGGTGATATTGGAGTTCACCTTTTTGTGAGAGCTCCTAGTTTGTTTACCATACTGGCATTCACCACAAATCTTGTCTACTTTTTGCATCTTAGGTAGACCTCTAATTAGTTCACTTTTGCTCAATCTGTATAAATTTCGGTAGTGTACATGTCCAAGGCGTTTATGCCATAATTCTGTCTCATCGGTATGGACCATGTAGCACGTTTGTTCAGATGAGCTACCATTGCTTACTATATAGCAGTTTTCAGAAGTTTTGCGACCAGTTAATATTACAGAACCCTTTTCATTTATTATTTCACAACCTTGATTAGAAAATTTAACATTATGGTTGTTATCGCATATTTGAGATATGCTCAACAGGTTGTGTTTTAAACCCTCAACATATAAAACATTTTTAAATAAGGGAAGGTTATAGAGTTGGACCGTACTTTTGCCAATTATCTTTAGCTTGCTACCATCACCAAATGTGTGACCCATCATCATATCTTTAAGATCGGTGAATAGTGCTTTGTCGTCTTTGTCATATGTCCTGGAGCATCCATTTGTTTAGGTACCATTTCAAATGGCTTGTAGCTTTGAAAGCAGGTGTGAGCAACCAAAAACAGCAACCTTAGGAACCCATTTCAAGATCTTGTTTTGGGTTTAGGAGAATAATTGGTCTTCCTTTGTTTATAGTTGTAAGAGTGACCTCTTGAGTTAGATTTTAATAGCTCCTTAAGTAAATCAACAATTTTTTCAGCTAGTGGGTTTCGAATCTGATTTTTGAAATTTATATAGCTGCTTTTATGTTTTTGAAAAGTTTTTGTATTTTTAGAAAAAACTTGACTAGTACCTTTTCCTTTTGAGTTAGAAGTCTCTCCTTTCACAAAATTGGAACGCAGTATTCTTCGTTTAGGAGATGTGTTTTTATCATAGCCCAACCCGGATAGATCGCCACATTTTCTTGATCCGGATAATAATTTTTCTAATTTTGGATCACCTTGGGCATATCTCCATGTGTCCTTCAAACTCAGAAGAGAAGATACTTCATTTTTAAGTTTCTCATTTTCAGATTTCAAATTTTCAATTAGGGAGGTTTTGAATTCTAGATCACACTTTGATTTTTCAAAACAATCTGAAATTTGAGATTTTTCTAAAACAAGGGTCTCAAAACATTCTTTAAGTTTAAAAAACTTTTCTTTTTGAAGTTTAAGTTTGACAGCAATTTTGCAACTTTCCTTATATAAGGCATTGTAAGCATCTTGAAGATCTTCATCATATTCATGATCACTATCCAAATTTTCTTCACTTGTTGAATCATCGTGATCGGAAAAGGTAAACCTGGCTAGAGTCATAAGGGCCTTAAGTTCACTGCCCGACTCGATTTTCGAATTTTTCGATTGAAGAGGCTTTAATCAGACGATTCATCCCAAGTAGCCAACATACCCTTCCTTTTGGATCTGTCCTTTTTAGGACATTTGTTTGCTAAATGCCCATATTCTTGACAGTTGTAACATTAACTATCTTTCAATGATTTCCAAGTTTTAGAGTTAGGTTTGGAACGTTTCTTTTCATTTGCCTTTTGAAAATCGACTCTTTTCTTACTTTTGAAAATCTTATAAAACTTTTTCGCCAAAAGGGCCATATCATCTTGAGACTTTTTCAATCAATTTTCTTGAGTAATACTTTTAGATGACTTCAAAGCAATAGATTTACCTTTAGGAGCTTTAAAACTTAATTCATAGGTTTGTAAAGAACCAACTAATTCTTCTACCTTCATATTATCCGTATCATGAAGTTCCTGGATTGCGGTTACCTTAGAATTGAACAGTTCAGAAGAGAGCGTAGTATTTTTGCACACACTTTACTTTCTACGGGATCTTATCGCCAAGACCCCACATTGAGTTTACAATGTCATTCAATCTAGTGTAAAAGTCCATAAACATTTCATTTTCCTCCATATGAATTTCTTCAAATTTAGTTGTGAGGAGTTGGACTTTAGATTTCTTGACAATTGATGTACCTTCGTGTGTCATTTCTAAAATATCCCAGGCTTGCTTTGCAAAGTATCACAGATATGATTCTTTTGAACTCATCGGTGATAGTGCGCTAAGTGATTGCATTTAGTGCTTTAGCATTAGCACTACTCTCATTTTTTCAAGTGTGGTCCATTGGTAATACGGTGTAATTTTCATAGATTTTGAACCATCAACACACGCAGTTACTTCCATGATAGGAGGTTTCCATTCGACCATCGTGGCTTGCCACACACTTTCATCCATTGATTTGAGGAAGATCCTCATATTCGGCTTTCCAATAGGCATAGTTGGAACCATCAAAGGGTGGAGGCCTAGTAATCGAAAGGCTATCAAAATTTGACATCTTTTTATATAGCTTAGATCGTTAGCTCAGGAAATAAATCCAAATAAAAAGCAACAAAAATGAGCTATTAGGCTTTGATACCACTTGAAAAAGCCAAGCTATATGTCCTAGAGGGGGGGTGAATAGGACTATGCCAAATTTAAAATAAAATCAGCGGAAATAAAGTAAACCAATATCCTTACAATTATGAATCAATTCACAATGCTAAATTTAAATCACCTTGATAAATAAGTATTGAGAGATTGATATAAATTCAGTTCTAAGGACAACCTTACACCATAATAAACAAGGGCTTATGGTAGGACAACCTTATTTCTAGAACCTCTTTTGGATCAAGGACTCAATTTTAATATAAGTAAATGAAATAGCAAGGAATTGAAATTAAATGCAGAAGTATAGATCTAAATTATTACAACAATCCCCACACTTGCTTGAAATGTAAATAGTTACAACATTCACATCCACTTGTACATTCCACACAATCGAATGATAAAAGATATGAAAATTAAGCAAGCATTCAATCCACAAGACAAAGAGTTATAGTGGTTCGCCTGTGTGTACACCAACTGTTTTCCAACAGCCACACAAAAAGCTACTCCACTCCTAATATCCTCACACAGGGGATATTAGCGTTCACTATCAAATAGGTTTTCACAGGTTCACCAAAAACCTTTACAATTGTGTCTTTTTCACTTGGGCTTACACAATTCAAAAACCCCTCTTTTCTGAGTTTTCTAGTTTTCCTCAGACAACTAATACAATGAGATTTTTCTGGCTCAACCTCAAACAAAACCAGTACAATGAGATTTTTCTAGCTTAACCTCAAACAAAACCAAAAGTAAATAAATTTTACAAAATTGTAAAATACCTGGATTTCTCCTTTTCTTAGCAGCCTGGTAGAACCAATCGGAGTAGATGATTGAATGTCAAAGTTCAATTTCTAATACTCACATTCATAAGGTTCTAAATTCTAATAGATTTTAGATTTAACTTGTTGGGCGTAGCTATATTTGATTTTGCTTCCAAGAAGAAAGAATAAGATAATTCCTCTTATCAAATAAGATTGGAATATAGAAACAAAATTAAATTAAATAAGCTAGCAAAAAGGAATATTAAATAAGCACAATGTAGCTTAAAATAAACATAGACTTATCTCAGAGTGATCACTTGAAAATTCTTGAATAGAATAGAGTTGAAGTGTGAAAACTCTGAATTTCGTGTTCAATTTATAGAAGCAAAAATCGTTCCTACGACTGGTCTTAGAAACCTTCGACTGGTCGTAGCTTTAACAGATTTTTGAAATATTGAGCGCGATCTTTGAAAGTCGTTCCACGACTGGTCGTGAGTAGCCTACGACTGGTCGTGGGTCACCTACGACTGGTCGTAGATCCTTACGACTGGTCGTAGGACCATAGATTACGTTGCTGGACTTTGAGTCGTAGCTCCACGACTGGTCGTGGACGAGTCGAAGCCACACCTACGACCGGTCGAAGGGCCTCAAGAACTGGTCGTGGGCGTACCAAAAATTTCGAAAAATCTTCAACTACTTAGGACTGGTCGAGGAATTTCTTGGATTAGTCGAACCAATGCCGGGCACTGGTCGAACAAGAGCTAGGATTGGTCATAGAATAGACCAAACTTATGTAAAATAAATATTTGATTTATGTATCCAAAGTGACCTACTTAAAGGGTCAACCTAAGGTCATTCAAACTTGAATCATGTCGTATGGACATTGAACTTCAACCATTCAACGAATGTAGATTGTTTGAACCATATCAAGCTTGAGATCTTGAACTTGTTGTAGCTTCAAACTTGAGATCTTCATCAGCATAACAACTACTTCATGCATTGCTTATTAGTCTTGAAGTCATGAGTTGTTTCTTAAGACTTGAACATCAACATTGTAGCTTCTTGAGACTTCAACATGTAGCTTCTTGAACTTCAATATGTAACTTCTTGAAAAGTTCAACTTGTAGCTTCTTGAAGTGTTTATGCAGTGTCTTGAATTCATATAAATCATCATACAAGCACAAGACACAGATAGATGTTTTGACACATCAAAATTTGACAATCAAAGGAGTATGAGACCATAACACTTACACAACTGAAAAAATCATACTTGATAGTGGCACAACAATCATAAAACCCAAACCAAAAGAAAAGTGGACAGCATTCGACAAAGAAAGGCAAACATCTGAAGCTATGAATGCTATCTACTGTGCCATGTCCCATGATATATTCAATCAGATAAGTATGTGTGGGACATCCAAGGAAGCATGAGATTTATTAGAAACAACCCATGAAGGCACAAGTACTATGAAGCGATCCAAACTTCAACTCCTGACTTCACAGTTCGAAAGTCTCAGAATGGAAGAGCATGCGACATTTATGGAGTTTTTCACAAAGTTGAATATAATTTACAACTTTATGGGTGGATTGGGAGAGTAAGTTCCGATACCGAAAATTTGTAGGAAAATTCTAAGATCCCTACCGAAATGATTTAATCCCAAGGTTACAACAATTGAGGAGTGTAGGAACATAGAGGAAATGAAAGTAGAAGAACTGGTAGGTTTCCTAAAGGTGAACAACAAACCCTCTGCAAGAAAATTTGGTAGAAGAACCAAAGAACCACAATGCTATGCCTGTCACAAGTATGGACACCTGTCTACTGATTGCCTAAATAGAAAAACTAAGGGCAAGGCTATGGCTACCACATGAGATGATACTGAGGAGTCAAATTCAGAATCTAGTGACTCCGAAAGCGATGGAGATCAGAAATCATTGAAAATACTTATGGTCTCCACTGCTTCAATCATCCCTACTGAATCTGAGAACGAGAAAGAACAACTAGCCACTGAATCATTTTCATCTAACAATGAGGGAACTGAAGTAGAAGAAGAAGAAGAAGAAGAAAAGGACAAGCTACAAGATGCTTACAATTAGCTATATATCCATAGCATCAAAGTGGTCAAAAGACTTGGAATATCTGAGAGAAAATTGGAATTGCTGCAAAAAGATTTGTATAAACTCTAGAAATTAATATGCATCTGATCAATGATTTGCAACAATATCACTCAGATAATGATAGACTTGAAAGAATTAACACCTTCCTTAAATCTGAGACCGAAAAACTAAACAAACAGGTTGAGCAATTAAAAGACAAAAATATGCTCCTTCAAAATGAAAAACATACACTCCTGGTTAATCTAGAAGAGTCCAGAAGAATTGCTAAGCAAAACTGTCAGTTTTCCCAGAGTGGTGAGAAGTTAGAAAAAATTTTAGGGATGGAAAAATCTGGAAGTAACAAAAATGGCTTAGGATATGAGAAAAGCAGAGCTATAACTGGGTATGGAAAAAAAATGCTTGAAAACTCTAATGCCTCCAATAGCAACACAAAGACTAATCAAGTAGTTAAATCAGATAAGAAAATTAAATCTCCTACAAGTAAGATCCCTGTCACAAAATGGATAATTAAAGAAAAGAAGAACTGTCTTGCTACTCACTCAAATCACAAAATGGAACCAATGCTAAAGTAATTGGATAGGGAATCATAAAAGGAATACAGTTGCTTGAAAATGAAAAAGCTTTCTGCATAAAAGGTCTGACACAATCTCCTAAGCATATCTCAAATTTGTGATAATGGACATGTGATTAAATTCAACAGATAAGAATGCGAAATCCTAAACCGATCAGGAAAATCAGTAATGAAGGGTCATCGCACAAGTAACCACTACTACATTATCAGAGGCATAGAAAGGACTAATGCTTAGAAGTATTGAGCAAAGAAAGACAAGTCCAGATCGTGCATCTGGATCTGGATATTTGCTAAAATGATGCAATTTTATTGAGCGTCAAATGATATATCTGAGGTTCCTCACCTCAATTTTTTATATATAAACATTCAAATGTTTATAAATTTTGCTGTGTACAATAATTGTACATAATTTTACTGAGTATGCTATTAATTCACAAAAATACTAAAAAGTATACTTGAAGGCTCGAAAGGGTCGAAAAAGAAAAATATTCCTCTTCGATATGCCTATCGATCTGTCATACCCGATTAATCGATCATGGGTTGATATCATCGACATCTCTTTAGAATATGGAAAGTCACATGATCGGGACTACTATTGAAGCGATTGCCGATAACATTAAATTTGGATCATCAATAAATCGAAAGTAAGTTCGATAAAATCGAAGACTCCCGCCCGATAAAAGGCGATCGAGTGGAAAAGTTTTATTTCTCTGAATTTTTTTTTTATTTTGCTCTCTGCTTGAATCCTCGGCCAGAAGACCATCGACGGGTCCCAGAAGCTTCAAAAGAAACAGATATTACCTTTCCATTTCTTCCACTTCATAGTCTAATCTCACTTTTGGTTGGGTATTTTCCGTTCTTTTGATTGACCTTCCTTACCTTTGCCTATCTCTTAACTGAAAAATCATGAACAAAGGGAAAGGTAAGTCTCATTTTCAGTCTTCAAAAGGGAAAGTGAAACAACCCAGTTTGCATCAACTCACTCCATCGGTGAGACATCCAGCCACTGTTGTTGAACGTCTGGTTCTTAACAGTGTCATCGAGTCTTTTGGTGTAGACCTCCTTTTAGAAGTAATAAGATGGCAAAATATTCTGAATCTTGGTGGTACTTATCAAATTGAAGTGGTCCATGACTTCCTCAGTAAAAGTCATGTTATTTGTGACGATCCACCCTATGTTCAAGTAGAATTATTGCATTACTCCAAGCACATCACTCCCATCACCTTGAGTCACCTTTTAGATCTCCAAGTCACTCACATTCCTGTTACCAGTCAGAATCTAAATGGTCTTAGTGTTTGGGGCGAGATAACTCGTGCACTGTGTCAGGGAACTACTATTTCTCGGAATGATGATAATTCCGTTCATATTAATCATCTTAGACCCACTTTTAAAATCCTTCATGACATTTTTAGGTCCAATGTCTATCCTTGTGATGTGAATGGTAATCATTTGTCTCCCTTCATGTTAAATGTGTTGTATGATGTGTACTAGGAAGTTCAGGTGTGCCTCCCAACACTTCTTCTTAAGCAGCTAATTTGGGTCATTCAAGGCAATCATCAAGATACAGTAGCTTTTCCTGTACTCATCTGTAAATTAGCCCATCATGTTGGTATTCCTACCTCATTTGATAGAGTCTATCCAGAGAAGTGGTTTGATAGTGATTTGGCTTAGGTGGCACAACAGTTGTGTCTTCCTTTAGCTCTTCCCAAGAACAGTGCCCCCTTACAGTCGACTGCTCCATATGCTCATTTGTCATATCCATGAGAATCCAATCGAACGCCATTGTTGAGTCCAGAGTCTATCACAAATCGCCAAACTCATCACCTTGAACGTCACCTACTGAACGGTATGACAAGCATGGAGGAGTGACTTCATAATTGTGAGAGACGTCTCACCGTGATTGAAGAAAAAGTCGATTCTCTCCAACAAACAAATCAGCAAGTAATTGATTTGTAACGCCCTGAAAATCGGGGGTCGAGTATGAACTCAACTCCCGAGTTCCAACGCATCACTTATGCAACATACACAATGATGGTTAAATGTTGTCTGAGTTAGCGCAATAAACATGAATGAGATTATACCAAAACAGTAATTCATACTCAGATTCAATTGTATAAAGGCAAGCGGAAGACCGAAATTTTATATTCAAAATATGTAAAGTATCAAAATTTTGTGAACACCAGTATGAGTACTAAGCGAGTACCAATATACACGTATTGTTTCTAAGTCAAAATCAAAATACAATCCTCAAAAGAGGCCCTGTAAGTCCCGCGATGCGGTAGGCCTAAGCGTAGCCGTCAATCTTGCATAAAGGAGAACTCCTCGATCCTCCTCAAAGTCAAGCTCGGCTCTGACAGGCGCCATCTACACTGCGGCGACGACAGTCGGTGGGTGTTGCAAACACCGATCCGTAACGTGGGAGTGAGTAGCTAACTCGGTGGAACAATAAAGCATAGGTTAACATGTTATCAAATCAATCAAGCGTAATGATAACACAAGTACAAATCAAACATTTCTAATTACTCTTGTTAAGTGCAAAAATGATATGACATGATCTTTGTATGCCCTTGCCAAACCACCCTCAGCGACATCATCTTACGTTCGCGAATGCTAACTCCCTCGGTGCGCCACATCTACAAAGCACATGCGGTGCGATGATGCTCATGATTACCAAGTTTTTATTAATCCATTTCAACCAGCAGTATTGGGAAACTAAGGTACCTCCCTTGTATAATTCCCAAACATGATCCATTCTAGGGTCGTCAATCCTAGCTAATCTCATACGATATTATGGTTTGAGAAGCGTAGTGAAGGCATCGCAAAGGGCTCGTCACCCGTCAGCGCGGATACGAGATCTCACCGTATGCGGCTCAATTCTTCCGTCAGCTCAAGTACATATCTCACCGTACTTGGCTCAATCACTAGCCGTCAGCTCGAGTACAGGTCTCACCGTACTCGGCTCAACTCATACTCTAGTTACTGTGAAAGACTCGTCGCCAATCACAAACACTTGGAGTATACTTGAAGATACTACGGAGGACTTGTCGCCCGTCAGCACGAGCACAGGTCTCACCGTACTCGGCTCTCGCCGTAAGTATCGATAGCTCGAATATAGTGTCCCATACCACCATAATCGGCTCACGAGTTTTGTTGCGCAATGGTCACTACGGGGAGGCACATGACCCCAGCGTAGGCCGACAGCTCGACCACGGTGTCCCATACCACCATGCCCGGCTCATGCGTCTTAGCGGATCGAGGTACCATGGTTAACGGGATCGCCACTGGTAAGTTTGGTACCCTAGGTTCAAGCAGTAGCGACCAAACATGGTGAACATACATATACACATATCGGTTTGCTTGACGAGCCTGACTAGCTCGAGCGCACCACAAGTTGAGCGATATGGAGCGCAAAAGCACTCCGTGTGGCCAACCACTATCGCCAACCGAAGTACGACTCGGGTTCGCAGACACGTCCATCGTGGCGATATGAATCTCGCCACAACAGTAAGTCGGTACCGAATGTGTGGACTATAGGCATAGTCCCAAACTCAATCGGTTGTAGAGCATAAAGTAAAGCATGAAGTAAAGCATGTATTATAAAGCATGAAGTATAGCATGTTATAAGGCATGTTGTAAAGCATGTTGTAAAGCATGTTATAAAGCACTAAACACATAGGGATACAAATACTTAGAGTTCATAGGTGAGTGGTTAGAGTGAACAACCACGTGGAGAGTGTCATATGTGACTCTAAGGTAGCGGAGAATCCCATCTCAGCACCTAACTAAGGTTCTAACACTTAAGCACTTACACTCGCAAGTGATTTCACCAACGCTTGGAATACACTACTTCAACATACATGACGTATGCTAGAGAATTGTACACTAGGGTTGTCCCTTTACTAAACTAGTATTTTATACATATACATCATATTTATACAGCAATTAAACATAGCAATCACATCAGCAAATTTTATACGTATAGGGTACTTTCACGTATACCCAAGTTCGACATACATAGTGTTTACAAAGGAACATAGATTTGGTGATCCTTTCGCCAAGCTAGTATTTTAATCATGTATTGTATAGTCATACATTAAATACATATGTCTAACATTATTCCAAAAGAAATACGTATACGGTATTTCTACAACACGTAATTTCAACATACGGCGCATTTACAAGTAAACATATATTTTGGCGATTCCTTTCGCCAAACTAGTATTTTATTCATAGGTTATATAATTAAACATTAAATAAACATGTCAAGCATTTGTCCAAAAAAAATACGTATACGGTATTTCTACGTATACATAGAATATGTGAAATTCCATATTTCACACCGTTAATCAAAACAGGAAACGGAAGGCACTTTGTACATGTGCAATTGCAAGCAGATCATGAATCTACCATTATCTGACATTGAAAGTGTTGAAAACCGTAACTTATACACTTAAAGTCCTCACCTTTGCCTTTAGAAACGGAACGAATCAGCAAGGGTGATGGATCTTCCGTCTACTGAAAGCGATTTCTAGCCTAAAGAGCGGAATCGGTTAGTCGGAATACATCCTACCTCGATTTCAACTCAAATCAGACCTAGGGTTAGGGTTTCTTACCTTCAAATGAGGTGGAAAACACCGGGAATTCACTTAGAACGGAGCGGTGAAGGCCGTGTGGTGAGCCAATGCGAGGTGGAGGAAGATTGGCAACAATCTCCAAGTTCTTCTCTCTCTTTTCTCTCTCTTCCTCTAGGGTTTCTTGCAAAATTCGTATGGCTGTGAGAGGGGCTGTTCTAAGCCCCTTTTATAGCCTCAAACATTACGAAAATAGACTCGGGTTCATGGGGTCTTTGCCTATATAGGATTTTCGACGCTTTTCTACGGCTCAAAGGGAAGTTACGGTAGCCCTCTTTGAACCAAACGTCGACTTAAGCTCACCATCAATGGATCTACGTGGGATTACGTTTTGACTCATTCGGATACGCGGATCGCACGTGGCGGACCACTTTCGATTCGACGGTCGGTGGGCCACGATCGAGAAATTCCAAGTACATGTAAATGTTCTGAAATTTTCTTAATCCAGGGTGTAATTTGGTCGATTCGACGGTCGGGTTGTTTATCTTGACGCGTCAACGAACGATGCGAGATCACTATTCCGGATATTTATTTTGGCTTATGAATAGTGTTTTCACACTACCTCGCTCGATTCGAAACGAATGGCCGTGGAATATCGGATAAGGTGATTTTGAGATGATTGTTAAGCCCGGTGGGCGGTCCTAGTTCCTTAGCTTCGGGTTAATCGGACTCCGTTGTGCGATCTAGACCTAATACGAGTTTCGTTTCATTCCTAGAAGCAGACGGAAATGAGTTTGGTTCTAAACTTTAGGGTAACCTAGCGTCACTTGTTACGCAAGTTTTGGGTCTTGCGGATCGTATTTAAAGCGATCTAACAGATTTCATAGCTAATTGAGTTTAGTACTTAGTTAACTTTGTTAAATTTCTAAAGGATTTAATCCTACGTGATTTACGGTCGAGGTGGTACTCGACCCAATGTCGGAAAATTTCGGTCGTTACAATCTACCCCCTTAAACAAAAAATTTCGTCCTCGAAATTTATACATTCGTACTCCTCGAGAATCGAGGGTAGTTCTTCACGACCTCGGCCTCGGTCTCCCAGGTAGCTTCCTCCTCGAATGATGTGTCCAAAGCACCTTCACAAGCGGGATGACCTTGCTACGTGCGATACTGCTCCTTCTGTCAAGGATGCGCGTCGGGCGCAACTCATATGTAGCATCCTCGCTCAGCTGTACCTGCTCCCATCGATGATATGCGAAGGATCGAGAACGTGCTTCTTCGGCATAGATACATGAAATACGTTGTGTACGGAAGCAAGTGGTGTAGGCAAGGCGAGACGATCGCCACATCACCCACTCGATCTAGTATCGAAATGGACCGATAAACCTCGGTGTGAGCTTCCCCTTCTTCCCAAGAAGGACTCCTTCATAGGGGAAACCAGAAGGAACACATGATCACCGACCTCGAACTCCGGCGGTCGCCGCCTCGTATCGGCGTAACTCTTACTGCTGCTGCTGTGTTGTGAGTAATCGGCGATAATGTCTACCTTCTCTGTAGTCGCTGAACCAACTCAGGGCCAATCGGGCTACGCTCTCCAACCTACGCCCAACGGTGCGGTGCTCTACAAGGTCGACCATATAGAGCCTCATATGGCGCCATGCCAATCGTCGCTGGAAAGGAAATTTGTTGTTGTGGCGAACTCTGCGTACGGAAGACAGTCGTCCCAAGCTGTCCTTGAAGTCCAACACACATGCTCGCAACATATCCTCCAGAATCGATTCACCCGCTGTACGCCCATCGGTCGAGGATGAAAGCGTATCTTGAACTTCAACTTCACACCCATCGCCTCCACGGATACGAGTCCGGAAGATGGATGTGAACCGCGTGTCTCTGTCAGGACACAATCTCCAAAGGAACTCCGTGCGGACGGACGATCTCCACGATATACAATCTAGCCGGCTCATCTGCGAGTTCGTAACTCGATAGGGAGGAAATGGGCCGATTTAGTCACCGGTCCACAATCACCCAAATGGAATCGTGCCCCTTCCTCGTCTTCGGCAGCCGGATATGAAGTCCATGGAGATGAAGTCCCACTTCCACTCCGCTATAGGCATGGGAAGCGGTCCAGGAGGTCGGCGATGTTACGCCTTGACCTTTGGCACGTCGGGCATCGAGACACATACTCGGCAATGTGGGCCTTCATGTTATCCCACCAATACGTCCGTCTCATATCTGGTACATCTTCGTGCTACCGGGATGCATCGCAAACTTCGAGTTATGGGCGGACTCGAGAAGCTCGCGTCTCAAGTCGAGCACATCGGAACACATGGCGGCCACGGAATCGTAAACCCCCATCGGATCCAACTCTCCACTCGGAGTCCACGGCGTCGCTGCTTTGCTCTCGAAGCTCGAGACGGCCGTGTGCATCGCCCTCTTGGGCCTCAACAATCTGTCGTCAATAAGTGGTCGCACCCGAACGTGCGCAACACACTCAAATGGCTCCTCGACGGTGAGTCTCGCTCGAAGTCCCGCACAAACTCTACCATATCCCACTCGGCTATCATCGGCGGTGCCGCAAATGCAATCGCCTTCTTGCGGCTCAACGCGTCTGCCACAAGGTTCGCCTTGCCGGGATGGTAGGAAACCTCGAACTTGAAGTCCTTGAGGTCTCCATCCATCGTATTTGTCTCATATTCAAATCTCATTTGCGTGAATATGTATTTAAGGCTCTTGTGGTCGCAGAAAAGCTCGAACTCCTCACCATAGAGGTAATGTCTCCAGAGCTTCAATGCAAAGATGTGCCGCCAACTCCAGGTCATGTGTAGGGTAATTCTCCTCGTGCTTCCTTAATTGTCTCGAGGCATACGATATCACCCTATCTTTCGCATCAACACACAACCCAAACCAACGCGAGGCGCGTCAGTATACCGTGTATTTCACCCCTTGCTGCGGCAATACTAGCACGGGGCGGACGTCAACTTGTCCTTGGCTCCTTAAAAGGCGCCTCCGCCTTCTCATTCCAGGCGAACTTCGGGTCCTTTCGAGTCGGTGAGACAAGGGCACAGCGATCTTCGAGAAATCCCGAATGAAACGTCGTAGTACCCGGCCGGGCCAAGGAAACTCCTCACCTCGATGTAACCGATTCGGTGCTTTGCCAATCTGAACCGCGACTACCTTAGCAAGGTCCACTGCTATCCCATCCTTGGACACTACATGTCCCGGGAACTTGACTTCCTCTGCCGAAGTCGCACTTCTTGTATTGCGCAAACAAGCTGGTTCTTCTTCGGGGTATCAATACCGCTCGCAAGTGCTCCTCGTGCTCCTCCCGACTCGTGGAGTATATCAAGATGTCATCGATAAAGACGATGACGAATCGGTAAAGGAAGGCCGAAATACCCGGTTCATCGGATCCATGAACACGGTGGTGCGTTCGTCGGACCGAACGACATCACTAAGAACTCGTAGTGCCCAAAGCACGTCTGAATTTGTCTTACGCACGTCCTCCTCTCTCACGCGCAGCTGGTGGTACCCCGGCGAAGGTCAATCTTCGAGAAATACTTCGCCCCCCTCAGCGGTCGAACGGATCATCAATCTGGCAAAGGATACTTGTTCTTCACCGTGACTGGTTCAACCTACGGTAATCAATACACAACCGTAGGGACCCGTCCTTCTTCTTCACGAACAACACGGGTGCTCCCCCGAGGAGACACACTAGGTCGAATAAAACCTCTCTCTACCGGTACGTCAATCGTGTCCGCGGCTCCTCCATCTCACATGGAGGCATACGATAAGTAGGCAACGAGATGGGCGTCGCACCGGCGTAAGGTCAATCGTGAAATCAATCTCACGCCGAGGAGGTAAACCGGGGATAGTCTCAAACACGCCGCAAAGTCTCGAACCACCGCGGCGTACTATCTCTTGTCGGACCATCAATCGGCGCAAGCAAAGCGGCATAACAATCAACTCGACGGGGCCAAGCCCGGCACACTGCCCGCAGGGAACGTGGCCGCACCGTCGGGTCCATAGGCCGTCACGATCGAGTATCGCAATCTATCTCCGCCCTCATCTGGTGAGCCAATCCATACCCGGGATAACGTCGTAGTGCCACGGCGGAGCAACAATGAGGTCGACGAGCAACCGTCTTTGCTACCCAAAACTCCGAGCAACCCTCACATAATCGTGTGACATCGAACAGGTCCGGTGGCCGTAGTGAGTCTCATTCCCTTAGTGGGAATCGTATGCAAAGATAGGCGTTTCACCGCCCCACAGGAAATAATAGAGGTAGTGGACCCAGTGTCCACCAACAAAGAGACGGGAGTGTCGTGAATAAAAGCCGTACCCTCGAAAGCCGTCGGGCTGAACCGACGTCTCGGGTGCCTCAGCCACGAGAGTGTGAACGCGAGCCTGCTTGTGGCGGTTGGTGAGGAGCCAAGGGTCGTTGTGGCGGCACGAAGGACGGTACGGGAGGTCGGAATGAAGGATGTGCGAGGAACGGTGCAGCAGCGGCGGGGCGATATGGCTGTGGATAAGAGCGACCCAATCTGTGGTGGCGCAAAGCCGCTAGCCCTCATGCGCGAGCGGCTCTCGGCGGGGTGTCCGGGTTTCCGCAAAACGTGCGGGTCACCAACGGGCGTCTCATAGGAATAGGCGCGGCTGCGGCCGGGGGAGAATCGGCCGAGGCCTCTTGCCTAAAATAGGCACACTCTGTACATCTGTCGCGGTCTCGCAACCATAGTGCCCGTGATCGGCCAAAGCGGTCCACATCTGCTCGGCCGTCATAGACATGTGGACCAACGCCGCATATGTAGGAATCTTTGTGGCAGCATATCCTCGACCGAATCTCCGGTCGCAAACCCAAGGAGAAACGACGCATCCGCATCTGCTCGTCTACTAGTATAGTCGGGACAAAGCGGCCCAACTCGGTGAAGCGGTGCTCGTACTCCGTGATCGTCATGCCTCCCACGCACTGAGGCGCAAAAACTCTTCCTCCCGCTCGTGCCGATAAGTGCGGGTAGTACTTCTCGTGGAACCGAGACTCGAAAGCCTCCCAGGTCCACACGAAGTCTACTGCGACAGTGCGCAGCACGCTGTCCCACCATAAGCTCGCCTCTCTCTCAAACATGAAGGCGGCCGGCTCTACACCTGCTGCCTCCGAACAGTGAAGCATCGTAGCATCTTGGAGATGCGGTCTAACGAGAACTCCGCCTCCTCGGGTGCCGTGAGAACCCATAAATGAGGGGGGGGAGGCCTCAAGCGGCGGAATCGCTCGAGTAGGCCGCGTGTACCGACCTCTCCGGTAGGAGGTGCGACGGATGGGGGAGAGGCACATCCTCAACACGAGCGGGAGGCCAGAATGCTCATCGGGATGTGTAGATGTCGCGGTGGAGTCGCACTACCACCACGGGACAAGGCCTCGGCGATAGTGGCCATAAGGCTGGCAGTGCTCTTGCTCTTCTTCTTCTTGCTGTATCTGCTGCTGATGCATCATCATCATCAGCTGCTCAAATCTATCGGTCGGCGGAGCAGCCTGAGAGTCATGCTGCGCAGAAGAAGACGGCCGATACTGCTCGCGGACCGGGGCGTATAAGGTGGGCGTCCACCGATGGGACCAGGGGGGCGTCGGATCCCAATCCACGGTCCGCGGGACCACTACTACCGAGAAGGTGCGGTCCATAGAGCCGGTCGGAAAGGAGATGTGCCGTACTCCGCGTATCTTGTCGCGGCATGCCCTATACAACACAGTCTGACATTGGTGAGATCTGACATAATACACTCCATAAAGCACTTAAGCATTCCACACATCATCAAACAAAAGAGGCTATATGCCTTTCATTTACTCAAAATTGTCATAATACATGGACTACAGAGTTTACATGAATCATGATGGAAATCACATTATAGCCAATACATCCACACATAAAACACCTAAACATGCTACTACCTAATACAACATCTGTATGAAAACACAAACCGCCTATCGCGGTAACCAAAGCAAACACAACAAACGACAACACGGATGACTAAGCATCCGAAGTAGGCGGTGGAGGAGGAGCATTCTTATCCTGCGCACAGCACAGGATGGCCTTCAACGTACGGGACATCTTCTTGAAATTCTTCTTCATGTAGGCTTCATTCTCTTCAAGTTTAGTTCGAACTTGACCAATCTCAGCCCGAACTTGTCCAATCTCAGCCCGAACTTGTCCAACCTCTTCTTTGCGGGCGGCTTGCCTCTCCTCAAGACAGGCAAATCGCGCATCGGATACATCTCGATCCACACCCCCCGAGCCGCGGGGTGAACTCTCCTCGTGTCTGAGCCTCGGGTTCTTCCTCTGTATGTCATCACTGCGCTCCTCATCGCTCTCGGCACGGAGGTCAACACTCTCCTCACCGGCGCTATCAGACTCATCTCCCGGACTCGTCGAGTCGGGCTTGCCATTGTTGGGGGCCGATCTTCATATTCTGAGTGTCGCTTCATTTATGATTCGGACCGGTGCAAGATCCTCCATATTCAATCGCAGCCTACATCACGAGCCATCCTGCTGGATCGGTCGGCCAAATGGGAGCGAAAGATCGTTCTGGCGGAACGAACAACATTAACTATACGGGATAGGATGAATGTGGCGGGCATATGTTGTCCCAGCGTCCCATCTTGTACAGAAAGTCCACCATCACCCTAGTACATTCCGTGCGGTTACCCCACCGTGGGTATACATTGTATGTGAAGATGTGATGGAGCAAATGGAAGTCTTCAGACATCTTTGTCGCCGCAATACAATTTCCTCGCTTCCAAGTAACCCGGCGACCACAGAGAAATCGCGTGCGGCGATCCCTTTCCCGCGCAGTTCTAGAGAAGTCATCACTAGGATGCACTTGACCAAGCGGGATCTTCGTGATTCGAGCCACTTCGTCCACAGTGATTGTGCGTCTAATGCCCCTCACGAAACGATGGCGAAGAGGCTCTAGTGATGAGTCATGATGTGAGCGTAGAAAGCGCGAACCGTGTTCTCACATGCGGGAGACTCGCCTTCAAAAATATGATTCCACCCGATATCCACCAAGTGGTCCATCATCGGGTGTAGGCCAAACATCCTCTCATCCACATGAGCTTCAAACACAACCTTGCGGCCCGCGAAGCGCCCATATTCCATGCCTATCGGATAAGCATTCCTGGCGGGGTGGTGGTCGGGATCGGTCTCGCTTCGACCTAAACTCCCGCACGGTGCTTGTGCCGGCCCCAACGTCGGATCTTCTTCGGGTATGGGTGGCCTACTTGGGCCGGCGTCGTCGGCGCGGTTTTCCTCTTTCCCATGAAAGATAGGATGGAGGAAATGGAGAAAATGGTGGCCACCACACCAAGGAGGGCCATGGAAATTTTCCAAAATGGGGGAACAAAGGGTGACCTCTTTTATCTTCCACAATCAACAATCCAACAGGTGTGGAAGAAGCTAGAGAGGTAGGAAATGAAGAAGAAACAAGAAGAAAATGGGATGGGTTAGTAGATTACCCGATTTTGAGCTCCAAGGAGGGTTATGAGAGCTCCAACTTGTGGAAATGGGGAAAGGGAGAGGCTAGGGCTGTTGTAGGAGGTAGGGGTGTGTGAGTTATGGAAGAAAATGGAGGGATTGAAGGTTTGGAGGGATGGGTTTTCAGCAAAATCGAAAATGGAGGTGGGATGCTTGAAAAGAGGGGAAATGGGAGAGATGGGTGCTTCAGTCCCTTAAAAACTAATCAAATGCCAAAATGGCACGTGCCATGGGGTAGAGGGGACTGAACCGACCCATCCCAAGCTTGAAAAGTGGCCGAAAAGCTAACCGGGGCGCGGTCCGCCGCCGGTGCCGCGGTGGCGCCGCGGTCGGGCTTGGCCAGAACCGCGCCGCCGCGGTCTGAGCCTGTTTGTCAAGTGTCCAGGGTGCCAAATGCACCCTGGTTCGATCGAAACCTTTAATAGATTAACGTGGGGGGCCCACGGGCTCAGTTTGGCTCAAGAACGGTGAGTTCAGGTAAACTTTCGATCAATCGATTTTTTTTGATTTTTAACAACTAACTTTTGGTGGATTGTGACCTGGACACGTCAATAGACGGTCTAGGAGTGACTTGGGATCCATAAATGTGGTTGGGATCGAGTACGCACTCGATCAAACTGTCGTGTGTAGTGAACTTCGCCGAACGGCGAAATCGGGAGACCCAAGGCTGTTGCTATATTTTTGCGCACCCTCTAAGTTGTGACACGTCGGCGTACGTAGTGGGGACATAACTCAGTCGGTTTAATCAAAATCATGCTATGATACCAACTTGTAACGCCACGAAAATCGGGGTCGAGTATGAACTCAACTCCCAGTTCCAACGCATCACTTATGCAACATACACAATGATGGTTAAATGTTGTGCGAGTTAGCGCAATAAACATGAATGAGATTATACCAAAACGATAATTCATACTCAGTTCAATTGTATAAAGGCAAGCGGGAAGACTGAAATTTTATATTCAAAATATGTAAAGTATCAAAATTTTGTGAACACGGAGTATGAGTACTAGCGAGTACCAATATACACGTATTGTTTCTAAGTCAAAATCAAAATACAATCCTCAAAAAGAGGCCACTGTAAGTCCGCGATGCGGCCGGCCTAAGCGTAGCCGTCAGTCTTGCATAAAGGAGAACTCCTCTGATCCTCCTCAAAGTCAAGCTCGGCTCTGAGAACAGAGGCGCCATCTACACTGTGACAGTCGGTGGGTGTTGCAAACACCGTCCGTAACGTGGGAGTGAGTAGCTAACTCGGTGGAACAATAAAGCATAGGTTAACATGTTATCAAATCAATCAGCGATAATGATAACGCGGTACAAATCAAACATTTCTAATTACTCTTGTTAAGTGCAAAAATGATATGACATGATCTTTGTATGCCCTTGCCAAACCACCCTCAAGCGACATCATCTTACGTTCGCGAATGCTAACTCCCTCAGTGCGCCACATCTACAAAGCACATGCGGTGCGATGATGCTCATGATTACCAAGTTTTTATTAATCCATTTCAACCAGCAGTATTGGGAAACTAAGGTACCTCCCTTGTATAATTCCCAAACATGATCCATTCTAGGGTCGTCAATCTAGCTAATCTCATACGATATTATGGTTTGAGAAGCGTAGTGAAAGGCATCGCAAAGGGCTCGTCACCGTCAGCGCGGATCTGAGATCTCACCGTATGCGGCTCAATTGCTGGCCGTCAGCTCAAGTACATATCTCACCGTACTTGGCTCAATCACTAGCCGTCAGCTCAAGTACAGGTCTCACCGTACTCGGCTCAACTCATACTCTAGTTACTGTGAAAGACTCGTCGCCAATCACAAACACTTGGAGTATACTCGAAGATACTACGGAGGACTCGTCGCCCGTCAGCACGAGCACAGGTCTCACCGTACTCGGCTCTCGCCGTAAGTATCGACAGCTCGAATATAGTGTCCCATACCACCATAATCGGCTCACGAGTTTGGTTGCGCAATGGTCACTACGGGGAGGCACATGACCCCGGCGTAGGCGGCGGCTCGACCACGGTGTCCCATACCACCATGCCGGCTCATGCGTCTTAGCGGATCGAGTACCATGGTTAACGGGATTGCCACTTGGTAAGTTTGGTACCCTAGGTTCAAGCAGTAGCGACCAAACATGGTGAACATACATATACACATATCGGTTTGCTTGACGAGCCTGACTAGCTCGAGCGCACCACAAGTTGAGCGATATGGAGCGCAAAAGCACTCCGTGTGGCCAACCACTATCGCCAACCAGAAGTACGACTCGGGTTCGCGAGACACGTCCATCGTGGCGATATGAATCTCCCGGCCACAAAGTAAGTCTGGTACCGAATGTGTGGACTATAGGCATAGTCCCAAACTCAATCAGTTGTAGAGCATAAAGTAAAGCATGAAGTAAAGCATGTATTATAAAGCATGAAGTATAGCATGTTATAAGGCATGTTGTAAAGCATGTTGTAAAGCATGTTATAAAGCACTAAACACATAGGGATACAAATACTTAGAGTTCATAGGTGAGTGGTTAGAGTGAACAACCACGTGGAGAGTGTCATATGTGACTCTAAGGTAGCGGAGAATCCCATCTCAGCACCTAACTAAGGTTCTAACACTTAAGCACTTACACTCAAGTGATTTCACCAACACTTGGAATACACTACTTCAACATACATGACGTATGCTAGAGAAGTGTACACTAGGGTTGTCCCTTTACTAAACTAGTATTTTATACATATACATCATATTCATACAGCAATTAAACATAGCAATCACATCAGCAAATTTTATACGTATAGGGTACTTTCACGTATACCCAATTTCGACATACATAGTGTTTACAAAGGAACATAGATTTAGCGATCCCTTTCGCCAAGCTAGTATTTTAATCATGTATTGTATAATCATACATTAAATACATATGTCAAACATTATTCCAAAAGAAATACGTATACGGTATTTCTACAACACGTAATTTCAACATACGGCGCATTTACAAGTAAACATATATTTTGGCGATTCCTTTCGCCAAACTAGTATTTTATTCATATGTTATATAATTATACATTAAATAAACATGTCAAGCATTTATCCAAAAAAAATACGTATACGGTATTTCTACGTATACCTAGAATATGTGAAATTCCATATTTCACACCGTTAATCAAAACAGGAAACGGAAAGCACTTTGTACATGTGCAATTGCAAGTAGATCATGAATCTACCATTATCTGACATTGAAAGCGTTGAAAACCGTAACTTATACACTTAAAGTCCTCACCTTTGCCTTTGGAAACGGAACGAATCAGCAAGGGTGATGGATCTTCCGTCTACGGGCGATTTCTAGCCTAAAGAGCGGAATCGGTTAGTCGGTATACATCCTACCTCGATTCAACTCAAATCAGACCTAGGGTTAGGGTTTCTTACCTTCAAATGAGGTGGAAAACACCAGGAATTCACTTAGAACGGAGCGGTGAAGGCCGTGTGGTGAGCCAATGCAGGTGGAGGAAGATTGGCAACAATCTCCAAGTTCTTCTCTCTCTTTTCTCTCTCTTCCTCTAGGGTTTCTTGCAAAATTCGTATGGCTGTGAGAGGGGCTGTTCTAAGCCCCTTTTATAGCCTCAAACATTACGAAAATAGACTCGGGTTCATGGGTCTTTGCCTATATAGGATTTTCGACGCTTTCCCACTCAAAGGGAAGTTCTGGTAGCCCTCTTTGAACCAAACGTCAGACTTAAGCTCACCATCAATGGATCTACGTGGGATTACGTTTTTGACTCATTCGGATACGCAGATCGCACGTGGCGGACCACTTTCAGTTCGACGGTCAGTGGGCCACGATCAGAAATTCCAAGTACATGTAAATGTTCTGAAATTTTCTTAATCCGAGGGTGTAATTTGGTCGATTCGACGGTCGGGTTGCTTATCTTGACGCGTCAACGAACGATGCGGATCACTATTCCGAGATATTTATTTTGGCTTATGAATAGTGTTTTTCACACTACCTCGCTCCGATTCGAAACGAATGGCCGTGGAATATCGGATAAAGGTGATTTTGAGATGATTGTTAAGCCCGGTGGGGCGGTCCTAGTTCCTTAGCGGGTTAATCGGACTCCGATGTGCGATCTAGACCTAATCTGAGTTTCGTTTCATTCAGAAGCAGACGGAAATGAGTTTGGTTCTAAACTTTAGGGTAACCTAGCGTCACTTGTTACGCAAGTTTTGGGTCTTGCAGATCGTATTTAAAGCGATCCTAACGGATTTCATAGCTAATTGAGTTTAGTACTTAGTTAACTTTGTTAAATTTCTAAAGGATTTAATCCTACGTGATTTCTGGTCGAGGTGGTACTCGACCCAATGTACGGAAAATTTCAGGTCGTTACATGATTTACTCACACGTGGTGATTCGCGAAGACGGTAGAAGCTGATTATGCTAGTTGTATATCATTTTTTTTGCCTATCTGTGCGTGGGCTTGGTGTTTTTGCTGAGATAACTGTTAATTTGCTACCAATCTTGGGCAGTCTATTTTAGATAGTTGGATAACTTTGGTTTCATTTTGAATATGGCTTAATAGAATTCATATCCTTAATGCCATGATTATTTCTTGAGTTCCCATGGTTTATCTAGTTTCTAATTTGGAATGCATGAGATGCCTTTAATGAATATTTCAACTGCTATACAATTGCTCTATCTTATCTAATATGCATTCATGTATTCTGAAATTGATGTTTAATTGAATTGAGTTAACTTTTATACATCAATGTTCTGCTTTTACCTGATTGGTTCTCTTAAGTATTTCAAGCTTCAGTCAATATCACCTGAGATATCTTTGTCAATGACTGACAAAAAGGGGGAGAACATTTGCAAACACCCCAAATGGAAAATCATCTATCTATGTTGTTGCAGGTGTTAGGGGGAGCAGCTACATCAAGCAAGGGGGAGTTTACAAGAAAGGGAGAGCAACTACTGGGTGTGTACATGGGTTAGAGAATTGTAAAATTGTGTAAAAGCATGTACACACAATTTAGGGTGTGTTTGTCTAGAACATTCTAGGGTGTTTTGGGGATTTTGTCACGTAATTGACAAAGGGGGAGATTGAAAGTGTCCTGGTTTGTCAAGTTACGTGAATGTTGAGTCAAAGTGTCTACAGAGCCTAATAGGAAGATTATTTCAAGCGTTTACCTCAACTAGATGTGTGCAAACTCGACACAGGTAAAACTAAAGCCTCACATCCCATGACCCAAAACACCAGGTAAAGAAAACCCTTAAAAATAAGTTAGAAATCATAGGGTTTTAAGGTGAGAAAACTTTTTTCAAAATAGGAAAATCTCTAAGTTTTTCTCACCTTGTCGATTTTATCGGAACACCCTCGATATGATCGACCTGCTCTGTCGATGTCCTCAATACATTAACGATATTATCGATGTGAGGACCAAAAGTGTCCAGCAACTAAATATTCATCTGGACAGATTTATCGATGTATCGATACACCTATCGATATCATCGATATAAGAACTAAAAATGTCCAGCAACCAAATACTCATCTGGACTGATTTATCAATATATCGATTCTCCCATTGATATCATCGATATTCAAATCTCGAGTCCATCGAAAGTGGCTCAATAAGATCGACGAGCAGATATCCGGCGGCCCTATTTTTTAATGAAAATCTCAGATTTCTTCGATATATCGATGATCTTCCGATATGATCTGAAATCAAATATCGATAAGATCGGAGGTCCATCGGTGATATCGATCGTGGGCACGTATATCTTACAGCAGATATTTTAGGTTATTTTTAACTATGATCGGGAGCCCTTCAATAGAATCGATATTCAAATATCGATGATATCGGCACCAGGATGATTGCATCGAACAAGGTTATAAACTGTCCAACAAGCTTAAAGACAAATCCACTGGAATTATCAATGCCTCGACTCTGATCTCGATATCATCAACATTCAAATTCCAATGATCTCAATGGTTCCTCGATCATTCATGAAAACCTGAAATATTTCAAAGTTAAGTCTCTCATTTTTTAAGTGTCGATGGAACGAACCTGTCATCGATGGAATCGGAGTTCAAAATTCGATGACATCGACAATAGTTTCGATTTATCGACCAATTGGCAAAGATTTTCAAAAGTGTATGACATTGAGTCTGAGTCATCGATAGACCATCGATGCTATCGAGAGTATACGCTCGATGATATCGAACCTTCTCAATGATATCGAACTCTATCATAAATGTGACCGTTTTATATCTATTGGAACTCTTTGCCTATATATAGAGGACTTGTCTTTTGTTGCTATGAGAGAAAGTAGAGAGAGCTTTTGTGTGTTTGAACTTATATCTTATATCCAAAGCCCTTTCTCTCAAGGGAGTTCATCCTCCAATCCACCCTCATCATTGGCATTCGATAGAGTCGATTGGGGAATGAACTTCCGCATTCAAGGATCCTCCAGCTACTATGGCAAATCATTAAGCTGGGATGCTTTGAATGCATAAGATTGGAATCGCTCTATCTTCTTTATAGGAAAATATTTTGAGAGTAGGATTCCATCTTCACCTTAACCCAACCTGAAGCCGAGTATTGGTACATCATTTTGTGTTGCGGATCAAAGGTGCAGAAGATTCTTCGTCAACAAGGGGAAGAGATCTTCAGCATTGTGTTAAACGAGACTCATCAACTTATTTGTAAGTATCCAGAGTCTAAAAGGACACTTGTGATCATTCCTTTCTAGGATTGGGTCTTAAGTGGTTTTCACCATTTGAAGTCCTCTATGAGGTCTCCGACGGGAGTGTACGTGGTGGGTGCGTTGTGTGGACCCTTGCTCTATAGAGAGCATAAACATCTGGTTAGGAGTGAACTAGTAAAACTCTGGGTTTTAGGTGAACCGGGTAAAACCTTAGGGTTTGAGGTCAACCGTGTAGAAACCTCCAGTAGGGTCTTATTGAAGATCCTTGGCTAGTGTGCCTAAAAGTGGGTGCGTTGTATTGACCCTTACTCGTGAGAGCATAAATAGTCAGCCTCAGTGTAAGTTATAAAGGTTGAAGGTAAACCTGATTTAAAACCTTAGGTTAGAGGTGAACCATTGTGAAACCTCCTTAGTGAAATCCAGTATACTCAAGGGTTGAGTGCAGTTACCGGGAGTGGAGTAGACTCATCGTCGAACCACTATAAAAATGTCTGTGTTTGAGATTGTTATTCTTATGATTGTGTGATTTACTTTAATACTTTCATATTTGAACATTTGATCACAACACACACACCTACACAGTCATATCCATCATAGGCAAGCTTGCATACTGCTTATCTCGAAAATAGTTTGTGATTAGATCCTCTACTTGGCTTGGAAGCTAGTAGAGTTACATTTGAGTAATCCTGATAATTGCATGATCACAGGATTAGCGAAGTAGGATTTTTAAATAAATCATAAAAACTTTAAAAAGTCCTATTCACCTCCCTCTAAGACATATTGACATATTCCTTCTTCAACTAGTGTGGTCTTTATCGCCATTTCACCTACAAATGGTCCAACACAGAATGCACCACCTATTCTGAGACAGAACCGTGCATCTACATCGATGCCTCACATACCTTAGTCGGCTCCTCCTCCTAATAGGTTGGAGCAGATGATGTTTCTAATGTAGCAACAGTAACAAGTCTTGGCTACTATAGCAGGGGCGATTGCCCAGAACAGGAATATGGCTTCGCCTGTGCCACCAGTCCAGCCTACTGTGGCTATGAACACTAGTGACCTTTTCGAGCGCTTTTACATTTTCGACCTCCCACCTTTGTGGGCACTCACAGGCCCGAGGAAGCCGAATACTGGCTAGATCGCATCTCTAAGATGTTGAAGCTGCTGCACTGCACTGAGGCAGAGCAGGTTGAGTTGGTTACGTATATGTTCGAGAAGGAGGCTAGTCTTTGGTGGGACAACATCCTACAAACCGTTCCCCAAGGATACGTGTGGATGTGGAACCCGTTCGAAACTCAATTCCATGGAAAGTACTTCCCCCTCACTTATCGTAATGAAAAAGAGGGTGAGTTTCTTCACCTCCGACAGGGAGGAATGATCGTATTAGAATATGAGAACAGATTTACGAAGTTAGCCAAATACGCTCCTTTGATCCTAGCAGATGAGCCGATGTAAATGCGGCATTTTTCAGATGGGCTGCGTCCTGATATCCGCACTAAGATGTGTTGCGCTAGGATTCCCAATTACACCAAGCTAGTCAACATGTCTTTATAATCTGAACAAGATGGAGATAGAATTTCTCGAACACGTATACCAATGGGCCTGAGGCCTCGGCCCGAATTACAGCACCGGCCAGTCTTAGATAAGAGGCCACATGTAGACTCGCCTCCCAGGCTTATAGCTCCGTCGATCCAACAGAGGCGAATGGACTGTTGGTGTACGTATTGCAATAAAGGGGGACACACTGACCCCTTCTATTTTACTAAGATGAAAGACAATGGTTTCACACCACCTCAGAAGATCGACCGTCAGTCACAACATGTTATAGCGACTCCACCTCTACGGTCTGCACCACCAACACAACCATTCTAATGACCGCCTGAACCTCGAAATAGGCCGCTTAGAAGACCTATGGCAGTATAAACAAATTGTCTTCAACAAGCACGTGTATATGCACTAGTAGTTGGAGTATCTGAGACAGCAACTGTAGTGCCCTTAGCCTTTAAAGTCACTGCCCACATTCAAGGTGCACCTGTATTCCCATTGGTGGACACCGGGTCCACTATTTCGATAGTATTATGCTCTATAGTCAAGCATTTGGGGTTGAACACTACCCCTATGGGTATGGTGAGAGTCCTTACCGCGACAGGGACCTTCTTCGACACTACCAAGCTTTGTAAGGATTGCCCGATAGACTTAAGAAGTAGAACGGTGTGCATTGGCCTGATAGTCAACCTGCTGTGTCATTACGACGTCATCCTCGGCATGGACTGGCTGACCGAAATGAACGCCGAGATTGACTGCGATACCAGATTGGTGACAGCACATGGGTCCAAGGGCACGACTTTCACCTTCCCAGTTCAGGTCAGTTGGCTCTACCGCATTAGTTGTTACGCTTCCTTTTTGAAAATGTTGATGGTCCAACACTTGGGGACACCCCTGTAGTCCAAGATTTCACAGATGTATTCAGGACGATACCTGGACTACTTCCTCAGCACGAGATCAACTTTACTATCGACCTTGTGCCTGGTGCGATGCCCATTTCCTTACCAACATACCACATGCCTCCATGTGAAATGGAGGAATTGAGGAGACAGATAGATGATCTGTTGGATTCAGGTTTTATATGGCCTAGCGTATCTCCTTGGGGAGAACCCATATTGTTTGTAAAGAAGAAAGACGGATCACTGCGATTGTGTATTGATTATCGCAGATTGAATCACGTCACGATCAAGAACATGTATCCTCTACTTGGGATAGATGACTTGTTTGACCAGTTGAAAGGGGCGTAGTACTTCTCAAAAATTGACTTGTAGTTTGAGTATGATTAGTTACGCGTCAGGGATGAAAACATGCAGAAAACGACATTCAGAACTAATTTTGAGCACTACGAATTCCTAGTGATGTCATTTGGACTTACAAACGCACTGGTCATATTCATGGTCCTCATGAACAGGGTATTTCAGCCATATCTGTACTGATTCGTCATCGTGTTTATAGTGACATTTTGATATACTCCAAGAGTCAGAAAGATCACGAGGAGCACCTGTGAGTAGTCTTCGATACCCTCAGGCAGAATCAGTTGTTTGCATAATACCGAAAATGTGACTTCTGGAAAGAAGAAGTCAAGTTCCTAGGACACATAGTTTTTAAGGAAGGAATAGCCGTGGACCTTGCCAAGGTGATCATGGCTTGCTCGGGACTAGGAAAAATTTGATTCGATTCACAGTGAGGAGCTTCCTTAGACTTGCCGTTTACTATCGCCGATTCATCAAGGACTTTTCCAAGATAGCCAAATTGGTTTCTCAACTTACTCAAAAGGATTTTAAGTTTGCTTGGAATGAGAAGGCAGAAGCAACCTTTCTGGAATTAAAGGACAAGCTGATGTCCGCACCCGTGCTAGTATTACCAGAAAAGAGGTCAAATGTAACACCCCGTACTTTTCTGTACTCGGGTATTACCATGAGAACTAGACTTAGCATAAAAACAACCCCGATTTATGTGAACATTCACACTCTAGCCTAAATCCTACCGTCGAGATGGTGGAGCAACTACGAGGTTCGAGATCTATCATCCAACTGATATGTAGGGGAATCTAATTTTAGGTGATCGTCAGATCTAGAGCTATGGATCTACCTCGAGTCATATGGGTGGCTTATCTTAAGTTGACACCCTAATAATTCATTTTAACATGATGTAATTGTACATGTATACTATAATACAGAGTTATGTTATAATTATTTGTACGTTACGTGAATTATTCAATCATGTATGTTATTTAAACTATATAAAATAAATTGTACACCCACACATCATTATATAATTGATGTATATTTACATTTTTAATTTTATACTATTGTAGTGTGTGTGTGTGTGTGTGTATTACTTAATATTAATTGTACTATACTATATGTGCATGTATAATCACAAAAATGCCTTGTAAATGCTAGTGATTGTAAATAAATACTTACCTATAACTATTAATGTATTGTACTAAACAAAGATAGAAATATATTTTTATTATATAATGTAACGCCCTGAAAATCGGGGGTCGAACATAAACTCAACTCCCTAGTTCCAGAACATCACTTATGCAACAAAATAAATGATGATTGAATGTTGACTGTATTCGTGCATTGAACATGAGTGAGATTAAGCCAAAACAGTATATCATACTCCAGAGACAGTTAAATTTGCAAGCGAAAGACTGTGATAGATAGATAAAATATATAACTTATGATGAGTCTCCAGAGTGAGATAACATTACGAAGTTAAATAAATACAAGTGCGGTTCTAAAATGTACCAAATGTGAGGAAGTGTAATGCCTCCTATCCCATGTACCATAGCCCGTCAATACAATATCGAGGTCTTCATTGACTGACCAGAGAGAGACTGAGATAGGAGAATTCCTCCTATCATCATAGAAGTAGTCAGTCGGCTCGCTTCACAAGCATCGCCACCACGAAACTCAACAAATCTGGTTGGTGTGTACAACACCGTCCCGTAACGTGGGAGTGAGTGATCAACTCAGTGGAACAGTAAAGCATAGGTTAACATGTTATCAATTCAATCAAGCAGTAATGATAAAGCAGTACAAATCAAACATTTCTAACTACTCTTGTTAAGTGCAAAAATGAAATGACATGATCTTCAGTATGCCCTTGCCAAACCACCCCCTCAAGCGACATCATCTTACGTTCGCGAATGCTTACTCCTCGGTGCGCCACATCTACAAAGCACATGCGGTGCGATGATGCTCATGATTACCAAGTTTTTATTAGTCCATTTCAAAAACGAAGATTGGGAAACTAAGGTACCTCCCTTATATCATTCCCAAACATGATCCATTTTAGGGTCGTCAATCCTAGTTAATCTCATACGATGTTATGGTTTGAGAAGCGTAGTGAAGGCATCGCAAGGGCTCGTCACCCGTCGGCGCGGATGACGGATCTCACCGTATGCGGCTCAATTCTTGGCCGTCGGCTCAAGTACATATCTCACCATACCGGCTCAATCACTAGCCGTCGGCTCGAAAGTACGGGTCTCACCGTGCCTCGGCTCAACTCATACTCATGGGTTCTTTGTGAAAGACTCGTCGTCAATCACGGACACTTGGAGTATACTCGAAGATACTGTGGAGGACTCGTCGCCCGTCGGCACGAGCACTGGTCTCACCGTGCTCGGCTCTCGCCGTAAGTATCGGCCGGACTCGAATATAGTGTCCCATACCACCATAATCGGCTCACGAGGTTGGTTGCGCAATGGTCACTACGGGAGGTACATGACCCCGGCGTAGGGCGACAAATGACTCGACCACGGTGTCCCATACCACCATGCCCGGCTCATGCATCTTAGCGGATCGAGGTACCATGGTTAAAAGGGATTTCCTTTGGTAAGTTTGGTACCCTAGGTTCAAGCAGAGGTGACCAAACATGGTGAACATACATTAGACAAATCGGGTTACTTGACGAGCTCGGCTAGCTCGAGCGCACAACAAGTCGAACGACATGAAGTGCATAAGCACTTCGCGTGGCCGACCACTATCGTCAACCGAAGTACGACTCGAGTTCGTCGAACACATCTCACGTGGCAAATGAATCACAACCACGAATTCAATTCTGGTACCGATTGTCTGGACTATAATCATAGCCCCAAACACAATCAAGTGCAGATAGATAAAGCAATAGTGAATCAAGATTTCCACTCATACAATCAAGGTATGGTATTTTCCGTTTGTAGAAAAAGGTCATTGCATTGCACGCTCTCGTTGCTCCGCTCCCCCATCACCCATGACGGATCATACAACGTAAATATAAATTTAAGCATATGTATTACATAGTTAAAATCATAAAGCAGTTGAGCATGTTATGAATCACAACACAAGCATGAGTTTATACATGTTCAATTCCTAATTACACAACAATCCAAGGAGATCATACACATACTTAAAAGAGGTTGAGAATCATATCTCCACACCCTTATACATTACAATTTGCTAACTACTACTCATTCAGACATTTCAAGAAACACTTAAACAAACATACATCAACATACATGACATATGTCGATCACATAGGCATTAGGTCAAATCCTTTCCTAGGGAGTTACCCCAATCATAACGCGCATACACCCATGATGGGATAGTCATGGCAAGCAGAAACCAAGTTCCATATTCATTGGTCATTTCCACAAACACTTGGGCCACACATTTTAGCATATATAGTGTGTATTGGCCGTGGCGTGATTTAGGTAAATCCTTTTGTCAAAGGGATATTGCCAATACAACAATCAATTATCCATGACATTTAGTCATGGCGAACACGAATGAGAATTCTATACTCATTCATCATTTTCACAACACTTAGAATACACTATTTCAACATACATGGTGTATGTTAGCAAAACATGTATTAGGGCTATCCTTTAGCCAAGTGAGTATTTTATCCATGTATAATATATTACTACAGCAAATAATCATGACAATTGCATCAGCAAATTTTATACGTATATAGGGTATTTTCCAGGATACCCAATTTCAACATACATAGTGTTTACAAGGGAACTTGTAATACGGCGATTCTTTTCGCCAAGCTAATATTTTATTCATATATTGTATAATCATATATTAAATAAGTATGTCAAACATTATTCCAAAAGAAATATGTATACGGTATTTCTAACATACACAATTTCAACATACGTCACATTTACAAGTGAACATGTATTTTGGCGATTCCTTTCGCCAAACTAGTATTTTATTCATATATTATATAATCATACATTAAATAAACATGTCAAACATTTATCCCAAAAAAATACGTATACGGTATTTATACGAATACCAAGAGTATGTGAAATTCCAAATTCTACAACGTTAATCGAAACAGGAAACGGAAAGCACTTTGTACATGTGCAATTGCATGCAGATCATGAATCTACCATTATCTGACATTGAAAGCGTTGAAAACCGTAACTTATACACTTAAAGTCCTCACCTTTTCCTTTGGAAACGAAACGAATCAGTAAGGGTAGAAGAACTTCCGTATACGGGAGATTTCTAGCCTAAAGAGCGGAATCGGTTAGTTGTTACATAGCCTACGACGATTCTACCACAAATCAGACCTAGGGTTAGGGTTTCCTACCTTAAAAACGGAGTCGGTGACGCCGGAAAAACGTCAAGGAAGTGGTGGTGCAGCCCGTTGGATGGCAGGGAACGACGGCAGGGAGATTCTCCCACTTCTTCCTCACTCTCTCTCTCTCTTTTCTCTCTCCCAAAACTAAATTCGTATGGCTGGAATGGGAGAGGGTTTAAGGTCCTTATATAGTCTCAAATCTTCCCAAAATAGACTTAAGTTCAAGGGTTACTGCTAATATAGGATATTCGTCACTTTTCCAGCTCAAAAGAGAGGTTCTGGTAGCCCTCCTTGAGCCAAACGTCAGACTTAAGCTCACCACCGATGGATCTACGTGGGATTACGTTTTTGACTCGATCGGATACCCAGATCGCACGTGGCGGACCACTTTCAGTTCGACGGTCGGTGGGCGCGATCAGAAATTCCAAGTACATGTAAATGTTCTGAAATTTTTCTTAATCCGAGGGTGTAATTTGGTCCGATTCGATTCGACGGTCGGGTTGCTTATCTTGTGACGCGTTAACGAACGATGCCAGATCACTATTCCTGATATTTTTATTAGGATGGGAATAGTGTTTTTCACACTCCCCCGCTCCGGATCGAAATAAATGACCGTGGGACATCGGTGAGCTGATTTTTGAGATGATTGTCAAGCCCAGTGGGGCGGTCCTAGTTCCTTAACCGTGTTAATCGGACTCCGATGTGCGGTCTAGACCTAATACTGAAGTTTTGAGATGCTCCAGAAAATAGGATAATGAGATTGATCCTAGATTTAAGAGTAACCTAGCGTCAATGCTACTACAAGTTTTGGGTCTTGCGGATTGTATTTAAAGCGATTCAAACGGATTTCGTAGCTAATCTAGTTTAGTAATTAGTCACTTTGTCTCATTTCTAAAGAATTTAGTCTATGAGATTTAATGCGAGGTGGTACTTAGTCATTTGTAGTTTGTATTTGAAGTGATCCAAGTTATACTACTTAGCTAGTTTAAGATAGTGTCTAGGGCGGAAGTGCTTTAAAAAAATTGAAAGCACAAGGTAGTGAAGGGTGGAATTTGTGAAGAAAATGGTTAAGGAGCGATTTTTAGACTGTGGGATTTAGTTCTGACAAGTTGATAAGGTCTTAGAATCGATCCATTGCCTAAGGACGTCTAATCCCGGGTTGGCAAAAATCACGGGCGTTACAATCTACCCCCTTAAAACAAAATTTCGTCCAAGAAATTGGCTAAGGGTAATAAGGAAGATTTCTATTATTTTATTTGCCTAAGACTTATTGGTTCCAAGTTTCTACGCGTGGTAGGGTATGTACTAGCTGGTTCATTTTCGTCTACCCCCTTAAAACTTATTTCTTTATCCATTTCTCATAGTAGAATTTGTTATGGCTTCGATAATGTGCGTATGTTAACGAGCACCGTTTCGATCTGGGCAGTGGAGTAGGGTTCACCGTGCATCATCATTGCGCCACCCAGATCAAAGAGGCGTATCGGGTGACCTAACTAGATTGGACTCATAATGTTCTACCCCCTTAAAATTTTAGTTTCACCCTCAAGGCTCAAGAGCTATGCCCTGATCCGTACATCGGAACAAGGTGTAATTTATAACCTATCCTTGACATGAAATGAGATGCGGTCTCCCACAACCTCAGTTTTGGTACCTAGGATTATAGAAAGGGCTATCACGGATGGGTGTGAGTTTGAGGCAAGATGACTAATTCTACCAAGGAATTTTATCGCGGTCCAGACTTATCCTATTTAATCATGTCTAGCTTAATAGGCAGGCTATCTTTCTACGTTCATATGCACAATATGTATGCCGACATGGCATGCGATTTGGGACCTAATTCCTAATTGTCGGTTGCCCATTTGGGCAATACCTTAGGCCTAAAAGGAAAGAAATCTCTATTGGCTATATATTCTTACACTTCTCAAAGACGAAGTTATAAACTTTTTGGTTACAAGTGGTTCGGCCAACACGGAAGAAAGTTGCGTAGTGGGTCTGAGTCGGATACATAGACCTTCACGCCTAGCTAGATGAAACTCGCCATATCATTTCTTAATCCTAGTCGATCCGGCCTTCGCAGCAGATCGAGCATAGGGTTCATTGGTCACTACCGGGATTGAGAATGCGATTCAAACCGCGAATACCTCGCTTGTATGTAGTTTCTCTACCCCGTGTTCCCGATTGTACTAAGTCCTTGAGAAGGAAATTCTAAGGGATGTATTGATTGGACCTAACATTGAATCCAAGGATAAATAGGTTTCTATGAGCGTGAATAGTTTCTATGTCATACAACCTTCCTAAGAGTTATTAGAGTAGTCGGTGAGTGCCAAGGGGATTCAACGAAGGAACGGGTCTCGCTCCAACCTAATCAAGCCGACTTACGCTAGATGGTTTCTAATACAAGAAATTGGTTATCGCTTAGGGTTAAAGTTGTACACTAAGAGAGTCCTAAGGTTAACATTATAAATTTGTTGGATTTCTTATATGGTTAGATCTGTCGAAGCATTGCTCTAGGTCCAAACTCCAAGGGTCTATCTATCAAACAACCATTTACTCAAAAAGCTTGAACTGTCAGAGGGTGGTGGGTTAATGTGTATCAAGGGACTTTATCATTTCAACACTATTTGGCCAGTGGTCTTAAGTTGTACTAAATGGGATTGCATTACTAACCCTACCTCAGGATTTGGAATGTCATGTTTGGTAGGAGGGTGGGTGGGGATTAAAATTAATGATATAGGCTTTGGAAAAAGAGCCTTGTGTTGGAAAAGGGTGAGATGGGATTTCCAAATCCCAGGACAATAAATTTCTAAGTGAAATTTGAAAGGAAATCTCGGAATTTACTTTTAATTACGTACATTCTAAACATGGTATCGGAAAACATGGGATATACCCAATCTAAGAACCATACCTAGACATACATTTATTGTTACTTTTTCAATTCCATCCACCTTAAACTTACCTAACGCAATTGGCCGAACGGGCCCTAAATGTCCTAACATTTAGAAGTTTGTGAAGGTTATAGGACATAAATGAAGATACATGTGCGTTAATACACCCAGGGCTTCAAACACTTAAAACACACTACTTTCTACTAAACCCGTCAACATGAAAACATAAACACCCTGAGACGGTAACCCGTGCAAACTACAAGACAACATATGGATAGCTAGACATCCGAGAAGATGGCCGTACCAAGCTCGGATAGAGCCATGGAAAAGTGAATGAAAAGTGATGGAGAGGGAGAGAAAAGGGCTGGAGGTTTGGTTCTCCACAGACTTGAGTCTCAACAGGAGTTGTAGAGGCCCAACAGACAGTGATTGAAGAAAGGGAATGGAGAGAGCAAGTGGGTGAGGGAGTTCACACGCGTTGTGGAGCTCCAATGGGCGTGTGGGGATCCAAATGAGAGAAACGAAGAGGGAAAGGAGAAGAGGGCTGCAAGGCATGATGGAAGTGGGTAGGTTGTGGTCGAAAATAGGAGATGGGACGATCGGAGGGGAGTTTTAAGAGAGGCAAGCAACTTGGAGGGGAAAAGGGAGCTTGGAGGGGGAGTTTGTGAAGGAGGTATGGTAACGGGGGTGTTTCGATGGACGGCCCACACATCAGGGAGGTCCCAAGACCCCCAAACTCGGTCGGCCCGAGCCGCGGGCCCGGCCCATAAAAAAAAATCGGCGAGGCCTAGCCGAAAAAATTTTGAAATTTTAAAAAGGGGCCCCATGGCCCAGTTCGTACAGCCCCCTGGGCCCTAAAAATCTCTGGGTCCCACCCTGGATCCCTCCGGAAGTGCTCCGTTTGGCCCCCCGATCCCGATTCGCTTCATTTCGGGTAGTTCCGGGCAAACTGAACATATCTTGCAATCCGGAATGAGTTATCGACGTAAAATATATGAATTTGGGGTAGAACGAGCTAATGAAGCCAACCAACCCCTATCTTTGGGTTGCGCAGTCTCGGAATTGCGAGAAAACCCTCCAATTGGCGGCCATTTTCCTGTTTTAATTTTGTTTTACCAAAATAGTAATTTTTGTTTGATTACTCTTCATCTGTTGGGCTTTAGGAGTTACGCTCATCGCGTAAAGAGCTTAGAATAATTAGGAGAATGGTTTGGTGAAGTCAAATAGGACACTTACTATTTTTGGCTGGAAGCCTTGCGCACTAGTAGACATCACAACCTAGGAGTTTTAGTTGTAGTTTGTTTCAGATTTCCTTCCTATTATTGGTATTCCCATTTAAAGGGTTGTGAACTCAAATTTTTTTTTTTTTGACATTCATTAACCAATTTCGAATGTAGTAGAATTTATTTCTATTTTCTGCTTTCTTCCTCATGGATTCGAGAAGTCTCGTGAGGGGTCCAGAGAAGCTCCGAGGATTTGGAATAGTTATCCTCATCACGCCTATCCTATATCCTACCGATGGTCAACGGTTAGGGTGAAGTGGATTGTAATCTAGACTCATTGATAGATGACCTAGGAATGTTTTAAGGTCGACCCGTGCGACCATGGTTGAATCTGAGACTCGATTTCGGCGTTCGTTTTCAGTGAACTAGCCGTTAGATGGAACGAGGATGTCTAAGATTGTTTCTACATTCGTCTGCCGCCCCTCCTAAGTCAGAGTGCGTCAGTGTGCGTCGTGTGACCATAACCCAGGTCCGGTTTAATCAAAATCATGCTCTGATACCATCTTGTAACGCCCTGAAAATCGGGGGTCGAACATAAACTCAACTCCCGAGTTCCAGAACATCACTTATGCAACAAAATGAATGATGATTGAATGTTGATATTTGTATTCGTGCATTGAACATGAGTGAGATTAAGCCAAAACAAGTATATCATACTCCGAGACATTAAATTTGCAAGCGGAAGATTTGTGATAGATAGATAAAATATATAACTTATGATGAGTCTCCGAGTGAGATAACATTACCAGGTTAAATAAATACAAGTGCGGTTCTAAAATGTACCAAATGTGAGGAAGTGTAATGCCTCTATCCCATGTACCATAGCCCCGTCAATACAATATCAGGTCTTCATTGACTGCTGAGAGAGATACTGAGATAGGAGAATTCCTCTATCATCATAGAAAGTAGTCCGGCTCGCTTCACAAGCATCGCCACCACACGAAACTCAACAAATCTGGTTCGTGTGTACAACACCGTCCGTAACGTGGGAGTGAGTGATCAACTCAGTGGAACAGTAAAGCATAGGTTAACATGTTATCAATTCAATCAAGCAGTAATGATAAAGCAGTACAAATCAAACATTTCTAACTACTCTTGTTAAGTGCAAAAATGAAATGACATGATGCTGTATGCCCTTGCCAAACCACCCTCAAGCGACATCATCTTACGTTCGCGAATGCTTACTCCCTCAGTGCGCCACATCTACAAAGCACATGCGGTGCGATGATGCTCATGATTACCAAGTTTTTATTAGTCCATTTCAAACAGCAGTATTGGGAAACTAAGGTACCTCCCTTGTATCATTCCCAAACATGATCCATTCTAGGGTCGTCAATCCTAGTTAATCTCATACGATGTTATGGTTTGAGAAGCGTAGTGAAGGCATCGCAAAGGGCTCGTCACCCGTCAGCGCGGATACAGATCTCACCGTATGCGGCTCAATTGCTGGCCGTCAGCTCAAGTACATATCTCACCATACCTGGCTCAATCACTAGCCGTCAGCTCGAGTACAGGTCTCACCGTACTCGGCTCAACTCATACTCCAGTTGCTGTGAAAGACTCGTCGTCAATCACAGACCTTGGAGTATACTCGAAGATACTACGGAGGACTCGTCGCCCGTCAGCACGAGCACAGGTCTCACCGTACTCGGCTCTCGCCGGTAAGTATCGACGGCTCGAATATAGTGTCCCATACCACCATAATCGGCTCACGAGGTTGGTTGCGCAATGGTCACTACGGGGAGGTACATGACCCCGGCGTAGGGCCGACGGCTCGACCACGGTGTCCCATACCACCATGCCCGACTCATGCGTCTTAGCGGATCGAGGTACCATGGTTAAAAGGGATTTCACTTGGTAAGTTTGGTACCCTAGGTTCAAGCGAGGCGACCAAACATGGTGAACATACATTAGACAAATCGGGTTACTTGACGAGCTCGGCTGGCTCGAGCGCACAACAAGTCGAACGACATGAAGTGCATAAGCACGCCGCGTGGCCGACCACTATCGTCAACCGAAGTACGACTCGGAGTTCGTCGAACACATCTCACGTGGCAAATGAATCACAACCACGAATTCATTGCAGTGTACCGATTGTGTCGGACTATAATCATAGCCCCAAACACAATCAAGTGCAGATAGATAAAGCAATAGTGAATCAAGATTTCCACTCATACAATCAAGGTATGGTATTTTCCGTTTAGGGCTGCCAGGGCTGTTGCACGCTCTCGTTGCTCCGCTCCCCCATCACCCATGACGGATCATACAACGTAAATATAAATTTAAGCATATGTATTACATAGTTAAAATCATAAAGCAGTTGAGCATGTTATGAATCACAACACAAGCATGAGTTTATACATGTTCAATTCCTAATTACACAACAATCCAAGGAGATCATACACATACTTAAAAGAGGTTGAGAATCATATCTCCACACCCTTATACATTACAATTTGCTAACTACTACTCATTCAGACATTTCAAGAAACACTTAAACAAACATACATCAACATACATGACATATGTCGATCACATAGGCATTAGGTCAAATCCTTTCCCTAGGGAGTTACCCCAATCATAACGCGCATACACCCATGACGGATAGTCATGGCAAGCAGGAAACCAAGTTCCATATTCATTCAGTCATTTCCACAAACACTTGGGCCACACATTTTAGCATATATAGTGTGTATTGGCCGTGGCGTGATTTAGGGTAAATCCTTTTGTCAAAGGGGATATTGCCAATACAACAATCAATTATCCATGACATTTAGTCATGGCGAACACGAATGAGAATTCTATACTCATTCAGTCATTTTCACAACACTTAGAATACACTATTTCAACATACATGGTGTATGTTAGCAAAACATGTATTAGGGCTATCCTTTAGCCAAGTGAGTATTTTATCCATGTATAATATATTACTACAGCAAATAATCATGACAATTGCATCAGCAAATTTTATACGTATAGGGTATTTTCCAGGATACCCAATTTCAACATACATAGTGTTTACAAGGAACTTGTAATACGGCGATTCTTTTTCGCCAAGCTAATATTTTATTCATATATTGTATAATCATATATTAAATAAGTATGTCAAACATTATTCCAAAAGAAATATGTATACGGTATTTCTAACATACACAATTTCAACATACGTCACATTTACAAGTGAACATGTATTTTGGCGATTCCTTTCGCCAAACTAGTATTTTATTCATATATTATATAATCATACATTAAATAAACATGTCAAACATTTATCCCAAAAAAAAATACGTATACGGTATTTATACGAATACCAAGAGTATGTGAAATTCCAAATTCTACAACGTTAATCGAAACAGAAACGGAAAGCACTTTGTACATGTGCAATTGCATGCGAGATCATGAATCTACCATTATCGACATTGAAAGCGTTGAAAACCGTAACTTATACACTTAAAGTCCTCACCTTTTCCTTTGGAAACGAAACGAATCAAACAAGGGTAGAAGAACTTAAAGTATACGGGAGATTTCTAGCCTAAAGAGCGGAATCGGTTAGTTGTTACATAGCCTACGACGATTCTACCACAAATCGGACCTAGGGTTAGGGTTTCCTACCTTAAAAACGAGTCGGTGACGCCGGAAAAACGTCAAGGAAGTGGTGGTGCGGCCGTTGGATGGCAGAGGAAGCCGGAGGGAGATTCTCCCACTTCTTCCTCACTCTCTCTCTCTCTCTTTTCTCTCTCCCAAAACTAAATTCGTATGGCTGGAATGGGAGAGGGTTTAAGGTCCTTATATAGTCTCAAATCTTCCCAAAATAGACTTAAGTTCAAGGGTTACTGCTAATATAGGATATTCGTCACTTTTCCACCAAAAGAGAGGTTACGGTAGCCCTCCTTGAGCCAAACGTCGGACTTAAGCTCACCACCGATGGATCTACGTGGGATTACGTTTTTGACTCGATCGGATACCCGGATCGCACGTGGCGGACCACTTTCGGTTCGGACGGTCGGTGGGCGCGATCGAAATTCCAAGTACATGTAAATGTTCTGAAATTTTTCTTAATCCGAGGGTGTAATTTGTCCGATTCGACGGTCGGGTTGCTTATCTTGACGCGTTAACGAACGATGCCGAGATCACTATTCCCGATATTTTTATTAGGATGGGAATAGTGTTTTTCACACTCCCCGCTCGGATCGAAATAAATGACCGTGGGACATCGGTGGAGCTGATTTTTGAGATGATTGTCAAGCCCAGTGGGCGGTCCTAGTTCCTTAGCTTCGTGTTAATCGGACTTAGATGTGCGGTCTAGACCTAATACTGAAGTTTTGAGATGCTCGAGAGCAGTCGGGTAATGAGATTGATCCTAGATTTTAGAGTAACCTAGCGTCAATGCTACTACAAGTTTTGGGTCTTGCGGATCGTATTTAAAGCGATTCAAACGGATTTAGTAGCTAATCTAGTTTAGCACTTAGTCACTTTGTCTCATTTCTAAAGAATTTAGTCTATGAGATTTCTATCGAGGTGGTACTTAGTCATTTGTAGTTTGTATCTGAAGTGATCCAAGTTATACTACTTAGCTAGTTTAAGATAGTGTCTAGGGCGGAAGTGCTTTAAAAAAATTGAAAGCACAAGGTAGTGAAGGGTGGAATTTGTGAAGAAAATGGTTAAGGAGCGATTTTTAGACTGTGGGATTTAGTTCTGACAAGTTGATAAGGTCTTAGAATCGATCCATTGCCTAAGGACGTCTAATCCCAGGTTGGCAAAAATCCGGGGCGTTACATATAATCTAAGACATTATTTACTAATATTATTATAATGAATGTATGAGGCTATTACATAAATTAACTATAGTACACTTGGAATATTCTTAATGATAATTATGAAAAATATATATATAATATTACCAAGTAAACTTTATTAATTAATAAATATTATTATATCGTGTTAGTAATTATATTCAAATATAAAATAATGTAATATATATGTATATATACATGTTGATATATAAGATAGTACGTATATAAATGGGTTGTGAGCCTGATTGGCCCACTAGTTAGGTGAATGGTCATGATCATGGGAGTGGACCTCAGATCACCGTAAATTGATGGTGGTTGACACTTAATGGTCGTAATTCAATTGATATGGCCCACCTAAGCCTTGATCTGCCTTATCCTTTGGGGTGGACCTTAATGTGAGCCACCAAGACGAATGAACGGTGTGGATTGATCCAAATCACCAATGTGGACCTCACTTTGTGTGGCGTGTGTACACCATGGGTGTGCACCTGCTGAACGCCGGACAGAGGACTCAGTCAAACCAGGCGCTGGCCGAGCCTGCCCAAAAAGGAAAAAAAACTCTCCCCTTCGAAAAACCCCACCCGCGATACTCAAACAAATAATGTCCGTTTGGCTAGGAGGTGGCCCACCATCGGCATCCCATTTGAAGATCCAAACCATTCAGAATATGGAGGACCTAGAGCCGTGCAAACCCTACCTAGTTTCACCCAATTTCTTGCACACGCGTGACCACACATGCCAGTACAAGAGGGCTGGTTGTGTTTCCATCTTTTCTAAAAATGGAAAATCTATTTTTCCTCCACGCTTGCAATCCGCGTGAGGTTTCTTTCCTTTAATCCCGACTGTCCGAAATGCAGTAATCCTAACCGTCCACTCACTGTTCACGTGAAGTAGGGTTTTTCATGGAAAACTGACGCCAACGCCCACCATTTTGCTAGTTGTTTCAAGATGCCTGGCAGTGGTATTAAATCCTAGCCGTGCGTCCTCCATCCAACGGTGCTGGGAGATTTGGGGCATCGAAATAGAGAACTTATATTGCAAAGGGTGCACTGCCCGATCCCCTATAGCCACACCAGCGAAACTCAAGCCATTTTTCTTCCACCGTTGAACCCATTGAGAAAAACTCGTTAGAGCATCAATCTTTCATATCCTCAAGCTTCCTAATGTCCCTCTGATTAATGCACATCGACCAAATTAAAGAAAACTCCATCGAATAGAGTTTTGCCATTGAAGATGGAGCTTCTTCCCTGAGAGATCGTGTTCTTCACTGCTGCTGCCACAATTTGCACCAAGTTTTGGATGCCTAAGAGGAGTTCTAACTCGGTTAGGCTCCCTCCAAAAGAAGGAAGGAAGGTGAAAAACTAAGAAAGAAAGAAAATAGAAGAGAGAGAAGGAGGACACCGTCCTCTTTCTTTTGTTACTACTGCTGCTGTTGCTACCATTACAGTTCGGGCGAGCCAACAAGGCTGGATTAGGGTCTGCCCTCGCTCTGGTCCAGATTGCTAAACAGTACAAAAAAAGGGGGCGAAGAAGAAAGAGAGAAGGAGAAACAGGAAAAATAATAAAAAAGAGAGAGGGAGACAGGTTGTTGCTACTGGGCTGACCCAGTGTCTGAGTTCGGTCTGAGATGAGTCCAGGCCGAGTTGGGTGTGGTCTGGACAAACTGGTCTAGCAGGGAAAGAAAATAGAAAGAAAGTGAGAGAGAGGAAGGAGGTGTGGGGCTACTTCCTGGTCGAAACCGAGTCAACTCAGCTGGATCCCAATCTAGCGAGTCGAGTTGGGTTTTAGACCTGGGTCCAAACGTTGCTGGACATTCCAGCATTGAAAAAGAGAGATAGAGAGAGAGAGATCAAGGAAGAAAAACAAGAGAGAAAAATGAGGGAGAGATTGAGCCAGGTCATTGCCGAGTCGACTCGACTGTCTTGCGGGTTTGGGGCCATGTTGAGGATGAGTAGATAACTAGGTGAGTTAACTCTCAAGCCACTTTCTATTATTACAAATAAATAAATAAATAGCTATGTTATTTATCTTCTTATGTTGGTTGAGTGTAGGTATTTAGTAGAGGCTACCTTAGATAACTCTCGTTGAAGTCAAGTAGGTGTGAACATTTCAATTGGATTCAAGTTGATTACATCTAATAATTGATCAAAGGTGAGGACTCACCCTTTGAGCTTCCCACTTAATTTCATCAATTTGGATATAGACGATGGCATGATTCCCCTGACTGAGTTGCTTACCTTACTATTGAATATGCTAATTTGTTTAAACAATTAATTCATGTGTTAAACGATAGACATCTCTTTAATTGTAACATGCATAGATGATTTGATGATAACATGCTATCTTTTGTTGTACCTGTAATAAATAACTATATGCTACTACTTGTGCTTAAATAATGAATTGAGTGGAACCTATCCTGGACTTATCATCCTGCGATCCACATTTGTCTTAAACAGCTTAGATCGGTTATTGGTGCTCTTCGTAGCTTATTGGTTATATTTGCACATCTTGTTGATTTTCGGGTCATTATGCAGAGTTCGTTATGATTTTCGGGTAGAGATGAGTTTGGCTGTCGATTTTCTAGCCATCTTGTGGAGTTCAAACGATTTTCTAATGATGCTGAAGTTCCCTTATTGGTACTCTCTTCATCTTATGGTGTTTAGTAGTATGGTGATTTCCGGGTGGAGCTGAAGTTCGTTTATCGATTTTCTAACCACCTTGTGGAGTTCACGTATGACATGATCTCCAGATGAAGATGAGGTTTGAAGGTTGATTTTCTATTCACCTTTTTCACTTGTACCATGACTTTCGGGTGGAGCTAAAGTTCGCTTATCAATTTTCTAGCCATCTTGCGGAGTTCACGTACAATGTGATTTCGGGTGCAATAGAAAGTCGTATGATTAAGTGTTTGACTTTCTGGATGTATTACTTTATATTGCGATTGCTATTATATTCTGTTTATGATGAGATTCTATTGATTTGCTAAGTTTTTGAGTATATGTCCATGATTATGAAGTGCCCTATTTAATATATCCATTTTCATGACTTGCAATCTAAATGAGATTATGAATGATAAGTGTGCAATCTTAGAGGGTGCTCCTCATTGCAATTGTAACGCCCTGAAAATCAGGGGTCGAGCATAAACTCAACTCCCGAGTTCCAACGCATCACTTATGCAACAAAATGAATGATGATTGAATGTTGTCTGTATTAGTGTAGTGAACATGAGTGAGATTAAGCTAAAACAACATATCATACTCCAGAGACAAGTGAGATAGCAGGCGGAAGACTGTGATAGATAAATAAAATATATAAACTGTAGTGAGTCTCCAGAGTGTCATAAGGTTACCAGGTTAAAGAATTACAAGTATAATTTCAAATTATACCAATTTGTGGAAGTGTAATGTCTTCCATTCCAAATATCATAGCCCCGTCAATACAATACCAGGTCTTCACAGACCTATCAGAGAGTTACATGTAGGAGAACTCCACCTCAACATCATAGTAGTAGTCCGCCTCTGCTTCATAAGCATCGCCATCACCTGAAACTCAAACAAATCTAGTTGGTGCATATAACACCGTCCCGTAACGTAGGAGTGAGTGATCAACTCAGTGGAACAATAAAGCATAAGTTAACATGTTATCAAAACAGTCAAGCAGTAATGATAAAGCAGTACAATCAACAATTCTAAATACTCTTATTAATGCAAGTATGAAAATGTAGTCATGATGTATGCCCTTGCCAAACCACCCTCATGCGACACCATCTTATGTTTGCGACATGCGTTCATCCCTCAGTGCTCCACATCTACCAGGCACATGCAATGCATGATGAGCATGATTACCGATTTGTTATTAGTCCATTTTAAACAGCAGTATTGGGAAACTAAGGTACCTCTCTTATATCATTCCCAAACACAATCCATTATAGGGTCGCTAGTCCTAGTTAATCTCATACGAAGGTATGTTTCTAGGTCGCCGCAAAGGCTGCAGGGCTATTACGCACAATGGTTACTCCACTCCGCCATCAACTCTTTAACGGTTCATCACTATACAGATACAGGCCTAGTTCATACTCTATACACCGCGACAAAACTCTAAGGCTCACCGCAAATTCAGAGTATGCTCGAGGTCCCCACAAAGGGCTGCCAGGGCTGTTACATGCATTCGTTGCACCATAGTGAACATACATTAGACATATCGGGTTACTTGATGAGCCTGACTAGCTCAAGCGCACAATCAACTGAACGACATGAAGTGCATAAGCACTTCATGTGGCCTAACCACTATCGCCGACCGAAGTACGACTCGGGTTCGTAAAAAACATCCTTCGTGGTGAAATGAATCTCAACCACGATCTCAAGTCTGGTACCGAATGTCTAGACTATAATCATAGTCCTAAACGCAATCAATCCTTATTCAAAGCATATGGAGTAAAGCATAATAAACAAAGTAATTCAAGCAAGGTAACAAGCATATCATAAAGCATGTTATAAAGCATGTTATAAAGCATGTTCTAAGGCACTATATAAACAAGAATACAAGCACATATATTTCATAAGTAATCGGTTAAAGTAAACAACCACATGGAGGAAATCATACACGTCTCTAAGGTAGTTGAGAATCCCATCTCTACACCTACCTAAGGCACCATCATCCAAACACTTACTCTCACAAGCATATTCACAAACACTTAGAATACACTATTACAACATACATAGTGTATATTAGTAAAACATGTATTAGGGCGAGTCCTTTCGCCAAGCAAGTATTTTACGCATATATAGTATATTCATACAGCAAATAATCATGGCAAACACATCTCCAAAATTTATACATATCGGTACTTTCTAGAATACTCTATTTCTACATACATAGTGTATATTAGCAAATCATGTATTATGGCAAGTCCTTTCGCCAACTAAGTATTTTATCCATATATATTATATTCATACAATAAATAATCATGACAAACATATTTCCAAAATTTATACGTATACGATATTTTCTACGAATACCTAGAATATGTAAAATTCCATATTCTTCGTCTCTAATCGAAATGGAAAACAGACAACACATTGTACATGTGCAATTGCATGCAGGTCATGAATCTATCATTATCTGACATTGAAAGCGTTGAAAATCATAACCTATACATCTAAAGTTTGCACCTTTTGTTGTAGAATCGTAACGGATCCGATAGGTTTGCTAAGCTTTCATATACAGCAGTTTGGCCACCTATGGAATGAAATCGGTTAGCTATTTCATAACCTACAACTATCAAAACCCCAAAACAGGTTAGGGTTAGGGTTTCTTACCTAGGAACGACACCGGAATCGCCGTGAGAGCGATTGGATAGGGGTGGTTGAGCACGTATAGCAGCAGGGTTCAGCATCAGGGTGATCCTCCCACTTCTCTCACACTTTCTCTCTCTTTTCTCTCCTCTCAAATCTCAAATTCATATGGCTGCAATGAGAGAGGGTTTAAGGTCCTTATAAAGCCTAAAAAGTCTCCAAAATAGACTTAAGGTCAAGGTATACTTAGGTTATAGCCAAAGCGAAGCTGTTTCAGATCAACGGAGGACTTCTGGTTGCCTCTTTTCTGTGTGCGGTCGGAATTAAGCTCACTAACACTGGATCTAGGTATGGCTAAGTTTTCGCTTCAGTTGGGATTCCAGATCGCGAATGGCGGACCAGTTTCAATTCAATGGTTAGTGGGTCTCGATCGGAGATTCCGAGTACATGGATATGTTTATGAAATTTTTCCTGATCCGAGAGTGTATTTGGGTCAGATTCTGACGGTCAGGTTGCTTAATACTGACCCGCAAGCGACAAGTCTCAAATTTCATAAATTTGTATTTTATTTAGAATTATTTTCACATTTCTCACACTCCCCGCTCCGAGCTCAAGCGAATAGCGCTGGGACACTATCTGGATTTGATTTCCAAGATGGTTGTCAAGCCCAGCAAAGTGGTCCTAATTCCTTAACTTCGCGTTAATCGAACTTCCGACGTGTGGTCCAGATCTGATACGGAGTTTCGAGATGCTCCCGAGAGCAGCCGGGTAATGAGATTGATCCTAGATTTTAGGGTAACCTAGCATCAATGATTCTACAAGTTTTCGGTCTTGCAGATCATATTTAAAGTGATTCTAGCAGATTTCATGGCTAATCTAGTTTAGCACTTAGTTAACTTTGTCAAATTTCTAAAGGATTTAGTCCTGTAAGATTTCTGTTTGAGGTGGTACCTGGGCCTTTATAGTTTATATGTAAAGTGATCCAAGTTATAATACTTAGCTAGTTTAAGATATTATCTAGAGTGAAAGTACTTAGAAATTTTGAAAGAACAAGGTGAAGGGTGGGATTTGTGAAGGAAATGGGTTATCAAGCGATTTTAGATTATGGGATTGGGTTATAACAAGTTAATAAGGTGTTAGGAGTGACCCATTGCCTAAAGACGTCTAATTCCAGGTTGGCAAAAATCTGGGATGTTACAGCAATAGCCAATGACGCTATCAAACCGTAACAGTTGATGTAAGTGTAGAGCCAGTTGATGACGTTCACTGGTCGCTAGAGCATATCGGTTATCTGGAGAGCTAGGCGGGGTCCCTGCGGCCCATATTGAGTTCCACCATTACATGATAGGTTTCTGGTTTTTGTTATTAATGAACTTTGTATTTGGGATTGTATAAGTCCTGTATGGGTGCTACATTTGGAATTTTGAAATGATCAGAATGTTTTTTTATTCATTGCATGATTTACTCTAGCTTCATTGCTGTTAACTCTGATTAACGATAAACGGTTCAAATTTACACTGAATTTTATAAGGTAACACTCGGGTTTTTGGGAAATGGGTTACATACTCGGGTCCTGAAAACATGGGGTGTTACAGTTGGTATTACAATGAGTCTAGATAAACCAGGCCTTAGGGAAAACAGGACTTATGTGATTTTAAATAACCTAAAGTTTCATTGATAAAATTTGAAACTGGAAGGTAGATTTTATTCCCTTAGCTTTAGGGTATCATGTGAACCTAGAAATCAAAACTTTAGGATCCCTTGAAATGCTTAGGGTTAACCATTTGAACTTAGAACCATAAACCTAAGTTCCTTTGTGAATTGTGATTGCTGAATCTAGGAACTTAAACTTTAGGGTCCCTTATGATTTTAGGCTTAGCCATTTGAACTTAGAAGCAAGAACCTAGGTTGCCTTGTAAATTATAGATGTTTGAAACTAGGGACTAAACTCAGGTATCGTAAGGAAATAAGTACCCACCATGTTGTGCATTAAATCAAACATAAGCGCTATATAAGCTTAAGGAATCAGACTAAGATCTTATAATTTAAATCCCCTAATACATCTCTTGTATGTTTCAATGAATGGAAATAATTAATAGTAAGAATTTAGAATTTTAGGCGAAATTCTAGCCATAGGCTAGGCTTGTTGAGACTAGCTTTGAAAATTTAGGTAAGTTCAACATATTTAAACCCAAATCCCCATGTAGAAAATTTTGGCTCCCGTGAGAAATTCTAGGATAGTCATGGAACTTAAAAGTAAGCTTTAAGTGTTGTGGAAAGTTGGGTTAAAATAAGAACTCATGAGTGTAGACCCCCTTGTAGTCCATCTTAGGACACTAAAATGACCTTAAAGATTTTCATAGGACCTCAACTGTAGGTCGAAGACTAGAAGACGTGAGTATAAGGGTGCTTAAATGGTCATCTTAGTACCTTTGGAGTTGCACCTAATCGCAAAGGATAGGGAGTTGTCGAGCACTTATCAATCTGAACAATACTCCAGCTGTATGATTCATATAAGTTGTCTTATGATCTTAGTTTAAGATTTGTTAAACTTAGAAGGTTATAACCACAACGAATCCTTTCTTTTAACAGAGTTATGGCCCCATCTCGTCGCCCGAGACCGCAGACTGGTCATTTGTTGACTTCGCCGATGAATGAGGTTGTTCGAGAAGGGAGTCCCGTGCGGTCTCCTGCACCTTTAGTTAGGTCGAGTGGCCCTGAAAGAGAGCATACGTTAGGAACTATCCCGCCTCAGTCACCTGTGAGTCATGTGGGTACACCTCCACCAAACACGCAACCTGAAACCCCACCTAGCAATGTTATTAGTCAACTGACTACTGTCATAATACAACAATAGGCTTCAATCGCCACACTGCTAGAGGCTCTCCAATGTAATATGGATGCATCGGCCCCGAAGACTGAAGAAGTTAGTGGGGCAGATATGTTTAAACGGTTTCAGAGGCTGAGGCCACCATCCTTCTCAAGAGCACCAGATCCAGTTCTAATAGAACACTGGCTTAATAGAATGGCCAAGATGATGAGATCGCTGGGTTGTTCGGATGCCCAGAAGGTTATTCTCGCCACTTATGCCTTGGAAGGCGAAGTGAATATATGGTGGGAAGCCATGCTAAGAAGAGTATCATTTGATTATGAGTGGACCAAGACTGAGTTTAAGAAAAGGTTCAATGAAAAAACTTTCCTCCATGTTATCGTCACGAGAAAATATCTGAGTTTCTCAAATTGGAACAAGGGAAAATGACAATGTCACAATATGGAGCACGCTTCGACGAGTTGTCATGATACGTACCAAAGGCTATTGAGGATGAGGAATATAAATTGAAAAAGTTTAAGGAAGGTCTCCGACCTGAAATCCAGTCGAGATTGTGCACCTTTGACTTTACTGACTTCACCGACCTCGTGGACAAGGCCATGAGAATAGAGGACTTCGAGTGTAGGGCCACAACACGTGCTCTTATTCGAGGTTCAGCGAGCAAAGCCAAGGTGTGAAAAGGCCAAGCTATATGTCCTAGAGGGGGGGTGAATAGGACTATGCCAAATTTAAAAATAAATCAGCGGAACAAAAGTAAATCAATACTCTTCCAATAATGAATCAATTTACAATGCTAAATATAAATCACCTTGATAAATAATTATTGAGAGATTGATACAAATTCGATTCTAAGGACAACCTTACACCATAATAAACAAGGGCTTATGGTAGGACAACCTTATTTCTAGAACCTCTTTTGAATCAAGAACTCAATGTTAATATAAGTAAATGAAATAGCAAGGAATTGAAAATAAATGCAGAAGTAAAGATCTAAATTATTACAACAATCCCCACACTTGCTTGAAAATGTAAATAGTTACAACATTCACATCCACTTGTACATTCCACACAATTGAATGATAAAAGATATGAAAATTAATCAAGCATTCAATCCACAAGACAAAGAGTTATAGTGGTTACTTTGTGTGTACACCAACTGTTTTACAATGACCACACAGAATGCTACTCCACTCTAATATCCTCACACAGGGATATTAGCGTTCACTATCAAATAGGTTTCTGAGTTCACCAAAAACCTTTACAATTGTGTCTTTTTTCACTTGGGCTTACACAATTCAAAAACCCCTTTTTCTGAGTTTTCTGGTTTTCCTCAGACAACCAAAATAATGAGATTTTTCTGGCACAATCTCAAACAAAACCAATACAATGAGATTTTTCTGGCTCAACCTCAAACAAAACCAATAACAAATGAATTTTACAGAATTGTAAAATACCTGGATTTTTCCTTTAGCAGCCCGGTAGAACCAATCGGAGTAGATGATTGAATATCAAAGTTCAATTTCCAATACTCACATTCATAGGTTCTAAATTCTAATAGATTTTAGATTTAACTTGTTCAAGGCGTAGCTATATTTGATTTTGATTCCAAGAAGAAGGAATAATATAATTCCTCTTTTCAAATAAGATTGGAATAGAGAAACAAAATCAAATAAAATAAGCTAACAAAAAGGAATATTAAATAAGCACAATTAAGCTTAAAATAAACACAGACTTATCTCGAGTGATAACTTGAAAATTCTTGAATGGAATGGAGTTCGAATATCAAAACTACGAAATCGTGTTCAATTTATAGACGAAAAAAATCGTTTACTACGTGGTCTTAGAAACCTAGGACAGGTCGTAGCTCTAATGCAATTTTTGAAAAATTGAGCGCGATCTTTGAAAGCCGTTCTACGACTGGTCGTGTGAACCCTACGACCGGTCGTGGGTCACCTACGACTGGTCGTAGATACCTACGACTGGTCGTAGGACCATGAAATCAGTTGCTGGTCTTTCAGTCGTAGCTCCACGACAGATCGGACGGGTCGAAGCCAACCTACGACCGGTCGAAGGACTTCCAGGACAGGTCGTGGGCGTTCCAAAAAATCCGAAAAAAACTTCAACAACTTAGGACTGATCGTGGGATTTCTTGGACTAGTCGAACCAATGCTAGGACTGGTCGAACAAGAGCTAGGACTGGTCTTGGAATAGACCAACTTTATGTTAAATAAAGATTTGATTTATGTATCCAAAATGACCTACTTAAAGTGTCAACCTAAGGTCATTTAAACCTGAAACATGTCGTATGGATATTGAACTTCAACCATTTAACGAATGTAGATTGTTTGAACCAATATCAGGCTTGAAGTCTTGAACAATATCAGGCTTGAAGTCTTGAACAATATCAGGCTTGAAGTCTTGAGATCTTGAGCTTCAACATCTTGTCGCTTTTTATGGCTTTTTGAACTTTAACATCTTGTGCTTCAACTTGTAGCATCTTGAAGTACTTAGGCAGTGTCTTGAATAAAATAATCATCATACCAGCACAAGACACAGATAGATGTTTTGACACATCAAAATTTGACAACCAAAGGAGTATGAGATCATAACCCTTACAATCTCCCCCTTTGTCAAAATTGTGACAAAACACCACACCAAGTAATAATTCTTCCAATAGACATAAGAGAAGTACAAAGCAAGCACAGATGCACAGGATGTATAGACATGATAAGCAATGTTTAGACATGATAAGCAATAATCATATTCACATAACTCTTGAGAAGTTTAACTCCCCCTGAGTAATAGAACTAAGCACAGAAATAAGTTATAAGTTAAGCAACATGACTAATTTCACCAAACTTTAATGATTCTTCACCAAACTTCTCCCCCTTTTTGTCACAAAAGGACAAAGGAAGAAGAACAGTAATAAGATAGTAGAAGTAGCAAGAGAAAAATGTCAACAAAAAGTTTTGAGAGGCAAGAAAATATTAGTAAATATTACTGGACCAAAAAAAATTCAATCGAGAACGGAAGAGGGCGCAGGATTAGATGGATCAATTTTGTGTAATCCTTTAGCAATTCGCCTCATATATTTTCGCATATAAGAAAATTGTGTGTCTTGAGTAACACGAATTTGAGCCACCTGCTCTTGAAGAGAATTCAACCTTTCATCAAAATCAGACGGCTGAAAATCAGGATCATCAGCCGAGTCTGACTCAAGTTCTTCAAATAAGTCATCCATATTCACGTCCTCAGGAAGATCACTAGCTTGAGCATTACTTTGCACCACCACTGCTACCAACATCCACTTGTTCTCTACCCAAATCTAAAGTCATCTTATTAAGATTGGAATTATTAAAGGGAAGATGGTGGATGGGTTTTCTCTAGTAGGCATGGCTATGAGCATATGATTTGCTAACCTAGTCGTAAATAACCAAAGGGTATATCACTATGTCCTGGATGGTGACGTGTGAGAATAATGGAATGACAAATTAAAGAAGGAGGCATATATTAACACCAGAGACAACAGAATGCAAAACACGAACCATAAAAGAAGTGAGTTCGGTTTTATTACCGAACGTGGATAAAGATTTAAAATGAATATCTTATGTAGTACTACGTATGCGGGTAACAAATACCTTGAGGGAAGTGTATGACCTTTATGAGTCCAATGAACATCCATATTACATAAATCTCTAGTAAGCATTCGTCGTTGATTCGAGAGACTATCATGTAAAATATTAATTGGAATGCTTTCATCATTGATAGGTATTTCCATAATATCCGCAATCAAATGACGATCTACAACAAACAAACCTTCTTGAGTATCAACTTTAAAAATTAAATTCTCAAGAGAAAAATCACAGATACATGCAAACATGGATTGGGCAATGGACGGTATGCGGCTCCACCCCAATGTAGGATGTTATCCCATCCCATAGATTCCAACAAAGAAGGAATACCAAAAGAAGCAATGTGATTGACAGTAACATGGCGTTCAACAACAATTACATTACGCATACGTAAATCTCGAGCATCAGTAGGATCATTTTCGGGAGAACGAAGATGACGTTGAACAATAGAAGTTGATCTAGACGAGGATGGACCTCGAGTAGTTTTTTTTTACCTCAGGATCCATTTTCAAAGAAAGATTTCAAGGAACAACAAAATGCAAGATAGAAGGAATGAGATTTAGATAGAACAGATTTTTCAAGAGAAAAAAAAACCCCAAATCCTGCAATCAATGAGAAAATAGATTCCACAAACATGAGTTTTGAAGCACTAATAGTAAGAATCTACAAGGAAAATGTAAAAGAATCACTAACCTTGAAGAATAATGAAGATGGGTTGGGGCCGTAGCTAGGACGGTTGGAATGAAATGAAGAAATGAAGAAGAAGACTAAAATCCCCAATTTTAAGTGAAATCCGTGCTTTCTGACGATTGTGTCGTGTATTGAAATGTTCGCCGTCAGTGTGGTACGACCGTCGTGTATTCTCTCACGAAGTCGTGTATGACAAAAAATTTGCATTTTTTTTTTTTTTTTTATTATTATTATTTTTTTTAAATAATTTCAAGTTTAAGCAAATAAAACATCAAACTTATGTTACACAAAATCATGCAAACTCAATTTAAATTGCACATACCGAGATCAAATTTTAATTTATTAAACCGGTTTTTGTCGAGCGGTTTAGTGAAAATGTCTGCAAGTTGAATTTCGGTTGGAATGTAATCCAAATTTATTAATTTTTCTTCCACTAATTCACGAATGTAATGAAATCTAATGTCAATATGCTTAGTACGTGAATGCTGAACTGGATTTTTAGAGATATTTATTACCTTTGGAATTATCACAAAATAAAATCATAGAATCTTGAGTAATTCCATAATCGCTTAACATTCATTTCATCCAAACAAGTTGAGTACATGCATTTCCAATGACAATGTATTGACTTTTGATTGATAGCGATATAGAACTTTGCTTCTTGCTAAACCAAGAAACAAGACAATTTTCAATGTAGAAACAACCACCACCTGGTTGATTTCCTATCATCAATGTTTCCGGCAAGATCGACATCTGCGTGCGGCTAATTGAACATTAGTCTCATGTGGATACCAGAGACCCAATTTGGTAGAACTTGCGACATAACGCATAATCCGCTTAATGAGTTAAGTGAGATTCTTTAGGATTTGATTGATAACGAGCACAAATACCAACACTCAAAGCAATATCTGGTCTACTAGCGAGTTAGATAAAGTAAGCTACCAATCAAACTACGATACAATTTAGGATCCACATCATTACCTGTAGAGTCTTTTGAGAGTCTTACTGATTGTACTCATTGGAGTATCAAAATTTTTACCTTTCTCGAATCCAAATTTTTTAATTAAACTCGAGCATATTTGGTTTGTGAAATAAATATTCCATCAGTTGTTGTTTTACTTGCAATCCTAGGAAATAGTTTAATTCTCCAACCATGCTCATTTCGAATTTAGACTTCATCAAATCTGCAAACTCATACGATCATGTTAGTACGGGTTGATCCATAAATAATATCGTCAACATATATTTGAACCATTAGAATATCATCGTTATATTTCTTAACAAAGAGTGTCTTATCAACACACCCCATCGAAAGTTATGACTCGGTAAAAACTTAGTCAATTTTTCGTACCATGCTCTGGGAGCTTGTTTGAGACCATAGAGAGCTTTCTTAAGACGATACACATGATCAAGTAAATTTAGGATCTTCAAACCACGTAGGTTGTTCAACATATACCTCTTCATGTAAATCACCATTGAGAAAGGCACTCTTAACATCCATTTGATAAATTTTAATTTTCTTAAAACATGCAATGGAGATAAAAAGTCGATAGATTCAAGACGAGCTACTGAGGGCAAATGTTTCATTATAGTCAATACCTTCGATTTGAGTATATCCTGTACAACTAGTCTTGCTTTATTTGAATAATATTTCCAAGCTCATCGATTTGTTTTTGAAAATCCATTTTGTTCCAATAATATGTTTATCTTTAGGTCTAGGAACAAGTTGCCAGACATCATTTCTGACAAACTGATTAAGTTCTTCTTGCATCGCAAGAATCCAATTTTCATCAGAAAGTGCTTCTTTTACGTTACCCGGTTCAATCTGGGATGTAAAACATACGTAGTTACATATGTCCTCTAATTGTCTACGAGTGCGCACACCAGTGAGAGGATTTCCAAGTATTTGAGAGGTTGGATGATCTTTTGATCCTTAATTCAGGATTAGTTTCATTTGATGAAGTTTCTTGTTTTTCAAGTATAAGAACTTCATCATTATCTAAACTAGGAACAGGTGTTTTCAAAAGATCATCAATCACAACATTTATTGACTCTTGAATCACACCAGTCCTGTTGTTCAGAACACGATAAGCACACTGTTTAAAGAATAACCTAAAAAGATCCCATCATCACTTTTAGTGTCGAATTTTCCCAAATTTTCACGGTCACGCAAAATATAGCACTTCTCACGCCAAAAATTCGAAAATATTTGATGAAGGCTTTTCTCAAACCACATTTCATAAGCCGTTTTATTATTAGATTTACAAATATAAACACGGTTAATAATGTAGCAGTGTATTCTTGCTTCAAACCCGAGAGATTCTAGGTAGCTTCATGCTATTTAACATAACATTTCCCATTTCTTGAAGCACTCTATTCTTCCTTTCGACAATTCCATTTTGTTGAGGAGTTTTAGGTGCTGAGAGAATTCATGCAATATTCCACGATCGCTACAAAATTTCTCAAAACCGCTATTTTCAATTCGGATCCATGATCACTACGGATCTTCTTGACTTGAGAACATTTTTCGATTTGAATCGTTTTATAATCTTTTTCACTTCATCAAGGGTTTCGATTTATCTTTCAAGAATGAAACCCAAGTATATCTTGTGTAATCATCTACAATAACTAAGATGTACTTTTTTTGCCACCTCGACTTTCCGTTCTTGTTGGTCCTATAAGATCCATATGGAGAAGCTCGAGTGGTCTTGTGGTGATATTGGAGTTCACCTTTTGTGAGAGCTCCTAGTTTGTTTACCATCTTGGCATTCACCACAAATCTTGTCTACTTTTGCATTTTAGGTAGACCTTTTATTAGTTCACTTTTGCTCAATCTGTATAAATTTCGGTAGTGTACATGTCCAAGGCGTTTATGCCATAAATCTATCTCATCGGTATGGACCATGTAGCACGTTTGATTAGATGAGCTACCGTTGCTTACTATATAGCAGTTTTCAGAAGTTCTGCGACCAGTTAATATTACAGAACCCTTTTCATTTGTAATTTCACAACCTTGATTAGAAAATTTAACATTATGGTTGTTATCGCATATTTGAGATATGCTCAACAGGTTGTGTTTTAAACCTTCAACATATAACACATTTTTAAATAAGGGAAGGTTATAGAGTTGGACCGTACCTTTGCCAATTATCTTGCGATTTTACCATCACCAAATGTGAGTGACCCATCAATCATATCTTTAAGATCAGTGAATAGAGCTTTGTCGCCTGTCATATGTCTGGAGCATCCACTGTCTAGGTACCATTTTGAATGGCTTGTAGCTTTGAAAGCAGTGTGAGCAACCAAACAAGTAACCTTGGGAACCCATTTCTGTACTGTTTTGGGTTTAGGAGAATAATTGGTCTTCTTTTGTTTATAGTTATAAGAGTGACCTACTGAATTAGATTTTAATAGCTCCTTAAGTAAATCAATAATTTTTTTCACTAGCGGGTTTGAATCGATTTTTGAAATTTATATAGCTGCTTTTGTGTTTTTGAAAGGTTTTTGTATTTTTAGAAACAACTTGATTAGTACCTTTTTCTTTTGAGTTAGAAGTCTCTCCTTTCACAAAAATGGAAGGAGCATTCTTTTGTTTAGGAGATGTGTTTTTGTCAAAACCCAACTCGGATCGATCACCACATTTTCTTGATCAGGATAATAATTTTTCTAATTTTGGATCACCTTGGGCATATCTCCATGTGTCCTTCAAACTCGAAGAGAGGATACTTCATTTTTAAGTTTCTCATTTTGATTTCAAATTTTCAATTAGGGAGGTTTTAAATTCTAAATCACACTTTGATTTTTCAAAACAATCTGAAATTTGAGATTTTTCTAAAACAAGGGTTTCAAAACATTCTTTAAGTTTAAAAACTTTTCTTTTTGAAGTTTAAGTTTGTGACAATTTTACAACTTTCCTTATATAAGGCATTATAAGCATCTTGAAGATCTTCATCATTTTCATGATCACTATCCATATTTTCTTCACTTGTTGAATCATCGTGATCTGAAAAGGTAAACTTGGCTAGAGTCATAAGGGCCTTAAGTTCATTTGCCAGGACTCGGTTCAATTTTTCGATTGAGGAAGAGGCTTGAGAATCGACGATTCATCCCAAGTAGCCAACATACCCTTCCTTTTGGATCTGTCCTTTTAGGACATTTGTTTGCTAAATGCCCATATTCTTGATGAGTTATAACATTGACTATCTTTCAATGATTTCCAAGTTTTAGACTTAGGTTTAGAACGTTTCTTTTCATTTGCCTTTTGAAAGTCAACTCTTTTCTTACTTTTGAAAATCTTATAAAACTTTTTCGCTAAAAGGGCCATATCATCTTCAGACTTTTCTGAATCTGAATTTTCTTGAGTAATACTTTTAGATGACTTCAAAGCAATAGACTTACTTTTAGGAGCTTTAAAACTTAATTCATAGGTTTGCAAAGAACCAACTAACTCTTCTACCTTCATATTGTCCGTATCACGAAGTTCCTGGATTGCGGTTACCTTTGAATTGAACCGTTCAGGAAGAGAGCGTAGTATTTTTGCACACACTTTACTTTCTGAGATCTTTTCACCAAGACCCCACATAGAGTTTACAATGTCATTCAATCTAGTGTAAAAGTCCATAAACATTTCATTTTCCTCCATATGAATTTCTTCAAATTTAGTTGTGAGGAGTTGGACTTTAGATTTCTTGACAATTGTAGTACCTTCGTGTGTCATTTCTAAAATATCCCAGGCTTGCTTTGCAGTATCACAGGATATGATTCTTTTGAACTCATCCGGTGATAGTGCAAGTGATTGCATTTAGTGCTTTAGCATTAGCACTACTCTCATTTTTCTGAAGTGTGGTCCATTGGAAAAATGGTGTAATTTTCATAGATTTTGAACCATCAACACCAGTTACTTCCATGGTAGGAGGATTCCATTCAGTCACTGTGGCTAGCCACACACTTTCATCCATTGATCTGAGGAAGATTCTCATTCTGGCTTTCCAATAGGCATAGTTGGAGCCATCAAAAGGTGGAGGCCTAGTAACTGAAAGGCTATCAAAATTTGACATCTTTTAAATAGCTTAGATCGTTAGCTCAGGAAATAAATCCAAATAAAAAGTAATAAGTAATGAGCTATTAGGCTCTGATACCACTTGAAAAGGCCAAGCTATATGTCCTAGAGGGGGTGAATAGGACTATGCCAAATTTAAAAATAAATCAATGAACAAAAGTAAATCAATACTCTTCCAATAATGAATCAATTTACAATGCTAAATATAAATCACCTTGATAAATAATTATTGAGAGATTGATACAAATTCGATTCTAAGGACAACCTTACACCATAATAAACAAGGGCTTATGGTAGGACAACCTTATTTCTAGAACCTCTTTTGAATCAAGAACTCAATGTTAATATAAGTAAATGAAATAGCAAGGAATTGAAAATAAATGCGTAGTAAAGATCTAAATTATTACAACAATCCCCACACTTGCTTGAAAATGTAAATAGTTACAACATTCACATCCACTTGTACATTCCACACAATTGAATGATAAAAGATATGAAAATTAATCAAGCATTCAATCCACAAGACAAAGAGTTATAGTGGTTCACTGTGTGTACACCAACCTGTTTTACAATGACCACACTGAGAATGCTACTCCACTCCTAATATCCTCACACGGGGATATTAGCGTTCACTATCAAATAGGTTTTACGAGTTCACCAAAAACCTTTACAATTGTGTCTTTTTCACTTGGGCTTACACAATTCAAAACCCCTTTTCTCGAGTTTTACGGTTTTCCTCGACAACCAAAATAATGAGATTTTTCTGGCACAATCTCAAACAAAACCAATACAATGAGATTTTTTCTGGCTCAACCTCAAACAAAACCAATAACAAATGAATTTTACAGAATTGTAAAATACCTGGATTTTTCCTTTAGCAGCCCGGTAGAACCAATCGGAGTAGATGATTGAATATCAAAGTTCAATTTCCAATACTCACATTCATAGGTTCTAAATTCTAATAGATTTTAGATTTAACTTGTTGGGCGTAGCTATATTTGATTTTGATTCCAAGAAGAAGGAATAATATAATTCCTCTTTTCAAATAAGATTGGAATAGAGAAACAAAATCAAATAAAATAAGCTAACAAAAAGGAATATTAAATAAGCACAATTAAGCTTAAAATAAACACAGACTTATCTCAGAGTGATAACTTGAAAATTCTTGAATGGAATGGAGTTCTGAATATCAAAACTCTGAAATTCGTGTTCAATTTATAGACGAAAAAATCGTTCCTACGACTGGTCTTAGAAACCTAGGGGTCGTAGCTCAATGTAATTTTTGAAAAATTGAGCGCGATCTTTGAAAGCCGTTCTACGACCGGTCGTGTGAACCCTACGCCGGTCGTGGGTCACCTACGGCCCGGTCGTAGATACTCTGACTGATGGTCGTAGGACCATGAAATCGATTCTTTGGTCTTTCGGTCGTAGCTCCACGACAGATCGTGGACGGTCGAAGCCAACCTACGACCGGTCGAAGGACTTCAGACAGGTCGTGGGCGTTCCAAAAATCCGAAAAAAACTTCAACAACTTAGGGTGATGATCGTGGGATTTCTTGGACTAGTCGAACCAATGCTGGGGATGGTCGAACAAGAGCTAGGACTCCAGTCTTGGAATAGACCAACTTTATGTTAAATAAAGATTTGATTTATGTATCCAAAATGACCTACTTAAAGTGTCAACCTAAGGTCATTTAAACCTGAAACATGTCGTATGGATATTGAACTTCAACCATTTAACGAATGTAGATTGTTTGAACCAATATCAGGCTTGAAGTCTTGAACAATATCAGGCTTGAAGTCTTGAACAATATCAGGCTTGAAGTCTTGAGATCTTGAGCTTCAACATCTTGTCGCTTTTTATGGCTTTTTGAACTTTAACATCTTGTGCTTCAACTTGTAGCATCTTGAAGTACTTAGGCAGTGTCTTGAATAAAATAATCATCATACCAGCACAAGACACAGATAGATGTTTTGACACATCAAAATTTGACAACCAAAGGAGTATGAGATCATAACCCTTACAATGTGCCACCAATTGCATCTCATACGACTGAAGAGAGGATGGAATTGAGGTCTCACCCAACTCATTCTTCGATTCAGGATAAGCTTTGCGATTATTATGGAAGGCCAGGTCAATTCTCAAAGCAGTGTTTTAAGAAACGGCGAGATGAGAGGATCTTCCCTTCAGTACAACGACTTCATCCATCAAGGTACGACCTTCGTAAATCTTCTTAATTATAAGGTAGTTCGCAAGGATTATAAAATTTTGAGAATGCATAGTAATGTAACTAAAACAATTAGAAATAGTTAAAATTACAGATTCTAGGATAGCTCCCTAGATAGCTAAATTGTAATGTTGAAGCATAACGAATCATTATGGCTTATTCTTTAGGGAAGTAGGAAATTAAATAACATATCCCCAAATGAATAAAATGAGTGGGAACACGAACTGACGGAACCATATCTAAACGAAGTATACGTGGCTTGATGTAAATTCTGAATCCTAATGATTACAATGGTCTCAATGCCCTGATCAAGCAGAAGATCGATACTTACTAGGATTGAGATGGATACTAGTAAACTCACTGCCCGGCCAGGTAGAAATCTGATGTATTGGATTCAAACCTACTATAACCATCCATCTGTGTATGCCCAAATTTTTTTTAAAAAAGGGTCATTCTCAATTATATTCATAAAGGGAGAATTAAATTTTGGGGCAAAATTCTCTTTAATGGGGGTAGATTGTAACAACCCCAGTCCTAAACACACATTCTTCATGGGAAAGTGGCGAATCCTTAAAGGTAAGGAAAAATGGATTATAGGATAAAAGTACTGAATTTCGGGATGAAATTCTCTTTAAGGGGAGTAGATTGTAACACCTCATACTTTTCTGTACTCGGGTATTACCGTGAGAACCTGACTTAGTATAAATACAACCCTGATTTATGTGAACATTCACACTCTGGCTTAAATCCTACCGTCGAGATGGTGGAGCAACTACGAGGTTCAAGATCTATCATCCAACTGATATGTAGGGGAATCTAATTTTAGGTGATCGTCAGATCTAGAGCTATGGATCTACCTCAAGTTAGATGGGTGGCTTATCTTAAGTTGACACCCTAATAATTCATTTTAACATGATGTAATTGTACATGTATACTATAATACAGAGTTATGTTATAATTATTTGTACGTTACGTGAATTATTCAATCATGTATGTTATTTAAACTATATAAAATAAATTGTACACCCACACTTCATTATATAATTGATGTATATTTACATTTTTATTTTTATACTATTGTAGTGTGTATATATATATATATATATATATATATATATATATATATATATATATATTACTTAGTATTAATTTTACTATACTATATGTGCATGTATAATCACAAAAACGCCTTGTATTGTGATGATTGTAAATAAATACTTACCTATAACTATTAATGTATTGTACTAAACAAATATAGAAATATATTTTTATTATATAATCTAAGACATTATTTACTAATATTATTATAATGAATGTATAAGGCTATTACATAAATTAACTATAGTACACTTGGAATATTCTTAATGATAATTATGAAAAATATATATATAATATTATTAAGTAAACTTTATTAATTAATAAATATTATATTATAAAATATAACGTGTTAGTAATTATATTCAAATATAAAATAATGTAATATATATGTATATATAAGATGGTACGTATATAAATGGGTCGTGAACTTGATTGGCCCACTAGTTAGGTGAATGGTCCTGATCGTGGGAGTGGACCTCAGATCACCGTAAATCGACGGTGGTTAACACTTAATGGTTGTAGTTCAATTGATATGGCCCACCTAAGGCTTGGATCTACCTCATCATTTAGGGTGGACCTTAATGTGAGCCACCAAGACGAATGAACAGTGTGGATAGATCCAAATCACCACTGTGGACCCCACTTTGTGTGGCATGTGTACACCATGGGTCTGCACTTGCCGAACGCCGGACGGAGGACTCAGTCAAACTGGGCGCTGGCCGAGCCCGCCTGAAAAAGAAAAAAAAACTCTCTCCTTCGAAAATTTCTGCTCGCGATACTCGAACGGACAACGTTCGTTTAGATTGGAGGTGGCCCACCATCAGTGTCCCATTTGAAGACCCAAACGTTCAGATTATAGAGGACCTAGAGCCATTGAAACCCTGCCCAGTTTCACCCAATTCTTGCACACATGTGACCACAAATACCAGCATAAGAGGGCTAGTTGTGTTTCCATCTTTTCTAAAAATGGAAAATCTGTTTTTCCCCCACACTTGCAATCCACGTGAGGTTTTTTTCCTTTAATCCTGACCGTCCAAAATGCAGTAATCCTGACCATCCACTCAATGTTCACTTAAAGCAGGGTTTTCCATGAAAAACCGGCGCCAACGCCCACCATTTTGCTAGCTGTTTCAACATGCCTGGAAATGGTATTAGATCCTAGCTGTGCGTCCTCCATCCAACGGTGTTGGGAGATTTGGGGCATCAAAATATTGAACTTATATTGCAAAGGGTGCACTGCCCGATCCCCTGTAGCCACACCAGCAAAACTCAAGCCATTTTTCTTCCACCGTCGAACCCATTGAGAAAAACTCATTGGATTTTCGATCTTTCACATCCTCAAGCTTCCTAACGTCCCTCTGATCAATCCATATCGACTGGAGTAAAGAAAACTCCATCGGATAGAGTTTTTTCATTGAAGTCGGAGCTTCTTCCCCGAGAGCTCGTGGTCTTCTCCGCTGCTGTCACAACTCGCACCAAGTTTCAGATGCCTAAGAGGAGTTCTAACTCAGTTTGGCTCCCTTCAGAAGAAGAAAGGAAGGTGAAAATTTAAGAAAGAAAGAAAATAGAAGAGAGAGGAGGAGGACGTTGTCCTATTTCTTTTATTCTTCATTGCTGCTTGCTACCATTCTGACACCATCCCAGGGAGTTCGGGCGAGCCAACAGGGCTGGATCAGGGTCTGCCCTTGGTCTGGTCCAGATTGCTGAACGGTACAAAAAAAGGGGGGTGAAGAAGAAAGAGAGAAGGAGAAACAAGAAAAATAAAAATAAAAAAGAGAGAGGGAGAGAGGTTGTTGCTACAGGGCTGAGCCAGTGTCTGAGTTCAGTCTGAGATGAGTCCAGGCTGAGTTGGGTGCGGTCTTGACGAACTGGTCTAGCAGGGAAATAAAATAAAAAGAAAGGGAGAGAGAGAAAGGAGGTGTGGGGCTACTGCCTGGTCGAAACCGAGTCGACTCAGCTGGATCCGAGTCCAAGTAGTCAAGTTGGGTTTTGGACCTGGGTTCAAACGTTGCTAGACATTCCAGCATTGAAAGAGAGAGAGAGAGAGAGAGAGAGAGAGAGAGAGAGAGTAAGGAAGAAAATGAGGGAGAGATTGCACCAGGTCATTGCCGAGTTGAACCGAGTCGATTCGACTGTCTTGCGGGTTTAATCCAAATGGGGGCCATGTTGAGGATGAGTCGACAACTAGGTGAGCTAACTCTCTAGCTACTTTCTATTAGTACAAATAAATAAATAATATCTATGTTATTTATCTTCTTGTGTTGGTTGAGAGTAGGTATTTAGTAGAGGCTACCTTAGATCACTCTCGTTGAAGTCAAGTAGGTGTGAACATTTTGATTGGATTCAAGTTGATTACATCTAATAATTGATCAAAGGTGAGGACTCACCCTTTGAGCTTCCCACTTAATTTCATTAATCTGGATATAGACGATGGCATGATTCCCCTAACTGAGTTGCTTACCTTACTATTGAATATGCTAACTTGTTTGTACAATTAATTCATGTGTTAAACGATAAACATCTCTTTAATTGTGACATGCATAGATGATTTGATGATAACATGCTATCTTTTGTTGTACCTGTAATAATTAACTATATGCTACCACTTGCACTTAAATAATGAATTGAGTGGAACCTACCTTGGACTTAACATCCTGCGATCCACATTTGTCTTACACGGCTTGGATCGGTTATTGGTGCTTGTCGTGGCTTCTTGATTATATTTGCACATCTTGTTGATTTTCGGATCATTATGCGGAGTTCGTTATAATTTTCGGGTGGATCTGAAGTTCGCCTGTTGATTTTCTAGCCATCCTGTGGAGTTCATACGATTTTTGAATGACGTTGAAGTTCCCTTGTTGGTACTCTCTTCATCTTGTGGTGTTCAGTCGTATGGTGATTTCTGGGTGGAGTTGAAGTTCGCTTATTGATTTTCTAGCCATCTTGCGGAGTTCAAGTATGACATGATCTCCGAATGAAGAAGAGGTTTGAAGGTTGACTTTCTATTCACCTTTTTCACTTGTACCATGACTTCCAGGTGGAGTGGAAGTTCGCTTATTGATTTTCTAGCCATCTTGCGGAGTTCACGAACAATGTGATTTCGGGTGCAATAGAAGGTCGTATGATTGAGTTTTGACTTTTTGGATGTATTCCTTTATAATGTTGCTATTATATTATACTTATGATGAGAGTCTATTAATTTGCTAAGTTTTTGAGTATATGTCCATGATTATGAAATGCCCTATTTAATATATCCATTTTCATGACTTGCGATCTATATGGGATTATGAATGATAAGTGTGCAATCTTAGAGGGTGCTCCTCACTGCGATAGCCATTGATGCTATCAAACCATAATAGTTGATGTAGGTGTAGAGTGAGTTGATGACGTTCACTAGTCGCTAGAGCAGATCAGTTATCTGGGGAGCTAGGCAGGGTCCTTGTGACCCATATTGAATTCCACCATTACATGATAGGTTTCTAGTTTTTGTTATTAATGAACTTTGTATTTGGGATTGTATAAGTCTTGTATGGGTGCTACATTTGGAATTTTGAAATGATCAGAATATTTTTTTTATTCATTGCATGGTTTACTCTAGCTTCATTGCTATTAACTCTGATTAACGGTAAATGGTTCAAATTTACACTGAATTTTATAAGCTAACACTTGTGTTTTTGGGAAACGAGTTACATACTTAGGTCCTGAAAACATGGGGCGTTACATCAAATATACTATATATACCAACGTGTCTTAAGTCGGTTTGGGCTATGTACTTATGCAAAAGGATAGGGTGATCGCCTATGCCTCGCGACAGTTGAGGAAACATGAAGAAAACTACCTCACGCATGACTTGGAATTGGCAGCAGTTATCTTTACATTAAAGCTTTGGAGACATTACCTCTATGGAGAGGAGTTTGAGCTCTTTTGCGATCACAAAAGCCTCAAGTACATTTTCATAAAGCGAGACCTAAACATGAGGCAACGAAGTTGGATGGAGACCTTGAAAGACTTTAAGTTTGAGGTCTCCTACCATCCTGGCAAGGCCAACCTTGTGGCTAATATATTGAGCCACAAGATGACAATAGAGTTTGCAACTCTGATGATAGAAGAATGGAATATGGTAGAGTTCCCGCGAGACTTCGAATAGAAGCTTATAGTACAAGAGCCATTCGAGAGCATCACACACCTCCACGTGCAGCCACTTATTGATGACTGAATCATTGTGACACAGAAAGAAGATGAACTGTTGGTGAAAATGAGAGAGCGAGCAAGTGACAGTGAAGAATCCGAGTGGAGAGTTGGCTTGGATGGAGGTTTGAGGTATCATGGCCGCCTATGCGTACCGAACCTCCATGACTTGAGGAGAGAGGTTCTGGAAGCCGCACACAATTCAAAATTGGCAATGCATCCTGGTAGTACAAAGATGTATCGTGATTTGAAGCGTTCATACTGGTGGGACAACATGAAGGCCTAGATAGAAGATTATGTATCCCGTTGTCTCACATGCCAATAGGTCAAGGCCGAGCATCATCGACCTCCTGGTTTACTTCAGCTCATGCCCATAGTTAAATGGAAATGGGATTTTATATCTATGGATTTCATTTTCGGGTTACCAAAGATGAGTAAGGGACATGACTCCATTTGGGTGATCGTGAACTGATTGACGAAATTGACTCATTTCCTCCCGATCAGAGTTTCAAACTCAGCAGATGATTTAGCCAAGTTGTACATCAAGGAGATTGTACATTTACATGGAGTTTCTATGAAGATTGTGTTGGATCGAGACACGCGATTCACGTCCATTTTCTGAACTCGAATCCAAGAAGCAATGGGAGTGAAACTAAAGTTCAGTACTGCGTTCCACCCGCAGACTGATGGGTAGATGGAATGGGTAAATCAGATATTGGAAGATATGTTGCGAGCATGTGTGCTCGATTTTAAGGACAGTTGGGATGATTGTCTTCCCTATGTTGAGTTCACTTATAACAACAACTTTCAAGCGAGCATTGGCATGGCTCCTTACGATGCCTTATATGGGCGCCCATGTTGAGCACCACAATGTTTGGCAGAAGTTGGCGAGAAGAGTCTGGTTAGGCCATATTTGGTTCCGGCGACCTCAGAGAAGATCGACATTATCAGGCGTCGACTCCTTACAGCCCAAAGTAGACAGAAGAGTTATGCCGATACAATACGAAGATCGCTGAAATTTGAAGTTGCGGACCGTGTATTCCTTAAAGTTTTCCCAATGAAGGGAGTCCTTTGTTTTGGCAAGAAAGGGAAACTCACGCCGAGATTCACTAACCCATTCTAAATTCTCGACCGAGTGGGTGTAGTAACATATCGTCTCGCCTTGCCTACACCACTCACTGGCATGCACAATGTATTTCATGTATCAATGCTGAAGAAATACGTTCCTGATCATACTCATGTTATCAAATGGGAACAAGTACAGTTAAGTGAAGATGCTGCCTATGTATTACGACCAACACGTATTCTCGATAGGAAAGAACAAGTGCTAGCAGCAAAGTGATCCCGCTTGTGAAGGTATTGTGGACTCAATACACTAAGGAAGAGGATACTTGGGAAACAGAAACCAAAGTCCGTAAGAACTACCCTCAAATCCTCGAGGAGTATGAAAAGGTACTAATTTCGGGGATAAAATTTTTCTTTAAGGGGGGTAGATTGTAACATCTCAAAAAAATCCGTATAAAGACCCAAGTACCACCTCAGGCAGAAGTCCCTAAGGACCGTACTTTGTAGAAATTTGGGCAAAAATTAATTAAGTACTAAACTAAATTAATTGGTGGATTTAGCTGAACCACTATTTATACAAACGACAAGACCCAAAACCATCAAAATCGCTGACTCATCACTACTTAAAAACCTAAGGAAAATCTCAAAAGCCGGTTGCTCTCGGGAGCACATTGAAACTCCATATCAGACCTGGACCTCATGTCGAAAGTCCGATGATCGCGAAACTATAGGGTTATGACCGTCTTATTGGGCTTGACAACCATCGTGGGAATCGAGCCCAAACAGTATCCAGAAATGCACAACTTGAGCCCTGAACAAAGTGTGTAGGAAACACGAATACCTTTGAAAAATGCATTGAAACTTAAGTGAATTGGGCCATTGGCTTACAGGCAAAATTGAAGGTTTCAGACCGTCAGTTTCTAACCAAACTTCACCCATAGATCAGGAAAATTTCCCTACACAAATCGGTATACTTGTGGCCCTGATCGAGCGACAACGATCATTGATCTGATACAGATCTTCCATGATCGATCCGTTAATCTGATCGTACCGAAATCATAACTTGACATAAATCCATGGTCCGGGAACTTGCTCCATGTCGTAGGTGAGTAACGGACCTCCGGATGAGCTCCATTTGCCCTTAACAAATGCCCTTTGGCTATAACCCAAGTATACCCTAGCCATAGGGCCATTGACATCAGTTTCGGGCCTATTTAAAGCCCTTAAACCACCCCACCTCTCTCTCTTGCGAATTTCTCCAAACCATATGAGAGAGAAGAGAGAAAAGAGGAGAAAAGAGTGAGGAGAGAAAAGAGAGTTCAGGAGATCGTTGCTGGGTTTCTCTCCCACGACTACACGCACTAGATTGCCATTCCACTTTGCTACATGACTCATTACAACTGCGATTTGGGTAAGAAATCCTAACCCTAATGTAGTAGTTAAGACCTAGAATGGTTGTTTGTCAACCTAGCTAACGGATTTCATGATTTAGGTACCTGTTGTTCTGTATATGAGAACGTAGGATTCGAACCAAGTTCGAAACGAGAATTCAAATGGAAGGTGCGGACTATAAACGTTTAGGTTACGGTTTTTAAAGCTTTCAATGTCAGCTAATGATTTATGTCTGACTTGATTGCTGCCATATTGTCTTAGTTGTGACGTTTTCGATATATTATACATGTGTGAACTATGTTGAGTATATGTTACATTCCTAAGTGTTTGTTGAAATGATTGAATGAACATGAAATTATGATTTGTGCTTGTCATGACTGTAAACTTAGGATTCATGTTTGTCATTGGTATCATGATTACTTTGTGTAAGGATTTGCTATAATACATATCGTAACTAATCTAGTTTATGTATTTGGTATTGTGTAGGCTAAGTGTTTGATTAAATGTCTGAATGAGAAATTGTTGATGATTTGCATTTAATAAGGGTATTGGGATAGGATTCTCAATTACCTTATCTAGATGTGTAGCTTCCTTCATGTAATCATAATTCCAATTACGCAATTTATGGATGAAATGCAAATACTTGGTAATATGTTCAATTTGTTTGAAAAATGCTCAAATAAGAATTCTATTTGAACTGTTTGTTAAATGCTGTTATGATCATCACATGTGTTTGCCTATTGCACTTGTGTAAGTTTGGGGCCATAACCTGGCCCAGGCAATTGGTAACAATTCTTGTTTAAGTGGCAGAATTAGTCTCACCACATTTGTATGTTCGGTGAACCCAGGTCGTACGACGATTGTCGACAGTTGTTAGGCCGCGTGGAGTACTTATGCGCCCCATGTCGATTAATTTAGCATGCGCTCGTACCAATTGAACTTATTTAACAAATCCAATTGGCCTATTGTGTATTTACCATGTATGGACATCCCTGCTTGAATCTAAGGTACCACTTACCAATGTAAAGACCAGTCTCAACCATGGTACCTCGATCTGCTAAGACTCATGAGCAGGGCATGATGGTATGGAACACCGTATTCGAGCTGTCGGCCTACACCGAGGTGATTACTCGCCTCGTAGTGACCAGTGAGCAACACAGACTAGTGAGTTGAGTATGGTGGTATGGGACACCGTGTTCAAGCTGTTGGCCTACGCCGATATGATTAGCCACCCCATAGTGACCGTGAGTATAAACTTTGAATTTGCATATCCTCTGATTTTTATGAGGAGTAATGACCCTATAACTTGCCTATCGTATGCGTTTAATTAGGATTGACGACCTTAGATGGATCTTTTGTTAGGTTCAGTGATATAAAGGGAGGTACCGTAGCTTCCCCAACCTGTTGTGTGAATAAGTTTAATTAAATACTTGGTTAACATAGTCATGCATCGCATTGCATTAGTTAGGATTGTGCTTTTGGCGTGGAAGGTGCACTTGAGGGTGATTGTCATATGCGATATGGTGTCGACTTCACTTGTTGAGGGAGCTTTGGATGTGAGGGCATGCATCACTTGCTTCCATTCCTGCATTAACAAGAATAGTTAGGAAGCGATTCTCATGTTACTTTATCATTACTGCTTGATTGAATTGATAACATGTTAAACTTTGCCTTATAGTACCACTGAGTTGATCACTCACTCCCACTCTGGGATGGTGTTTTAAAACACTAACCAAACACTGGTTTAAATGCAGATGATGGTGAGGCCTACGTAGCAGAGCCGAATTTCATAGACGAGGAGGAAGAATTCTCCTACATATAGCTCTCAGGCAGGTTTATGTAGACCCAGAGCTGTGCCGCCGGGATTATAGGGTTATGGAATAGATGAACACTTTATATTTTGATATTTTTTAAATTTTGGAACAAAACATGTATATATTCAGCCCGGTAATACACTCATACTCTGGAGGTTGTAAAACACGTATATACTTTATACATCTATCTCAGTCTTCCGTTTGCTTAATTACATTAACTCTGGAGTATGATATGCTGATTTAGTATAATCCCTCTCATGTTTAATGCACTAATATGGACAACATTTAAACATCATTATCTATGTTGCATAAGTGATGCGTTAGATCTCGGGAGTTGAGCTTTGGTCGGCCCTCGAAATCCCGTGCATTACAGGATGTAAGAGAGAGAGGGATGGGTGAGTGAGTGAGCGATGGGTGATGTGTACTTTAACATGTAAGGGATGGGTTGCTTTGACTTTGGGGTTGCTTGGGGATGGGGTGTTGTACTTGACATGATGTGATATGGTACTTGATTGATTTGATATGTTGTAGAGATTCTCTTGAAATTTCACAAATGAGCGGCGTTTTCTCGAACTAAACGCCGACCCACATCTCCTGGCCTGGGTATCGTCTCGGCGCACGAGATGCGGTGTCGCAATCAAAGCGGCGATGCGCTCTTTAGGGTATAGTCTCGGGTCGAGATGACTCTAGAATATAGGATGCAACTCAAGATTGCGTGCAACTGCCGATAACAGATCGCGGGTCGCCGAAATTCAACTGGGAGGAACGAGGAGGCCTAAAGAATGGTACGGGCTGGGATACAGGTCTTGTAGCTCTCCTCACCTAATAAAAATTTTATCCTCGAAATTTGTACTATAAGTAGAACTGAAAAGAATGAGGAAACATGGCATCAAAAATAAAATACTAGGCATAATCAAACATCGAAGAGATGAAAATAACACTCTCGAAGCACGGCCTCCCGCTCTCAAGACACCTCATCAACACTACGATGATCCCACTAAACCTCGGATCTTGGATCAGAAACGATCGAAACTGGGATACTATGCAGTCTCATAATCTCAATAATAGGGAGCTACATCAGAAAATCTCTAAGTTATTCAAACTTGGGGATTTAACCATTCTAAGTTCTCAACAATTATAGAGTGCAGGGTAGCTATTGGCAGATATGTGATGTTATCCTTAGGTATTCCTAAGTTATGCTCTGATACCAACTTTTGTCACGCTCTAAACACGGAGATCGGACTCATAGGAATCCTGATCGCTGAATCCGGTGCCGACAGCCTCCGTATTACCCCATTCTCGACTCCCAGCGCCCATACGCAAGATTTTGACCATGGGATCCTACAAGGAGAATTTTCCAGTGTATATTTATCTCGTAAGAAGCATAACCACAAGTTTACCTAAATCACAAAGGCAACTTCATCATCACATATCCACTAATATAATCATTTGAATATAATGCTGAAAGGAAAAATATATATATCAAAATTAAAACTCCAGAAGTCCGCTGCACGCTTCAAGCTCGACGCTACTACGACCTAACGCCACCTGCACGCATCTAGCATGCATAAGCTTATAGAAAGCTTAGAGGATGGTGTAAGTGTGTGCACAAGGTAAGTGCCAAGTATGCAATACAATACCATAAATCATACAATATCGGAATAAGCAAAAATACTGACAAGATCATGAATCATACGATATCAGAGTAAGCGGAAATATACTGGTAAGTCCATGTGTGCCATCATCCGTACCAAAACTATGCGATGCAAGGCATGAATGGTAACGACCATATCAATGTAGAAACATGGCAACCCAAAATGTTAAATGTTGTGGATGCAATGTAATATGCAGTGCGAATGAAATGACCAAGCTGGAGTGAAGTTGGGATAATTGTAAGACCCGTATCCTAGCCCATACTGTTCCATCAACTCCCGCGATCCTTCCCGGTGAATTTCGGCAACTTGCGACCTATAATCCATGTTTGCACGTGACCCTAAGTCGTATCCTATAGATTTTAGTTAGCTTAATCCGAGACTTATATCATTACGACCGCACCATCGTCGCGGTTTCAACGCCGCATTTTACGTACCGATCAGATACCCCGGTAGGGAGATGTGGGCCGGCGTTTATTTTGAAGAAAACACCGCCTATTTGTAATCCCAAGAGAATCTCCATAATCAATCACTGAAATCAATCAATCAATCAATGCTTTCTTTCTCCACAAGTTAAGCAACCACCAAGTCAACTCTCTCTCACCCTGTCTCTTACTCACCCATATATGTCAAGTATACCATCACCTCACCCATCACTCACATCCATCACTCTCTCTCTCCTTACATCTCATCTCTCCCTCTCATTTCTCTTCACACTTTTTCCAAGCAACAAAGGAGAAAAGTGAGTTTGTGTGGCACACTTCCTCTTCCTAGATCTATCATCCTAGCCGTTCAAACCTCATCATCCTCCATCAAAGAGAAAAACAAGGAGATTGGCTTTCCATCGAACCAAGAAGATCGAACGGTGGGTGCTTTTATAGGTTAGATTTTCATTTTTTAATGATGGGCCAAGTGAGGCCTACCGATTGATGGTATGGATCTCACTTTGGACCCTAGGAGTGGTCGATGGCCCACCTTGATCCTCATGATCATTCCATGAGGGAGCCATTCTCCATGGACCCCATCATGATGTTTATTCTCCTCGCATGAATAGGGTCATCTAGACTTTACATTTTGGTGGAGAGAAGATCTCCATCATTGATTTTCGATTTGATGGGCCCATGTGTAATGGGACTCACTTGATGTATGATTGAACGCAAGGGAGGGCTCATAGTGGCGGAGCCCTCCATCACACGTGTCCCCCTTCTCTCTTTATCTCTCTCCCATTTTTTTATATATATTGTTTTTGTGTGTGATGGAGTGGCTGTGTGGCCCACTCGGATGGACCCCACCTCGATGTATGTATTACCCACACCATCCAACCATTGGTGGCCCACCTAGGCAACATGCCTGTAGGTGGGCCCCCCTGAAATATGTGTTATATCCAGACTGTCCAGCGTCCAGGGACACTGGACGTTGCTACAGGGTGGACGGTGAAGTGTGCACTGACCGTCCGGTGTACTGTAGGTAAAAACAAAAAGAAAATGTTTATATATTTTCAAGGTTTTGGGGTGGACCCCTCATGCAGGCCCCACCTTGATGTATAAATTCAATCCACGCCATTTATTCCATTCTCCAGGTTATTTTAGGCGTTGAGCCAGAAAATGGGGCCAATCTAACTTTTTGGCTGGCCATAGCATAGTAAATAGTGGCTTTATTATTGAAATTCACCCTGACATTTCTGTACCCCAAAATATATTGAATATTGGGCTGGTTCGACTTGTCTTAATCTATGGGGGCCAATGGTGGTGTTGAATTTCCCTTATGCAGGCCCCACTTGTGAAAAACCATCGAAAACCAAAAAAAAAAAAACATGCAGCAGCTGTCAAAGGCATAGGCAGTGCCTGCTGCGCTGCTGGCAGACGGGTAGGGCTACGGGTCCACTGCCGTGGGCCCCACTATGATGTATGTGGAATATCCACACTGTCCATCTTGTTGGCCCCTTAAGGAAGTGGGCCACCCCCACAACTCAGCCATAGATTGAACTCAGGTGGCCCACAATACAGGAAACAGTGTTGATTGGACGTCTGCCCTTGAAACCCTGTTTGGGTTCACAGAAGCTTTGGATCAATTTGAAATTTCTTTTTCCCCTACATCCAGGTCCGTGTGACCTTATTAATGGATTGGATGGAAGATAAACGTTATGGTGGGCCCCACGTGGGACCCACAGTGATGTAAGTGTTTCATTCACACCGTCCACTGACCGTGGACGGTAAAATCCACCATGATTTATGTGTTCTATCCGCAGTGGCCACACTAGATGTTGGGACCCACCACCATGTGTGGGACTGGTGTGTGTGTGTATATATATATACATATTATATTATATTGTATATATTATATATAGAATTATATATTATATTATATATAATATATACATGATGGTGATGGTAGGCCTTCATGTGGACCCCCCCACCATGATGCATGTGTTGCATCCAATCTGTCCAACCATTTTGAAAGCTTGTTTTAGGGCATGAGGCTAAAAATAAGACAAATCTATAGTTCAAGTGGACCCCACCTTGGTATATGTATGAGGCCCATCTTGATTCATTTGTGGCTGTTCGTTAAGGCCCACCTTGGTATATGTATGAGGCCCATCTTGATTCATTTGTGGCCGTCTATTGAGGTCCACCTTGGTATATATATAAGGCCCATCATGATATAGTTATGGCCCATCCGTTGAGGCCCACCTTGATATATATGAGGCCACGTTATGAGGCCCAATTGATGTATTGAAGGCACATGGGTCGAGGCCCAATGGGAAGTACATAAGACCCATTGTCATGTGATTCCACCATGGTTTATGTGTTGACCTTTATAGCGGGCTATTCCTTGGGAGCAATAATGGTTTGACGCCCACATTGTAAGTACAATGTTAGTTAAATGTCCATATTGTAACTCTCCTTAGGGCCCATTGATGGGCCCATACTAATTAAGTATAGGCCATCTAGGCCTATCTGCGTTGTAAGGATAGTTCATTACTTTATAACATGCTTCGTATAATTCCATAACTCATGCCATATGCATTATATATATGCTTGATATGAGTAGTGACTGATCATTGCATACGCCATTGGGAAGACTATTTACGGGACTCCTTATGAGACGGAGTGCCCACATTATCGCGCCGTACACACAAGATTGCTACATGACTGGATAGTGTGACTCATGGATCTCACATATATGTGACTTGATCATTGTACAACCTAGCGACATCAGGGCCGTGGCCTCCACAGGTACATCGTGGATGGCTAAATGGGATACCGAAAATACTTGGTTCTAGCATTATGGGCACTTAGGATGTTCTTTGGTGAAAATCTTAGAATCTCCGAAGCCAGGAGGTGTCCCAATGTCTAGACCGAGTGGAACATGAGATCCCAAGTGCCGAATACTAGTAGGCTTCGTCTCCCACTGTGTCGTGGTCAGTTGGGAGGGGGTGTGGCCTTATCTGCCCGAGTGAGGGGGCTATAAGCTAGGTTGAGTATGACCAGCTCTTAAATGGGTAAGCTATCGATGAGCCGAGTAGGTATTGACAGATTGCTGGCTAGGTGGATAGTGAGGTCTCTTCCACTTGCTGGGTTGTGTAGCTAAGAGGAGGCAGTCGGTGTCAAGTGTAATAGACCTCGGTGATCTCCCCAAAGAACAACCGTACTGATATGTGGACTTATTGAGCAGGAATTGCATATCCATTCATTCATTTATTCACTATCCACTCGGGCTGGTGGTGTGTAACTATTTGTTAGGATTTCGGTTGGGCACGACACTAACCTGAGATCAGGAGTTTACCACATTGAGTCGAACTATCCAAATTTAGGTATGAGATTGGTTTGGATAGAAGTCCCTTGTGGTGGAACCTGTAGCCTGCGATACTATGTACTATCATCCCGACTTCACATTCCAGCATGGTCATTTCATTCGCACCGCATATTATATTGCATCCGCAGTACTTAGCATTTTGGGTTACTTTGTTTCTGCACTTATATGGCCTAGATGAGGTTGATGGTATTCGTGGCTCGTCAGGATTTGCATATTGCATTGCATCCTCAGCATCTATTATTGTCTTATTATGTTTCGCATCACATGACCTTAGTATGGCCGATAGCATTCATGTCTTGCATCACATAGCTTTAGTACAGCTGATAGCATTCATGAACTTACTGCGTATTTTCGTATTACTCTGATATTGTACACATGGCGCTAGCCTTGCGCATACACTTACACCACCCTCTAAGTTTTCTATAAGCTTATGCACGATAGATGCGTACAGGTTACGTTAGGTTACAGCGGCATTGAGTTTAGAGCGTGCAGCGGTCTTCTGGAGTTTTAATTTCCGATATATATATCTCCCTTTCAACATTGTATTCAAATGATTATATTAGCAGATATGTGATGATGATGTTGCCTTTATGACTTGGGTATACTTATGGTTATGCTTATTACGAGACGAATGTACATTGGAAAATCTCAGGATCGGAACCTGGCATATGTACGCTGGGGGCTGAGAATGGGGTACTACGGAGGCTGTCGGTGCCAAATTCGGCAATCAGGAATTTAGTGGGCCCGTTTTCTGAGTTTGGGGTGTGACAATGATAGTATGTAATATCGCAGGCTATAGGGTTCATCATAAGGGACTTTTATCCAAACTAGTCCCATACCTAAATTTAGATAGCCAGACTCCATCTACTAGACTCCTGATCTCAGGTTAGTCGCGCGCCCCAACTTAAATCCTTGCTATTACGAAGGTACATAATAATTAGTTACGCACTACTAGCCCGAGTAGATAGTGAATGAATGAGTATATAACTTTGACTCAATAAGTCCACATATCAATACGGTTCCTCTTTGGAAAATCATCGGGGTCTATTACACTGCAAACCAGATTGCCGCTCCATCATGCACAATAAGGTGAGTAGAAGAGACCTCACTATCTACTTACCAATATAGGGCCCGGCTCGTTGATAGCGGACCCATTCCTCGAGCTGGTCAAACTCAGCCTAGCATTGCCCCCACCTCTCAGGCAGGTAAGGCCGTACTCCCTTCCAACTGACCACGACATAGTGGGTGACGCGGCCTAACGGTATATGGCCCTCATGTGCTTATGCATCCACTTGGTCTAAACATTGGAGCAACCTCTGAAACCAAGAGGGTTTTGGGACTTTCACCTAGGGAGATCTATAACACCCCATGTAGAACAGATTTTCAGTTTCGCATCTAGCTATCCACGATATGCCTGTGGAGGCTACGACCCCGATATCGCTAACGCATAGAGTAATCACAACACACAATGCAAGATGCATAAGTCATACAATCCAGTCATGCATCAATCCTGCGCATACCGTGCTCTCATGTGAGACAACCTCCGCCTATCAGGGAGTCTCATAACAACCTGCACTATAACATATGCAATAGTCAATCATATCTCATAATAAATATGCAGATGATGCATATGGGCATGTATCATGATGCTATGCTATCACATATTCATGATCGGTATCCATAACCGACATCGACAATCGACCTCGACAATGTGGAGATTTAACCAACATTGCCCCCAAGGAATGGCCCATATGGAGCCTAACATATAGTGGACCCATGGCCTCACACAAGGGACAAATATACAACACCATGGGCCTCACTTAAGAGCTTAATAAACATCACGATGGGCCTTTCACACGGGCCTAAAATACATCACAATGGGCTCTATCGCTTGGCCCTTAAATGCATCACAATGGGCCTCATCATATAGGCCTCATATACATTACATTGGGCCTTAAACAATGGCAGAATATATGTCGGGCCTCAAACACGGGATGAATGTACATCACAATGGGCCTCAAATATGGGCCGCATGTGCATCTCATTGGGCCTTGATAATCGGAATCAGAATCGACAATCAGAATCAGTATCGACAATGGAATCGGCCTCGACAATTGGCCTTGACAATCGAAATCAGAATCGGCCTCAACAATTGGCCTCGACAATTGGCCTCGACAATAAGAATTGGAATCGGCCTCAACAATTGGCCTTGACAATTGGAATCGGCCTCGACAATCAAAATCGGAATCGGAATCGGCCTTAACAATCGGCCTCAATAATAGGAATCGGCCTCGACAATCAGAATCGATATTGACAATTGAAATCGACCTCGATAATCAGCCTTGACAATTGGAATTAGAATCGGCCTCAATAATCGACCTCGACAATCGGAGTCGAAATCAGCCTCGACAATCAGAATCGACCTCAACAATCGGCCTCGACAATCGGAATCAAGAATCGGCCTCAATAATCGGCCTCGACAATCGAAATCTTCCTCGATAATCGGCCTCGACAATCAGAATCGGAATCGACCTTGATAACCAGCCTCGACAATTGGAATTAGAATCGACCTCAACAATCGGCCTCGACACTCGAAATTAGAATTAGTCTCAACAATCGGCCTGAACAATCGGAATCAGCCTCGTCAATCAGTGAGAATGGGCCTAACAAGGCCTAAGGGAAGGTCACATTGAGGACATTCAACCATCATTGCCCATCAATGTGGTCATTTAACCAGCATTGCTCCCAAGGAGTGGCCCACACAAGGGATTCATACACAACGTAACGGCCACACATACATTACATTAGGCCTCCCTCATGGGCCTCACATACATCAAACTGGGCTTCATTCAAGGGCCTCAAATGTATCACAATGGGCCATGCCCACAGGCCTCGAATACATCACAATGGGCCACACCCATGGTCCTTGAATACATCATATTGGGCCTTAACGGATGGGCCGAAAATACAAGTTAGGCCTCATATATCACATCGAGCCTTATCAAATCGACCCTAAGTACATCACATCGGGCTATATCAAATGGGCCGAATCAGATGGGCCCAAACCAACACACCATTCATCTATTGTTAGAGATCTTTTTAAAGTATTATTACAAAAAAATGAATCAAGTCCATAGGATCATCTGGACTATACCACACCTAACAGTGGTGATGATGATTTATACTATTAAATTTCAGTGGGCCCCACCATAGTATTCATTTCCCCTCTAGTCTGTTCATAAGGTCATAAGGACCTAAACAGGGAGGAAAAATAAATATTATATTGATTCAAAACTTCTATAACCCAAAGGGGTTTCAATGATAGACGTTCAACCCCACTGTTCTCTGTAGTTTGGTCCACCAGATAACTGGATATGTCTTATTTTTAGTCTTCAGCCTTGAGATGAGCTCACTGAATGGATGGAGTGTTCAAGTGTAACACTGTAACACCCTGAAAATCGGGGGTCGAGTAGCAACTCAACACCCAAGTTCCAAAACATCACTTATGCAACACAAATGCTTATAATTGAATGTTGTCTATGTTAGTGCAATAAACATGAGTGAGATTATACCAAAACAGTAATCCATACTCCAGATCAATGTGCAAGCGGAAGACTGAAAAACATATATAGATGTGTATAAAAAAAATGATCTCGATCTGTCTCCAGAGTATAATTACTTCGCTGAGTCATCATATACATATACTGAATAAAAAACAAAATGTAAAAAATAGTCCAACTGTCGTGATAGCCCCATAGTCCCGTAAATCCGGATTGCCTAAGCAAAGTTGTCAGAGAACTGCATGAAGGAAAACTCATCCTGATCTTCATAATAATCAGGCTCAACCTCCAGTGAATCGTCGGTACCTGCATCTAAGACAGAGTCTGGTGGGTGTCCAGAACACCGTCCCGTAATGTGGGAGTGAGTAGCTAACTCAGTGGAACAATAAAGCATATGTTAACATGTTATCAATTCAGTCAAGCAGTAATAATAAAGCAGTACATTCAACATTCCTAAGTACTGTAATTAATGCAAGGATGAGATGCGATTATGGTGCATGCCCTCGCCAACATACTCCCTCGTGCGGCACCATCTTACGTCCACGGCATGCTGTCACCCTCAGTGCTTCACATCTTACAGGCACATGCAATGCGATGATGAGCATGATTACCGAGCTGTTATTAGTCCATTTCAAATAATAGTATTGGGAAACTAAGGTACCTTCCTTATATCATTCCCAAACAATGATCCATTCTAGGGTCGTCAGTCCTAGGCAATCTCATACGATGGTGTGTTTCTAGGTCGCTGTAAGGGCTGTCAGGGCTGTTACATGGAATTGTTACAACACTCCCCCATCACCTTATCAATACAGGCCTAGTTTATACTCCGTTACTATGAGAAGGCTCTTCCCCTCACCGAAGATTTAGAGTATGCTCATGGTCACTACATCGGGTACAGTCAGGGCTGTCAGGGCTAATACACGAAATCGTTGCACCATTCCCCCATCACCCATCAAAGCAGTGTAGGCCGACAGCTCGAATATAGTGTCCCATACCACCATAATCAGCTCATGAGTCTGGTTGCTCAATAGTCACTACGGGGAGGCTCGTGGCCCCAGCGTAGGCCGACAGATCGACCACGGTGTCCTATACCATCATGCCCGGCTCATGAGTCTTGGCGGATCGAGGTACCACGGTTAACGAGATTCCACTGGTAAGGTTAATACCTCCGGATCAAGCAGTAGCATCCAAACATGGTGAACATACATTAGACAAATCAGATTACTTGATGAGCTCGGCTAGCTCGAGTGCACAACAAGTTAAACGATATGAGGCACATAAGCACTTCGTGTGGCCAGCCACTATCGTCAACCGAAGTACAACTCGGGTTCGTCGAACACATCTTGCATGGCGAATGAATCTCAGCCACGCATTCATTTTCGTTTCCGATTGCTTGGACTATAATCATAGCCCCAAACACAATCAATCCTTTATTTAGAAGCATGTAGAGTAAAACAGAATAAACAAAGTAATTCAAGCATGTTATAAAGCATGTTATAAAGCACACTACAAACAGGAAATAGCAGGGAGATTCTCCCACTTCTCTCACACTTTCTCTCTCTTTTCTCTCTTGTCTCTCCTAGGGTTTTTCTCAAATTCATATGGGCTGAATGAGAGAGGGTTAAAGGTCCTTATATAGCCTAAACCACACCGAAATAGACCCAAGGTAAAGGTATACTTAGGTTATAACCAAAGTGGGTCTGTTTCAGCTCAACGGAGGACTTCTAGCGGCCCTTTTTCTACGTGCGGTTGGACTTAAGCTCACAGACTATGGATCTAGGTCGAGTTAAGTTTTCGTTCTAATCGGATTCTCAGATCACGCGTGGCAGACCAGTTTCAGTTCAACAGTCATCGAATCTCGATCGGGGTTACAAGTACACAGACATTTATGGGAAATGTTTCTTGATCCGAGGGTGTATTTGGGTTAGATTTCGTCGGTCTGATTGCTTATAATTGGCCCGCAAACATCAAGTCTCAGATTACTTAATTTTGATTTAATTTCTAAAGAAAACCTAGTTTTCTCACACTCCTCGCTCCAGGCTCAAGCGAATAGCGGTGGGACACTATCTGGATTTGATCTCTGAGATGGTTATCAAGCCCAGCGAGGTGGTCCTAAGTCTATAACTTCGTATCATTCAGACTTTCGATGTGTGGTCCAGATCTGATATGAAGTTTCAATGCGCTCTCGAGAGAAGTCGGGTAATGAGTTTGATCCTAGATTTTAGGGTAACCTAGCGTCAAGGATTCTACAAGTTTTGAGTCTTGCAGATCGTATTTAAAGTGATTCAAGCGGATTTCATGGCTAATTTAGTTTAGTACTTAGTTAACTTTGTCTAATTTCTAAAGGATTTGATCCTGTGTGATTTCTGCCTGAGGTGGTACTCGGGTCTTTGTACGGGATTTTTTGAGTCGTTACAAACACATACATTGGTGTGTAGGTCCCACTGTCCAGCTATCTAGACGGTGTAGATAAGACCCCTACATCACGGTGGTCCTCGTGTAAATGGATGGACGGAGGAGATATGGGGACCACAACATTATATTATATTATATTATATTATATTATATTATATTATATTATATTATATTATATATATCATAGTAGGTGGCTCCCCACGTGGTGCCCACCATATACAGTATTATATATATATATATATTATATTATATTATATATATATCACAGCAGGTGGGTCCCCATGTGAGACCTACCATATATTATTATTATTATTATTTTATTTTTAAAAAAATAAGCAGCAACGTCCAGCATCCAGATGGACGGCTGGACAAAATAGATAGATCCAATGGCCCGCCATCCCACCCCTGCTAGATGGATGACTGGATATAAGGCTCATACATCTGGTGGGCCCCACCCTCACACATGTCACACGTGTGGGGTGGGTCCTACACAAATAAATGGACGACAAGATAAAACACATATCTCATGGTAAGGCCCACTACTTGGACGGTGCCAATACAACAGCCATCCTGCTGCTATAAGATGGATGGATGGTGTGGATGATATCATGCATTAAGGTGGGCCACAAGCCATCACACAAAAAGAGAGAGAGAGAGAGAGAGAGAGGAAGATCGGATGGTGATGGAGGGACCCTGCCACTATGGGCCCTCCATGATTACAATACATACATAAAAAATGGGTCCCATCACAACTGGACCTTCTAATAGAAAATCAACGGTGGATCACCCACCTATTGGCCTCCTTCTTGGTCCGATGGAACACCGAACTCCTTGGTTTCAATCTTAGTGGAAGATGATGAAAAATGGAGGGTTAAGATGGGAGATGAGAGGGTAGGAAGTGGGTCACACTAAAGCTCCTCTCATGGAGCTCTCTTGCTTGGACATGGGTTACTTGGGGTTTTCTTGAAAATGGAGAAAATGAGAGAGAGAGGATGGGATGTAAGAGAGAGAGAGAGAGGGATGGGTGAGTGAGTGAGTGATGAGTGATGTGTACTTTGACATGTAAGGGATGACTTGCTTTGACTTTCAGGTTGCTTGGGGATGCAGTGTTGTACTTGACATGATGTGATATGGTACTTGATTGATTTAACATGTTGTAGAGATTCTCTTGGGATTTCACATATGTGCGGCATTTTCTCGAACTAAACGCCTACCCACATCTCTTGGCCTGGGTATCGCCTCGGCGCTCGAGACGAGGCGTTGGAACCGCGACGACGACGTGGTCGTTAGGGTACAAGTCTCGAGTCGAGCCAACTCTGGAATATGGGATGCAAATCAAGGTTGCATCAACTGCCGATAACAGATTGCTGGTGGCCGAAATTCGATCAGGAGGACCGCGGAGGCCTACAGAATGGTACGGACTAGGATATGGGTCTTACAATATAACACATACATCATAGTGAGCTTACACAATAGCTCACAAAATCCAGCATAATGGTTGGACAACACTTACATCAAAGAGGGCTTTAAGGCTAGATGTCCATCCCATCTGGGCCTGTTAGACGTCAGAAATATGGATAGTCTAGTCCTCATTCTTACAAATGGAAGGTGGGCCTTAGAAGGCATTAATGAGGCTCATTATATCAGAAAAATTGATGTATAGTGTGTATGCATTACACCTTCACCCTGGTGTGTCTCACAACATCATAATATAAGTCAGGCCTACATCATAGTCTGTACCATTCTGTAGACTCTCGCGATGCTCCCCGTCAAATTCTGGCAACTTGCGATCTGTAGGCAGCGTTTGTGCACAAACCCTAAGTCGTATCCTGTAAATCTGAATCACTTGACACGAGACTTATACCATTGCGACTGCATCGTCGCCGCATTCCAACGCAGCGTCTTGAGCACCGATGCGATACCTAAGCCAGGAGATGTGGGCCAACTTTTATCTGGAAGAAACGCTGCGCATTTGCAAATCCCAAGAGAATCTCTACAACCCATCACATCAATCAATCAATTACAAGTCAAGTACACATCCCATCACAACCCATGCTTTCTTTCTCTCCAAGACAAGCAACCCTCCCCAAAGTCAACCCTCATGTCACTCACACCCATCAGTCCACCCATCACCCATCACCTCTCTCATACAACCACCTCTCTCTCTCTCTCTCTCTTTCTCTACTCATTTTCCCAAGCAACCAAGAGAGGTAATCGTCCAAGGAGAGAAGAGGTAAGGAGAACCGAGGTGTGGCCCACTTCCTACCCCCAAATCTCCCATCCCAACCCTCCAACCTTTATCAACCTCCATCAAAGAAGAAGCCAAGGTGCTAAGGAAACCATAGAACAAAGAAGAAGATAAAACGGTGGTGATCTAAGGACTTTTGTTCATGGGACAAGTGGGGCCTACCGGTTGATGGTAGGGACCCCATTTTGGGCCCTAGGTATGGCCAATGGCCCACTAAGATGCATATGATCATTCCATGTTAGGGCCATTCTCCATGGACCCCATCATGATATTTATTTGGTTTTCATTGTAAGAAGGTCATCTAGACCTTACATTGTTGGTGGGAAAGGGATTTCCACCATTGATTCTTGTGATTTTAGGGACCACGTGTGGTGGGACCCATTTGATGTATGCATTATATGATAGAGAGGAGCTCATAATGGCGGAGCTCCTCGCCACCCCTAGCTCTCTCTCTCTCTCTCTCTCTCTCTCTTTTTCCTAGTTTGCTGGCCCACCTAGGGGCGATCCAGACCGTCCAGCAGGTGGGACGATCTTGCTGTCCACCTTGCTGGACTGATCATCTAGATAAACGGTTTGGATGATGGGGAAACACAAATATTGGCTTAATCTCTAGCACTGTGGAACTCACATGGACCCCATTGTGATATATGGGTTTTATCAGCACCGTCCACCCATCCCCCTGATCGTCCAAATGTGGATCAGGCGGGCCACATCAACCTGGACCTGCTGCTATCTAGCATCAGGTGTTATTAGAAAGAAAATAATAAATAAAAAATAAATAAACAACAAACAAATATCAGCTTTGATCCAAAAGCTGGTGGGCCCTACTTGCGTGACCCCACCTTAAATCAGTGGCAACTAGATGGCCATGTTGATCAAAATCAGGGCCTATAGTGTGGTTGACGTCCAACCTGTCTAGCAAGTGGCACCGGTTGGATATAGGGAAAATACAAATATCAGATTGCTTAGGCCGGTGGGCCACGTGTACGTGGACCTCACCCTGACATGGAATGCATCCAAACCATCCATCCAGTGTCCTAGATCAGTTTGGGGCTTGAGCCAAGCAAGCTAGGTGCTGCTGGATGGGCATTCAACAACAACTGGGCCATCCGACCATGCTGTATATGTTTTATCCCTACTGTCCATTTATTTTGAGGGATCACCTAGTCAGGGCCCACCCTCTTGAATGGCCCACAATCAGTGGAACCCACCATATATGTATTTTATTCAGGCTGTGGGCCTAGATGAAATGCAGATCCAAATCTCAACTGTCCCCATTGCATCAGCAGTAGGGACTGGCATCCACCATTTCCCTCTTTTGGGTCCATGGAGATGATTGGTTTAAAGCCCAGCTAAGGGACTATGGGACCCACTAATGAGGTCCACCGGAGGTATGTGTTTCATTCAAGCCATCCATCAGTGGGCCACCCAGCTAGCCAGCCACTGGTGGGCTAGGCTTCTAGCAGGCAGCCCACCAGACAACATATGTTGTATACCTTGTTGCCCATTGTTGTGGGGCTTGTTGTTATCGTGAGGGACCCCAATATCATGTTGTATGTGGTCTATATACCTTTCAGAGTATGTGGGCTGCCCTATAAGGCCCACCATGATGTAAGTGTTGAATACATGCTATCCACCCATTTTTTTGGGCCATGGGCTGCTTCTTGTAAGGCCCACTATGATGCATATGTTACACACACTATTCACCCATTATTCCTAGGTCATGGGCTGCTTCATCAAGCCCATCATGATGTGTGTGCTACAAGCATGTTGTTCATTCATTTTTTTCCAGATAGTTTAAGGACCGAGGGCCCCATTGTGTGTTAGACCCCAATCCCAAATGGGCCACACCTTGGTAACAATTGTGGTTAAAGGTCCACCGTTGTAAACCTTCCTAGGGCCTATTGTAAGCCCACTCCCCGTCTACCTTCTTAGGCTATCCCAATCCTTCGGCCCCCAATTGGTGTGGGCAATACCCGTCTTTCTTTGTTGGGCTAACCCAAATAATTGGGTCCCCATTAATGTAGAGATGACCATCTACCTTTATTGGGTTAACCTAAACCATTGTGCCCCCATTGATGCTAATGCCTTCCACCATACCTTATCCAAACCTTGGAGCCCACCCTATGTATAAATTGGGCCCATAGGAAAGCCCAGTTTGTTGTATAATAGAAAGGGTGAGGAAGCCCACTTATTGTACATAGTTTCACTCTCTCAACTCACCTTACTATATAACCATTAGACTCTCCCATGAGGTCCATTAGTGATGTAAGTATGTCATCTAGGCCATCGATTATTGTAGGAGAGTGCATCATCACCCCTTGCCGTAGATGGAAGAATATGTGGTATTAGATTTGGTGTATTCACTATTGTAGCTTATATGGATTCATGAGTTATACTCACCACCCTTTTAGTGGACCCCGCCTTAGGATATACGATATATTAGTGCCTCGAGAGGGTCATGATAGTCTAACATGCACCATACCATATAGACTGTTTCATGCCTAGAGAGGCATCATCGTTCCGCTTCTACTCTTTGTATGTGATATACCGGTTAAGGCCGGTCATAATCTGCTATATTAGATAATCATGCTAGTATACTTGGTATAATAGGACACACTGAGAACATGCTTAGTATTCCATCATGATACATGCCCATATGCATCATTTGTATGCCTATTATAAGGAATGATTGATCATAGCATATGCCATTAGGCTGAAATATTTATGGGACTCCCTGTGAGACGGAGTTGCCCCACATGATTGCGCGGCACGTGTAGGTTTGATACATGATTGGATGGTGTGACTCATGCATCTCGTATCTTATGTAACATGATCATTGTACGCCCTAGTGACATCAGGGTTGTGGCCTCCATAGGCATATTGTGGATGGTCGGATTGGATATAAAAAAATACTTAGTTCTAGTACTGTGGGCACATAGGATGTCCTTGGGTGAAAGTCTCAGAACTTTTTGGTACCAGGAGATGTTCCAACGTCTAGACCAAGTGGAAACATGAGCACACGAGTGCTGAATACTAGTAGGTTGTGTCTCCCATTTTTTCGTGGTCGGTTGGAAGGGGGTGTGGCCTTATCCGCTCAAGTGAGGGGGTTGTAAGCTAGGCTGAGTTTGATGATCTCACAAATGTGTTTACTATCGATGAGCCAGGTAGGTATTGGCAGACTACTAGTTAGGCGGATAGTGTGGTATCTTCTACTCGTTGGTCATGCGGCTAGGGAGGTGGTAGCTAGTGTGGAGTGTACTAGACCTCGGTGATATCCCAGAGAGGAACTGTATTGATACATGTACTTGATATGAGGACTCGTATGCTTGTGTTGCATCTTGCGTATGACATTTGGCTACGTAGGCTTTGCATCACATAGCCCTGGTGTGGTTGATATCATTCCAACAGCCTCTCGGCCCATCTGAACGTTGGATATGCCTTTAGGTTAGGCCCAGGCCCTACTTAAATATGGAGAAATGAATGGACGATATGTATCTTCAAGTACACAGCAAGGTGGAGTCCACATGAGTGGCCCACCAGCCAGCCATTAAGCTGATATTTATGGTTTCACCCCATCCTGATGATCAACAAGTGGGCCTAGAATTTGGACAGCAACATGGTGCTGCACGTTGCAGCCCACAAGACTACTGGATGGTGTAGTATCCATCACATTCATCAAGGTAGAGTCCTCCTAAATGGGTCACACACATCAGACCAAGCTAATATTGGTGTTTACCCTTGCATGCAAAATAGGACAACAAGGTGGGCCAGCCTGCATTTAAAAATCTTAACAGCAGGACCATCCCACCCTACTGGACAGTCTAGATGTGCTGAGCACATCAGGTGGGCCACGACCATTTGGGAAAAATGGAGAGAGGGAGAGAGGGGGAGAGGGAGATAGAGAGAGAGAAAGAGGGAGAGAGAAAGGGACACAGCTAAAGGAGGGGCTCCGCCACTACGAGCCTCTCAAGATAATGAAAACATACATGCAAGCCAAGGTGGGCCATTGGCCACACCTAGAGGTCAAGATAGGGTCCTCACCATTAATTGGTGGGTCCTACTTGCCCCATGCTAGAAAATATAGGAGTATATGCATGAAAATTGAAAGAATCTAGTCCTAGAGTACACCCACCTCTCCTCCTCTTCTGCTTCTTCTACCCTTGAACTCTCAAGCTTCTAAGGAGCTCCTTCAATGGTGGAGATGGGTTTTAGATGGTTGGATTAGGAGGGATCTAGCTAGGAAGGGGTTGGAGTAATGGGTTTCTCATGGATGTCCCAAGTTCCTCTTGCTAGGAAAATGAGGAAGATGAGAGGGAGAGAGAGGGGTGTATATGAGAGAAATGACTAGTTTGTAAGAGAATCATTGCTTATGTAAGGGAGCATGACATGCTTGTCATTATGACTAGCAAGAATGGGGAGGGTTAGTGTAACGCCCTGAAAATCGGGGGTCGAATATAAACTCAACTCCCGAGTTCCAGAACATCACTTATGCAGCAAAATGAATGATGATTGAATGTTGACTGTATTCGTGCATTGAACATGAGTGAGATTAAGCCAAAATAGTATATCATACTCCAGAGACAGTTAAATTTGCAAGCGGAAGACTGTGATAGATAGATAAAATATATAACTTATGATGAGTCTCCAGAGTGTGATAACATTACCAGGTTAAATAAATACAAGTGCAGTTCTAAAATGTACCAAATGTGAGGAAGTGTAATGTCTCCTATCCCAAATACCATAGCCCGTCAATACAAGTACCAGGTCTTCTGAGACCCGTCAGAGAGTTACATGATAGGAGAACTCCTCCTCATCACCATAGAAGTAGTCGGCTCCGCCTCGAGTAAGCGTCGCCATCTGCGCAATCGACAAAGTACGGTGGGTGTTCGAACACCGTCCCGTATCGTGGGAGTGAGTGATCAACTCAAGTGGAACAATAAAGCATAGGTTAACATGTTATCAAATCAATCAAGCAAGAATGATAAAGCAATACAAATCAAACATTTCTAACTACTCTTGTTAAGTGCAAAAATGATATGACATGATCTTTGTATGCCCTTGCCAAACCACCCTCAAGCGACATCATCTTACGTTCGCGAATGCTACTCCCTTAGTGCGCCACATCTACAAAGCACATGCGGTGCATGATGATCATGATTACCGAAAGTTATTATTAGTCCATTTCAAACAAAGAATATTGGGAAACTAAGGTACCTCCCTTGTATCATTCCCAAACATGATCCATTCTAGGGTCGTCAATCCTAGTTAATCTCATACGATGTTATGGTTTGAGAAGCGTAGTGAAGGCATCGCAAAGGGCTCGTCACCCGTCGGCTCGGACAGATCTCACCGTGATGCGCTCAATCTTGGCCGTCTCAAGTACATATCTCACCGCACTGCTCAATCACTAGCCGTCGCCTCGAATACGTGTCTCACCGTACTCGGCTCAACTCATACTCAGATTCTTTGTGAAAGACTCGTCGCCAATCACAGACCTTGAGTATACTCGAAGATACTACGGAGGACTCGTCGCCGTCGGCACAAGACGAGCATGGGTCTCACCGTACTCGGCTCTCGCCGTAAGTATCGACAGCTCGAATATAGTGTCCCATACCACCATAATCGGCTCACGAGGTTGGTTGCGCAATGGTCACTACGGGGAGGTACATGACCCCAGCGTAGGCCGACAGCTCGACCACGGTGTCCCATACCACCATGCCCGGCTCATGCGTCTTAGCGGATCAAGGTACCATGGTTAAAGGGATTTCACTGGTAAGTTTGGTACCCTAGGTTCAAGCAGGCGACCAAACATGGTGAACATACATTAGACAAGTCGGGTTACTTGACGAGCTCGGCTAGCTCGAGCGCACAACAAGTTGAACGACATGAAGTGCATAAGCACTTCGCGTGGCCGACCACTATCGCTAACCGAAGTACGACTCGGGTTCGTCGAACACATCTCACGTGGCAAATGAATCACAACCACGAATTCACAGTACCGATTGTCTGGACTATAATCATAGCCCCAAACACAATCAATTCGCATCCATAGCATGTGGAGTAAAGCATGATAACAAAGTAATTAAAGCATGCTAGTAGGCATGTTATAAGGCATGTTATAAAGCATGATAGAAAGCATGTTGTAAAGCACTTCATCAATAGGAATACAAACACATATATTACAAGTAAGCGGTTTAAGCAAATAACCTCATGGAGGTAATCATACATGTCTCTAGAGTAGTTGAGAATCCCATCTCAACACCCTAAAACATTACAATTTACTAACCACTACTCATTCGGGCATTTCAAGAAAACACTTAAACAAACATACATCAACATACATGACATATGTCGATCACATAGGCATTAGGCCAAATCCTTTCCCTAGGGAGTTGCCCCAATCATAACACGTGTACACCCTGACGAGATGGTCATGGCAAGCGTGAATCCAAGTTCCATATTCATTCAATCATTTCCACAAACACTTGGGCCACACATTTCAAAGATATATAGTGTATATTGGCCGTGGCGTGAACTAGGGAAAATCCTTTCGTCAAAAGGGTATCGCCAATACAACAATCATGATTCCATGACAATTAGTCATGGCAGCACGAATGAGGATTCTATACTCATTCAGTCATTTTCACAAAACTTAGAATACACTATTACGACATACATGGCGTATGTTAGCAAAACATGTATTAGGGCTATCCTTTAGCCAAGTGAGTATTTTAGCCTTGTATAATATATTACTACAACAAATAATCATGATAAATACATCTTCAAAATTTATATTATACGTATTTTCTAAAATACGCATTTTCAACATACATAGTGTATACAAGGGAACTTGTAATACGGCGATTCTTTTCAAGCTAATATTTTATTCATATATTGTATAATCATATATTAAATAAGTATGTCAAACATTATTCCAAAAGAAATACGTATACGGTATTTCTACAATACGTATTTTCAACTTACGGCACATTTACAAAGGAACATATAATTTGGCGATTTCTTTTTCGCCAAACTAGTATTTTATTCATATGTTATATAATTAAACATTAAATAAACATGCCAAGCATTTATCCAAAAAAAATACGTATACGGTATTTCTACGTATACCTAGAATATGTGAAATTCCATATTTCACCGCTAATCAAAACAGAAACGGAAAGCACTTTGTACATGTGCAATTAGCAGATCATGAATCTACCATTATCTGACATTGAAAGCGTTGAAAACCTTAACTTATACACTTAAAGTCCTCACCTTTGCCTATGGAAATGAAACGAATCAGCAAGGGTAGTAGAACTTCCGTATACGGGAGATTTCTAGCCTACGAGGCGGAATCGGTTAGTCGTTACGCAACCCACATCGATCCCACCACAAATCGGACCTAGGGTTAGGGTTTCTTACCTCCAAATGGGCTGGATACAAACGGAAATCACTTAGAACGAAGCGGTGTAGGCCGTTGGATGGCGAGGAACGACGTAGGAGATTCTCCCACTTCTTCCTCACTTTCTCTCTCTTTTCTCTCTCTTTCTCTCTCCCAAAACTCAAATTCGTATGGCTTTGTGAGAGAGGGTGCTCTAAGGCCCTTATATAGCCTAAAACATTAGAAATTAGACTCAAGTTCAAGGGTTACTGCTAATATAGGATATTCGTCACTTTTCCAGCTCAAAAGAGAGGTTCTGGTAGCCCTCCTTGAGCCAAACGTCAGACTTAAGCTCACCACCAATGGATCTACGTGGGATTACGTTTTTGACTTATTCGGATGCGCAGATCGCACGTGGCGGACCACTTTCGATTCGACGGTCGGCCAAGGCCACGATCGTAAATTCCAAGTACATGTAAATGTTCTCAATTTTTCTTAATCCGAGGGTGTAATTTGGTCCGATTCGACGGTCGGGTTGCTTATCTTACGCGACACACAACGAACGATGCCTGATCACTATTCAGATATTTATTTTGGCTTATGAATAGTGTTTTTCACACTACCTCGCCCGATTCGAAACGAATGGCCGTGGAATATCGGACAAGGCCGATTTTGAGATGATTGTTAAGCCCGGTGGGCGGTCCTAGTTCCTTAAGTCGGGTTAATCGGAATCCCGATGTGCGATCTAGCCCTAATACGAAGTTTCGTTTCATTCCCGAGAGCAGCCGGGAAATGAGTTTGGTTCTAAACTTTAGGGTAACCTAGCGTCACTTGTTCTGCAAGTTTTGGGTCTTGCAGATCGTATTTAAAGCGATCCTAACGGATTTCATAGCTAATTGAGTTTAGTACTTAGTTAACTTTGTTAAATTTCTAAAGGATTTAATCCTACGTGATTTCTGTCTGAGGTGGTACTTAGTCATTTGTAGTTTATATCTGAAGTGATCCAAGTTATACTACTTAGCTAGTTTAAGATAGTGTCTAGGGCGGAAGTGCTTTAAAAAATTGAAAGCACAAGGTAGTGAAGGGTGGAATTTGTGAAGAAAATAGTTAAGGCGATTTTTAGATGTGGGCTTTAGTTCTGACAAGTTGATAAGGTCTTAGAATCGATCCATTGCCTAAGGACGTCTAATCCCAGGTTGGCAAAAATCCGGGGCGTTACAATCTACCCCCCTTAAAACAAAATTTCGTCCCCGAAATTGGCTAAGGGTAATAAGGGAAGATTTCTATTATTTTATTTGCTAAGACTTATTGGTTCCAAGTTTCTACGCGTGGTAGGGTATGTACTAGATGGTTCATTTTCGTCTACCCCCTTAAAAACTTATTTCTTTATCCATTTCTCATACCCTGATGGTTTGCTACCATTCATTTCTTTACCTATTTGGAGTCTCGACGATAATTCCCACAATTTAGAGTAAGATAGTTGTTTTCATTGTTTGACCAATACGGAGAGACAATTTTGGTGGGCTCGATCCCGATACATCGATCATCTACCGAGCTAAGGTAGAAAGCTCATCGTATCCCTTCCGAATCCTAGTGGATCCGAGTCTTCGCTCGTCAGCAGTGAGTCTATTGGTAGTCGCACAGGATTAAGAATTGGGTCAAGCCGCGAATGTTTCGTAGATTGTATATTTCAAGATAACTCGTAGTACGATCACTCTAGAAACGTAGGGAATGTCCATCATTGAAAGGCTCAAATTGTTTATTCTAAGGCCCTTTAGGTCTTAGTCTAAGAGAGTCCTCGATATTATCTATGTCCAAGGAAAGGGTGAATCAAATCTTACTAAATCATCTTGAAACGGTTTCTCATAGTAGAACTTACTAGGGCTTCTATAATGTTCGTATTTATCGAGCAATCGTTTCGATCCTGGGCCGATGGGATAGGGTCCACCATGTTTCATTGCGCCACCCAGTCAAAGAGGAGTATCGTGTGACCTAACTAGAGCAGTTCATCATGTTCTACCCCCCTTAAAATTTATTTTCACCCTCAAGGCTTAAGATTTATGTCCTGCTCCGTATATCGGAACAAGGTGTAGTTTAGGATCTATCCTTGACATGAAATGGGATGCGATCTCCCACTACATTGGTCTTCTTTTCATCAATGTTGTGTATTATGGCATTGATACCTATGGTCATAGAAAGGAGCTAAAGATGAAGGGTATTGTGGTTGATTCGGGGTCAGGTGTGAGTTTGTAGCGAGATGCTTAATTCTACCAAGAAATTTTATCGCGGTCCAGACTTATTTAATCATGTCTAGCTTAATAGGCAGGCTATCTTTTTACGTTCATATGTACAATATGTATGCCGACATGGCATGCGATTTGGGACCTAATTCCTAACTGTCGGTTGCCCATTTGGGCAATACCTTAGGCCTAAAAGGAAAGAAATCTCTATTGGCTATATATTCTTACACTTCTCAAAGACGAAGTTATAAACTTTTTGGTTGCAAGTGGTTCGGCCAACACGGAAGAAAGTTGCGTGACTGGGTCTGAGTCGGATACATGGACCTTCGCCTAGCTAGGAATGAAACTTCGCCATATCATTTCTTAATCCTAGTCGATCCGGCCTACGCTTGATCAGAGCATAGGGTTCATTGGTCACTACCAGGATTGAGAATGCGATTCAAACTGCGAATACCTCGCTTGTATGTAGTTTCTCTACCCCGTGTTCCCGATTGTACTAAGTCCTTGAGAAGGAAATTCTAAGGGATGTATTGATTGGACCTAACATTGAATCCAAGGGATATATTGGTTTCCTCTAATCGTGACTAGTTTCTACGTCAAACAAGCTCCCTGAGAGTTACTAAGGAAGCCTAAAGTATTAAGGGGATTCAACAACGGAACGGGGTCTCGCTCCAACCTATTCAGGCCAACTAACTACGTCTATCAGTCAATTATCTTAACATTGTTAGCCATTTACATTTCTTAGTCTAATCAGCAGCCTAGGCTCAACTTATGAGCAACGATAATCCACAAGTTGTAATCTAAAGTCTATGCTTATATTTTGTCGCCTAGGGTCAAAGTTGTCTAATTGGAATTGGGTTGCCGGAACTCGAATTTAACTACGCACGAGCATTTCTCATATGTTCATACTAGCTAAGAAGATCCTAAGGTTCACATTATAAATTTGTTGGATTTCTTATACGGTCAGGTCTGTCGAAATCTAGGAGCACCGCTATAGGTCCAAAATTGTAAGGCCTATTTATCAAACAACCATTTACTCTAAAAGCTTAAGCTGTCAGAGTGTGGTGGGTTAATGTATATCAAGGGACTTTATCGCTTCAACACAATTTGGCCAGTGGCCTTAAGTTGTATTAAATGGGACTGTATTGCTAATCCTTCCTCGAATTAGGAGTGGCATGTTTGGTAGGAGGGTGGGTGGGGATTAAAATTAAATTTTCATAGGCTTTGGAAAATGAGCCGTCGTGTTGAAAAGTGTGAGATGGGATTTGTGGGTTTGGAAGGTCAAATACTACAACACTCGGCCTATCAATCATGAAAACGAAAAGATCCTAACGAAGCGACAACCAAACACGGACGACTAGGCATCCGGGTCAGGCGACGGAGGAGGGGCACTCTTACTCCTTCCCATGAGAGGAAGAAAGGCGAGGATCGAAAATATGGCCGTATCTAGCTATAAGAAGGCCATTGGAGTGGAATAAGGTGTGAGATTGAGATGGATTGTTATGAGCCACAAAGAGAGGTCGTGATCGCAAGGCAAGTGAAAGGAAAGAGATAAGAGATGCACGTAACTGTAGAGAACAGTTAGGAGCATGAAATGATAGAAAACCAAGTTTTTCTAGGAAGAAAAGAATGGGATATGGGGATCCCACGATTTTGAGAGAAAGTGGGGATTTAAAAACGTCCAAATGAAAGAAAAGGGAGGACAGTAGCTGTATGAGGGAGATTTCGAACGGGCAGTGACGGGGGTGCACGAAAATGAGAAAGGAAGTGATGGGAGGGGTGGTTTGTGCAAAATCTGAGATTTTTGTGAAGAAGGGAGAGCTTGGAGGGGTGTTTGAGAGAGAGAGGGAGCTCCAGCCCATGACAACCTAACCATTTGCCAAAATGGCACGTGCCGGGGTAGAGGGAGTCGGCCGACCAACCCCACGTTCGGGACTCCGCCGGAAAGGACGGACGGCGTACGCGCGCCGGGTGCGCGTGGAGCCGCGGTGAATTGGCCGGAACAAGCGCCGCCTCGGTGGGGACGTGTTCCTCCAGTCCCTGTGGCCCCAAAATTGCTGGGTCCCACCTTGATCCCTCCGGAAGTGCTCCGTTTGGCCCCCGATCCCGATTCGCTCCATTTTGGGTAGTGTCGGGAAACCGGACGTAACTTGCAATCGAATGAGTTATCTCGACGTAAAATATATGAATTTGGGGTAGAACGAGCTAATGAAGCCAACCAACCCAGCTATGCAGGGTTGCGCAGCCCGGAATTGCGAGAAAACCTTCCAATTGGCAGCCATTTTCCCGTTTCAATTTCATTTTGCCAAAAATAGTAGTTTTAGTTTGATTTCTCTTCATCCGTTGGGCTTTAGGAGTTGTGCCCAAAGAGAAAAGAGTTTAGAATGATTAGGAGAATGGTTTGGTGAAGTCAAATAGGACACTTACTATTTTTTTTGAAAAGCTCTTCAAGCACTAGTAGACATCACAACCTAGGCGTGTTAGTTGTAGTTTGTTCCTGATTTTCCTTCTCACGACTTGGTATTCCCATTTAAAGGGTTGTGAACTCATATATTTTTTTTTTTTGTAATCATTCATTAATTAATTCAAATTTATTAGAATTTATTTCTACTTTCTGCTTTTCTTTCCTCATGAATTCGAGAAGTCTCTGTGAGGAGTCCAGAGAAGCTCAGGGATCGGAGTAGTTATCCTTATCATGTTCATCCCTTATTCTACCGATTTTCAACCTGTTGGGATGAGGTGGGTTGTAATCTAGAATTCTCTATAGACGGCCTATGAACATTTTAAGATCGACCGTGCGACCAAGGGTTAATACGGACTTGATTTCGACGTTTGTTTTCGCCGAACCGCCAATTGGTGAAGTCGGAATACCCATGACTGTTTTACATTCCATCGCTCCCTCCTAAGTCAGAGTACGTTAGAGTGCGTAGTGTGACCATAACCCAGGTCCGGTTTAATGCTCGATACCATCTTGTAACGCCCTGAAAATCGGGGGTCGAATATAAACTCAACTCCCGAGTTCCAGAACATCACTTATCTATGCAAGAAATGAATGATGATTGAATGTTGATTGTATTCGTGCATTGAACATGAGTGAGATTAAGCCAAAATAGTATATCATACTCCAGAGACAGTTAAATTTGCAAGCGGAAGACTGTGATAGATAGATAAAATATATAACTTATGATGAGTCTCCAGAGTGTGATAACATTACCAGGTTAAATAAATACAAGTGCAGTTCTAAAATGTACCAAATGTGAGGAAGTGTAATGTCTCCTATCCCAAATACCATAGCCCCGTCAATACAGTACCAGGTCTTCAGAGACCCGTCAGAGAGTTACATGATAGGAGAACTCCTCCTCATCACCATAGAAGTAGTCCGGCCCGCCTCGTAAATAGCGTCGCCATCTACAATCGACAAAGTCCGGTGGGTGTTCGAACACCGTCCGTGTATCGTGGGAGTGAGTGATCAACTCGGTGGAACAATAAAGCATAGGTTAACATTATCAAATCAATCAAGCAAGAATGATAAAGCAATACAAATCAAACATTTCTAACTACTCTTGTTAAGTGCAAAAATGATATGACATGATGCAGTATGCCCTGCCAAACCACCCTCAAGCGACATCATCTTACGTTCGCGAATGCTACTCCCTTAGTGCGCCACATCTACAAAGCACATGCGGTGCATGATGATCATGATTACCGAGTTATTATTAGTCCATTTCAAACAAGACAATATTGGGAAACTAAGGTACCTCCCTTGTATCATTCCCAAACATGATCCATTCTAGGGTCGTCAATCTAGTTAATCTCATACGATGTTATGGTTTGAGAAGCGTAGTGAAGGCATCGCAAAGGGCTCGTCACCCGTCGGCTCGGATACAGATCTCACCGTATGCGGCTCAATTCTTGCGGCCGTCGGCTCAAGTACATATCTCACCGTATTCTGGCTCAATCACTAGCCGTCGGCTCGAATACAGTCTCACCGTACTCGGCTCAACTCATACTCCAGCTTGTCTTTGTGAAAGACTCGTCGCCAATCACAGACTCTTGGAGTATACTCGAAGATACTACGGAGGACTCGTCGCCGTCAACAGACGCAGCACTGTGTCTCACCGTACTCGGCTCTCGCAAGTAAGTATCGACAACTCGAATATAGTGTCCCATACCACCATAATCGGCTCACGAGGTTGGTTGCGCAATGGTCACTACGGGAGGTACATGACCCCAGCAGAGGCCGGCAACTCGACCACGGTGTCCCATACCACCATGCCCGGCTCATGCGTCTTAGCGGATCAAGGTACCATGGTTAAAAGGGATTTCACTGGTAAGTTTGGTACCCTAGGTTCAAGCATGAGGCGACCAAACATGGTGAACATACATTAGACAAGTCGGGTTACTTGACGAGCTCGGCTAGCTCGAGCGCACAACAAGTTGAACGACATGAAGTGCATAAGCACTTCGCGTGGCCGACCACTATCGCTAACCGGTACGACTCGGGTTCGTCGAACACATCTCACGTGGCAAATGAATCACAACCACGAATTCAACTGGGTACCGATTGTCTGGACTATAATCATAGCCCCAAACACAATCAATTCGCATCCATAGCATGTGGAGTAAAGCATGATAACAAAGTAATTAAAGCATGCTAGTAGGCATGTTATAAGGCATGTTATAAAGCATGATAGAAAGCATGTTGTAAAGCACTTCATCAATAGGAATACAAACACATATATTACAAGTAAGCGGTTTAAGCAAATAACCTCATGGAGGTAATCATACATGTCTCTAGAGTAGTTGAGAATCCCATCTCAACACCCTAAAACATTACAATTTACTAACCACTACTCATTCGGGCATTTCAAGAAAACACTTAAACAAACATACATCAACATACATGACATATGTCGATCACATAGGCATTAGGCCAAATCCTTTCCCTAGGGAGTTGCCCCAATCATAACACGTGTACACTACCATGATGGTCATGGCAAGCGTGAATCCAAGTTCCATATTCATTCAATCATTTCCACAAACACTTGGGCCACACATTTCATATATAGTGTATATTGGCCGTGGCGTGAACTAGGAAAATCCTTTCGTCAAAAGGGTATCGCCAATACAACAATCATGATTCCATGACAATTAGTCATGGCGAGCACGAATGAGGATTCTATACTCATTCAGTCATTTTCACAAAACTTAGAATACACTATTACGACATACATGGCGTATGTTAGCAAAACATGTATTAGGGCTATCCTTTAGCCAAGTGAGTATTTTAGCCTTGTATAATATATTACTACAACAAATAATCATGATAAATACATCTTCAAAATTTATACGTATCTGGTATTTTCTAAAATACGCATTTTCAACATACATAGTGTATACAAGGAACTTGTAATACGGCACGATTCTTTTCGCCAAGCTAATATTTTATTCATATATTGTATAATCATATATTAAATAAGTATGTCAAACATTATTCCAAAAGAAAATACGTATACGGTATTTCTACAATACGTATTTTCAACTTACGGCACATTTACAAAGGAACATATAATTTGGCGATTTCTTTCGCCAAACTAGTATTTTATTCATATGTTATATAATTAAACATTAAATAAACATGCCAAGCATTTATCCAAAAAAAATACGTATACGGTATTTCTACGTATACCTAGAATATGTGAAATTCCATATTTCACACCGCTAATCAAAACAGAAACGGAAAGCACTTTGTACATGTGCAATTACAAGCAATCATGAATCTACCATTATCGACATTGAAAGCGTTGAAAACCTTAACTTATACACTTAAAGTCCTCACCTTTGCCTATGGAAATGAAACGAATCGGCAAGGGTAGTAGAACTTCAGTATACGGGAGATTTCTAGCCTACGGAGCGGAATCGGTTAGTCGTTACGCAACCCACATCGATCCCACCACAAATCGGACCTAGGGTTAGGGTTTCTTACCTCCAAATGGGCTGGATACGGTAGGAAATCACTTAGAACGAAGCGGTGTAGGCCGTTGGATGGCGAGGCCACGCAGTGGGAGATTCTCCCACTTCTTCCTCACTTTCTCTCTCTTTTCTCTCTCTTTTCTCTCTCCCAAAACTCAAATTCGTATGGCTGTGAGAGAGGGTGCTCTAAGGCCCTTATATAGCCTAAAACATTCGAAATTAGACTCAGTTCAAGGGTTCTGCTAATATAGGATATTCGTCACTTTTCCAGCTCAAAGAGAGGTTGGTAGCCCTCCTTGAGCCAAACGTCGACTTAAGCTCACCACCAATGGATCTACGTGGGATTACGTTTTGACTCATTCGGATGCGCTAGATCGCACGTGGCGGACCACTTTACGTTCGACGGTCGGTGAACACGATCGAAATTCCAAGTACATGTAAATGTTCTGAAATTTTTCTTAATCCGAGGGTGTAATTTGGTCCGATCGGTCGACGGTCGGGTTGCTTAATACACGACGACGCGTCAACGAACGATGCCAGATCACTATTCCAGATATTTATTTTGGCTTATGAATAGTGTTTTTCACACTACCTCGCTCCGATTCGAAACGAATGGCCGTGGAATATCGGATAAGGTGATTTTTGAGATGATTGTTAAGCCCGGTGGGGCGGTCCTAGTTCCTTAACTTCGGGTTAATCGGAATCCCGATGTGCGATCTAGACCTAATACGAAGTTCGTTTCATTCTAGAAAGCAGACGGGAAATGAGTTTGGTTCTAAACTTTAGGGTAACCTAGCGTCACTTGTCTCCGCAAGTTTTGGGTCTTGCAGATCGTATTTAAAGCGATCCTAACGGATTTCATAGCTAATTAAGTTTAGTACTTAGTTAACTTTGTTAAATTTCTAAAGGATTTAATCCTACGTGATTTCTGTCTGAGGTGGTACTTAGTCATTTGTAGTTTATATCTGAAGTGATCCAAGTTATACTACTTAGCTAGTTTAAGATAGTGTCTAGGGCGGAAGTGCTTTAAAAATTGAAAGCACAAGGTAGTGAAGGGTGGAATTTGTGAAGAAAATAGTTAAGGGGCGATTTTTAGACTGTGGGCTTTAGTTCTGACAAGTTGATAAGGTCTTAGAATCGATCCATTGCCTAAGGACGTCTAATCCCAGGTTGGCAAAAATCCGGGGCGTTACAGTTAGGGTGATGTCGCCCTAGGCTACATGTCATCCTCAAGATGGCTTTAGGTAGAGAATCTACTTTATCTGGAATCTTGTAGCCTAGCAACGCGTAGTCTTTGGCCAAGGTTATGCGCGGGCCATATTTCCTAGTCTTGGCGTCACATTGGCGTACGAGATGCGGCATTGGAACCACGGTTACGACATAGTTGCAATGGTATAAGTGTCGAGTTGAGTCAACTCGGGTTCACATGATGTGACTTAAGGTCAATCGCAAACACTATCTACAGGTTGTGGGTCGCCGAAATTTGACGGGGAGGATCGCAGGATCCTAAGGAATAGCGAGATACTAGGACACGGGCCTTACAACTCTCTCCTCCTAATAAAAATTTCGTCTTCAAAATTTACACTATTACGCAGAACAAAAGGAAGTAGGAAACATGGCATTATATATATATATATAAGCACAATACAAGGTTCAATCAATCAACAAAGAGATGGGGTTGTGCTCTCGAATCTCAGCCTCGCACTCCCAAGACACCTCATCAACACTATGATGACCCCACTGCACTTTTACCAAGGGAATGACCTTAGTCTAAAGGGTCTGCTCCTTCTGATTAAAGATGCGAATCGGCTGCTCAATGTAGGAAGCATCCTTACGGACCTTTAGGGGCTGCCAATTAATCACAGGAATGGTGTCTGACCCACACTTCCGCAGCATAGAGACATGAAAAATATTGTGGATGATAAACAACTGAGATGGTAAGGCGAGCATATAGGCCATGGCGCCAAAACGCCCAGTGATATCAAAAAGTCCAATAAATCTCGGGGCAAGCTTGCCCTTCGCTATAAATCAAACCACACCCTTCATGGGTGAGACCATGTGATACACTTCGTCCCCAATTGCAAACTCTAAGGGACGATGCCTGTGATCAGCAAAACTGTTCTCTCGGCTCTAAGCTATGCGCATCCTCTGCCTGATGATATTGATGACCTTTGATGTCTCCTACACAAGCTCAGGACCTAGGAGACGGTGCTCTCCAACCTCAGTCCAACAATTGGGTGATCTACACAGCCTACCATACAGTGCCTTAAAGGGAGTCATGCCAATAATTGCCTGATAGCTGTTATTATATGCGAACTCAGCCAGACACAAATGCTCATCCCAGCTACGTAAGAAGTCGATCACGCAAACCCGAAGCATATCCTCAAGGATCTGGTTAACCCTCTTGGTCTGCCCATCGATTGCGGATGATACGCGATGCTGAGCTGTAAATCTCTTCCAAAACTGAGATGTGAACCTCGGCTCTCGGTCAGAAATAATCAAAATTAGAACACCGTGCAGTCTCACGATCTCATCAATGAATAATCTGGCAAGCCGGTCGAAATGCCAGGTCGCACGAATCACGAGAAAATGCACCGACTTTGTTAGACGATCCACGACAACCCAGATGGTGTCATGGCCGCATTGAGTCCTCGGCAAACCCATGATAAAATCTATGGATACGTGCTCCCACTTCCACGTCGGGACGCTCAATGGCTGTAATGGACCTGGGGGCCTCTGATGATCGACCTTGACACACTGGTAAGTGTCACACTCGGCTATAAAACTAGCGATTTGGTGCTTTGTCCCTACCCAAAAATACTGCCTCCTCATGTCGCGGTACATCTTCGTGTGCTAGGGTGGATAGAAAACCTCGATCGATGTGCTCAGTCATGATATCCCTGTGAACTCTGGAATATCCGGGACACATAATCGGCCTCTGAAATGAAGTCCACCATCAGAACCTCTCTGTCAATCTGACTAACTCTCAAATGCCGCCTCTACTGGATAATCCTGTAACAACTCGTTTGTCTGCTGATCCTCGATCACCCTTGCGATAAGAGAGGATTGAATCGACAAGCTCGACAACTGTACGATAGAAGACTGCAGACTGAACTCCAAGTTATACGCTACTATATCCTCGAGTATCCTCCACTCCTGAATCATCATATGGGCCACCAGGCCTCGTGGTTGATGGTTAAGGGTATCCGCCACCACGTTCGCCTTGCTCGAGTGGTACTGAAGATCAAAATCGTAATCCTTCAAAAGCTCCATCCAACGTCTCCGCCTCAATTCAACTTGGACTATGAGAAGAGATACTTCTAACTCTTGTGGTCAGAGAAGTGCTCGAACCTAACCCCATAAAGATAATGCCTCCACACCTTTAGTTTAAAGACGATTGCTACTAGCTCTAAATCATGCGTAGGGTAGTTAAGCTCATGGACCTTGAGATAGCAAGATGTGTAGGCCACTTGCTTCCTGTGCTGCATCAGGACAACACTCAAACCAACATGCGAAGCATCGGTAAATACCACAAATCCTTCACTCCCAGAGGGAAGAGTGAGGACATGTGTGGATGTGAGGCAGTCCTTCAACTCTGCAAATGCTTGCACCCATGTGTCACTCCACACAAACTCAGCGCCCTTCCGGGTCAACCTAATCAATGGTGTTACGATACGGGAGAATCCCTCAATAAAGCATCGGTAATAGCCTACTAAACTAAGGAAACTACAGATCTCAGACATGTTCGTGGGCTAGCCCCACTGACGCACTACATTAATCTTCGAGTGGTGCACTGCAACACTCTGCCTCATCACCACGTGACCGAGAAACTTCACCTCCTGCCAAAACTCACACTTCTTCAGCTTTGCTTAAAGCTGGTGTGCGCGAAGGGTCTGCAACGTAATCTCTAAGTGCTGAATATATCAGAATATCATCAATGAATACCACAACAAACTAATTGAGATATAGATGGAAGACTTCATTCATCAACTGCATGAATATGGCGAGTACATTGGTCAGTCCGAAGGACATGACCTGAAACTCAAAATTTACATCCTAATGGCTGCCTTCGGGATATCCTCCTCTCGGACCCAAATCAGATGATAACCGGATAACTCATCAATCCTTAGAAGTGGGTACTTGTTCTTAATCATGACCCCACTGAGCTCACAGTTGTAACGCCTCGAACTTTTCAATACCTGAGCATCGAAAGTCCTCGAGCGTTATCATAAGATTCAACGTAATACATACGATACCAAACTAACTACCCTAACCTTATATCTATTCTATGACATGAATTTAATCATTAAGGATGATCCTCATGCATAGATCCAGCGATCTGACCATTTATTTGAGAGACGACCATCCATCATATGATTTGACGTACGTACCTTCCGTCAAATAAATCGGTGAATAATTCCTTATCCATAATGTTTTAGATAAAAGTTCTTTTATAAGAATCACTTAGAAATATGGCCAGAACCATGTAGAATCATTAGATTTCACAAAAGTCATAAATTAACAATAATTATAAAAATGCCATTAACTTAGGCCTCAAATTCTAAAATCACATGATTCCCATGATCCAAATCATGTAAAAACCTTATGTCAAGCTTAATCAGCATAAATTAACAATACGCAACAGATTTCAGCTCTTAGATCATCATAGATGTGGCCCAAACGAAGGAAGAAGCCTGTAACCATTAATTTTTGACCACTTGATCTTTAGATATGCTTCCATTTTGGTCTCAACCGTTAAGATTCACAAACAAAACGAATGGACGGAGTACATCTGTCGAACTATCATAATGGACGTCACTTTTTAGGTCACATGTGCATAGTCGGTGCATGCATCCACGTAGCACTGGACCGGATTTCTCGGTCAAAGCGCGAAGACCCGACCAAAATTTGAATTTCAGAAGGAGTCTCTCTCCTCTCTCACATTGGACGAAGGTCCGCCTGCTAGGGTGAAATGTGGCCCACCAAGATAGCTCATTGTCCAATCCAAACCGTCCATCATCTATAACATAAAAATTTAACCAGAGACAAGTAATCTCAACTGTTGATCAGAACCAAAGACCACCTAAGAAAGAATCAAAAGTCGAGCTTCACCGGTAGCATACACAATCAATGTCCATTTGATGGCGAGATGGGCCACCTCGATGATTAGAGAGATGATCAACACCATCCATTCGGCTAGAATGAAGACACCGACCCAACCCCGGTCCTTTCCCATCCCAATTAAAACACTCAACATGATCCCCGATTTACACGCAAGAAGCATTGCGCATGCTCTATTTCATGAGCGACCTGCACAACAAATAGACACGTGATTAGATCAGTGGGCCACGGATGTTCATGATCAATCTGACCCATCCTGGCTGTCCAGACCTCCCGAAGAAGTGTCTGAACCTCTCCACATCAATTGAAGGAAGAACTCGAAAGGTGGGACGTTGATCTCCTGGTGATGTGCAAGTAGGGAGCTACGTAAGGTGTGCTACAAAGGGAGAGTCTCTGTTTCCTTTTTGTGCGAGGAGTTTTCGATTCTCTTGCTGCGTAAGCAGACACGTAAGAAGAATATGGATGCTCTCCTCTCTATAAACCACCGCCCATCCGACAGTGGAAGAGGAAAGAGGAAGAAGAAAACGGGAGAGAGAGAGAGAGAGAGAGAGAGAGAGAGAGAATGTAGTGCCCCAAAATTCAAGGGTCGAGTAGGAACTCAGCTCCCGAATTCCCGAGTGCCATGTGTACCCTAACAGGCCTTATATGCATGTGAATATAGGTATCCTATGATCAATGGAGGATTAAATCAAACATAAATCAACAAATCATTTAGAAGCTCAAGTGCAACTACACAATAAATATCTCGTACAAATCCCATAATAAAAAATGAAATATCTATTAGGAACCTAGTCCCATCCTCTCATCACTCCCTGAAAAGGGTTGGGCCCTTGCCCAAACCCACGGTCATCCATCAAGCTAGTAGGGTTCGCCAAAAGTCTAGAAGTATGCCTGCTCTTCTTCGTCATCCACACCGACATCTTCCAACGTGTCCCGCTCCAGTGTTCTTGCATCTATGCCAGATTCTGGTTGGTGTTGTAGAACACCGCCCCAGAGTGGGAGTGAGTAGCTAACTTAGTGGTACCATTAGCAATAGATCGCACAATCATCATACATAGAATGGATTTAGTAAACAACATTCATCATAAAACCCTAAGTACTCATAGTTAATGACATGCATGGTTTAATGAAATGATGTATACCCTCATCGCCAACTCTCCCTTGAGCGACGACGTCTAACGATTACAATGACTAACACTCACTCAGTTCTGACCTCAACTGCCGAGTCGCCAGAATAAGTAAATGCAATGTCATGAGAATGTTAACCGAGTTGGTTAATTAGGTTCATTCATCCAGCAGGTTGGGGAAACTGGAATACCCTTATAAGAAATATTACCATAATCTGATCGCATGACTCAAGGCCATGGCCGTACGGCTCTCACGATCCTTAGCCCTGGTGGGTTCATCAATCCCATAGCTTTAGGCTCATACAAAAAATCGATTTGGACTTCCAAGTCCTACTCGTGATCACTACAGGGAGGTCGTCACCCTAGTGTAGGCTGACAGCACGGGCACAGTGTCCCGTACCACCATCTCCACCTCACAAGTCTTAGTTCTCATTGGTCACTACAGGGAGGCTCGTCACCCCAGTGTAGGCCGACAGAATGGGCACAGTGTCCCATACCACCGTCCCCGGCTCATGAGTCTTGTGGGCTGAAAATTATAACTAATAGTAGGCGCAAAGTTCTTAGGGTATCTCGAGTTCATACAGAGGTATGCAACTATGGTTAACATGCAAGGATGACCAATTGTGGGCCAATATGCCCCCACTAGCTGCACCATAAACTGTACGACCTGAGAATGGTGTCTCGTGTAGTCCAACTACGGCCGATAATTTACAGCTCAACTGGTTAGGCCAGATTTACCCGTGGGCTAAACCAATGAAGGGTTTCCCAAATAATTCCGATTGATCGGCCAATCCATAAGGGAACAATTTCGCAAGCAGACAGTATATATTTAGCAATTTCAGGAATAACTACACAATGACAACAAAACCCATCATTTCAAGTACATGAAGAGCAATACACTAACCACCACCAAGCTATGAGAATCATGTTTGCACATTCCAACAATTTTTACAAGTTGGACAACCATACACCCATTCACATCAATTCAATTTCATATATGCCAGCATGAAGCATGTGATTCTGCTGTATCAGAAATTTAGAGCAATTAATGTAGAAATTTAGCAAATTAACAACAATGCACTCCTCCTATGCCAAACAGGTTTCACATGTGACCAAGTACGACTAATCAATTTAGCAATGTTTAAGGAAATTAAGTGCATATGCTCTAATTTAACATGCAAATAACATTTCATACATTTGGGGATGTTCGGACCTAAGCCCCTTTCCACATTTGGGAAAAATTCTAAATTCACAATTCCAAATTAATCAATCCAAAATTCAGCAACATGCAAGGACAAGACATCATGCACATTTACTAAAAACTACGCTAGGCATGAAAATCGGTCATCTAAAGATAATGGTATGCACCTATTGTTGACTGGAGGCATTTGCAATTGACCTAACGTCGTCGAGTCCTCAAACGTGTCGCACCAGGGCCCTGTGTTGCATGAAAATGGCGGTAAGGTGCATGCATGTGGCTGGTTGCTAAGGAAAGGTAGGTTTGAGTTCGAATCTCACCTTAGATTGGATGTAGATTGGTTCTACGACGATCGGGTTGGAATTCTCAGCAATATAGGGACGTGGGTATGGGGAATTTCAATCCCCAAGCACCACCTCCAGTCTCCTTCCCTCTCTCCTCTCCTCTCTCTCTCTCTCTCTCTCTCTTTCTCTCTCCCTCAGATTTCAGCTGCTGGAATCTCAACAAATGAGAGAGGGTTTGGCATTAAATACCTTGGAATTAAATCCTTTGGCCCTAAGGTGCCTTTAATGGCCATGTGGGGCTCATTTCTAGCTATTGGGCCCACTTTGATGGGCCATTGGCCCATCTAATTCATGGATAGGGTGCCCCATGGCCAAATGAAGGGTCGGGTAAAGTTTGACGGCAAATGGATGCAGAGTTTTGTTCCAGCGGTTCAGTTCGCGATTAACAGTTACCTATTTTCAATCAATGGTTAGATTTTGTGGGCGAGGGCAAGGAAATATTTCTAGCCTTCGGTGTAAATTTGGAAGAGATCTGACGGCTTAAATGCCTAGATTCACTGACTCAAGAAATGAGGTTAATTGATTTAAATATCAGATTTTCACTCTTTAGGCCCGGCGACTTGCATTTTCCAAGTGCCGACTGGACGACACAATTTGTCCATTTCTGGGCACTGTCTGAGCTTGACGTTCTATAACGCCCTGTGTTTTTAGGACTCGAGTATATGACCCGTTTCCCAAAAACTCGAGTGTTAAGCTAAGAAGAGCCAAATTCCATATAAAATCTTTTTTCCTTTATCAGAGTTAACAGATAAGCATAGGATGGACAAGTCAGCATAAATAAAAATTTTCATTTATATTTTCAATACACAAGAGGTTGCCCATAACGACTTATACAAACCAATGTCTCACGTCAACATTATAAGATCTACATACATGAAAAATATATAAAGGCATATAAATGAAAGTCGTAAGATTGCGCAACTTCCTTGGTAGGCACAACTACACATCCTTGACCGTCATAATGGCTCCTCATCAATCTGAACCTGCATGTCACTTAAGCCACTTGTGCTACCTATACGGTTATATATTTGATGGATGAGTGGTCAAATCAGTGTGAATTCCCCTTAAGATTACACACCGCCACCTTAACTAAGAATAATTAAAAACGACAAGGCAATCAAAACAATGCATGATTCAGTCTTTTTATATGCATGGATGTATGAATGCATGTCGACCTAGGAATGCACATCCAGTCAGACTTGGGCTTGTCACCCATGTAATCATCGACCTGGGAATGATCATCTAGTCGAAACTTGGGCTCGTCACCCAAAAATTAGCCGATAGTCAGTGGTCTGGGAGCTAGCGAAACGATACCCAAATAACACTAAGGCACCAACATCCAGAATTAGCCACTCGTTATCACCAATATGCTATGAATGCACGATTAACCAACCATTATTAATCCAGTTACAATCAATCAATTTAAGTAACTCAATGGTCACTAGGCTTGTCACCCAGCGTAGGCTGACAGCTCGGGCATAATGTCCCATGACCACCATCCCTGGCTCATGAGGTTTCCCCATCTTAAGATGTTTAATGGATGCCCGTCAACCAGTGGCCAATCAAATTCCATAAGTAGGGATTCTCATCGCATGGCATAGGCCATCGAAGCCACGTCAACAAATCTCAGAACATAGTATAGGTATCAAATCGCAATGACAAAAAGGGTACACAGAACGTAAAATCAATCGGCAAAAGGGGTCAAGTAGGGCCAAATCGGTGCGGTTAAAAGAGATCATTTCTAAGCCACTCGAGCCATATGCCCTATGGATGGTAAATCCCACATTAATGTTCTATGTCCCATATAACCTCTAAATCGAGGGCCCATTCCTCACCAACCTATCTTGTTACATCTTAAGTATGGGTTCACGTACACAAGGGGTATCATCCACCATTAAGTGTAGTGAATAGAATCCATCAGTGACTCACAACAATTCACGATAAAACATAATTATGGCATGCCTGACATAAGTTAATTCATGATAATCGCAATAAGCCATGATGAGAACTATCAATTTAAATTTAAATGGAAACCATCATGTAAGCAGTTATAATATGAAATCATGTTCACAACTGCCAACTATAATTCAAGTATTGGCCATGCCTTAAGAATTGATAAAAGATTGCATATTATGAGATAACGTCAGTGGTTTTAATAAAGACTATTACTTAAGCTAATTTGGAAATGGAAAGCTTAAGGGGAAGAATCATCACCTCATGTATCGAATCGCCAACTGACGTTACTAGTGAGCACTTGCACCCTTACAACTGAACCCTACCATGGATGGTGAAGTTGTACGTGAGATCAACGTCCTACCAAATATCTATGGTTAAGACCAATGTAACCTAAGGTTTAGATTACTTATTTTTAGGGTTTCACCCCAGGGTCTAAGTCTAGGCTTAGGTCTTAGGGTTTGAACCCTAGTTGGTGTGCAATTGATTTTAGTGTTAATTTAGTAATATCTATTAACGATAGGGTTATAGTTAATATCAATTAATAATCACTATGATGATAATTATTATTGTGCTTTGTTATTTATGATAAGACGATACATTAGCATTTAATAATGATATTATTTTAAATTTTTTTGTATATAATAACTATTATTAGAGAGATAATTTACTAATGGCCATGTATTCTTGATAATTGCAAATCCTAATGATAATAAAAATGGTAACAGGTTAATTTAATAATTAGAAAATAATTGTTATTATTGGCGTTGTAATTAATAGTAGCTACCATAGTAATAATAATAGTTATGATGACCATAATCAGTAGGACCTACTATTTAGGACAATATTGAGAGAGATCATTAAACTACTACCATTTGATAATTATGATTTTGTTTATACTAACTAACTTGAGCACAAGTAACCTATTAACGACTAATCATGGTTAAGGTCTTAACAAAGGATTTGGATTACCTAGGTTTAGGGTTTTAGAGTTTAAGATCTAATCCATCAATTAATTGTAACAATATAAGAAATGAAGTAATGGTAAGTGGAAAATTGTCAATTAGTATTGTCAACTCTAATCTTAGCATAAATAGTCTACTAATGACATCATAGAAATAATATAAATGTTAATATCTAATACTATCAACCGAGTGTTAGAATTTTGTAACGTCCATTAATAGTAAAAAAAAAAATAGTAAAGCATTAATAATTTGATTTTTAACAATTCCAATGAAAGGAGATGAGAAGTTGGCATACCTCTCATGGCTAGTTTGACGGACTCAGCCTAGTGAGCAGGCCTGTTCTACTACATAGCTGGCCCACACCGGCCCTGACTTGGTCCCGACCAAGTTGACTCGACACAACTTAACTAACCTTCTCTTGCCCTCTCCTTCATTTCTCCTTCTTATTTTCCCTTTTCTTTCTTCTTCTTTCCCCTCATTTCCTCCTTTATTTTCTTCTTCTCTCTCATCCTACTAGAACCCAGCTAGACCCAGGTCAGTCCCATGGACAACTTGTCTCAGCTGACTCAGCGAGTCAGCCCATAGCTTAGACCCAAACACTCTCTTTCCTCCTCTACTCTCTTTCCTTTCTCTCCTTTCTTCTTTCCTCTCTTCTCTCACAATCTCCTCCTTTCTTCTATTGCTTGCTTGGGACGGACTGGGCCCAACCAGGGTAGTACAACCTGCCTTAGTGAGTCTGGTGAGTCGTGCCCGGTTGTTGCCGCACACACCCACACTCTCCCCTGTTTCTCTCTTTTTCCTTTCTTTTCTCCTCTTCTACTCTCCCTTTCTTCCCACATGCTGGTGGTCCAGCAGTACGACTGGCCTCAACCCATCAGTGAGTCGGGCAGCCCACTCAGACTATGCCTGAGCCGCAGGCAGAGCGACAGTCGCATCCTCTTCCTTTCTCTGATTCTTTATTCTTTCTTTTTCTTTTCTTTCTTTTATTCTTTTCTTCTCTTTCTGTCCCAGCACCATCACCAGGTGGTGGGAGCCTGAAAACAGCATCCCTAATTATGCTTAGCTCGGTTTAGAATGATGGAGAGGATGAATGTCATTAATGACAGATTCTCCCCCATTGTTTCTCTCTTCATTCCGTTAGCATGGCAAGGTTTTTAAGCATGTAATAGAGAAACGTGAATGGTCGGAATGAAGCTTGGACGCCGTTTGGGTTGGAGTTTGGAAAGAAAGAGCTATTTTCTCTCTCATTCCCTTTTCTTTCTAAACACCTAGCTAGAACGGCTAGGATTTGCGTTTTACGGGCGACTAAGATGGAGGGATTTCACCTCACACTTATTGTTAAGCTGGCAAGGAGGAGCAGTTCCCATTTTTGAAAAGCATGGTTTTGTAGGGCCTGTTTTCGCCGAAGATTGTGCTCGCGCACGTGTGATCGGTCGAGTAAAACTTTAGGGGTTTGGATGCATTTGTGTCCTCTATTAGATGAACGGTTTGGATTGTCCAGATGGACTGAGTAGGTGGGCCACTGATTAAGGGAAATGGACACTTGTCCATTCATTATTAAAGGCAAAGAGAGGGAGAGAGTTTTTCCCTTTTCAAGGCAAACACGGGTCAGCCCTCTCTGGCCGGGCGTCCCCATCCAGTGTGTGGCGAGTGCACATCTCTGTCATGCACTCACGCTGTGAGGTGGGGTCCCTCATGATGTTTTTGACAGATCCACACCGTTTATTCATCTGGGAAGCTCTTACATAGGATCTTGGCCATTGACCAGGCTGGTCTAAGGTCTAGGTGGGGCCCACAACTCAAATTGGGTCATACTAGTGGGTTTTCGCCATTTTAATGGTCGGATCTTCCCGAAATTGAACGTCGATGGTTAAAATGGTATAAGGGACCATTCAAGCTAGGAACCAATGGTCAGATTACTGGTATATGGCCCATTATGATTTTATAACACTAAGTATCATGTTATACTATTTTAATAATACTATTTATTATTATCATTATTATTTTTAGTATTATTTTCATTATTATTTTTATTATTTTTACCATTATTATTATTATTATTATTATTTTACTATTATTATTGTCTTTTTTATTTTCATTATTATTTCCCTCACATATGCATGCATCTTTAAATTATGTTGCTGGTCCCGCTTTGTAGGACTACCCATTTCATGATTTTATATTATTAATATTTAACCAATATCACCTATACGTTGTTATTTATTTATTTATACCTATGTAGGATATGAGACTACTCGTCGTGTGTCATTCAGCTACCTACCCTAACTTTGGGGTTGCTTTGCATTAGTGCGAGCTACACCTTATGAATCTCTAATTGCTAAATCATGATTTACTGAGCATTCAGACAATCCAACGATTGGATCGACAAACATTAAATTTTTTAATAACTGTTGGGATATTAAGGAATGCTTAGGTGTGATCCGGGAGTTGGATATGAAATCAGTTAACCCGATCTATGTTTTCAAATGGTGGTTCCTAAGAAGATGGTCTCTTTAGTATATGACAATCCATCTTGAAAATCGACAGATAGATAGCTTGACGTATGGATTGGTACTGTTTTTCAGTGGTTGGATTTTAGACTATAATGAACATGGATGTCCAATTAAGCTTGGCTCGTATTTGTACTAAGTTTGTTTATACGATAACACCCGAGTATTGGAAAGTATGAGGTGTTACACGTTCGCTATGGACCACGAGCCCATTAAGGCCTATGGCCCCCCCAGAGTTTTGGAAATTTTGGTTCTTCCTTGGGTGGTGCACGGCTCGCACGAGCAGACACCAAGTATAATTTGGTCGTCTGGATCTACGACCTGTGTTTGGCCCAAACATAATTGGATCCGATCATATTAGTGGCTTAATCAAGATTAATTTATCAGAAATAAGTCCACGTATACGTTTGAATCATACGGTCCTGCGTCAGTTCACACGTGAGTGCCTCAGGACACTATTCTTACTTGGGCCGGGTGTTACAATCTACACCTCTTATAAATAAATTTCATCCTTGAAATTTGTACTTGTTCGTACTACTTGGGTAGTGCTTGCGGATTTTAGCTTCAGTCTCCCAAGTGGATTCTTCTTCCCCATGACGTGTCGATAATACCTTAACCAGCAGGATCACTTTCTTCCGCAAGCACCTACTCCTTATCCAAAATCTAAGTGGGCATAAGGATATACGTGGTGTTGTCCTCGAGTTCCAAATGCTCCCATCGGATGACATGTGAGTAGTCGAGAATATACTTTTTAAGTATGGAGACAGGAAAGACATTATGTACTCCTGCAAGTGGAGTGGGCAATGTTAAGCGATATGCGACCAACTTGATGCGTTCGAGAATTTGGAAAGGCCCAATATATCGCAAGGCGAGTTTCCCTTTCTTGCCAAAGCGTAGGACCCCTTTCATTGTTGAAATCCTTAGAAACACATGGTCCCTTGCTTCAAATTCTAGGTCCCTTCATCTTATATCTGCATAGCTCTTCTGTCGACTCTAGGCCGTTAAGAGACGACGCCTAATGATTTCAATCTTTTAGGTGGTTGTTCGCACCAATTCAAGCCCCAATAAACTTTTCTCACCAATCTCACCCCAACAATGAGTAGCTCAACACGGATTCCCATATGAAGCCTCATAAGGCGCCATGCCGATGCTAGCTTAGAAGCTATTGTTGTAGGCAAACTCGGCATAAGGAAGGCATTCATCCTAACTATCCAAGAATTCTAGCTCACACACTCTCAACATGTCTTCTAATATCCGATTCACTTATTTTGTTTGCCCATCGGTCTGAGAATGGAAAGCGGTGCTAAACTTTAGCCTTACACCCATCGCCTATTCTATTCAGGTCCAAAACATTGAAGTGAATTGGGTATCCAGATCCGATACGATTTTTAAAGAAACGCCATGGAGCTGAACTATTTCCTTAATGTATAATTTGGTGGTAGAGTAAGAAGCTCGAATTGGGAGAAAATGATCCAATTTTGTCAATCAGTCTACAATCACCAAAATTGAGTCATGTCCTTTGCTTGTCCTGGGCAAATCTGAAATGAAGTCCATGGAGATGAAGTCCCATTTCCATTTACCAAGAGGCATAGGTTGCAAAAGGCCTTGTGGTCACGATGTTCGACCTTAACTTATTAACATGTGAGACATCGAGAGACATAGTCGGCTATCTCTCTTTTCATGTTGTCCCACCAATAATTTCACTTGAGGTCCTGGTACATCTTGGTACTTCTGGGGTGCATTGCTAGTTTAGAATTGTGGGCCTCGGTTAGTAGTTCTTTTTTCAATTTAGGATGGTTCGGGACACAAAGGCGGCCTCGAAATCGTAGACCTCTATTAGAGCCAATTCTCTATTCAGAGTCGCTCTGAACTTCTGCAAGTTATCTCATCTTTCTTAACAATTTATCACCTCTTTGGGCATCAATGACTTGATTGTCAATCATTGGCTGAACATGAACATGTGTAACGACTTCATATGGTTCTTTTATCATCAACTACAACTCGAAGTCCCGTACAAACTCCATCATACCCCACTCTTCCACCATTAATGGAGTGGCAATTTCCAGCATCTTCTTTCGGCTCAATGCGTCTGCCACTAGATTGGCCTTACAAGGAAGGTAGGAGACATCGAACTTGAAGTCCTTGTTTTGAACAAGAAACAAATGCGTTCGGTTTGGGACATCATCTTATTCAAGCATAACAGAGAGAGTATTTAGAACAAACATCATATTTATTAGTATTGAGTTCATTTACATCCCTCCAGTATCTCTTAATTCCAAGATCGATCATTTTAATACATAAATTGAAATCGTATTGAATCTCAAATTCGACAATTGCTTTGATCGTCTCCAGAGGAGGAATATCGTGTTGATTAACTCCTCTTTTGAGCTTGTCCTTTATATAAAGGAGAGCTTGGAGCATTGAAGATCGAACTAGATGAATTGGACAATTTCAGCAGCATCTCGTTCCCTTTAAGAACTGGCCACATAGTAGCCTAGTTGCACGACCCACGCAACCTGTTTCTCTATTGCGCGGTCCGTGCAACCAATTAGCGTGTTGCGCGATCCCCGCAACTGCTTCTCTTCCTCACTCCTCACCTTCAGTCTTCTTTTCAGAGCTCTGCTCCTGTTCCAGAATTCTTCTCTCTGCCAAATGAGAGGGGGAGTGGGGTATTTATAGGCCTCCACATGTGCCAACCCTCGATCTTTGTGCCATGGGGCCCACTTTGCATCAGATCTAGCCGTTAATCTCGATCACTCTCTGCTCTTGATTGTGCGACCCGCGTAACAATAATATTGATTATGTTGTCCGCGCAACGTACAAGCAGTTGTGTGGTCTGCGTAAAGATTAAATCTACTGCTTATATTTAGGCTATTTTGCATTATTTGCGCAACTACTTCAATTGGTTGTGCGGCCCACGTAACCGCTACTTGTTGCATGACCCATGCAACTGCCAATCAAAGCACTTAATTCTTTCTCCCCCCTTTTTTTTAATTAATGTTTGATCTCCAATCTTTAATCTTTCTTAATAATTTTTATGCTTCAACAGATGCCCCCTTTATCCATTCCTTGTTCTCCTGGATCAAAGAATCAGGATCAATCTTCTGAAACAAATCTTGCATTCCTTCATGTCGTTGCATGGCGCGCGCAACCCACACCTGAGTTTGGTACTCGATCCAAACTTCTATAAATAGCCCGTCGGACTTCATTTCTTCACTTTCTCATTTTATAGCCAAACTCTGTTTCTCTAGTTTTTTTTCCTCCGCATAACGTGCACCTGTTGCACGACCCATGCAATGTTTTTCTATTTGCGCAAGCAGTTTGGCCATCGCACTGCTTGTGCAACCTTAAACCAGTTGCGCAATCAGCACAACCGTCGCCTTTGGATAACTTCCCAGACTCAACCAAATTTCCTGATTTCTCTAACATGACCCTCACCAAAAGAGCTTTTATTGTTGTCAATCCTCCCTCCAACCCCCTCCAACCAACCTTCTCAACAGGAATTGACAAACAGTGAACTCTTCCAAACCACGGCATCTCAAGCAACAGAATCACCATCATCTCCAGCTCAACCCCCGCGTAAGTGATTCAAAACGACTGCTAAGTACCCTGCTTACATAAAAGAACCAGTACTTCCCACCTTTAACTTCACTAAATGCATCGAGACACTTCCTTCCCCCATTCATAGAGCGATCGCGATGGGTGATCTTGAATGACCCCCAAAACATGGTCAAGAATACGACTAGGACGAATGGCTGAAAATGACAACGCATCATCAGACGATCAGCTAGAATCCACACGCCAGAGAAGATACTCCTCCACCCTCTAGACCGAAGAAGAACCGTTGCAACAAGGCCCAGGAGTTTCAAGAGAAAATCAAAGAACACAATAGGAAGAAACTCCACAATTCCTGGGAATCGATTTGTGCCATTCAGGGTGTCATAAAATTTGACAAACCCTACAAGCAGAGCTTCATAGTGATTACAGTCAGTATCCACCCTCATCACTCCATGCTGATCTGTGAGCCCAAGGATTATCTGACCACAGAAAGATTGGACTACACAGAGTCTGGGTCGTTCAAGGAACTAAGACCATTAGAAGGTATTCTACAGCCACCAAAACCAAGACAACAAATTGGTGGCATTCATTCCATGATTTTCCTCGTCCTTTCCTATGACCTTCATAGTCTATATCCAACCTGCTTTTATAAAATGCTTAAGTAATGTTTTAGCCATCGCCGCCTCATCTGGAGCCTGGAGGAATTCAGAACAAGAGGTCTTCTGACTCCTTGCAATTACTATTTTGAATGGGATACCGTAGTTCTGGCAAAACATGTTGGGACTTTGTCAAAGATTAACATTTTCACCGCAATTGAAGCAACGTCGTATCCCTTTTATAAGGAATCTTCTATTTTGAAGGCATTCCTTAACTATTGATGCCCCTCCACCAATTTTTTCCATCTCCCTGGAGGCGAAATGAGCATCATGCTTTGGGATATTTACAGGATCACCGGTTTGCCGATAACCAAAGAATTCTTTGACGAATTTGTCCCCACCAATGGGGAACTTGCTTTTGTCTCTTTGCCTGACCACATCCCCTCCATCTCAGAATCAACCACCGAACTTTTTAGGGAAAAGTTGAAATTTTTGAACATGCACAAGATTCATCCTAAGAAATGGGTGACTCACTTCAACAGAGTTCTCAAGTAATTTCCTTCCTCTTTAATTAACTTCTTTATTGCACCTTGATATATATCTTCGATTCCATTTGCTTATCTTTGTTTTCTTCCAGGTTTAATGGTAACCACTCACGAGAACTTAAGCGTCTCAGGAAGGGTATGAAAGGTCATGCTGAGTATTCTATTTATGAGGAGCTTGCAACATTCATTGCTTATTGGCTAAGCGTAGTGGTCCTCCCAAGCTCTAAGTCAACAAATGTCATTCGCCTTTCATTATTTGTAGTCGCGGGTGCTATGGCTGAGGGAGTCAAGTATTCTCTTACTCATTCCATTCTCTGCTCGTTCTACAGAGGCTTTGGAGAAATTGCTTCCCATGTAAGAAGCCCTTCTGTTGGTTCTGCTCCGACTTACATGTCATGGCATTACTTTCCTGGTTGACTTGGTGTCTACTTCCCATGGACTTTCGAAGTACCGAAAAAGGCTTATGTCCACACTTCCCAAGTCCCTTTCTACTTTTTTTCAAAAGAGATCCATGGTAAAGAGATCTTATGATTGGGCAAAAGATACCATTTCTTCTGATGGCAAGATAAACTACTTCCATTTTAGTCTGCCTCGTTACAGTGCAGATATAGAGAATCAGATACGGAATCACTCACTTCAGAAGAAAGGGGATTCTTTCTATCAATCAGATCATGCAGTCTCCCATCGAGAGAAGGGACAGAGTTCTGGTGAGAACTGTATTATCCTAGCAGTTTTGCCCATCAATTCGACTTTGATCAGGCAGTGCCAAAAGATTGTGGGGTGGTTACTCGAAGAATGCAGAGCTATGGCACTGGCCCATTTAATTGGGTAATGGTTTGGAAACAATTATTAGGTCGAGCTAATTCTTCCTTCATTATCCAGGCCGCGATCGTACTCCTAGGGCGTCATACAATCATATGAGATGGTGGATGCACCAATCATACTTGGTTAGAAAAGGTCTGCCAGTGACCATGCCCATATGGCTCCCACCCCCTGAGCTTAAGGGTCGTACCATCGAAGTGGGAGTCAGTTTCATTGCAAAGACTAGTCATGCCCCCTCAGCTGATCATCACTGCATCACAATATCTGTGGACGAACCTATTCATGAGGTAAAGCCCGATAACACTCTCGAAGGATGGATAACATATGGTGATACTCGTGAATTTGAACAAATTCCTCTCCATCGTCTACGAAGAGAAGAGGTTACAGAAGATACTTCCCCTCAGTCAGAGAATATAGCTAATCCTCAAGACCAGCCATCTTCTTCTACCCATCTTCAGCAACAGCCAACTTCTTCTCCTGTCTCTTTGATCGTTCACCCTCAACAGCGGCCAATTTCTTCTCCTGTCTATAAGACCATTCACCCTCAACAGCAGCCAACTTTTACTCCTGTCTCTAGGACCATTCACTCTCAACAGCAGCCAAATTCTTCTCCGATGATAAGGTCTCGAACACGTGCCCAAGCTTCCCCTCAAGAAGGGACTAGTGCTACTGCTTCTCCGGTTTTGGCCACCCCAAATACTCAACCGAAGAGTCACCAGTCTCTTCCTTCCAAAGGGAAACAAGTTGTTGTTGAAGAGTCCAGCGAAGAAGATTCAGACAGTGAAAGTTCAACCTCTTCGTCTAGACATACTGTTTTCGATGAAAGCGAGACAGAGGGAGAAAATCAAGAGGATGATTATGAGGAGGGAGAAGTCGATGTCAGCGGTGAAGATGATATAATTGCGGAAGATGTTCCTACTAGTGAGGGACATATCCTCCTTGTAAGTGTTATGGTCTCATGGCTCTTTTGATTGTCAAATTTTGTGTGCCAAAACATCTTGTGTGCAAAAACTTCTTTCTGTGTGTCTTGTGCTTGTATGTTGTTATATATGTGATTTAAGATGATATTACAATGATTCAAGACATGTACGGTGCCCGACTTCAAGAAATGCAAAGTTATGTACTGTGTGCTCTTCTGTATGCATCAATGTTCAAGCTACATCAAGAGTGTTTATTTCAAGACTCAAGTACATTTCAAGACTCAAGTGCAACTCAAGTTGAAGCCTATATTCAAGCTGTAAAAGATCTCAATCTCAATCATCATCAAGTAGAGGTCTCAAGCTTCAAAGGTTAAATCATCATCTAAAAGAATGATGTTCAATATTCATACTTCATGTTCCAGGTAAGATGGACCTTAGTTTGACCTTAGGGTAGGTAATTTTGGATACATAAGTCAAGATAAATCTTTATACATGAAGTTGGTCTATTCTAAGACTAATCCTAGACCTTGTTTGACCAGTCCTAGACTTGGTTCGACCAGTCCAAGAAATTCCACGACCAGTCCTAAGTTGTGGAAGATTTTTAAAATTTTTTTGTTATTCTTTGACCAGTCCTGGAGATTGTTCGACCGATCGTAGGGGTGTCACTACTCGTCCTTCAACCAGTCCTAAAACTACGACTCAAACTCCAGCAACCAAATCTGGTTTCCTACGACCAGTCCTGAGTCTACTTCGAATAGTCGTAGGTGGTCTACGACCAGTCATAGAACTGAATTTGTAGATCTCGCTTAAAATTTCAAAATGCCGTTGGTGCTATGACCAGTCGAAAGTTCCTAAGACCAGTCGTAGATGCGATCTTTGCTTCTATAAATTGACCATGAATTTCAGAGTTTTATCATCGATTATTTGAGAAAAGTCAAGCCTCCACTCTGAGATAAGTTGTATTCATTTTAAGCTAATTTGTGCATATTTAATATTCTTTTTGTTAGCTTTTCTTATTTGATTTTATTCCTAAATTCCAATCTTATTTGAAAAAGAGGAATTGCTGTATTCCTTCTTCATTGGAATCAAAATAAAAAAGAGCTACGCCCAATTTGATTTAATTTAAAATCAATTAGAAACTAGAACCATTTCTTAAGTGAGTATTGGACATTGAACGTTGATTCGAACTTCTACTCTCATTGGTTCTACCGAGCTGCTACAAAAGGAGAAATCCAGGTAGTTTACAATTCTGTAAAATTTCTATTCTTTTAGTTTTTATTTGAGATTCGTTAGAAAAATTCCATTATGTTGGCTATCTGAGGAGAGCCAAAAAACTCAGAAAGTGTGGGTTTTTGGATTGTGTAAGCCCAAGTTCAAAAGACACAATTGTGAAGGTTTTAGGTGAACCTGTAAAACCTGTTTCATAGTGAATGCTAATATCCCCTGTGTGAGGATATTAAGAGTGGAGTAGCATTCTGTGTGGCTATTTTTGAACAGTTGGTGTACACACAGGCGAACCTCTATAACTCCTTGTGTTCTGTGGATGTGAGTTTTATTTTCCTATTCTTTATTATTCAGAATTGTGGATTGTATGTGTGGATGTAAATGTTCTAATTTTTACATTTCAAGGACAGTAGGAATGTTGTAATAATTTAGGTTTAAATTCTTGCAAGTTATTTCAATTCTTTGTTATTTTGTTATTCCTCTTCGGTTTGAGTTTGTGATACAAAGGACATTCTAGAAATAAAGTTGTCCTGCCATAAACCCTTGGTTTTTATGGTGTAAGGTTGTCCTTAGAACTGAATACGTATCAACCTCTCAATTCTTATTTATTGAGGTTGCTTTTAATTTAGCATATAGAATTGATTTTTTTATTTGGCTATATCTTTTATTTTATTCCGCTGTTATAGTTTTAATTTTGGCATAGTCCTATTCACCCCCCCTCTTGGACATATAGCTTGGCCTTTTCAAGTGGTATCAGAGCCTAATAGCTCATTTTTATTGCTTTTTATTTGGATTCATTTCCTGAGCTAACGATCTAAGCTATATATAAGATGTTAAATTTTGATAGCCTTTCAGTCACTAGGCCTCCACCCTTTGATGGCTCCAACTATGCCATTGGAAAGCCAGGATGAGGATTTTCCTCAAATCAATGGATGAGAACGTGTGACTTGCCACAGTGACTGAATGGAACCCACCTACCACTGAAGTGACTGGTATCGATGGTTTAAAAATAATAAAAGTTACACCATTTTTCTCATGGACCACTCTTCAGAAAAGTGAGAGTAGTGCCAATGCAAAAGCACTAAATGCAATCACTTGCGCACTATCACCGGATGAGTTCAAGAGAATTGTATCCTGTGATACTGCAAAGCAAGCTTGGGATATATTATAAATGACACATGAGGGTACTTCAGTTGTCAAAAAATCTAAAGTCCAACTCCTCACAACTAAATTTGAAGAAATTCATATGGAGGCAAATGAAATGTTTATGGACTTCTACATTAGATTTAATGACGTTGTAAACTCTATGTGGGGGTCTTGGCGATAAAATCCTAAAAAGTAAAGTGTGCACAAAGATATTATGCTCACTACCTGAACGGTTCAACTCTAAAGTAACCGCGATCCAAGAACTTCGTGATACGGACAATATGAGGGTAGAAGAACTAGTTAGTTCTTTATAAACCTACGAGTTATCTTTTAAAGCTCCTAAAGGTAAATCTACTGCACTTAAATCTTCCAAATGTATTTCTCAAGATTCTGATTTAGAAATTTCCGAAGATGATATGGCTCTTCTTGCTAAAAAGTTTTACAAAATTTTCAAAAGTAAAAAGAGGGTTGATTTTCAAAAATCAAATGACAAGAAACGTTTTAAACCAAAATCTAAATCTTGGAAATCTTTGAAAGATAGTCAATGTTACAACTGCCAAGAATATGGGCATTTAGCTAACAAATGTCCTAAAAAGGACATCTAAAAAAAAAAAAGGAATGTTGGCTACTTGGGACGAATCTTCTAGCACTGAAGCCTCTTCTTAATCAGAAGATTCTGAAAACGAGTCGAGCAATGAAGTTAAGGGCATTATGACTCTAGCCAAGATCACTTTTTCAGATCATGATAAATCAACCAGTGAAGAAAATTTGAATAGTGATTATGAAAATGAAGAAGATCTTCAAGATGCTTACAATACCCTTTACAAGGAAAGTTGTAAAATTGCCGTAAAACTAAAACTTCAAAAAGAAAAGTTTTTAAAACTTAAAGAAAATTTTGAGTTTCTTGTTTTAGAAAAATCCCATATTTCAGATTGTTTTGAAAAGACTAAATGTGATCTAGATTTCAAAACCTCCCTGATTGAAAATCTTAAATCTAAAAATGACAAACTTAAGCATGAAAACTCTTCACTTTTAAGTTCAAAGGATACATGGAGGTATGCCCAAGGAAATACGAAGTTTGAAAAACTTTTATCCGGATCTAGAAAATATGGTGACAGATCTGGGTTGGGCTATGATAAAAATGTACCTTCTAAATAGAAGAATACTCCTCCTAAGTTTGTGAGAGGAGAAGACTCTAACTCAAAAGGGAAAAGTATTAATCAGAGTTTTTCTGAAAATGCTAAAACTTTTCAAAAACCTAAAAGCAATTATATCAACTATAAAACTCAAAACCAAAACCCTTTAGCTGAAAAAATAATTGATTTGCTTAAGGAGCTCTTAAAATCTAACTCAATGGGTCACTCGTACAAAAATTACAAATACAAGAAGACTAACTATACTTCTAAACCCAAAACAGTAATGAAATGGGTTCCTAAAGTTACTTGCTTGGTTGCCCACATTGCTTTCAAAGCTACAAGCCATTCGAAGTGGTTCTTAGACAGTGGATGCTCAAGGCATATGACAGGCGGTAAAGCTTTATTCACCGATCTTAAATATATGACTGATGGGTCAGTCACATTTGGTGATGGTAGCAATTGCAAGATTATTGGCCAAGGTACAGTTCAACTCTATAACCTTCCCTTATTTAAGAATGTTTTATATGTTGAGGGGCTGAAACACAACCTGCTAAGCATATCTCAAATATGCGATAACAATCACAGCGTAAAATTTTCTAATAAACGTTGTGAAATCTTGAACAAAAAGGGTTCTGTAATATTAAATGGTCGGAGGACTTCTGAAAACTGCTATATTGTAAGCGATGGTAGCTCATATAATCAATCGTGTTACATTGTCCATACCGATGAAACTAAATTATGGCATAAATGCCTTGGACATGTACACTACCATAATTTATACAGATTGAGCAAAGGAGAACTAATTAGAGGCCTACCTAAGATTCAAAAAGTAGACAAAATATGTGGTGAATGCCAGTATGGCAAGCAAATAAGGAGCTCTCACAAAAAGGTGAACTCCAATGCCACATCAAGACCACTCGAGCTTCTCCATATGAATCTTATAGGACCTACCAGGACGGAGAGTCGAGGTGGCAAAAAATACATCTTGGTAATTGTAGATGATTTTTCTAGATTCACATTGGTAGCTTTCTTAAGGGATAAATTAGAAACTCTTGATGAAGTTAAAAGGATTCTCAAACGGATCCAAACTGAAAAAGGTTCTCAAGTTTGTAAGATCCGTAGTGATCATGGATCTGAGTTTGAGAATAGCAGTTTTGAGAAATTCTGTAATGATCAGGGAATATCGCATGAATTCTCTGCACCTAAAACTCCTCAACAGAATGGAATTGTGGAAAGGAAAAATAGAGTGCTTCAAGAAATGAGAACTGTAATGTTGAATAATATGAAGCTCCCTAAAAATCTTTGGGCTGAAGCAGTGAATACTGCCTGCTATGTTATTAATCGAGTTTATATATGTAAATATAATAATAAAACTGCTTATGAAATGTGGTTCGATAAAAAGCCTACTGTCAAATACTTTCGAGTTTTTGGTAGCAAGTGGTATATTTTGCGTGACCTTGAAAATTTGGGGAAGTTTGACACAAAGAGTAACGAAAGAATCTTTTTAGGATACTCTTTAAACAGTCGCGTATATCGTGCACTGAACAAAAGGACCGGTGTTATTCAAGAATCAATAAACGTGGTCATGGACGATCATTTGAATACACCTGCCCCAAGTTCAGATAATGATGAAGTTCTTTTAATTGATAAACCTGATACTTCATCAAGTCAAAACAATTCTAAATTAAGGACTGTTAAAGATCATCCAACTGCTCAAATACTTGGTAATCCTCTCACTAGTGTGCGCACTCGTAGACAACTAGAAGACATGCAATTACGTGTGCTTTACTTCTCAAATTGAACCGGTAAACGTAAAAGAAGTTCTTTCTGATGAAAACTGGATAATAGCTATGCAGGAAGAACTTAATCAGTTTGTTCGAAATGATGTTTAGTATCTTATTCCTAGACCTAAAGATAAACATATTATAGGAACTAAGTGGATTTTTAAAAATAAGTCTAATGAACTTGGGAATATAATTCAAAACAAGGCAAGACTGGTTGTACAAAGGTACACTCAAATATAAGGCATTGATTACAATGAAACCTTTGCTCCAGTTGCTCACCTTGAATCAATTAGACTTTTTATATTGATTGCATGTTTTAGAAAATTTAAAATTTATCAAATAGATGTAAAGAGTGCTTTTTTGAACGGTGATCTACATGAAGAAGTATATGTTGAACAACCTACAGGGTTTAAAGACCCTAAGTTTACTGATCATGTATATTGTCTTAAAAAGGCTCTCTATGGTTTAAAACAAGCTCCTAGAGCATGGTACGAAAAATTGACTAAGTTTTTACTAAGCCATAATTTTTAAATGGGTAGTGTCGATAAGATGTTTTTTTGTTAAGAAACATAACGATAATATCTTAATGGTATAGATCTATATTGATGATATTATTTATGGATCAACTTGAACTAACATGACTGTTGAGTTTGCAGATTTGATGAAATTTAAGTTCGAAATGAGCATGGTTAGGGAATTAAATTATTTCCTTGGGTTGCAAGTAAAACAACAACCAGATGGCATTTTCATTTCTCAAACAAAGTATGCTCTAAACTTAATCAAAAAGTTTGGATTTGAGAATGGTAAGAAGTTTGATACTCCTATGAGTACAACTTTAAGACTCTTAAAGGACTCTATAGGTAAAAATATAGATCCTAAATTATATCGTAGTATGATTGGTAGTCTACTTTACTTAACTGCTAGTAGACCCAAATTGCTTTAAGTGTTGGTATTTGCGCTAGATATCAGTCTGATCCTAAAGAGTCACATCTTTCTGTTGTTAAGCAGATTATGCGATATGTCGTAAGTTCTGCTAAAATAGGTCTCTGGTATCCTTTTGATACTAGTGTTCAATTGGCTAGGTACTCAGATGCCGATTGGGCTGGAAATATTGATGACAAAAAATCAACCAGTGGTGGTTGTTTCTATATTGGAAATTGTTTGGTTTCTTGGTTTAGCAAGAAGCAAAGCTCTATATCGCTCTCAACTGTTGAGGCTGAATACATTGCAGCAGGAAATGCTTGTACTCAACTTGTTTGGACGAAACGTATGTTAAGCAATTATGGAATTACATAAGAATCAATGATATTATAATGTGATAATTCCAGTGTTATAAATATATCAAAAAATCCAATCCAACATTCACGTACCAAGTACATTGACATTAGGTACCACTATATCCGTGAATTAGTGGAAGATAAAAAAATATCCTTGGAATATATACCGACCGAGACTCAACTTGTCGACATTTTCACTAAACCGTTCGACAAAAGCGGGTTTAATAAATTGAAATTTGATCTCGGAATGTGCATTCTAAATTGATTATTCATGCATATTTGTATCATATATATATATATATATATATATTTGATAATTTATTTGTTTAAAATTCAAATTTTTATGACAGATGCATGTTTTTATGTTTTCTCGACCAGTCGTGTAGCGCGTTGGAATCTTTTAAAATTGAAAAAAATTCTTATCTTCTTCATTTCCATTTCACTCTCCAATGAGCTGAGGCACGATTAGTCATACCCACCTTCCTAGATCTTCAAGGTTAGTGCATCATTTGTGTTTCTCTTGTAGATTCGAGTTCTTATTACTTCATTTTCACTCTTGGAGTAATCTATTTTGAGATACATTGACATTTTGGGACTTTTTCTTGAAAAACCTGATCTAGCAAAACCCTTTTTTCAAAATCTTGTCTCTACTAGATCTTTTGATTTTCTTTGTGATTACGGATGCTAGAGGAAAAAAGAAAACTTCCTGTGGTCCATCTTCTTCTAGATCAACTCCTCTTGCTAGGCACAATCTTTGTTTACCTGAGGATAATCCCTCCGATGTATGGGATTTGTGTATGCGCAATGTCATTGTTGAACGGTCTGTCTGTATTGAACATGTTGCTCCTTTTGGTATTCTACCTATACTCCAAGCTGTAGGTTGGGATAACATTTTACATTGGGGTGGGCGTGCATACCAATCTATTGCACAGGCCATGTTTGCATGTATCTCTGTATTCTCTTTTGAGGATTTAACTTTTAAATTTGATACTAGAGAAGGTCTATTTGAAATTGACTGTCATCTGATTGTAGGGTTAATGGATATACATGTTAATGAAGAGGATATTCCTATTCATACTTTAACTAAGAAACCCTCAGAATCTGAAAAGCATATGCTAACCAGAGATTTGTGTAATATTAACTCCTAAAGGGAATGCGCTCCCCGCAAAGTACTTGTTACCCAACTACAGGGTACTTCATAGGATTTTTACTTCTAACATGTATCCTCGTTCTGGTAATAAGACTGAATTAACTGCCTTTATGGTTCGTTGTTGCACTTTGTCATTTCTGGTGCTAAAATTTGCCTACCTTCCTTAATCTGTCATTCCATTATTCATTCTCGTCTCCATCCAGGTCATAGTGATATTCCTTTTGCTTATCTCTTGACTATCCTAGCTAAGCACATGCTTGTGCATATGCCTGTTGGAGAAGCTCCCATCCATCATCTTATTTTTAATAATTCAAATATTAACAAAATGAAATTGGAATTGGCTCGTGGCCAAGTGGATGTTGGTAGAGCTGAAGCTGGGGATGAAGAAGCTGGTGATCTTCCTCCTAATGATGTGGATATGGATGATATTTTCAATGAACTTAATTCTATTTCTAGAAATGATCCTGATTTTGAGCCTTCTAATTTTGATGATCATCTTCATGCTTTAGAAGAGAAGGTCGAGAATATGAATATTGCTCATGATCTTCAGTTTAAATATATGCACAAGTATTTTAGGCGCTTAAACAAGGGAATGCATAATCTTGATCCTACCATTCCTACTCCTTCTTCAGGATCTGATTAAATATTTTCATTATTGGTCTGTAATAACTCTCTTACTTATGGAGGATTGTGCACTTTATTTGGTACTTTTTAATTTTTCAAGTAACTGGATTGTGAATGTTAATCTACTTATACATTGTCATGTTACTTCATTTATTTCTCCATCAATTATCCTTACCTTTGTTGCTTCCTTTGTCATATTGTGACAAAAAGGGGGAGAAGGTTTTAGTTTGGAGAAAAAAGGTTGCTTAATAAGTAAGTTTTTTTTTTTTTAACATGTGAGATGTGCTGCTACCCAGGGGGAGTAGTATATAATGAGTTTGTGCTACTTAATGACAACTGGTGCATGATTCGTTAATGATAACTGATTGTGCTTCTATTATTGAAGTATGTTTTATCACTAATTTGACAAAGGGGGAGATTGTAAGTGCTATGGTCTCATGGCTCTTTTGATTGTCAAATTTTATGTGCCAAAACATGTTGTGTGCCAAAACTTTTATCTGCGTGTCTTGTGTCTTGTGCTTGTATGTTATTATATATGTGATTCAAGATGACATTACAATGATTCAAGACATGTACTGTGCTTGACTTCAAGAAATGCAAAGTTATGTATTGTGTGCTCTTCTGTATGCATCAATGTTCAAGCTACATCAAGAGTTTTTATTTCAAGACTCAAGTACATTTCAAGACTCAAGTACAACTCAAGTTGAAGCCTATATTCAAGTTGTAGAAGATCTCAATCTCAAGCTTCATTAAGTAGAGGTCTCAAGCTTCAAAGGTTAAACCATCATCTGAAAGAATGATGTTCAATGTTCATACTTCATGTTCTAGGTATGATAGACCTTAGTTTGACCTTAGGGTGGTCATTTTGGATACATAAGTCAAGATAAATCTTTATACATGAAGTTGGTCTGTTCTAAGACTAGTCCTAGACCTTGTTCGACCAGTTCTAGACCTGGTTCGACCAGTCCAAGAAATTCCACGACCAGTCCTAACTTGTTGAAGATTTTTTGAATTTTTTGGTTATTCTTCGACTAGTCCTAGAGATTGTTCGACCGGTCGTAGGGGTGTCACGACTCGTCCTTCGACTAGTCCTAGAACTATGACTCAAACTCCAGCAATCAAATATGGTTTCCTATGACCTGTCCTGAGTCTGCTTCGACCAGTCATAGGTGGTCTACGACCAGTCGAAGAGTGCTCACGACCAGTCGTAGAACTGAATTTGCAGGTCGTGCTTAAAATTTTAAAATGTCGTTGGTGCTACGACCAGTCAAAGGTTCCTAAGACCAGTCGTAGACGCAATCTTTGCTTCTATAAATTAAGCACGAATTTCAGAGTTTTATCATTGATTAATTTGAGAAAAGTCAAGCCTCCACTCCGAGATAATTTGTGTTCATTTTAAGCTAATTCATGCATATTTAATATTCTTTTTGTTAGCTTTTCTTATTTGATTTTATTCCTAAATTCCAATCTTATTTGAAAAGAGGAATTATTGTATTCCTTCTTCATTGGAATCAAAATAAAAAAGAACTACACCCAATTTGATTTAATTTAAAATCAATTAGAAACTAGAACCATTTCTTAAGTGAGTATTGGACATTGAATGTTGATTCGAACTTCTAGGCTCATTGGTTCTACCGAGCTGCTACAAAAGGAAAAATCAAGGTATTTTACAATTCTGTAAAATTTCTATTCTTTTCGTTTTTGTTTGAGATTCGCCAGAAAATCCTCATGTGTTGGTTATCTGAGGAGAGCCAGAAAACTCAGAAAGTGTGGTTTTTTGGATTGTGTAAGCCCAAGTTAAAAAGACACAATTGTGAAGGTTTTAGGTGAACCTGTAAAACCTATTTCATAGTGAATGCTAATATCACCTGTGTGAGGATATTAGGAGTGGAGTAGCATTCTGTGTGGCTGTTTTTGAACAGTTGGTGTACACACAGGCGAACCACTATAACTCCTTATGTTATGTGGATGTGAGTTTTATTTTCCTATTCTTTATCATTCAGAATTGTGGATTGTATTTGTGGATGTGAATGTTCTAATTTTTACAATTCAAGCACAGTGGGAATGTTGTAATAATTTAGGTTTAAATTCCTGCAAGTTATTTCAATTCTTTGCTATTTCATTATTCCTCTTCAGTTTGAGTTTGTGATACAAAGGACGTTCTAGAAACAAGGTTGTCCTGCCATAAACCCTTAGTTTTTATGGTGTAAGGTTGTCCTTAGAATTGAATTCGTATCAACCTCTCAATTCCTGTTTATTGAGGTTTTTTTTTTAATTTAGCATATAGAATTGATTTATTTATTTGGCTATATCTTTTGTTTTATTTCATCGTTAAATTTTTAATTTTGGCATAGTCCTATTCACCCCCCCCCCCCTTCTAGGACATATAGCTTGACCTTTTCACTCCCAACCTCTGAGGCCGTTCCTGCAAAAAGTTCTCCCATCATAGGGGAAGAAGAAGAAGAACCCCTAGATTATGAGGAATATGGTTATTCGCCATGTAAGAAAATCTTACTGTCTTTGTTTACTTTTGTTCTTTTTCTCATTTTCTCATCTTACACATTCTATTTCAAGCAATCTTGCTGCAAATACGGAGGCAGATAATACTTCTCCTCTAGATCTACCCCCTGTTGCACCAACGGCCTCACCAAGTTTCTCAATACCTCCGCGAGCGGTAGCACGCGAAATTGCTTTTTCTAGTGGAGCCAATTGATTTACCCACTCCCACTACTATTGCTTTGAGTACTGAAGTTAGGGCTCCATCTTTCGCTGAGATGGTAGAACTTAATCCTTCCCTTGCTAAAGAGACGCAGCTACTTACTATTTCGGTACCAGCAGAAAGTACATCCTTTTCCCCGTTTACACTTTTTATATTACCTGCACATATAGTTTTATTATAAATTTATATTTCCTATTTCTTAATAGGGAATGTACCTCAAAGTGGCGCAACAAGTTTTGGCTCTATTGGGACTTCATCAAACGTGTCGTCTTTTGAGAAGGTTTCTGTGTACAAATTGGCACTGATCAGAAACTCCATATTGGCCATTGTTGAGATGTTCAAAGATCCTAATCAATGGTCAGATTTGGTTCTCGCTTTAGATGTCCTGGATAGTGCTGCACGGATGGCCAAAGTCGATGTTTCTTCCTTACGTGATGCTCTTCTAAGATTCCATAATTCGATAGTTGCTCTGTCATCAGCTGAAACTGTGACCATTCTGCCTGAAATTTTGGAATACAAGAAGCAGCTTGCGTATTCTAAGGAGAAAGTTTCTCAGATTGTTCCCATTGTCTCTCGCCATGATTAAGAATAATTATCTTTGTGAGAGCAACTGAAGACTTTTGTTGATGGCAAGAAAGCTATCCTGGATCGCATTACTCTTTTGAAGCAAGAAATCACACAGCTGGAGAAGCAAAGTTTGGAGGCAGATTTGAACATCGAAAGAGTACAAGAGAAGATGCAGTGCAACCTTCATTTTGTAGACTCTGAAAGATCTGAATTGGCTAAGAATGAAGAACTAATTGCCTCTTTAGAAGAAAAGCTAGCTCGCATCCCAGATCCTACAAGAATGATTTTAAATGCCAGACTGGAATATGCAGCTGCTCAAGTTATTCTTCAAGAAAATTTGCAACAATACTTAGTGGCGCCAGGCATTACAGGAGAACTATGAGATGTATAACTTTAATATTTTCTTCTTTTTGCTACTATAAATACTTTTAGAATTGCAAGTTACACAAGTATCTCATGATATTTTGATAATGATGCTTTTATCTTGTTTATGTGATGTTTTGATTGATGCATTATGTTTCTTATATATATATATATATATATATATATATATATATATATATATATATATTAATCCTGTTATGACTTGTTAGTAAGGGATTTCCTAGATGATCCTTGTCTTGATTGGCAGTGCTAAGTTTTAGTGTAGTCAGTTACACATAGTTTAAACTCTTCAGTAGTGGAGCCCACGCAGTTTTTTAGACTCTTGAGTAGTAGAGTTGGGTCTCATGTGATGGTCTCTGTAACTCTTAGGAGTTCACTGGACTTCTCACAGCTTGGGGAGTTCACAAACCGCGATCCATCAGAGGGGCCCAGTGAAGCTACTGGGGTCGTGAACTCAATTGGAATTACGCACAGGGTTGGCCGCAATAACTCTCTAGAGTTCATGGGGCTCATAAGGTGACCTTTAGGGTATCAAATCTAGGGCCCCCAGTCCATCAATGAGTAGGTTTAAGCCTTTCCTCATGAGTTAGTACTGAAATCAACTTAAAGACCTAGGGGTTCTTACGCATAGTTGGCCTATCTATGGACATGGCCAAAGAGCTCACACTGCAGCCCGCTTTTCCTTCATTTGTAAGGTCGAGCCCATTCACGGGAGGGCATTTTCCTCCATTCCCCATGACGCTGTTGGAAAGCTATACAGACAGCATTGGTCTTACGTGTGATTGGTCGTTGTGGACTTTTTGGCCTTTTAAGATTTTTGATCATTGGCTTCATTAGCTGCCCGCATGAGTATGCATTTAATGGCATTCACGGGCTTTTTAGGGCCACTGGCTTCTCATTGCTGCCCGAATAGCGAAAATGCCCTTATTCATAGCTGGCCCTTTTAAGGCTTGGTTAGGCCGCCTTAAAATGTCTTAAAAGATAATAGTAGGTGTGATCATTGTTGTTGCAAGAATGATAGACATTTCTGACTGAGATTGATACATCACCACTTCTGCTAATATCTTCAATGGTATCCGTCTGTGTCTGTGTTGTTCATAATATATCAGCTTGGTGATGATACCAATTTCAATAGAATTTTGTGGGGCTCGCTTGATGATGACGATGTTCACTTTCCTTTTGCTACGCTTATTGATACATAGTCTTGATATGCTCACGAATTTCTTCTTTATTCATTAGTTTGACAGTACATAGCTGCGGTCTTATTTATTCGTGGCCCCCTTTGATACAAAATCATTATTCTAATAATATTTTGGATTAAAATCAGTCATTCCTTCAGGGACGATATCGTTTGATGAAGCGAGCATTGACCGGTATATTGATACCTTGTCTGTCTTGGTCTACGATTTTGTATGCTCCATTAGAGTACACTTCTTTGATTATGTACGGCACGTCCCATTTAGGCTCGAATTTGCCCCCTGTTCGTCGGGTGACCACTAGCACCATATCCCCTTTTTTGAAAGAGCGATATTTAACTCGTTTATCAAAGTGGCAGATATCCTTACTTGATACGATTATAATCGCTGTTGGGCCGCCATGCGTTTCTCATTAAGAAAATCCAGTTCTTTTAGCCTTATTTTTACATTTTCATAATCTGTTATGGACCGATGTACTGCCACTCTGAGTGACGCTACTTGTATTTCAATCGGGATCACCGCTTCTACACTATAGACTAGCGAATATGGTGTTGCTTTTGTTGTTGTTCGGTGAGTAGTTTTGTATGCCCACAATGCTTCTTGTAACCTTTCATCCTAATCATGCTTGTTTCCCGTTATTGTTTCCTTTAGTATCTTGACTATCGTTTTATTAAATGCCTCTGCTAATCCACCAGCCTGTGGATAGTAAGGTGTGGAAAAATGAATGATGAATGCTAAATTTCTGACACATCTTTTCCATGCCTCTGTTTTTGAAGGGAGTGCCATTATCTGTAACAATCTTCTTTGGAATACCATGGCAGTATATTATTACGGGCTGGATGAAATTAACCACGTCTTTTTCTTTAACATTGCGTAAAGCAACTGCTTCTGTCCACTTAGAGAAATAATCTATTGCTGCCAAGATATATTGCTTTCCCTTGGACAAAGGTGGATCTATAGGACCAATGACGTCAAGTCTGCAAGCTTAGAAGGGTCATGAAGCAACCGACTGATGTAGGTCTTTTGGAGGAATGTGTATAACATCTCCATGAATTTGACATTCATGACACCGCTTTGCATAATCTATCGCATCTTGGAACATAGTAGGCCAGTAATACCCCATTCGATGTATTCTATGGAATAGATTTTGACCAGTTTGATGTGCCCCACATTCTCTAGAATGCGCTCCGCGTAACATCTAGCCCGCTTCTTGTTTGTCTAAGCAATGTAGCAAAATTTCGTTGTGGGATTTTCTCTACAGTACCTCACTACATATGATGAATCTGCTTGACCTTTGTTTAATTTGTTGTCTCTGTACTAGATTTTCTGGCAAGATATCATATTTGAGATAATCTATGAAAGGCTGACACCAATCATCTGTTGTTACCTCTAAACATGATACGTGAAGTGTCTCCACAACTTCATCAATGACTTATGAAGATAGAAAAAATCTTCTCTCTTCTATAGTGACTTGGAGAGGGCTTCGATTTGAGCAGGACAGGGCCGCTGCCAAACTGGCCGAAGCATCCGGTCTTGCATTTTGAGATCGCGGTACGTGCTTGATTTCAACATGACAGAATTGTTCTAGCAACTGCTGGGCTTTCCGACAGTATGATAAAAGCTCTTGCTTTCATACCTTGAATTCAGTTGTCAATTGATTTATAATCAATTTAGAATCTCTGAAGATATGCAGCATTTTTATCTTTATTTCTTGAGCCATTTCTATCCCTATGATAATGGCTCTGTATTCGGCCTCATTATTTATGCATATAATTTCTAATGTAATGGAGTAAGGTAACAAATCATCTTAGGGAGTAATGAATATCACTCCTGCCCCTGCTCCTAATGCTCGAGAAGCACCATCAAAATACATCTGCCATGGGCTTTGTGACTCAGCCAACATAACTTGTTCATTTGGAAAGTCATTATTGATGGTTTCACATTCTGCTACAGGGTACGCTGCAAGGAAGTCCGCCACGGCTTGTCCTTTTACCGCCTTCGTCGGCTCATACGTAATAGTATATTCAGGAAGCAACAACATCCATTTAGCCAGTCTCTTGGACAACATCGGCCTTGTCATAAATTTTTTTATCAGATCTGCTCTCGAGATCAAAGTTATGTCATGAGAGAGATAATAATGTCTCAATTTCTAAACCGTAAATATTAGCGCCGGACATTCTTTCTCGATTGGAGAGTAGTTGCATTTCGCGCCCATCAGCGTTCAGCTTAAATAGTAAAGAGCAGTTTCTTTCCCGGATTCATTCACCTTAGCCAACAAAGCTCCTAAAGAATTCTCGGCTGCAGATATATACAAAATCAGCGGCTTCCCTTTTATCGGAGCTGTTATTATTGGCGGCTGTTTCAGCAATTCCTTTGTTAAGTTAAACGCATTCTAACAGGCTTGACCCCATACAACTCTGTACCTTTCTTCATCAGATGGGAAAATGGCTAACATCACCCTGCCAGATTTGAAATGAAATAGCGAATGTATGCCAGCTTTCCTTGCAAACTTGTTAATTCTTTTAATGTCTTTGGTGGTGGCATGTTTTAAATGGCTTTAAATTTCCCTGGATCGATCTCAATACCCCTGTGTCGGACGACAAAACTGAGAAATTTACCCGAAGATACCCCAAATGCACATTTAGCTGGATTCATCTTCAGTTGTCTCTTTCTGAGTCTATGGAAAACCGATGATAAATGTTCTCGATGCTCCTGATGATCTCCTGACCTGACCACCAAGTCATTGACGTAACACTCAACATGCTTGTGCATCATGTCTTGGAAGATATTATGCATTTCCCTTTGATATGTCGCCCCGACATTCTTGAGACCGAACAACATGACTTTATAACAATAAATTCTCAGTGATGTTCTAAACATTGTTTCTTCTTCGTTTTCAGGTGCCATTCTAATTTGATTATACCCTGCATAGCCATCCATGAAAGACATAATAGCATACTGAGTCGTACTGTCAATCAGTAATTCAATGATCGGGAGAGGAAAATCATCTTTCGGACATGCTTCGTTCAGATCTCTGAAGTCAACACACACCCTGACTTGTCCGTTTTTCTTTTTCACAGGGACAATGTTCGATATCCACTTGGGATACTTGACCTCCCTAGTAAACCTGACTTTTATCAACTTACTGACTTCTTCTTCTATCAGAGGAACCAAGTCCGGATGAAATCACCTTTGCACTTACTTAACCAACCTTTTCTCTTTAGAGATATTTAATCAGTGCAGCGCCATAGAAGGTTCTAAGCCTGACATCTCTACATATGTCCAGGCGAAGACGTCTTTACTTTCTTTGAGAAGTAGAACGTATTTCTCAAATTCTTGTTTAGAAAGACCAGTGTTGACAAATGTGTTCCTTGGTTCTTCCTCTGTACCCAGGTTTATCTCCTGCAAACTATCTATTGTTGGCTGCCCTCTATATTCCATCTGCTTCGGAGCCATTTCAGGATGCTCAACTATCTTGGGATCCTTTTATGATAACTGCGCCGCCATAACCATATTCACCGATGACTTTGCCCCTAGTCCTTAAAATTTCAGTTGCTTTTCCTGATTGATCCCAAGAGGAATTTGAATCCCTCTCCCATGATTCAAACCGGTGGGCTCTTTGTAATCAAAACCCATGTTTCTCATGATTTTCTTGCTTGCCAGGCTATATTTTTCAAGATCCTGCGGCGTCAGCCTACCGTGGTACACATTATTCTTAGTCTCTCCTTCTGCCTTTGCTTCCACCGCAACATAAAATGCTATTGGTTTTGGGTATTTTGCACTAGCCTTAACCTGAAATCTTCCAGGAGCGGCCGGAAATGGCTTATTTCTTTCAACATACGACAATGGCACTGTATAATTGGACTGCAAAATTTTCAACTTCTCGGGTGATAACAGGGTTAATGGCAATTACCTCGGTTGTCTCAGATGTTTCGGCACAAAATAAAATTTCTTCTTTGCTTCTGTAGTCTTGGATGAATCTTCCTTTTTCGTTTCTTCTTTCATCCCATTCACTTGAATGCAGTTTGGGACTTTGTTTTCATCATTCTTTCTTTCTTCTTTAGCGAACCCTTTATAGTAACTGGCGACTGCAAAGGACTCGGCCTCTGTATATGGTTTTGCATCAGTCATTACTTGATATTATATTCCATCTTTACTGTATTTGAAGCATTGATGTAGTGTAGAGGGTACAATGTTGTATTGTGAATCCATGGCCTTCCTAGGAGAAGATTGTACGTTGTCATGACATTTATAACGTGGCACACAACATTAGTAGTCATCTCTCCTATTTCCAGTTTCACTGTAATCTTACCAAGTGCACGTTGCCTATCTTGATTAAAGCCTTATATCATCATTCCACTAGGGCGTAGGTCAAAATGACGATAACTTAGTTTACTCAACACCGAGAGTGGTAAGAGGTTCACCGCCGACCCATTATTTATCATGATCCACTTAACCTCCTTCCCACAGATATGGCCTTCTATCATTAGCGTCCTGTTATGTTCTGCCTCGCAGATCAAATCATCATCGGAGAAGGAAACGACCGGTAGGGAGTCTTCTTGCTCATCCTACTCTTCGCGTTCCATCTTTGCCAGTAAAGTTTCTCTAACATTATGATTGGACAATGCGTGGACTAAACTCTGCCGAAATTCCTCTGACAACTTAAGTGCATCATATACGCTTAACTGAGCCGGTATGCCCTTCAAATGACTTACTATGTCATAGGTCACCTTCGCCGTCTCACTCTTCTTTTCTTTCTCATCGTCATCACTCCGCCTTTCAATGACTTCTTTCCTTGTAATCCTTGTTTACTGCTTCACAAGACTTGTTATCTTCTTTCCCGATCACAATGTAATCATCGCTACCTTCTTCATTGTCTTATGATCCTCTTTCTCTTTCATCTATCAGCCCTTTTCTCAGATCGTGAGCACATTCACCGTTGCCATTGTACCCCTTTCTTTTTCTTTGCTAATTACTATTTCGCCCTTATCTATCATTTGTTGTGTTATACATTTTAATGTATAACAATTCTCCATCGGATGCCCTACTAGGCGATGATAGTGGCAAAAATCTCTCTCTCTTGTTCTTGTCACATCTTTAGGGCATTTGGGTTCAGGTAATTCTATCGTGCCGGCTTTTAGCAGTTAGTTCATCATAAGAATGACATCTTCCCTGTCGAATGCGAATCCCTCATGAGAATTGTGCATCCTGGGCCTTTTTCCACTATATCTGTTTCTTGATTGGCTCCATTCTTCTTTTCATTTTGGCCTCTTTTCCTTTGAGTCCCTTGTATCTTTACTTCTCTTGTCATGATTGACGGTATTTACGACCATCCTGCTAGGCACTCTCCTAGCTGTCTCATGGTGAAATGCTGGCATCTTACGAGTCATCAATTCTAAAGCATGAGCCTTAGTTGCCAGGTCACGAAAAGTTCTGATGTCGGCACTGGTGAGTCCAAATGCGATTTCCATCTCCATAGAATTCAGACACATTTTGACCTGTTCCTTTTCTTCCGGTAGCTGCCTACGCAAGGCTCCCAATGTAATACTAACGTCATGTTTCGAAGAGAAGAAGTTTGACATAAAGGTGTCTTGCATTTGTTCCCAAATACGTATCGACCCTGGGGCCAAGCTAGAATACCATCGGAATGCCTTATGCGTCAGTGATGACCCGAACAATCGTAAGCAACACTGCGGTACCATAGAAAAATTTCCCATGCAGATAATGAAGTGCATTAAGTGTTCTTCTGGCGATCCCTCCTTGTTAAACTTCTGAAAATTTGGATGCTTGAAGTTGGCTGGAAACGGGATATCTTCTACCTCTCTTGGGTACGGCTTCGATATCTGAAACGGCCAGTATTTTCACATTCTCTTTCTACTTTGACAACTTCTTCAACAACTTGTCTACTTCGTCTTGTGTTACGGTTCTCGTAGCTAGAACAGACTCTCGTGACCCTGGCCCCTGAGGTGGAAAGCCTTTGGGATGGTTTTCTTGTCCATTCACTGTGCCCGTCATCAGAGGAGCCGCTATCTAGGCCACATTATGTGCAAGGGTCGCTAGGGCCTCTCTGAGGTGTCTGCACTCTTCCATTAGTACTTTTTGCGCTTCTGCCATCTCATTCATGCAATCCTTTGTAGTGGGCCTATTGTCTTAATTTGTCCCGGCCATATGTATTGCAGCTTCTCCACTCTTTGACGAAGTTGTGGTTGAAGTAGGGCGAGAATATGTTGACGTAATAAGACTTACGAAGAGGGGAGTGGATGAAGTCTCATTCGACTTCTCTACACTCTCACTGTCGTTGATCGATCGGGGCGATACATGCATTGGTGAACTTGCTAACAATGCCTTACCTTTCTGCTCTTTCATCCATCTGACACTTGGGGCGACCAAAGCCGAAAAGTCGCACGACACTAACCGTTGGACTATTCGCTCAAGATATATCGCAGGAGAGGCAAGTTCAGGATTCCTTCTAGCTGCATTGCGTGTTATTGGCCCTCTAACTCTTGGGGAAGGCAGGTCTATCCTGGGGCTTCTCACATTTCATGCTATCGTCCTACGAGACATTACGACGGTCCAGCCCTTATCTCCTTCTGGCGGTTAAGGCGAAGCAGATACAACCCAGTTGTTGCTCGAGTCAGGTTGTCATTGCTCGTAGGAAGTCGAGTCATGTACTCCAGAGGTCGATTTGGTGCATATTCTATTATGAATCCTGTCAGAGTGAAACGGGAGCTCACTTTTCTTGCAGAAGTTGCCATTGGTTGTAACTTGTAGTCGAATTCAAAAATCTTCGATCATAAAACATAACTATAGTATTTAGAACAAACATCATATTTATTAGTACTAAGTTCATTTACATCCCTCCAGTATCCCTTGATTCCAAGATAGATCATTTTAATACATAAATTGAAATTTTATTGAATCTCAAATTCGGCAGTATTTCGACAGTTGCTTCGATCATCTCCATAGGAGGAATATCGTGTTGATTAACTCCTCTTTTGAGCTTGTCCTTTATATAAAGGAGAGCTTGCAGCATTGAAGGTCGAACTGGACGATTTCAACTGCATCTCATTCCCTTTAAGAACTGGCCACATAGTAGCCTAGTTGCACGACCCGCTCAACCTGTTTCTCTGTTGCGTGGTTCGCGCAACTAGTCAGAGTGTTGCACGATCTGTGAAACTACTTCTCTTCTGTAACGCCCTGAAAATCGGGGGTCGAGCATAAACTCAACTCCCGAGTTCCAACGCATCACTTATGCAACAAAATGAATGATGATTGAATGTGATCGGTATTAGTGCAATGAACATGAGTGAGATTAAGCCAAAACAACATATCATACTCCAGAGACAGTTAAATTTGCAAGCGGAAGGCTGTGATAGATAGATAAAATATATAAACTGTGGTGGGTCTCCAGAGTGTGATAAAGTTACCAGGTTAAATAATTACAAGTATGATGTTAAATTATACCAAGTTGAGTAGTGTGATCTAGTCAACATCCCTGTAGCCACGACAATCAAGGCACGACTCTCACGAAGCCGCCAGAAAACGGCATATACGAGGAAGCATTCTCGTCGTCATAGAAGTCCGGCTCCGCCTCAGAAGTAGCGTCGCCATCTGCAATCAGACAAAGTCTGGTGGGTGTTCGGAACACCGTCCCGTATCGTGGGAGTGAGTGATCAACTCAGTGGAACAATAAAGCATAGGTTAACATGTTATCAATTCAGTCAAGTAGTAATGATAAAGCAGTACAAATCAAACAATTCTAACTACTCTTATTAAGTGCGAGAATGAAATGACATGATGCTGTATGCCCTTGCCAAACCACCCTCATGCGACATCATCTTACGTTCGCGAATGCTTAACTCCCTCAGTGCGCCACATCTACTAAGCACATGCGGTGCGATGATGATCATGATTACCGAGTTATTATTAGTCCATTTCAAACAACAGTATTGGGAAACTAAGGTACCTCCCTTGTATCATTCCCAAACATGATCCATTCTAGGGTCGTCAATCCTAGTTAATCTCATACGATATTATGGTTCGAGAAGCATAGCGAAGGCATCGCAAAGGGCTCGTCACCCGTCAGCGCGGATACAGATCTCACCGTATGCGGCTCAATTGATGGCCGTCAGCTCGAGTACAGGTCTCACCGTACTCGGCTCAATCACTAGCCGTCAGCTCGAGTACAGGTCTCACCGTACTCGGCTCAACTCATACTCTAGTTGCTGTGAAAGACTCGTCGCCAATCACGGCCCTTGGAGTATACTCGAAGATACTACGGAGGACTCGTCGCCGTCAGCATGTATAGGTCTCACCGTACTCGGCTCTCGCCGTAAGTATCGACAGCTCGAATATAGTGTCCCATACCACCATAATCGACTCACGAGTCCGGTTGCTCACTTTGGTCACTACTACGGGGGAGGCACGTGGCCGCGCCGAGGCCGACAAGCTCGACCACGGTGTCCCATACCACCATGCCCGGCTCATGAGTCTTAGCGGATCGAGGTACCATGGTTAAAAGAGATTTCACTGGTAAGTTTGGTACCCTAGGTTCAGGCAGTAGCGACCAAACATGGTGAACATAAATAAGACAGATCGGGTTACTTGACGAGCTCGGCTAGCTCGAGCGCACAACAAGTTGAACGACATGAAGTGCATAAGCACATCGCGTGGCCAACCACTATCGCCAACCGAAGTACGACTTGGGTTCGTCGAACACATCTCACGTGGCAAATGAATCGCAGCCATGAATTCAATTCTGGTACCGATTGTCTGGACTATAATCATAGCCCCAAACACAATCAAGTGCAGATAGATAAAGCAGTATCAAGTGCAGATAGATAAAGCAGTAGTGAATCAAGATTCAACTCATACAATCGAGGTCTGGTAGTATCCGTTTAGGGTCGCTGTGGTACATTACACATTCGTTGCTCCACTCCCCATCACCCATGACGGATCATACAATGTAAATATAAATTTAAACATATGCATTACATAGTTAAAATCATAAAGCAGTTGAGCATGTTATGAAGCACAACACGAGCATGAATTTGTACATGTTCAATTCCTAATCACACAACTATCCAAGGAGATCATACACATAGTTAGAAGAGGTTGAGAATCATATCTCAACACCCTTATACATTACAATTTGCTAACTACTACTCATTCAGACATTTTAAGAAACACTTAAACAAACATGCATCAACATACATGACATATGTCGATCGCATAGGCATTAGGCCAAATCCTTTCACTAGGGAGTTGCCCCAATCATAACACGCGTACACCCACGATGGATAGTCATGGCAAGCAGGAATCCAAGTTCCATATTCATTCAGTCATTTCCACAAACACTTGGGCCACACATTTTAGCATATATGGTGTCTATTGGCCGTGGCGTGATTTAGGGCAAATCCTTTCGTCAAAGGGGGTATCACCAATACAACAATCATGAATCCATAACAATTAGTCATGGCGAGTATGAATGAGAATTCGATACTCATTCAATCATTTTCACAAACACTTAAAATACACTATTACAACAAACATGGTGTATGTTAGCAAAACATGTATTAGGGCTATCCTTTAGCCAAGTGAGTATTTTATCCATGTATAATATATTACTAAAATAAATAATCATGATAAATACATCTCCCAAAATTTACACGTATACAATATTTTATAGAATACGCATTTTCAACATACATAGTGTATACAAGAAAACATGTATTACGGCGATTCCCTTCGCCAAGAAAATATTTTATACGCATATAATATATTTATACGACAATTAATCATGACAAACGCATCGCTAAAATATACATGTATACGGTACTTCTTACAATACCGTATTTCTACATACATAGCATTTATTAGTAAAACATGTATTTAGGTGAATCCTTTCGCCAAATAAGTATTTTATCCATACGTCATATATCCATATGACAAATAAACATGTCAAACATATTTCCAAAAAAAATACGTATACGGTATTTTATACGAATACCTAGAGTATGTGAAATTCCAGATTTTACAATTCTAATCGAAACAGAAAACAGAAAGCACTTTGTACATGTGCAATTGCATGCAGATCATGAATCTACCATTATCTGACATTGAAAGCATTGAAAACTGCAACCTATACACTTAAAGTCCTCACCTTTTGTCGTAGAATCGTAACGGAGTTGATAGGTTCGTTAAGCTTCTGTATACGGGAGTTTGGCAACCTAGAGAATGAAACAGGTTAGCTATTTCATAACCTGTAACCTATACATCTTAAAACAGGTCTAGGGTTAGGGTTTATTACCTTAAAACGGAGTCGGTATCGCAGGGAAAGCGTCTGGAAAGAGGCGGTGCAGCCTGTGGAGCGGCAGGGAAGTACGGCAGGGAGAAGCTCCCACTTCTCCCTCACTTTCTCTCTCTTTTCTCTCTCTCAATCTCAAATTCGTATGGCTGCCATGAGAGAGGGTTTAAGGTCCTTATATAGCCTAAGAATTCTCCAAAATAGACTCCAGGTTAAAGTATACTTATTTTATAACCAAAGCGGACCTGTTTCATCTCAACGGAGGACTTCTGGCGGGCCTCCTTGAGCCAAAGTTTGGACTTAAGCTCACTAACGCTGGATCTACGTTCTATTAAGTTTTCATTTCGGTCGGGATTCCAGATCACGCGTGGCGGACCAGTTTCAGTTCAACAGTCAGCGGACCTCGATCGAAGATTCCGAGTGCATGTAAATGTGTATGAAATTTTTCCTGATCCGAGGGTGTAATTTGGTCAGATTCTGACGGTCTAGTTTCTTAATACTGATCCGCAAACAAATGATGCCAGATCACTATTCAAGATATTTATTTTGTAAAGGAAATGGTGGTTTTCACACTCCCTCGCTCCGGACACGATCGAATGGCCATGGGACATTATCTGGACTTGATTTCCGAGATGGTTGTCGAGCCCAGTGAGGCGGTCCTAATTCCTTAACTTCAAGTTATTCGGACTTCTGACGTGCGGTCCAGATCTGATACGGAGTTTCGATGTGCTCCCGAGAGCAGCCGGGTAATGAGATTGATCCTAGATTTTAAGGTAACCTAGCGTCAATGATTCTACAAGTTTTGGGTCTTACAGATCATATTTAAAGCGATTCAAACGGATTTCGTAGCTAATCTGGTTTCACACCTAGTTACTTTGTCTCATTTCTAAAGGATTTAGTCCTAAGTGATTTCTGGTCGAGGTGGTACTCAGGCCTTTGTAGTTTGTATATAAAGTGATCCAAGTTATACTACTTAGCTAGTTTAAGATAGTGTCTAGGGTGAAAGTTCTTAGAAAAATTGGAAGATCAAGGTGATGAAGGGTGAGATTTGTGAAGGAAATGAGTTCAAAGGCGGCTTTAGACTTTGGGATTCAGTTCTGACAAGTTAATGAGGTATTAGGATCGACCCATTGCCTAAAGACGTCTAATCCCAGGTTGGCAAAAATCCGGGCCGTTACATCTTCCCCGCTCCTCACCTTCAGTCTTCTTTTTGAAGCTCTGATCCTTTTCTAAAATTCTTCTCTCTGCCAAATGAGAGGGGGAGTGGGGTATTTATATGCCTCCACACGTGCCAACCCTCGATCTTTGTGCTATGGGGCCCACTTTATATCAAATATAGCCGTTAATCTCGATCACTCTCTGCTCCTAATTGCGCGACCCGTGCAACAATAGTATTGATTGAGTTGTCCGCGCAACGTGCAAGTAGTTGCGCCGTTCGCGTCAAGATCAAATCTACTACTTACATTTAGGTTGTTTTGCATTATTTGCGCAACTACTTCAATTGGTTGTGCGGCCCATGCAATCGCTACTTGTTGCATGACCCGCATAACTGCCAATCAAAGCACTTAATTCTTTCTCCCCCCCTTTTTTCGATTAATGTTCGATCTCCGATCTTCAATCTTCCTTCATGATTTTTATGCTTCAATAGTCCTTTAATGTCTCCATCCAGTGGCATTACCTTATATTCAAGTCCCTTTGGGTGAAGATGTATTTGAGGCTCTTATGATCGCTAAAGAGTTCAAACTCCTCCCCGTAGAGGTAGTGTCTCCATAGCTTTAAAGTGAAGATGACCTCCGCCAATTCAAGGTCGTGGGTAGGGTAATTCTCTTCATGCTTCCTCAATTATCGTGAGGCATAGGTGATGACTCTATCCTTCTACATAAGGACGCAACCCAATGTGACAAGGGACGCATCTGTGTAGATAGTGTACTTGACTCCTTGCTCAGGTAGAATGAGCACCGGAGCTGAGGTCAATCTCTCTTTCAGTTATAGGAAGGCCACTTCCACCTTTTCATTCCAGGCGAACTTAAGGTCCTTCCTGGTGAGCTGGGATAAAGGTCGGCCTATTTTTGAAAAATCCTTGATAAACCAGTGGTAGTATCCCATTAATCCCAAGAAACTTCTAACTTCCTTAACCGAGCTCAGTCAGTTCCAATCTTGTATTACCGCTATTTTAGTTAGGTCCACGGAGATGCCTTCCATAGACACCACGTGGCCCAAGAACTTAACCTCTTCTTTTCGGAAGTCACTTTTTTAGAATTGAGCGAATAGCTTGTTCCTCTTGAGCGTTTTCAAAACCACTCGCAAGTGTTCCTCATGCTCCTTCCAACTTTTGGAGTAGATTAAATGTCATCTATGAACACGATGACAAATTGGTACAGGGATGGTCTGAAAACTCTGTTCACCAGATCTATGAACACAGCTAGCGTATTCGTGAGTCCGAAGGGCATGAACAGGAACTCATAGTGCCCAAAGCTAGTTCTAAATGCCGTTTTCAGTATATCTTCTTCTCTAACCCGTAATTAATGGTACGCGGATTGTAAGTCAATCTTCGAGAAGTACTGAGCACCTCTCAATTGATCGAATAGGTCATCAATCCGAGGCAATGGGTATTTATTTCTTACGGTGACCTAATTTAACCGTCGATAATTGATGCACAGCCGTAAGGAGCCATCCTTCTTTCTCACAAACACGATTAGGGCTCCCCAAGGTGAGACACTGGGTTAAATGAAAATCGAGTCCAACAAATCATTGATCTGGGTCTGAAGCTCCGTTATTTCGCATGGAGGCATTCGGTAGGTCGGAAGGGATATGGGCACAGTGCCAAATACCAAATCTTTGGTGAAATCAATCTCCCGTCGGGGAGGGAGTCCCGGTATGTGCTTAAACACATCAATGTAGTCTTTAACATCAGGTGTGCATGTCAATGAGAGTTCTTCACTGCCTTCTTCTAATGATGCATAACATAGGACTCATTGTGGATAGTTAACCTGAACAAAAAATGTAAAAGGAGAGCTACCATATTCATAAATTGTCACTATCCGGTCCTCACAATCGATCTCGACTCTCATTGAGGAGAGCTAGTTCATACCCAAAATCACATCATAATGGAAGACTCTTGTGACTATAAAGTCCATGCGTATTCTTTTATCTCCTAGATCAATGGGGCAACCTCGGCAGAAGGATATAGCTTCAGTGAAGGTTCTGGCTGCTGTTATGATCCTTACTCCCAACATGGGAGTAGTTGGCAACCTAAGATTCTTAGCGGTCATATGCGATATGAGTGATGTTGTGGACCTAGTGTCCATGAGAAGAAAAACAGGGATACCTTGAATATGAGTGGTGACTTCAAATGCTGAGGGTACGATTGTGGCCACGTCCACACCTTCAGCGTTTAGAGCATGTACCCTTGCTAGCTGCGGTCTGTTGGGCTAATGTGTAGGTCGAGGCGGGGGCCTAATTTGAGGCACCGGTGACCTATGGAATTATTGAGGTGGCTCGGTGGTTCGTTGAGGGGGAGCTTGTAATGCCCTGAAAATCGGGGGTCGAGCATAAACTAAACTCCTGAGTTCCAACGCATCACTTAAGCAACAAAATGAATGATGATTGAATGTTATCTATATTAGTGTAGGGAACATGAGTGAGATTAAGCCAAAACAACATATCATACTCCAGAGACAGTTAAATTTGGAAGCGGAAGACTGTGATAGATATATAAAATATATAAACTGTGGTGAGTCTCCATAGTGTGATAACGTTACCAGGTTAAATAATTACAAGTACAATTCTAAAATATATCAAATGTGTAGTGTCATCTAGTCAATATCCTAGAAAGCCCCATCGATCAGGACACGGCTCACAGGAACCCGCCTGAAACAGCATAAAGGAGGAATCCTCCACATCCTCATAAAAGTCTGGCTCCGCTTCGCAGCATCGCCATCATCTGAAACTCAAGCAAGTCTGGTTGGTGTGTACAACACCGTCCCGCAACGTGGAAGTGAGTGATCAACTCAGTGGAACAATAAAGCATAGGTTAATATGTTATCAATTCAGTCAAGCAGTAACGATAAAGCAGTACAATCAAACAATGTTAACTACTCTTATTTAATGTAAGTATGAAATGACATGATGAATGCCCTTGCCAAACCACCCTCATGCGACACCATCTTATGTTCGCGACGTGCGTTCATCCCTCAGTGCTCCACATCTATCAGGCACATGCAATGCATGATGAGCATGATTACCGAGTTGTTATTAGTCCATTTCGAACAGTAGTATTGGAAAACTAAGGTACCTTCTTTGTATCATTCCCAAACATGATCCATTCTAGGGTCGTTAGTCCTAGTTACTCTCATATGATGGTGTGTTTCTAGGTCGCTACAAAGGCTGCTAGGGCTGTTACGCACAATGGTTACACCACTCCCCCATCACCTCTTTAACGGTTCATCACTATACAGATACAGGCCTAGTTCATACTGTATACAGCGCGCCAAAACTCTAAGGGTCATTGCAAATTCAGAATATGCTCGAGGTCACTACAAAGGGCTGTCAGGGCTATTACACGCATTCGTTGCACCACTCCCCCATCACCTTATCAATGTAGGCCGACAGCACGAATATAGTGTCCTATACCACCATAATCGACTCACGAGTCTGGTTGCTCACTGGTCACTACAAGGAGGCACGTGGCCACAGCGTAGGCCGACAGCTCGACCATGGTGTCCCATACCACCATGCCCAGCTCATGAGTCTTAGTGGATCGAGGTACCATGGTTAACGGGATTTCACTGGTAAGTTTGGTACCCTGGGTTCAAGCAGAGGTGTCCAAACATGGTGAACATACATAAGACAGATCGGGTTGCTTGATGAGCTCGACTAGCATGAGCGCCCGTTGAGTTATACGACATGAAGTACATAAGCACTTCGTGTGGCCTAACCACTGCCGACAAGCAATGCACGACTCGGGTTCGTCAAACACGTCCTACATGGCGAATGAATCTCAGCCACGAATTCAATCCCATTATCGACTACCTGGAATATACAATAGCCCCAATCACATTCAATTGCAGATAGGTAAAGCAGTAATGGATCAAGATTCAAATCATATAATCAAAGTCTGATAACATCTGCTTGGGGCTGCTAGGGATGTTGCACACACTCGTTACACCACTCCCCTATCACCCTTCACGACACTTATGGAATATAACATAAACATGAATTTAAACATATGCATTACACAGATAAAATCATACAATCAGTTGAGCATGTTATGAAGTACAACATAAGCATGAGTTTGTATATATTCAATTCCTAATCACACAGATATCTAAAGAAATCATACACATAGTTAAAGAAGTTGAGAATCATATCTCAACACCCATATACATTACAATTTACTAACTACTACTCATTCAGACATTTCAACAAACACTTGGGCTACACATTTTACCATATATAGTGTATATTGGTCGTGGCGTGATTTAGGGCAAATCCTTTTATCAAAGGGGTATTGCCAATACCACAATCATATATCCATGACAATTAGTCATGGTGAGCACAAATGAGAATTTTATACTCATTTAGTCATTTTCACAAACACTTAGAATACACTAATTTTAACATACATAGTGTATATTAGTAAAACATGTATTATGGCGAGCCCTTTCACCAAATAAGTATTTTATCCATATATAATATATTCATACAACAAATAATCATGGAAAACACATTTCCAAAATTTATATGTATACGGTACTTTCTACAAATACCTAGAATATGTAAAATTCCATATTCTTCATCTTTAATCGAAACGGAAAACAGACAACACTTTGTACATGTACAATTACATGCAAATCATGAATCTATCATTATCTGACATTGAAAGTGTTGAAAACCATAACCTATACACCTACAGTCCGCACCTTTTATCATAGAATTGTCACGAATCTGATAGGTTTGCTAAGCTTTCGTATTCGGCAGTTTGGTAACCTATAGAATGAAATAGGTTAGCTAGTTCATAACCTACAACCTTCACAACCCCAAAACAGATTAGGGTTAGGGTTTCTTACCTAGAAACGAAGTCGGATTCGCCGGGAAAGCGATGAGAATGGGGTGGTGCAGCTTGTGTAGCGGCAGGGGAAAGCAGTAGGGAGATTCTCCCACTTCTCTCACTCTTTCTCTCTCTTTTCTCTTCTCTCTCTAGGGTTTCTCTCAAATTCGTATGGCTGTGAGAGAGAGGGTTTTAAGGTCCTTATATAGCCTAAAAATACTCCAGAATAGACTTATGGTCAACGTATACCTAGGTTATAACCAAAATGAGCTAGTTTCTGCTCAACGGAGGATTTTTGACGGCCCCCCTTGAGCCAAACGTCAGACTTAAGCTCACAGACTGGATCCAGGTGGAGTTACATTTTCATTTTGGTCGGATACCTAGATCACGCGTGGTGGACCAGTTTCAATTCAACGGTCAATGGATCTTGATCGGAGATTCCGAGTACATGGTATGTTTGGGGAAATATCCCTGATCCGAGGGTGTAATTTGGCCTAATTCTGATGGTCTGGTTGCTTAATACTGAACCGCAAGCGAAGAGTCTCAGATTTCACTATTTTGAATTTAATTTAGAATTATTTTAACATTTCTCACACTCCCCGGTCCGAGCTTAAGCGAATAGCGCTGAGACACTATCCGGATTTAATTTCTGAGATGGTTGTCAAGCCCAGCGAGGCGGTCCTAAGTCATTAACTTTGTATTATTCGGACTCTCGATGTGCGGTCTAGACCTAATATGGAGTTTCAATGTGCTCCCGAGAGCAGTCCGGTAATGAGTTTGATCCTAGATTTTAGGGTAACTTAGCGTCAATGATTCTACAAGTTTTGGGTCTTGCAGATCGTATTTAAAGTGATTCAAACGGATTTCATGGGTAATCTAGTTTAGCACTTAGTTAACTTTGTCAAATTTCTAAAGGATTTAGTCCTATAAGATTTCTGTCTGAGGTGGTACTTGGGCCTTTGTAGTTGTGTTTAGTTTAAGTATTGTTCTTCATCTCCTAAACTTTAAGATAATGTTTAATGTGAAAGTACTTAGAAGGATTTAAAGAACGAGGTGGTGAAAGGTGAGATTTGTGAAGGAAATGGGTTAAGAAGAGATTTTAGACCGTGGGATTGAGTTCTGACAAGTTAATAAGGTGTTAGGAGCGACCCATTGCCTAAGGACATCTAATTACAGGTTGGCAAAAATTCGGGATGTTACAGAGCTAATAGAGCTTGTTGGGGCAGTCGGTTCGTACATTGAGGGGGCGTGAGGCTATGATCCCTTATCTTCAAGAAGCAATATGCCTCTAAATGCTCCACCTTTCTACAATACCCGCAAACGCGATCGGGTCGAGTGTATGTGGGTGGAGGAGGTGCATGCTGAGGATGCGGACTTGGTTGCACTCTTCTTCCTGAGGAGGAGGATGACTGTCCCGCTGACCTTCCCTGTGACTCAACTTAGAGGCGTGCTCGGGAAACTCGTTCTCCATCCTGCTCGGATCGTTAGGACATTTCCACTAAATCGGCATAGGTTCGTATGTTCATACATCACATTTTGGTGTGAATACCGGCTCTTAATCCCTTGGCAAAGTGCCTCATCTGGGTTTCTTCTTCGGCAACAATCTTGGGGGTGTAGCGAGATAACTTGGTGAACTGATTCTCATATTCGGCCACCAACATCCCCCCTTGTTGGAGGCATAAAAATTCATTTTCCTTCCTAATCCGATAAGTACAAGGGAAGTACTTCTGGAAGAAGAGTGTCTCGAAATCTTCCCAGGTCCATACGAAATTAGCAGGGATGGTTCTCAACATGCTATCCCACCACACACCAGCCTCCTTCTCGAACAAATAGGAGATCAACACCACCTATTCCACTTCAGAGTAGTGGAGGGGTCGAATCGTCTTGATGACCCGATTTAGCCAACTTTTGGCTTCCTTAGGTCAATGTGTGCCGGCAAAGGTGGGCGGTCTAAGCCTCTGAAAGTGCTCGAAAAGGTTATATGGAGCGGTTACCAACCCGGCTGGGCATATTCATATGTTGGGCTATGGCTCTCACTAAGGTGTGCAGCGATTGTTGTTGATGTTGTATAATGTGCAACATCTGCTCCATGGTGCCCATAACTGGAGTGGCCTAGTACAAAGAGGTCTCGCCTTGAGTCGATGGCACCTCAGGGAGTTGATCCGGTATGTCATTTCCAACGTCGGGTAGATTGGCTCTGCTTTGGCAACCTTGTTGCTCATTAGGGGCGTTTCACCCCCGGTCATCTCTTTCACCCAAGGCTAGGTGGACTAGGCAACTATTGTCTTAGGGTCTCATTATCCTGGAAGGAAACTCCATAACGTTTAGTAACTTTAAATCCTTAGATGTAACATATAACACGTACACAAATTGAGAGAAACATCACACGAGTGTTATAAACTTTCTAAACATTCCAACATATTACTCAAATATAGGTAACTTCATGCATTTCATTAAGCAAAATTGTTAATGTTACATATGCTAGGGCATTACATGTACAATGATGGAAAATCCATGGTTACCGATCAACAAGGAAAACTTCAAAAGTCTACATTCTAAGACAACCAAACTAAGTCTATCCAAGACTATTGCAAAAAAGAAAAATGACTGCATCACTACATTCCTAATCCTTTGACTTTGGCGAAGGTGGAGGCACTCCCTTATCATGTATGCAGCACAGGAGTTTCTTCAACGTGTAGGACATCTTCTTCAGTTTCTTCCTCATATTCTCCTAATTTTCCTCAATCTTGGCTAGGTGGGAGTCAAGCGCATCCTGACTCTGACACCCGCTACGAGTGGTGGGAGGCTCTCAGTCAGTGTCCTGGGCTTCACCTTCTTCTTCTTCCTCTTTAGCTTCGCTCTCCTCCTACTCCTCACTCTCCTCTTCTATCTCCTCCCCAAATTCTTCTAGTCGGGCCATATGCTGTTTAGGGCCTATCTTCATATTGTTGAGGGTGTTCTCATCAACCATTCTGATTACGACGAGGCGCTCCACATGCTACCTATAACCATAATTTTTGGCAATCTTGCAGATCAATCGGCCGAAGGGAAGAGACTGGTTCTCCCGAATGGATTGCACCACCTTCACGATCTAAGTTAGTACGAGGGTAGGTGTTGAGGTATAAAAAATGATGAAAGGATTGAAGCAAAAGAAGATTGAGAGGGAAAAGGAAAATTAAAAAAGAAGAAGAGTGATGTGACTTAAGGGTTGTTTGGGCGAACCAGGGTTGTTTGGGCGGGTTCGCGTAACGAGTATCCTTTGTACAGGTCCGCGCAACTGAAATGAGAGTTGTGCAGGTTTGTGTAACAAGTTTCAGAATCAGTTCTTTGAGAAAGACATAAAGGATCGAAAGGTGGGCCCCATAATGCCAAAATCGAGGTGCCACATGTGCGAGGGCCTATAAATACCCCTTTCCCTCCTTCATTTAGGAGGATTGAAGATTTTAGAGAGGAAGCAGAGTGAGGAGGAAAACTGAAGGTAGGAGAGGAAGCTCCAGTGGGTTATGTGGGTCCACGCAACCGGTATCCATTGCGCGGGTCCGAGCAACCAGACTGCCCTACAGTCTGTGAAGTTAAGGAGTCATTATGCTGTAGAAATGGCCAAGTCTCTAAATTTTTTCTGATCAAGCTTCAAGAGGAGAAACCAGCAGAAGAGATATTAGAGTCATATTCCTCTTAAAGAGATGATCAAATCATGAGTCGAAATGCTGCTGGATTTAATATCTGACTTGGACATTTGAACTTTGTTAATTCATACATTCTAAATAATCTATCTTAGAATCAAGGGATGTTTGAGGATGTAAATGAATTTAGTAATAATAAAATATGACGATTGTCTTCAATACTCTCTCATTGTTGTGTTTGAATAAGATAATATCCCAAACCAAATGCATTTGTTTCTCGTTTGAAACAAAATGGCGACTCTGCTGGGGACATTATCTTATTTAATATTAACATTGAGATAGTTACAGAACTTTCATCATAATTTTGGTGTCTTTCCGATGCCAAAATGGCAACTCTCAGTGGGAACATCCTCCCCTTTATCTCTAAGATAGATTATTTGATTCTTTAAATGCTGACTATGGTTATGTTTCATGTTTGAAGGTCTTTAAATTCGACCACAAATTACAACCAATGGCAACTCCCGCAAGAAAAGTGAACTTTTGTTTCACTCTGATCGGATTAATAATAGAGTACGCATCGAATCAAGCCTCTGCATACATGACTAGACTTCTTACAAATAAAAATAACATGACTCGAGCGACAGCTGGGGTTGTTTCTGCTTTGCCACAACCGCTAGAAGGCGATGAGGGTTGGATTGTCATAATGTCTCGCAAAACGAGAGCACGAAATGCGAGAAGCCCCATGGTGGATCTGCCCTCGCCAAGAGTTAGGGGGTCGATAACACGTAATATAGCAAGGAAGAATCCTAAACTTGCTCCTCTTGCGATATGTCCTAAGTGAGTAGTTCTGTAGTTAGCATCGGGTGACTTCCTAGCTCTTATTGCACCAAAGGTCAAATGGACAAGACAACATATAACGACTTAAAAATTTTCGTACAATGGCTCGAGTATCACCTCGACCAGAAATCACTTAGGATTAAATCCTTTAGAAATTTGACAAAGTAAACTAAGTGCTAAACTAGATTAGCTATGAAATCCGTTTGAATCGCTTTAAATACGATCTACAAGACCTAAAACTTGTAGAATCATTGACGCTAGGTTACCCTAAAGTTTAGGATCAAACTCATTGCCCGACTGCTCTCGAGAGCACTTTGAAACTCCGTATCAGGTCTGGACCACACATCGGGAATCCGAATAATACGAGGTTAAGGACTTAGGACCGCCTCGCTGGGCTTGACAACCATCTCGGAAATTAAATCAAGACAGTGTCCCACGGTTGTTTGCTTGAGTCCAGAGCGAGGGAGTGTGAAAACACTTGTTTCTTTCCAAAATAAATATCTGGAATAGTGATCTGAGACTTGTTACTTGTGGTCAATTTGTAAGCAAACAGACCATCAGAATCTGACCCAAATACTCCCTCGGATCAGGAAAAATTTCATAAACATTTACATATACTTGGAATTTCGGATCGAGACCTGCTGACCATTGAACTGAAACTAGTCCGCCACGCGTAATCTGGGTATCCGACTGAAACAAAAACTTAACTTTACCTAGATCCAAGGTTGATGAGCTTAAGTCCAACCTTTGGCTCAAGGAGGCCTGCCAGAAGTCCTCCGTTGAGCTGAAACATTGCCACTTTGGTTATAACCTAAGTATACCATGACATTAGGTCTACTTTGGAGAGTTTTTAGGCTATATAAGGACCTTAGAACCCTCTCTCTCACAGCCATATGAATTTGAGAGAAACCCTAGAGAGAGAAGTGAGAAAAGAGAGAGAAAGAGTGAGAGAAGTGGGAGAATCTCCTTGCTACTATTTCCTGTTACTACCCTAGCTCCACCACTCTGTTCTTGCCACTTTCCCAACGATACCGACTTCGTTTTGAGGTGAGAAAACCCTAACCCTAATCTGTTTTGGGGTGTGAAGGTTGTAGGTTATGAAATAGCCAACCTATTTCATTCTTTGGGCTACCAAACTGCTGAATACGGAAGCTTGGCAAACCTAGCTGATCCGTTGCGATTCTATGGTATAAGGTAAGGACTTTAGGTGTATAGGTTATAGTTTTCAATGCTTTCAATGTCATATAATGATAGATTCATGATCTGCATGCAATTGCACATGTACAAAGTGCTTTCTGATTTCTGTTTCGATTAAAGGCGTAGAATATGGAATTTTACATATTTTAGGTATTCGTAGAAAATACCATATATGTATATATTTTGGAAATATGTTTGACATGATTAGTTGTTGTATGAATACATGATATATAGATAAAATACTTATTTGGTGAAAAGATTCGCCCTAATACATGTTATGCTAATATACACTATTTATGTAGAAATAGTGTCTTGTAGAAAATACCGTATACGTATATATTTTGGAAATGTGTTTGTCATAATTATTTATTGTATGAATATATGATATATGGATAAAATACTTATTTGGCGAAAGGATTCGCCCTAATACATGTTTAGCTAACATACACTAAGTATGATGAAATAGTGTATGCTAAGTGTTTGTGAAAATGCTTGTGTGAGCAAGTGTTTGGATGATGATGCCTTAGGAGGGTGTTAAGATAGGATTCTCAACTACCTTAGAGACATGTATGATTTCCTTCATGAGGTTGTTTACTTAAACCGCTTACTTGTACAATATATGTGTTTGTATTCCTATTTATGTAGTGCTTTATAACATGCTTTATAACATGCTTTATGACATGCTTACTAACATGCTTGAATTACTTTGTTTATTATGCTTTACTCCACATGCTATGAATAAGGATTGATTGAGTTTGGGACTATGTCTATAGTCCAGACAATCGGTACCAGACTTGAGTTCGTGGTTGAGATTCATGTCGCCACGTAAGATGTGTTTGACGAACCCGAGTCGTACGTCAGTTTGCGACAGTGGTTAGGCCATGCGAAGTGCTTATGCACTTCATGTCGTCCAATTGATTGTGTGCTCGAGCTAGTCAGGCTCGTCAAGTAACCCGATATGTCTAATGAATGTTCACCATATTTGGTCGCTACTGCTTAAACCTAGGGTACTAAACTTACCAGTGGAATCCCGTTAACCATAGTACCTCGATCCGCTAAGACTTATGAGCCGAGCATGGTAGTATGGGACACCGTGGTCGAGTTGTCGGCCTATGCTAGGGCCACGTGCCTCTCCGTAGTGACCAGTGAGCAACCAGACTCGTGAGCCGATTATGGTGGTATGGGACACTATATTCGTGCTGTCGACCTACATTGATAAGGTGATGGGGGAGCTGTATAACCTTTGTGCGCAACAGCCCTGACAGCCCTTTGTAGTGACCTCGAGCATACTCTGAATTTGTGGTGAGGCGACGAGTTTTGCTGCAGTGTAGAGAGTATGAACTAGGCCTGTTTATGTATAGTGATGAATCGTTAAAGAGGTGATAGGGGAGTGGTGTAACCTTTGTGCGTAATAGCCCTAGCAGCCTTTGTAGTAACCTAGAAAACACACCATCATCTGAGATTAACTAGGACTGATGACCCTAGAATGGATCATGTTTGGGAATGATACAAGGGAGGTACCTTAGTTTCCCAATCCTGCTGTTCAAAATGGACTAATAAAAACTCGGTAATCATGCTCATCATGCATTACATGTGCCTGGAAGATGTGGAGCACTGAGGGATGAAAGCATGCTGCAAACGTAAGATGATGTCACACAAGGGACGGTCCGGTGAGGGCATCCATCATGACTGCATTCATACTTGCATTAATAATAGTAGTTAGGAGTGTTTGATTTTATTGCTTTATCATTATTACTTAACTGTATTGGTAACATGTTAACCTATATTTTATTGTTCCACTGAGTTAGCTACTCACTCCCACATTACGGGATGGTGTTGTGCACACCAACCAGACTCTGTCTTAGGTTTAGATGAGCCGACGACTCAGGAGGCGGAGCCGGATTATGACGAGGACCAGGACGAGTTCTCATTTATGCAGTATTCTGGCGGCTTCGACTAGACTACCAGATCGACGGGATTTGCTGGGATCACATCCTTAGATGTATTTTTAACTTTTTGAACATTAAATAGATATATGTATATGATGACTCAGATGGGTTCATACTCTGGAGAATGAAATGATTTTGTTTCTTTTACATACATATATATACAGTTCAGTCTTCCACTTGCCTTTATACAATTGATCTGGAGTATGAATTACTGTTTTAGTATAATCTCACTCATGTCTATTGCTCTAACACAGACAACATTTAATCATCATTATCTATGTTGCATAAGTGATGTATTAGAACTTGGGAGTTGAGTTATACTCGACCCCCAATTTTCAGGGCGTTACACAACAGAAAGGTAAAGTGTTAATGGCAAGTTTGCCCGTATCTGTATCACCCCAGGAAAGTTCGCCAATGTCTATATCACTCCAATCGATCAATAACACTTGAAACATGCAAAAGTTGAATGAAACTCTATACTTTCCTCTCTTCGTAAGTCCTACTACGTCAACATACTCCTACCCCACTCCAACTACGGCTTCGTTAAAGAGTGGAGAAGCTGCGGTACATATAGCCGGGATAAATTAAGACAATATACTAACTACAGGGGATCATATTAATGAGATGGCAGAAGCACAAAAAGCACTAATGGATGAGTACAGAAACCTCAGAGTGGCCTTAACGACTCTTGCGCACAATATAGCCTAGATAGCGGCTCCTCCGATGATGGGTACAATGAATGGACAAGAAAAGCAGCTTAGAAATTCTCAACCACAGGGGGTAGGATCTTGAGGGTCTGTCCCAGCTGCAAGAACCGTAACACAAGATGAAGTGAGATAAGTCATTGAAGAAGCTGTCAGAATAGAAAGTGAGCGTGAAAATATTGGCCGTTTCAGATATCGAATGCCATATCCAAGAGAGGGGGAAGATATCCCCTTTTTAGTCAATTTCAAGCATCCAGATTTTCAGAAGTTTAATGGGGAGGGATCGCCCGAGGAACACTTGATGCACTTCATAACTAGCATGGGGAATTTTTCTACAATACCATAATATAGCTTGCGATTGTTTGGGTCGTCCTTGACACATGAAGCATTCCGATGGTATTCTAGCCTGACTCCAGGGTCGATATGTACTTGAGAACAAATGCAGGATGCCTTTATGTCAAACTTCTTCTCATCAGAGTGTGATGTTAGTATTACAGAATTGGCTTCCGTGTGGCAGAGAGAGGGAGAATAGGTAAAAAAGTTTATAGATAGGTGGAAGACATTGGGAGTCTCATGTAGGCAATTTTCAAAAGAAAGTGAATAGGTCAAGATGTGTCTAAACTCTATGGAAACGGCAATCGCATTTGGAGTCACTAGTGTCGACATCAGAACTTTCTGTGACCTGGCCAGTAAAGCTCATGCTTTGGAATTAATGACTCATAGGATGCTAGCATTTCACTATGAGACAGCCAAGAGAGCACCCAGCAGGATGTCTATAAATGTCATCGATCATGACACGAGAAGCAAAGATACTAGGGACTCCGGGGAAAAGAGGCCAGAACGAAAAGAAGAATGGAACTAATCAAGAAATAGGTAGAGTGGAAAGAGGCCTAGGATGCTCAATTCTCACGAGGGATTCGCGTTCGACAGGGAAGATGTTGTTTCTATGATGAACCAACTGCTAAAAGCCGACACAATAGAGTTACCAGAACTTAAATGCCCTGAGGATGTGACAAGAACCAGAGAGAGAGATTTTTGCCGCTATCATCGCCTAGTGGGACATCCGACGGAGAATTGTTATACATTGAAATGTATAATACAGTGAATGATAGATAGGGGTGAAATAGTAATTGGCAAAGAGAAAGAGAGGGGTACGATGGCAATGGTGAATATGTTTACAATCCAGGGAAAAGCCCGAGAAGTGAAAGAGAAAGAAGACCGTTAGGCAACGAAGAAGGTAGCAGTGATTACGTTGCGATCGGGAAGGACGACAACAAGTCCTGCGAAGCAGAAAATAGGGATTACAAGGAAAGAGGTCGCTATAAAGAAAAATTGAAAAGGCCAAGCTATATGTCCTAGAGGGGGGGTGAATAGGACTGTGCCAAATTAAAATTTAACAGCGGAATTGAAATACGATAGCTTTATAAAAATAAAGAACAGTACTTTAAATAAATCAAAGACTAAAATGTAAAATAATCTTAAATAAAGAACTTGATACTAATGTTGTTCTAAGGAAAACCTCTGCACCATAAAAACCAAGGGTTTATGGCAGGACAACCTTACTAGAACAAATTGAATATAAAAAACTCTAACAGAAAGGAAATAAAGGAAATAGCAAGAAATAAATTCTAAACTATTACAACATTCCCCACTCTGCTTGAAATGTAAAGATTACAACATTCACATCCACATATAAATTCCATAAATCTGAATGATTAAAGATATGAAAATTAAAAGAGCATTCAAATCATAAAACACACCGATATATAGTGGTTCGCTTGTGTGTTCACCAATTGTTAAACAACAGCCACACAACTTGCTACTCCACTCCTAATATCCTCACACAGGGGATATTAGCGTTCACTATCAAACAGGTTTTACAGGTTTACCTAAAACCTTCACAATTGTGTCTTTTTAACTTGGGCTTACACAATCCAAAAACCCACACTTTCTAAGTTTTCTGGCTCTCCTCAGATAACCAACACAATAAGATTTTTCTGGCGAATCTTAAACAAAACCAAAATAAAGGAATTTACAACAAATGTAAAATGCCTGGATTTCTTCTTTTATAGCTGCCCAGTAGAACCAATGAGAGTAGAAGTTTGAATCAACGTTCAATGTCCAATACTCACTTAAGAAATGGTTGTAGTTTATAATTGATTTTAAATTAAATCAAATTGGGCGTAGCTCTATTTGATTTTGATTCCAATGAAGAAGGAATACAACAATTCCTCTTTTTCAAATAAGATTGGAATTTAGGAATAAAATCAAATATGAAAAGCTAACAAGAAGAATATTAAATATGAACAAATAACTTAAAATGAACACAACTTATCTCAGAGTGGAGGCTCGAATTTCTCAAATTAATTAATATAAAACTCTGAAATTCGTGCTCAATTTACAGAAGCAAAGACCGCGTCTACGACTGGTCTTAGGAACCTTCGACTGGTCGTAGCTCCAACGGCATTTTGAAAATTTAAGCGCGATCTGAAAAAAACAGGTCTACGACTGGTCGTAGGGACCCTTCGACTGGTCATAGACCTCCTACGACTGGTCGAATAAACCCAGGACTGGTCGTAAGAAACCAGATTTGGTTGTCGGAGTTTGAATCATAGTTCTAGGACTGGTCTGTAACAGCCCGAATTTTTTCCAACCTAGAATTAGACGTCCTTAGGCAATGGGTCGCTCCTGATACCTTATTAACCTGTCAGAAATCAATCCCAAAGTCTAAAACCGCTTTTGAACCCATTTCCTTCACAAATCCCACCCTTCACCACCTTGATCTTTCAAATTTTCCTAAGTACTTTCACCCTAGACACTATCTTAAACTAGCTAAGTAGTACAACTTGGATCACTCTATATACAAACTACAAAGGACTAAGTACCACCTCAGACGGAAATCACTTAGGATTAAATCCTTTAGAAATTTAACAAAGTTAACTAAGTGCTAAACTAGATTAGCTACGAAATCCACTTAATCCACTTTAAATACGATTTGCAAGACCCAAAACTTGTAGAATCATTGACGCTAGGTTACCCTAAAATCTAGGATCAAACTTATTACCCGACTGCTCTCGGGAGCAAGTTGAAACTCCGTATCAGATCTAGACCGCACGTCGGAAGTCCGAATAACACGAAGTTAAGGGATTAGGACTGCCTCACTGGGCTTGACAACCATCTCGGAAATCAAATCTAGCCAGTGTCCCACGGCTGTTCGCTTGAGTCCGGAGCGAGAGAGTGTGAAAACACTTGTTTCTTTCCAAAATAAATATCTTGAATAGTAATCTGAGACTTGTTTCTTGCGGGTCAGTATTAAGCAACCTGACCGTCAGAATCTGACCCAAATACACCCTCGGATCAAGAAAAATTTCATAAACATATTCATGTACTCGGAATCTCCGATCGAGATCCACTGACCGTTGAACTGAAACTGGTCCGCCACGCGTGATCTGGGAATTCGACCGAAACAAAAACTTAACTCCATGTAGATCCAATGTTTGTGAGCTTAAGTCCAACCTTTGGCTCAAGGAGGCCCGCCAGAAATGCTCCGTTGAGCTGAAACAAGTGCCCTTTGGACAAAACCCAAGGATACCTTGACCTTAACTCTATTTTGGAGACATTTTAGGCTATATAAGGACCTTAGAACCCTCTCTCTCATAGCCATACGAATTTGAGATTTGAGAGAGAGAAAAGAGAGAAAAAGTGTGGGTGATGTGGGAGAGTCTCCCTGCCCTTCTTCCCTGCTGCTATCCATGCTCCACCACTCCGTTCTAATCGCTTTCCTGGCGATTCCAGCTCCATTTCTAGGTAAAAAATCCTAACCCTAATCTGATTTGGGGTATTGATAGTTATAGGTTATGAAATAGCTAACCTATTTCATTCTATAGGTTGCCAAACTGCCGAATACGGAAGCTTAGCAAACCTATCGACTCCGTTACGATTCTACGACAAAAGGTGCAGACTTTAGGTGTATAGGTTATAGTTTTCAATGCTTTCAATGTCAGATAATGATAGATTCATAATCTGCATGCAATTGCACATGTACAAAGTGCTTTCTGATTTCTGTTTCGATTAAAGATGTAGAATATGGAATTTTACATATTCTAGGTATTCGTAGAAAATACCGTATACATATATATTTTGGAAATATGCTTGACATGATTATTTATTGTATGAATATATGATATGTGGATAAAATACTTATTTGGCGAAAAGATTCGCCCTAATACATGTTATGCTAATATACACTATTTATGTAGAAATAGTGTATTGTAGAAAATACTATATACGTATATATTTTGGAAATGTGTTTGTCATGATTATTTGTTATATGAATATATGATATATGGATAAAATACTTATTTGGCGAAAGGATTCGTCCTAATACATGTTTTTACTAACATACACTATGTATGTTGAAATAGTGTATTCTAAGTGTTTGTGAAAATGCTTGTGAGAGTAAGTGCTTGGATAATGGTGCCTTAGATGGGTGTTGAGATGGGATTCTCAACTACCTTAGAGACCTGTATGATTTCCTCCATGTGGTTGTTTACTTTAACCGCTTACTTGTGAAACATATGTGTTTGTATTCTTGTTTATATAGTGTTTTACAACATGCTTTATAACATGCTTTATGATATGCTTGTTAACATGCTTGATTTACTTTGTTTATTATGCTTTACTCTACATGTTCTAAATAAGGATTGATTGAGTTTGGGACTATGTCTATAGTCCAGACAATCAGTATCAGTCTCGAGATCGTGGTTGAGGATTCATTTCACCACCTAGGATGTGTCAGACGAACCCGAGTCGTACTTCGGTTGGCGACAGTGGTTAGGCCACACGAAGTGCTTATGCACTTCATGTCGTTCAGTTGATCGTGCGCTCGAGCTAGTCAGGCTTGTCAAGTAACCCGATATGTCTAATGTATGTTCACCATGCTTGGACGCTACTGCTTGAACCTAGGGTACCAAACTTACCAGTGAAATCCCGTTAACCATGGTACCTCGATCCGCTACGACTCATAAGCCGGGCATGGTGGTATGGGACACCGTGGTCGAGCTGTAGGCCTACGCTGGGGCCACGTACCTCCCCATAGTGACCAGTGAGCAACCAGACTCGTGAACTGATTATGGTGGTATGGGACACTATATTCGTGCTGTCGGCCTACACTGGCGTAGCCTGGCTGTGGTCCCCAGTCGGGTTGCATCCGAGTCCCATTGTTAATAAGTGGATTGGTAGAGCTTCGAAAATAGACTGCCAGTTGGTAGGACGTTAGTGGAGTGACCTCGAGCATACTCTGAATTTGCGGTGAGGCGACGAGTTTTGCTGCAGTGTAGAGAGTATGAACTAGGCCTATTTCTGTATAGTGATGAATCGTTAAAGAGGTGATGGGGGAGTGGTGTAACCTTTGTGCGTAACAGCCCTGGTAGCCTTTGCAGTGACCTAGAAAACACATCATTGTCTGAGATTAACTAGGACTGACGACCCTAGAATGGATCATGTTTAGGAATGATACAAGGGAGATACCTTAGTTTTCCAATCCTGCTGTTTGAAATAGACTAATAATAACTCAGTTATCATGTTCATCATGCATTGCATGTGCCTGGAAGATGTGTAGCACTGAGGGATGAAACCATGTCGCGAACGTAAGATGGTGTCCCACGAGGGAGGGTATGGTGAGGGCATACATCATGACTGCATTCATACTTGCATTAATAAGAGTAGTTAGAAGTGTTTGATTGTACTGCTTTATCATTACTGCTTGACTGAGTCGATAACATGTTAACCTATGCTTTATTGTTCCACTGAGTTAGCTACTCACTCCCACGTTACGGGACGATATTTCGAACACCCACCAGACTTTGTCTAATTGCAGATGGTGACGCTATTTCCTGAGGCAGAGCCAGACTTTTGTGACGATGACGGTGTTTTCTCGTATATGTTGTTTATGGCGACTCCATTTGAGTCGTGTCTTGATCGATGGGATTACAGGGATGTTGACTAGATGAAACTACACCTTAGGTATATTTTGTAATGTACTTGTAACTATTTTAACCTGGTATTGTTATCACACTCTGGAGACTCACCATAGTTTATATATTACCTATAGCTATCACAGTCTTTCGCTTGCAATTTAACTGTCTCTGGAGTATGATATGTTATTTTGGTTTAATCTCACTCATGTTCATATACGAAGGCAGACAACGTTCAATCATCATTCATTTTGTTGCATAAGTGATGTGTTGGAACTCAGGAGTTGAGTTATGCTCGACCCCTGATTTTTAGGGCATTACATGGTCGAAAGACGAGTCGTGACACCCCTACGACCGGTCGAACAATCTCCAGGACTGGTTGAAGAATAACCAAAAAATTCTGAAAATCTTCAACAACTTAGGACTGGTTGTGGAATTTCTTAGACTGGTAGAACCAGGTCTAGGACTAGTCTTAGAACAGACCAACTTCATGTATAAAGATTTCTCTTGACTTATGTATCCAAAATGACCTACCTTAAGGCCAAACTAAGGTTTATTATACCTGGAACATGAAGTATGAACATTGAACATCATTCTTTCAGATGATAGTTAACCTTTGAAGCTAGAGACCTCTACTTAATGTAGCTTGAGATTGAGATCTTCTACAGCATGAATATAAGCTTCAACTTGAGTTGTACTTGAGTCTTGAAATGTACTTAAGTCTTGAACAAACACTCTTCTTATTGATGTAGTCTTGAACATTGATGCATACGGAAGAGAACACAGTACATGACCTTGCATTTCTTGAAGTCGAGCATTGTACATGTCTTAAACCATTGTGATGTCGTCTTGAATCACATATATAGCAACATACAAGCACAAGACACACGGATAAAATTTTTGTCACACAAGAAGTTTTGGCACCACAAAATTTAACAATCAAAAGAGCATGAGACCATAACACTTACAATCTCCCCCTTTGTCAAATTTGTGACAAAACATACTGCACTAAGAGAAACACAACAAGTATAATAAAAAGCACAATGTGCATATTAACGAATCATGCACCAGTTGTTATTAAGTAGAACAAACTCATTATATACTACTCCCCCTGAGTAGCAGCACATATCACATATGCACATATCACATGTCCAAAAATACTCATTATCCATAAGCAACCTTTCATCTCCAAAAGTTAAAAACCTTCTCCCCCTTTTTGTCACAATATGACAAAGGAAGCAACAAAGAGAAGGATAAGTAATGAAGAAATAGATGAAGTATCTTGACAATGTATAAGTAAGTAAACGTTCACAATCCAGTTACTTGAAAAACTAAAAAGTCAGCAAACCAAATAAAGTGCACAATCCACCACAAGTAAGAGAGTTATTACAAGCTAAGAATGAAAATACTTAATCGGATCCTGAAGGGGCAGGAATGGTAGGATTAAGATTATGCATTCCTTTGTTCAAGAGCCTAAGATACTTGCGCATATATTTAAACTAAAGATCATGAGCAATATTCATATTCTTTACCTTCTCTTCTAAAGCATGAAGACGAGCATCAAAATCAGAAGGCTCAAAATTAGGATCATTTCCAGAATCAGAATCAAGTTCATTGAAAATATCATCCATATCCACATCATCAATAGGAAGATCACCTGCTTCTTCATCCCCAACCTTAGCTCTACCAACATCCACTTGGCCACGGGCCAATGCCAATTTCATTTTGTTAAATTCGAATTGTTAAAAATAAGATGATGGATGAGAACTTCTCCAACAGGCATAGCCATGAGCATGTGAGTAGCTAAAATAGTCAAGAGATAGGCAAAAGGAATATCACTATGACATGGATGGAGACGAGAATGAATGATGGAATGACAAATTAAGGAAGGAAGGCAAATTTTAGAACCAGAAATGACAGAGTGCAACACGAACCATAAAGGCAGTTAATTCTGTCTTATTACCAGAACGAGGATACAAGTTAGAAGTAAAAATCCTATGAAGTACCCTGTATTTGGGTAACAAGTACTTTGCGGGGAGCGCATTCCCTTTATGAGTCCATTGCACATTAATATTACACAAATCTCTGGTTAGCATATGCTTTTCAGATTCTGAGGGTTTCTCAGCTAAAGTATGAATAGGAATACCCTCCTCATTAACAGGTATATCCATTAACCCTACAATCAGATGACAATCAATTTCAAATAGACCTTCTCTAGTATCAATTTTAAAAGTTAAATCCTCAAAAGAGAATACTGAGATACATGTAAACATGGCCTATGCAATAGATTGGTATGCAGGCCCACCCTAATGTAAAATGTTATTCCATCCTACAGCTTGAAGTATAAGTAGAATACTAAAAAGGAGTAATATGTTTAATACAAACAGACCGTTCAACAATGACACTGCGCATACGCAAATCCCATACATCAGAGGGATCATCCTTAGGGGAACGAAGATGACACCTAGCAAAGAGGAGCTGATTTAGAAGAAGATGGACGACGGGAAGTTTTCTTTTTCCCTCTAGCATCTATAATCAGAATGAAAATCAAAAGATCTAGTAAAGACAAAAGATTTGAAAAATGGGTTTTGCTAGATCAGATTTTTCAAGAAAAAGCCCCAAAATGTCAAGAATTTCCAAAACAGATTACTCCAAGAGTGTGAATGAAGTAATAGGAACTAGAATCTATAAGAGAAATACAAATGATGCACTAACCTTGAAGATCTAGGAAGGTGAGTACGACTAGTCGTGCCTCGGCTCGTTGGAGAAGAAAAAAGGAAATGAAGAAGAGGAGATTTCCCCCAATTTTAAAAGATTCCAATGCGCTACACGACTGGTCGAGGACCGTTCTTGACCGGTCATACCATGACTGGTTGATCACGTCCTCGACTAGTCGTGAAAACATAAAAGCTTGCATTTTTTCATAAAAAATTGAAATTTAAACAAATAAATTATTATATATATATATATATTATGATACAAATATGCATGAATAATCAATTTAGATTGTACATTCCGAGATCAAACTTTAATTTAGTAAACCTGCTTTTGTTGAGCGATTTAGTGAAAATGTCGGCAAGTTGAGTCTCGGTCGATATATATTCCAAGGATATTATTTTATCTTCCACTAATTCACGAATATAATAATACCTAATGTCAATGTGCTTGGTACGTGAATGCTGGATTGGATTTTTTGATATATTTATAGCACTGGAATTATCACAATATAATATCATTGATTCCTGTGCAATTTCATAATCGCTTAACATATGTTTCATGCAAACAAGCTGAGTACAAGCATTTCCTGCTGCGATGTATTCGGCCTCAGCAATTGAGAGCGATATAGAACTTTGCTTCTTGCTAAACCAAGAAACCAAACAGTTTCCAATATAGAAACAAGCACCACTGGTTGATTTTCTGTCATCAATATTTCCAGCCCAATCAGCATCTGAGTACTCAGCCAATTGAACACTAGTATCAAATGGATACCAGAGACCCATTTGAGCAGAACTTGGGACATATCGCACAATCCTCTTAACAGCAGACATATGTGACTCCTTAGGATCAGATTGATATCTAGCGCAAATCCCAACACTTAAAGTAATATCAGGTCTACTAGTAGTTAAGTAAAGTAGACTACCAATCATACTGCGATATAATTTAGGATTTATATTTTTACTTGTAGAGTCCTTTGAGAGTCTTAAAGTTGTACTCATAGGAGTATCAAAATTCTTACCATTCTCAAATCCAAACTTTTTGATTAAGTTTAAAGCATATTTTGTTTGAGAAATGAAAATGCCATCTGGTTGTTGTTTTACTTACAACCTAAAGAAATAATTTAATTCTCCAACCATGCTCATTTCAAACTTATATTTCATCAAATCTGCAAACTCAACAGTCATGTTAGTACAAGTTAATCCATAAATAATATCATTAACATAGATCTGAACTATTAAGATATCATCGTTATGTTTCTTAACAAAAAACATCTTATTAACCCTACCCATTTGAAAATTATGACTTAGTAAAAACTTAGTCAATTTTTTGTACCATACTCTAGGAGCTTGTTTTAAACCATATAGAGCTTTTTTAAGGCGATATACATGATCAATAAACTTAGGGTCTTCAAACCCTATAGGTTGTTCAACATATACTTCTTCATGTAGATCACCATTCAAAAAAGCACACTTTACATCCACTTGATAAATTTTAAACTTTCTAAATCATGCAATGGATATAAAAAGTCTGATTGATTCAAGGCGAGCAACTGGGGCAAAGGTTTCATCATAATCAATGCCTTTTATTTGAGTGTACCCTTGTACAACAGTCTTGCCTTATTTCGAATTATATTCCCAAGTTCATCAAACTTATTTTTGAAAATCCACTTACTTCTTATAATGTGTTTATCTTTAGGTCTAGGAAAAAAATACCAAATATCATTTCGAACAAACTGATTAAGTTATTCTTACATAGCTACTATCTTGTTTTCATCAGAAAGAGCTTCTTTTATGTTTACCGGTTCAATCTGAGATGTAAAGCACACGTAATTACATATGTCTTCTAGTTGTCTACGAGTGCGCACACCAGTGAGAGGATTTTCAAGAATTTGAGCGGTTGGATGATCTTTAACAGTCCTCAATTCAGAATTGTTTTGACTTGATGAAGTATCAGGTTTGTCAATTAGAAGAACTTCATCATTATCTGAACTTGGGGCAGGTGTATTCAAATGATCGTCTATGACCACATTAATTGATTCTTGAATAACATCGGTCCTTTTGTTCAGTACACGATATGCGTGACTGTTTAAAGAGATTCTTTCGTCACTTTTTGTGTCAAACTTCCCTAGATTTTCACGGTCACGCAAAATATAGCACTTACCACCAAAAACTCGAAAGTATTTGATAGTAGGCTTGTTATTGGACCACATTTCTTAAGTGGTTTTATTATTAGATTTACATATATAAACACGATTAATAACATAGCAGGCAATATTCACTGCTTCAGCCCAAAGATTTTTAGGGAGCTTCATGCTATTAACATTACAGTTCCCATTTCTTAAAGCACTCTATTTTTTCTTTCCACAACTCCATTCTGTTGAGGAGTTTTAGGTGCAGAGAATTCATGCGATATTCCCTGATCGTTACAGAATTTCTCAAAACTGCTATTCTCGAACTTAGATCCATGATCACTACGGATCTTACAAACTTGAGAACCTTTTTTAGTTTGGATCCGTTTGAGAATCCTTTTAACTTTATCAAGGGTTTCTGATTTATCCCTTAAGAATGCTACCCAAGTAAATCTAGAAAAATCATCCACGATTACCAAGATGTATTTTTTGCCACCTTGACTCTCTGTCCTGGTAGGTCCTATAAGATCCATATGGAAAAGCTCGAGTGGTCTTGATGTGGCATTGATGTTCACCTTTTTGTGAGAGCTCCTTGTTTGCTTGCCATACCGGCATTCACCACATATCTTGTCTATATTTTATAGTTTAGGTAGACCTCTTATTAGTTCTCCTTTTCCCAATTTGTATAAATTACGGTAGTGTACATGTCCAAGGTGTTTATGCCATAATTTAGTTTCATCGGTATGGACAATGTAGCATGATTGATTAGATGAGCTACCATCGCTTACAATATAGCAGTTTTCAGAAGTCCTGCGACTAGTTAATATTACAGAACCCTTTTTGTTCAAGATTTCACAACCTTTATTAGAAAATTTCACACTATGATTGTTATCACATATTTGAGATATGCTTAACAGGTTGTGTAGCCCCTCAACATATAAAACATTCTTAAATAAGGGAAGGTTATAGAGTTGAACTGTACCTTGGCCAATAATCTTGTAGTTGCTTCTATCACCAAATGTGACTGACCTATCAGTCATATCTTTAAGATTGGTGAATAAAGCTTTGTCGTCTGTCATATGCCTTGAGCATCCACTGTCTTAGTACCACTTTGAATGGCTTGTAGCTTTGAAAGCAGTGTGGGCAACCAAGCAAGTAACTTTAGGAACCCATTTCATTACAGTTTTGGGTTTAGGTGAATAGTTGGTCTTCTTGTATTTGTAATTTTTATATGAGTGACCCACTAAGTTAGATTTTAAGAGCTTCTTAAGCAAATCAACTATTTTTTCAATTAAAGGGTTTTGGTTTTGAGTTTTATAGTTAACATAATTGCTTTTAGGTTTTTGAAAAGCTTTAGCATTTTTAGAAAAACTCTGATTAATACTTTTCCCTTTTGAGTTAAATGCTTCTCCTTTCACGAACTTAGGAGGAGTATTGTTCTGTTTAGAAGGTACATTTTTTCATAGCCTAATCCGGATTTGTCGCAACATTTTCTAGATCCAGATAAAAGTTACTCAAATTTCGGATCTCCTTGGGCATAGCTCCATGTATCCTTTGAACTCAAAAGTGAAGAGCTTTCAAGCTTAAGTTTGTCATTTTCAAATTTAAGATTTTAAATTAGGGAGGTTTTGAATTCTAAATCACATTTAGTCTTTTCAAAACAATCTAAAATATGGGATTTTTCTAAAACAAGTGACTCAAAATTTTCTTTAAGTTTTAAAAACTTTTCTTTTTGAAGTTTTAGTTTTACGGTAATTTTACAACTTTCCTTGTATAGGGCATTGTAAGCATCTTGGAGATTTTCTTCACTTTCATAATCACTATTCAGATTTTCTTCACTGGTTGAATCATCATGATCTGAAAAAGTGAACTTGGCTAGAGTCATAAGGGCCTTAACTCCATTGCCCGACTAGTTTTCGGAATCTTCTGATTCAGAAGTGGCTTCAGTGCCAGAAGATTCGTCCCAAGTAGTCAACATTCCTTTCTTTTTAGGTTTATCTTTTTTAGGACATTTGTTTGCTAAATGCCCATATTCTTGGCAGTTGTAACATTGACTATCTTTTAAAGATTTTCAAGATTTAGATTTTGGTTTAGAATGTTTCTTATCATTTGATTTTTTAAAATCAACCCTCTTTTTACTTTTGAAGATCTTGTAAAATTTTTTAGCAAGAAGGGCTATATCATCTTCAGAGTTTTCTAAATCAGAATCTTGAGAAATACATTTTGAAGATTTAAGGGCAATAGATTTACCTTTAGGATCTTTAAAAGATAACTCGTACATTTGTAAAGAACCAACTAGTTCTTCTACCCTCATATTGTCCGTATCATGAAGTTCCTAGATCGCGGTTACCTTAGAATTGAACCGTTCAGGTAGTGAGCGTAGTATCTTTGCACTCACTTTACTTTTTGGGATTTTATCACCAAGACCCCACATAAAGTTTACAATGTCATTTAATCTAGTGTAGAAGTCCATAAACATTTCATTTTCCTCCATATGAATTTCTTCAAATTTGGTTGTGAGGAGTTGGACTTTAGATTTTTTGACAATTGAAGTACCCTCGTGTGTCATTTCTAGTATATCCCAAGCTTGCTTTGCAGTATCACAGGATATGATTCTTTTGAACTCATCCGGTGATAGTGCGCAAGTGATTGCATTTAGCGCTTTTGCATTGGAACTACACTCACTTTTCTGAAGAGTGGTCCATGAGAAAAATGGTGTAACTCTCAATGTTTTTGAACCATCGATACCAGTCACTTCAGTGGTAGGTGGGTTCCATTCAGTCACTGTGGCAAGCCACACGTTCTCATCCATTAATTTGAGGAAAATCCTCATCCTGGCTTTCCACTGGGCATAGTTGGAGCCATCAAAGGTTGGAGGCCTAGTGACTGAAAGGCTATCAAAATTTGACATCTTAAATATAGCTTAGATCGTTAGCTCAGGAAATGAATCCAAGAATAAAGAATTAAAAAATGAGCTATTAGGATCTGATACCACTTGAAAAGGCCAAGCTATATGTCCTAGAGGGGGGGGGGGGGGTGAATAGGACAGTGCCAAATTAAAATTTAACAGTGGAATTGAAATATGACAGCCTTATAAAAATAAAGAACAGTACTTTAAATAAATTAAAGACTGAAATGTAAAGCAATCTTGAATAAAGAGCTTGATACTAACGTTGTTCTAAGGAAAACCTTTGCACCATAAAAACCAAGGGTTTATGACAGGACAACCTTACTAGAACAAATTGAATATCAAAAACTCTAACAGAAAAGAAATAAAGGAAATAGCAAGAAATAAATTCTAAACTATTACAACATTCCCCACTTTGCTTGAAATGTAAAGATTACAACATTCACATCCACATATACATTTCACAAATCTGAATGATTAAAGATATGAAAATTAAAAGAGCATTCAAATCACAAAACACACCGATATATAGTGGTTCATATGTGTGTTCACCAACTGTTAAACAACAGCCACACAGCTTGCTACTCTACTCCTAATATCCTCACACAGGGGATATTAGCGTTCACTATTAAACAAGTTTTACAGGTTCACCTAAAACCTTCACAATTGTGTCTTTTTAACTTGGGCTTACACAATTCAAAAACCCACACTTTCTGAGTTTTCTGGCTCTCCTCAGATAACCAACACAATAAGATTTTTCTGGCGAATCTCAAATAAAACCAAAATAAAGGAATTTACAACAAATGTAAAATACCCGGATTTCTTCTTTTGTAGCAGCCCGGTAGAAGCAATGAGAGTAGAAGTTCGAATCAACGTTCAATGTCCAATACTCACTTAAGAAATGGTTCTAGGTTCTAATTGATTTTAAATTAAACTAAATTGGGCATAGTTCTATTTGATTTTAATTCCAATGAAGAAGGAATATAGCAATTCCTCTTTTTCAGTTAAGATTGGAATATAGGAATAAAATTAAATAAGAAAAGTTAACAAAAAGAATATTAAATATGCACAGTGTAGCTTAAAAAATGAACACAACTTATCTCAGAGTGGAGGCTTGAATTTCTCAAATTAATCGATTGATGATAAACTCTGAAATTCGTGCTCAATTTATAGAAGTAAAGATGGCATCTACGACTGGTCGTAGATCCAACGACATTTTGAAAATTTAAGAGCGATTTGAAAAAACAGTTCTACGACTGGTCGTAGGGACCCTTCGACTGGTCATAGACCTCCTACAATTGGTCAAACTGGTTACTGGAGTTTGAATCGTAGTTCTAGGACTGGTCGAAGGACGAGTCGTGACACCCCTACAACCAGTCGAACAATCTCCAGGACTGGTCGAAGAATAACAAAAAAATTTCAAAAATCTTCAACAACTTAGGACTGGTCGTGGAATTTCTTGGACTGGTCGAACCAGGTCTAGGACTGGTCGAACAAGGTCTAGGACTAGTCTTAGAACAGACCAACTTCATGTATAAAGATTTATCTTGACTTATGTATCCAAAATGACCTACCCTAAGGTCAAACTAAGGTTTATCATACCTGGAACATGAAGTATAAACATTGAGCATCATTCTTTCAGATGATAGTTAACCTTTGAAGCTTAAGACCTCTACTCGATGTAGCTTGAGATTGAGATCTTCTACAGCATGAATATAAGCTTCAACTTGAGTTGTACTTGAGTCTTGAAATGTAATTGAGTCTTGAACAAACACTCTTCTTATTGATGTAGTCTTGAACATTGATGCATACAGAAGAGAACACAGTACATAACCTTACATTTCTTGAAGTCGAGCACCGTACATGTCTTGAACCATTGTGATGTCATCTTGAATCACATATATATCAACATACAAGCACAAGACACACGGATAGAAGTTTTGGCACCACAAAATTTGACAATCAAAGGAGCATGAGACCATAACACTTACAAAAATGACGATAGGAAAGAAAATATGAGTGAAACAGCAAAGGTGTCTTATGATGTAGTAAGTCATTTGAAGGGTATACCGGCTCAGTTAAGCGTCTATGATGTGCTTAAGTTGTCAGAAGAATTTCGACAGAGCTTGATCCAAGCGTTGTCCAATCATGAGGTTAGAGAAACTTTACTGGCAAAGTTGGAACATGAAGAGTATGGTGAGCAGGAAAATTGCTTACCAGTTGTTTCCTTCTCCGATGTCGATTTGATCTGCGAGGCAGAGCATAATAGACCGCTAATAATAGAAGGCCATCTCTGCAGAAAGAAGGTTAAGCAGATTATGATAGATAATGGGTCTACGGTGAACCTCTTGCCACTTTCAATGTTGAGTAAACTAGGTTATCGTCGTTCAAATCTACGCCCTAGTGGAATGATGATACAGGGCTTCAATCAAGATGCACAGCGTGCACTCGGTAAAATTACATTAATGTTGGAAATAGGAGAGCTGACTACTGATGTTGTGTGCCACGTTATAAATGCCATGAAAACGTACAATCTTCTTCTAGGAAGGTCATGGATTCATCAGTACATCATTGTACCATCTACAATGCATCAATGCTTCAAATACTACAAGAATGGAATACAGTATAAAGTGATGGCCGATGCAAAGCCATATACAGAGGCCATTCTTTGCGGACACCAGTTACTATAAAGGGTTCACTAAAGAAGAAAGAAAGAATGATGAAAGCAAAGTCCTAAAGGACAGTCAAGTAAATATGATTAAAGAAACCGAGAAGGCAGAATCATTGAGGACCGCCGAAACCTAGAAGAAATTCTATTTTGTGCCGAAGCATCTAAGATAACCAGGACAGCTGCCATTAACCCTATTGTTGCCCGAACAGTTGAAGATTTTGTAGTCTAATTATGCAGTGCCACTACCGTATGTTGAAAGGAGTAAGCCATTTTCGGTCGCTCCAGGAAGATTTCAAGTCAAGGCTAGCATAAAGTACCCAGAACCAATAGAATTTTACAGTGCAGTGGAAGCGAAAGCAGAAGAAGAGACCGAGAACAATGTATACCGCGGTAGGTTAACGTCACAAAATCTCAGAAAATATAGCCCGACAATCTAAAAGATCATGAAAAACATGGGTTTTGATTACAACGAACCCACCAGCTTAAATCATGGGTCAAGGATTTAAATCCCTATTGTGATTGGTCAAGAAAAGTGAAGGAAATTTCAAGGATTGGGGGCAGACTCATCAGTGAACATGGTCACGACTGCACAGTCGTCGAAAGAGGATGACAAGACAGTCAAGCAGCCTGACATGGCTCCAAAATAGATAGAAGACAAGGGACAAATTCAAGCTTAAATGGGATGGACCGTATATGTAAAAGAAGCATACTCCAAGAGCGTGTCAAAGTCATGGGTCAAGATAGACAAGGCATCAATATACTGGTTAATGCTCGCTTCATCAAGAGATATCATCCCTGAAGATTTTACTGATTTTGATCCAGAATATTATCAAGCATAATGATTCTATATCAAAAGGGGGCAAGGATAAACAAGACCATATCTATGTATCATTAGACGAATGATTAAAGAAGAAATTCACGAGCATATCAAGACTATGTATCAATAAGTATTGTGAAAAGAAAGTGACCATCGTCATCATCAAGCGATCTTTATGAAATTCTGATGAAATTGGTATCGTCACCAAGCTAATATATTATGATCAACACAGACGATAACACAGACGGATCCTCTTGAAGATATTATCAGAAGTGGTGACGTATCAATCTCAATCAGAGATGTCTATCATTCTCGTAGCAACGTTGATCAAACCTATTATTATCTTTTAAGGCATTTTAAGGCATTCTAGCCAAGCCTTAAAAGGGCCAGCTACGCATAAGACCTATCATTTTCTCCATTCAGGCAGTAATGAGAAGCCAGTGGCCCTAAAAAGCCCGTGAAGGCCATCATATGCATACCCATGCAGGCAGCTGACGGAGCCAGTGACTAAAAGCCTAAAAGGCTAAAAAGTCCTCAATGGCCAGTTATGCGTAAGACCGATGCCGTCTGTATAGCTTTCCTGCAGTGTTACGAGGAACGATGGAAAATGCCCTCCCGTGAATGAGCTCGACCTTGCAAACAAAGGAAAAGCGACCAACAATGTGAGCTCTTTGGCCATGTGCATAGATAGGCCAACCATGTGTAAGACCCCACAAATCTTCGGCTTGATTTCAGTACTAACTCATGAGGAAGGACTTAAACCTGCTCATTGACGGACTAGCGGCCCTAGATTTGGTACCCTAAAGGTCGCCTTGTGAGCTCTGTGAACTCTAGAGAGTTACCGCGGCCAACCCTATGTATGATTCCAATCGGGTTCACGGCCCCGGTAGCTTCACTGGTCCCCTCTGATGGATCACGGTTTGTAAACTCCCCGGGCTGTGAGAAGTCCAGTGAACTCCTAAGAGTTACAGAGACCATCATGTGAGACCCGACTCCACTACTCAAGAGTCTAAAAAACTACGTGGGCTCCACTACTCAAGAGCTCAAACTGTGTGTAACTGACTAAATTGAAACTTAGTACTGCCAATTAAGACAAAAATCATATAGGAAATCCTGCACTAACAAGCATAAAATGTTGGTATTTTATATTAGTTCCTCATTAAAAAATTATGTTAAGATTATTACGTAAATGAGTATACTTGAAATGATTTGCGATGAAGAAGTGCATAGAAGAATGAAATATCTCAAAATAGTATCATGAATTCAAATGTCAAAAGTCAAAAGAAATTAGTTATTAAAAAAAAAGCATATGCAAAAAAGAAAATACATGCTTAAAGTTCCTCCACAATTCCTACTATCCCCATGTACTTTTACAAGTCCTCTTTTAATTGTATCTGAGCCGTGGCATGTTTTGACTTTTCTACAAGAATGATCTTTGCTTAGTCAGGAATATCAGCTAGCCTATCTTCCAATGATGCGATCATCACTTTTCTCTTTAGCAGTTCAGACTTCTGAGTAATAGTAGACTAAATACTGACTTGTATCCTTTCCTCGATCTCCTTTATGGATGATTCGTTCTCGCGACCTCCCAACTCCAGTTGTGAAATCTCCTCTCTCAGAGTAGCAATACGGTCTTGAATAACCACTCTGTCATCAGTATAGGTCTTCAGTTGTCCTTGAAGAACTAATTGTTCCTGGTCAAATTCAGAGATAGTAGAAGAAATAAGAGAAGCCTTTTCCTTGGACAGAGTTAGCTGCTTCCCATATTCCAGGATTTCAGGAGCAATTGTAACATTCTCCGCAGATGCCAAAGAAATTATTGAATCACGAAATTTAAGAAGGGAATCACGCCAAGTGGAAATGCTGATTTTCACAATTATTGTATAACTTTCTATAATTTCAATAGCAATATCCAAGTCCAACCATTGTTTAGGGTCTTTGAAGATGTGGACTATCGCTGACAAAGAATTCTTCATCAAGAGCATCTTGTGAGTGGGGACCTTTGTGAAGGACGATAGTTCAAATGTTATGACCACGGACTCAGAACTTGCCGCTCCACTGCGAGGAGGGGTTCCTTTAGTATAAAGAAGGAAAAAATTCAGAAATAATGATAAGAAGTTATAAGATGTACAACTCTTGATATAGCAACCAGTATATATACCTACCGCAGAAGTATGACTAACGGGAGGAGGAATTTCCTTAATCACAGAAGGGCCAGCCCCTACTATGTCAGCGAAGGAAGGCACCCTAGCCTCTGTACTTAGTCTTTAGTGGTCGGAGTAGGCAAGTCAGTCGTCTCCACTGGAAAGATAATCTCGCGAGCCACTACTTTAGGTGCCGGCAATGGAACCAAAGAAGTTCTTGGTGAAATTATTGATGCAGTTGCGAGAGGATTTAGAGGAGTATCACCTGTCTCGATATTAGCAACATGAGCACCTGAAATAGAGACGTGACGATGATAATGAGATAACTATCATTAAATACGCACGCATATATAAATACATATGAAATTAAATTTCCCCTTACCAAGTGAATATCTGTATTCTCCATAATCTAAAGGTTCTTCCTCCTCTTCTATTGTCGTAGGAGACTTTGCAGGAATATTGGCACTAGGAAAAGTTTCAAAAGCCACGGGAAGGTGTTCTTTTTCAACATTTTCTGCAACCACATTCTCCTCCCAGCCTACATCAAATTCTCCTTCTTCAAAATCATCATTTTTATCGTTGCCGCTTTTGTCATCCTCATCATCTAAATATTCCATAGAAGCAGTACCCTCTGATGAAGAAATTGAACTTTCATCCCTTAAGCTTTCTTTGTTTACTTCTTCAATCACGACTTGCTTTCCTTTATAAGAAGTGGCTCGGCTACTTTCTGGTGGGGGCTCCCTGCTAGCTGGGACTGAAGGGGATGTAGGTGTTGGTCTACCTCCTTCCTGAGGAACAGGTGGCAACGCTTGTAAGAGCACTCTAGATCTGGTCATAGGAGATGATGAACTAGGGGGAGTAGGCTATGAAGGGAGAGTTGGTTCATCCTGAGCAAGTTCATCCTGAGCTGGTTCATCTTAGGCTATTGCAGTTTCTGTAGGAGTAGGAGAAGATGTCCCTTCAACATCCTTTGCGACCCGACCACCAAAGTCACGAGGGACTTGCTCAAATTTCGTCAAGACTCCATGGGCAAACTATCCATCCAAAGTATTGATGGGCTTCATCTGATAGAATGGATCTTCTAGCGATATCTTTCGGTAAATTTCACTGTGATGAGATGCGCAGCTCTTCTCTAAAATGAAGCCTATTCCACCTTCAAGTTTTCTGCCCCTCAATCTAGGCAGATGAAGAAAGATGGGTAAATCCACTTGTAAGCAATTGTTGACCAAAAATGAATGGTGATCCCACCACCTCATCCAACTATAAGAAGAACGAACTATACGGTCACAACCAGGGATTATGAAGAAAGAATCGACATGACAGCCCAAAAATTACTTCCATATCATGGCCCAGTTAATAGGATTGGTTCCATAGCAATGCATTCTCTTAGCGACCAATCCGTAGTCTTCTGGTACTGCTTGGTCGTAGCCAAATTGGCGAGCAAAGTGGCTGGTATAATACGGCTCTCGCTAGAACTTTGTTCCTTCTCGAAGTGGTAGACTACAAGAGCGAATAAAGAGAAAGAAAGCTCTTTCTGCTACGGTGAGTGTAGCCTGGTCTATCATGTCCGTATCTTCGATATAGTGATGAAGACGAAATTGGAAGAAGTCCACTTAGTTAGTATCCTGGATTTGGTTGACCACCCAGTCGTATGCCCTTTTGGCCATGGCCCTTTGTTGGAAGAACCAAAGTGGGAGATGTGCAAGATGGACATATGCCTTCTTTGGCGCTTCAAAAGTCCAGGGAAAGTAGACTCCCAACCAGCCTGTGATATAGTGCCGTGGAGTGTGTACCAACGAAGATCCGATGGTAGGATTTTAAACATGGGTGGCTATTTCTCGAAGGGCTCTGTAAATAAAACACAGCACTGGAGGTGTAAGAGAATACTTATGTCCCTCTGCCAAAGCGCCGGCGACCACAAAAATCGTGGGGCGAGTAACATCTGCCCACTTGGAACTAGGAAGTACCACGATGCTTAGCCAGTAAGCCAGGAAGGCTACAAGTTTCCTGAATGAACTATAACTGCTCTCTCCCTCATATCATCACGAAGCTTTGTTAGTTCCTTAGAACGACAATCGTGGAATCTGCAGAGAAAGATAAAAGATTGGTATGAAAAATCTATAATAAAAGGAAAGAAAGAAAAGGGGGAAGTTGATTCCTAGACTTGGAAATACCTGAAAGTTCTAGAGAAATGTGTCAACCACTGCAGAGGAGAAAGTTTGTGAATTTTTGGAAATTTCCCCATTTTTGTGAAGAGCTCAATGGTGGTCTCATAAATGGAAGGCTTACGGTCGGGGGAAGATACGAAGGCTAACTCTCTGTTGGATGGAAGGAATTCATCATAAAACTTGCTTGTTAATGGAAGACCTACTATTCAGTGAAAGTCCGAAGGCGTGATACCCATTTCACCAAAAGGCAGATGGAAAGAGTTAGTAGTGGGCAACTAGTATTCGAGGAAACCCTTCAGCACAGTGGGCTCCTTATAGAAGTACTTAGATGTAACTTCTATAGCATCATACAGGCCGATCTTGGTGAGCATACTTGGATGCTTCAGCAAGATAACTTCTGCCCAGTTGGAATAATAGTGCCGCGAAGTTAACATACCCCTTGTTCGGAAATCTTCAGTCCCCTAGAGTTGCTCGTGATCTCTGAAACGCTGCCTAATGGTCTCATAGAAATACGTGGGGAAGAGCTTATACAGACTGTAGAAAGGGGTAAGGAAGTTCATGGGGTAGACTTCCCCAATACTTTTTCGTGGTTTGTGTGCTTGTAATATCTCCTCAAGGATGCACGGTTCTCTCGTCGCCCACGAGGCGGTGTACATCATCTTTTCTCCATCTATGTAATCCTTTGGCTCACAGTCGAGCATAGATTGGTGGCGATGGACATTGATAGGAATCACCGTCATGCCTTAAGAATGAGGGTTATCAAACTTCATGATACCCTCAATGACTCGGACCAATTCCCATGAATTCTGGAGCTTCTTTTTATTATGCTCCTTAATCTTCTCCTCGAACTCCTTTGCCTTATTTCGGTGAGCCTTCTTTGAGTGGGAAGCGGGAGGAGTGTCTTCTCAAGGAGGGGGTCTTTGACTGTCCGTGCCGATGTGGGCAGTGGTTTTCAGCCATTCATCCCAATCATACTCTCTACCATGCTTTGGAGGACATTTTATGTCTCCCAATGCAATTGCTCGATGAATGGGCGATGACAGTGATTCAATGCGGACGGTGAAATCAAAGGTTGGGAACACGGGTTCTTTAAAGTATGCAGGGTTGCGGGTAGTGGTTTTAGTACGCTTGGTTGGCGGTTGATCAGAAGGAGAAGGGCAAAAAGAAGACAGATCAGGTAAATCAGGGTGAGAAGGTTGGTCAGTATGAGGGTTTACAGGGCGATAGGTTCGCTTAATACGAGCCATGATGAACAAGAAGTTAGGGGCCTGAAGGTAATTGAAGAAAAGGTTCAAAGAAAAGTTGAGAAATTAGCTAAGATCGGAAAAAAGGACCAAGTGCAAGAAAATTGGCTAAGTCCTGGTTGCGCAGGACTGCGCAACCAAAGTCTGTTGCTTGGAACAACGCAACTCCCAGGAGACTTGCGTGAACAATAAAATTGTTGCGCGAGACTGCACAATTGATGTTGGTTGCACGGGGAAAAATTAAAAGAAGAAAGGGTCTGCTACAGGCTAAAATGAAGTACAGAGTAAAAGAAGGATTGGGGTATTTATACTACTGAACGTTGAGGACAGTACGTGGGTTTTCGTTGCACGGACCGGCGCAAACCCTGTCAGGGTGATTATTTTTTTTATCATTTTCTTTGATTTTGGGAAAACAAAGAAAGGATCAAGGGGGCATACGTTGAGGCATAAAAAATGATGCAAGGATTGAGATAAAAGAAGATTGAGAGGCAAAAGGAAAATTGAAAAAGAAGAAGAGTGATGTGACTTAAGGGTTGTTTGCGCGGGTCTGCGCAATGAGTATCCTTTGCGCGGGTCTGCACAACCGAAATGAAAGTTATGCGAGTTCGCGTAACAAGTTTCAGAATCGGTTCTTTAAGAAAGACATAAAGGATCGAAAGGTGGGCCCCATAGCTCCAAAATTGAGGTGTCACGCGTGCGAGGGCCTATAAATACCCCTTCCCTTCCTTCATTTAGGAGGATTGAAGATTTTGGAGAGGAAGCAGAGCGAGGAGGAAGACTAAAGGTAGGAGTGAAAGTTATGGTGGGTTACGTGGGTCCACGCAACTAGACAGCCCTGCAGTCTGTGAAGTTAAGGAGTCGTTATGCTGCCGAAATGGCCAAGTCTCTAGATTTCTTCTGTTTAAGCTTTAAGAGGAGAAACCAACAAAAGAGATATTAGAGTCATATTCCTCTAAAAGAGATGACCAAATCATGAGTCGAAATGCTGCAGGATTTGATATCTGACTTGGACATTTGAACTTTGTTAATTCATACATTCTAAATAATTTATCTTAGAATCAAGGGATGTTTGAGGATGTGAATGAATTGTCTTCAATACTCTCTCATTGTTATGTTTGAATAAGATAATATCCCAAACCAAATGCTTTTGTTTCTCATTCAAAACAGTAGGCAGGAAAACCTTCTCTCCCTGTCCTGCATAGTAGAGGAAGTCTACCATGAACCTGGTGCACTCCATACGGTTACTCGACCTCGGATACACGTTATACGTGCATATGTGGTGGAGTAGGTGGTAGTCGGGGCTCATATCCGTCGGCTTGAGACTGTTTTCTCTCCTCCACTCGACCAGTCGGCCGCACAAGTAGTGTATGCGGCGATCCCTTTCCCGCCTTTCTGTAAGGTTATTCTTGTTGGCATGAATGACTTCGTGCTCTACCCTAAGGATGAAAGAAATTATATCCACGTTGACTCGAGCCTCCTGTCTGCTTAGAGGAATGAAGAATTCAAGAGGGTCGAGGGATGGTTTCCTCATGCCTGCATAAAAGGTCCGTACAAGGTCCTCACTGGCGTAAGACTTCCCTTCGAACATTGGACCCCAACCATTCTCGAGAAGGTGGCTAATATTGGATGTTCACTGAACAGCTTCTCGCATACGTGGGCCTTGAATACGATCTTGTATTGTCTAAACCTACTATAACGACTCAAAAAAATTTGTACAAAGACCCGAGTACCACCTCAGGAAGAAATCACTCAGGACCAAATCCTTTAGAAATTAGACAAAATTAACTAAGTGTTAAACTAGATTAGCTGTGAAATTCACTTGAACCACTTTAAATACGAACTGCAAGACCTAAAACTTACAGAATCATTAACGTTACATTACCCTGAAATCTTGGATCAATCTCATTACCCAGTTGCTCTCGGGAGCACATTGAAACTTCGAATTGGACCTAGACCGCACGTCGAAAGTCCGATGACCATGAGACTAAACGCTTAGGGCCGCCTTGCTGGGCTTGACAACCGTCTCAGAAATCAAATCCAGATAGTATTAAAAAATGGACAACTTGAGCCCAGAGCGAAGTGTGTGAGAAACGTGAATATATTTAAAAATGAAATTTGAATTTAAGTAATCTAAGTCGTGTTGCTTGCGGGCCAAATATAAGGATTCAGACCGTTAGAATCTAACCCAAATACACCCTCAGATCAGGAGAAATTTTCCACACATGTCAGTGCACTTGTGGCCCTGATCGAGTACCAGTGACCATTGAATTGAAACTAGTCCACCACGGTCGATTTGTAATTCTGATCGGACCAAAAACTTAGCCTGACCTAGATCCATGGTCAGGGAGCTTAAGTCCGACCGCATTCAGAAAAGGAGCCTCCAGAAGTGCTACATTGGATCGGAATAGCCAATCTTTGGCTATAACCTAAGTATACCTTGGCCATGGGGCCATTCATACTAGTTCTGGGCCTATATAAGGGCCTTAAACCCCTTCTCTCATATTCCATATGAATTTAGAAACCCTAAGAAAGAGAGGAGAGAAAAAGGGAAGGAAAGAGAGAGAAAGTGAGAGAGAGAGTAGGCGCTTCTTCCTGGGATTCGATCCCGCTACTCCACGTGCCTTACCATCACTTCTGTATCGCTCTATTGGTGATACCGATCCCGTTCTTATGTAAGAAAACCTAACCCTAATCTATTCTAGGGTTTAAATTATTGCAAGTGGCGAAGTAGCTGACTTAACTCGTGTTGTAGGTTGTCATTCCATCGTTGACGAAGACTTAGAGTCTTTATTGAATTCGTTACGCTTCTACGGCGTAAGGTACGGACTATAGACGCATAGGTTATAGTTTTCAAAGCTTTCAATGTGGTTAATGATAAATTCCTGATGTGAATGTTATTTCACATGCAAATTGTGATGTTTGTTCTACGTTTCAGTTACATATGAACTATGTGGAGTTTAACGTATTCTTTGAATTTGTAGAAAGTATCGTATACGTATGAAATTTGAAAGTGTGTTTGCTATGATTAATTGTCATGTGTATATACTAGTTATGTGTGTAACAACTCCTTAGCGAAAGGATTCGCCCTAATATATGTTTGGGTCAACTTACGCTATGTAGGATAATAAGTGTAGTCTATGTGTTTGTGAAAGTGCTTGTATAAGTAAGTACTTAGGAGATAGTGCTTTAGGTGGGTGTTGAGATAGGATTCTCAACTACCTTATGGATGTGTATGATTTCCTCCATGCAAGTTGTTTATTTTCTTCGCTTTACTTATGAAAGGCATGTGTATGAATTCTTGTTTATGTTGCACCTCATAACATACTCGATAGTACCATTGGATTATTTGGTTATTCCTGTTCTGACTACTTCATATGCTTATTGGTTAAGGTTGAATGTGATGGGGCTATGCTATGGTCTAAGCAATCGGTAACAGGCTTTGAGTTCGTGGCTGAGATTCATTCGTCACGTAGGACGTGTTTGACGAACCCGAGTTGTACTAGAGTTGTTGGTAGTGGTTAGGCCACACAGAGTGTTTTCACACTTCATGTCAATCAACTTCAGCTACGCTCGTACTAGTCTAGCTCGTAAAGTAACCCGATTGATCCGATATATGTTCACCATGTACGGACGCTACTGCTTGAACCTAAGGTACCAAACTCGCCAGTGAAAACCCCGTTAACCTTGGTACCTTGATCCGCTAAGACTCATGAGCCAGACATGGTGGTATGGGACACTGTGGTCGAGCTGTCGGCCTACGCCGGGGCGATGAGTCCACCCGTAGTGACTAGTGAGCAACACCGCCTCGTGAGCTGAATACGGTGGTATGGGACACTGTATTTGAGTTGTCAGCCTACATTGATAAGGTGACAAGCCCTTTGTAGTGACCTTGAGCATACTCTGAGCCTGCATTGAGGCGACTAGCCTTTTCGTAACAACTAGAGTATAAACTAGGCCTACACTCCATTGAGGCGACGAGCCGTTTGTAGTGACCTAAAACTGCAACTTCTTATGAGATTTACTAGGACTGACGACCCTAGAATGGATCATTATTTGGTATTGATATAAGGGAGGTACCTTAGTTTCCCAATCCTGCTGTATGAAAAGGACTAATAAAAACTTGGTAATCACGCTCATAGCATTACACTGCATGTGCCCTGGGTTGAAGAGCACAGAAGGAAGAAAGCATGCCACGATCGTAAGATGGTGTCGTACGAGGGAGTGTAGGTGAGGGCATGCATCATGAATACATTTCATCCTTGCATTAATAAGAGTATCTAGGAATGTCTGATATGTCTGCTTTATCATTACTGCTTGATTGAGTTGATAACATGTTAAGCTTTGCTCTATGATTCCACTAAGTTGATCACATACTCCCACGTTCTGGGACGGTGTTTTAAACACCCACCAGACTTTGTCTTAGTTGCAGATGACAATGCGACTCAGAAGGCAGAGCCTGATTCCGATGGCGATCAGGATGCCTTCTCGTATATGCAGTTCTCCGACAGTTTCGCTTAGGCTATCCTGATCAACGGGGCTACAAGGCTTATCATTGTAGTTGAACTATTTTTGACATTTTGACTCTTGAAATATTACATGTATATGGTAACTCAGTGATGTGTTCATACTCTGAAGACCGATAGTGATCCTTTTGGGGTCATATACGTTTATATACATCTTTCAGTCTTCCTCTTGCATTGTATAAATTGATCTGGAGTATGAATTACTATTTTGGTATAATCCCACTCATGATTTATGCACTAACACAGATAATATTTAATCATAAGCATATATGTTGCATAAGTGATGTTTTAGAACTCGGGAATTGAGTTGCTACTCGACCCCCGATTTTCAAGGTGTTACACCTACCGTACTCAATGCCCAGTGGTAGTGCTCTTTCCAGCGGGATTTGGGGATTAAGATCTTGTTTTGACTTCCTCTCGGTGCTTGGGCCTGCACTGGCATTCAACCTCTTCTTGGATCTTCTCTCTCGGCTCAGTCCAGCTTCATTGGAGGCCGCTCGCTTCTTCCCCATAAGGGATAGAAGCATGAGAAATAGCGGTGAAGATCGCTTTAGTTGAAGTAAGAATATGCCAATATGTCCTAGAGGGGGGTGACTAGGACTTTTAAAGTTTTTATGGTTTATTTAAAATCCTATTACATTAACCCTAATCAGCAAGCACACATTAAGATTACTTAAAAATAACTCTACTGGCTTCCAAGCCCAGTAGAGGATCCAATCACAAACTATTTAAGAAGTGAGCAATATGCAAACTAGTTTATGATGGATATGACTATGTATGTGTGTGAGGTGTGATCTCAGATATTTAGATATGTAATTATAAAAGTAAATCACACATTCAGAAAAATGGCAATCTCAAACACAGTCATTTTTATAGTGGTTCGACAATCAGTCTACTCCACTCCCGGCAGACGCACTCAACCCTTGAGTACGTCAGATTTCACTAAGGAGGTTACATAGCGGTTCACCTCAAACCTAAGGTTTTAAATTAGGTTCACCTTCAACCTTTATAACCTACACTGAGGCTGACTATTTATGCTCTCACGAGCAAGGGTCAGCAGAATGCACCCACTTATAGGCACACTAGCCAAGGATCTTCCATAAGACCCTACCGGAGGTTTTACGCGGTTTACCCCAAACTCGAGGTTTCATACGGTTCACCTCAAACCTAAGGTTTTGATTGGTTCACCTTCAACCAGATGTTTATGCTATCACAGATTAAGGGTCCATACAACGCACCCACCACGTACACTCCCACCGGAGGCCTCCTACGAGGGCTTGAAGGGGTGAGAAACACCTAAGACCCAATCTTAGAAAGGAATGATCACAAGTGTTCTCTGGACCTAGATACTTACAAATAAGTGGATGAGTCCCATTAAGAACATTGACGAAGATCTCCTCCTTTGTTGATGAAGAGGTCCCATTAAGCACGTTGACGAAGATCTCCTCCTTTGTTGATGAAGAGCCTTCGATCTCCTTGATTCGTAACTCAAAAGATGTACTAATGCATGGCGAAGGGTTGGGTCAAGGTTATGATGAAATCCTACTCTCAAAAGATTTTCCTATAAGGAAGATAGAGCGATTTCAATCATTTATACATTCAAGGCATCCCAGCTTCATGATTTGCTGTTAAGGTAGTAGCTGGAGGATCACTGAATGCGGAAGTTCATTCCCCAATCCACTCTATTGAATAGCAATGGTGAGGGTTGATTGGAGGATGAACTTCCTTGAGAGAAAGGGCTTTGGGTATAAGATCTAAGGTTAAACACACAAAAGCTCTCTCTTCTTTCTCTCACAGCAACATAAGACAAGTCCTCTTTATATAGGCAAAAGGTTCCAACGGATATAAAATGATGACATTTATGACAAAGTTCGATATCATCGAACGTATACTCTCAATAGCATTGATGGTCTGCTCGATGACTCAAACTCAATGTCATACGCTTTTGAAACCTTTTTCCAGCTGGTTGATGAATCGAAACGATTGTCTATGTCATCTGATTTGAACTCCGATTCCATCGATGAGAGGTTCGATTAATCGACACTTGAAAAATGTGAGAGACATGACTTGAAATATTTCAGGTTTTCATGAATGATTGAGGGACCTTCGAGATCATCGGAATTTGAATGTCGATGATACCGATAGCTGTGTCGATACATCGATAAATCAAAAAGGCTTCTCATAAAGCTTGCTGGACAGTTTATGTCTATGTTCTATGCAATCGATACGACATCGATATCATCAATATTTGAATATCGATTCTATCGAGTGACCCCCAACCATAGATAAATCACCCTAAAATATTTTAGAGAACTTAGCGCCCAAGACTGATATCATCGAAGGCCTTCCGATATCATCAAGGTTTGAGTTTCGATGATATCGAGGAGGCTTTAATATATCGATGCTTATATGATATTCTTAAGAAAAACAGGGGCGCTGAAAATCTACTTGTCTATATAATCGAGTCAACTTCGATAGACTCGAGATTTGAATATCAATAATATCGATAGGTGTATTGATACATCGATAATTCTGTCCAGATGTGTATAAGGTTGCTGGATATATTTGGTTCTCTTTTCAATGGTATCGATGGAGCATCGAGGACTCGAAGCGTAGGTCGATCATATCGAGATGCGTATCGATAAAATCGATAAGGCACGAAAACTTAGAGAATTTTTCTATTTTAAAAAACATTTTCTTACCCTGAAAACCTTATGATATTCTAACATTTTTTAAGGGTTTTAGTATACCTGGTGATTTGGACAAGGGATGTGAGGCTCAGATTTACCTGTGGCGAGCTTGCACACATCTCGTTGAGACAGACACTTGAATTGATCTTCCTATCAAGCTTTGTAATCTTATTGACTTAGCACTCACGCTAATTGACAAACTAGGGCATTTTTAATCTCCCCCTTTGTCAATTACGTGACAAAATCCTAAAACACCCTAGAGTACTGGACAAACACATCCTAAATTGTGTGTACATGCATTTTACACAAATTTATAATTTCTATTGAACCTATGTACACAGCCCAGTATCTGCTCCCCTTAACTGTAAACTCCCCCTCGCTTGATATAGCTACTTCCCCTAACACCTGCAACATCTTCCGAGTAGATATATAATTTTCCGTTTGGGGTGTTTGAACTGTTCTCCCCCTTTTTGTCAGTCATTGACAAAGATATAGCAGTTGATATTAACTGAAGAGATAAGCAGTTGGGAGAATCATCATTCAAAGGAATATGCATATAATAGATAGATGTATAATGGTCAATCAGTTACTGAATCAGACATCATTTGCAGTGAATATATATGCATGGAAGATCAGATATATGCAGTGATATAGCAGTTAGAATATTCATTACAAGCATCACATGCTTTCCACATCAGACAAACCAGGGGATCTTAAATCATAATCATGGTAGTAAAAATATGAATTATACTTAGTCATATGCAGATATTATCCAACTATCCAAAACATGTACTGCTGATGTTTTATTTAAACCAACACGATTTAAATGATTTATAAACTCACAAGTATACGAATCAGATGTAGATATGGTACGTATTACGAGATCGTTCCCACGAGGACTGGTTGTCACAATTCAAATCTATGACTCTCCTTAACTAATCCAACAAATAATGGAATAATCTACTAAGCACAATTCTATAAAAAAAAAAACAATTAAGAACAGGGAAGAAAATTCAATCAGATAGAGAGCACTAGGACTTTCGAATCCACCCCTAATTATCCTAACCCTTGTTTTGTCTGTTGATTCACCTTGATCTAAATTGATACCACTTAAATAGAGAAAGCACAATCTGTGTCCTTAATCGGGTATACAGACTGTCTAATTCCTTTAAGCAATGCCATGAATAACAAATCCCATATCCTTGGTCGGGCATAAGGGATGTACATTCATTAAAGCACCCTGTTTCTTCCTCTATAGGAAACTTGTTCTTAATCAGACACAAGCACCTGTAATAAGCATCCAAGCAACATCCATCTATATACTTTGATCCAGTTCATAGATGGAGAAGTATGGAATTTAAACCTGTCAAGCCCACTTAGAGAAAAAAAAAACTCGGTAATAAATTAAAATTCAAAGTAAATCAACCAATACAAGAGCTGATCAAATTAGGGGCTTCATCTCAGCCCTAGCTGAGAGTTTAGTGACCCATAAACTCCATAAAAAGATATTAAATAAAATTCATAAACTAAAACACCAAACCGAACAATCTCTCTCTCTTCTTCCTTCTCTTTCTTCTCTTTCTCCTCTCCCTGGCTCTGGATCTCAAATTCCCTGGATCTCGAATACCTTCCCACGTCCAAAACTTCCCTTTTATAGTTCTTGGATGGTGGAATCATGTGGCGCATTCGTAGACGACTGAGTACGCTTTTTCGCAACCGTGATCGGTGGGCCCCACAGAGGTGTTTTCTGGAAAATCTACCCCGTCCATTGGATTCAGGACGAAATTTCAGTCAAGAATGGGTGGTTTTGAAGGTCCATTGGCACGGCCCACAGAAGAAATCTCAAAAAGATCAGATTTGAACGTCACCGGGTAGCCCTTTTGTGGCCTCTGTATCACGCACGTGTGTACGCATGGGAGTGAACTATCAGCATGGTTTTGTAGTATTCATGGCCCTCTACACGATGGACGGCTCGGATCGTCCGGAAAAACCACGTGTGGGGCCCACTGACGTCCGCAAAGTCATTCGCTGCCGGAAAACAGGACGCGGTTTCCTTTTCGCTGCGAAAATGGTGGGGCCCACTCCTCTTCTTAAATTGAAAATCCACTCCGTCCATTGGATGGAGGAGGAAATTTCATCGAGGAATACATGTTTTTCTTTTCGTTGATGAGACCCATCCGAATTTCTCGCTCCACCGTCGTCTTACGTTTGGTGGTGGGAATCGAGTGATCGCCCGTATTGAGCCAAAATTCCACCTAGGTGAGGGTCTTCCCTATCCCGAGAAGGACAATGAACGGTTCGATCTCGCACTTGGGCGATGTGTAGGGCCCACAACCGAGGACCGCCAGCCGTCCGTCCGTCCATTGGATCTTGGCCGTGTGAAAGGGAGAGGGTGCGGGGTCAAGCGCTGCGCCGACCGCCATGGCCGTCCCCAAGTGTGGTCAGCGATCTTTGTGCATGGTGTACATGCATCACGTGTGGGGTCCACTATAATGTTCACGAGAAATCGCACCGTCCATCCTTTTTCCCATATTAATTAACCCGTTAATACTTAGTTCGGCATTTTCGGATGTCGTGGGCCCGAAATCGCCGATTCATGGGCTGATTTGTCGGTTGGAGCACTTCCGGGATCAACAATAGTGAAATTTAATATGTACGGTTAATTCACGGCCCCCATCACATGCATGAAGTTTCGAGTTGATCAGGTGGCGGAAAATATGTGATCTTGCATTCTGGACCCTTTTCGGGCCCCTTTGTCATGCTTTCCTCAGATCCCAGGCGTGTACAATCTTCATTATTGGTTTTCTGGAGTCCATCCCGTTCTCTGGTAATTTTGGAGCGCCAAAACCATGTCTTTAACATCAATTTCCAATTCACACTCCTGATTTCATCCTGTAATAAAAACACGAGAAAAATCTGGCATTAATCACTATCATGTATGTAAAATTAGGCAATTGTTGGGGTCTGATATGCAATATTCGACCCTGATCACAACCCTCAACCAGCATTTTGCTAGTCCCGAGCAAAACATGCGAAAAATAATTTCAGAAATAAAGACAATTCCTGTAAACTCAAGTGACTTGTGAATGAGATAGATGAGATGTGAAAATTCTAAGATTCATGATTGGTATGTGGAGTTTTTCTTGGAATCAAGCTTACAAGTAAACTTCATAATCAAGTTCAAAATATTAATCCATCAATTAGAACATTCCTAAACATTGAGTTCCACGAGTGTAAAGTATAATCTCGTTTTACAATCAAGAAGAGATCCAATTGTCAATTTCATGATATCTTTAGTAACCAACACGAGAAATCAGGACAACCAACTTTCCTCACAGATCATCCTTTCATTCTTTTAGCTTGTTTTTTTTTTTTTTTTTTTTTTTTTTTTTTTTTTCAGTGCAAGAACACAAATGAGGGGAATCAAATTCTCACCCATAGGAGCAAACCTATGGCGAAAACTTGTCGCCTAACTTTTTTTTTTTTTTTTTCATATGTCAACTATGGAGAATCAAATCTACACCTATAGGAGCAAACCTATGGTGAAGATTATGTGACTAACTCTTTCAATTCTTCTTTACAAACCGACGTTAACAAATTTCTCAGTGGTTCCTTTCATGCCTAATGATTACCAAGTTACCATTTAATATCGAACCGAAAACTCAATGTGTAAGCGAGATCTAATATGTGGAATCATGGCTCAATCAATGTTTATAACTTCTAATCATGGATTAACAATTCAAAATTGATTTGTGAAATCAAGCGGTGGCCAAATCCAAGAGTCATAAGTTACCAACATCACATATCTTATAATGTTAAAATCACAACTATCCTTCAGAATCATTTTGAATTCAATAGAAATTCCAGAAAAATTTAAAATTTTCACAAATTTTGCTCAAGACCAAGAAAATACTGATTAGGTAACCTAATCTCCCACCCCCAACCTAAAATCTACATTGTCCTCAATGTAAAAGAAATAAGCATACAATGCATATGGGACAACGAAAATAAAAGAGGAATGAGAGAAAGATAGTACCTGGACGGAGAATTAAGAAGCTTTCTAAAAAAATATCATCATAAAATAGGTTAGCTCAAGAGAGAAATCAACAGAAGAAAAAAAAAATAGCAAAAGACAACAAAAGAAGATCTTACCTATACCACTTTCGCAGGTGCTCTCGATTGCATTTAGCGCATGCAACAAGCCTTTAAACCCCTAGGTTACCCCTAGTGGACGAGTTGTAGTCTCGTGAGGGTTTGCAGTAATGTTACCCACAAACATTGAACTAACTAACTAGAAAAATGAAAAGGAATGAAATAAAATAAAAGGTTGGGTTGCTCCCAGAGCACTAAGTTTAACGTCTTCAGCCAGACAAGAATGGACCATGAATGAAATAATCTTTATAACCAGGGTCTGCCAAAGAAATTACCTCAATACCTTGATTAACCGATCCCAGACAAGTGATGTGAGTTCCCATGAGCTGTGCTATCTGCAAGGAGGTAACCGACACTGTCGTCAAATAATTTAAGAACTTCTGCTCGCACGACTTCTTCCATGTGAGGATCACGCTTCCTTTGCATTTCACGCGACATTTCCACAGCATGATCCATGCATATCGTGGGGCATACTCCCTGTATTTCCACTATCTTCCTTTCAATTGCTGCCTTATATGTTTTAAGAAAATTAAGCAGCCTGCTTGCCTTTGTCTTCTCAGAGTTCAAAGCTATGCTGTCAGGAGGTGTCTCAGAAGGATGAAGAGGTTTCACTTTCGCTCTCCATTTTTCAGTCTCCAATATAGGAGTAGAGTCGAGCAATGCATTGACTTCATGGATGGGACTATCAATGTCAAAATCCATGCCCGATTGTGCTAAGCAAGTCTCAAGAGGATCTTCAACCGATGTACGGAAGGAGTCCTGCACAAGGCTCTCGATCATGTCCACTTCAAATATGTCATCCAAATCTGCGGATTGTTGTCCTGCATTAAAAACATTGAGTTTAATATTCATGTTACCAAAGGACAATTTCATAACTCCATTCCTGCAATTGATAATAGCATTAGATGTGGCCAAAAATGGACGACCCAAGATGACTGGGATATGACTATGAAGATTCTGAACAAGCTGAGTATCAATGACTATGAAATCCACTGAAAAATAAAATTTATCAACCTGAATTAACACATCTTCAATAACACCCCGGGGCACCTTGAGATCTATCGGCCAGTTGTTGTAATGTTACCTTAGTCGGTTTCAACTCGCCAAGTCCTAGCTGCTCATAAACCGAATAAGGTAACAAATTAACGCTCGCCCCCAAATCAAGTAATGCCTTCCCGATCTTATGATCTCCTATGCCGCAAGAAATGGTGGGAGCTCCTGGATCCCTAAATTTAGGAGGAGTGTTATGTTGAATCATGGAGCTGAGCTGCTCTGCAAGGAAGACTTTCTTATGAACATTCTGCTTACGCTTTTGAGTGCATAAATCTTTCAAAAACTTAGCGTAAGCAGGGACTTGTTTAATAGCGTCAAGCAACGGGATGTTGACTTGCACTTTTTGAAACACATCCAAGATTTCATCAAAATTATTTCTTTTCTTTATTGGTGCCAGACGTTGAGGAAAAGGTGCTTTGGGCACGTACGGTGGCACATTAGTGGCTCTTGGAGAGTCAGAGGGCTTTTGGACTTTGGATGCATTGGTGTGTCCCTCTGCTTCATCTTGATCTTCTGTTTTAGAATTTGAATCATCCCCAGGCATCTCTATTCTGTTATCAATCTGCTTGCCTGACCTAAGGGTAATGATTGATTTGGCTTGCTCATGATATTGCCTTTGGTTGGAATTAGAGCCAATCTCATCTTGTCCCTTTGGGTTAGCCTCAAAGTTGGCTAGGAACTGCCCTTCTCTCTCTCACTCAATGTGGCTGACTAGTTGACCCATTTGTATTTCCACTTAGCAATGGATTGTGCATTTGCATGTAAGCTTTCTGCTGGCCAAGTAAGGTTTGTTGGGTATCTTTTTGGAATTGGAGAGAACTCGCATGAAAAGATGAAGTGTATCCTCAAGAGATGGGTTCCTTGATTGTGTAGGCATTGTTGATATCATGGAATTTGTTGATCGCCAATTTGGAGGTGCGGTTGCATGGGAGAATTTCCAGATGGTCCTCCTTGATGTGGTCCTTTGCCCAAGAAAATTTGGATGCCTAGCCCACCTCGGGTTGTATGTGTTCGAGTAAGGATCATTCCCAAGTTTTTGAAAAGTGTTCATAGCATGAACTTGTTGAGAGAGAAGTTTCGGGGATCGCCCAGATGGACAAGATCAAGGGACTAGAACATGTGGCACATGCCTCCACTTGAGCTGTTTGTGGAGGTCCATTATTTGATACCGGAGCATCAACTTTCTTTGTTAGGTTATAAAGTTTGGCGCACAACTCTGGCACGACTCCTATCTCATATATACCACCTTTCTTTTGTGGTTGGGAACTTCTTTCACCTCTATCTGAATAGTCCCATTGCTGGGAGTTTTCACACAAGGTTTCAAAGAATTTTCATGCTTCGGTATCGCTTTTGGTCATGAAGGACCCTCCACTGGTGGCATCAACCATGCGACGGTTCTGGGGTGTCAGACCGTCATAAAAGTATTGCACTTGTTGCCACTTCTCAAAACCATGGTGAGGACATTTAAGAAGCAAGTCCTTCCATCTTTCCCAACATTCATGAAAGTGCTCGCCCTCTTTTTGTGTGAAGTTAGTAATTTCTCTACGGAGGGCATTGGTTTTGTGAACGGGGAAGAACTTATTTAAGAACTTCTTAGGCAGTTGGTCCCATGTAGTGATAGTTCCAACTTCTAGAGAATTCAACCATGCTTTCGCCTTATCCTTCAAAGAAAAAGGAAACAGATGTAGGCGTGATTGAATCGTCTCGAGAAGTTTTGGAACTTAAAAGTGGAGCAAATGTCTAAGAATTCTTTCACATGATGATATGGGTCCTCCTTGTCCAATCCATAAAAGGATGGCAAAGAATTGTATGACCGCAGGGTTTAAGTTCAAAGTGTGCTTTGCCGTAGTGGTTGGCAACACTATGCATGAAGGCGCATTAAATTGGACAGAGCTGAATAATTTGAGAGCCTTAACTTCGGTCTCATTCGCCATTTCAACAGAATTATTTCTCAATCTTTCACGCAGTGTTCTTTCTATTTCAGGATCAAACGATGCTAGTTCTATATTCAGAGATCTACGTCCTAGCATAAACTATGTTATTGCAATGGAAGAAGGAAAACTAAACTAAGATACAACCAAAGAGAAATAAAACTAAACCTAGAACTATGAGATTTTAAAACAAGTTAAAACTATGTAAGTAAGAATGGGAAGAAAGAACCCGGAAAAGGAGATGAATGATGTCAGAAAATTTAAGATGTTCCTCCTTCACTTAGTAGCTTCCTTCCTCAATTCCTGTAAACCAAAAAAAAACAAATTTAGGTTTCATAAAATAATGATAGAAAAATCCTAAGCAACGGTTAATTTCTAAAAATAAAATAAAAATAAAATAAAATTAAAACTTTAACCTAAGTTAGTAAAATCCTAAGCTATGAATTATGATAAGAGAGAATCCTAAATTTAATTTGGAACGCAAACAAATTCTCAAAGAATGGCAGTAGCCAAAAACTTGATGTTTTATTTAAACCAACACGATTTAAATGATTTATAAACTCACAAGTATACGAATCAGATGTAGATATGGTACGTATTACGAGATCGTTCCCACAAGGACTGGTTGTCACAATTCAAATCTATGACTCTCCTTAACTAATCCAACAAATAATGGAATAATCTACTAAGCACAATTCTATAAAAAAAAACAATTAAGAACAGGGAAGAAAATTCAATCAGATAGAGAGCACTAGGACTTTCGAATCCACCCCTAATTATCCTAACCCTTGTTTTGTCTGTTGATTCACCTTGATCTAAATTGATACCACTTAAATAGAGAAAGCACAATCTGTGTCCTTAATCGGGCATACAGACTGTCTAATTCCTTTAAGCAATGCCATGAATAACAAATCCCATATCCTTGGTCGGGCATAAGGGATGTACATTCATTAAAGCACCCTGTTTCTTCCTCTATAGGAAACTTGTTCTTGATCAGACACAAGCACCTGTAATAAGCATCCAAGCAACATCCATCTATATACTTTGATCCAGTTCATAGATGGAGAAGTATGGAATTTAAACCTGTCAAGCCCACTTAGAGAAAAAAAAAATTAATTAAAATTCAAAGTAAATCAACCAATACAAGAGCTGATCAAATTAGGGGCTTCATCTCAGCCCTAGCTGAGAGTTTAGTGACCCATAAACTCCATAAAAAATATTAAATAAAATTCATAAAATAAAACACCAAACCAATCGATCTCTCTCTCTTCTTCCTTCTCTTTCTTCTCTTTCTCCTCTCCCTCGGCTCTGGATCTCAAATTCCCTGGATCTCGAATACCTTTCCCACGTCCAAAACTTCCCTTTTATAGTTCTTTGGATGGTGGAATCAATGGGCAGAGTCGTAGACGGACTCGAGTACGCTTTTTTTCGCAACCGTGATCGGTGGGCCCCACAGAGGTGTTTTTGGAAAATCCACCCCGTCCATTGGATTCGGACGAAATTTCGTCAAGAATGGGTGGTTTTGAAGGTCCATTGGCACGGCCCACAGAAGAAATCTCGAAAAGATCAGATTTGAACGTCACCGGGTAGCCCTTTTGTGGCCTCTGTATCACGCACGTGTGTACGCATGGGAGTGAACTATCAGCATGGTTTTGTAGTATTCATGGCCCTCTACACGATGGACGGCTCGGATCGTCCGGAAAAACCACGTGTGGGGCCCACTGACGTCCGCAAAGTCGTTCGCTGCTGCGGAAACAGGGACGCGGTTTCCTTTTCGCTGCGAAAATGGTGGGGCCCACTCCTCTTCTTAAATTGAAAATCCACTCCGTCCATTGGATGGAGGAGGAAATTTCTATCAGGAATACATGTTTTCTCTTTCTGTTGATGAGACCCATCTGAATTTCTGCTCCACCGTCCGTCTTACGTTTGGTGGTGGGAATCGAGTGATCGCCTGTATTGAGCCAAAATTCCACCTAGGTGAGGGTCTTCCCTATCCCAGAAGGACAATGAACGGTTCAGATCTCGCACTTGGGCGATGTGTGGGGCCCACAACCGAGGACCGACTGGCCAGCGTCCGTCCGCTGGATGCTGGCTGTGTGAAAGGGAGAGGGTGCGGGTCAGCGCTTGCGCTGACCGCCATGGCCGTCCGGTGCAGGGCTGGCGATCTTTGTGCATGGTGTACATGCATCACGTGTGGGGTCCACTATAATGTTCACGAGAAATCTGCACCGTCCATCCTTTTTCCCATATTAATTAACCCGTTAATACTTAGTTGCAGCATTTTCAGATGTCAGGTGGGCCTGAAATCAGCGATTCATGGGCTGATTTGTCAGTTGGAGCACTTCCCGGGATCAACAATAGCTGAAATTTAATATGTACGGTTAATTCACGGCCCCCATCACATGCATGAAGTTTCGAGTTGATCAGGTGGCGGAAAATATGTGATCTTGCATTCTGGACCCTTTTCGGGCCCCTTTGTCGTGCTTTCCTCAGATCCCAGGCGTGTACAATCTTCATTATTGGTTTTCTGGAGTCCATCCCGTGCTCTGGTAATTTTGGAGCACCAAAACCATGTCTTTAACATCAATTTCCAATTCACACTCCTGATTTCATCCTGTAATAAAAACACGAGAAAAATCTGGCATTAAACACTATCATGCATGTAAAATTAGGCAATTGCTGGGGTCTGATATGCAATATTCGACCCTGATCAACTGCCATAGACAGCAGTAAATTTAACAGTTATCCTAATCAAAACTTCGTAAAAATATCCAAAAAATTCTGCCCAAAGATTTTACAGTAAAGTATTTAGTCAGGACAAAATAGACATGCTTGGTAATCCGTCCGCAGTTGTACTCCTCAACATGAGCTCAATGTCCGCGAGGATTGCTCTGTGTAAACAAGTCCACCATTTGTTGAGTAGTGTGCTAGAGGACGTCGACCTTCTCTTCAATTGTGGTGAGGCGCCTTTCACAGTTGTACAATTGTTCCTCCATCCCTGTTATCCCATTCAAAAGGTGTCGTTCTAGGTGATGAGTCTGGCGGTTCGTGATTAACTATGGGTTGACCATCGGCATGTGATTGGACCCTCCATGTGTAGGTTGAATTGATGGTTGAGCATGTTAAACACCCCTTGGTATGGGAAAGCGAAGCCTGGGAGGAGACGAAGAGAGACACAGCTGTTGCGCTTCTTGGGCTGCATTACTGTCAAACCATGCTTAAGGATACACAACATCAAATGTAGCAGGAAGCCCCACATGATGTGCTAATTTTCATATGACCACAGGAAAGCACAGTTTCTCCCGATAATTGTCTTGGATTACACGAATGATTTGCTTGAGGAGAAGAGTCAGCAGGCACACTTGATTTTCTTGATGTATATCATACATCACATTGATCATAAATGGAGAGAGATGATTTCCTTCGACATCACAGGGATATACATTAGACCTAAAAATGTTATGAAGAATTTTGAAAGTGAGTCCAAGATAGTTGATGTGAAGCAAATTATCATCGTTTCGTGGAACGGTAGTGCCTTGACATAATGCATGAGTAATTTCTCCCCATACAGCCAAACCATTGAGATTATTGTTAGTCACTGGAATCTGAGTGACATCAAGATTTAGAAGGTGAGCCAGGGTGATCGGAGTGATGATCTTTGAGTAATGTGTAAGTTTGACCTGAATACTAGGGGGATCATTACTAGTGACATGACAGTGATTGAAGAATTCTTGGATCACCTCTAGTTGATACGATCCTCCAAGATTGAGGATGCTCTGCCAACCTATTACTTCCAAAAGTAGGTCCTCTCCAAAAGATTCAATAACACTATTGAGCACTAGACGTTCAACAATGGTGAATGGACGTCCTTCTATCAGAATAGGTTGACGCCTACTGGATTCTGATTGCATGTTCTTTGATTGTAACGAGTGAAGAGACTTACCTTTCCCTTTGTTTATGATTTTTTTTGTCAGTGTACGAGACAGGTAAAGGTAAGGATGGGCAATACGAGGGATTTAAAGAGGACAAAATTCTTCAGAAATTACTCAATTGAAAGTGAGATAGACCCTGGAATGGAAAGAATGGAAGGATAATACTTGTTTTTGAGAAGCTTCTAGGACCCACCAATGGTCTTCTGGCCGAGGATTTGAGCAGGGAAAAAAAACAGAAAGCTTTTTCCAAAAAAAAAAAGATTTTTCCGCTCGTCCGCCTTTTATCAGGCGCCAAACTTCAATTTTATCGAACTTGCTTTTGATTATATCGATGATCCTCATTCGATGTTATCGACAAGAGCTTTGATAGTAGTCTCAACCTTGTGACTTCCCACATTCTGAAGGGATGTAGATGATTATCGATAGCTGATCGATTTAATCGAAAATGCCATGACTTATCGATAGTCATACCGAAGATGAGTATTTTTCGTTAGCCCAAATATCGACAGACAAATATGTATAGTATGGATCATCTTTGAATTTGACATATACATAACAAAATTTTGTACAAGATTTGTACAAGTCAAAATTATTAACATCAAGATGTTTATGTACAAAAAAAAATTGAGGTGAGGAACCTTATATATATCATTTAGAGCTCAGCAAAAATTGTATCATTTCACCAAAAAAAAATTAATCTGGACTTGTTTTCTCTGCTCAGTACTTCTAGACATCAGTCCTTTATATGCCTCTGATAATGTAGTAGTGGTTACTTGTGCGATGACCTTTCATTACTGATTTTCCTGATTGGTTTAGGATTTTGCATTCTTGTCTGTTGAATTTGACCATATGCCCATTATCACATATTTGAGATATGTTTAGGAGATTATGTGTCAGACCTTTTATGCAGAAAGCATTCTCATTTTCAAGCAACTTAATTCCTTTTATGATTCCCTGTCCAATTACTTTAGCAGTGGTTCCATCTCCGTAGGTGACTATCCCATTATAAAGATTCTTATACTTTAAAAGAAGGGACATATCTTTTGTAACATGTCTCGAGTAACCACTGTTTAGGTACCACTTAGTGTCATTGCCTGTTAAGTGAGTAACCAGACAATTTTTCTTTTCTTTAATTATCCACTTTGTGACAGGGTTCTTATTTGTAGTAGATTTAATTTTCTTATTTGATTCAACTACTTGATTAGTTTCTGTGTTACTACTAGAGGCATCAGATTTTTCAAGTATTTGTGTTTCATACCCAGTTTTAGCTTTAACTTTCTCATACCCTTAGCCATTTTTGTTATTTCTAGATTTTTCCATATCACCACTCTGAGAAAACTTACAGTTTAGCTTTGCAATTTTTCTGAATTCTTCTAGATCAAATAGAAGTGTATGATTTTCATTTTGAAGGAGCATATTTTTGTCTTTTAATTGCTCCACCTGTTTGTATAGTTTTTTGGACTTGGATTTTAGAAAGGAGTTAATTCTCTCAAGTCTATCATTGTTAGAGTGATATTGTTGTAAATCATTGATTAGATGTGTATTAATTTCTAGAGTTTTATCCAAATCTTTTTGCAGCAATTTCATTTTGTTCTTAGACACTCTGAGTCTTTTAACCATTTTGATGCTATGAATATACAGTTGATTGTAGGCAACTTGTAGTTTATCCTTTTCTTCTTCTTCTTCTTCTTCTCTAGTTTCCTCATTGTCAGATGAGAATGATTCAGTGGCTTGCTGTTCTTCCTTGTTTTCAGATTCCATGGGAATGATTGAGTAGTGGAGACCATGAGAATTTTCAATGATTTCTGATCTCCATCGCTTTCTGAGTCACTAGATTATGAATTTGACTCTTCAGTATCATCCCATGTGGCAGTCATTACCTTACCCTTAGTTTTTCCGTTTGGGCATTCAGTTGACAGGTGTCCATACTCCTGACAGGCATAGCATTGTGGTTCCTTGGTCCTTTTACCAAATTTGCTTGTGGAAGTTTTGTTGTTCACCTTTCTTCCTCTAAAAGGCTAGCTACGATTTTTCTGAAAGAACTTCCTGAATCGTTGTGCTAGCAAAGCCACTTCCTCATCTTCATCTTCCTTTTCACTCACACTATCCTCATGTATTGTTTTCTTAGAAGTTTTAGGACAATTGTTTTGAATTTTTGGGTTTGTTGGAAGTGTAGTTCAAAAGTTTGTAGGGAACCTAGCAGTTCTTCTACTTTCATTTCATCAATATTCCTACGCTCTTCAATAGTTGTAACCTTGGGATTAAACCATTTCGTCAATGATCTAAGTATTTTCCTATAGATTTTAGGAACCGGAACTTTTTCTCCCAATCCACCCATGGAGATGCAAATGATATTCAACTTTGTAAAAAACTCCATAAAGGTCTCATGCTCTTCCATTCTAAGACCTTCGAACTATAAAGTCAGAAGTTGTAGTTTGGACCTCTTCATAGTGCTTGTGCCTTCATGGGTTGTTTCCAATAAATCCCATACTTCTTTGGATGTTCCATACATACTTATCTGATTAAATATATCCCGGGACACGGCACAGTAGATGGCGTTCATAACTTTTGCTTCACCAGTCTGTTTTTCTTTATCAACATCGTCCACTTTTCTTTGGATTTTGGTTTTATGATGGTTGTGCCACTGTCAAGTACAATTTGTTCAGTTGGTGACACATATCCGCTTTCAACTATATCCCAAACATCATGATCCAAAGATCTCAGAAAGTAATGCATCCTAGCCTTCCAGTATGCATAATTTGAGCCATTAAATACTAGAGGCCTAGTGATTGATGAGCCCTCTCCTTTGGCCATATTCCCAACTTCAGTCAAGATCACTCTCTAGGCAGTGAAGCCCTTAAAGAGAGACCCTCTCTGATACTAATTAAAATAGCGGTGAATACCGCTTTAGTTGAAGTAAGAATATGTCAATATGTCCTAAAGGGGGGTGATTAGGACTTTTAAAGTTTTTTATGGTTTATTTAAAATTCTATTACACTAACCCTAATCAGCAAGCACACATTAGGATTACTCAAAAATAACTCTATTGGCTTCTAAGCTCGGTAGAGGATCCAATCACAAACTATGTAAGAAGTGAGCAATATGCAAACTAGTTTATGATGGATATGACTATGTATGTGTGTGAGGTGTGATCTCAGATATTCAGATATGGAAGTTTAAAAGTAAATCACACATTAAAAAAATGGCAATCTTAAACACAGTCATTTTTATAGTGGTTCGACGATCAGACTACTCTACTCCCGGCAGACGCACTCAACCCTTGAGTGTGTCGGATTTCACCAAGGAGGTTTCACAGTAGTTCACCTCAAACCTAAGGTTTTAAATTAGGTTGACCTTCAACCTTTACAACCTACACTGAGGCTGACTGTTTATGCTCTCACAAGCAAGGGTCAACACAATGCACCCACTTTTAGGCACACTGCCCAAAGATCTTCCATAAGACCCTACCTGACGTTACATGCAGTTTACCCCAAACCCGAGGTTTCACACGGTTCACCTCAAAACCTAAGGTTTTGACTGGTTCACCTTCAACTAGATGTTTATTCTCTCCATAGAGCAAGGTTCCACACAACGCACCCACCATGTACACTCTCATCAGAGGCCTCCTACGAGGGCTTGAAGGGGTGAGAAACACCTAAGACTCAATCCTAGAAAGGAATGATCATAAGTGTCCTCTGGACTCTAGGTACTTACAGATAAGTAGATGAGTCCCATTAAGCACGTTGACGAAGATCTCCTTGAAATAGCGGTGAAGACCACTTGAGTTGAAGAGGGAATATGCCAATATGTCCTAGAGGGGGGTGAATAGGACTTTTAAAAGTTTATATGATTTATTTAAGATCCTATTTCACTAATCCTTTTAAATATACAATTATCAGGATTACTCGAATGTAACTCTACTGGCTTCCAAGCCTGGTAGAGGATCCAATCATAAACTGCTTAAAGAATTAACAATATAAAGTTAAGTTCATGATAAATATAGCTGTGTAAGTGTGTGAGAAATAATCAGATATTCAGATATGGAAATATTAATGCAAATCACTTAATCAACATAACAATCTCAAACACAGTCATTTTATAGTGGTTTGACGATAAGTCTACTCTACTCCCGGCTGCCACACTTAACCTTTGAGTGTACCGGATTTCACTAAGGAGGTTTTCCAGGATTCACCTCAAACTTAAGGTTTTAAATCAGGTTCACCTTCAACCTTTACACGGAGGTTTCTACTCGGTTCACCTCTAACCTTGGAGTTTTACTAGTTCACTCCTAACCAGATGTTTATGCTCTCCATAGAGCAAGGGTCCACATTGTGACGAACCACTTAAGACCCAATCCTAGAAATGAATGATTGCAAGTGTCCTCTTAGATGCTAAATACTTACAGATAAGTTGATGAGTCCCGTTAAGCACAACGCTGAAGATCTCCTCCTCCTTGTTGACGAAGAGTCTTCTGCTTCCTTGATCTGCAAAATAAAAGATATACCAAGACTAGGCTTAGGGTTGGGTCAAGGTTAAGATAGAATCCTACTCTCTAAAGGTTTACCTATAAGGAAGGTAGTAGTTCCAATCTTATGTATTCAAGGTATCGCAACTTAATGATTTGCCATTAAGGTCGTAGCTGAAGGTCCTTGAATGCAGAAGTTCATTCCCCAATCCACTCTATTGAATATCAATGATGCGGGTGGATTGCAGGATGAACTCCCTCGAGAGAAAGGGCTTAGGGTATAAGATGTAAGTTGAAACACACAAAAGCTCTCTCTTTTCTCTCTTACTGCAACAAAAGACAAGTCCTCTATATATAGGCAAAAAGCTCCAACGGATATAAAACGGTCACATTTTTTACAGAGTTCGATATCATTGAGCGTATACTCTGATAACATCGATGGTCTGCTCGATGACTCAGACTCGATGTCATACGCTTTTAAAACTTCTTGCCAATTGGTCGATGAATTGAGACCATGGTTGATGTCATCAGATTTCGAACTCTGATTCCATCGAGGACAGGATCGATCCATCGGCATTTAAAAAATGAGAGAGACTTGACTTTGAAATATTTCAGGATTTCAAGATTGATCGGGGAACCATCGAGATCATCGGAATTTGAATGTCGATGATATCGAGATCAGAGTCGAGGCATCAATAATTCCAGCTGATTTATCTTGAGCTTGCTGGACAATTTATGGCTTTGTTTGATGCAATCGATCTGGTGTCAATATCATCGATATTTGAATATCGATTCTATCGAAGGGCCCCCGATCAAAGTTAAGAACAACCTGAAATATCTGTTGTAAGATATGAGCGCCCACGACCGATATCATCGATGGACTTCCAATGTTATCGACATTCGAATTCAGATCATATCGGAAGAGCATCGATGCTATCGAAGACTTTTGATATTTTCTTTAAAAAACAGGGGCGCCGAAAAACTGTCTGTCGATCTTATCGAGCCACTATCGATGGACTCGAGATTTGAATATCGATGATATCAACGATACATCGATAATTCGTATAGATATGTTATGAAGTTGCTGGACATATTTGTACTTATATCGATGATATCGATATGTGTATCGATACATCGATAAATCTGTCCAGATGAATATTTAGTTGCTGGACACTTTTGGTCCTCTCATCGATAATATCGTTAAGTTATCAAGGACATTGACAGAATGGGTCGATCATATCGAGGGTGTTTCGATAAGATCAACAAGCCGAGAAAAACATAGAGATTTTCCTATTTGAAAAAGTTTTCTCACCACAAAAACCCTAAGATGTCTATCTTGTTTTAAGGGTTTTAATCACCTGGTGTTTTGGGACATGGGATGTGAGGATATGATTTACCTATTGCGAGCTTCCATACATCCGGTTGAGGCAGATGCTTAAAATAATCTTCCTATCAAGTTCTACAGCCAGTCTGACTTACCATTCATGTAACTTTACAAAACAAGGCACAAGTAGGTGCACTTTCAATCTCCCCCTTTGTCAATTACGTGACAAAATACCCAAAACACCCTAAAACACTTCTAGACACATCCTAAATTGTTATACATGCATTTACACAATTTTACAATTTTTCTACCCCATATACACATTCTAGAAGTATCTACTCCCTCTTACTTCGAAACTCCCCCTTTCTTGGTGCAGCTGCTCCACCTTACACCTGCAATAACATTAGATATGCAATTTTCTGCTCGAGATTTTTTGGAACTATTCTCCCCCTTACTGTCAGTCATTGGCAAAGGTATAGGAAGTGATATTGACTGAAAAGTGAATTGCATGGGTGAACCAAGCAGGTAGAAGTAGAGCATTGATATATAAAAGTTAACTCAATTCAATCAAACATCAATTTCAGAATTCATGAATGCATGTAGGATAAGATAGAGCAGTTGTAAAGCAGTTGAAATGTTCATTAAAGAACGCCACATGCATTCTATATCAGATAAACTAGAGGGTCGATGAAACATAAAAATGACAGTAAAGATGAGAATTTCATTCAGCCATATACACAAATATTATCCATCTATCCAAAGCGCTTATCGCCACAGACACAATAGATTAACAGTATATCCAACAACATTACCAAGCCCATTTATGGGCACCCAATCACCAATCATCAGTATTCTAACCCATCCATAACAGATAATGACATCTATCCATGCATATCAGTGTAGAGAAGAGCTGTGAGTTCTATAAAAAAAAATAAAATAACAATATAGTTTCAAATGACAGAATTCATAGTCTAAGTCTCAATCTTGAGAGGATATTCAATAATTTTTAGGAGAGTAGTCAGAATAAGGTATACCAGTTAGATTTGATGACCATTGAAAGATGCTTTCCTGATATACGATGTTTCACATTCCAGAGTGTCTGAACATTTCATCTATCATGGCGACTATTCAAGTTTCAGACGACTTCAATGACATCGATACTGGTTCAACGTCATCGGATATGTCAAATATAAAAGTTTTTGAAATTTACTCTTCTTTGACATACATAATGGGCAATGGTTAGTATAAGAAAATATGCCCATGTTACACATGTACATTCAACCAAAGTCAAACAACTTCTTCGTTCTCCTTTTTTAAAGAGAGAGAGAGCATCAGTTCTCAGATGTGCCAATTTAGCTCAATTTTCCTATGCATTTTATCATCTTGCACATATTTCAATAGATTTTTGGAGGTCATCAAATCTATTATCATCAAGAGTCTATGTCAGCACGATGTCACATAGTCCAACACAATGATCTTTTCTTCAATAAGTTCTCAGATAAAATGAACAAATGTCAATATGCTTAGTCCGAGAATGTTGAACATGATTTTGAAATATTGATGGCACTAGTATTGTCACAGAGGAGAGCTATTGTGGTTCAGCCCAATCGACATCGGAGTACCCAGTAATGACATGTTTCAAATGGGTACCACAAACCGAAGGTGGTTGTTCTAATCACATACTTGATGATCATTTTAACTGCTGATAGATGATTTCTTTGGATCTGCTTGATATCGTGTACATGCACCTATGCTTCTGATTCTGTGAGTCCGTCAATGTCACTGATTGATTCATCGACTGACTTATCGAAGAGAAGAATATGACATTGATCTGTGTACTTCGATGACCTTTCAGATATGCATATCATATAATATTTTCTTATCAGCTTGTATACATAGCAAAATTTGTAGAAAAAGTTGTGAAACCACAATTATGATGACATAGCAGTGGTGCGAAGACCCTTCATAACGAGTTTTCCTGATAAATCCAGGATTTACACTTAAGCTTGTCGAATGTTTCCTCATGCTTGTTGTCACATGTTTGAGAAATGCTTAGAAGGTTGTGTGTCAACACTTCTACCAGGAGAGCATTCTCATTTTTGAGCATTTCTAATAATCTCATATCCCATTACCTTAATGGTGCTTCCGTCTCCAAATGTGACCACCCCATCATCAAGATTTGAATAATTTACGAGAAGGGATATGTAGCCCGTTACATGTCTTGAGCAACCGCTATCTAAGAACCCCTTAACATTATTGCCTGTTTTTGAAAACGTGTGAGTCACAAGGCAATTTCTTTTATTTTTCACTCCCCTTTTTATGACGCTATTTTTGTTCCACTATGGGTTTGTCTAGACACAGTTGGTAATTGAATCACATTCCTTTGATTGATTAATCCTTCTGATTCAATTGGGCCACTTGATTCAATAGCTCATCCATTCTCTTTATCATTCTTAGTGGAGATGGATGTTTCTTACCTCCTGCTATATACCTTGGTGGACTCATGACTTGAGTCCTTCCAATTGTAATGCATCTAAATTTGTAGTGTCTTGAGTCTCCACGTAAATGAAAAACAAGAGTGGCCCTAGTTCTACTTCCTGATGCAGCGGATTTCTCAAGTGTTTGTGCTGCACTTGGAGCTTGGTTTGCCTTTTCCATATCCCAACCCACTCTTTTCTTTACTAGGTCTTCCCATCCTTAAGACTTTAGCTTAACATATTTTCTAGATTGTTCTACACTAAATTTGAGTGTATGATTTTCATTCTTTTAGTAGTTCAATCTGTTTGATCAATTTCAAGGATTCAGATTTTAGGGATAAATTCATTCTTTCTAGCTTGTCATTTTTTAGTGGTAATATTTTGTTGATCACATGTGCATTAATTTCCAGTGTTTTATCTAGATCTTCTTACAACAATTTATCCTCATTTTTTTGCTCATTCCAAGTTTTCTAAGGATATGAATGCTATGTTTATAAGGTTGATTATAGGCATCCTGCTATTTATCCTTCTCATCTTTTTCTTCTTCTTTCTCATCATTTGATGGAAATGACTCTTTGATTTGAGATTCATCAATTTTCTCATTTAGTACTGGGATGTTTGTGGATGTGGAGGCCATGAGTATTTTCAATGATTTGTAGTCTCCCTTGCTTTCTGAATCACTGAAGTCAGTGTTTGATTCTTCAGTGTCATCCCAAATCTTGTCATGGCTTTTCTTTTAGTTTTCCTGTTGAGGCATTCAGTGGACAGATGTTCAAATTTTCTGCAATTGTAGCACTGAAGCTCTTTAGACTTTTAAGCAGATTTACCATTGTGCTTGTTTTCCACTAATTGCCTCTGAAAGATTGGCCACGATTCTTGTTGAAGAATCTTTTGAACCTTTGAGTAAAGAGAGCCATTTCCTTATCCTCATTATTTCTACTTCCTCATTTGATGTGTTCTTTATAGTTGAGAGGATAATATTTTTGGATTTAGGAGTTTGTTTGAAGTGTAGTTCAAAAGTTTATAAGGAACCTACTAGTTCTTTTATTTTCATTTCATCTATTTTCCTACACATTTTTAGACCAGAACTTTCTTTATTAATTCACCCATAGAATTACAAATGATATTCAGTTTTTTTTTTTTTTTAAATAATCCATGAAGGTCTCATCATCCTCCATTCTGATGTGTTCAAATTAAGATCGCATGAATACTTCTTGGGACATAGGACAGTAGATCGCATTCATTTTCTTTTCCTTCAGACGTTTATTTTTCTTTCTCGAATGAAGTTTATATTTCATTGGATTTAGGTTTGGAGATAGTTGTGCCATTTTCAAGAATCGCTCGGTGGTACATATCTGGTTTCAACTATGTTCAAACATCATGATCCAAATAGTGCATCCTAGACTTTCAATAAGCATAATTTGAACCATCAAATGCTGAAGGTCTAGAGACCAATGAGCCCTCTCCTTTGGCCATATTCCCAACTTCAGTCAAGATCACTCTCTAGGTGGTGAAGCCCTTAAAGAGAGACCCGCTCTGATACCAATTGAAATAGCGGTGAAGATTTCTTGAGTTGAAGAGGGAATATGTCAATATGTCCTAGAGGGAGGTGAATAGGACTTTTAAAAGTTTTTATGATTTATTTAAGATCCTATTTCACTAATCCTTTTAAATATACAATTATCAGGATTACTCAAGTGTAACTCTACTAGCTTCCAAGCCTGGTAGAGGATCCAATCATAAACTGCTTAAAGAGTTAACAATATAAAGTCAAGTTCATGATGGATATGACTGTGTAAGTGTGTGAGAAGTGATCAGATATTCAGATATGGAAATATTAATGCAAATCACTTAATCAACATAACAATCTCAAACACAGTCATTTTATAGTGGTTCGACGATAAGTCTACTCCACTCCCGGCTGTCGCACTCAACCCTTGAGTGTACCGGATTTCACTAAGGAGGTTTCCTAGGGTTCACCTCAAACCTAAGGTTTTAAATCAGGTTCACCTTCAATCTTTACACGGAGGTTTCTACTCGGTTCACCTCTAACCCTTGAGTTTTACTGGTTCACTCCTAACCAGATGTTTATGCTCTCCATAGAGCAAGGGTCCACACAACGCACCTGGGAGTTTTACTGGTTCACTCCTAACCAGATGTTTATGCTCTCCACAGAGCAAGGGCCCACACAATGCACCCACAGTGTACACTCCCTCCGGAGGCCTCCTTGAGGACTTTAAAGGGTGACCCAATCCTAGAAAGGAATGATCGCAAGTGTCCTCTTGGAATCTAAATAGTTACAGAGAAGTTAATTAGTCCCGTTAAGCACAACGCCGAAGATCTCCTCCTCCTTGTTGACGAAGAGTCTTCTGCTTCCTTGATCCGCAACATAAAAGATATACCAAGACTAGGCTTAAGGTTGGGTCAAGGTTAAGATGGAATCCAACTCTTTAAAGGTTTACCTATAAGGAAGGTAGAGTAGTTCCAATCTTATGCATTCAAGGCATCCTAGCTTAATGATTTGCCATTAAGGTAGTAGCTGAAGGATCCTTGAATGCAGAAGTCCATTCCTCAATCCACTCTATTGAATATCAATGATGCGGGTGGATTGCAGGATGAACTCCCTCGAGAGAAAGGGCTTAGGGTAGAAGATGTAAGTTGAAACACACAAAAGCTCTCTCTTTTCTCTCTTACAGCAACAAAAAATAAGTCCTCTATATATAGGCAAAAAGCTCCAACGGATATAAAACGGTCACATTTTTTACAGAGCTCGATATCATCAAGCAGGTCCGATATCATCGAGCGTATACTCTCGATAGCATCGATGGTTTGCTCAATGACTCGGACTTGATGTCATACGCTTTTGAAACTTCTTGCCAATTGGTCGATGAATCGAGACCATGGTCGATGTCATCAGATTTCGAACTCTGATTCTATCGAAGATAGGATCGATCCATCGGCATTTGAATAATGAGAGAGACTTGACTTTGAAATATTTTAGGATTTCAAGATTGATCGGGGAACCATTGAGATCATCAGAATTTGAATGTCAATGATATCGAGATCAGAGTCGAGGCATCGATAATTCCAGCTGATTTATTTTGAGCTTGCTGGACAATTTATGGCTTTGTTCGATGCAATCGATCTGGTGTCGATATTATCGATATTTGAATATCTATTCTATCGAAGAGCCCCCGATTAAAGTTAAGAACAACCTAAAATATCTGTTGAAAGATATCCGTGCCCACGATCGATATCATCGATGGACTTCCGATGTTATTGACATTTGAATTTTGATCATATCGGAAGAGCATCGATGCTATCAAAGACTTTTGAGATTTTCTTTAAAAAATAAGGGCACTAAAAAACTGTCTGTTGATCTTATCGAGCCACTCTCGATGGACTCGAGATTTGAATATCGATGATATCAACGATACATCGATAATTTGTCCAGATATGTTATGAAGTTGCTGGACATATTTGTACTTATATTGATGATATCGATATGTGTATCGATACATCAATAAATTCGTCCAGATGAATATTTAGTTGCTGGACACTTTTGGTCCTCTCATCAATAATATCGTTAAGGTATCGAGGACATTGACAGAACAGGCTGATCATATCGAGGGTATTTCGATAAGATCGATAAGGCGAGAAAAACATAGAGATTTTCCTATTTGAAAAAGTTTTCTCACCACAAAAACCCTAAGATGTCTATCTTGTTTTAAGGGTTTTAATCACCTGGTGTTTTGGGACATAGGATGTGAGGCTATGATTTACCTATTGTGTGCTTCCACACATCCGGTTAAGGCAGACGCTTGAAATAATCTCCCTATCAAGTTCTGTAACCAGTCTAACTTACCATTCACGTAACTTGACAAACCAGGGCATAAGTAGGTGAACTTTCACTCCTCATTTATTGATGAAGAGTCTTCGGTTTCTTTGATCCATAACTCAAAAGATGTACTAATGCATGGCGAAGGGTTGGGTCAAGGTTATGATGAAATCCTACTCTTAAAAGATTTTCTTATAAGGAAGATAGAGCGATTTCAACCATCTATACATTCAAGGCATCCCAACTTCATGATTTTCCATTAAGGTAGTAGCTGGAGGATCCATGAATGCAGAAGTTCATTCCCCAATCCACTCTATTGACTATCAATGGTGAGGGTGGATTGGAGGATGAACTTCCTTAAGAGAAAGGACTTTGGGTATAAAATCTAAGGTTAAACACACAAAAGCTCTCTCTTTTATCTCTCACAACAACACAAGATAAGTCCACTTTATATAGGCAAAAGGTTCCAACAGATATAAAATAGTCACATTTATGACAGAGTTCAATATCATCGAGCAGGTTTGATATCATCGAGCATATACTCTCGATAGCATTGATGATATGCTCGATGACTCAAACTCAATGTCATACACTTTTGAAACCTTCTGCCAGCTAGTTGATGAATTGAAATGATTGTCGATGTAAGACTCGTATCCTAGCTTATACTATTTTGTCGACTCCAACGATCCTTCCCGTCGAATTCCGGCAACATGCGACCTATGATCAACATTTACGATCGACCCTAAGTCGTATCCTGTAGAATTGAGTTAGCTTAATCTGAGACCTGTATCATTGCGACCGTACCATCGTCGCGGTTCAAGCACCGATCCGATACCCTGGCCGAGAGATGTGGACCCGTGTTCAGTTTGCGGAAAACACCGCGCATTACAAATCCTAAGAGAATCTCTACAACATGTCACATCCATCAATCAATCAATCTCATCAAGGGTCAAGTACACCATTACCTCACACCCATCCCCAAGCAACCCATAAGTCAAAAGTTTCTTACACACCCCATACCCTTCTTACATCATCTACCCCTAAAGTCAGCAAAGTCCTTACACACCCATCCCTCTCTCTCATCCATTACTTCATCACCCATCTCTCACATCTCCTTACAACCCTATCTCTCTCTCTCCATACTTTCTAAGCAACACCAAAGAGAGGAAAAAATGTGGATGTCCATGGCTTTCCCTAGTGAGAAAAAAAATGCGATGTATGTGGCCCACTCCCTATTCTAAAACCCATCATCCTAGCCATTCAAACCTCATCTTCTACCATCAAAGTGAGACACAAGGAGATCGTCTTCCAAACGAACCAAGAAGATTGAACGGTGGGTGTTTCTATAGGCTAGTTTTCATATTTTTATGATGAGTCAAGTGAGACCTACCGATCAATGGTGTGGATCTCTCCCTGAACCCTAAGATGTGGCCGATGGACCACCTTGATCCTCATAATCAATCCATGATGGGGTCATTCTCCATGGACCCCATCATGATGTTTATTTTCTAGTCTAAAAAGGGGTCATCTAGACCTTACATCTTGGTGGAGAAGGGATCTCCATCGTTGATCTTTGATTTGGTGGGCCCACATGCAATGGGACACACTTGATGTAAGATTGGATGCTTGAAATGGAGGGCACATAGTGTTGGGGTCCCTCTATCTCTCTATCCCCCTCTCTTTTTCATTTATTTTTGTGCATGATGAGGTGGTCGTGTGGCCCACTTGGATGTACCCCACCTTGATGTGTGTCTTATCTACACCATCCAACCATTGGTGGCCCACCTAGGCAGCATGCCTGTAGGTGGGGCCCACCTTAAATATGTGATAACCAAACCGTCCAGCGTCCTCCAGGGATGCTGGACACGGCCATAAAGAGGAGTGTGAATGGACTGTGTGGTGCACGGACGAGCAGAAAGCAAAATATATTAACTTTGTTTAAGCCTTTGGGTGGCCACTCATGCAAGCCCCACCTTGATGTATAAAATCAATCCACGTCGTCCATCCCCTTCCTCATACCATTTTAGGCGTTGAGCCAAAAAATGGGGCCAATTCGACTTTCTGGCGAGCCATTAAGTAGCAAACAGTGGCTTTACTATTGAAATTCACCCCGGCATCTTGGTACCCCAAAATATATTGAATATTGGGCTCGTTTGTCTTGTTTTGAGCTATGAGGACCAATGGAGGGGTCAGATTGTATTGATGTGGGCCCCGTGCATGAAAAACCTTAAGAAAATGGGTTTTTAAAAAAATAACATGTAGCAGACGCTACTACTGTTAGAATCGCAGGCAGCGCCTACTGCTGGCAGGCGAACAGCAGGGTCCCATGGCCCCCGGCCATGAGCCCCACCATGATGTATGTATGACATCTAAACCGTTCATTTGGTGAGACCCTCCCTGAAGTGGGCCCCCTTCAAATATCAGGCCAATCCAACGCTCAGGTGGCCCACATCATAGGAAACAGTGCTGATTAAAGATCAGCCATTGAAACCCTTTTTGGGTTCCTAGAAGTTTTGGATCAAGATAAAATTTGTTTTTACTCTTCATCCAGGTCTGCGTGACCTTATGGACGGATTGGATGGCTTAGAAACATTACAGTGGGACCCACAAGGATATATGTGTTTTATTTCCACCGTCCAGCCGGACGGTGGAGCCCACAGTGATGTATATGTTCTATCCTCACCGTCCACACTAGACGGTGGGACCCGATGGCAGTGTGTGTGTGTATATATATATATATATTGTATATATATACTATATATAGATTTTATATTATATTATATATAGTATATATGATGGTGGGCCTTCATGTGGACCCCCCCACCCTTGATGTCTGTGTTATATCCAAACCATCCATCACATGGTGGGCCATGTGTGTGGACCCTAACATGATGCATGTATTGTATCCATACCTTCCAATCATTTTGAGAGATCATTTTTATGGCATGAGAAAAGAATGGGACAGATCTATAGTTTAAGCAGACCCCACCCTTGAAAATAGTGGAGACAGTGACTTTCACCGTTCAAAATTTATAAGGGCCACAGTATTTTCCTACTAAGTTGATATGTGTTTCCACTTCATCTATCCCTATGTTAGTTTATGAATAGGTTAGATCTCTAATACATTAAGGTGGGCCACACCTTGATGTATTTATGGCCCGTTGCTTATGCCCACCTTGATATATACATGGGGCCCATGTGATTAGGCCATCTTGATTTATTTGTGACCGTCCATTGAGGCCCACCTTGGTATGTGTATAAGGCCCATATGATTAGGCCCATCTTAATGTAGTTATGACCCATCCGTTGAGGCCCCACCTTGATATATATGAGGCTACGTTATGAGGCCCAATTGATGTATTGAAGGTACATGGGTCAAGGCCCAATGGGATGTACATAAGGCCATTGTAATGTGATTCCACCGTGGTTTATGTGTTGACCTTTATAGCGGGCTATGCCTTAGGAGCAATGATGGTTTGATGTCCACATTGTAAGAATAATGTTGGTTAAATGTCCGCATTATGACTCTTCTAGGGCCTATTAATAGGCCCATACTTGTTGTGTGTAGGCCGTCTAGGCCCATCTGCATTGTAAGGATAGTTCGTTACTTATAACCTGCTTAGTATAATTCCATGACTCATGCCATACGCATCATATGTATGCTTGATATGAGTAGTGACTAATCATTGCATATGCCATTGAGCATACTATTTACAGGACTCCTTATGAGACGGAGTGCTAATATTATCTCACCGTACGCTCAGGATTGCTAAATGACTGGATAGTGTGACCCATGCATCTCACATATATGTGACCCGATCATTGTATGCCCTAGCGACATCAGGGCCATGGCCTCTACATACACATCGTGGATGGTTAGATGGGACATCGAAAATATTTGGTTCTAGCACTATGGGCACTTAGGATGTCCTTGGGTAAAAATTCCAGAACCTCCGAGGCCAGGAGAAGCCCCAATCTCTGGACTGAGTGGAACATGAGCGCCCGAGTACTGAATACCAGTAGGCCACGTCTCCCACTGTGTCGTGGTCAGTTGGGAGGGGGTGTGGCCTTATCTGCCTGAGTGAGGGGGCTATAAGCTATGCTGAGTATGACCAGCTCGTAAATGGGTCCGCTATCTATGAGCCGAGTAGGTATTGGCAGACTACTGGTCAGGCGGATAGTGTGGTCTCTTTCACTTACTTGGCTGTGCAGCTAGGGAGGAGGTAGTTAGTGCGAAGTGTATTAGACCCCGGTGATTTTCCCAAAGAGCAACCGTACTGATATGTGGACTTATTGAGCAGGAATTACATATCCATTCATTCACTCATTCACTATCCCTCGGGCTGGTGGTGCATAACTATGTGTCACGTGTACCTTCGCACGGTCAGAATTTCAGTTGGGTGCGCTACTAACCTGAGATCAGGAGTTTACCACATTGAGTCGGACTATCCAAATTTAGGTATGAGACTGGTTTGGATAGAAGTCCCTTGTGGTGGACCCCGTAGCCTGCAATACTACGTACTATCATCCCGACTTCACGTTCCTGCATGGTCATTCTATTCGCATCGTATATTACATTGCATCCGTAGTACTTAGCATTTTAGGTTACTATGTTGTTGCACTTATATGGCCTAGATGAGGTTGATGGTATTCGTGGCTCATCAGGATTTGCATATTGCATTGCATCTTCAACATTTGTTATTGTCTTATTATGTTTTACATCGCATAGCCTTAGTACGGCTAATAGTACTCATGGGCTTACCAGTATATTTTTGCTTACTCTGATATCGTATGATTCATGATCTTATCTATATTTTTGCTTATTTTGATGATGTATATACTTTATTATATACTTGGCACTTACCTTACACACACTTTCACCACCCTCTAAGCTTTTATAAGCTTATGCATGATAAATGCGTGCAGGTGGCATTAGGTTGCAGCAGCGTTGAGCTTGGAGCGTGTAGTTGTCCTCCGGAGCTTTGATTTTGATATATGTATTTCCCTCTTAGTATTATATTCAAATGATTATATTAGTGGATATGTGATGATTATGTTACCTTTATGATTTGGGTATACTTGTGGTTAGACTCCATTACAAAAAAAAATCATACTGAAAATCCTCCTTGTAGGGATCCCAGGATTGAAATCTAGCATATGGGCGCTGGGAGCCGAGAATGGGGTACTACAGAGGCTGTCGGCATCGGATTCGGCGATCGAAAATTTCGTGAGCCCGTTTTTCGAGTTTGGGGCATGACAGTCAATGTCATCAGATTTCAAACTCTAATTCCATCAATGAGAGGTTCGATTCATCGACACTTGAAAAATGAGAGAGACTTAACTTGAAATATTTCAGGTTTTCATGAGTGATCGAGGGACCTTCGAGATAATTGGAATTTGAATGTCGATATCAATAGCTATGTCGATGCATCGATAAATCAAAAGGATTTTTCATAAAGCTTGTCGAACAGTTTATGTCCATGTTTGATGCAATTGATACGACATCGATATCATCGATATTTGAATATCTATTCTATCGAGTGACCCCCGATCATAGATAAATCACCCTGAATTTTTTTGCTAGAGAACTTAGCACCCAAGATTGATATCATCGAAGGCCTTCTAATATCATCGAGGTTTGAGTTTCGATGGTATCGAGGAGGCTTCAATATATCGATGCTTATATGATATTCTTAAGAAAAACAGGGGCTCCGGAAATTTTCCTGTTGATATAATCGAGTTAACTTCAATTGATTTGAGATTTGAATATCGATAATATCGATAGGTGTATCGATACATCGATAATGCCGTCTAGATGTGTATAAGGTTGCTGGACATATTTGGTCCTCTTTTTTATGGTATCAATGGAGCATCGAGGACTCAATAGCGCAAGTCGATCATATTGAGATGTGTATCAATAAAATCGACAAGGCAAGAAAACTTAGAGAATTTTCCTATTTTGAAAAACGTTTACTTACCCTAAAAACCCTATGATATTCTAACATTTTTTAAGGGTTTTAGTATACCTGGTGATTTGGGACAAGGGATGTGAGGCTTTGATTTACCTATGGTGAGCTTGCACACATCCAGTTGAGGCAGACGCTTGAATCGATCTTTCTATCAGGCTCTGAAGTCTTACTGACTCAACACTCACACTGATTGACAAACCGGAGCACTTTTAGCATGAAGATGGAGAAGATGGATGTCACCATTTCAAAGAAGGCCATGGAGTGAAAATGCTTAGAGGAAGTGAGGGATTTGAGAGAATGTGAGTTGTAGGACCCTAGAGGAAGGGTTTTTATGCTCAAATGGGTGGGATAAGAAGAGTATAAGGAAGGCTTAGGATGATTAGGGTGTAAAATGGGTTAGAGATGGGGCATGCAAGGAGATGAATCTTGGAGCTTGAAAATGAGAATTTAGAAGGGAAAAAGGGTTTAGGAGAGGGTTTGAGTGTGAAAAATGGCGTGGGAGGGGGTTTTTAACCTTAAAAAGGGGGAGAGGAGTGAATAGAGGGGCCCCCACACGTGGGAGGGACCCACTTGGCCGTCAAATAGGTGGTGCGCCGCCGAATCGGGGGCGACGGTGCCGTCCTCTGGAGCCAATGGCAGTGCGCTGCCACCCCCAGGTGTTTCTGGCGGCGCAACGCCCAATCAGCATTGACCAGCCATCCTCGGTCCTACTTAGTAGTCTGCGGGACCCCCTGGGTCCCCCTGAATGTGTTTGTTAGCCCCCAATTGGTCGGGTCCGTTCATCATGGTCTAAGGTTCGTTCTAGTGCATTGTTAAGGTCCATTTCGGGCTTGAAAACTCCTTAAACGATGACTCAGGCTGGCCTGGAGTCCTTTAGGTTGATGTAGAGACTTTTTGTACCAATTGGACTATGTTAGGTTAGAATGTCAAGTTTGTATACTAGACCGTTGAAATCTCGTGAGTTACTCACGTGGCCTGGTCCTGAAATATTAAAATCGGGTCGACTTAATTTATTAACTCCCGATTAGAAGTGATTTGGATCACTTCATGTAGCCTAGGTATTTCTACTCATAAGTCCTAGGCTAGCGCACATGGTTCGAACTTGTCAAATGGCATAATCTCGGGATCCTAATATTGTCTTTAAGTTCAATCGATCCCTCCTGAGTCTAAAGTGCATCGCAATAGACCCTTCACCCTAGTTCCCGTTTAATCCAAACCATGCTTTGATACCAAGTTGTAGTGCCCCAAAATTTAAAGGCCAAGTAGGAACTCAGTTCCCAAATTCCTGAGTGCCACATGTACCCTAACGGGCCTCATATGCATGTGAATATAGGTATCCTGTGATCAATGGAGGATTAAATCAAACATAAAGCAACAAATCATTCAGAAATTGAAGTACTAAATCATTTAGAAGCTCAAGTGCAACTACCACAATAAAAATCCAGTACAAATCCCATAATCTAAAATGAAATATCTATTAGGAACCTAATACCATCCTCTCACCACTCCCTAAAAAGGGTTGGGCCCTAGCCCAAACCCATAGTCATCCATCGAGCTAGTAGGGTCGGTCAAAAGTCTGGAAGTACGCCTGCTCCTCTTTGTCATCCACACCGGCATCTTCCAACTTGCCCCACTCCAGTGTTCCTGCATCTATGCCAGATTCTGTTTAGTGTTTTAGAACATCGTCCCAAGTAGGAGTGAGTACCTAACTAAGTGGTACCATTAGTAATAGATCGCACAATCATCATATATAGAATAAATTTAGTAAACAACATTCATCATAAACCCCTAAGTACTCTTAGTTTAAGACATGCATGATTTAATGAAATGATGCATGCCCTCACCGCCAACTCTCCCTCTAGCAACAACGTCTAACGATCGTAATGACCAACACTCAGTTGTGACCTCAATTGCTGAGTTGCCAGAATAAGTAATGTAATGTCATGAGAATGTTAGCCGAGTTGGTTAATTAGATTCATTCATCCAGTGGGTTGGGGAAACTAGAATATCCTTATCAAAAACATTGCCCTAATCTGAACGCACGGCTCAAGGTCATGGTCATATGGCTCTCGCGATCCTTAGCCCTCGTGAGTTTGTCAATCCCGTAGCTTTAAGCTCATATGAAAAATTGATTGGGACTTCCAAGTCTTGCTCTCGATTACTATGGGGAGGTCGTCACCCCATCATAGGCCGATAGCATGGACAAAGTGTCTCATACCACCGTCCCCAGCTCACGAGTCTTAGTGCTAATTGGTCACTATGGGGAGGTTCGTCACCCCCCGTAGGCCGAGAGCACGGGCATAGTGTCCCATACCACCGTCCCCGGCTCATGAGTCTTGTGAGCTGAAATTTATAATTAATAGTGGGCGCATAGGTCTCGGGGTATCTCGGGTTCATACAGAGGTGTGCAACCATGGTTAACATGCAACGATGGCCGATTGTGGGCCAATATGCCCCCACTGGCTGCATTATAAATTGAACGGCCTGAGAACGGTGTCTCGTGTAGTCCAACTACGGCTGACAATTTACAGCTTAACTGGTCGGGCCATATTTACCTATGGGCTGAACCAACGAAGGATTTCCCAAATAATTTCAATTCATCGGCCAATCCATGAGGGGGTGATTTCATAGGCAGATAGCATAAATTCAATAATTTTAGGAATAATTACACAATGACAACAAAATCCATCATTCCAAGTACCTAAAGAGCAATACACTAACCACCACCAAGCTACGAGAATCATGTTCACACATTCCAATAATTTCTATAAGTTGGACAACCATACACCCATTCATATCAATTTAATTTCACATATGCCAACATGAAGCATGTGATTCAGCAGTATCAGAAATTTGGAGCAATTAATGCAGAAATTTAGCAAATTAACAATAATGCACTCCTCCTATGCCTAACAGGTTTCACATGCAACCAAGTTTAACTAATCAATTTAGCAATGTTCGGGGAAATTGAGTGCATATGCTCTAATTTAACATGCAAATAGCATTTCATACATTTGGGGATGTTCGGACCTAAGCCCCTTTCCACATTTGGGGAAAAAATTTAAATTCACAATCCCAAATTAATCAATCCAAAATTCAGCAACATGTGAGGACAAGACATCATGCACATTAAATAAAAACTATGCTAGGCATGAAAATTGGTCATCTAAACGTAATGGTCTGTACCTATTATTGACGGGAGGCCTTCGTAATCGACTTAATGTCGCCGGGTCTGTAAACTCAACGCACCGGGGCCCTGAGTTGCATGAAAATGGTGGTAAGGTGCATGCATGTGGCTGGTTACTAAGGAAAGGTAGGTTTGAGTTCGAATCTCACCTTAGATCGGACGTAGATTGGTTCTACGGCGATCGGGTCAGAATTCCTGGCAATATAGGGAGGTGGGTGCGGGGAATTTCAATCCCTAAGTACCACCTCCACTCTCCTTCCCAATCTCTCTTCTCTCTCTCTCTCTATTTCTCTCACTCTCTCCCTCAGATTTCAACTGCTAGAATCTCAGCAAATGAGAGAGGGTTTGAGATTAAATACCCTGGAATTAAATCCTTTGGCCCTGAGTTTCAATGGCCCTGTGGGGCTTATTTCTGGATATTAGGGCCACTCCGATGAGCCCCTAGCCCATTTAATTCATGGATAAGGTACCCCATGGCCAGATGAAGGGCTGGGTAAAGTTTGACGGCAAATGGATGTGGAGTTTTGTCGTAGCGGTCTAGTTTGCGATTAACAGTTACCGGTTTTCGATCAATGGTCAGATTTTGTGGACGAGGGCAGGGAAATATTTCTAGCCGTTAGTGTAAATTTAGAAGAATTCGATTACTAGAATGCCCAGATTCACTGACTCAAGAAACGGGGCCAATTGATTTAAAATTTCACATTTTCACTCTTTTGGCTCAGCACTTGCATTTTCCAAGCGCTGACTAGATGGCACAATTCATCCATTTCTGGGCACTGTCTGAGCCTGACGCTCGTGATGGACCACAAGCCCAGTTAGGCCCATGGTCCCCCAGAGTTTTAGAATTTTTTATTCTTCCACGGGCAGTGCACAGCTCGCACGGGTAGACGCCAAGTATAATTTGGCCGTCTGGCTCTACGACCAGTGTTCGACCTAAACATAATTGGATCTGATCATATTAGTGGATTAATCAGGATTAATTTATTGAAAATAAGTCTAGACGTGCGTTCGAATCGTACGGTCCTGCATCAGTTCATACGTGAGTGCCTCAGGACACTATTCTGACTTAGGCTGGGTGTTATAGAGAAATAGGTTGTTGATGGGAACTGTTGACCGTCCAGCAAGAGAGCAATAGCTAGCCGCTGGCAGGAAAAAAAGAAAGAAAGAAAGAAAAGAAAAGAGAAAAGAAGAGAGAAGAAGAAAGAAAATAAAAGGGAAGGAAGGAAGAGAGAGACCGGCCGCCTTGTGAAAATTTATGAACGGCTTTGTTGAGGCATGAAAAAATGAAGAAAGCTTGAAAAGGATAAGATGAAAAGAGGGGTTGAAGGAATAAGGAAAATAGAAGTAAAACAAAATATCATGTATAATAGTTGCGCGGGTTGCACAACCAGTAATTGGTAGCGCTGACCGCACAAACAATTTCACTCATTATGCAAGTTGCACAATAATTTCTCCATTGTGCGGACTGCGTAAGTAACTTCCCCATTGTGTGAGTCGCACAAACAAGATCAGATAAAAATTATTATGGACGATCGGATTTGATGCAAAGTGGGCCCCATGACACAATAATCGAGGGTTCACACATGTGGAGGCCTATAAATACCCCACTCCCCCTCTCATTTGAGAGAGAAGAATTTTGGAAGAGGAGCAGAGCTCTGAAGGAAGACTGAAGGTGAGAAGTGAAGTTAGAGATTCATTGCGCAGGTCACATAACCAGGTCATCATATGACAATTATAAAAGGGTCAAGATGCTGCCGAAATCATCCAGTTCAATCTTCATTGCTCCAAGCTCTCCTTTTGCACAAGGGACAAGCTCAAAAAGGGGAGAAGTTGAATAATTAAATCAACACAACATTCCTCCTAAGGAGATGACTGAAGCAACTGTCAAAATGCTGCCAAATTCGAGATTTGACATTCAAACTTTGTTAATTTTAATTTATGTATTTCAAATTATCTATCTTAGAATCAATGGATCACTAAAGGATGTAAATGAACTCAGTATTAATAATATGATGATTGTTCTTCATGTACTCTCTTTGTTATATTCGAATAAGATAATTTCATTAAATTGAATGCATTTGTTTCTTGTTCGAAATAGGCTTCAATGCTTCAAGTCCGATGGATTCAGGTAGGATCATCCTAATTCCTGACTAGGAGATTAAAGGTATTGATTCACGAATTTTTTCCTAATATAGTTTTGATTTGATTTAACAAAAGAGTTACTGGATTGTGAATAATAACGAATTAAAATATATCCATACCTATCCCGATATTCACTCCAACCTCGCCTAAAACACAACTGTACCCTATCATCGTAGACTACACAATAATTTAACTAGGTGAATCATATTGATGTTACTAGATTTGAAGCATAAGGACACACACCTAACAATGTCAGGGAAAGATCAGGGTTGATAAGGTGAGCATTTTATCATTTAAGCTTAAACGAATTTAAGTTGTTATATTTATTCTATCTTTCATGCCTTCGTGATATTTTATTTTGCCTTTTAAGTACCTTTTGTCTTAATTAAGCGACGCACTTTATCTTGCCTTTACATTTGTCCTTTACATGTATTTTATCTAGCCTTTTACATATCGTGTTGAATCTTCCATGCTATTATATGTTTCACCATCAATTATTGGCCCTTTAAAGATTTTTACATGATATCCATTGTAAGAGGCTTTCCCAAATTCATGGGAGGCTATGGATACAAGCCTTGCTCTTGCCTTACCATTGATTTGGTTCTGCCACTCTCCTTTACCAAGAATCGACGGTGGTCGCTCTTCTAATTATGGAGTTGGCCGATTCCACCCTTATTAAAGAATTGTCCATTGCCGCTCTTATATTTATTGAGTTGGCTTTAACCTCTCTCCTCATCTTCGAGTTGAACTTCGTCACTTGCCTCTTATTCGACTTGGTTATTGTCACTCGCCCCTTTTTCCTTAAGGGCTAGCCAAGTGTCTTGTTATTCTCAACCAACCATGGATAAAGGAATTCTCTCTTGATGCAAGTACTATGATGGGAATCTCTCCTCTAGCAATCGACTAAATATTGTGGACATAATGCATTTTCGGTAGCGGCCCTGGGGTGACATGTAATTCCATGTTTCTCGGGTTGATGGTTTCCTGGTTGGTGTACGTGAGATATTTTGTATACGCAGTACATCAATTCCTTTTTATGGGCAGGTTGGTTGTCAGAAATAGTCGCTCCAATCTTTGGGGTCGTATTCTCCTTGTTCATGTGTTGTGGCCGTCTTAGGACAACCACATAAAACCATGTTAAACGTGGGACACGCCAGCGAATATCCTTAGTATGAGATGCGGGTCGAGTCAGATAATTGTAATTGTACTCCACATTGTGGCGATCACTAAGAGTGATACACTATATATACTTTACTAGACATGTATCTCATATAGATTAATTGCGCATTGATACCTCTTGTAGTGTGGATTACTTGACATATCAGAACATTTACATCACTTGTATGAATCTCTTAAATTATTGTTAATCTTAAAGGATAACCATCACTATGAGTAGGGCATTGATACTCTCCCAGCCATACAGATTATGTAGATGACGTACATATTTGAAGACTTAGTGGACTATCTCCCCATAGAAGACAACACCAAAAGAATATGAAGACAGATTATTTACTTAGTTTTATACTTCCACTGCGAACTCGATGAATGTAATAAGCTTCTATTGGGAAGGCCTCTGATAATCCTTTTTACTCTAACGAAATATAATTAATACAGTTGATTTTATTCTTGTGAATGTTACCTTCATGAATGTATCTGGATGTAAACCAAATGAAAAAAAAGGTGTGTGATTTTAATGTATCTAGTTTATACATTATTAGCACCCAGTTTTCTCGGGCACAAGTATGTTTCGACAAGGAAACAAATGTATTTGATTTGGGGGATTTATTCAATGATAACAAAGAAAGAATAAGAGAACATTGATCACATTTATTATGAGTTCATTTACATCCTCTGATTCTCTTGATTCTGAAAACAAAGCACAATTAATCAAAACAGACAAGATAACTTGATAGAAATTTCAATGATTCGACGCTATTTTGGTCATTTCCTAGATACTTAGGAGGAATTGCTGATTTGATCAACCAATCTCTAATGAGATAGAAATTTTATGAAGATAAACTGCGCTTATTTCGGTCATCTCCTAGGTACTTAGGAGGAATTGCTGATTTGATCAGCCAGTCTTCAATGAGATGGAGCATCCTTCCAGTCATTTTTCCTTGAAATATGAAGCAGTCCATTGAAATATGGCCGGGCCTTGAGGAAATCAAGCCGATCATGCTAAACCGGCCTAAAAAGTCTCCTAGAATGTAAGATCATGAGATTGTCACCGTCCGTTCAGCTCGAAACTTTATGTGCAGCATTAGAACCACAAATTAGCCGTACACGTCAAATTTCAGCTCCTGAATCCTTGTAGAAACAGCTAAACTGGCAAATCAGCCCCTGAGATCATGATTTGGGGCCCGCCTATCATCTGGATATGCTTCAAATTCGGTCTCAACACGTTAAATACAGTGGGTAAGTGAATGGACGGAGCAGATTTCCCACGAACATCACGTTGAGACCACATGTACATCGCATGTACATGAAGTCCAAGTACACGAGCCGTGCATGGGATTTCCCAAAGTCGGTCAAAGAAGCTGACTCGGGCTTCTTCTTCTTCATTTAAGAAAACGCAACAACGTCTTCATCCATGCTATCCATTTTTGTGTAGTGGGGCCTGTTCATCACATGATTCGATGATCAGATCCATTCATTCTCTTCATAGTATAGGAATTACCATTGCCTAGATGTCCTTTCGTCTCCATGCAGTCGATTGTAAGATCTTGGCCGTTAAACATGAAATGGACGGTAAAATGAAAGTTCGGGTGGACCACACCAATTCCACACCAAAAGCAGTCCATTCTGAATGGTTTTTCATGCTTAACACAATGGAGGAAGTGGATTTTCCACTTGGCTTCCCCAAATGAGAGATCAAATTTCACAGAGTCGACGTACGTCGACTCTATTGCAAAACAGAGGATCGGTTCATCTGTAGTGGGCTACCATCATGAAGTAGAAGGTCGATCTGAATCGTCTATCAGGTAGAGGGATAAAAACCATTCAGAACCATGTTGATCTTTCTTAGCCAAGTATATTCATATGATCTCTACAGCGATTGAAAAAGGACCATTCGACTGCTATTTCTTCTTGATTGTCTCAGTAGGCCACATCATCGGATGATCGAAGTTCACCATTCACAGTTGAAATCATGAGAGGAAGATGATGGACGGTGTGGATTTGTCAAAACAGAGCCGTATTGGGCACCACCAGCAGAACAGTGAAAGAAAAAAATGGTTTCTTCCTGTTTACGTCTAACTGAATGTTCGGCCGGTTGCGCGGTTCGTGCAACGCTCCTCCGGTTACGCGGTTTGCCCAACGGAATTCTCTCCTTGGATAGCATAACGGGACACTTGGCCTACAGGAATCGTCACTTAGACGGATTCCCGTATTTGTTGCACGGTTCGCGCAACAACATTCTTCCTTGCGGGGACGGTGAATGGCACCTTTCACTTGCGCGGTTCGCGCAACCATATTCTTTGTTGCGCGGTTCGCGCAACCGCAGCTCTTGTTGCGCGGTTCGCTCAACCATCAACTCTTTTTCTCTCTTTCCTTATTTCTTCTGACCCACTAAATGATCTAACCGATCCAACCCCTCTACTAAATCAGGGAAGGGTATTTATAGGCCCCACCACTCTTATAGAGTGGTCATCACCACCACTTATCTCTTCTCATATGGCCTTTCTCCTTCCTTAAACCATGGTGACCACTAAGATTCCTCTTAAATGGTGGTGTACCACCTTTCTCCTTTCAAATGACACATTTGCACCCATTTTTACCAAACTACCCTTTCCAATACTTTTTTACCAACATACCTAAACTACCCCTAGACTCGAAATTTTACCAAAATACCTAAACTACCCCTGGACAAGGAATTTTACCAAAATACCTAAACTACCCCTGGACAAGGAATTTTACCAAAATACCTAAACTACCCCTGGACAAGGAAATTACCAAAATACCCCCGACATGGATTTTTACTGAAATACCCCTGACATGGATTTTTACTGAAATACCCCCGGACATGGAAATTACCGAAATACCCCTGGACATGGAAATTACCAAAATATCCCCGGGCATGAAAATTACCAGAATACCCCTGGACATGGAAATTACAAAATACCCCAGACATGGAAATTACCGAAATACCCCGGACATGAAAATTACCAAAATACCCCAGACATGGAATTCTCCAACCACTGCAATGGAATACTATTTTTTATGTCTCAACGGATGCCCCCTCGATCCTTCTTTGATTGATTCCTGAAATCAAATGGAGGATTGATCTTCCTCTGCCTAAAGAATCTTGAATTAACTGCTACTAAAGGATGATTGGATGATCATGCTTGCCTGGAAGACTGGATGATAATCTTTGACCAAAAAATTAAATGATTGCATTCAATCAGAAGACTGGAATGCTTACGCTCGACCGAAAGATTTGAATGATCCCTGCTCAAATGGAAGACTTGAATGATTGTGATTGACCAAAAGACTTGATGATTGTGCTCGACCGAAAGACTTGATGATTGTGCTCGAACAGAAGACTTGATTGATCACGTTCGAACGGAGGACTTGACTGATTGTGCTCGAACAGAAGATTTGAATGATGGCGCTCGATCAGAAGAGTTGACTGCCCCCCACTTGCAGTGAAGAGCGGATGCTTTATTTAGAGAAGATGAAATTTTCTTTTTATCGAAACTTGCAGCTGTAACAGCTGTGACGACTTTGTCTTTGAGCAATCTTAAGAACCTTCTTTCAATAGCAACGGTCTCTTTGATCAATTCCAATAACTCTTTTTCTTCAATTCTGTGTCCAAAGAGTTGTTCCTTAATGCTGCTCCTGCCGCAACAACTTTTCCATCGTTTCCTTTATTCATGATCTGCATAACTCAAGCTTTTTCGAATGATAATCTTTCCTGCCAAATTAATCAGAATTAGTATCTTATTTCATTATATATTTTTTTTCAATTTAGCTTTATGAAGCATTGATAATTTTGAAATAGATTGAGAGTTTCTTCTCTTTTTAGGCTGAATGTGATATTCGCTTTGCTGTCGTGCTTCGCAACTTTGCTCATTAAATCGTGCTTTTGGAGACATCGTTTCCAGCTCCAAAGGTTCAATCGCTGAATCTTTTCGCTGAGCTATTTCTTGCTTGTGCTCAATATTTTTCCATAGACTTTTTCCTTGGATCTCAAAGATGATTCCATTTGTTCCTTGTCTTCATTAGATTTTGAATACATAGATCCTGCCCCCTTTCCTGGTCAATGTCGCATAAAGATTTCTTCAGAAGATAATACTTCTAGAGTAAAGCCTGCTGATACTCCTGAAGAATGAATAATCATTGATGTTCCTTTGACGAATTCAAAGAATATATCCGAATCCCTTATGACTTTTGTCAATGTATTAATTGGCTTTGAAGGCTTGAACCTTTGAGTAGATACTTGCCAATATCATGAAGGCATTTGTTGTTACCGCCATCTGAACCTGATTCAAGAGGAATGCATCTTTGCATATATATATATATATATATATATATATATATATATATATATATATATATATATATATATATATTTACTCAACATTTAAAATTTTCATCAGACAATTGCATATTTGAGCATATCTAAATTGCATATTTAAAATTTTCATCGGGCAATTGCATCTTTGCATATATATTTCAACATATATAAATATGTATTTGCAGCATTTTGAATGCTTTATGCTTTTCTTTTTTTTTTTTTTTTTTTTTTTTTTTGCAGTGGTGCTAGTGCACTTTGACTGACCATACTTTAACTGGACAAGACTGACTGGCCATACTTTAACTGGACAAGACTGACCTTGACCTGACTGAACTTGACTTAGACTTGACTAGTCTAGATTGAACTAGATTGGACTGAACTAGACTGTATTTAAACCTTTTATGCTTTGTTAGTGCAGGATTCTATATGTGAGTATTTAGATTGGCGGTGCTAAGTTTCAATTTCAGCTAGCCACACACAGTTTAGGCTCATGAGTAGTGGAGCGCGTGCACACACAGTTTAAGCTCTTGAGTAGTGGAGCACTTGTGGGTCTTATGTGATGGCCTTTGTAACTCTCTAGAGTTCTCTTGGACTTTTCACTGCCTTGAGCTCACGGCCACGGTCCATCAGAGGGACCCATTGACGCTACTGGGTGGTGAACTGTTGGTTTTACGCACAGGGTTGACCATGGTAACTCTCTAGAGTTCGTAGGGCTCGCAAGGCTACTTTTGGGCACAAAATTTAGAGTCGTCAGTCCATTAATGAGTAGGTTTAAGCCATTCCTCACGAGTTACTACTGAAATCAAACCCTAGATCTGGAGGGTCTTACGCATGGTTGGCCTAAAGCTCACACTGCGGCCCCTGTTTTTTTCATCTGCAAGGTCGAGCCCATTCACGGGAGGGCATTTTCATCCATTCCCCATGACGCTGCCGGAAGCTATACAGACGGCATGGGAGTTATGATGACTAGTCTTCGCGGATTTATGGCCTTTTAGGCTCTGAATCCTTGACTTCGTCAGCTGCCCGCATGAGTGCGCACGATGGTCTTCACGGGCTTTTTAGGGCCACTGACTCCTCGTCGCTGCCCGAATGGCGATCTTCATAGGTCTTACGTATAGTTGGCCGGCTCTTTTAGATCTTGATCCTTTGAGAGCTTGATCTTGATCTTTTTTTTTTTTTTTTTTTTTTGCTCTTTTAGGATTTGGCTTGGCTATATTGCCTCTTTGACTAAGATTGATATGTCCTTGCTTTTGATAATATCTTCTAGATGATCTGTCTGATAATATCTTCAAGAAGATCCGTGCCTTGTAAGGCAATAATAATTGTGGTGATTGTCATTGTCAGCATAATAGACGTTTCTGACCGAGATTGATACGTCTTTGTTTTTTATAATATCTTCAAGAGGATCCGTGCCTTGTAAGGTAATATATCAATCTTGTCAATATCTTCAAGAGAATCTTCAAGGCGATATTAACTCTGCCATCTTCAAGAGGATCCGTCTATATTCTTCGTAACATATCAATCTTGTCAATATCTTCAAGAGAATCTTCAAGGCGATATTAACTTTACCAGACTTATTTGGTGATGACGATGATCACTTTCTTTTCAGAATGGCGATGATCATTTTTTTTTCAGAATACTTGTTAATGTAGTTGAGATGCTTGTGAATTTCTTCTTTATAGATTCTTTCGATGACGTATGGACATGATCTTATTCCTTCTTGCCCCCTTTTGATATAGAATCATTATGCTGATAATATTCTGGATCAAAATCAGTACCTTCTTTAGGGATAGTATCTCTTGATGAAGCGAGCATTGACTGGTATGCTGATACCTTGCCCATCTTGATTTACAACTCTGTACGCCCCATTGGAGTATACTTCTTTTATTATATACGGCCCGTCCCATTTAGGCTCGAACTTGCCCCCTGTTCAGCGGGTGACCACTATAGGTCTTTTCAACATTACCACCATATCCCATGTTTTTGAAAGAGCGGTGTTTAACTTATTTATCAAAAGCAGCCGATATCCTGGCCTGATATGATTGCAATCGCTGCTGAGCTGCTAGATGTTTCTCATCAAGCAGATCTAACTCTTTCAGCCTTATTCCTGTATTTTCATCATCTTTTATAGACTGATATACTGTCGTTCTAAGCGAAGCTGCTTGCATTTCAATTGGGATGACTGCCTCCATGCCATAGATTAGTGAATACGGTGTTGCCCCGTTGCTGTGCGATAAGTAGTTCTGTATGTCCATAATGCTTCTTGCAACTGTTCATCCTAATCATGTTTACTCCCTGTCACTGTCTTCTTGAGTATTTTGACGATCGTTTTATGATGAGGGTCGAATATTGCATATCAGACCCCGACTATTACCTGCTTTTACGTACATGATAATGCTTAATGCCATATTTTAATTGTGTTTTTATTACAAGATGAAATCAGGAGCGTGTATTGAAAAATGATGTTAAAAGCGTGGATTTTACACTCCGAAGATACCAGAGCAAGGAACGGACTCCAGAGGACCAATATTGAAGAATTTACATGCCAGGGACCCGAGGAAATCAAGCCGTTCATGTTTAAAGAGGCCCGAAACTGGTACAAAATGCAAGATCACATGGTTCCCGCCATCCGATTGACTCAAAACTTCATACATGTGATGGGGGCCGTAAAATAACCGTACATATCAAGTTTCAGCCTTTTAATATCTCGGGAAGTGCTCCAACTAACAAATCAGCCCACAAACCATTGATTTCAGGCCCACCTGATATCTGGAACTTCTTCAAAATTTACCTGGACGGTTTATATAATATGGGAAACAGGATGGACGGCTTGGATTTTTTGAAAAAATCACATTGGACTTAGTGTAGGCTGCGTGTGTACATAGTACACATTCACGTCCGTAGTGCATGAGACCGCCGCCAATGGCCGTCAACTGCGCTGATCACGACCGCGTCACCTTCTCGAAACGTAGAATCGCCTGTTTTTGTCACAGAACGACGGACGCCATTTGGACGATTTTCCGGCTGGTTGTGTGCCCCACACGTGGTCTTTCCGGATGATCTGAACCGTCCATCTTGTAGATGGCTTCGAGGACTTCAAAACCATGCTACTATTTTATACCCATGCGTGCACACGTGTGCGGTACAGAGGCCACAAAAGGGCTGCCCTGTAACGTCCAAATCTGATCTTTTTGTGTTTTATTCTCTGGGATGCATCAATGGACGTTCAAAACTACCTATTCTTGACTAAAATTTCGTCCTGAATCCAATGGACGAAGTGGATTTTCCAGAAAATACTTGTGGGCCCCACCGATCACGACAATAAAGGGTGCGAAAGGTTTCGCACAATTTGAAAATCCGGTTTTCCAGCGGTTGTGGGCCACCATCTTTGATCATATGGCGATCTGAACCGTCTATCATGTAGAGGACCCAAGAAAGTCCTAAGGGACGGTGTTTGTTGGAATTTGAACGAGGAAAGTATGGTGTTTTGAGGTCCCGAACTTGGCCGCTGAAAAGGAATTTTGTGCGCGTATGATGCCAACCTCCCAAATCCAAATTTCACCACTTCAGCCACTCCATCAGCTATAAAAAGAGTTGCAAAACATGAGGAAGGGCATTCAGAAATTGAAAAAGTGGAGAATTCCAGATCTAGAGCAAAGGAGAGAAGAAAGAGAGAAATTGGTTTGATGTTTTTTTATGAATTTTATTTATCCATATGTTTAATGGATTTTATGGGTAACTAATCTCTCAGCTAGGGCTGAGATGAAACCCCTAATTTGAACACTTTTTTTTCTATGTTGATTTTATTTTAATTAGATTGGTTTGTTTCTTTCCCTAGTGTGCTTGATTGCTTTAAATTCTATACTTCTCCATCTATGAACTTGATCAGAGTCTATGGATGGATGTGGTCTGGATGCTTATTCTAGGTGCTTGTATCGATCATGAACGGAGTTCCTGTAGAGGAAGAAACAGGGTGCTTTTATCGAATCGCATATTCCATATGCCCGATTTGGACATGGGATATGTTATTCATGGCATTGCTTGAAGGAATTAGACAATCTGTATGCCCGATTAAGGACACAGATTGTGCTTTCTCTAGATAAGTTAGATCAATCTATATTAAAGTGAATTAACAAACAAAACAAGGGTTAGGATAATTAGGGGTGGATTCGAAAGTCCTAGTGCTCTTTCTCTTATTGAATTTTCTTCCCTATCCTCAATAGTTATTTTCCATAAATTTGTGTTAGTAATTTGCTCCATTATTTGTTGAATTAGTTAAGGAGGATCACAGATTTGAATTGTGACGATCAGTCCTCGTGGGATTCGACCTCGATCTTACCGAGTTATTACTACATCACAACCCTATACTTGGGGAGTGAACAAGTTTTTGGCGCCGTTGCCGGGGACTGTTTCGTTCCAAATTGAATTTAAGATTCTCTCTTATCATAATTCATAGCTTAGGATTTTACTAACTTAGAATTTATTTATTTTTTCCTTTATTTTAGAAACTAACCTATTTCCTGTTTTGTAGGGTCCTGAAATAAACTTCTAATTTGGTAATCCCTTCTAAGTTTCTTACTTTTTCTAATTTCTATTTTTAGAATTAGGATTTTATTTTTTAGAAATTTTTAGTTTCTAATTTTAGATTTAGATTCTTCTTTTAAGTAACTTTCTATTTTCTAGTTTTAGAAATTTTTTTTCTTTTTAGAAACTAACTTAGCTTTTTATTTTTAGTAACTTTCTAATTCTAGGATTTCCTTCCTTTTTAGAAATTAACTCTTCTTTTTTTAGTTCTTTAGAAAATTTCTAATTTGAGATTTTCTATTTTAGAAACTAACTTGTTTTGTTTTCTTTTGCAGGATTCTAACATAGATCTCCAATTGGTAACATCTTTCTAAATTCTCCAGTCCTCTCTACTTTCTATTTTGAGATTTAAGTTTTCAATTTTTAGGAATTTTCTACTTTCTAACTTTGGATTTGGTAACTTTCTATTTTCTAGTTTTAGAAACTTTCTTTTTAGAAATTAACCGTTGCTTAGGATTTTTCTATCATTATTTTAGGAAACTTGATTTGTTTTTGTTTTTATTTACTGAGGGAATTGAGGAAGGAAGCTACTAAGTGAAGGAGGAGCTGCTTAAATCTTACGCCATTAATCATCTCCTTTTCTGGTTCTTTCTTCCCATTCTTATTCACATAGTTTTAACTTGTTTTTTTTTTTTAATAGCATAATTTCTAGTTCTAGTTTTCTTTCTCTTAGGTTGTTACTTAGTTTATGCTAGGACGTAGATCTCTAGATAAAGAACTAGCACCTTTTGATCCTGAAATAGAAAGAACATTCCATAGAAGATTGAAAGACATCCCAGTTGAAATGGCGAAGAGAATGGAACTAAAACTCTTAGAGATTATTCAGCTCTGTCCAATTCAATGCGCCTTCATGCATAGTGTTGCCCACCACCATGAAGACACTTTGAACTCAAGACTGGGTCATACGCTTGCCGCCTTCCTTTATGGGTTGGACAAGGAGGACCCATATCATCATGTGAAAGAATTCTAGACATTTGCTCCACCTTTAAATTCCAAAACTTCTCGACGATTCGATCCGCCTACACACTGTTTCCTTTTTCTTTGAAGGATAAGGCGAAAGCATGGTTGAATTCTCTAGAAGTTGGGTCTATCACTACATGGGACCAATTGTCTAGAAAGTTCTTAAACAAGTTCTTCCTCGTTCACAAAACTAATGCTCTCCGTAGAGAAATCACTAATTTCACACAAAAAGAGGAGAGCACTTTCATGAATGTTGGGAAAGATGGAAGGACTTGCTTCTTAAATGTCCACACACCACGGTTTTGAGAAGTGGCAACAAGTGCAATACTTTTATGACGGCCTCGACACCCCAGAACCGTCGCATGGTTGATGCCACCGGTGGAGGGTCCTTCATGACCAAAGCGATACCGAAGCATGGAAATTCTTTGAAACCTTGTGTGAAAATTCCCAAAGAATGGGACTATTCGAGATAGAGGTGAAAGAAATTCCCAACCACAAAAGAGAGGTGGCATATATGAGATAGGAGTCACACCAGATCTCCATGCCAAGATTGATGGCTCGACAAAGAAGGTTGATGCTCGATGTTACATAATGGACCTCTACAAACAACTCAAGCCGAGGCTTGTGCCATATGTTCTAGTTCTACCCATCCTACACAATCTTGCCCATCAGTACAAAGATTTTGAATTCCTCTCTCGAACAAGTTCATGCTTTGAACACCTTTCGAAACCCGGGAATGATCCTTACTCAAACACTTACAACCCAGGTTGGGCTAGGCATCCAAATTTTCTTGGGCAAAGGACCACAACAAGGAGGACCATCGGAAATCCTCCCATGCAACCTTACCCTCAAGGCGGCAATCAACAACTCCAACGGTTCCGCAATATCAACAAGTCCCTTCACAATCACGGAAACCATCTCTTGAGGATACACTCCATCTTTTATGCGAGTTCTCTCCAATTCCAAAAAGACACCCAACAAACTTTACTAGCCAACCAGCAAAGCTTACATGCAAATGCGCAATCCATTGCCAAGCTGGAAGTACAAATGGGTCAACTAGCTGCCGCATTAAATGAGAGAGAAAAGGGTAAGTTCCCTAGTCAACCTGTGGCTAATCCAAAGGGACAGTATGAGATTGGCTCAAATTCCAACCAAGGGCAGTATCATGAGCAAGCCAAATCGATCACTACCCTTAGGTCAGGCAAACAGATTGACAACAGAATAGAGATGCTTAGGGATGAATCAAATTCTAAAGCGGAAGATCAAGATGAAGCAGAGAGACACATTAATGCATCCAAAGCCCAAAAGCTCTCTGACTCTCCAAGAGCTACTGATGTGCTACCCTACGTGCCCAAAGCACCCTTTCCTCAACGTCTGGCACCAATGAAGAAAAGAAATAACTTTGATGAAATCCTGGATGTGTTTAAAAAAGTGCAAGTCAACATCCCGTTGCTTGATGCTATCAAGCAAGTCCCTCCTTACGCTAAGTTTCTTAAAGATTTATGCACTCAAAAGCGTAAGCAGAATGTTCATAAGAAGGTCTTCCTTGCAGAGCAGCTCAGCTCCATGATTCAACATAACACCCCTCCTAAATTTAGGGATCCAGGAGCCCCCACCATTTCTTGCGGCATAGGAGATCATAAGATCGGGAAAGCATTGCTTGATTTAGGGGCGAGTGTTAATTTGTTACCTTATTCGGTTTATGAGCAGCTAGGACTTGGTGAGTTGAAACCGACTAAGGTAACATTACAACTGGCTGATAGATCTGTCAAGGTTCCCCAGGGTGTTATTGAAGATGTGCTAATCCAGGTTGATAAATTCTATTTTCCAGTGGATTTCATAGTTATAGATACTCAGCCTGTCCAGAATCCTCATAGTCAGATCCCAGTCATCTTGGGTCGTCCATTTTTGGCCACATCTAATGCTATTATAAATTGCCGAAATGGAGTTATGAAGTTGTCCTTTGGTAACATGAATATTAAACTTAATGTTTTTAATGCAGGACAACAACCCGCAGATTTGGACGACATTTTTGAAGTGGACATGATCGAGAGCCTTGTGCAGGACTCCTTCCGTACATCTTTTGAAGATCCTCTTGAGACCTGCTTAGCACAATCGGGCATGGATTTTGACATCGATAGTCCCATACACGAAGTTAATGCACTGTTCGACTCTACTCCTATATTGGAGACTGAAAAATGGAGAGCGAAAGTGGAACCTCTTCATCCCTCTGAGACTTTTCCTAACAGCACAGTTTCTAACTCTGAGAAGGCAAAAGAGAACAGGCTGCTTAATGTTCTTAGAGCATATAAGGCAGCAATTGAACGGAAGATAGCAGAAATACAAGGAGTATACCCCACTGTATGTAAGGATCATGCTGTGGAAATGTCACGTAAAATACAAAGGAAGCATGATCTTAACATGGAAGAAGTTGTTCGAGCAGAAGTCCTTAAATTGTTTGATGATAGTGTGTAACACCCCGTACTTTCCAGTACTCGAGTGTTACCACTTGATTTCATTTAATACAGAAAATAAATAAATATAGTACAACCTAAAAATATACTATGAAATGATACTTACATAATTTATAAATAATTGAAGTTTCATGTAAAAGGGATATGTAACTATAATCCATATCATATGCATATACTTACAATATCATTAGTATAAATTACAAACTATAAATTTTGTAATACATAAAAAAAAAAATAACATATATGTATATATATACATACTTTAATATATGCTTACTGACATTCATATAATTTACATGTATTAATGATTTGTGATCATATAAATTATATATGACAAAATATATAAGGAAAATAGTTTCTAAATAATAATAATAGTAAATAATGATATTACAAGTATGGTAGCATGATAGTTAATGCATGATAGGTCACTTAACCCACAATCTAACCATTTTCTTCTAGCCTGAATGGTCCATTGGATTCTTTTAACCATTGACTTTTGATTTTGGGAAGATCCGGCCGTTAGATCAAAAGAAACCACCGTTGGGGCTAAGAATTAGCTTGTATGGCCCACCTGGGTCTCCTCGTCAACCCGAAATGGGCCAGGGTCCCTATGAAGGGTTCCCAATGCGAATGGGCGGTAGGAATTATGATACTGACATCTTAGTGGGCCCCTATACGGTGCATGTGCACTAAGGATGCTGGTACACGAGCCACACTGGACCAGCCGATTTGTAAACAAGAAATATCTCCCGCCACTGCTCTCTGTGCTTTTAACCGACCTACTTCGAGCTCCTAGGTAAGCCACCACGACCACTTTCCGAACATTTTGAACCGTTCAAATCCTTCATGGGACCCGCACGATCGTAACAGTATAGCCGTTTGATCATCTGATTTCGAACGAAGGAGATCGAACCCCACCGTCCAATCCATGCCAAAAACGGCCCAACCGATAGTCTGTGGAAAGAGGAAAGAGAGGACCGCCCTTCCTCTTTGGGAAGGTCGGATCTCAACCGTCCGTTGGGGAAGTAAATCTCAGCCGTTCTCTCCCTCTCACTCCCTCTATAAGATGGGTCCTGTAACCCTAGGAAATTCACGCCAGTGAGAAGGAAAGAGTACGGAGAGGAAACCCACCCCCTGTTTTAAACCTAGGTAAGTCGGGCAACAACTACCCCTAGAGGACCATCTTCTCTTTCGTTATTATGTTTCTTTTTTTCTTCTTCCTTATAGCTTCTTGACGTACCTATCTGAACCGGAACCATGCCAAGCAAATGGTTGGGTTCGGTCCAGCCATAGCAACGTCGGAATGAGCCAAGCAATGGCCGTTTCGAGACCTCATTACAGTCCCATTTGATGTTATTTTGAGCCTCTCTGTTGTGCTTCAAAACAGCTCGATAACCACCAATCAATGGTCGTGTGTCGGACTAAGAAAGCCGAAGTTGGGTCTCTATTTACGATCGAATCAGGCCGAAACCACCGTGATAAGTGGCGTGGTTTGGTCCGAGAAACGAGCTCTTGTTAAGCTCGTTTAGAGCCGAAATGAGGAAGAAGATATGTTAGGTGTGCTCTTGAACAGAGCACCATGATAGGCGAGAGAGAAACAGCCACTAATGACTCCGTTCAAACTCTCCATCGGTGCCCCTGTTTTCGGTTGAAGCCGAGCCAAACCATTGCTCTGTTTGAGCCGAACTCGAGCCTCATGTTGGACGGAAAATATGAAGAGAAACAACCTCTTCTTGGGCCGTGTCCGGCGTTGAAGGGTGGGCGAAAACGGCTTCTTCGGCAAAGACGCGGCATGGGTCGTTTTCGCCTAAATACGATTAAGTTTGCTCTTGGGCCCTGCATAAAACGCAGGTGGGCCTCACCAACGTCTGTGGGCTGACCCTAAATGTGGGCCCTGCATCGACTGTGGGCCCCACCAACTGTTATGGGTGGCTCTAGTGTCAGGCCACCATATGCCCTTTAAATTTGGACCGTCCATCAGGGACGTTACGTCCAGAAAAAGGCCTGGGCCGGATGTCCAGATCTGGACACGTTACTTTCGTTTCTTCCTTTCGTTACTTTTATAATATGTGTATATATACATACGTATATGATCGTGTATCTAATAGTATGCGTAGATAAGTGGTGGGCCCCACCTGGGACCCACCTGTGTAATGCATAAGCGCACGCGTGCATGCATCTTGCCGATGGCGTGAAACTGAGGTTACTGTGTATATGTACAGTTAACGTTACTCTGCCATTCAGTCCATGCCAAAAAAAAAAATGGAGACCTCATCATAAGCTGATGAGTCTGGAAAATCCGAATGGTTCACATGAGGCAGAACCCTATAAAACCCCTTGGTTTCAAATTTTACTTTGAACCGAAACTTTGGTGGGCCATGAGAAGTGCAAACAGTTTCTTCTTTTGTTTTGAAATTCTCTTTGCTCTGGCCCGCCAGAATCTTAGACTTGGGTGAAAATTCACCCCCTAAAGTTTCTTGGGGTCCCACATCTTTTAGACCGTTCGGATTCGGCACCAGACTTATGTGGGACCCACATATTTGAAAATCACGCATGAAGAAAGGTAACGTGCATGCAACAGTTGGTGGTTTACGTGAACATAACTGTTCACCTAAGCCACTGCAATTTATTTTGAGATCTCGTCCTGTCGGATGAGTCTGGGAAATCTGAACCGTCCACATGGAGCAGAGCCTCATAAAACCCTTTAGTCTTAATTTTTACCTTGAACCAAAACTTTGGTGGGCCATGATTAATGCAAACACTTTCTGCCCTTGAAATTACATTTTTCTTCGCTATGGTATACCGGAATCTTAGATCAGGGTGAAAATTTAACCCCTTAGGTTTCTCGAGATTCCACATCTCATGAACCGTTCAGATTCAACACTCACTTCACATGTATGAAGAAACACACGTGTCCAGATGCATAGTTATGCCTGCCTCATATATTCCGCATGGTAAGTTCTCGCATGCGTGAACCCACCTCTTACGTATTTTCAACGTGGGCCGTCCAAGGTCTGGACGTAGTCCACCTTGTGCATATCCAGATCGTCCATCCATTTGGTTGGTGGATCACACGTGTGGGCCTCACATTGATATACATACCGCATATGTGTGGGCCCATGTGGAATCCACGCATGTGTGAAACCATATTGTTATACGTGTATTAAAAATATACTATTTGCTACCGTTATAACATACCATATAATGCCAATATGATATACATACTGTACACATAGGTATACTAGGTGACATATCTTTAATCTATACAATGTGTACACACATACCATATAATGTCAAATACATAGATATACCGGCAATGTATACATCATATATAAAGTGTGCAAGCTCCTCTATAGGATGGTGGCCACATGTGGGGGGCTCCACCATGAGGTATATATTTATTTACACGGTCTATACAATAAATTTAACCAACTAGATAAAGTATATGTTGAGCCACCTATTGAGGCAAATACCGTCGGGTCTACACTCCTCTCAAATAAGCGCCCCAAACCATCATGATTAGGGCCATTCGACCAACCATGACACCCTAGAATTTTAGGACTTATCAACTAATGCAAGGGATGTCTTCAGGAATTTGTTTAAGTGACGCAGAGACTTTATCTCCTCAAGAAGGCTTACACCAAAGAACACCCTACAACATATCTGGTGATGATTCTTCCCCTTGAGCTTTCCATTTTCTCATTAGCTTAAGTTATAGTTTTTATTTAAATTCATAATTGATCTCTCTCCTTATAATCACATGTGTTAGCTGGTGGAAATTAAATTGATGTCTTACATGCTTTATGATTATCCTGTATAATTGTTCATGCTTGTGGATTATTTGTGGATTGCTTATGGAACTTAAACTGGTACATTAGTGAGAAATTCCCACGTATGAATGTACACCCATACTTGGGATGTAACTTGACTCTTTGTGATCGTAATGGACCTTCGACTCGGTGGTTTTTGAGTGGTGGTCTAGGTGGATCATTGATGTGGGCCTACCATCCAGGGTTGTGTGCCCAATGGTTTTTAAGGATGGTCTTTATCGTATGGTTTTGATATTCGCCCTATGTGGCATATTTTGATACTCGCCCTACGTGGTTTTATTTGATACTTTCCCTACATGGGTTCGATGTTTTATACTGTGCAACCATGCGGTGGTAAGCCTCACATATTATAATATGATTGGCCACTAGTCGATGGGTTTCCATTAAACATCCTAAGGTGGTAGCCTCATGAGCCAGGGATGGTGGAATGGGACACTATGCTCGGCCGTCGGCCTCTACGCCGGGCCTTGTGCTCCCCGTAGTGACCTTTGAGCTTATTAAACCCGCTGGTTGTAATTGAATTAATAACGGATTGGCTAATCATGCATACATGGCATATCTCGATGACTTGGATCACTTTGCCCGCGACACATTTGAATGTTGCGCTTATGACCAGATCATTCGATTATGATGATGACCTGGATCTTCATGCCCCGCGACATGGCTGAATGTTGCGCTGATGACCAGTCACATCGCCTGTCTGGATGTTTTACCGGCACCGACCGTCCAGGATGTTTTACCAGGTCGACGATTGCATGGGGACCCGACCGGATGATGTTTCCTGTGTTCGATGATCGCACGGATGAGCATCCCTGGGCGATGATTGCATACTTCACGCATCCATGCACACATAATAAGATTTGCATCATGTATTGTTTTGTATGCTTTATTTTATAACTATGCTTACCTAATGCGGCGGTGTGTAATCTTGAGGGGAGTTCACACTGAGTTGGCCACTCATCCATCAAATATATAACCGTACAGTGTAGCGCAGTGGCTCCAACGACATTCATGTTCATATTGATGAAGAGCAGGCTATGGTCGATAAGGGTGCATGATTATATTTGCTAAGGGTTGCTACATGATTTCATATCTCAAATTTGTTGTAATTTACTTTATTTCACATGTAATATTATTTCATTTTGTAATTGTAAGAATGGGGACATTGGTTTGTATAAGTCATTATGGGCACTCTTTTGTATATTATAAATGATAATGGAACTTTCCTTTATGCTTACTTGTCCATTCTACGCTCATTTGCTTACTCTGATAAAAGAAGAAAAGAAAAATATATATTTGATCATCCTTTAAGGTTAACACTCGAGTTTTTGGGAAACGGGTCGTGTACTCGGGTCCTGAAGATTCGGGGCGTTACATAGTGTCAATTACCTCATTTCAGATAGCACAGTTTATGGGAACTCGCATCACTTGTCTGGGATTGGTTAACCACGTGTTGAGGTAAGTTCTTTGGCGGACCTTGGTCTTAAAGATTAATGAATTCATGGTCCGTTCTTGTCTGGCTGAAGACGTTAAACTTAGCGCTCCTGGGAGGCAACCCAGCATTTCATTTGATTTCTTTTTCCTTGTTAGTTAGTTTAATGTTTGTGGATAACATTACTGCAAACCCTCACGAGACTACAACTCGTCCACTAGGGGTAACCTAGGGGTTTAAAGGCTTGTTGCATACGCTAAATGCAATCGAGAGCACCTGCGAAAGTGGTATAGGTAGGATTTTCTTTTTAGGATTTTATTTTTTTGTTTTGTTTTTGTTGATATCTCTCTTGTGCTAACTCGCTTTTATGTTAATCGCTTCTTGATTCTCCATCCAGGTACTATCTTTCCCTCACTCCCCTTTTCTTTTCGTCGTCTCATGTGCATTGCATGTTTATTTCTTTTACATTGAGGACAATGTAGATTTTAGGTTGGGGGTGGGAGATTAGGTTACCTAATCAATATTTTCTTGGTCTTGAGCGAAAAATTGTGAAATTTTTTAAATTTTTCTGAAATTTCTATTGAACTCAAAGTGATTTTGAAGGATAGTTGTGATTTTGAAATTACAAAATTCAGAATGTGAGAAATTTATGACTCTTGGATTTGGTTGTCTGGCAAATTTCACACTGAAGTTTGAATGGTTAATCCATGATTAGAAGTTGTAAACATTGATTGAGCCATGATTTCACATATCAGATCTCGTTTACACATTAAGTTTTCAGTTCGATATTAATTGATAACATGGTAATCACTAAGCATGAAAGGAACCAGCCTGAAAAACAAAATTTTTAGCATCAGTTTATAAAGAAGAATTGAAAGAATAAGACGCACAATCGTCATCACAGGTTTGCTCCCTATAGATGAAGATTCGATTCCTCATAGTTGACATGAGATAAGATTTAGGCGACAAGTTTTCACCATAGGTTTGCTCCCTATAGGTGCAGATTTGATTATCCTCCTTGGCATACTATTCATAAAGAAAATAAAAAAAAAATGGTAGAATGAAAGGTTAATCTGTAAGGCAAGTGTGGTTCCAGTTTTGGGTGACATGAGCTCCGTTGTTAATTACCAATGATATCATGAAATTGACAATTGAATCTCTTAATGGTTGAAAGCTGAGATGACACTAAAAACTCATGGAACTCAATGTTTAAAATTGTTCTAATTAATGGATTACTATTTTAAACTTGATTATGTTGTTTACTATAAGCTTGATTTCAGGAGAGAAATCTTCTCACCATTCATGAATCTTAGAATTTTCCAATCTCAATTATCTGTTCACCCGTCACTTGAGTTTACAGGAATTGTCTTTTTTTTTCTGAAATAATTTTTCGCATGTTTTGCTCGGGACTAGCAAAATGCTGGTTAGGGGTTGTGATGAGGGTCGAATATTGCATATCAGACCCCGACTATTACCTGCTTTTACGTACATGATAATGCTTAATGCCATATTTTAATTGTGTTTTTATTACAGGATGAAATCAGGAGCGTGTATTGAAAAATGATGTTAAAAGCGTGGATTTTACACTCCGAAGATACCAGAGCAAGGAACGGACTCCAGAGGACCAATATTGAAGAATTTACATGCCAGGGACCCGAGGAAATCAAGCCGTTCATGTTTAAAGAGGCCCGAAACTGGTACAAAATGCAAGATCACATGGTTCCCGCCATCCGATTGACTCAAAACTTCATACATGTGATGGGGGCCATAAAATAACCGTACATATCAAGTTTCAGCCTTTTAATATCTCGGGAAGTGCTCCAACTAACAAATCAGCCCACAAACCATTGATTTCAGGCCCACCTGATATCTGGAACTTCTTCAAAATTTACCTGGACGGTTTATATAATATGGGAAACAGGATGGACGGCTTGGATTTTTTGAAAAAATCACATTGGACTTCGTGTGTACAGCGTGTGTACATAGTACACATTCACGTCCGTCCCGTGCATGAGAGACTTGCCATCGGTCGGCGCTTGCGCAGGCCGACGCGTCACCTTCTCGAAACGGCAACTGCCGTTTTCGTCTGCATAACGACGGACGCCGCTGGACGATTTTCCGGCTGGTTGTGTGCCCCACACGTGGTCTTTCCTGATGATCTGAACCGTCCATCTTGTAGATGGCTTCGAGGACTTCAAAACCATGCTACTATTTTATACCCATGCGTGCACACGTGTGCAGTCACAGAGGCCACAAAAAGGGCCGCCCGTAACGTCCAAATCGATCTTTTTGTGTTTTATTCTCTCGGGATGCATCAATGGACGTTCAAAACTACCTATTCTTGACTAAAATTTCGTCCTCCGAATCCAATGGACGGAGTGGATTTTCCAGAAAATACTTCAGGCCCCACCGATCACGACAGTGAAAGGGTGCGAAAGGTTTCGCACAATTTGAAAATCCGGTTTTCCAGGCGGTTGTGGGCCACCATCTTTGATCATATGGCAGATCTGAACCGTCTATCATGTAGAGGACCCAAGAAAGTCCTAAGGGACGGTGTTTGTTGGAATTTGAACGAGGAAAGTATGGTGTTTTGAGGTCCCGAACTTGGTCGCGAAAAGGAATTTTTTCTTGGCGCGCGGCGACACCTCCCAAATCCAAATTTCACCACTTCAGCCACTCCATCAGCTATAAAAAGAGTTGCAAAACATGAGGAAGGGCATTCAGAAATTGAAAAAGTGGAGAATTCCAGATCTAGAGCAAAGGAGAGAAGAAAGAGAGAAATTGGTTTGATGTTTTTTTATTTATCCATCTGTTTAATGGATTTTATGGGAAACTAATCTCTCAGCTAGGGCTGAGATGAAACCCCTAATTTGAACACTTTTTTTTCTATGTTGATTTTATTTTAATTAGATTGGTTTGTTTCTTTCCCTAGTGTGCTTGATTGCTTTAAATTCTATACTTCTCCATCTATGAACTTGATCAGAGTCTATGGATGGATGTGGTCTCGGATGCTTATTCTAGGTGCTTGTATGTCGATCATGAATGTGTTCTGTAGAGGAAGAAAGCAGGTGCTTTCTCGAATCGCATATTCCATATGCCCGATTTGGACATGGGATATGTTATTCATGGCATTGCTTGAAGGAATTAGACAATCTGTATGCCCGATTAAGGACACAGATTGTGCTTTCTCTAGATAAGTTAGATCAATCTATATTAAAGTGAATTAACAAACAAAACAAGGGTTAGGATAATTAGGGGTGGATTCGAAAGTCCTAGTGCTCTTTCTCTTATTGAATTTTCTTCCCTATCCTCAATAGTTATTTTCCATAAATTTGTGTTAGTAATTTGCTCCATTATTTGTTGAATTAGTTAAGGAGGATCACAGATTTGAATTGTGACGATCAGTCCTCGTGGGATTCGACCTCGATCTTACCGAGTTATTACTACATCACAACCCTATACTTGGGGAGTGAACATTTTACTGAACGCCTATGCTAGTCCTTCGGCCGGGGATAGTAAGGCGCTGAAAATGAATGTCGAATGCCAAACTTCTGACACAGCTTTTCCATGCTTTGGCGAAAATTTTCTTCAGCGTTGGTGATAATCGTCAATGGTTAACAGTAGTCATCAACGCTTGGTAGCGATCATCAACGCTCGATAGCGATCATTAACGCTTGGTATTTGGCGATGACTTGATATGCTTAAAAGCTTGTTTTGCTTTAGCAATAACTTGTTATGCCTAAAAGCGCTAATCTTGGCAATAATCATTGACACTTTTCATTTGACGATTATCATTGGTGCCTCGCATTTGACAATGACTTGATATGCTTGAAAGCTTTTGCTCAAGATTAGCTTTGCCCCCGGTCTCGAACTGATCAGGCCTATATACTTTTATTTCTTCTTTCATGTCGTACATCTCCACAATTTTGCTTTTATCAACCGTCTTTTATAACTTGTTCTTCAAGCCACTCACTTTTCTTTTCTTCTTCAATCCTATCTCCTTTCCTTTCTCCTTGTCTTTTGCAATCCTTTGGATCCTCGAATTGTCAGTGACAATCGCCAATGTTTGATAGCAGTCATCAATGCTTGCTTTTGCCCTAATTTTAACCTGCAAAAATTGATATAGACAATTATCATAAACAATTATCATCTCGGGGAATCAATGATTACCTCACTTGGGATTCTGAAATTTCAGCATTCTGAGACTTTGCTGGCATTTTGAGACTTCGCCAGCATTTTAAGACTGCTTATCTTGGCTTACTTTTGCCCCAACTTCGACTTTTGATTTGGATGCATCAAAGTTGTAGTTTATCTTCAAGGATAACGTATTTTGTATGCCCTTGTCTGCCCCCTGAATAATTATGTTGTAAATCTTCTGAGTCAACATGCTGCGAATCTTCTGAGTCAACATGCTGTCTTGTTTTCTTCTTGCCCGTTCTTCTTTTCTTCTTTGTTTAGCCATGATAATTCGACTTTCTTTGCAACTAGCAATCATAAGGAGTATGCCGTCTTCTTCAAATGTATATTTCATTTAGTCTTCAAATTGTCCAAACTCTTTCTGTACTTTCTTATTTATAAAATCGTCGATGCTCTCTTTAACAGAATTCTAACTTTTTACCTTTGACCATCCTTCGTTTTTCTTTCTTTCTTTGGCAATACCTGCTGTTACTCTCTTAAAACCTTAAAGCAGCTGATTCAAATGAGAGTTTGAGCAACTTCACTTTGACCCTTCGTAAATTGCAAATTTAACTTGATCTTTACTCTATCAAGTGGTGACGATGCCCCCAGGGTTCTCTATTGACCGATGAATTCGTTAATTCACTAACTGATTCATCTACTTATTGGCAAGCAACGTCTAATTCAATCGAACTAACTTTTCATCTGAGGATTTTCTCAGGGTTCATTGTTGTCCACGGTAGTCGTTCTAATGTACTATTATCCGTTCTTGGCAGGATAATATTCTTTTCACCCAATCTCAGACGTCATCATCAGCTTGATCGAATCATCATTGTCCCTAGCATTGTCTGTTTTTTTTTTCGCAACTGATTTGATCCTCTCTGACACTTTTTGATGGAAATATATTAGATGTCAAGTAGACAACTATGTTAGTCCGGAGAAGATCGTTGCGGCATACCTGTCATTAAGAACAGAATGTTAGTTATTTTATTTAAATAAAATTGTACTTTGGTTTTAGAGATGAAGGGGAGGATGTTCCCACTGAGAGTCGCCATTTTGGCGTCTATACAGACGCAGACGCCAAAAAGTGATAAATGTTCTCTTGAATATTTTTCTAAGTTACCATCGAATAATAATAATCCCCAGCAGAGTCGCCATTTTGTTTCGACAAGGAAACAAATGTGTTTGATTTGGGGGATTTATTCAATGATAACAAAGAAAGAATAAGAGAACATTGATCACATTTATTCTGAGTTCATTTACATCCTCTGATTCCCTTGATTCTGAAAACAAAGCACAATCAATCAAAACAGATAAGATAGCTTGATAGAAATTTCGGCAGCATTCCGACGCTATTTTGGTCATCTCCTAGATACTTAGGAGGAATTACTGATCTGATCAGCCAATCTCTAATGAGATAGAAATTTTGGCAGCGTAACAGCGCTATTTCGGTCATCTCCTAGGTACTTAGGAGGAATTACTAATTTGATCAGCCAGTCTTTAATGAGATGGAGCATCCTTCCAGTCATTTTTCCTTGAAATATGAAGCAGTCAGTTGAAATATGGCCGGGCCCTGAGGAAATCAAGCCGATCACGCTAAACTGGCCTAAAAAGTCTCCCAAAATGTAAGATCATGAGATTGTCACTGTCCGTTCAGCCCGAAACTTTATGTGCAGCACTAGAACCACAAATTAACCGTACACGTCAAATTTCAGCTCCTGAATCCTTGTAGAAACAGCCAAACTGACAAATCAGTCCCTGAGATCATGATTTGGGGCTCGCCTATCATCTGGATATGCTTCAAATTCGGTCTCAACACATTAAATACAGTGGGCAAGTGAATGGACGGAGCAGATTTCCTACGAACATCACGTTGAGACCACATGTACATCACGTGTACATGAAGTCCAAGTACACGAGCCGTGCACGGGATTTCCCAAAGTCGGTCAAAGAAGCTGACCCGAACTTCTTCTTCTTCATTTAAGAAAACGCAACAGCGTCTTCATCCATGCTATCCATTTTTGTGTAGTGGAGCCTGTTCATCACCTGATTCGATGATCAGATCCCTTCATTCTCTTCATAGTATGGGAATTACCATTGCCTAGATGTCCTTTCATCTCCATGCAGTCGATTATAAGATCTTGGCCGTTAAACATGAAATGGACGGTAGAATGAAAGTTCGGGTGGACCACACCAATTCCACTCCAAAAGCAGTCCATTCTGAATGGTTTTTCATGCTTAAGACAATGGACAAAGTGGATTTTCCATTTGGCTTCCCCAAATGAGAGATCAAATTTCATAGAGTCGACGTACGTCGACTCTGTTGCAAAACAGAGGATCGGTTCATTTGTAGTGGGCCACCATCATGAAGTAGAAGGTCGATTTGAATCATCTGTCCGGTAGAGGGATAAAAACCATTCGGAACCATGTTGATCTTTCTTAGCCAAGTATATTCATATGATCTCTACAGCAATTGAAAAAGAACCGTTCGGCTGCTATTTCTTCTTGATTGTCTCAGTAGGCCACATCATCGGATTATCGAAGTTCACCATTCACGATTGAAATCATGAGAGGAAGATGATGGACGGTGTGGATTTGTCAAAAGACAGCCGTATTGGGCACCACCAGCAGAACAGTGAAAGAAGAAAATGGTTTCTTCCTGTTTACGTCTAACTGAATGTTCGGCCGGTTGCGCGGTCCTCTGGTTGCGCAGTTCGCGCAACGGAATTCCCTCCTCGGACAGCATAACGGGACACATGGCCTACAGGAATCGTCACTTAGACGGATTCCCGTATCTGTTGCGCGGTTCGCGCAACAACATTCTTCCTTGCGGGGACGGTGAATGACACCTTTCACTTGCGCGGTTCGCGCAACCATATTCTTTGTTGCGCGGTTCACGCAACTGCAGCTCTTATTGCGCGGTTCACGCAACCATCAACTCTTTTTCTCTCTTTCCTTATTTCTTCTGACCCACTAAATGATCTAACCGATCGAACCCCTCTACTGAATCAGGGAAGGGTATTTATAGGCCTCACCACTCTTATAGAGTGGTGATCACCACCACTTATCTCTTCTCATATGGTCTTTCTCCTTCCTTAAACCATGGTGACCACTAAGATTCCTCTTAAATGGTGGTGTACCACCTTTCTCCTTTCAAATGACACTTTTGCACCCATTTTTACCAAACTACCCTTTCCAATACTTTTTTACCAACATACCTAAACTACCCCTGGACTCGAAATTTTACCAAAATACCTAAACTACCCCTGAACAAGGAATTTTACCAAAATACCTAAACTACCCCTAGACAAGGAAATTACCAAAATACCCCCGACATGGATTTTTACTGAAGTACCCCTGACATGGATTTTTACTGAAATACCCCGGACATGGAAATTACCGAAATAGCCCCGGACATGGAAATTACCAAAATACCGCCGGACATGGAAATTACCGAAATAGCCCCGGGCATGAAAATTACCGAAATACCCCCGGACATGGAAATTACCAAAATACCCCGAACATGGAAATTGCCCAATTACCCCCAGACATGAAAATTACCAAAATACCCCCAAACATGGAATTCTCCGACCACTGCAATGGAATAATAATTTTTTTATATCTCAACAAAGTATAAACTCTGGCCGTGAAAATTTGGGATGTTGTAGTTGGTATCAGAGCATGAGAATGAGATTAACTGGGCCTGAGGGGAGTGGATCGCCATAACTTTTCCATTACTAGGATGGAATCGTGAATTAGATATCTATGCTTAAGATTGTTTCCCAAAGGAATTACGAAGTTGAGGAATTAGAAACCCATATTTAGGTTCCCCATTGAGAATGTTGAGTTAGATATGGAATTTAGAGACTATGAATCTATGTACCTTTAGAAAAATTTCCTCGAAATCTCAAATAAACTGGTTCTGAACTAAAAGTCATCCTTAAATAGGGTCACAATTAAGAAGGAATAAAATCCCTTATAGGAATGAAGATTTCTTAATTTTTCCAGAAATTTTGACTATTTCAATGAAATTCTTATATTTTGGGAAACCCCCACTGGATATAGTAATTGGACATATCAAAAAATTTGAAACTTTTCTAATAGATCACTTAGGTCTCCATCAACCTCCCTCTGAAATTTTGACTCGAATAGATTTGTACAAAATTCCCTAAAAATCTGACAGTAGCGGAAATTAGTAGAAATTGTTGCTGGACTGCAAGCTTTTATACACTTCATAAGGGTGAAACACCCCCCAAAACATCAAATCTTGCTTCATGGATTTTTCTGGCACCTTAAGAATGAGTCAAGGGCTTAGGCTCCAAATTTCAAGAAAATCGGACGTATGGATTGGAAGATAAAATTCTTGGAGTGACAGCTTGACAATATAAAATGATTTTGAATATGAACAATGATGGCACATAAGCTTAGGCTCAAACAATGGATGGATGAATTGACCTATCCATTATCGTCTTGTCTGGTTAGGATATCTGGCTTCAGGGAGAAATGAAAATTGTTCCAAGGACGTAGGGAAATCGGGACAATGGAATTACAAACCACAGTAAGTTAGGCACGAGTAGTTTGCCCAAATACCAAATCTTAGGGTCGAGACTTTCTTTTAAGGGCCATAGGATAGGATGTAGTGCCCCAAGTGCATGCAACCAAGGATATGCACACTTAAACATATATATCTACATGAGTATGTAGTGTCCCAAATTCATGTAGCCAAATACCCGCGTACCTAGACGTCTATTTACATCTAACTTATGAGTAATACATTGAAAAACCCAAGCTTAATGAACCAGAGAGGATGAAAGAAGTAGATCAAAATTCAAGTAGTACATTGAAAAATCAGAATACACAGTGAAAGCATAATGGGCCACATAGACTCATCCTTTATAAGAATACCAGTGTACATGAGATTCCTCATGAGTCTAAAATGATCGAGATTATGGATGGACCCAAGGTTACGTGGAAGATGCGTCATTTAACTCAAACTCTAGGTCCTAAACAATCTATAATGATCTCAATACCCCGATTAAGCAAGTGATCGAAATTTAACAGGATTACAAATTGATACCGGTAAGTCCTCCATACTATGCAGGCAAAGGATCTGGGTACTGGGCCCAAACTCACTACGACCATCTATTTATATTATCTCGAACACAGGAAGAAGAGAATCCTTAGAGGCATGGAAAATTACTCGGATAATGGAAGTACTAAATTTCGAGGGTGAAATTATTTTTAAGGGGGGTAGATTGTAACGCCCTAAACTTTTCAATACTTGAGCATCGAAAGTCCTTGAGCGTTACCATAAGATTCACCGTAATACGTATGATACCAAACCAACCACCCTAACCTTATATCTATTCTATGACATGAATTTAATCGTTGGGGATGATCCCCATGCATAAAACTAGCGATCTGACTGTTGATTTTAGAGACAAAACCATCCATCATATGATTTGACATACGTACCTTCTGTTAAATAAATCAGTAAATAACTCCTTATCCATAATGTTTTAGATAAAAGTTCTTTATAAGAATCACTTAGAAACATGGCCACAACCATGTAGAATCATTAAATTTCACAAAACTCATAAATTAACAATAATTATGAAAATGTCATTAACTTAGGCCTTGAATTCTAAAATCACATGATTCCCAGGATCCAAATCATGTAAAAACTTGATGTCAAGCTTAATCCACATAAATTAACCATACACAATAGTTTTCTTCTCTTAGATCATCATAGATGTGGCCCAAACGAAGGAAGAAGCCTGTAACCATTGATTTTTGACCACCTGATCTTTGGATATGCTTCCATTTTACTCTCAACCCTTAAGATTCACTGAAAAAATGAATGGACGAAGTAGATCCGTCGAACTATCACAGTGGACCCCACTTTTCAGGTCGCATGTGCATAGTCGGTGCATGCATCCGCGTAGCACTGAACTGGATTTCTCAGTCAAAGCGTGGAGACTAGACTGAAATTTGAATTTCAAAAAAAGTCTCTCTCCTCTCTCACGTTGGACGAACATCCACTTGTTGGAATGAAATGTGGGCCACCAGGATGGCTCATCCGGCCAATCCAAACCGTCCATCATGTAAACACGAAAATTTGACCAGAGACAAGTAATCTCAACCATTGATCATAACTAAAGACCACCCAAGAAAGAATCCAAAGTCGGCCTGCACCGGTAGTGTACATGATCAACATCCGTTTGATGGTGAGATGGGCCACCTTGATGATCAGAGAGATGATCAACACCATCCATCTGGTCGGAATGAAGAAACTGACCAAACCCTGGTCCTTTCCCATCCTAGTTAAAACACTCAGCATGATCCCCGATTTCCACCAAGAAGCATTACGCATGCTCTGTTTCGCGAGCGACTTGCGCAACAAACAGACACGTGATTAGATCAGTGGGCCACAGTCGTTCATGATCAATCTGACCTATCTTGGCTGTCTAAAACTCCCCAAGAAGTGATTCGAACCTCTCCACGTCAATTGAAGGAAGAACCCAGAAAGTGGGACGCTGATCTCCCTGGTGATGCGCAAGTAGGGAGCTACGTAAGGCATGCTGCGAAGGGAGAGTCTCTATTTCCTTTTGCATAAGGAGTTTATGATCCCCTAGCTACACAAGCAGACACGTAAGAAGAATCTCGATGCTCTCCTCTCTATAAAATCACTGCCCGTCCGACTGTGGAAGAGGAAAGAGGATGAAGAAAAAGGGGGAGAGAGAGAAATAGGTTGTTGATGGGAATTATTGACCGTCCAACAAGAGAACAGCAGCCAGCCGCTGGCAGGAAAGAAAGAGAGAAAGAAAGAAAAGAAAAAAGAAAAGAAAAGAGAAGAAGAAAGAAAAGAAAAGGGAAGGAATAAAGGGAGAGACTGGGCGCCTTGTGAAAAATTATGAACGACTTCAAGGCTTCTAGGCTGACAGATTTGGGCAAGATCATCCTAATTCCCGACTAAGAGATCAAAGGTACTGATTCAGAATTTTTTTCCTAATACAGTTTTGAATTGATTTAACAAAAGAGTTACTGGATTGTGAATAATGGCGAATTAAAGTATATCCATACCTATCCCGATATTCACTCCAACCTAGCCTAAAACACAACTCTACCCTATCATCCTAGACTACACAATAATTTAACTAGGTGATTCATATTGATGTTACTAGATTTGAAGCGTAAGGACACACTCCTAACAATGTCAGGGAAAGATTATGGTTGATAAGGTGAGGGTTTTATCCTTTAAGCTTACATGAGTTTAAGTTGTTATATTTATTCTGTCTTTCATGCCTTCGTGATATTTTATCGTGCCTTTTATGTACCTTTTGTCTTAATTGAGTGATGCACTTTATCCTGCCTTTACACTTGTCCTTTACATGTATTTTATTTGGCCTTTTACACATCGCATTGAATCTTTCATGCTATTATATGTTTCACCATTAATTATTGGCCCTTTTGAGATTTTTACATGATATCCATTATAAGAGGCTTTCCTGGATTCATGGGAGGCTATGGATATTAGTCTTGCTCTTGCCTTACCATTGATTTGGCTCTGCCACTCTCCATTACCAAGAATCGACAGTGGTCGCTCTTCTAATTATGGAGTTAGCAGATGCAACCCTTATTAAAGAATAGGCCATTGCCGCTCTTCTATTTATTCAGTTGGCTTTAACCTCTCTCCTCATCTTCGAGTTGACATTCGTCACTTGTCTCTTATTCGACTTAGGTATTGTCACTCACCGCTTTTTCCTTAAGGGTGGGTAGGTGTCTTGTTATTCTTAACCAACCATGGATAAATGAATTCTATCTTGTTATAAGTACTATGATGGTAATCCCTCCTCTAGCGATCAATTAAATATTATGGACGTAATGCGCTTTCGGTAACTAACCTAAGGCGACACGTAATTCCATGTTTCTCTAGTTGATGGTGTCTTGGTTAGTGTACATGAGATGTTCTGTATAAGCAGTACATCAATTCCTTTTTATGGGGGGGGGGGGGGGGAGGGGGGTTGGTTGTTACAAATAGTCACTCCAATCTCTAGGGGCATATTCTCCTTGTTCATGTGTTGTGGCCGTCTAAGGACAACCGTGTAAAATCATGTTAAACATGGGACACGCCAGCGAATATCTGTATTGTGAGATGTGGGTTAAGTCGGATAACTGTAATTGTATTCCACGTTGTGGCGATCGCTAAGAGTGATACACCGCATATACTTTACTAGGCATGCATCTCATATAGATTGGTTGCGCATTGACACCTCTTGTAGTGTGGATTACTTGACGTATCAGAACATTTACATTACTTGTATGAATCTCTTGAATTACTATTAATCTTAAAGGATAACCATCACTATGAGTAGGGCATTGAACCTATCCCAACCATACAGATTATGCAGATAATGTACAGATTTAAAGACTTAGTGGACTATCTCCCTATAGAAGACAACACCAAAAGAATATGAAGACAGATTATTTACTTAGTTTTGTACTTCCGCTGCGAACTCAATGAATGTAATAAGTTTCCATTGGGAAGGCCGTTGATTATTCTTTTTTACTCTGATGAAATATAGTCAATACAGTTGATTTTATTCTTGTGAATATTAACTTCATAAATGTATCTGGATGTAAACCAAATGAAAAAAAGGCATGCGATTTTAATGCATCTAGTTTATACATTATTAACACCCAGTTTTTTCAAGCATGAGTACAAACTTTAGCTGTGAAAATTTAGGATGTTACTGTGGTAATCCACGTAAAGCCTCAACGAGTCATCCTTCTTCCTAACGAAGAGTACCTGCGCTCCCCACAGTGAACTGCTAAGACGGATGAAGCTTAGCTCATGCAACTTGTCCAACTACTTCTGCAGTTCCCTTAACTCCAACGGTGCCATATGATATAGGGCCTTAGAGATAGGCGTTGTACCGGGCACAAGGTCAATTTGAAACTCAATATGTCAGGGAGGCGGCAATCCCAAAATCTCCTGAAACACGTCGAGAAATCAACATAGAACCGGCAACTGGTCGATACCCATGACAACTGGCTCTTCAATGGCACATGACATCAGATAAGAAAGATGCTCTCATTTGGGCTCGGTTACGAACTAGTTCTGAGGCATGCCGGGTATACAGAACGTGACAGTCCTCACGGAGCAGTCCAGTATGGTGTGGTACTTGGCGAGCCAATTCATGCCCAAGATGATGTCAAACTCGGACATCGATAACACGAACAAATCGGTAGGCAAAAAGATCTTCCCCATTAAAATGGCGCAATACAAGCAAAACTGTCCTAATACTGCGGTCTTCTCCAAGTGCATCGATACTGACAATCCCTCATAAGCAGATTCTAACGGTAATTTAGTCGATTGGCAGAAGTCTTTAGATACGAAAGAATGTGATGCACCAGAATTAAAACAAAACTCAAGTTATGCATGCAAAGACAGAGAGGGTACCCTCAACAACTCCTCCTGATGACTGAGGGTCCTGCTGGGCTACGTAAAATCTACCCTTAGTCGGCTAGGGAGGTGCATGTCCCCTCTGAGGTCCCTGTTGCCGCTATGACATCCTATACTGCTGCCTCAGCTACTACTGGGGCCTTGGCGGCTGATGTGGTTGTGGTTGATGTTGTTGCGGTGGAGGCTGCTGTTGCTGCTGCTGAAGGTGGTGACACTCCTGCCTACGGTGGCCCATCTCGCCGCATCCAAAGTAAACACCAGGAAACTGCCTTGGAGGTGGTGCCGGAGGCATTGCAGGTGCTCTGGCGGCTGGGCGGACTGCATGCCTCTGCCGTGGTTGGTGCTTCTACTGCTAAGAGCCATCGGAGGGAGCCTTTCTCTTCCGCTCTCTCCTCTGACCACGAACCCTCTACGAAATAGCCCACTCTACCTCATAGATATGGGTCCTCTGCACTACCTACTCAAAAGTCAGGAGCATGTGCCCAACGACAATGCTCCAGAGACCACAACGCAAGCCGTTCTCAAAACGGCGAGCCTTCCACCCCTCATCATCAACAAGATACGTCATGAACCTCAACAGCGTGACAAAACGGGCCTCATATTGTGATACTGTTATATCCCCCTGCACTAGAGCCTTGAACTCGAGTGCACGTTGCTGTCAGATGTGGTCAGGGAAAAATTTTTCGTCAAACCGGTCTACGAAGTCCTCCCATGTCCATATAAAATCAGCCCCTACCATATAAGAGACCGATGCCCACTAGTGCTCGGCCTCGCCCTCAAGTAGAAACACTGCCAATGGGATCTGCTACTCAGTCGTACATCTCATGGTGTAGAAAATCATCTCCACCTGGGAGCGCCATTTCTCTACCACGGCCGGGTCACTCTCTCCTTGAAATCACGGGGGATTGAGCCGGGTAAAGTCTCGAAGAAGGGCTCTCGCACGCTCTTACTCTATTTATGTTGTCGTCTCGGCGGGTCGCTTGCCCTACCGCTGGAGGGCGGCAGTCACAACTTGCAACATCTACTATAACTGGTCAGCACTCATGGACACGGTTGATGCTGCGCTAGTCTTAGATAGGGGTACAGAAGTCTCAGGTGGGGGAGTGGGAATCTCTGGTGGGGGAGTAGAAATCTCAGACGGGTGTAACGCCCTAAAAATCGGGGGTCGAGTAGCAACTCAATACCTGAGTTCCAAAATATCACTTATGCAACATAAATGCTTATGATTGAATGTTGTCTATGTTAGTGCAATAATCATGAATGAGATTATACCAAAATAATAATTCATACTCCAGATCAAGTTAGAACACGCAAGCGGAAGACTGAAAGATGCATATGAATGTATATAAAACCAAAAACGTCACAATCGATTTCCAGAGTATGAACATCGTATCGAGTCACCATATACATGTATTTGTTTCAAAATCAAAATGTCAAAAGTGGTACAACTAGAGTGGTACACCCTGTAGCATTGTCATTTGGATGGCCTAAGTGTAGCCTCCAGAGAACTGCATGAAGGAGAACTCATCCTGATCATTGAAGTAATCAGGCTCAGCCTCCAGCGTCTCGTCAATACCTGCATCTAAGACAGGGTCTAGTGGGTGTCCAGAACATCGTCCCGTAACATGGGAGTGAGTAGCTAACTCAGTGGAACAATAAAGCATAAGTTAACATGTTATCAAATCAGTCAAGCAGTAATGATAAGTAGTACAGTCAACAATCTTAAGTACTCTTGTTAATGCAAGTATGAAATGCAGTCGTGATGCATGCCCCTCGCCTAACCACCCTCATACAACACCATCTCACGTTCGCGGCATGCGTTCAGCTCTCAGTGCTCCACATCTTTCAGGCACATGCAATGCAATGATGAGCATGATTACCGAGTTATTATTAGTCCATTGCAAACAGCAATATTGGGAAACTAAGGTACCTTCTTTATATCATTCCCAACCAATGATCCATTCTAGGGTCGTCAATTCTAGATAATCTCATACGATAGTATGGTTCCAGGTTACTGCAAGGGTTGCCAAGGCTGTTACACGGAATCGTTGCACCACTCCCCCATCACCTTATCAATACAGGCTTAGTTTGTACTCTTGTTGCTATGGAAGGGTCGTTGCCTCTATGTAGACTCAGAGCACTCTCGAGGTCACTACAAAGGGCTGTCAGGGCTGTTACACGGAATCGTTGCACCACTCCCCCATCACCTTATCAGTGTAGGCCGACAGCTCGAATACAGTGTCCCATACCACCGTATTCGGCTCACGAGTCTAGTTGCTCAATGGTCACTACGGGGAGGCTCGTGGCCCTAGCGTAGGCCGACAGCTCGACCACGGTGTCCCATACCAACATGTCCGGGTCATGAGTCTTAGCGGATCGGGGTACGACTGTTACGGGATTCCACTAGTAAGTTTGGTACCCTAGGTTCAAGCAGTAGCGTCCAAACATGGTGAACATACATTAGACAGATCAGGTTACTTGACGAGCTCGACTAGCACGAGCGCACGACCAGCTGAGTGACATGGAGTGCATAAGCACTTCGCTTGGCCTAACCACTGTCGCCAACCGAAGTACGACTCAGGTTCGTCAAACACATCCTATGTGGCGAATGAATCTTAACCACGAACTCAAGTCTGTTACCGATTGTCTGGACTATAATCATAGTCCCAATCACAATCAATCCTTAACCAGAAGTATGTAGAGTAAAGCAGAACAAATAAAGTAATTCAAGCATGTTAACAAGCATGTCATAAAGCATATTATAAAGCACAATGTAAACAGGAAATACAAACACATATATTTCATAGTAAGTGGTTAAATTAAACAACCAACATGGAGGAAATCATATACATCTCTAAGGTAGTTGAGAATCCTATCTCAACACCTACCTAAAGCACAATCATCTAAGCACTTACTCTTACAAGCATTTTCACAAACACTTAGAATACACTATTTTAACATACATAGCGTATACTAGCAAAAACATGTATTAGGGCGAGTTCCTTACGCCGAGTAAGTATTATACATATATATAACATGTTCATATAGTAATTAATCATGGCTAACATACTTTCAAAATTGTATGTATACAGTATTTTCTACAATTATACAGAATATATAATATACCACAATTTGTATATGCAATCGAAACGCAAAACAAACATCAGTTTGTGCATGTACAATAACACTCGGATCATGAATATATCATTATCTAACATTGAAAGTGTTGAAAACCATAACCTATACATCTAAAGTCCGTACCTTACGCCGTAGAAGCGTAATGAACTCGATATATTTGCTAAGTCTTAGTGTACGGCAATTTGGCAACCTATAGAATGAAATAGATTAGCTATTTCATCATCTGCAATGATCATAACCCTAGATCAGAGTAGTGTTAGAGTTTCTTACCTAGAAATGAAGCCAGAATCGCTGGAAAAACGATTGGATCGGAGTAGTTAAGCACGTAGGATAATTGGGTAGGGTATCAGGAAGAATCCCTCACTTCTCACACACTTTCTCTCTCTTTCTTCTCTTCTCTCACCTAAGGTTTTCTCAAATTCATATGGTGAGAATGAGAGAGGGTTTAAGGTCCTTATATAGGCTAAAACATAACCAAAATAGACCCAGGGTTAAGGTATACTTAGGTTATATCGAAAGTGGACCTGTTCTAGCTCAATGGAGCACTTCTGGAGCCCCCCCTTGAGCTAAAGGTCAGACTTAATCTCACTGACTCTGGATCTAGGTCGAGTTAAGTTTTCATTCCAATTGGGTTCCTAGATCACACATGGCGGACTAGTTTCAGTTTAACAGTCACAGAGACTCGATCAGGGTTACAAGTACACAAACATATATGGGAAATGTTTCCTGATCTGAGGGTGTATTTGGGTCAGATTCCAATGGTCTGATTGCTTATATTTAGCCTGCAAACATTAGGTCTCAGATTACTTGAATTTAATTAATTTCTAAAGAAAACCAGGTTTTCTCACACTCCATACTCCGAGCTCAAGCGAATGGCCCCGGAATACTATCTGATTTCGACTTCCGAGATGGTTGTTAAGCCCAGCGAGGCAGTCCTAATTCCATAACCTCGTATCATTCGGACTTTCGATGTGCAGTCCAGATCTGATATAGAGATTCAATGTGCTTTCGAGAGCAGTTAGGTAATGGTTTGATCCTAGATTTAGGGTAACCTAGCGTCAATGATTCTACAAGTTTTATGTCTTGTAGATCGTATTTAAAGTGATTCAAGCGGATTTCATGGCTAATCTAGTTTAGCACTTAGTTAACTTTGTTTAATTTCTAAAGGATTTGATCATAAGTGATTTCTGCCTGAGGTGATACTCGGGCCATTGTACTAAATTTTCCGAGTCGTTATAGTGGGGGAGTAAGAATCTCAGGTGGGGGAGCAAGAATCTCATATGGGGGAACGGGAGTAACTTGGGCCACTTTCTTGGGCGCTTTGTCCTACAGGAAGGAGCAAGGGGCTTATCAGCCTTGAGAACTCTCAAAGGCACACACGTTAGAGAACTATATCAGAGGGTTACTAAGTTATCGATCTCGGGACCTAATCGTATTAAATTCATAGCAGATATGTGATGTTGTCCTTAGTTATTCCCAAGTTATGTTCTGATACCAACTCCTGTCACGCCCCAAACTCAGGAACCGGGCTCACAAAATTCCCAATTGCTGAATCTGGCGCCGATAGCCTCCGTAGTACCCCATTATCAGCTCCCAACACCCATATATTGGATTTCGATCCTGGGATCCTACAAGGAGGATTTTCAGCATGAAAGTTTTTTGTAAGAAGCATAACCATAAGCATAACCCAGACACAAACAACAAAATCACCACATATCCACTATAATAAAAAACTTTTGAGTAAAATACGTAAAGGGAAATACAAGATAGATATAAAAAACTCCAAAAGCTCAGTCGCATGCTCCTGCCTCAGTGCTGCTACATCCTAGCATCACCTGCATGAAACGGTCGTGCATAAGCTTATTGACCGTTGCGTGCAGGTATAAGTGTGTGCGCAATATATGTGCCAAATATTCAATATCAGAGTAATGCAAAATATACTTGCAAGTCAATGAATAACGTCAGCCGTACCAACGTTATGCGATGTAAGGCCTACATGGCTAGATGTCATGTGTAAGATGGACCACAAACATACCAGTCCTTGGTTGGATCCACATATCAGTATAGTCTATGAGTACCATCAGCCGTACTAAGGCTATGCGATGTAAGGCCTACTGTAACATCCCGAAAATTGAGGGTCGTGTAGTAATTCAACACTTGAGTTCTAGAACATCACTTATGCAACAAAATGAATGATGATTGAATGTTGTCTGTAGTAGTATATTGAACATGAGTGAGATTAAGCTAAAATAACATATCATACTCCAGAGACAGTTAAATTGCAAGCGGAAGACTGTGATAGATAAATAACATATATAAACTATGGTGAGTCTCCAGAGTGTGATAATATTACCAGGTTAAATAATTACAAGTACAATTCTAAAATATACCAAATGTGAGGAAGTGTAATGTCTTCTATCCCAAGTGTCATAGCCCCGTCAATACAATACCAGGTCTTCATAGACCTGCCAGAGAGTTACATGTAGGAGAACTCCTTCTTATCATCATAGAAGTAGTCCGGCTCTGCTTCATAAGTATCGCCATCACCTGAAACTCAACAAATCTGGTTGGTGTGTACAACACCGTCCCATAACATGGGAGTGAGTAGCTAACTCAGTGGAACAATAAAGCATAGGTTAACATGTTATCAATTCAGTCAAGCAGTAACGATAAAGCAGTACAATCAAACACTCTTAACTACTCTTATTAATGCAAGTATGGATGTAGTCATGATGTATGCCCTCACCACACCCTCCCTCGTGCGACACCATCTCACGTTCGTGGCATGCTTTCATCCCTCAGTGCTCCACATCTTCCAGGCACATGCAATGTATGATGAGCATGATTACCGAGTTTTTATTAGTCCATTTCAAACAGCAGGATTGGAAAACTAAGGTACCTCCCTTGTATCATTCCCAAACATGATCCATTCTAAGGTCGTCAGTCCTAGTTAATCTCAGACGACGGTGTGTTTTCTAGGTCACTGCAAAGGCTGTCAGGGCTGTTACACACAAAGGTTACACCACTCCCCCATCACATCTTAAACGATTCATCACTATACAGAAACAGGCCTAGTTCATACTCTATATACCGCGGCAAAACTCTAAGGCTCACCGTAATTTCGAGTATGCTCGAGGTCACTGAAATTTGTCGTCAGTACGTTGCTCGCATCTCGTTGCACCACTCCCCCATCACCTTATCAATGTAGGCCGACAGCATGAATATAGTGTCCCATACTACCATAATCGGCTCACGAGGCTGGTTGCTCACTGGTCACTACGGGGAGGCACATGGCCCTAGCGTAGGCCAACAGCTCGACCACGGTGTCCCATACCACCATGCCTGGCTCATGAGTCTTAGCGGATCGAGGTACCATGGTTAAAAGAGATTTCACGGGTAAGTTTGGTACCCTCGGTTCAAACAGTAGCGTCCAAACATGGTGAACATACATTAGACAGATCGGGTTACTTGACGAGCTCGGCTAGCTCGAGCACACAACAAGTTGAACGACATGAAGTGCATAAGCACTTCGCATGGCCAACCACTATCGTCAACCGAAGTACAACTCGAGTTCATCGAACACATCTTACGTGGCAAATGAATCACAGCCACGAATTCAATTCTGGTACCGATTGTCTGAACTATAATCATAGCCCCAAACACAATCAATTGCAAATAGATAAAGCAGTAGTGGATCAAGATTCAAATCATACAATCAAAGTCTGGTATTATCCGTTTAGGGCTGCCAAGGCTGTTACACGCATTTGTTACACCACTCCCCCATCACCCATGACGGATCGTACAACATAAACATGAATTTAAATATACACCTTCCATAAATAAAATCATACAATCAGTTGGGCATGTTAACAAGTATATCATAAAGCATATTATAAAGCATGTTATAAAACATGTTATAAAGCATATTATAAAGCACTACTTAAATAGGAATACAAACACATATATTGCACAAGTAAGCGATTTAAGTAAACAACCTCATGGAGAAAATCATATATGTCTCTAAGGTAGTTGAGAATCCTATCTCAACACCCTCCTAAGGCATCAACATCTAAACACTTACTCACACAAGCATTTTCACAAACACTTAACATACACTATTTCAACATTCTTAGTGTATGTTAGCAAACATGTATTAGGGCGAGTCCTTTTGCCAAACAAACATTTTATGCATATATAATATATTTATACAACAAATAATCATAGCAAACACATTTCTAAAGTATACGGTACTTTCTACAATACAGTATTTCTACATACATAGTGTATATTAGTAAAACATGTATTTGGGCGAATCCTTTCGCCAAATAAGTATTTTATCCATATATCGTATATTCATACAACCAACAATCATGTCAAACACATTTCCAAAATTTATACGTATACGGTATTTTCTATGAATACCTAGAATATGTAAAATTCCATAATCTACATCTTTAATCGAAATAGAAATTGAAAGCACTTTGTACATGTGCAATTGTATGCAAATCATGAATCTATCATTATCTGACATTGAAAGTGTTGAAAACCATAACCTATACACCTAAATTCCGCACCTTTTATCGTAGAATCGAAACGGAGTCGATAGAATTGCTAAGCTTCCGTATTCGGCAGTTTGACAACCTATAGAATGAAATAGGTTAGCTATTTCACAACCTACAACTATAAAAATCCCAAATCAGATTAGGGTTAGGGTTTCTTACCTAGAAACGGAGCTGGAATCGCAGGAAAAGTGATTAGAAATGCATGGTGTAGCTTGTGCAGCGGCAGGGCAAAGTGGCAGGGAGATTCCCCCACTTCTCTCTCACTTTCTCTCTCTTTCCCTAGGGTTTTTCTCAAATTCGGATGGCTAAAATGGGAGAGGGTTTAAGGTCCTTATATAGCCTAAAAACTCACCGAAATAGACTTGGGAACAAGGTATACTTGGGTTTTGTCCAAAGGGCATCTGTTTCAACTCAACAGAGCATTTTCGGAGCCCCCCCTTGAGCCAAAGGTCGGACTTAAGCTCACAGACAGTGGATCTACATTTTGTTAAGTTTTCATTTCAGTCAAATTTCTAGATCACGCGTGGCAGACCAGTTTCAGTTTGACGATCAGTGGGTCTCGATCGGAGATTCCGAGTACATGTAAATGTTTATGAAATTTTTCCTGATCCGAGGGTGTATTTGGGTCGATCGATGGTCAGTTGCTTATCTTGATCCATGCAAGCGACGAGTCTCAAATTACTATTCAAGATATTTATTTTGTAAAGAAACAAGTGTTTTCATACTCTCTCGCTCCGGACTCAAGTGAACAGCTATGGGACACTATTTGAGTTTGATTTTCGAGATGGTTGTCAAGCCCAGTGAGGTGGTCCTAAGTCCTTAAATTCGTGTTAATCGGACTCCCGATGTGCGGTCCAGACCTGATACGGAGTTTTAAAGTGCTCCCGAGAGCAGTCGGGTAATGAGTTTGATCCTGGGTTTTAGGGTAACCTAGCGTCAATGATTTTATAAGTTTTGGGTCTTGCAGATCGTATTTAAATTGATTCAAACGGATTTCGTAGCTAATCTCGTTTAGCACTTAATTACTTTGTCTCATTTCTAAAGGATTTAATCCTAAGTGATTTCTGGTCGAGGTGGTACTCAGGCCTTTGTAGTTTGTATATAGAGTGATCCAAGTTATAATACTTAACTAGCTTAAGATAGTGTCTAGGGTGAAAGTACTTAGAAAAATTTAAAGATCAAGGTGGTGAAGTGTGGGATGTGTGAAGGAAATGGGTTAAGGAGCGATTTTAGACTGTGGGATTCAGTTCTAACAAGTTAATAAGGTGTTAGGATCGACCCATTGCCTAAGGACGTCTAATTCCAGGTTGGGAAAAATCCGGGCTGTTACACCTACATGGCTAAATGTCATATGCAAGATGCAACACAAGCATACCAGTCCTCAGTTGGATCTACATATTAGTATAGTCCATCTCTAGAATGTCACCGTGGTCTAGTACGCTCCACAATGATTGCCCCTCCCCCAGGCACACAGCCAAGTGAGCGTAAGAGTCCTCACTACCTGCCTGGCCAGTAATCAATCGATATCTACCCGACTCGTCAGTAGAGGACCCATTTCCGAACTGGTCAAACTCAACCTAGTGGAGAATCCTTCACCCGGGCAGGTAAGGTCACACCCCCTTCCAACTAACCATGACACAGTAGGAGATGTGACCTTCTGGTATTTGGCACTTGGGCGCTCATGTATCCATTTGGTTTCGATGTTAGAGTATCATTTTGGTATCATAAGGGTTCTGGGACCTCATCCAAGGACATCCTAAGTGCCCAAGTGCTAGAACCAAACATTTTCAGTATCCAATCCTGCCATCCACGATATACCTGTGGAGGCCACAGCCCTGATGTTGTTAGGGCAAATAGTAATCATATCACGTAAATGTAGGATGCACAAGTCACACTATCCAGTCATACACCAGTCGTGCGCGTACCGCGCGCTCATATGGGGCAACTCTGTCTCTCAGGGAGTCCCATAAATAATCAACCCAATGGCATATGTTATGATCAATCACTCCTCATAACAAGCATGTAAACGATGCGTGTGGGAATGTTTTCTGATGCTCTACTAGGCATTTCCAACGATGATGATGTACTCTTCTACAATCAATAGATGGCCTAGATAGCATACTCATATCAAGAATGGGTCTCATGGGTAAGTCTAATGTATATAACAAGGGGAGTCAAGAGGATTGCCTAAGTACAAAGAGTGGGCTTCCTCACCCTCTCCATCACGTAGTAAATTGGGCCTCCTATAGGGCCCAATAAGGGCAAGATGGGCTATATGGCTTGGACCAAACTACAAGGTACGATGGAAGCACCATCAATAATGGGGGCCCAACGGTTTGGGTTAGCCCACTAAGAGAAGATGAGAATGGGCTTATCAATGGGCCTAGGGAGGTTTACAATGTGGACATTTAACCACCATTGCCTCCTAGAGTGCGGCCCGTCTTAAAATCCAACTTACAATGGGGCTCACGACCCTTACACTAGATAGGAAATGAATGGGTAGCATACATATCGTCTCATACAATGAATAGGCAGCATACATATCATCTCATACATCATGGTGGGCCTCAAGAAATGGCCCATGGTCTACATGCATCAAGGTGGCTATATGGAGAAGGCTATGGCCCAGAAAAGTGGATGGACCGGGTATATATAGGACATCCACCATGGTGGGCCTCAAGGGCAGCCCATACACTCTATAAAATAGCTAGGCAAGGAGTATAACACATACATCATAGTGGGCTTACACAACAGCCCACAAAATCCATCATAATGGATGGACAACACTTGCATCAAAGAGGGCTCTAAGGTTGGATGTCCAGCTCATCTGGGCCTGCTAGACATCCAGAAATCTGGACAGTCTAGTCCTCATTCATACAAATGGAAGGTGGGCCTTACAAGGCACTAATGGGGCCCATGATCTCAGAAAAATTGATGTATAGTGTATATGCATTACACCTTCACCCTAGTGGGCCTCACAGCCTCATAATATACAACTACATGCAGCAATATAGGGCCCTTGCTAGACGTCTAGCCCTCCCAACTACTTAGGCCTACTGGGCATCCAGTAGATGGACAATTTGGATGAAACTCATAACTCATGGTGGCCCATATATATCATAGTGGGCCTTACCAATTGAAAGGCTTAAATACTTGCTACTAGCCATTTAGTCTAACAGTGTCCCAATCCCAGCTGGACGGTCCAAAGGGCCTGGATGGCTTAGGAAACACATAAGCAAGGTGGGCCTGGGGTCATGGACGGCCAGCCCCTGCTAGAAGTTGGGCCTGCCTGGGTGTGCAGTAGGTGGGCTGCTACCCATGCATGTGGCGTCCCTCAGATGGACAGCCTGGATGCTACACATATATCTGATGTGGGTCTCGACTAGGTGGGCCACAAAAGGGGTGAATGGAGAAGATAAAATGCATACTTCAAAGGTGGACAACTGCTGGACAGACATTCCAGCAGCGTCCTGGCCCATCTCGACGATGGATCTGCCTTTGGGTTAGGCCTAGGCACTACTTAAACATGGAGAAATGAATGAACGGTATGCATCTTCAAGTACATAACAAGGTGTGGTCCACATGAGTGGCCCACCAGCCAGCCATCAAGCTGATATTTATGGTTTCACCCCATCCAGACGGTCAGCGAGTGGGCCTGGAATTTGGACAATAGTATGGTGCTGCACGTTCTAGCCCACAAGGCTGCTGGACGGTGTGGTTATCCATCACATTCATCAAGGTAGGGCTATCCTAGATGAGAAACACACATCAAACCAAGCTAATATTGTTGTTTACCCTTACATCAAAATAGGACAGCAAGGTGGGCCAGGCTGCATCCAAAAATCTGGACAGCAGGACCGTCCCACCCTACTGGATGGTCTGGATGTGCTGAGCACATCAGGTGGGCTAGCTTGCATCCGAAAATGCGGGACAAGAGACCGTCCCTATTTGGATGGTCCTGGATGTGCTGAGCACATTAGGTGGCCATTACCATCAGGGAAAAATGGAGAGAGGGAGAGAGAGAGAGAGAGAGAGAGAGAGAGAGAGAGAGAGAGAAAGAGAGAGGGAGAGAGAGAGAGAGAGAGAGAGAGAGGGACACGACTAGATGAGGGACTCTGCTACTATGAGCCCCTCAAGATAATCAAAACATACATACAAGCCAAGGTGGGCCATTGGCCACACCTAGAGGTTAAGATAGGATCCTAACCATTGATTGGTGGGTCCTACATGCCCTTGCTAGAAAATAGAGGAATTTATGCAAGAAAATGGAAAGAATCTAGTCCTGGAGTACACCTACCTCTCCTCTTTTTCTTCTTCTTCTACCCTTGAACTCTCAAGCTTTTAAAGAGGTCCTTCAATGGGGGAGATGGGTTTTAGATGGTTGGATTAGGAAGGATCTAGCTTGGAAGGGGCTGGAGTAATGGGTCTCTCATGGACGTCCCAAGTTCCTCTTGCTAGGAAAATGAGGAAGATGAGAGGGAGAGAGAGGGGTGTATATGAGAGAAATGATTAGTTTGTAAGAGAATCATTGCTTGTGTAAGGGAGCATGTCATGCTTGTCATTATGACTAGCAAGCATGGGGAGGGCTAGGGTGATGTCACCCTAAGCTAGATAGCCTAGGATGATGTCATCATCATGATGGCTCTAGGTAGAGAATCTACTTTATCTGGAACCTTGTGGCCTAGCAACGTGCAGTTTGTGGCCAAGATTATGTGTAGGTCATATCTCCTAGTCTAGGCATCACATTCGCACATGAGATGAGGCATTGGAACCGCAGCGACGATGCGGTCACAATGGTATAGGTCTCCCATTGAGTCGACTTGGGTTCACAGGATGTGTAAATGCTATATCGTAAATCTAGCACCCAGAGTTGTCAAAATTTGTTGTGCCAAATCATTTAGAATTTTTATCATGTATTGATGAGATGAATAGATCAACTTCGTGCATTTTAAAGTTGTCCAAGTCTTCGTCGAACTTCTCTATGTAATCAAGTTGAAGAATTGTTGTCGAAGTTCAAGATTACAAGCTTAAGTATAAGTATAAGTTCCAGGCTCAAGTTTAAGTTTAATCTTCAAGTTCAGTACTTTAAAGACTCAAGAACTCAAGTCTTTACTCAAGCTCAAGTTCAAGATTTGAAGACAAGCTTCAAGTACTTCAAGTGTATGAATTAGCAGAGCGAACGATGTTTCAATTATTCAAACTCACAAATAAGGTATGAATGACCCTAGATTGACCATAGGTTAAGTCATATTCACTGCATAAGCTATGTGGGTCATTTCATAAGTTTATAGGTCGTTTCCTCGACTAGTCCTAGTCTTTGTTCGACTAGTCCAAGCTTTGTCTCAACCAGTCTAAGAGTTTTTCGACCAGTCAAAAGTTTATTGTGAATTTTTAAAAGTTTCTGTTGGACCATCAACTAGTCGTGGAGACTGCTCGACCAGTCTACTGAACAGTGTTCGATCAGTCGTGCGGGCTTGACTCAAAGTCCAGCAAGGTTTTTTTGGTCCCACTCGACCTGTCGAGTGCATTGCTCGACCAGTCAAGCAGGCCACTCGACCAGTCAAGTAACGACCTTATCTTATCGCGCCAGAAATTTTAAAATTTGGTTGGTCCTTCGAATAGTCGAATCGACCCTTGGACCAGTCGAGAGAACAATATTTTCACCTATAAATAGAGGACGAATCTTAGAGTTTTCATTCATTTCAAGCGATATCAAACCATCACTCTGAGAGATAAGTTCCTGCATTTCTTAAGCTATATTGCGTTCATTTTATATTCTCTTAAATAGGTTTTTACATTTGATTTTGTGATCTCCATTCAACTCAATTTCATTAAAGAAGGGAATTGTAATTTTACCCTCTTTGAGATCAAAATCAAATCAAACTAGCCCAAGCTGAATTAATCTAAAAATCATTGAGATCTAAAACCTTTCATTTGTGAGACTGGACATTAAACATCTTCATCTACATCAGATTGGTTCTACCTGGCTTCTTCGGAAGGAGAATTTTCTAAATAAGTAACATTTAATCTTTGTGTATTTTGTGGTTTGTGAGGTTGTGCCAAAAAATCTCATTTTTGGTTTTGTCTGAGGTAATCCAAAAAATCTCAGAGTGTGGGATTTTTATAATTGTGTAAGACCATCTAAAGACATAATTGTGAAGGTTTTAAGGTGAACTTTTGAAAACCTTTTTCATAGTGAAAGCCAATATCCCGTGGGTGTGGATATTGGGAGTGGAGTAGTTGTGTCACACCCCGAACCTGGAAATCGGATTCACAGGAATCTTGATTGCTGAATCTGGTGCCGACAGCCTCCGTAATACCCCATTCTCAGCTCCCAACACCATATGCCAGGTTTCGATCCTGGGATCCTACAAGGAGGATTTTTCAAAGTGTATTTATCTCATAAGAGGCATAACTACAAGTTTACCCAAATCACAAAGGCAACATCATCATCACATATATACTAATATAAACATTTGAATACAATGCTGAAAGGGAAATACATATATTAAAATCAAAACTCCAGAAGTCAGCTACATGCTCAAGGCTCCACACTACTGCAACCTAATATCACCTGCACGCATCTATCGTGCATAAGCTTATAGAAAGCTTAGAGGGTGGTGAAAGTGTGTGCGTAAGATAAGTGCCAAACACATAAATACAACGTCACAATCATACAATGTCAGAAATATAGGTAAGATCATGAATCATGTGATATCAGAGTAAGCGGAAATACTGACAAGTCCATGAGTCAAACATTATTAGTGTACACAATACAGATCAACTATGCAAATGAGGAGTCATAAAGAACCAAATATCAGATATCGTATCTAGACCATATAAATGCGGAAACATAGTAACCAAATATACCATATGTCGTAGATGTAATGCCATATGCGGTACGAATGGAATGACCATGCTGGAGTGTGAAGTTGGGTGATAGTACGTAATATCGCAGGCTACGAGGTTCTATCACAAGGGACTTCTATCCAAACCAGTCCCATACCTAAATTTTGATTGTCAGACTCAATGTGGTAAACTCCTGATCTCAGGTTAGTCACGCGCCCCAACCAAAATTCTGGCCATTACGAAGGCACATGTAATAAATAGTTGTGCACCACCAACCCAAGTGGATAGTGAATGAATGAATGAATGAGTATGCAACTCCTACTCAATAAGTCCACATATCAGTACTGTTCATCTCTAGGATCATCACCGGGGTCTAGTACACTCTACGCTAGCTTGCTACCCCATCCAGTGTACAACTGGGTAAGTGGAAAAGCCCTCACTATCCACCTGGCCAGTAGTCGGCCAATATCTACCCGGCACGTCGATAACGGACCCATTCACAAGTTGGTCAAACTCAGCCTAGCTATGCCTAATCCATTAGGCGGGTAAGGCCACACCCCCTCCCAACCGACCACAACACAGTGGGAGACGAGGCCTACTAGTATATGACCCTCATGCGCTCATATATATTCACTCGATCTCGACATTGGTGAGTCTTTTGGTATCAAGAGGGTTTAGGGATTTTCACCCAAGGCCATCTATGGCAGTCCGATGCTCGAACTAAATATTTTTGGTATCCCATCTGGCCATCCATAATATGCCTGTGGAGGCTACGACCCTGATGTCGCTATAGAGTATAGTAATCACAACATAATGCAAGATGCATGAGTCATGCAATCTAGTCATGCATCAATCCTGCACATACCGTGCACTCATGTGAAATAACCTCCGCCTATCAGGGAGTCTAATAATAACCTGCCCAATGACATATGCAATGGTTAACCACATCTCATAACAAACATGTAAATGATGTGCATGGGCATGTATCATGATGCTATGCTGTCACATACTCATAATCGATATCAATAACTGACATTGACAATCGACCTCGACAATGTGGACATTTAACCAACATTACCCCAGGAATGGCTCACATAGAGCCTAACATATAGTGGACCCATGGCCTCACACAAGGGTCAAATATAGAACACCATGGGCCTCACTCAAGAGCTTAATATACATCATAATGGGCCTAACATACATCACAATGGGCTCCATCACCTAGCCCTCAAATGCACCACAATGGGCCTCATCACATAGGCCTAATATACATCACATTAGGCCTCAAATACGAGCTGAATACTCATCATAATGGACCTCAAATACGGATCGCATATACATCATATTAGGCTTCGACAATCAAAATCAGCCTCGATAATCGACCCGACAATCAGAATCATTAATCGAAATCGGCCTCGACAATCAAAATCAACCTCAATAATCAGAACCGGCCTTGACAATCGAAACTGGCCTCGACAATCAGAACTGACAATCGAAATCGACAATCAAAATCGGCCTTGACAATCGAAATTGGCCTCGACAATCGGAATCGGCCTCGATAATCAGAATCGGACTCGATAATCGGGATCGATGATCGAAATCGACAATCAGAATCAACCTCGACAATCGGACTCAGCCTCAACAATTAGAATCGGTCTCGGTATACGGAATCGGCCTCGATAATCAGCCTTGACACACGGAATCGGCCTCGTCGATCATACTTGGCCTCGACAATTGGAATCGACAATCGGGATCGGCCTTGACAATCACCCTCGACAATCGAAATCGGCCTTGACAATCGGCCTATAAACAAGACGGGGTCCATAGATGAACAACCGATCAACCATAATATAAAGATCGGCCATCGGCCGTGGTTATATCAAATCCGATAGCATGGAGCCATCTGTCTATGGAAAATGGGGCCCACTGATTAGGGTTAACCCACAAGAGAATGATGAGAATGAGACTATCAAGGCCTAAGGGAAGGTCACAATGTGGACATTCAACCATCATTGCCCATCGATGTGGTCATTTAACCAACATTGCTCCCAAGGAGTGGCCCACATAGGGCCAAACATATAGTGGGCCCATGGCCTCATACAAGGGCCTAGTATACATCACTTGGGCCTCATACAAGGGCCATATACACACCACATCGGGCGTCGCCATATGGGCCTCATATACATCACAGGTGAGCCGCAAATATACATATAGGTGGGCCATGCACATGGGCCATTAATACATCTCAATGGGCCATGACCCATGGGCCTTAGATACAACAAGTGGGCCGCACCAATGGGCCTCATATACAATAAGTGGGCCGCATCAATGGGCTGCACCAATTACATTTATCTATTTTATAGATCATTATAGAGCATTTCCCAAGAATGAATCATATCGAAAGATCATCTGAACCACACCCTGAATAATGGCGGAGATGATGATTGAAAGATCAACTGGACCATACCACAAATAACAGTGGTGATAATGATTTTCCACCATTGAAATTCTAGTGGGCCCACTATAGTATTCATTTTCCATCCAGTCCATTCATAAGGTCATAAAGACCTGAACTATGAGGACAAACAAATATCATATTGGTCTAAAACTGTTGTAACCCAAAGGGTTTCACTATTAGGCGTTCAAAACCCACTGCTCCTTGTAGTGTGGTCCACCTAATAATTGGATTGGTCTTATTTCCAGTCTTAAGCTTAAGACAAGCTAACCAAATGGATGGACGGTGGAGATATGGCACATGCATCATGGTGGGGCCGGTCGACAAATGGACGGTCTAGATGGGATACGCATGCCAGTTGTGGGTCCCACCGAACTGTCTGACGTCCTAGGGCCATATGCAGGCATATATATAATATAATATAATATAATATGATATAATATAATATAATATAATATAATATATTATATTATAATATAACATATATACATGAATTATAAAAAAAGCCACCATCCAGACCCCTCTAGATGTTCTGGACGGTGCTGATTAGTGCATAAATCATGGTGAGTCCTCACATAGGAGTGGCCCACCATAGCATTATTAATATAAAATATTATATTATATAATATAATACATATATGTACACACGTGTGAGTGTGGGAGGGTGGCAGTGTCAACGACCTGATGAATGGACGGTTGGATGTATACATACATCACAGTGGCTACTCAAATCTCTTGCCCGTCCCAGCTATTATTGGATGGATGGTTGATATGAAACACAGACATCAAGGAGGGGTCCATGAGCATTGCCCACCAAAAAAATAATTTATTATTATTATTATTATCAATATTGCACGCCACACATCTAGCGTCCTGGATGGACGGCTGGATGTAGGACCAAGGCATCAGGGCCCACCATCCTTAACATATGGATGGTGAGGGTAAATCACATGCATCATGGTGGTGCCACATGGGTGGGCCACCATGATTTAGATCAAGATGATATTCGTGTTTTCCCTCCGTTCAGACCCAGTGTCTGGACGATCTGGATGACATAAACATCACGTGGGGGTCCCACATAGATGAATGTCCTAGATTTTTATTATTATTGGTTAGCTTGTTAGTACACACCCATGTCAATACACACACTCCATGTTAGCCATACCCTACTGCCATCACGTCCAGCGTCCAGGGATGCTGGACGACATGGATATAGCATAAGCATCATGGTGGGTCCCACACGGACGTGGCCCACCTGATTTGAATCGCTCTAATGTTTGTGTTTTTCCTTTTTGTCCAGGCCCTGTAATGGGCTAAATGGTGTAGATCAACACATCCATCAGGTGGGTCCCATAAAGGTGGATGACATGTATAAGATTCCTACTTCATGGTGGGCCACACACTCATCATCAACATCACCAAAAGAAAAGGAGAAAGAAAGAGAGAGAGAGAGGGAGAGAGAGAGAGAGAGATCGATGTAGTGAGGGACCCCGCCATTATGGGCCCCTTATATGATTACATCACATATATCAAAATGTGTCCCACCTATAAGTGGACCCTCAAATGCAAATCGATGGTAGATCACCCACCTATCGGCCTTCTTCTTGAGCTCCTTGGACTCCTATGCTCCTTGCCTTCAACTTTGATGGAGGTTGATGGAGATTGGAAGGTTGAGATGGGGAGATGAGAGAGTAGGAAGGTGGGCCACACATGTTGTTTTGGGAGGGCTTGGGAAGGCTTGGATGTGTGATATTTTTATTGCTTGGGAATGAAGAGAGAAAATGAGAGGGAGGGATAAGTGATGGGTGAATAGGGATGGGATGATAGGTGATGGGTGTTATAAGAAAGGTATGGGATTGGTTGAAAATTTGTGTAAAAAGGAAATGGGTAGGGAGAGAGAGAGTTGACTTAGGGAAAAAGAGTGATAGTTGCTTGTACTTGAGGTATGGAGTGTATTTGACTTGAATGATTGATTGATTGATGAGACATGCTGTAGAGATTCTCCCAGAATTCGCAATGTGCAGTGTTTCTTCGGAATGGACGCGGGCCTACATCTCCTGGTTTGGGTATCAGATCGGTGCGTGAGTCTCGGCATTGGAACCATAGCAACGGCGCGGTCGTTAGGATACAAGTTTTGAGTCGAGTTGACTCTGATATGCGGGACTCGGCTAGGGATCATGCGCAAATGTTGGATATAGGTCGAGGGTTACTAGAATTCGACCGGGAGGACCGTGGAAGCCTACGGAACGATACGGTATAGGATATGAGTCTTACAAGTTATGTGGTTGTTTATCAAATAGCTGGTGTATACACAAACGAACCACTATAATTCTTGGAGTTGTGGTGGATGATTGAATTTGCTTATTTGTGTGAATGTTATAATTTACTTTATGCACTTGTGGTGAATGGTATAATTTACTTTATGCACTTGTGGTGAATGTTGTAATACCTTAGTTTATTTCCTTTGCCTCTTTATTGGTTTGGGCTTTTTATACTTACAAACGTTCTAGTAAGGTTGTCCCGCCATAAGCCTTTAGTCTTTGGTGTTAGGTTGTCCTTAGAACTAAGTTTGCATCAACCTCTCAAGACTAGTGCATTTGAGGTTGCTATTTACTTGTACTATTTCATTATTTGATTGTGTTATCTATCATTGTATTCCGCATTTATTTTTTATTTGGCATAACCCTATTCACCCCCCCCCCCCTCTAGGACGTTTAGCTCGACCTTTTCAAGTGGTATCAGTGCCTAATAGTTCCTTTTTATTATTTGGATTCATTTCCTAAGCTAACTGATCCGAGCTTATAAGATGTCAAATTTTGATAGCCTCTTAATTACTAGGCCTCCACATTTTGATGACTCCAATTATGCCTATTGAAAAGCTAGAATGAGGATCTTTTTAAGGTCCATTGGTGAGAGCATGTGGCAAGCCATAATGACTAGATGGAACCCACCCACAACTGAAGTTCTAGGCACTGATGGAACTAAATCTATTAAAGTTACACCTTATTTTTCATTGACCGCACTTCAGAAAAAATGAGAGTAGTGCCAATGCAAAGGCTTTAAATGCAATCACTTGCGCATGATCACCGGATGAATTCAAAAGAATTATATCTTGCGATACTGCAAAGCAAGCCTGAGACATTCTAGAAATGACACAAGAGGGTACGACTATTGTCAAGAAATCTAAACTTCAAATCCTCACCACTCAGTTTGAGAAGATACATATGGAAGAAAGTAAAACTTTCATGGACTTATATACTAAGTTAAATGACATAGTTAACTCTATGTGGGGTCTTGGTGATAGTATCCCAAAAAGTAAAGTCTGTGCAAAGATATTGTGCTCATTGCCTGATAGGTTCAATTCAAAAGTCACTGTCATTTAGGAACTTTGTGATACAGATAATATGAGGGTTGAAGAGCTTGTTGGTTCTTTACAAACCTACAAGTTAAATTTTAAGGCTCCTAAAGGTAAATCCATAGCCCTTAAGTCTTCTAAAAATATTTCTCAAAATAATACTAGTAATTCTGATTATGAAAATTCTGAAGATGATATGGCACTGTTAGCTAAGAAGTTTTATAAAATTTTCAAAAGCAAAAAGAGGGTAGATTTTCAAAAATCTTCTGAGAAGAAAAGGGCTAGATCTAAAAGTGGAAATCTATTAAAGACAACCTATGTTTCAACTGCCATGAATATAGGCATCTGACAAACAAATGTCCAAAGATGGACAAACCTAAGAAGAAAGGTATGTTGGCCACATGGGATGAGTCATCTTGCTCTGAAGCTTCTTCTGAGTCAGATGATTCTAAACCCGAGTCTACTAATGAGGTTAAGGCCTTAATGACTCTAGCCAAAGTCACTTCCTCAGACAGTTGTAATTCAACTTATGATGAAAATCTGAGAAGCGACCCTGAAAATGATGATGATTTATAAGATGCGTATAATACCATATACAAGGAAAGCTGTAAGATAGTTCTAAAACTAAAACTTCAAAAAGAAAAGTTTTTAAAGATAAAAAAAGATTTCGATAACTTAGTTTTAGAATAATCGCATTTTTCTGATTGTTTTGAAATATTTAAGTGTGATTTAGATTTCAAAACATCAAGTTGAAAACCTTAAATTAGAAAATGAAAAACTAAAACTAGAAGTATCTTCTCTCTTGAGTTTGAAGGATACTTAGAGGTATGCCCAGGGTGATCCTAAACTAGAAAGACTGCTAACCGGATCAAGGAAATGTGGCGATAGATATGGTTTGGGCTATAATAAGAATACACCTCCTAAAAGTAAGTACACTCCACTTAAGTTTGCTAAAGGGGAGTCCTCTAACTCAAAAGGGAAAAGTCTGAATCAAAATAGTTTCATAAATCCTAAAACTTTTCTGGCAATGAAAACTAAAAGCAACCATATCAATTATAGAAATTGGAATCATAACTCCGTAGCTGAGAAAATCGTAGATTTACTCAAAGAGCTTCTAAAATCTAACTCGAATAGTAAAATATATAATAACTATAAGCATATAAAAACCAACTATGCTCCAAAACCTAAAACAGTAATGAAATGGGTCCCTAAGGTTGTTTGTCTGGTTGCCCACACCTGTGATGCCCTGGTCACTACTTCACGTGGGCGGGCACATATGTGGGCAGGCCCCCAGGTGTGGCTGACAGACTACTGTGTGGCTAGCAGGCTACTGTGCTGGGTGAGCTACTGTTGCAGTTGACCGTAGCATAACTTGTCCCACATCAAAAGAGTTGTCTGAAGTTGTGGTGGTTATATGGTGTGTTCCTCCCTTAATAGACATGACGCATTCCTGTGGGAAAGAAAACCACCGCTGCGTACTCTGATGATGCCAGTTGGGTTGGACAATTTCATGGACGGGTAGGTGTTGTGTGGGCAGGACCACGGGAGTACCGGGTCTGGGTAAGCTACCACTATCCTTACCCCAAATGACACATTTTAAATTTGTGAGCTTCGGCAAAGAGGATAATATTATGGGCTGTGGGGGTGGACCTTACAACACCTCTTTCAAGGCTTCAAGTCAATCAAAGTGGTACCTAGATAGTGGTTGTTCTAAACACATGACATGTGATAAAGATTTGTTTACCAATCTTAAAGATATTACTGATGGATCTGTCACATTCGGTGATGGCAATAGCTGCAGAATTGTTGGCCAAGGTACGGTTCAACTCTTTAATCTTCCTCCATTTGAGAATGTTTTGTTTGTAGAGGGCCTTAAACATAATCTCTTAAGCATTTCTCAAATTTGTGATAATAAACATAGTGTCAAATTCACTAACCATGGGTGTGAGATTTCTAATGAGAATAGTTCTGTGATATTAACTGGTCACAGAATATCTAAGAACTGCTATATAGCTAGTGATTCAAGCTCGTCTAAGTTATCGTGTTATATGGTCAAAACCAATGAGACCAAACTATGACATAAATGCCTAGGACATGTACACTACCGTAATCTTTATAAATTGAGAAATGTGAAGTAATAAGAGGTCTACCCAAGTTAATGAAAATGGATAAATTTTATGATGAATGTCAGATTGGAAAATAAACTAGGAGCGCTCACAAGAAAGCGAACTCCAATGCCACATCCAAACCCCATGAACTCCTCCACATGGATCTCTTTGGACCTACTAGAACGGAGAGTCGAGGCGGTAAAAAATATATTCTGGTAATAGTAGATGATTTTACTGGGTATACATGGGTAGTTTTCATGAGAGAGAAATCTAAAACTCTCGATGAAGTGAAAAGGGTACTCAAGCGTATCCAAACAGAGAAGGAATCACATGTCTCTAAAATCCATAGTGATCATGGTTCTGAATTTGACAATAGTAGTTTTGAGAAGTCTGTAACGATCATGGTATATTGCATGAATTTTCTGATCCTAAGACACCTCAATAGAATGGGGTTGTTGAAAGAAAAAATTGTGTGTTTCAAGAAATGGCTAATGTGATGTTAAACAGCATGAAACTTCCTAAAAATCTTTGGGCTGAAGCAGTGAACATAACTTGTTATATTATTAACCGTGTTTATACTAGAAAGTTAAATAATAAGACTGCATATGAACTGTGGTTCGATAAGAAGCCAATAGTCAAATACTTTCGAGTTTTTGGCAGCAAATGTTATATTCTACGTGACTGGGAAAATCTGAGAAAATTCAACACTAAAAGTGATGAGGGTATTTTCCTAGGATATGCGATAAATAGTAGAGCATATTGTGTTCTCAACAAGAGGACTGGTGTAATTCAGGAGTCCATTAATGTGATTATAGATGATCACATGAATACACCTGTTTCAAGTTCAGAAGATGATGAAGTCTCTTTATTTGATAAACCAGACTCTTCATCTGGTCAAAATGAAACTAAACTGCGGTCAGTTAAAGACCATCCAACTGATCAAATTCTTGGGAACCCTTTCACTGGTGTGCGCACTCGTAGATAATTAAAAAATATTTGTAATTATGTGTGTTTTACATCCTAAATTGAGTTGGCCAACGTAAAAGAAACGTTTGCTAATGAAAATTGGATAGCGGCTATTCAAGATGAACTTAATTAATTCATAAGGAATGATGTATGGTACTTAGTTCCTAGACCTAATGATAAACATATTATTGGAACTAAATGGATCCTTAAAAATAAGTCTAATGAATTAGGTAACATTATAAGAAACAAAGCTAGACTAGTTATGCAAGGGTACACTCAGATAGAAGGCACCGATTATAATGAAACCTTTTCTCCAGTAGCTCGTCTTGAATCTACAGACTGTTCATATCCTTTGGTTACAAAAATTTTAAAATCTATCAAATGGATGTTAAGAGTGCTTTCTTAAACGGTGATCTACATGAGGAAGTATATGTAGAACAACCTATTGGTTTTAAAGACCCTAAACATACTGATAATGTTTATCACTTGAAAAAGGCACTCTATGGATTAAAACAAGCTCCTAGGGCAAGGTACAAGAAATTGACTAAGTTTCTACTAAGTCATAACTTTGTAATGGGGAGTGTTGATAAAACACTATTTGTAAAGAAACATAATGATCACATACTGATAGTATAGATATATGTTGATGACATTATCTATGGATCTACTTATTCTAATATGTTTGTTAAGTTTGCAGATTTGATGACGTCTAAGTTTGAAATGAGCATGGTTGGAGAACTAAATTATTTTTTAGGTCTGCAAGTGAAACTGTTTTGAACAAGAAACAAATGCATTTGATTTGGGGATTATCTTATTTAAATGTAACAAAGAAAGAGTTCATCTAAAACAATCATCATATTATTAATACTGAGTTCATTTACATTCTCGAATATCCCTTAATTCTAAGATAGATAATTTAATAATACAAAATCAATGAAGTTCGAATGTCCAAGTTAGATGTCAAATCCGGAAGCATTTCGACTTGTGATTTGATCATCTCTTCAAGAGGAATATGACATAGATCTCTTCAACCAATTTCTCCTCCTGAAGCTTGGACATAAGAAAATCTGGAGACTTCAATCATTTCAACAGCATGTCAATAGCATATCATCACAAACTGTTGGGCAGTCTGATTACGAGGACCCGCACAAACCATCAGTGCCTCCTCTCTCCTACCTTTAGTCTTCCCTCTTGCTCTGCTTCTTCTCTAAAATCTTCAATCCATCCAAATGAAGGAGGGAGGGGGTATTTATAGGCCCTCGCACATGTGATACCTCGATTTCGGTGCCATGGGACCCACCTTTCATTAATCTTGGCCGTTCATAGAAACCTCTTCCTGAGATCAGTTGCGTGAACCCGCGCAACTGGTTTATAGGTTGCACGGACCCGCGTAATCAATATCGTTTGCGCGGTCCCGCACAAACAACCTCAAAGACACTTCCCTTTCATCTTCTTTCATTTCCTTTCTTACTTTTCAATCTTCCTTTCTTCAATCCTTTCTTATTTTTTATGCCTCAACAGAAGCCCCCTTGATCATTTCTTTATTTCTCCACTAATCAAAGAAAAAGGATCAAATTTTGCAATTTTGATAGGGTTTGCGCAGACCCGCGCAACTGAGACTTGCGTTTTTTACTCAGCCGCATATCAAATAAATACCCTAAACTCCTCTCATTTTGTACTTTACTTCAATTTGTAGCAAACCTTTGTCACTCCAAATCTTCCCCGCGCAACCTATTTTTGCTTACGCGGACCCATGCAACTAGCTTCTTGTTCGCGCAAGACATCCAGTTGTTGCACCACCCCCCGCAGGGGACTTCATCTGCGTGAACCCGCGTAACCTAATATTGCTGCAGATTTTCTTCACTTAGAAATTTTCGGAACTCTGAGACCTTTTTGGTGTTTAGCATCCTCTGGATTTTGACACTCTTTTGTGCAACTCTAACTCTTCCCACCATGCATCGCTCTCAAACCCCTTCTCAAGAAAGGAACAATCATCCATCCTCCTCAGAGCCTAAAAAACTTCTTCCTCACTCTTGGAAGTACGTAGAAATTCATGAAGAAACTTTAGATCTTCATAACCCTTTCACCAGCAATCAAACTATTATTCTTATCAATCTATAAAGTCATTGGTTAATCTTGCACGTTGAACCGTTTGATCGTTAAAACATCTTTGTCTCTCCAGACAATTGGGTTAGAAAGAGCCTAGGATCCTAACAGGATATTTGGAGGGAAATGGACACTATCAAAGAGCAGGCAGAATTCGTAAGATGAGATTTTTACGCCCGTAGTATGCTCCTCAACAACCTTCCCCCACCCATTACTTCGAGACAGCTCAACAACTATTATTCTTTAAAAGATTGCCTTGGAACATGGAGAACTTCTCAGCTATGGGACTCCTGTCTCTTCGTGATTTCTATAGTGCCTGGGCTCCTGCTGTTGTTCAGAAGCATACTATCATTCTGGAGCAGATTTCTTTTTCCGATGCCATTATAGCCACCTCTGAACATTTCCATGCGGATGCTGCTATTTTCAGGGGCTTTCTCAACCATTGGTCTCTGATCACTAATTCATTTCGTATTCCTTCAAGTGAAATGAGCATCACCCTTTGAGATCTATTTTGCATAGCGGGTCTCCCCATTATGGGTAACATTTTCGATGTAAATGTGCCTTCCAATGGAGAGTTTACTCTAGCAATGGCAGGAGGGGACACATCCAAGATTTCTGGAACTACCCTTGAACTCTTCAGTGCATTAGCCAACTTCCCTCATCCTGATCACATGATTTCTCTCGAATAGTTGGCTTATTTTTCTCGAAAGTTATGGTACGTCATTCTCCTTTCGATTTCTATTTCTGAAATTTTAATATCGAATGATTTTAGCCTGATTATCATATCTTCATCTTGACAGCTTCGTAGATCATAACTATCCAGAGCTCAAGGCCATTCGCAAGAACATCAAGCATACTGCGGAATATAGTCCCTCTTGCGAACTAGCCACCTTTTTTGCTTATTAGTTAAGCTTGGTGATATTCCCGGATTCTGATCAAATGGACATCATCAGACCTTCCGTCTTTGTAGTGCAGGCACGATGACAGAAGGTCGCAAAATTCATTAGCTCCTTCAGTTATATGCTCCCTTTATCGCACTTTTGTAGATGTCATTCTTGGTCCAAAAGATCCTATCTCTAAATCTTTTCCTGTCTGTGCTCCATGGCACTTCTTTGTAAGTTGGCTAGGGGTATACTTTCCTTAAACATTTGCTGATTCTGAAAGAGCATACTTGAACCCTAACCAGCTTCCTCTTCAACATTACCAATCGAGAGATATGATTAAGAAATCAAATGGATGGGTCTCTAGAAGAATAGAAACAATGATCTCATCGACTTTCATTAATTCCCAATGTTTAGCTATCCTGAAGACGTAGAAGCTATCGACAATGATTCTATCTCACCCGGTGAACATTCTTTCCTTATTTCTATCAGATCCAGTACCCTTCCTTTGAGAGAGAATAGCACATTCTGGCGTGAACCATATTATCCCAATAGATTCGCTCGCCAATTCGGATTTGATCAAACGGTACCAGTGACTTGTGATGTCATCACCAGGGTAATGAGGAGTTTGGCATTGGGCCGTATAATTGGGCCTTAATATGGAAGCAACTTTTGAACGTTGACACTGGATCACATTTCCTCATTCCTGGTTACGACTATCCAGTTAGTGCTTCGTACTGTTGGATGAGCTGGTGGGCCCATCAATATTACTTGGTAGACCAATGTTACCTAGTGAATTATGCTATATGGATCCCTCCTCCTTAATTGAAAGATTACTAGAAGGACCAAGATATCGGCTACTTCAAAGAAGTGAATAGTGCCCCCTCCTCAGGCCAGCTTTGCATAAGAATCTCTTTGAAAGACGACGCTCATGAAGTAAAGCCCGTTGATACCCTTAAAGGATGGATAGCTTTTGGCACTCCTTTAAAGGGAACTCATAAATCTCCGATAGTGACTAATGATTCCTTGAAGTTCTTCCCTCCCCCTCCTCTGCGAATATTACAAGGGCCTTCACCGTAAAAAAGACAGAGATTGGAGGAATATCGTTGCACACCTTAGAAAGATAAACATATTGTTATTGAAGACTCATCCTCTTCGGAAAGATAAGCATATTTTAGGACATTTGACTTAGTACAGTAAGTTTTGAATATTGAACATTTTGATTCAAACTTAATGTAATCATGGTTTATGTTGCATGCCTATTTGTTCTAACTATGAATACCTCATGATTTTTGTAATTTCATCAAACAGTCAGCATATTCAAGGATATTTCATCTAGTCATGTATCCTCTTCAAAAATTATCACAGTATTTTAAGACAGTCTATGTCGTGATTTATTGCAAGCATTTTTTTTTTTTTACTCTCATATGAAATATTCTGGAAGCACTGCGAGATATTCTAATTTTTAATGGAGCATAATAAAAATAAAAGAAATATCAACATATTATGATCGTTAGTTTAGAGTTGTCTATGTGGTTCTGGTTTTGATAGGCGGCAGTAAGTTTCAATTCAATTAGATGATCACACACAGTTTAAGCTCTTGAGTAGTGGAGCCATCCAGTTTTTTAGATTCTTGAGTAGTGGAGTCGGGTCTCATGTGATAGTCTCTGTAACTCATATGAGTTCATTGGAGTTCACAAACCGCGATCCATCAGAGGGGCCTAGTGAAGCTACCGGAGCCATGAACTAGGTTGGATTTACGCACAGGGTTGGCCACAGTAGCTCTCTAAAGTTCACGGAGTACACAAGGTGACCTTTGGGGTACCAAATTCAGGGCCCCCAGTCCATCAATAAGTAGGTTTAGGCCCTTCCTCATGAGTTACTACTGAAATCAAGCCAAGGATCTGGTGGGTCTTATGCATGGTTGGCCTATTTATAGTTAACGACCAAAGAGTGCACACTGCAGTATGCTTTTTTTTTCATCTAAAAGGTCGAGCCCATTCAGGGGAGAGCAATTTCATCTGTTCCCCATGACGCTGCCAAAAAGCTATACAGACGGCATAGGTGTTACGCGTGATTAGTGGTCGAGGACTTTTTGGTCCTTTAGGACTTTCAGTCACTGGCTTCATCCACTGCCCACATAGGTATGCGTACGATGGCCTTCACAGGCTTTTTAAGGCCACTGGCTTCTTGCCACTGCTCCAATGGCGATGGAGATAGGATTTATGTGTAGTTGGTCGTATAGGGCTTGGATATATTGCCTCCAAAAGTAAGTTGTTATCACTATCATTAGCTTTATATGTGGTTGGCTATACAGTTTATTCCACTGCCAAAATTAGTGAATCAATAATTGATATTTTGTCATTGCTGACAATGTTCTGAGGATACCCATATTATGTTTAAAATAGTGTATCAGCTTGGCGATGATAGCATTTTTGATAAAATGAGTGCCAATGAGTGGCTAGTAATGACAATGAAGTTGTTAATATCAGTGATAGTTATCGATGCTTTGTGAATTCGACGATAATTGTCAATGTCGTTGATGTTGGCAACGATCGGCAACAATCAGCAACAATTCAATGCTTCTGATACGTTTGAGAGGATTTTCTTGAAAACCTGCACCTTTTATTCATTCACATAAGGGAGAGTACATGACTTACTTGATGTGGAGGCATTATGACACCTTTTATCTTTCACAGCTCTTTTGCCCCCTTTTGATGTAGAGGCCTTATGGCAATAGTCCTCTAGATTAAAATTAGAGCCATCTTTAGGTATAATACTTCTTAATGAAGCGCGCATTGACCGGTATATTAATACCCCGTCCATCTTAATCAATCACTTTATATTCTCCGTTCAAATATACTTCCCTTATAATGTGTGGCCCATCCTATTTAGGCTCAAACTTGCCCCCTGTTCTATGGGTCACCACTATTGGTCTTTTCAACATTAGCACCATATCTCCCTTTTTAAAAGAGTGATACTTCACTTGTTTATCAAAATCAGCTGATATTCTCACTTAATACGATTGTAACTGCTGCTAATCTGCCAAGCGCTTCTTGTCAAGTAGGTCCAATTCTCTTAATCTTATCTTTGCATTTTCATCATCTGTGATCGACTGATGCACGACTACTCTGAGTGATGTGACTTATGTTTCGATTGGAACAACTGCCTCTACACCATAAACAAGTGAGTATGGCGTTGCACTTGTTGCCATTCAGTGGGTGGTTCTATATGCCCATAATGCCTCTTGCAACCTTTCATCCCAGTCGCGTTTATTTCCAGTCACCATCTTTTTCAGTATCTTCACAATCATTTTATTAAATGCCTCTGCTAACCCATATGCCCGTGGATAGTAAGGTGTCAAAAATGAGTGGTGAATACCGAACTTTTGACACAGTTTCTCCATGCCTTTATTTTTAAAGGGCCATTATCGATAACAATCTTCTTTGGGATGCCATGGCAATATATTATTGCATGTTGAATGAAATTGACTACATCTTTCTCCTTGACATTACACAATGCAATCGCTTCTATCCATTTATAGAAATAGCCTGTCACGGCCAGGACGTATTCCTTTCCTTTGGTTGAAGGCAGATTTATGGGTCCAATGACATCGAGTCCCCAAGCGGTGAAAGGCTAAGAAGTAACCGTTTGATGGAGATCTTTAGGGGGAACATGCATGACATCCCTGTGTATTTGACATTCATGACACCTTTTTGCATAATCTATCGCATCTTTGAACATCGCAGGCCAGTAATACCCCATTCGATATACTTGATGAAATAAATTTTGTCCAGCTTGGTGTGCGCCACATTCTCCGGAATGAGCTTCTCATAGCATTTAACTTGCTTCTTGTTTGTTAAGACAATGTAATAGCGTGTCATTGTAAGATTTTCTATAAAGTACCTCACTTCAAATGATGAATCTGCTTGCTCACTGCTTAATTTGTTGTCTTTGTGCTAGATCTTCTGTTAAGATGTTATATTTAAGGTAATCTACAAATGGCTGTCTCCAATCATCTGTTGTCACTTCTAAACACGATATAGGAAGTGTTTTGACAACTTCATCAACAGTTTCGAGAGAGGGCAGAAATCTTCTTTCTTCAATAGTTACTTGGAGCGGGCTTTGCTTTGAGCAGGATAGGGCTGCCGCTAAACTAACTAAAGCATCTGCCTTCGCTCAGATTGAGGTATATGCTTGACTTCAACATGACAAAATTACTCAAGTAATTACTGGGCTTTTCGACAATATGGCAAGAGTTCTTGCTTTCTTATTTCAAACTCGGTCGTTAACTGATTTATAATCAGCTTGGAATCTCCAAAATATGCAACATCTTTATTTTCATTTCATGGGTGATTTTCATTCCAATGATGAGAGCTTGATATATGGCTTCGTTATTTGTGCAAGAGATGCCCAATATAAAAGAATAGGGTAAGAAATCATCATGAGGCATGATAAAGACAATTCCTACTCCCATTCCTACTGTTCGAGAAGCACCATTAAATTACATCTGCCATGGGCCTTGTGGTTTGGTCATCATTACCTGTTCATCGGGAAAATAATCGCAGACTGTCTCACTCTCTGTTACTGGATGCGCTGCCAAGAAATCTGCCACTGCTTGTCCTTTTACTGCTTTTGCTGGCTCATAGGTAATTATGTACTCTGAAAGTAATAGCATCCATTTCGCCAATCTTCCTGATAACATCCGCCTTGTCATTAAAAACTTTATCGGATTTGCTCTTGAGATTAGAGTTATGTCATGGGAGAGACAATAATGTCTCAATTTCTGTACTGCGAATATTAATGCCCAACATTCTTTCTCGATCGGAGAATAGTTGTATTCTGCGCCCATTAGAGTTCGGCTCAAATAGTAGAGAGCAGTTTCTTTCCCTTCTTCATTCACCTGTGATAATAAAGCTCCGAGAGAGTTTCCGGCCGCAGATATATATAATATAAGTGGTTTACCTTTTACAGGAGCTGTCAATACTGGAGCTTCTTTAGCAACTCGTTTATTGAATCAAATGTGTTCTGACAGGCTCTGTCCCATACGAATTATGTTCCTTTCTTCATTAAGTGTGAAAACGGCTAACACCTCCCAGCCAGATTTGAAATAAAACGATGGATATATGCCAGGTTCCCTTGCAGACTTGTCAATTCCTTTAATGTCTTTGGAGGTGGCATATCTTGGATGGCCTTGACTTTCCCCACGTCAATTTCAATCCCCCTGTGTCTGATGACAAAGCTAAGAAACTTTCCTAACAACACTCCAAAAGCGCACTTAGTCGGGTTCATTTTTAACTCTTCTTTCTGAGTCGACAAAAGACCGATGTCAAATGTTCGCGGTGCTCCTGATGACTACCTGATCTAACTACCAGATCATCAACGTAACAGTTGACGTGCTTGTGTATCATATCTTGAAAAATATTCTGCATTGCCCTTTAATATGTTGTTTTGGCATTCTTAAGACTGAACGACATCACCTTGTAACAATAAATTCCCAGCGAAGTCCTGAATGCAATTGCTTCTTCAACTTTGGGAGCCATCCTGATCTGATTATAACCAGCAAAGCCATCTATGAAAGACATTACAACATATTACGTCGTACTATCAATCAACAGTTCCTTTATTGGGAGGGGAAAATCATCTTTCGGGCAAGCTTCATTCAAATCTCTAAAATCTACGCACACCCTGATGTGTCCGGTTTTCTTTTTTACTGGGACAATATTTGATATCCACTTAGGATATTTCACCTCTCTGATAAATCTGACTTTAATCAATTTATTCACTTCTTCTTCTATCAGAGGGACCAGATCTAGATGAAATCGCCTTTGCGTTTGCGTAATCGGTTTCTTGTCCTTAGAAATATTTAATCGATGCACTGCTACTGAAGACTCCAAACCTGGCATTTCCACATATGTCCAAGTGAAGACATCATTATTTTCTTTCAATAGTTAGATATACTTTCCGGCTTCTTCTTCAGGAAGACCAGTGCTTATGAATCTATTTCTTAGTTCTTCGTCCGTGCCCAAATTTACCTCTCGCAAACTGTCGATTCTTGACTGCCCCCCATCTTCTATTTGTTTCGGTGTTGTCTTAGGATGTTGGACTATTTCGGTATTTACCCATAATAGCTGACCAGCTGTGACCATATGTACTGAAGATTCTGCCCCCAGTCTTCGAAACCTTTCTCTCTTGTTTTGGCCAACTCCAATAGGCACCTGAATTCCTTTCCCATTATTCAAACCAGTCGGCTTTGCATCATCAAAACCCATCCTTTTCATCATTCTCTTGCTTGCTGAACTGTATTTCTTAAAATCACGGGATGTTAGCTCTTCGTGGTACACATTTTCTTCAGTTTCATTCTTGTCGTTTCTTTCAAAGAGGCGTGGATTCAATCGGCTCTGGATATCTTGCATTGGCTTATACACGAAACTTTCTTAGAACAGCAGGGAATGGTTTATTCCACTCAACATATGGTAATAGTACTGTATAATTTAATTGCAAGATTTCCAACTACTCAAGCGATAGTAACGTTAATGGGGGTTGCCCTTGCTACCTCAGATGTCTTGGCACAAAATAGAATTTCTTCCTTGGTTCTGAAATTTTAAATGATCCTACTTCTTCAAGTTCTCCTCTTATTGCTTTTTCATGAACATTCTTCAGAGTCTTGCTTTTGTCACTCCTTTTCTCTTCCCTACTGGCAAATCCGTCATAATAACTAGCATCTGCAAAGAAAGCCTCGACTTCTATGTATGGTCTTGCATAGGCCATTACCTTATATTGTATTCCATTCCTGTAGTATTTGAAGCATTGATGAAGAGTTAAAGGTATGATACCGTACTGATGCATCCACAACCTTCCTAGGAGAAGATTATATGTTGTGACCATGCTGATTACGTGGCAAACAACATCAGTAGTTAAGTCTCTTATTTCCAATGTCACCGTAATTTTGTTGAGTGCACGCTGCCCATCTTGATTAAAACCCTGTATCATCATTCCACTAGGGCACAGTTCGGAACGTCGGTAACCTAGTTTTTTGAACATTGTTAATGGTAACAAGTTCACTGATGATCCATTGTCGAGCATGATTCTTTTTACTTCCGTACCGTAGACATAGCCCACTATCATCAATGGTCTGTTATGCCCTACATCACAAGCTAGATTGTCATCAGAGAAGGATATTACTGGCATACAGTCTTCCCGTCCTTTACTTCTTTCATGTTCCATTTCCACTAGCAATGTTTCTCTGACATTGTGGTCGGATAATGCTTAAACTAAACTTTGTCGAAAGTCCTCCGATAACTTTAATGCGTCATAAACACTTAACTGAGCCGGTATATTCTTCAAATGATTCACGACATTGTAAGCAACTTTCGCTGTCTCGTTCTTCTCTTCTCCCTTGTCACATTCATGTCGATCCTTAACGATCTCAGTTCTTGTCATCCCAACTTTCTGCTTCAGGGGACTTGCCATCCTTTTTCCCGATCGTAGTGTAATCATCGCTGCTTTTCTTATCATTTCGCAATTCTCTTCCCCTGCTCTTTCATGAACATTGTCCTAAACTGTCAATACATTCACTGTTGCCTTTGCATCCATTTCTTTTTCTTTTTCGATCATTATTTTGCCCCTATTTATCATTCTCTGTATTACACACTTTAACGTATAGCAATTTTCTGTCGGATGCCCCACCAGACGATGATAGCGGCAGAAATCTCTTTCTCTTGATTTTCCTGCATCTTCAGGACGCATGGGCGAAGGTAATTCTATTGTTCCGGCTTTCAACAACTAGTTCATCATAGTAAGAACATCTTCTTTATCAAACGCAAATCCTTCATGAGAATTAAGTGATCTGGGCCTTTTTCCTGTGAATCTACTTCTAGGGCAACTTGTTTCTTCCTTTCGTTAGGTCCTTTTTTCTCTTGAATCTCTTGTTTCTTGACTTCTTTTATCACGATCCACAATATTTGCGATTACCCTAGTGGATCCCCTTCTAGCCGTTTCATAGTAAAATGCTGGCATCTTTCGGGTCATTAGTTCTAGAGCATGAGCTTTAGTAGCTAAGTCACGGAAAGTCTTAATATCGACGCTAATAAGACCGAACGCAATTCCTATATCCATGGAATTTAAACACATCTTCACTTGTTCTTTTTTCTTCTGGTACTGCCGGCACAAGGCTCCCAATGTCTTCTATCTGTCTATAAACTTCTCCACTGATTCATCCTCTCTCTACCGTACTGAAGCCAACTCTATGATGCTAACATCATGCTCTGAAGAGAAGAAATTTAACATAAAGACATTCAGCATCTGTTCCCACGTGCATATCGACCTCGGAGCCAAACTAGTATACCATCGAAATGCTTTGCTTGTCAGAGATGACCCGAACAAATGTAGGCAATATTGCATTATTATGGAGAAATTTCCCATGCTGGCAATAAAGTGCATCAAATGCTCTTCGGACGACCCTTCTCCGTTAAACTTCTGAAAATCTGGATGTTTGAAGTTGGTCGAGAATGGGACATCTTCTACTTCTCGTGGATAAGGTGTTTGATATCGGAATCGACTGATATTTTTGCGTTCTCTTTCCATCTTGAGGGCTTCCTCAACAACCTGTCGTACTTCTTCTTGAGTTATAGTCCGTACTGCTGGAGCGGATCCGAGTGACCCTGTTCTTTATGGTTAGAAATCTTCAGGTCGGTGTTCTTGTTCATTCATCATACCCGTCGTTGAAGGAGCCGCTATCTAAGCTACATTATGCGCGAGAGTTGTCAGGGCTTCTCTGAGGTTTCTACATTCTTCCATGAAGGTTCTCTGTGCCTGCACCATTTCGTTCATGCAGTCTTCTGTAGTTGACGTAGCCCTCTGATCTGTTTCAGCCATATGTACTGTGGCTTCCCCACTTTCTGATGAAGCTGTAACCGAAACGTGATAAGAGTACGTGTAACGCCCCAAAAATCGAGGGTCGAGTAGCAACTCAACACCCGAGTTCCAAAACGTCACTTATGCAACATAAATGCTTATGATTGAATGTTGTTTGTGTTAGTGCAATAATCATGAGTGGGATTATACCAAAACAGTAATTCATACTCCAGATCAAGTTATAAAACGTAAGCGGAAGACTAAAAAATGTATATAAATATATATAAAGCCAGAAACGGTCACAATCGGTCTCCAGAGTATGAACACCTTACTAAGTCACAATATACATTTATTAGTTTCAAAAATCAAAATGCCAATAAAAGGTACAACTATCATGGTAAACCCTCTAGTCCCGTCATCTGAATGGCCTATGCGAAGCCTATAGAGAATTGCATGTAGGAGAACTCATCCTGATCATCATAGTAATCAAGCTCAGCCTCCTGCGTCACGTCGATACCTACATCTAAGATAGAGTCTGGTGGGTTTCCAGAACACTGTCCCGTAATGTGGGAGTGAGTAGCTAACTTAGTGGAACAATAAAGCATAGGTTAACATGTTATCAATTCAGTCAAGCAGTAATGATAAAGCAGTACAATCAAACACTCCTAAATTACTCTTATTAATGCAAGTATGGAATACAGTCATGAGGCATGCCCTTGCCAAACCTCCCTCATGCAACACCATCTTACGTCCGCGGCATGCGTTCATCCCTCAGTGCTCCACAATGCCAGGCACATGCAATGCTACGTTATGAGCGTGATTACCGAGTTGTTATTAGTCCTTTTCATACAGTAGTATTGGGAAACTAAGGTACCTCCCTTATAACATTCCCAAACCATGATCCATTCTAGGGTCATCAGTCCTAGATAATCTCATACGATGATGTGGTTTTAGGTCACTGTAAAGGGATGCAAGGGCTGTTGCATGCACTCGTTGCACCGCTTCCCCATCACCTTATCAATACAGGCCTAGTTTATACTCTGTTTACTATGGGAAGGCTCGTCGCCTCTTCGTAAATTCAGAGTATACTCGAGGTCACTACAAAGGGTCGTTAGGGCTGTTACATGCAATCGTTATACACACTCCCCCATCACCTTATCAATGTAGGCCGACAGCTCGAATACAGTGTCCCATACCACCATATTCGGCTCACGAGTCTAGGTTGCTCACTCGTCACTACGGGGAGGCTCGTGGCCCCAGCGTAGGCGGACAGCTCGACCACGGTGTCCCATACCACCATGTCCAGCTCATGAGTCTTAGCGGATCGAGGTACCAAGGTTAACAGGGTTACACTGGTAAGTTTGGTACCTTAGGTTCATACAGTAGCATCCAAACATGGTGAACATACATTTGACAGATTTACTTAACGAGCTTGACTAGCACGAGCACACAACCAGCTGAACAACATGAAGAGCATAAGAACTTCGTGTGGCCTAACCACTGTCGCCGACCGAAGTACGACTTGGGTTCGTCAAACACATCCTACATGGCGAAGGAATCTCAGCCACGAATTCAATCCCGTTACCGATTGTTTGGACTATAACATAGTCCCAATCACATTCAATCCGTAACCAGTAGCATGTAGAGTAAAGCAGAATAAACAAAATAATTCAAACCTGTTAACAAACATGTTATAAAGCACAAGGTAAACAGGAAATACAAACACATATATTTCATAAGTAAGTAATTAATTTGAACAACTTGCATGGAGGAAAATCATACACAACTCTAAGGTAGTTGAGAATCCAACTCAACACCTATCTAAAGCACTATCATCTAAGTACTTACTCATATAAGCATTTTCACAAATACTTAGAATGCACTCATTTAACATACATAACGTATATTAGCCAAAACATGTATTTGAGTGAATCCTTTCACCGAGTAAGTATTACACATATATATAACATGTACATACAGTAATTTATCATGGCAAACACACTTTCAAAATTGGTGCATATACGGTATTTTCTACAAATATACCGAATACACTATAAGCCATTTATTACATACGTAACTGAATCACAAAATGAACATCGCATTGTGCATGTACAATAACACCCAGATCATGAATCTATCATTATCTGACATTGAAAGCTTTAAAAACCTTAACCTATACATCTAAAGTCTGCACCTTATGCCATAGAAGCGTAACGAACTTAATAGAAACTCTACGCTTTCATCAACGTCGATACGACGACCTATAACACAAGGTAAGTCAGCTACTTCGCTACTTGTACCAATAGAAACCCTAAAACAAGTTAGGGTTAGGGTTTTCTTACCTAGAAATGAAGCCGGAATCGCCGGAAAAGCGATTAGATCGTGATGGTTAAGCACGTAGGATAACAGGGTAGAGTAACAGGATCTTTCTCCCACAACTCACACACTTTCTCTCTCTTTTCTCTTTTCTCTCTCCTAGGGTTTCTTTCAAATTCGTATGGGCTGAATGAGAGAGGGTTTAAGGTCCTTATATAGGCTCAAAACACTCCAAATTAGACCTAGGGCCAAGGTATACTTAGGTTATATCCAAAGTAGGTCTGTTCCGTCTCAACGGAGCACTTTTGGAGCCCCCATTGAGCCAAAGGTCGGACTTAAGCTCATTGACTATGGATCTAGGTCAAGTTAAGTTTTCATTCCAATCGGGTTCCTAGATCACACATGGCGGACCAGTTTCAGTTCAACGGTCACCGAAACTCGATCAGGGTTACAAGTACACTGACCTGTGTATGAAATTTTCCCTAATCTGAGGGTGTATTTGGGTCAGATTCTGATGGTCTGATTGCTCATATCAAGCCCGCAAGTGACAAGTCTCAGATTACTTAAATTAGGTTACATTTCTAAAGAAATCTTCATTTTCTCACACTCCTCGCTCCGGGCTCAAGCGAATAACCCTGGGACATCATCTGGTTTTGATTTTCAAGATGGTTGTCAAGCCCAACAAGGCGGTCCTAATTCTATAACCTCGTATTATTCGGAGTTTCGATGTGCAGTCCAGATCTGATACGGAGTTTCGTGATTCTCCCAAGAGCAGCCGGGTAATGAGATTGATCCTAGATTTTAGGGTAACCTAGCGTCACTGATTCTACAAGTTTTGGGTCTTGCAGATCGTATTTAAAGTGATTAGTGTGGATTTCGCATGTGATCTAGTTTAGCACTTAGTTAACTTTGTCTAATTTCTAAAGAATTTGATCCTGAGTGATTTCTGCCTAAGGTGATACTCGGGCCTTTGTACGGGATTTTTCGAGTCGTTACAATCTACCCCCCTTAATGAAAAATTTCGTCCTTGAAATTAGTACCTTTTCGTACTCCTCGAGAAGCTAAGGGTATTTCTTCTGACCTCAGCTTTTGTCTCCCAGGTAGCTTCCTCATCTGTATGATGCGTCCACAGTACATTCACGAGTGGAATCACCTTACTGCGCAACGCCTGCTCCTTCCTATCTAGGATACACGCCGGATGCACCACATATGTAACATCCTCACTCAACTGCACCTGCTCCCAATGGATGATGTGTGAAGGATCAGGGACGTATTTCTTCAGCATAAATACATGAAATACGTTCTACATGCCCGCGAGTGGTGTAGGTAAAGTGAAACGATATGCCACCGCTCCCACTCGATCAAATATTAGAAATGGGCCAATGAACCGAGGCGTAAGCTTCCCCTTCTTCCCAAACCAAAAGACTCCCTTCATAGGGGAAACTCTGAGGAATACATGATCTCCAACCTCAAACTCAAGTGGTCGCCGCCTCGTATCGGCATAACTCTTTTGTCTGCTCTGGGTCATCAGAAGTCGACGCCTGATAATGTCAATCTTCTCTAAGGTCGCCTGTACTAACTGCGGGCCAATCAAACTACGTTCGCCAACCTTTACCCAACAATACGGTGCTCTGCAAGGGCTCCCATACAAGGCCTCATAAGGAGCCATGCCAATACTCGCCTGAAAACTGTTATTGTAGGCGAACTCTACATATGGGAGACAGTCATCCCAACTATCCTTGAAGTCTAAAACACAAGCCCGCAGCATGTCTTCTAAAATTTGATTCACCCGCTCTGTCTGCCCGTTGGTCTGAGTATGGAACGCGGTATTGAACTTCAACTTCACACCCATTGCTTCCTGAATACGAGTCCAGAAGATAGATGTGAATCGTGTGTCGCGGTTCGACACGATCTCCAAGGGAACTTCGTGCAGACGCACTATTTCTTTGATATACAACTTAGCCAAGTCATCTGCAGAGTTTGTCACTCTGATAGGGAGAAAATGAGCCGAATTGGTCAACCGCAAATAGAATCATAACCCTTTCTCATCTTCGGTAGCCTCGAGATGAAGTCCTTAAAGATGAAGTCCCACTTCCATTCAGCTATGGGCATGGGCTGAAGGAGTCTAGGAGGTTGGCAATGCTCGGCCTTGACTGCTGACACATGAGACAATGGGAAACATACTCTGCTATATGAACCTTCATATTGTCTCACCAATATGTCCGCTTCATATCCTGATACATCTTCGTGCTACCAGGATGCATTGCAAGCTTCGATCCGTGGGCAGTCTCGAGAAGCTCCTATCTCAAGTCCTGAATATCTGGGACACATAGGCGGCCATTGTATCGTAGGCCCCCATCTGTGTCAACTCTCCACTTGGAGTCCACATCATCACTAGCTTGCTCTCGAAGCTCAGACAACCACTCGTCGCCCTTCTGGGGCCTCAATAATCCGGTCATCAATAAGTGGTCGCACCCGAACTTGTGTGACACACTCAAACGGTTCCTCCACCATGAGCTTTTGCTCAAAGTCACGAACAAACTCCAGCATACTCCACTCTTCAATCATCAGCGGAGCCATAAATATAATCGCTTTCTTGCAGCTCAACGCGTCTACCACAAGGTTGGCCTTGCCAGGATGGTAAGAAACCTCGAACTTGAAGTCCTTCAAGGTCTCCATCCATCGGCGCTGCCTCATATTCAAGTCCCGCTGAGTGAATATATACATAAGGCTCTTGTGGTCACAGAAAAGCTCGAACTCCTCTCCGTAGAGATAATGTCTCCAGATCTTCAATGCGAATATGACCGCTGCTAACTCAAGGTCGTGCGTAGGGTAATTTTCCCCGTGCTTCCTTAATTGTCTCGAGGCATACGCAATCACTCTGTCCTTCTGCATAAGGACACAACCCAAACCAACGTGAGACGCGTTAGTATATATAATATACTTAACCCCTTGCTCTGCTAATACTAGCACAGGAGCGGACATCAGCTTGTCCTTCAGCTCCTGAAAAGCTGCTTCCACATTCTCATTCCAGGCGAACTTCAGATCCTTCCGTGTCAACTGAGACAATGGTCTGGCTATCTTCGAGAAGTCTCAATTGAATCATCGGTAATAACCTGTCAGGCCTAGAAAACTCCTCATCTTAGTAACCGAACCAGGCTGCTTCCAGTCGTGAATGGCGGCTACCTTAGCAAGGTCCATCGCTATCCCTTCCTTGGACACCACATGTCCTAGGAACTTGACTTCCTCCTGCCAGAAGTCGCACTTCTTATACTGCGCGAACAACTGGTTCTTCCTTAGAGTATCTAGAACTGCCTGTAAATGTTCCTCGTGCTCTTCCCAACTCGTGGAGTATATCAGGATGTCATCTATAAATACAATGACGAATGGTATAGAAATGGCCGAAATACCCAGTTCATCAAGTCCATGAACACGGCCGGTGCATTTGTAAGACCAAACATGTAACACCCCGGATTTTGCCAACCTGGGATTAGACGTCCTTAGGCAATGGATCAATCCTAATACAGGTTTAACTTCTTAAACGCTCAATTAAAGCCTCAAATCTCCTTTCAAACCATTTTCTTCACAAATCCCACCCTTCACTACCTTGTGCTTTCAATTTCTCAAAGCACCTTCACCCTAGACACTATCTTAAACTAGCTAAGTAGTATAACTTGGATCACTTTAGATACAAACTACAAAGGACTAAATACTACCTCAGACGGAAATCACTTAGGATTAAATCCTTTAGAAATTTGACAAAGTTAACTAAGTGTTAAACTAGATTAGCCATGAAATCCATTTGAATCACTTTAAATACGATCTGCAAGACCCAAAACTTGTAGAATCATTGACGCTAGGTTACCCTAAAATCTAGGATCAATCTCATTACCCGGCTGCTCTCGGGAGCACATCGAAACTCCGTATCAGATTTGGACCGCACGTCGGAAGTCCGAATAACTCGAAGTTAAGGACTTAGGACCGCCTCGCTGGGCTTGACAACCATCTCGGAAATCAAATCCAGCCGATGTCCCACGGCTGTTCGCTTGAGTCCGGAGCGAGAGAGTGTGAAAACACTTGTTTTCTTTAAAAATAAATATCTTGAATAGTAATCTGAGACTCGTCGGTTGCGGATCAGTTTTAAGCAACCAGACCGTCAGAATCTGACCAAATTACACCCTCGGATCAGGAAAAATTTCATACACATTTACATGTACTCGACATCTCCGATCGAGACCCACTGACCGTCGAACTGAAACTGGTCCGCCACGCATGATCTGGGTATCCGACCGAACCGAAAACTTAATAGAACGTAGATCCAGTGTTAGTGAGCTTAAGTCCGACCTTTGGCTCAAGGAGGCCACCAGAAGTGCTCCGTTGAGATGGAACAGGTCCGCTTTGGACATAACCTAAGTATACTTTGTTCCCGAGTCTATTTCGGTGAGTTTTGAGACTATATAAGGACCTTAAACCCTCTCTCATGGCAGCCATACGAATTTGAGATTTGAGAGAGGGAAAAGAAAGAGAAAGTGTGGGAGTTGTGGGAAGATCTCCTCGCCGCTCTACCCTGCTGCTATCGGTGCTTAACCACCTCATTCTTGCCGCTTTCCCGGTGATTCCGGCGTCATTTCTAGGTAATAAACCCTAACCCTAACCTGTTTGGGGGATTAGACAGTTGTAGGTTAGGAAATAGCTAACCTATTTCATTCTCTAGGTTGCCAAACTCCCGTATACGGAAGCTTAGCGAACCTATCGACTCAGTTACGATTCTACGACATAAGGTGCGGACTTTAGGTATATAGGTTATGGTTTTCAATGCTTTCAATGTCAGATAATGGTGGATTCATGATCTGTATGCAATTGCACATGTACAAAGTGCTTTCCGTTTTCTGTTTCGATTAGAATTGTAGAATTTGGAATTTCACATACTCTAGGTATTCGTATAAAATACCGTATACGTATTTTTTATGGAAATGTGTTTGACATGTTTATTTGTCGTATGGATATATGACGTATGGATAAAATACTTATTTGGCGAAAGGATTCGCCTAAATACATGTTTACTAATAAACACTATGTATGTAGAAATACGGTATTGTAAGAAGTACCGTATACATGTATATTTTAGCCATGTGTTTGTCATGATTAATCATCGTATAAGTATATTATGTGCGTATAAAATAATTGCTTGGCGAAGGGAATCGCCGTAATACATGTTTGCTTGTATACAGTATGTATGTTGAAAATGCGTACTCTAGATAATACTGTATACGTATAAATTTTGGAGATGCATTTATCATGATTATTTGCTGTAGTAATATATTATACATGGATAAAATACTCACTTGGCCAAAGGATAGCCCTAATACATGTTTTGCAAACATACACCATGTATGTTGTATTAGTGTATTCTAAGTGTTTGTGAAAATGACTGAATGAGTATAGAATCCTCATTCGTGCTCGCCATGACTAATTGTCATGGATTCATGATTGTTGTATTGGCGATACCCTTTTGACGAAAGGATTTGCCCTAAATCACGCCACGGCCAATAGACACCATATATGCTAAAATGTGTGGTCCAAGTGTTTGTGGAAATGACTGAATGAATATGGAACTTAGATTCCTGCTTGCCATGACTATCCGTCGTGGGTGTACGCGTGTTATGATTGGGGCAACTCCCTAGTGAAAGGATTTGGCCTAATGCCTATGTGATCGACATATGTCATGTATGTTGATGCATGTTTGTTTAAGTGTTTCTTGAAATGTCTGAATGAGTAGTAGTTAGCAAATTGTAATGTATAAGGGTGTTGAGATATGATTCTCAACCTCTTTTAACTATGTGTATGATCTCCTTGGATTGTTGTGTGATTAGGAATTGAACATGTATAAACTCATGCTTGTGTTGTGATTCATAACATGCTCAATCGCTTTATGATTATAACTATGTAATGCATATGTTTAAATTTATATTTACGTTGTATGATCCGTCATGGGTGATGGGGAGTGGAGCAACGAGTGCGTGCAATGTACACAGCGACCCTAAACGGATAATACCATACCTTGATTGTATGAGTGGAATCTTGATCCATTACTGCTTTATCTATCTGCAAGTTATCATGTTTGGGGCTATGATTATAGTCCAGACAATTGGTACCAAAATTGAATTCGTGGCTGCGATTCATTTGCCACGTGAGATGTGTTCGACGAACCCGAGTCGTACTTCGGTTGGCGATAGTGGTTGGCCACGTGAAGTGCTTATGCACTTCATGTTGTTCAACTTGTTGTGCGCTCGAGTTAGCTGAGCTCGTCAAGTAACCCGATCTGTCTTATATATGTTCACCATGTTTGGTCGCTACTGCCTGAACCTAGGGTACCAAACTTACCAGTGAAATCCCTTTTAACCATGGTACCTCGATCTGCTAAGACTCATGAGCCGAGCATGGAGGTATGGGACACCGTGGTCGAGCTGTCGGCCTATGCTGGGGCCACGTGCCTCCCCGTAGTGACCAGTGAGCAACCAGACTCGTGAGCCGATTATGGTGGTATGGGACACTATATTCGAGCTGTCGATACTTACGACGAGAGCCGAGTATGGTGAGACCTGTACTCGTTGACGGCGACGAGTCCTCTATAGTATCTTCGAGTATACTCCAAGGTCTGTGATTGGCGACGAGTCTTTCACAAAGAATCGGAGTATGAGTTGAACCGAGTACGGTGAGACCTGTATTCGAGCTGACGGCTAGTGATTGAGCCGAGTACGGTGAGACCTGTACTCGAGCTGACGGTCAGCAATTGAGCCACATACGGTGAGATCTATATCCGTGCTGACGGGTGACGAGCCCTTTGTAATGCCTTCGCTACGCCTCTCAAACCATAATATCGTATGAGATTAACTAGGACTGACGACCCTAGAATGGATCATGTTTGGGAATGATACAAAGGAGGTACCTTAGTTTCTCAATACTGCTGTTTGAAATGGACTAATAATAACTGGGTAATCATGATCATCATCGCACCGCATGTGCTTAGTAGATGTGGTGCACTGAGGGAGTTAAGCATTTGCGAACGTAAGATGATGTCGCATGAGGGTGGTTTGGCAAGGGCATACAGCATCATGTCATTTCATTCTCGCACTTAGTAAGAGTAGTTAGAATTGTTTGATTTGTACTGCTTTATCATTACTGCTTGATTGAATTGATAACATGTTAACCTATGCTTTACTGTTCCACTGAGTTGATCACTCACTCCCACGTTACGGGACGGTGTTGTACACACCAACCAGATTTGTTGAATTTCAGATGATGGCGATGCTTATGAAGCAGAGCCGGACTACTTCTATGGTGATGAGGAGGAGTTCTCCTATCATGTAACTCTCTGACGGGTCTCTGAAGACCTGGTACTACATTGACGGGGCTATGGTACTTGGGATAGAAGATATTACACTTACACATTTGGTATATTTTAGAACTGTACTTGTAATTATTTAACCTAGTAATGTTATCACACTCTGGAGACTCATCACAGTTTATATATTTTATCTATCTATCATCGTCTTCCGCTTGCAATTTAACTGTCTCTGGAGTATGATATGCTGTTTTGGCTTAATCTCACTCATGTTCAATGCACGAATACAGTCAACATTCAATCATCATTCATTTTGTTGCATAAGTGATGTTCTGGAACTCGAGAGTTGAGTTTATGCTCGACCCCCGATTTTCAGGGCGTTACAAAACGACATCACAAGGAACTCATAATGCCCAAAACTGGTCCTGAAGGCCGTCTTCTGCACGTCTTTATCCCTGACGCGCAATTGATGATACCCTGACTGTAAATCGAACTTCGAAAAATACTTTGCTCCCTTCAACTGATCAAACAAGTTGTCTATCCTGGGCAAAGGATATTTGTTCTTCACGGTCAACTGGTTCAACATGTGGTAATCAATACATAACCGTAGCGACCCGTCTTTCTTCTTGACAAACAACACAGGTGCTCCCCAAGGAGACAAACTGGGTTGTATGAAGCCCTTCTCTACGAACTCGTCAATCTGTTTCCGCAGTTCTTCCATCTCACATAGAGGCATTTAATACATGGGTAATGAAATGGGGGTCGCACTGTGCACAAGATCAATTGTAAAGTCAATCTCATGCCGAGGAGGTAATCCAGGGATAATCCTAAACACATCCGAAAAGTCCCGAACTACTGGCATATTTCCTAACGTCGGCCCATCAATAGGCTCAAGTAAAACAACATAACATCCAACCCGACATGGCCAATTAACCTGTACTAGAAAAGTAAAGACCGTGCAGTCCAGTCCGCTGGCTGTCACGACCTAATTATCCCAATCAATCTCTGCCTTCATCTCGGTAAGCCAGTCCATACCAAGGATAATGTTGTAGTGAACTAGGGGGACGATGATCAGGTCAACTAGTATCGTTCTGCCACCTAAGTCTATCGGACTTCATAGCAAAAGAGGCTACATGCATTTCATTTACCAAAATTGCTACAATATATGGAATACAAAGTTACATGAATCATGACAGAAGACACATGTGAGCTAATACAACCAAAGCCTCAAACACTTAAAACATGTTACCACAACTGTACTACTAGGCCTATCAACATGAAAACATAAACATATACTAAAGCAGTATCCAAAACGAGCTGCAAGACGCCAGCATTGATGACTAAGCATCCAAGTCTGGCGATGGAGGAGGGGCACCCTTATCCTGCAAGCAACACAAGATAGACTTCAAGGTGTGAGTCACCTTCTGGTACTGATGTTTCATGAGGCCCCGAAGATCTATAATGTCCTGACGTAGGACAGCCTGACCCTCCTCAAGTTGGGCTATACGAGCATCCCTAGCAGCTTGATCAGTGTCCTGCTCTGGTGCCGTAGGCGGTGAGCTCTCCTCTGTATCTTGGGCCTCCTCTTCCTCTTCTTCTTCTTCATGTTCCTCCTCTTCTATCTCAGCTCCATCTTCTTCCTCACTCTCTTCTTCCTCACTCCCCATCTCATCATCGCTCTCCTCAAGTCGAGCTTAGCGTTGCCATGGCCCGATCTTCATCTGGTTAAGGATAGTCTCGCTGATGTGATGAATCGGCACCGGCATCTCCGCCCCAAGACTGTAGCCAAACTCACGTGCAATCATACATATGAGTCGGCCGAAGGGGAATGAATTAGTCCTTCTAGCGGAGCGTGCAGTATTAATTATCTGTCGCAACATGAACGTACTGTTAGTGCTATGATTTCATATCCCTTTAGTTGTCAAATTTTGTAGTGCCAAAACCTATATGTCTTGTACTTCTTGTATTTCTTATTTGTGACTACACACTGCTTCAAGACAAGATCATGAATGAAGAATGTTTTCAAGACAAGATCATGAATGAAGAATGTTTTCAAGACAAGATCATAAATGAAGAATGTTTGCAAGACATGTCATGAATGAAGTCTACAAGAATAGAAAACTCCAAGTTTGCTTCTATCAAGTTCAAGATTAGAAGACTTCATCAAGACAAGTCAAGAATGTACCAAGCTCAAGAAAGACCATCAACTCGACTCAAGCTTCTACTTCAAAGATTATCTGAGAATACAGACCTTCAAGACTTCAATGTCCATCTCACTTCAAGGTTTGTTTGACCTTAGATTAACCTTAGGTTGGTCTGTATGATAGGTCATTCTGGATACATAATCCGAATATTTTAATTTACTTGGTGTGACTGTTCTAAGACCAGTCCTAGAAATCTTAAGACCAGTCTTAGCTTTGCTTCGACCAGTCTTAGGTTTCTCAGGACTAGTCCTAGGTTGTTACAGATTTTTGGATTTTCCTGGTTGTCCTTCGACTAGTCCTGGACTTTCTTCGACCAGTCCTGGGAAGTCCTACGACTCACCCTTTGACCAGTCGTAGTTCTACGACTCGAACTCCAGCGACTTATCTCGAGTACCATGACCGGTCGTAAGTGTCTCACGACGAGTCGTAAGTGGTCCACGACCGGTCGTAAGCTACCTAAGACCAGTCATGAGTATAGCAAATCTAATCCCATGGAAATCTTTCAAAATCTTTGACGCTATGACCAGTCCTAGATTCTAAGACCAGTCGAAGATGGGATTTTTGAGGCTATAAATAATGCACGAATTTCAGAGTTTATTCATTCCATTCCATTCCATTCAATTCAAGCGATTTAAGGCTATACTCTGAGATAAGTAGTGATTATTTTTTAAGTTATTGTGCATATTTAATATTCCTTTTGTTAGCATTTTTCTATTGTGATTTTGATTCATATTCCAATCTTATTTAGAAAAGAGGAATTTGTGATATTCCTTCTTCTGGGATCAAAATCAAATAGACCTTGCTCTTCTTGATTTAATCTAAAATCAATTAGACATAGAACCATTCTTTATGTGAGTATTGGACATTGAACGACGTATCATTCATCTACTCTGATTGGTTCTACTGGGCTACTTCAAAAGGAGATCCAGGTATTTTACTTTGTAATTTACTTTCTCTGGTTTTGTTTGAGATTTGCCAGAAAAATCTCATTGTTTTAGTTATCTGAGGAGAGCCAGAAAACTCAGATTGTGGGGGTTTTTGGATTGTGTAAGCCCAAGATAAAAAGACACAATTGTGAAGGTTTTGGGTGAACCTGTGAAAACCTATTTTGATAGTACATGCTAATATCCCCTGTGTGAGGATATTAGGAGTGGAGTAGCATTCTGTGTGGCTGTTGGCTAACAGTTGGTGAACACACAGGAGAACCACTATATATTGTTGTGTTATGGATGTGCTTGATTTCTTTATTCATTTATTCCTTTATTATTGTGGATTGCTTTTGTGGATGAATGTTGTAATTTTCATTTTAAGCAAGTGTGGTTGAATGGTGTAATAACTTAGGATTTATTTCTTTAAGTTATTCTTGATTTATTTTCCATATCATTTGTGTTTTCTAGATCGTTCTAGAAATAAGGTTATCCTGCCATAAGCCATTGGTTTTTGGTGTAAGGTTGTCCTTAGAACTAATTTAGTATCACTCTCATAATTCATATGCTTTGCGATTGTTATTATTTCAGCATTGTTATTTATATCTTTTATTATTCATTGTTTTAAGTTTTATTTGGCATTGCCCTATTCACCCCCTTTTAGCATTGTTATTTATATCTTTTATTATTCCACTGTTTTAAGTTTTATTTGGCATTGCCCTATTCACCCCCCCCCTCTAGGGCATATAGCTTGGCCCTTTCAAGTGGTGTCAGAGCCTAATAGCTCGTGCTTATTACTTATTTATTGGATTTATTTCCTGAGCTAACAATCTAAGCTATATTAAGATGTCAAATTTTGAAAGCCTATTTGTCACTAGGCCACCACCCTTTAATGGCACAAACTATGCCTATTGGAAAGCAAGAATGAGAATCTTTCTCAAATCCATGGATGAAAGTGTGTGGCTGGCCACAGTGAACGAATGGAAACTACCTATCACTGAAGTAACTGATGAAGACGGTTCAAAATCAACGAAAGTAATATCTTATGCTCTTTGGACCACACTTCAGAAAAGTGAGAGTAGTGCCAATGCAAAAGCACTAAATGCAATTACTTGTGCATTGTCACCAGATGAATTCAAAAGAATCATCTCGTGTAAAAATGCTAAACAAGCATGGGATCTTTTAGAAATGACACACGAGGGTACATCAATTGTCAAGAAATCTAAAGTCCAACTCCTCACAATTAAATTTGAAGAAATTCATATGGAGGAGAATGAAATGTTTATGGACTTCTACACTAGATTGAATGACATTGTAAACTCAATGTGGGTCTTGGTGATAGAATCCCGAGAAAGTAAAGTATGTGCAAAGATACTACGCTCACTTCCTGAACGGTTCAATTCAAAAGTAACTGCGATTCAGGAACTTCGTGATACGGATAACATGAGGGTTGAGGAACTAGTTGGTTCTTTACAGACCTACGAATTGAACTATAAAGCTCCAAAAGGAAAATTAATTGCTCTCAAGTCATCTAAAAATATTCCACAAGAGAGCACTTCAGACTTTGAAAATTCCAAAGATGATATGGCACTTTTTGTAAAAAGGTTTTATAAAATTTTGAAAAATAAGAAAAAAGGAGATTTTCAAAAATCAAACGATAAGAGACAATCTAAACCTAGAGCTCGAAAATCTTTGAAAGATAGTCAATGTTACAAATGTCAAGAGTATGGGCACCTGGCTAACAAATGTCCCAAAAAGGACAAATCAAAAAGGAAGAGTATGTTGGATACTTGGGATGAATCATCTGATTCGGAATCCTCTTCGAAATCAGAAGATTCTGAAAACGAGTCGGGGGATGATGTTAAAGCCCTTATAACTCTAGCCAAAGTCACTTTTTCAGATTATGATGAAGTAACTAGTGAAGAAAATCTGAATAGTGATTGTGAAAATGAAGATGATCTTCAGGATGCATAAAATGCCCTTTATAAGGAGAGTTGTAAAATTGCTGTCAAGCTTAAATTACAAAAGGAAAAATTTTCTAAACTTAAAGAAGATTATGAGTCTCTTATCTTAGAAAAATCTCATATTTCTGATTTTTTTGAAAAGACCAAATGTGATTTACAAATCAAAACCTCCCGAGTTGATGATTTGAAAACTGAGAATGAGAAACTCAAAAATGAAGTAGCTTCTCTTTTGAGTTTAAAAGACACTTGGAGATATGCCCAAGGTGATCCTAAATTAGAAAAATTGTTATCCAGATCGAGAAAATGTGGCGATAGATCCGGGTTGGGCTATGATAAGAATACTCCTCCTAAACAAAAGAATACTGCTCCTAAATTTGTGAAAGGAGAGTCTTCGAACTCAAAAGTAAAGTATACTTATCAAGGTTTTTCAAAAAATTCAAGGACCTTTCAAAAATCTAAAAATAGCCATGCCAACTTCAATCATCAAAACCAAAATCCTTTGGTTGAAAAGATTATTGATCTTCTTAAGGAGCTATTAAATTTTAACTCTATAGGTCATTCATATAACAATAGACAGAAAAAGTCCAACTACACTCCTAAACCCAAAACAGTACTGAAATGGGTTCCTAAAGTTGACTGCTTGGCGGCCCACACTGCTTTCAAAGCTACAAGCCATTCAAAGTGGTACCTTAATAGTGGATGCTCCAGAAATATGACAGGCGACAAAGCTTTATTCACCGATCTTGAAGACAGGACTGATGGGTCAGTCACTTTTGGTGATGAAAGCAATTGTAAAATCATTGGCCAAGGTACGGTTCAACTTTATAACCTTCCCTTATTTAAAAATGTATTACATGTTGAGGGCTTGAAACACAACCTACTGAGTATATCTCAGATATGCGACAACAATCATAATGTAAAGTTTTCTAATCAAGGTTGTGAGATTGTTAATAAAGAGGGTTCTGTTATATTAACTGGTCGCAGAACTTCTGAAAACTACTACATCGTTAGTAATGCAAGCTCATCTACTCAATCATGTTACATGGTCCATACTGATGAGATTGAATTATGGCATAAACGCCTTGGACATGTACACTACCGGAACTTATTTAGAATGAGCAAAAGAGAACTTATAAGAGGTCTACCCAAATTGCAAAAAGTAGACAAAATATGTGGTGAATGCCAGTTGGGCAAACAAATTAGGAGCTCTCACAAGAAAGTGAACTCCAACACCATATCCAGACCTCTCGAGCTTCTCCACATGGATCTCATTGGACCAACTAGAACGGAGAGCCGAGGTGGCAAAAAATACATCTTGGTTATCATAGATGACTTTACTAGATTCACTTGGGTATCGTTCTTAAAAGACAAATCTGAAACCCTAGATGAGGTAAAGAAGATCATTAAACGAATCCAAAATGAAAAAGGTTCTCAAGTTTATAAGATTCGTAGTGATCATGATTCTGAATTCGAAAATAGCGGTTTTGAGAAATTTCAGAGCGATCAGGGAATATCACATGAATTCTTTACGCCTAAAATCCTCAACAAAATGGTATAGTTGAGAGAAAAAATAGGGTGCTTCAGGATATGGCTAATGTCATGTTAAATAGTATGAAGCTCTCCAAAAATCTTTGGGCCAAAGTAATTAATCTTTTGCTGCTACATTATTAATCGTGTTTATACTAGTAAATCTGAAAATAAAACTGCTTATGAGTTATGGTTCGAAAAGAAACCTACTGTCAAATACTTTCGAATTTTTGGCAGTAAGTGTTACATTTTACGAGATTGTGAAAATTTGGGAAAATTTGATACGAAGAGTGATGAAGGTATTTTTCTTGGATATTCTTTAAACAGTCGAGCCTATAGGGTTCTAAATAAAAGAACAGGTGTGATTCAAGAGTCCATCAATGTGGTCATTGATGATCATTTGAATACATCTGCTCCGAGTTCAGATGATGATGAAATTCTTATAATTGAAAATCAAGATACCTCTTCATCTCAATCTAAACCTAGGATTGTCAAAGATCATCCAACTAATCAAATCCTTGGAAACCCTCTCACTGGAGTTCGTACACGCAAACAACTTGAAAACATATGCAATTATGTTTGTTTTACATCCCAAAAAGAACCGGTCAATGTAAAAGAAGCTCTTTCTGACGAAAATTGGATAGTAGCTATGCAGGATGAACTTAATCAATTTGTTCGTAATGATGTCTGGTATCTTGTTCCTAGACCTAAAGATAAACACATTATTGGAACAAAATGGATCTTTAAAAATAAGTCTGATGAACTTGGAAATGTTATACGAAACAAGGCTAGACTGGTTGTACAAGGGAACACTCAGATTGAAGGCATCGATTACGATGAAACCTTTGCTCCAGTCGCTCGCCTTGAATCTATCAGACCTTTTATTTTCATCGCTTGCTTTAGAAAGTTTAAAATTTATCAGATGGATGTAAAGAGTGCCTTCTTAAATGACGATTTACATGAAGAAGTTTATGTAGAGCAACCCTCAGGGTTTGAAGACCCCAAGCTTTCTGATAATGTATTTCGTCTCAAAAAGGCTCTCTATGGTCTAAAACAAGCGCCCAGGGCATGGTATGAAAAATTGACTAAATTCTTACTGAGTCATAGTTTTCAAGTGGGAAGTGTCGATAAGACGCTATTTGTTAAGAAACATAATAATGAGATTTTAATGGTTCAAATCTATGTAGACGATATTATTTATGGATCAACTTGTTCTAACATGTCTATTGAGTTTGCAGAGTTGATGAAATCAAGATTCGAAATGAGCATGGTTGGTGAACTAAATTACTTCCTAGGGTTACAAGTAAAACAACAACCTAATGGAATCTTCATTTCTCAAACCAAGTATGCTACAAACTTGGTTAAAAGGTTTGGATTTGAAAATGGTAAAAAATTTGATACTCCTATGAGTACAACCTTGAGACTCTCAAAAGACTCTACATGTAAAGATGTAGATCCTAAGTTATATCGTAGTATGATTGGTAGTTTATTATATCTAACTGCTAGTAGAACTGATATCGCTTTTAGCGTTGGTATTTGTGCAAGATATCAGTCTAATCCTAAAGATTCACATCTTACTGCTGTCAAATGGATTATTAGATATGTCGCAAGTACAACTAATTTGGATCTTTGGTATCCTTTTGATACTAATGTTAAATTAGTTGGGTATTCTGATGCTGATTGGGCTTATAATATTGATGATAGAAAATCAACCAGTGGTGGTTGTTTTTACATTGGAAATTGTTTGGTTTCTTGGTTTAGCAAGAAGCAAAGTTTAATATCGCTTTCCACTGCTGAGGCTTAGTATATCGCAGCAGGATATGCATGTACACAACTCGTATGGATGAAACGCATGTTAAGCGATTATGGAATTAATCAAGATTCAATGATCTTACATTGTGATAATTCCAGTGCTATCAACATTTCCAAAAATCCAATTCAGCATTCGCGTACTAAGCATATTGACATTAGGTATCATTACATTCGTAAATTAGTTGAAGAAAAAGCTATCTCTTTGGAATATATTCCAACTAATGTCCAACTTGCTGATATATTTACTAAACCGCTTGACAAAAGCAGGTTTACTAAAATGAAATTTGATCTTGGTATGTGCATTTTAAATTGAATATACTTGTCTGCATGTATCATAGTGTACTATATTTTAAATTTTTATGTGTATAAATTTCAATTTCTGCATAAAAATGTTTATTTTTGTCGATGCTCGACCGACCTTTGCCATACACGACCGGTCCTGACTCGACTGGTCGTGGACTGCACTCGACCGGTCGTAGAGATCGTGAGCATCATATAATTTGGGAAAAATCACTTTGTTCTTCATTTCCTCTTCTTCCTTCGACGAGTCGTGGCTCGACTAGTCTTGAGAGTTCGTAATTTTCTTCAAGATAAGTCATTTTTTCATTTTTATTAAAGATTCATGCCTTTTATACTTTGATTTGTTTATTCCATAAGCTAGATCTCGTCTTTTGTTGATTGTTTAGGGTTTCCTCTCTAAAAATCTGATCTAGAGAAACCCACCACTTATAGTGTTCTTTGTGCTTGCTCCTTAGTAAATCTTGTTGCAAATGGATGTTAGAGGGAAAAAGAAAACATCCCGTGGTCCATCTTCATCTAGATCTATATCTATAACAAAACGGCACATTCGGTCACCCGAAGATGATCCCAATGATGTACGGGAGTTACGTAACCGTAAAGTTATCGTTGAGCGTCCTGTAAGTCTCAGTCACATTGAACAATTTGAGATTACACCTCTCCTTGAATCTGTTGACTGGACTAATATTTTGTTCTGGAGTGGGCCTGCATACCAGTCCATTGCACAATCTATGGTTGCATGTATCTCTGATTTTTCCCTTGATAATTTAACATTCTCAATTGCTACTAGAGAAGGGAAATTTTTGATAAATCGACATTTGATATCAGGTATTATGGATATACCTGTCAAAGATAAAGGTATTCCAATTCATACATTACATGACAAACCATCAGAATCGGAAAAATAAATGTTGACAAGAGATTTATGCAATATGAAAGTGCATTGGACGTATAAAGGAAATGTGCTCCCTTCAAAAATTTTATTACCCAGATATAGAGTTTTGCACTGGATCTTCACTTCAAACGTGTATCCTCGGTCAGGCAATAAAACTGAGTTAACTGCCTTCATGGTTTGGGTATTGCACTCTATTGTGTCCGGCATGGTTGTTTGTTTACCTTCTTTGATATGTCATTTTATCATTCGGTTTCGTCTTCATCCGGGTCATAGTGATATTCCATTTGGTTATCTTATGACTTGCTTAGCCACAAATATGCTTGTTGCTTTACCTGAGAATGAGGCATCAATTCATCATCTTATATTCAATAATACTAATTTAAATAAGATGAAGTTGGATTTGCTTCCTGGTCAATTCTATGAAGGTGGTGGTGAAGGTGCTGAAGCAGGAAATGAAGGAGAAGCTGTTGATCTTCCTCCACAGGCTGATATAAATATGGATGATATATTTGAAGAAATTGAAACTGACTCCCAAAATGATTCTAATTACGATCCATCTTCTGGTTATGATGCACGTCTAAGTGCATTGGAGGAGAAGGTTGATAACCTGAGTGTAGCCCAAGATATGCAATTTAAATATATGCGAAAATATCTTCGTCACATTAATAGGGGTTTACATCAGATTGATCCAACCATCCCTGCTCCTTCATCTGGATCTGATTAGGTGGATTATCTTTTTGTTTTTTTTTTATTTGAATATGATGGATTCTATATTATTATTACGTTTGATGACTTTGGTTTGGATTGATGACATTGAAGTGTTGTACTAATTTGATAATTAAATCTTGACTCTTCATATGGTGTTCTCTTCTCTTCTTTGGCCTTCTCTTGTCATTTTGTGACAAAAAGGGGGAGTAGTATGGAATAGTATGGAAAGGGGGAGAATGGGAGAAAGGGAGAAAGTGATTACTTGAAAATGGTTGATTGTTTCTACTCACTTAGGGGGAGTAGAGTATTTTTTTTCTCACTCTGATGGCTCATGATTCTTTCTTCATTTTACTCTTATATTTATAAATGTGTTTTGTCACAAATTTGACAAAGGGGGAGATTGTTAGTGCTATGATTTCATATCCCTTTGTTTGTCAAATTTTGTAGTGCCAAAACCTATATGTCTTGTACTTCTTGTGTTTCTTGTTTATGACTACACACTGCTTCAAGAGAAGATCATGAATGAAGAATGTTTTCAAGACAAGATCATGAACGAAGAATGTTTTCAAGACAAGATCATAAATGAAGAATGTTTGCAAGACATGTCATGAATGAAGTCTACAAGAATAGAAGACTCCAAGTTTGCTTCTATCAAGTTCAAGATTAGAAGACTTCATCAAGACAAGTCAAGAATGTACCAAGCTCGAGAAAGACCATCAACTCGACTCAAGCTTCTACTTCAAAGATCATCTGAGAATACAGACCTTCAAGATTTCAATGTCCATCTCACTTCAAAGTTTGTTTGACCTTAGATTAACCTTAGGTTGGTCTGTATGATAGGTCATTCTGGATACATAATCCGAATATTTTAATTTACTTGGTGTGACTGTTCTAAGACCAGTCCTAGAAATCTTAAGACCAGTCCTAGCTTTGCTTCGACCAGTCTTAGGTTTCTCAGGACCAGTCCTAAGTTGTTACAGATTTTTAGATTTTCCTGGTTGTCCTTCGACTAGTCCTGGACTTTCTTCGACCAGTCCTGGGAAGTCCTACGACTCACCCTTCGACCAGTCGTAGTTCTACGACTCGAACTCCAGCGACTTATCTCGAGTACCACGACCAGTCGTAGGTGTCTCACGACGAGTCGTAGGTGGTCCACGACCGGTCGTAGGCTAGCTAAGACCAGTTGTGAGTATAGCAAATCTAATCCCATGGAAATCTTTCAAAATCTTTGACGCTACGACCAGTCCTAGGATTCTAAGACCAGTCGAAGATGAAATTTTTGAGGCTATAAATAATGCACGAATTTCAGAGTTTATTCATTCCATTCCATTCAATTCAAGCGATTTAAGGCTATACTCTGAGATAAGTAGTGATTATTTTTTAAGTTATTGTGCATATTTAATATTCCTTTTGTTAGCATTTTTCTATTGTGATTTTGATCCATATTCCAATCTTATTTAGAAAAGAGGAATTTGTGATATTCCTTCTTCTGGGATCAAAATCAAATAGACCTTGCTCTTCTTGATTTAATCTAAAATCAATTAGACATAGAACCATTCTTTATGTGAGTATTGGACATTGAACGACGTATCATTCATCTACTCCGATTGGTTCTACTGGGCTACTTCAAAAGGAGATCCAGGTATTTTACTTTGTAATTTACTTTCTCTGGTTTTGTTTGAGATTTGCCAGAAAAATCTCATTGTTTTGGTTATCTGAGGAGAGCCAGAAAACTCAGATTGTGGGGGTTTTTGGATTGTGTAAGCCCGAGATAAAAAGACACAATTGTGAAGGTTTTGGGTGAACCTGTGAAAACCTATTTTGATAGTGCATGCTAATATCCCCTGTGTGAGGATATTAGGAGTGGAGTAGCATTCTGTGTGGCTGTTGGCTAACAGTTGGTGAACACACAGGCGAACCACTATATATTGTTGTGTTGTGGATGTGCTTGATTTCTTTATTCATTTATTCCTTTATTATTGTGGATTGCTTTTGTGGATGAATGTTGTAATTTTCATTTCAAGCAAGTGTGGTTGAATGGTGTAATAACTTAGGATTTATTTCTTTAAGTTATTCTTGATTTATTTTCCATATCATTTGTGTTTTCTAGATCGTTCTAAAAATAAGGTTGTCCTACCATAAGCCATTGGTTTTTTGGTGTAAGGTTGTCCTTAGAATTGATTTAGTATCACTCTCATAATTCATATGCTTTGAGATTGTTATTATTTCAGCATTGTTATTTATATCTTTTATTATTCCGCTGTTTTAAGTTTTATTTGACATTGCCCTATTCACCCCCCCTCTAGGGCATATAGCTTGGCCCTTTCATGTAGGCACGCACAGGTTCGCTCTTTGCCCCACTTGATGCAGGAAATCTACCATGAGGTGCGTACACTCACTGCGATTGCTCCACCTGGGGTAGATATTGAATGTGAAGATGTTATGGAGCAAGCGGAAGTCGTCAGACATATCGGTCGCTAGAAGACTTTTGTTTGGCTGCCACTCGACCAGTCGGCCACCACAAAGGAAACGTGTGTGACAATCCTTTTCACGTACACTCCTCAGATTCAACTCGCTAGCATGCACCTCGCCAAGGGGCACATTCAGAAGCTACGATATCACTCTGACATCAACTGTGGCCAACCGATCCCCTCCACATGGGATCTGGAACTACAAGGGTTCAAGCATAGGCTCGTGAATGTTGGCATAGAAAGCTCGGACAGTGCTCACATTGGCGCGAGACCCGCCATCAAATAGTGGACCCCAATAGGCCCCTTCCAGAAACTCAAACAACAGATATTCTCTAAGGGCCCGTTTGGCCGGTCGGATTGGAAGGGATTGGATCGTAATGGAAGGGATTGGAAGTTAAATCCCGGGAATGGCCGGGCCCCAAACACGGTCGGTGTTCTGATCATAATTCCATGGATCTTCAGACAATCCACTGACAACACCATTATTACCCTTAAATCCCATCCAATCCACCCTAATCCGTTGAAATTTGCCTGGGACGTGTTTGGTTGGTGGGATTGGAAGGGATGGGAAGGTTGAATCCCGGATTGGGCAAGGCGTGCCAAATGGACTGGGTTTAGCAATACAGGGATATATCCAATCCCATGGATCTCAAGACAATCCACTGACAACACCATCATTACCTAGAAATTCACGCCATCCACCTTAATACCATTCAATCCCTTCCAATCCACCCAGCCAAACGGGCCCTAAAGAGCCGCCCATCCACCTGAGCTTCAAAAAGGACCCTATGACCCTCATACACTCCATGAGACAGCTCTGCCAATAAAGCCCTTTCAGCAGGAATCCAGGGATCAAGATCATGCTTCTTTCGAAACTCCAGAGTGGCGCTTGTACTAGCGGCGGCACCTCTCGGCCTCCTTGAACGCGCAGGGCGGCTAGGCCCAGCTTCATCCACGGCCCCCTTTCTCTTTCCCATGAGAGAAAGGACAGTGAAAATTGAGAAAATTGGCGCAATGAACTCAAAGAAGGCCATGAAAAGTGAGGATATGAGGAATAGGGGCTGGAGCCTTTGGTTCTCCATGAATTTGAGCCTCAACGGAGTTTGTAAATGCCCAAAAAACAGGGATTGAAGAAAGAAAATGAAGAGATAGGATGGGTTGAGAGCTTACATAATTTTGAGCTTCAAATGGGGGGTGTAGGAGCTCAAATGAGAGAAAACGGAAAGGGTAGAGGGTAGGTGTTACTGTAAATGATGGAGGTGTGTGGATGGTGACCGGAAATGATGGAATGGATGATTGGAGGGGAGGTTTGAGAGAGAAAACAACAACTTTGAGGGAAAGGGAGAACTTGGAGATGCATTTTGTGAAGGAGGTAGGTGTTTGGGGATGTTTTAATTGATGACCCACACACCAGGGGGTTACCCTAGCCCCCAAATAACATCGGCCTGAGCGGTCCGCCCGGGCCAGCCCGTTAACCGGAGAGGCCTCGCCAACCCGGCGAGGGCCTCGCCACTCTCTGGACTAATTGGCGATGCCTCACCATTTGGGTGAGGTCCTCGTGCCCCCTAGGCCCCAGAATGACATGGGGTCCACCCTGGGTCCCTCTGGAATGGTGTAGGTAGGCCCCCGACTCCGGTTTGAGTCGTTTCAGGTCGTTTCGGGAAGTTTTTGATACATATTTATATTTACCGATTTCTAATGGCTGGGATGGGGTGAATTGTGATCTAAACCCGTTATTTGACAGTCTAGAAGTGTTTCGGGGTCGACTCATGCGATCACAGTTGAGTACAGACTCAAACAAAACGATCGATTTTAGTGAACTTCACCAATTGGCAAAATCGGGATACCTATAACTATTTCTACATTTTTCTTACACCCACCTAAGTCGAAAGGTGACGGCATACATCGTGTGACCATAACCTAGGTCCGGTTTAATCTAAATTATTCTCTGATACCAACTTGTAACTCCCTGAAAATCAGGGGTCGAGTAGCAACTCAACACCCGAGTTCCGAAACATCACTTATGCAACATAAATGCTTATGATTGAATGTTGTTTGTGTTAGTGCAATAATCATGAGTCGGATTATACCAAAACAGTAATTCATACTCCAGATCAAGTTATAAAATGCAAGCAGAAGACTGAAAAATGTATATAAAACTAGAAACGGTCACAAACGGTCTCCAGAGTATGAACACCTTACTAAGTCACCATATACATGTATTAATTTCAAAAATCAAAATGTCAAAAAAAGCTACAACTATCATGGTAAACCTTGTAGTCCCGTCATCTAAATAGCCTAAGCGAAGCCTCTAGAGAACTGCATGTAGGAGAACTCATCCTGATCATCATAGTAATCAGGCTCAGCCTCCTGCGTAACGTCGATACCTGCATCTAAGACAGAGTCTAGTGGGTGTCCAGAACACCATCCCATAACGTAGGAGTGAGTAGCTAACTCAGTGGAACAATAAAGTATAGGTTAACATGTTATCAATTCAGTCAAGCAGTAATGATAAAGCAGTACAATCAAACACTCCTAAATTACTCTTATTAATACAAGTATGGAATGCAGTCATGATGCATGCCCTTGCCAAACCTCCCTCATGTGACACCATCTTACGTCCGCGGCATGCGTTCATCCCTCAGTGCTCCACAATGTTAGGCACATGCAGTGCTATGTTATGAGCGTGATTACCTAGTTGTTATTAGTCCTTTTCATACAGCAGTATTGGAAAACTAAGGTACCTCCCTTACAACATTCCCAAACAATGATCCATTCTAGGGTCGTCAGTCCTAGATAATGTCATACGATGATGCAGTTCTAGGTCACTGTAAAGGGCTATTAGGGCTATTGCACGCACTCATTTCACCACTCCCCCATCACCTTATCAATACAGACCTAGTATATACTCTGTTTACTACAGGAAGACTGGTCGCCTCTCCGCATATTTAGAGTATGCTTGAGGTCACTACAAAGGGCTGTTAAGGCTGTTACACGCAATCATTACACCACTCCCTCATCACCTTATCAGTGTAGGCCGACAAATCGAATATAGTGTCCCATACCACCATATTTGGCTCATGAGTCTGGGTTGCTCACTGGTCACTGCGGGGAGGCTCATGGCCCCAGCGTAGGCCGATAGCTCAACCACGGTGTCCCATACCACCATGTCCAGCTCATGAGTCTTAGCGGATCGAGGTACCAAGGTTAACAGGGTTACACTGGTAAGTTTGGTACCTTAGGTTTAAATAGTAGTGTCCAAACATGGTGAAGATACATTAGACAGATCGAGTTACTTGACGAGCTCGTCTAGCATGAGCATATAACCAGCTGAACGACATGAAGAGCATAAGCACTTCACGTGGCCTAACCACTGTTGCCGACTAAAGTACGACTCGTGTTCGTCAAACACATCCTACATGGCGAAGGAATCTCAGCCACGAATTCAATCCCGTTACCGAATATAACATAGCCCCAATCACATTCAATCCTTAACCAGTGGCATGTAGAGTAAAGAAGAATAAACAAAATAATTCAAACATATTAACAAACATGTTATAAAGCACAAGGTAAACAGGAAATACAAACACATATATTTCATAAGTAAGCAATTAATTTGAACAACTTGCATGGAGGAAAATCATACACATCTCTAAGGTAGTTGAGAATCCAGCTCAACACCTATCTAAAGCACTATCATCTAAGTACTTACTCATACAAGCATTTTCATAAACACTTAGAATGCACTCATTTAACATATATAACGTATATTAGCCAAAACATGTATTTGGGCGAATCCTTTCACCGAGTAAATATTACACACATATATATATAGCATGTACATACAATAATTTATCATGGCAAACACACTTTCAAAATTTAGTCGTATATGGTATTTTCTACAAATATACCGAATACACTATATGCCATATATTGCATACGTAACTGAATCGCAAAACAACCATCGCATTGTGCATGTACAATAACACCCAGATCATGAATCTATCATTATCTGACATTGAAAGCTTTGAAAACCTTAACCTATACGTCTAAAGTCTGCACCTTACGCCATAGAAGTGTAACGAACTTAATAGAAACTCTACGCTCATCAACGTCGATACGATGACCTATAACACAAGGTAAGTCAACTACTTCGCTACTTGAACTAATAGAAACTCTAAAACAAGTTAGGTTTAGGGTTTTCTTACCTAGAAATGAAGCCAGAATTGCCGGAAAAGCGATTAGATCGTAATGGTTAAGCACGTAGGATAATAGGGTAGAGTAACAAGATCTTTCTTCCACAACTCATACACTTTCTCTCCCTTTTCTCTCTTCTCTCTCCTAAGGTTTCTCTCAAATTCGTATGGACTGAATGAGGGAGGGTTTAAGGTCCTTATATAGGTTCAAAACAGTCCAAATTAGACCCAGGGCCAAGGTATACTTAGGTTATATCCAAAGTAGGTCTGTTCCATCTCAACGGAGCACTTCTGGAGCCCCCCCTTGAGCTAAAGGTCGGACTTAAGCTCACTGACTATGGATGTAGGTTGAGTTAAGTTTTCATTCCAATCAAGTTCCCAGATCGCACGTGGCAGACCAGTTTTAGTTCAATGGTCATTGAAACTCGATCAGGGTTACAAGTACACTGACTTGTGTATAAAATTTTCCCTGACCCGAGGGTGTATTTGGGTCAGATTCTGATGGTCTAATTGCTCATATCAGGCCCGCAAGTGACAAGTCTCAGATTACTTAAATTAGGTTACATTTCTAAAGAAATCTTTGTTTTCTCACACTCCTCGATCCGGGCTCAAGCGAATAGCCCTGAGACATCATCTGGTTTTGATTTCCGAGATGGTTGTCAAGCCCAGCATGTCAGTCCTAATTCTATAATCTTGTATTATTCGGACTTTCGATGTGCAGTCCAGATCTGATACAGAGTTTCGTGATGCTCCTGAGAGCAGCTGGGTAATGAGATTGATCTTAGATTTCTGTGTTACCTAACGTCACTAATTCTATAAGTTTTGGGTCTTGCAGATCATATTTAAAGTGATTAGTGCGGATTTCGCATGTGATCTAGTTTAACACTTAGTTAACTTTGTCTAATTTCTAAAGGATTTGATCCTGAGTGATTTCTGCCTGAGGTGATACTCGGGCCTTTGTACGGGATTTTCTGAGTCGTTACAGTACGTTGACGAAATGGGGGTTACCAGGAGGGGAGCCCCACTTGATTTGCCCATACTTTCACTATAGTTATTTGATTGCGATAATGTAGGAGCGGGTGATTTGTGTGTAATGCTTTTCCCTTTTGTTCTTTTATCCATCTAGCTCTTGAAGCAATCAGAGCTGGGAAATCACGTGATGTTGATTGTGAAACCACATGCCTAGGATATATGGCGAGAGGGGCTAATTCAGGATTCTTTCTGGCGGCGTTCTACGTTACCGGTCCCCTGGTCCGTAGTGAAGGCAACCCGTTCTCAAGTTTCTTACATTTTGAGCCCTGTTTCGTCAAGATGCTATGATGGTCCAGTTCTCGCCGTCTTCCAATACTTGAGGTGACGTAGATACGACTCCAACTATTGTTCGAGCTGAGTCGTCTTTGTATATTAAATACTGAGTTTTACACTTCGGTGGCTGTCTTGACGCATGTTCCACCATAAATCCAGTTGCGTTGAAATATAAGTTTATTTTTGTCACTGACTTTGCCATTTGATCGTAGTTCACAATTTTATCTTCTTACCTTCAGAATGAAACACAAAACCGTAGTCATTTCTATGAATATAATCAATTTAATATATCTGAGAGATGAAGGGGAGGATGTTTCCACTAAGAGTCGCCATTTAAGGGTCAGAAAGATGCCAAACTACAATGAAAGTTCTATAACTGTCTTAATGTTAACATTAAACAAGATAAGTCCCTAGCGGAGTCGTCATTTTGTTTCGAACAAGAAACAAATGCATTTGATTTAGGGATTATCTTATTTAAATGTAACAAGGAAAGAGTTCATTTAGAACAATCATCGTATTATTAATACTGAGTTCATTTACATCCTCGAATATCCCTTGATTCTAAGATAGATAATTTAATAATACAAAATCATGAAGTTCAAATGTTCAAGTCAGATGTCAAATCTGGTAGCATTTCGACTTGTGATTTGATCATCTCTTTAAGAGGAATATGAATAGATCTCTTCAACCGATTTCTTCTCTTGAAGCTTGGACAAAAGAAAATCTGGAGACTTCAATCATTTCAATAGCATGTCAGTGGCATAGCATCACAAACTGCAGGGCAGTCTGGTTACGTGGACCCGCGCAACCGATATGGGTTGCGTGGACCCGTGCAAACCATCAGTGCTTCCTCTCTCCTACCTTCAGTCTTCCCTCTTACTCTGCTTCTTCTTCAAAATCTTCAATTCGTCCAAATGAAGGAGGGAGGGGTACTTATAGGCCCTTACACATATGATACCTTGATTTCGGTGCCATGGGACCCACCTTTCATCAATCTTGGCCGTTCATGGAAACCTTTTCCTGAAATTAGTTGCGTGAACCCGCGCAACTAGTTGTAGGTTGCACGGACCCCCTATCATTTACGTGGTCTCATGCAAACAACCTCAAAGACACTTCTCATTCTTCTTCTTTCATTTCCTTTCTTACTTTTTAATCTTCCTTTCTTCAATCCTGTCTCATTTTTTATGCCTCAACAGAAACAACTTGAAGATGGGATCTTTATTTTTCAAACCAAGTATGATCTAAACTTGGTGAAAAAGTTTGGATTCGAGAGCGGTAAAAATTTTGATACTCCTATGAGTACAACAATTAAGCTCTCTAAGGATTCATCAGGTAAAAGTGCAGATCTTAAGTTGTGTCGCAGTATGACAGGTAGTTTATTATATTTAACTGCGAGCTGACCTGATATTACATTTAGTGTAGGAATTTGTGCTAGGTATCAATCTGACCCTAAAGAATCTCACCTGATTATTGTTAAGCGTATTTTGATATATGTTGCAAGTACGACCAATCTTGGTCTTTGGTATCCCCATGATACTAATGTTCAATTAGCCGGTTATATGGATGCTGATTGGGCTGGTAATATTGATGATCGCAACTCTACCAGCGGTGAATGTTTTTATGTCGAGAACTGTCTAGTTTTGTGGCATAGTAAGAAACAGAGTTCTGTATTGCTTTCCACGACTGAGGCTGAGTATATTGCAGTCGATAATGCATGCACTCGACTTGTGTGGATGAAGAGGATGTTAAATGATTATGGATTTGTGCAAGATTATGTGGTTCTGTATTTCGATAATTCTAGCGCAATCAACATTGCTAAAAATCCAATCCAACATTCATGAACTAAGCATATTGACATTAGATATCATTGTATTCGTGAATTAATGGAAGATAAGATTATTTCATTAGATTATATTCAAACTGAAAATCAACTTGCAGACATTTTCACAAAACCACTTGACAGAAACAGGTTTGCTAAATTGAAATTAGATATTGGTATGTGTAATGTGATATGAGTTAATTGTGTTTGCTTGTACTATATTGCATGTTTTTATTTTTTTTTAAATTTTTAAATCAAAAAATTGCTGAAAAATAGAAAATTTTAAGGTTACATGACCAGTCGAGTACACACTCGACCAGTCATGGCACGACCGGTCGAGTACGTAATCGACCAGTCGAGTAGCTCGGGTTTAGGGGTTTTTAATGTGCAAAAAACACTTTTTCTTCATTTCTCTCATCTTCTCCAACAAACCCTTACACGACCGGTCGAACCGACCTTCGATTGCTACTTGGTTAGTGCATCTTTTCCATTTTCCTTTTGGATTTAGGATCTTTGCACTTCTATTTCATTGATTTTGAAGTTTATTTTAAGTTTTCTTGCGGTTTCTTTGGTTTTATAGCTTAAAATCTGATTTGGGAGAAACCCTCTTTTCCTCTCTTGTATTCCTTTTGTGCATTATGTAATGGATAGTAGATACAAGAAGAGATTCTCTCATGGTCCCCCTTCTTCCCGTTCTGCACCGATTACGGTGTGTACTCTTCGACCACCTGAAAAGGATCTCGAATACGTACAGGATATTTGTCTCCGCAATGTAATTGTTGAGCGGATAGTTAACTCCAATCATTTGAGTCCTTTCAATATCGTACCCCTCCTTGAAGTTGTATGATAGGCTAATATATTGAATTGGGGCGGTCCTGCATATTGGTTCATTGTACAGGCCATGTTTGCTTATATAAGTGACTTCTCTATTGAAAATTTAACTTTTATTGTGACAACTAGAGAAGGTCCAGTTGATGTAGGCCGTCACTTGATATCTGGTTTGATGGATATTCTTGTGAATGATGAAGGAATACCTATCTCTACATTAGTTGCGAGACCATCTGAATCTGAAAAACGTATGCTAACTAGAGTGTTATGTAACATGAATGCGGAATGGAACTCTGGTATTGCGCTCAGCTCTAAAAATATGTTACCCAGATACATGATTCTTCATCGTATTTTCATTTTTAATGTGTATCCTCGATCTGATAACAAAACTGAGTTAACTTCTTTCATGGCTCGCATACTTCACTTAGTTGTTTCTGATGTTCAAATATGTCTTCTGTCTCTTATTTGTTATATCATTATTCAGTTTCGTCTCCATCCTGGCCATAATGATATTCCCTTTGCATATCTGATGACCACGCTAGCTATTCATAGTCTTATGGTTATGCCAGTTGGAGAAGCTCCTATTTCTCATCTATCCTTCAACAATTTCAATATTAACAAGATGAATCTGAGGTTGGTACCCAGCCAAGTTGATAGGGATGTGATGTAGGAGCTACTGAAGAAGCTAGAGAGGAAGATGCTTTACCTCCTGATGATGTAAACATGGATGATTTATTTAATGAATTATAATCTGATTCTGAGTCTGTTTTTGACTTTCAGCCTTCTGATTTTGATGAGTGGTTCAGAACCCTAGAGGAAAAGGTGAAGTGTTTGCATGTATCCCAAGAGACTTAATTCAGATATATGAGCAAATACCTTAAGCACATTAACAAGGGATTACATCGGATTGATCCTTCTATCCCTGCTTCTTTTGGTTCTAATTAGACTCTTTTTATTTTGGGCATGTATTGACTATTATCTTTATTTATGCTTGGATAGTATTTGGGCATGTGAACATGACTTTATGTTTCCTGAATATATTTTGTTGAACATGTTTCTTTTATTTACTCTCTTATTTCTTATACTTTTCATATCTCTTTGCTATATCATTAGTTTGTATTTATTTCCTTTGTCATATTGTGACAAAAAGGGGGAGAAATTGTGGCATGATTTTAATGCTTTATGATGATTGGGGAAGTGTGATTGTAGATATGGTGTATTTTTTTTTTTTGGATTGGACATGTATTTGATTTATACAGGTTCTACATATCATCTCGCTTAGATTAAGGGGGAGTAATGGATTAAGGGGGAGAGTAATTGTTGCACATTTGGTGCATAATTCTTTATTAAGCATGATTCTGTATTTGATATATGGTGCATGATTCTTTATTTGGTTTTGTCACAAATTTGACAAAGGGGGAGATTGTAAATGTTATATTGTAAATCTAGCACCCAGAGTTGTCAAATTTTGTTATGCCAAATCATTTAGAATCTATATCATGTGTTGTAACATCCCTAAAAAATCCGTACAAAGACCCAACTACAACCTCAGGCAGAATAACCCAAGGACCGCATCCTGTCATATAATTTAGACGGGATTTAGTTAAGTACTAAATAATCGGTGGATTAAGCTTGGGCCACCATTTTCATAAATGGGAATGTCTAAAACCATGAGTACCACTGACTCAATGTCATCTTAAAACCTAGGAGAAATCCCAAGGGCCTATCGCTCTCGGGAGTACATTGAAACTCGGTAACGAACCTAGACCGCATGTTGAGGGTCCGATGACTATGAAATTATAGAAAGATGTCCGTCCTTCTAGGCTTGACAACCATCGCAGGAATCAAGCCCAGATAGTGTCCAGAAATGCCCAACTTGAACCATGAGTGAAGTGTATGGGAAACACGAATATCCTTAGAAAATGAGCTGAAACTTAAGTGAATTGGGCTATTCTATCTTACACAAAGTTGAGGATTTCTGACCATTGGTTTGTGACCAAACTTCACACATGGAGAAAGGAAATTTTCATACACACATCCATATAACTGTGGCCCCGATTGGACACGTATGACCATTGATCTGACACAGGCCTTCCATGATCGATCAGCTCATCCGATTGCACCGAAATCATGTCTTGACATCGATCCATTGTCAGGGAGTGTACCCCATGAGGTAGATGAGTAGTGGGCCTCCCTGAGAGCAATGTTCGTCAGAAACGGTAGCCCATAGGGTAGAAATATAGTATAAAGTGGCCCTGTGGCCATTTACATCACATCTGAGGCTATAAATTGCTCCCACACACCCCCTCCCTCAGAAATACGAATTTTAAACCCTAGATAGAGAGAGAGAGAGAGAGAAGAGAAAAGAGAAAATAAAGAAGAGGAAGTGTAGGAGAACTCTTCAACTATGGGAAATCTTCTCCCATGCAAACACGTGCCTGATGACTGCCTCTTTTACGCTACCAAACTTCTTGCGGTTATGATTTCAGGTAAGAAATACCAACCCTAATGTTAATGTAGAACTTTAGGATAGTTTTTCGTCAACCTAGCTAACCGATTTCATCATTTAGGTGCCCGATGTTTCATTTTTGGAAATGTAAAATTTGGACCGAGTCCGAGTCGAGCATACTAACGAAAAGTGCGGACTATAAACGCTTAGGTTACGGTTTATCAGTGCTCTCATGTCAGCTAATGATTTATGCTTGTCATGATTACTACCGTATTATCTTAAATACGTTGGTTTTTGTATGAGATACGTCTATGAACTGTGATAAGTAAATGATGTGACCTATGTGTTTGTTGAAATGTCTAAATGGAAATAGAGAATGATTAGTGTTTGATATGATTTCTAATATAGGATTCATCATTGTCATATGCATATAGATTTCTTTGTATAAAGAATTGATAAAACATATGTTATAACTAACGTAGTCATGTGTTTGATAAATTATTTAAATGAGAATTTTTTGATGATTTGTATTTACTATAAATATTAAAGTACTATTCCTTATTGTCTTATGCATATGTATGCTTTCCTCTATGAAATCAATTGATAAAATACAAGTTATACTTGACATGGTCTATGTGTTTGATGAAATGCCCAAATGAGAAATCCACTTGGATTGTTTTGTTAATACTGGGATAGATATTATACGTGGTTGTAGCACCGTTTGGATAGGATTGTGGCTATAAACATAGTCCAGGCAATCGGTAAACATTCATGTTTGGGTGGCTGAATTAGTCTTACCACCTTGGGTAAACTCAACGAATACGAGTCGTACGACGACTGTCATCAGTGGCTAGGCCACAAGGGGCGCTTATGCGTTCCATGTCGATTAAGTCAACGTGCGCCCATATCAATCGAGCCTGCCTAACGAACCGATTAACCTATTATGTGTTCACCATTTATGGACGCGACTAATTGAATCTAAGGTACCCCTCACCAATGTAAAGACCCACCTCTAACCATAGTACCACGATCCTTAAGACTCGTGAGCCGGGCATGGTGGTATGGGACACCGTGTTCGTATTTTTGGCTTACGCTAGGGTGACGAGCCACCCCATAGTGACTGCGAACATAATTTCTTGCAACTTTCCTTTCGTACGTGTTTAACTAGGAGTGACGAACCTAAATGGATCTAGAACATATGAGTAAGACCACTGGGATTATCTGATGCCTAATCTTTGACTTGGGACAATGTAAAAAAAGGGAGGTACCCTAGCCTCCCAAACTTTCTGTGTGAATAAGTATAATTAATCACTTGGCTAACATAACCATGCATCACACTACATTAGTTAGGATGTGTTGAAAAGGCATTGGAGTTACACCGTTTGAGGAAGTGTTGTCATATGTGAAATAGGCTGTCGGAGTCGCATTTTGAGGGAGCATTGATGGGTGAGGGCATGCATAATTACTTGCACTCCATTCCTGCATTAAAGAGAATAGTTAGGAAGTGATTGTTTATGATTGCTTTATCAATACTGCTTGATTGACTTGATAACATGTGTCACTTTTGCCTTATAGAACTACTGAGTTGATCACTCACTCCCACTCTGGGACAGTGTTTTAAAACACCAACCAAACGCTGATTTAGGTGTAGGTACAAATGACGTCTATGCTATAGAGTAGGACTTCTTGGATGAGGAGGAGGAATTCTCCTACTTCTAACTCTCGGGCGGGTCGATATAGACCACGTACAGTTACGCAAGGAACATTAGGCATCAAGACTTAGTTGAACATATTTACACTACTACATTTTGTACATTTTAAAATTTTATATGTATATATTGAACCTGGCCACGTACTCATACTCTGGAAGAAATTTGGTGCAACACCTGCTTACTTACATAGACATGTTTTAGAATTCCGCACTTGCTTAACTTCATTAAATCCGGAGTATGATGGGTTATTTAGTATAATCCCATGCATGCTTAATTCATGAATATGAAAAAAATCTAAATATCATCATCCATAAGACATAAGCGATGTTTGGAATCTCGGGAGTAGAGCTTTACTCGACCCTCGAAATTCGGGGCGTTACAAGTTGGTATCAGAGCATGAATTGGATTAAACTAGACCTGCGGTAATAGGCTAACATGACGCACTCTGGCGCACTCTGACTTAGGAAGGGGGTGATGAAATTTAGAGACGATATTAGAATCCCAAGGTTTCGCTGATAAACGAGACCGAGCACTGTGGCTTCTAAGGGACTTAGATCATGAGTAGTGACCTAAGTTGCCTCTAGGCCGTCAGTAGACGAGTTTCAAACCAGAGATTGTAAGTGTTATGGTCTCATGCTTCTTTGGTTGTCAAATTTGTGATGTGTCAAAACATCTATCTATGTCCTGTGCTTGTATGATGATTTATATGAATTCAAGACACTGCATAAATACTTCAAGAAGCTACAAGTTGAACTTTTCAAGAAGCTACATATTGAAGTTCAAGAAGCTACATGTTGAAGTCTCAAGAAGCTACAATGTTGATGTTCAAGTCTCATGACTTCAAGATTAATAAGCAATGCATGAAGTAGTTGTTATGCTGATGAAGATCTCAAGTTTGAAGCTACAACAAGTTCAAGATCTCAAGCCTGATATGGTTCAAACAAACTACATTCGTTGAATGGTTGAAGTTCAATGTCCATACGACATGATTCAGGTTTGAATGACCTTAGGTTGACCCTTTAAGTAGGTCACTTTGGATACATAAATTAAATATTTATTTTACATAAGTTTGGTTTATTCTACGACCAGTCCTAGCTCTTGTTCGACCAGTCCTGGCATTGGTTCGACTAGTCCAAGAAATTCCACGACCAAAGTCTAAGTTGTTGAAGATTTTTCAGAATTTTTGGTACGCCCACGACTAGTCCGGAGGTCCTTCGACCGGTCGTAGGTGTGGCTTCGACGTCTCACGACTCGCCGTGATCTACGACTCAAAATCCAAGAACTTTATCTATGGTCCTACGACTGGGTCGTAGGTATCTACGACCAGTCGTAGGTGACCCACGACCAGTCGTAGAGTACTCACGACCAGTCGTGGAACGACTTTCAAAGATCGCTCAATATTTCAAAAATCTATTAGAGCTACGACCAGTCCAAGGTTTCTAAGACCAGTCGTAGGAACGATTTTTGCTTCTATAAATTGAACACGAAATTCAGAGTTTTCACACTTCAACTCTATTCTATTCAAGAATTTTCAAGTGATCACTCTGAGATAAGTCTGTGTTTATTTTAAGCTACATTGTGCTTATTTAATATTCCTTTTTGCTAGCTTATTTAATTTGATTTTGTTTCTATATTCCAATCTTATTTGAAAAGAGGAATTATCTTATTCTTTCTTCTTAGAATCAAAATCAAATATAGCTACGCCCAACAAGTTAAATTTAAAATCTATTAGAATTTAGAACCTTATGAATGTGAGTATTGGAAATTGAACTTTGACATTCAATCATCTACTCCGATTGGTTCTACCGGGCTGCTAAGAAAAGGAGAAATCCAGGTATTTTACAATTCTGTAAAATTTATTTACTTTTGGTTTTGTTTGAGGTTAAGCCAGAAAAATCTCATTGTACTGGTTTTGTTTGAGGTTGAGCCAGAAAAATCTCATTGTTTTGGTTGTCGAGGAAACCAGAAAACCTTTAAAAGAGGGGTTTTTGAATTGTGTAAGCCCAAGTGAAAAAGACACAATTGTAAAGGTTTTTGGTGAACCTGTGAAAACCTATTTGATAGTGAACGCTAATATCCCCGTGTGAGGATATTAGAGTGGAGTAGCATTCTCGTGTGGTCGTTGGAAAACAGTTGGTGTACACACAAGCGTAACCACTATAACTCTTTGTCTTGTGGATTGAATGCTTGCTTAATTTTCATATCTTTTATCATTCGATTGTGTGGAATGTACAAGTGGATGTGAATGTTGTAATTATTTACATTTCAAGCAAGTGTGGGGATTGTTGTAATAATTTAGATTTATATCGCATTTAATTTCAATTCCTTGCTATTTCATTTACTTATATTAAAATTGAGTCCTTGATCCAAAAGAGGTTCTAGAAATAAGGTTGTCCTACCATAAGCCCTTGTTTATTATAGTGTAAGGTTGTCCTTAGAACTAAATTTGTATCAATCTCTCAATACTTATTTATCAAGGTGATTTAAAATTTAGCATTGTGAATTGATTTATATTGTAAGGCTATTGGTTTACTTTATTTCCATTGATTTTATGTTAAATTTGGCATTGTCCTATTCACCCCCCCCCCTCTAGGACATTTAGCTTGGCCTTTTCAAGTGGTATCAAAGCCTAATAGCTCATTTTTGTTGCTTTTTATTTGGATTTATTTCCTGAGCTAACGTTCTAAGATATATAAAAAGATGTCAAATTTTGATAGCCTTTCAGTTACTAGGCCTCCACCTTTTGATGGATCCAACTATGCCTATTGGAAAGTCAGAATGAGGATCTTCCTCAAATCAATGGATGAAAGTGTGTGGCAAGCCACAGTGACTGAATGGAATCCTCCTACTATGGAAGTAACTGGTGTTGATGGTTCAAAATCTATGAAAATTACACCGTATTACCAATGGACCACACTTCAGAAAAATGAGAGTAGTGCTAATGCTAAAGCACTAAATGCAATCACTTGCGCACTATCACCGGATGAGTTCAAAAGAATCATATCCTGTGATACTGCAAAGCAAGCCTGGGATATTTTAGAAATGACACACGAAGGTACATCAATTGTCAAGAAATCTAAAGTCCAACTCCTCACAACTAAATTTGAAGAAATTCATATGGAGGAAAATGAAATGTTTATGGACTTTTTCACTAGATTGAATGACATTGTTAACTCAATGTGGGGTCTTGGCGATAAGATCCCAGAAAGTAAAGTGTGTGCAAAAATACTACGCTCTCTTCCTGAACGGTTCAATTCTAAGGTAACCGCAATCCAGAACTTCGTGATACTGGACAATATGAAGGTAGAAGAATTAGTTGGTTCTTTACAAACCTATGAATTAAGTTTTAAAGCTCCTAAAGGTAAATCTATTGCTTTGAAGTCATCTAAAAGTATTACTCAAGAAAATTCAAATTCTGTAAAAGTCTCAAGATGATATGGCCTTTTGGCGAAAAAGTTTTATAAGATTTTCAAAAGTAAGAAAAGAGTCGACTTTCAAAAGGCAAATGAAAAGAAACGTACTAAACCTAAGTCTAAAACTTGGAAATCATTGAAAGATAGTCAATGCTACAACTGTCAAGAATATGGGCATTTAGCAAACAAATGTCCCAAAAAGTACAGATCCAAAAGGAAGGGTATGTTGGCTACTTGGGATGAATCGTCTGATTCTGAAGCCTCTTCTGAATCAGAAAATTCAGAAACCGAGTCAGGGCAAAGTTGAACTTAAGGCCCTTATGACTCTAGCCAAGTTTACCTTTTCCGATCACGATGATTCAACAAGTGAAGAAAATTTGGATAGTGATCATGAAAATGATGAAGATCTTCAAGATGCTTACAATGCCTTATATAAGGAAAGTTGTAAAATTGTCACAAACTTAAACTTCAAAAGAAAAGTTTTTTAAACTTAAAGAATGTTTTGAAACCTTGTTTTAGAAAAATCTCAAATTTCAGATTGTTTTGAAAAATCAAAGTGTGATCTAGAATTCAAAACCTCCCTAATTGAAAATTTGAAATCAAAATGAGAAACTTAAAAATGAAGTATCTTCTCTTCGAGTTTGAAGGACACATGGAGATATGCCCAAGGTGATCCAAAATTAGAAAATTATTATCCTGATCAAGAAAATGTGGCGATCGATCCAAGGGTTGGGCTTTGATAAAAACACATCTCCTAAAGAAGAATACTCCTTCCAATTTTGTGAAAGGAGAGACTTCTAACTCAAAAGGAAAAGGTACTAGTCAAGTTTTTTCTAAAAATACAAAACTTTTCAAAAACACAAAAGCAACTATATAAATTTCAAAAATCGATTCGAAACCCACTAGCCGAAAAAAATTGTTGATTTACTTAAGGAGCTATTAAAATCTAACTCAGTAGGTCACTCTTATAACTATAAACAAAAGAAGACCAATTATTCTCCTAAACCCAAAACAGTACTGAAATGGGTTCCTAAGGTTGCCTGTTTGGTTGCTCACACTGCTTTTAAAGCTACAAGCCATTCAAAATGGTACCTAGACAATGGATGCTCCAGACATATGACAAGCGACAAAGCTCTATTCACCGATCTTAAAGATATGACTGATGGGTCAGTCACAGTTGGTGATGGTAGCAACTGCAAGATAATTGGCAAAGGTACGGTTCAACTCTATAACCTTCCCTTATTTAAAAATGTTTTATATGTTGAGGGTTTAAAACACAACCTGTTAAGCATATCTCAAATATGCGATAACAACCATAATGTTAAATTTTCTAATCAAGGTTGTGAAATTATAAATGAAAAAGGTTCTGTAATATTAACTGTCGCAGAACTTCAAAACCGCTATATAGTAAGCAATGGTAGCTCATTCAACAAGCGTGCTACATGGTCCATACCGATGAGACAGTAATTATGGCATAAACGCCTTGGACATGTACACTACCGAAATTTATACAGATTGAGCAAAAGTGAACTAATTAGAGGACTACCTAAGATGCAAAAAGTAGACAAGATTTGTGGTGAATGCCAATATGGTAAAATGTGACTAGGAGCTCTCACAATAAAGTGAACTCCAATATCACCACAAGACCACTCGAGCTTCTCCACATGGATCTTATAGACCAACAAGAACGGAAAGTCGAGGTGGCAAAAAGTACATCTTAGTTATTGTAGATGATTACACAAGATACACTTGGGTTTCATTCTTGAGAGATAAATCGAAACCCTTGATGAAGTGAAAAGATTATAAAACGGATTCAAACCGAAAAATGTTCTCAAGTCAACAAGATCCATAGTGATCATGGATCCGAGTTCGAAAATAGCAGTTTTGAGAAATTTTGTAGCGATCAGGGAATATCGCATGAATTCTCTGCACCTAAAACTCCTCAACAAAATGGAATTGTCGAGAGGAAGAATAGAGTGCTTCAAGAAATGGAAAATGTTATGTTAAATAACATGAAACTCCCTAGAATCTCTCAATTTGAAGGAAGTGAATACACTGCTACATTATTAACCGTGTTTATATTTGTAAATCTAATAATAAAACGGCTTATGAAATGTGGTTTGAGAAAAAGCCTTCTCAAATACTTTCGAAGTTTTTGGCAAAGAAGTGCTATATTTTACGTGACCGTGAAAATTTGGGAAAGTTCGACACTAAAAGTGATGAAGGGATCTTTTTAGGATATTCTTTAAACAGTCGTGCATATCGGGTTCTGAACAACAGGACCAGTGTGATTCAAGAGTCAATAAATGTTGTGATTGACGATCTTTTAAATACACCTATCCCTAGTTCAGATAATGATGAAGTTCTTATACTTGAAGAACAAGAAATTTCATCAAGTGAAACTAATAATCCAGAATTAAGGACTGTTAAAGATCATCCAACTTCTCAAATACTTGGAAACCCTCTCACTGGTGTGCGCACTCGTAGACAATTAGAGGACATATGTAACTACGTATGCTTTACATCCCAGATTGAACCGGTTAATGTAAAAGAAGCACTTTCGGATGAAAACTGGATTCTTGCGATGCAAGAAGAACTTAATCAGTTTGTCAGAAATGATGTCTGACACCTTGTTCCTAGACCTAAAGATAAACATATTATTGGAACAAAATGGATTTTCAAAAATAAATCGATGAACTTGGAAATATTATTCGAAATAAAGTAAGACTAGTTGACAGGGGTATACACAAATTGAAGGTATTGACTATAATGAAACATTTGCTCCTCGTAGCTCGTCTTGAATCAATCGACTTTTTATCTCCATTGCATGTTTTAGGAAGATTAAAATTTACCAAATGGATGAAAAGAGTGCCTTTCTCAATGGTGATTTACATGAAGAGGTATATGTTGAACAACCTGTGGTTTGAAGATCCTAAATTTATGATCATGTGTATCGTCTTAAGAAGGCTCTCTATGGTTTGAAAAAAGCTCCCGAGCATGGTATCTAAAAACCGACTAAGTTTTTACTGAGTCATAATTTTCAGATGGGGTGTGTTGATAAGACGCTCTTTGTTAAGAAACATAACGATGATATTCTAATGGTTCAAATATATGTTGACGATATTATTTATGGATCAACCTGTACTAACATGACGTTGAGTTTGCAGATTTGATGAAGTCTAAATTCGAAATGAGCATGGTTGGAGAATTAAACTATTTTCTAGGGTTGCAAGTAAAACAACAACCTGATGGAATTTTTATCTCACAAATCAAATATGCTCAGAGTTTAATTAAGAAATTTGGATTTGAGAAAGGTAAAAATTATGATACTCCTATGAGTACAACTTTGAGACTCTCAAAAGACTCTACAGGTAATGATGTGGATCCTAAATTGTATCGTAGTTTGATTGATAGTTTGCTTTATCGACGCGCTAGTAGACCGATATATTGCTTTGAGTGTTGGTATTTGTGCTCGTTATCAATCAAATCCTAAAGAATCTCACTTAACTCATTTTGTTAAGCGGATTATGCGATATGTCGCAAGTTCTACTAAACGGGTCTCTGGTATCCACATGAGACTAATGTTCAATTAGCCAGGCACGCAGATGTCGATAAAATTGGCCGTGGAAACATTGATGATAGGAAATCAACCAGGTGGTGGTTGTTTCTACATTGGAAATTGTCTTGTTTCTTGGTTTAGCAAGAAGCAAAGTTCTATATCGCTATCAACAATGAGGTGAATACATTGTCTTTGAAATGCATGTACTCAACTGTTTGGATGAAACGAATGTTAAGCGATTATGGAATTACTCAGATTCTATGATTTTATTTTTTGATAATTCCAAAGGCAATAAATATCTCTAAAAATCCGATTCAAAGATTCACGTACTAAGCATATTGACATTAGATTTCATTACATTCGTGAATTAGTAGAAGAAAAATTAATATATTTGGATTACATTTCAACCGAGACTCAACTTATGAGACATTTTCACTAAACCGCTTCGACAAAAGCAGGTTTAATAAATTAAAGTTTGATCTCGGTATGTGCAATTTAAATTGAATTTGCATGATTTGGTGTATCATAATGTACATAAATTTGATGTTTTATTTGCTTAAATTTGAAAATTATTTAAAAAATTACAAATTTTATGTCGACTCGACCGGTCGTGAGTGTACACGACCGGCCGTGGCACGACTACCGGTCGAGCACTTACACGACCAGTCGTGAAACTCGGGATTTCACTTTAATTTGGGGATTTTGACTCTTCTTCTTCATTTCTTTTTACCATCCAATGGTTCTAGCTACGACCGGTCGAACCCACCTTCATAGTACTTCAAGGTTAGTGGTTCTTTTGCATTTTCTTTGTAGATTCTTGCTATTAGTGTTTCAAATCTCATTCGTGTGGAATCTATTTGGTCGTTCATTGCAAGTTTGGGGTTTTATCTTAAAAAATTTGTTCTATCTAAACCTCATTTCTTCTATCTTGCATCTTGTTGTTTCCTTGAAATCCTTCTTTAAAAATGGATGCTAGAGGTAAAAAGAAAACTACTCGAGGTCCCTCTTCATCTAGATTAGCTTCTATAGTACAACGTCATCTTCGCTCTCTCGAAAATGATCCTTTTGATGCTCGGGACTTGCGTATGTGCAATGTTATTGTTGAGCGTCATGTTAATATTAATCACATTGCTTCATTTGGTATCCTTCCTCTGTTGGAATCTGTGGGATGGGAGAACATCTTACATTGGGGTGGAGCTGCATACCAGTCCATTGCCCAATCTATGTTTGCATGTATCTGTGATTTTTCTTGAGGATTTTACTTTTAAAGTTGATACTCAAGAAGGATTGTTTTTAGTGGATCGACATTTGATTGCCGACATTATGAAAATACCATCAATGATGAGAGCATTCCAATTAATATTTTACATGATAGGTCTCTCTAACCGAACGAAAAATGCTTACTAGAGATTTATGTAATTTGGATGTTCATTGGACTCATAAAGGTCATGTACTTCCCTCAAGGTATTTGTTACCCGCATACGAGTACTTCATAGGATATTCATCTCAAATCTTTATCCACGATCCGGTAATAAACCGAACTCACCGCTTTCATGGTTCGTGTTTTGCATTCCGTAGTCTCGGTGCAAAAATATGTCTACCGTCTTTAATTTGTCATTCCATTATTCTCGTCTCGTCACCATCCTGGACATAGTGATATACCCTTTGGTTATTTATTGACTATGCTGGCAAATCATATGCTCGTGGCTATGCCTACTAGAGAAAAACCCATCCATAATCTCCCTTTTAATAATTCCAATCTTAACAAGATGAATTTAGAATTGGCTGAAGGCCAAGTGGATGCTGGTAGCAGTGGTGCTGAAGCAGGAAATGCTGAAGCTAGTGATCTTCCTGAAGACGTGAATATGGATGATTTATTTGAAGAACTTGAATCGACTCTGGTGATGATCCTGATTTTCAGCCTTTTGATTTTGATGAAAGATTGAATTCACTTCAGAGAGCATGTGGCTCAAATTCGTGTTACCCAAGACACACAATTTTCATATTTACGTAAATATATGAGGCGGATTGCTAAGGGTTTACATAAAATTGATCCATCTAATCCTGCACCCTCTTCTGGTTCTGACTGAATTTTTAATGGGTCTGTAATATTTTTTTTTAACTTTACATGCTTACTGACTTTTTGGATTATGCACTATGTTTTCTTGAATCAACTCCTATTTTCTTTATTATTGATGCTCTTCTTCCTTTGTCATTTTGTGTCAAAAAGGGGGAGAAGTTTTGGTCTTTGATGATTTATTTATGATGTGCTCCTATTACTCAGGCTATTACTCAGGGGGAGTTAAGCTTCTCAGGGGTAGTTATGGGAGAATGATGCTAGTTGTTACTTAACATATCTATGCATGCTTCTCTATTGTGAACCTGTTTGTACTTCTCTTATGTCTATTGGAAGTATTATTATTACTTGGGTGTTTTGTCACAAATTTGACAAAGGGGGAGATTGTAAGTGTTATGGTCTCATGCTTCTTTGGTTGTCAAATTTGTGATGTGTCAAAACATCTATCTATGTCCTGTGCTTGTATGATGATTTATATGAATTCAAGACACTGCATAAATACTTCAAGAAGCTACAAGTTGAACTTTTCAAGAAGCTACATATTGAAGTTCAAGAAGCTACATGTTGAAGTCTCAAGAAGCTACAATGTTGATGTTCAAGTCTCATGACTTCAAGATTAATAAGCAATGCATGAAGTAGTTGTTATGCTGATGAAGATCTCAAGTTTGAAGCTACAACAAGTTCAAGATCTCAAGCCTGATATGGTTCAAACAAACTACATTCGTTGAATGGTTGAAGTTCAATGTCCATACGACATGATTCAGGTTTGAATGACCTTAGGTTGACCCTTTAAGTAGGTCACTTTGGATACATAAATCAAATATTTATTTTACATAAGTTTGGTCTATTTTATGACCATCCTAGCTCTTGTTCGACTGAGTCCTGGCATTGGTTCGACTAGTCCAAGAAATTCCATGACCGGGCCCTAAGTTGTTGAAGATTTTTCGAGAATTTTTTGGTACGCCCACGACCAAATCCTGGAGGTCCTTCGACCGGTCGTAGGTGTGGCTTGACTGTCCACGACCGGTCGTGGATCTACGACTCAAAATCCAAAGAACTTTATCTATGGTCCTACGACCGGTCGTAGGTATCACGACCGATCGTAGGTAACCCACGACCGGCCGTAGAGTACTCACGACGGTCGCCGTGGAACGACTTTCAAAGATCGCTCAATATTTCAAAAATTCTTAGAGCTACGACCACCCAAGGTTTCTATGACCAGTCGTAGGAACGATTTTTGCTTCTATAAATTGAACACGAAATTCAGAGTTTTCACACTTCAACTCTATTCTATTCAAGAATTTTCAAGTGATTACTCTGAGATAAGTCTGTGTTTATTTTAAGCTACATTGTGCTTATTTAATATTCCTTTTTGCTAGCTTATTTAATTTGATTTTGTTTCTATATTCCAATCTTATTTGAAAAGAGGAATTATCTTATTCCTTCTTCTTGGAATCAAAATCAAATATAGCTACGCCCAACAAGTTAAATCTAAAATCTATTAGAATTTAGAACCTTTTGAATGTGAGTATTGGAAATTAAACTTTGACATTCAATCATCTACTCCGATTGGTTCTAATGGCCGCTAAGAAAAGGAGAAATCCGTGTATTTTACAATTGTAAAATTTATTTACTTTTGGTTTTGTTTGAGGTTAAGCTAGAAAAATCTTATTCAGATCGGTTTTATTTGAGGTTGAGCGAGGAAAAATCTCATTGTTTTGGTTGTCTCGAGGAAAACCGTAAAACTCGAAAAGAGGGGTTTTTGAATTGTGTAAGCCCAAGTGAAAAAGACACAATTGTAAAGGTTTTGGTGAACCCGTGAAAATCTATTTGATAGTGAACGCTAATATCCCCCGTGTGAGGATATTAGAGTGGAGTAGCATTCTGTCAGGTGGTGTTGGAAAACAGTTGGTGTATACACAGCGAACCACTATAACTCTTTGTCTTGTGGATTGAATGCTTGCTTAATTTTCATATCTTTTATCATTCGATTGTGTGGAATGTACAAGTGGATGTGAATGTTGTAATTATTTACATTTCAAGCAAGTGTGGGGATTGTTGTAATAATTTAGATTTATATACGCATTTAATTTCAATTCCTTGCTATTTCATTTACTTATATTAAAATTGAGTCCTTGATCCAAAAGAGGTTCTAGAAATAAGGTTGTCCTACCATAAGCCCTTGTTTATTATGGTGTAAGGTTGTCCTTAGAACTAAATTTGTATCAATCTCTCAATACTTATTTATCAAGGTGATTTAAAATTTAGCATTGTGAATTGATTTATATTGTAAGGCTATTGGTTTACTTTATTTCCGCTGATTTTATGTTAAATTTGGCATTGTCCTATTCACCCCCCCTCTAGGACATTTAGCTTGGCCTTTTCAGAGATAAATATAAAAGACGTGAATACACGCCTGTTAGAGCATGATAAGTGGACCCTACCTGCTTAAAACTCAAGCCAATGGGTTTAGTGGGGCCTAGGGGGCCCCCCACAGAGCGTAAACAACCACCAGAAAGGGGTGATCACTGTCGAATGGTGGGGCCACCGCCGGAATGTCCAACGGGGCTCGACGGCGCACTGCGGCTGGCAAGAGCGAGTGGGCCCCTCCCACATGTGGAGGTCTACATACACGACCCCACCACCCCTCCTTTCCTCATTTCCACCCATTTTCAAACCCCTCTAGCCCTCCAAACCCTCCAAAAACCCTCTCTCTCTCTCGCTCAAATTTCCATTTTCATGCTTCTAAATCCACTTTTCCTTGCATTCTACACCCCCTCACCTCAACTCTCTCCTAACCTCCCTTGCATTTCTTCCCTTTTGCTCATTTGAGTACCAAACCCATCACTTAGGGCTCCCAAAACACGCATCTTCTCCAAATCCCTCTTTCCCACACTCCCATCCACCTCATGACCCTTTTTGAGATAGTGGCAGCCATTTTCTTCATTTTGACGCTCCTTTCCCCTATGAGGAAGAAATGAGCGGCCCTGGATGAGCGTAGGCCAAGCCGTCTGACCCATTGTAAGAAGAAGGCGAGTACAGAGCAAGTTTGAGCGCCGAACGGAGGTCGAAGCGAGACCTTAACCCTCAAATCCTAATAGAGAGGTCTCCACCGGTGGGCATTGAACTTGGTAAGTTCCGCCATCGATGAGTTGTTTTTGAAGCTCACATGGATGAGAAATTGTTTGGGATGTATCCAATGATCGACCACCTCCTGGAGAACGGATGGAGCCCCATATTTGAAGGAAAGACATATGCCAGTGAATGCATCGTGTGGGCTTTCTATACACAAATAAGGGACCTAACTCTTGATCCTCTCTAGTTTACCCTCCCGTTGGGGAGAACAGAAACCAGGGTTGATGTGGACATCATGGCCCACATCATGGGAGTGGAGCGTGGTGTTGTACATGCCAATAGCCCTCAAAATGACATGCATGACGAATGATTAGCGCCTGCTCACCATATATGCACTTATAATGTGTATCCCTGATGGAGCAACCACATGGAGTGTACAAGATTCATGGTGGACTTCCTGTACCGAGTAAGACAGGGAGATAAGGTGTGCCTACCCACTCTTGCCTTAACCCAGATAGTTAAGGTGAAACAATCTACTCGGGGGGACTTGTCCCTCCCATTTGGCCGATTAGTTTGCAAGATCACCTGTAACTTTGTATTCAAGCTCTACATGGACAATCTCGCCCCTGTCCATTTCATCAACGAGATTACCCTCAACAACATGAAAATAAGTCCCAAACAACGCCAAGCCAAACTTGAGGAGTTTGGGGACGAGATTGAGGAGGAGATAGAAGAAGAGGAAGAAAGTGAAGAAGAGGAACAGGAGGAAAAAGTGGAGGCTCAGGACACCGACTGGGACCCTCCCACTGCTTATGACGACTACTAGGATCAGGCCGCCCAAGACGCCCGCCTAGCCAAGATCGAGGAAAATAAGGAATACCTGAAGAAGAAATTCATGAAGATCTGTCGTACTCTGAAGGCCCTCATGTGCTGCATGCAAGATAAGGGAGCACCTCCGCCTTCACTAGAATAGGAGGATTAGTAGTGTAGTTTGTAGTTGCTTTTATTTTTTGTAATAACCTTGGATAGGCTTAGTTTGGATGCTAGGAAGGTAAATGTTAAAGTCTTTTGTTAGTTAGTTGTCATGTGTTCTCTGCCATAGTATATGTAATGTCATATCATATGTAACTGTGACAAATTTTGTTTAATGAAATGCATGGAGCTCCTTTTGTTTACTAATGTGTGGAATGTTTGCCAAAAGCTGATGATGTTACCCTAACTCTATAAATACTATACCCTATGTTGTATATAGGGAATACCTCCTAAAACCACTCGGAATATAACACGTCTCCCACTTGGCGAGTTGGTTGACAGAGCCCCTTTTCTGAATGATAGCCAACATGGCCCTAATTTGGGTCTAGATAGCGAAAAAATGCCGGACTCACAACCGGCCATCGATCCTACAGATGGGCCAATGCTAAGTGCGCCACTGGTTCTAGGTCAAAACCATGCTTCTTCATTGGCGCCACATATACCTCAGATAGTCCCTCCCCCAGACAGATTAGAACAGATGATGCTTTTAATGCAACAACAGCAACAGGTCCTATCAACGATAGCAGGGGCCATCGTATAAAATATGAATGTAGCCCCGCCAATGCAGCATGTATAGACTACTGGGACAATGGCTGCAAGTGGCCTGTTTGAACGTTTTCAATGCTTCCGTCCTCCTACGTTCGTGGGTACCCATAGACCCGAGGAGGCCGAGTATTGGTTGGATAGAATATCCAAGATGTTAAGGCCATTACATTGCTTTGAAGTGGAATAGGTTGTAACGCCCTGAATTTTGAGGGTTAAGCAAAGCTCTACTCCCGAGATTCAGAACATCACTTATGCAGTATGGATGATGATATTCAGACTTCGTCCATGTTACTGAGTTAAGCATGCGTTGGATTATACTAAGCAACATATCATACTCCTGATATAATCAAGTTAAGCAAGCAGAAGTCTAAAACATATCTATTTAAGCATGTAGGTGTTTCATAAAACCTCATCTAGAGTATGAGTATGTAACCGGGTCTAATATATACATGTATGGTTTCAAAATGAATAAAAATATAAACGTAAATGTGTCTAACTAAGCCCAAATATCCCAGTGATCCCTGCGTATTGGGCCGAGGACTACATCGACCCACCCGAGAGTTGAAAGTAGGAGAATTCCACCTCCTCGTCTAAGAAGTCCTGCTCCATTGCATAGACTTCATCTGCACCTGCATCTAAATTAGAGTCCGATTGGTGTTTTAAAACATCATCCCAATGTGGAGTGTGGGAGTGAGTGATCAATGGTTTTATAAGGCAAAAGTTAACATGTTATCAAGTCAATCAAACAGTAATGATAAAACAATCATAACAATCACTTCCTAACTACTCTTTTTAATGTAGGAATGGAGTGCAAGTTATGATGTATGCCCTCGCATCGAAGCTCCCTCACAAGTGACTCCAACAACCTGTTTCGTATATGACAACACTTCCTAAAAATGGTGCAACTCCATCACCTTTTAAGCATAACCTAACTAATGTGGTACAATGCATGGTCATGTTAGCCAAGTAATTAATTAAGCTTATTCATACAACAAGTTTGGGAAGCTAGGCTACCTCCCTTTATATCATTAACCCGAATTGAAGGATCCATCTAGGTTCGTCACTCCTAGTTAAACACATATGATAGGCAAGTTGTAGGGTTATCACTCTTAATTAAACACATACAATAGGCAAGTTACAAGAAATTTATACTCGTGTTCACTACGGGGAGGCTCATCATCCCACCGTAGGCCGACAGCATGAACACGGTGTCACATACCACCATGCCCGACTCACGAGTCTTAGTTGCTCGCAGGTCACTACGGGGAGGCTCGTCACCCCAGCGTAGGCCGATAACTCAAACACGGTATCCCATACCGTCATGCCCGGCTCATGAGTCTTAGCGAATCATGGTACCATGGTTAAAGTAGATCTTTACATTGGTGAGGGGCACCTTAGATTCAAGTAGTCGAGTCCATACATGGTAAACATGCAATAGGTCAATTGGTTCATTAGGTAAGCTTGATTGGTACGGGCACATGATGACTTAATTGACATGCAACGCATAAGCACCCCTTGTGGCCTAATCACTGTCGATAATCATCGTATGACCCAGATTCATCGAGTATACCCAATGTGGCGAGACTAATTCGACCACCCGAACAGGGACTGTTACCGATTGCCTGGGCTATGTTGTAGCCTTAATCCTACTCATATGCAACTAACAAAAACATGTGATATTCATCTCGGTATTTAACAAATAATCCAAGTGGATTCCTCATTTGGGCATTTCATCAGACAAATTGATCATGTTACCAAACACTTGCATTTTATAAATTAATTACATGAACGAAAATATGATTACATGAAGGAAATTATACACATACATAAGGTAGTAAAGAATCCTATCTTAATACTCGTAGTAAATACAAATCATCAACATTTTCTCGTTCAGGCAATTCCTTAAACACATAGACTAGGTTAGTTACAACATATGTTTTATCAATTCCTTATACAGAGAGATCAACATGAATATGACAATGATGAATCCTAGATCAGTAATCATGGTAAGCACAAATCATTTTCAAATGCTCATTCAAACATTTCAACAAACACCTGGGATGCATCTTTTACTCATCATAGTTCATATGTGTATATCATACAGAAATCGATGTATTTAAGACAATACGATAGCAATCAAGTTAGACATAAATCATTAGCTGACATGAAAGCATTGATAACTGTAACCTAAGCGTTTATAGTCTGCACTTTTCGTTAGAATGTTCGATTCAGACTTGGTCCAAATTTTACATTTCCAAAATGGAATGTTGGGCACCTAAATGGTGAAACTGGTTAGCTAGGTTGACAAACAACTATCCTGGATCTCTACAACGATATTAGGGTTAGAATTTCTTACCCAAATTTGTAACCAAAAGAGATTCGATAGCGCAATGGGGTAGTGATTTGGCGTGTGGATCTATAGAAGAAGGTTTTCGTACCGATCTCCTAAAGTCCTTCTCTCTTTCCTCTTTTCTCTTCATTTCTCCTCTCTCTCCCTTAGGGTTTTACAAAATTCGTATAAGGGAGAGAGGGTGTGTGGGAGGCTATTTATAGGCCCAGTTGTGATGCAAATGGCCCTAGGGCCACTTCATACATAGTTTATACCCGGTGGGCGGCTGTTTCTGACGAATAGGGCTCATAAGGAGGCCCGCAACTCATCTACGTCATAGGGTACGCTCTCTGACAATGGATCCATGCCAGGACATGCTCTTGGTGTGATTGGATAAGTTGATCGACCGTGGAGAGCCTGTGTCAGATCAACAGTCGTACGTATTTAATCGGGGCCACGGTTATACAGATATGTGCAGGGAAATTTCCTTTCCTCATGGGTGAAGTTTGGTCACAAACTAACAGTCTGAAATCCTCAATTTTGCGTGAGAGTGAACGGCCCAATTCACTTAAGTTTCATTTCATTTTCTAAAGGTATTCGCTTTTCTCACGTACTTCACTCATGGTTCAAGTTGGGCCCTTCTAGACATTATCTGGGCTTGATTTCCGCGATGGTTGTCAAGCCCAGTAGGACGGACATCTTCCTATAGTTTCACGGTCATCGGACCCCCGACATGCGGTCTAGGTTCGTTATAGAGTTTCAATCTACTCTAGAGAGTGATAGGCCCTTGGGATTTCTTCTAGGTCTTAAGATGACATTGAGCCAGCGGTACTCTTGATTCTAGGCCTTCTCAAATATGAAAATGGTGGCCCAAGCTTAATCCATAGATTACTTAGTACTTAACTAAATCTCGTCTAAGTTATATGACAGGATGCGGTCCTTGGGTTGTTCTACCTGAGGTTGTACTCGGGTCTTTCTACAAATTTTTCTGGGACGTTACACAGGTCGAGCTTGTTACATACATGTTCAAGAAGGAAGTTAGCCTATGGTGGGACAGTGTCCTTCGAACCGTTCCTGTGGGGTTTGTGTGGACGGGTTCGAGGTACGCTTCCATGAGAAATAGTTTCCCCTCACCTATTGCAACGAGAAAGAGGGAGAATTCCTCCACCTCATGCAAGGGGGAATGACGATAGCAAAGTATGAGAATTGCTTCATGGAGCTAGCTAGATATGCTCCCCTGATTTTGGCTAATGAGCCGATGAGAATGTGACGATTCTTGGAAGGGTTGCAGGCTGACATCTGCACCAAGATGTTTTGTGCTAGCATTTCCACTTATGCTGAATTGGTGAACATGTCCCTGTGAGCTGAGCAGGATGGTGAGCGGGTGTCCTGAACACACTTGCTAATGGGCCCAAGGCCTAGGCCCGAATTGCAAACCCGGTCGTTTCTTGGCAAGATGCCGCGTATGAACTCCCCTCTAAGACCAATGGCTCCACTAGCTCAACAAAGGCGTTTTGATCTTATGTGCACCTATTGTGGCAGAGCAGGCCACACTGACCCCTTCTGCTTTACCAAGATGAGCGATAACGGCTACACGCCACCTTAGAGGGTCAACCGCGAACCACTGCATGCTATTATAGCCCCACCTCTACGATATGGACACCAGCACAACCATACAACGGACCTCCTGTATCCCGAAATAGGCCGCCGCAATGGCCTATGACAGTGCCGACTAATCGTCCGCAACAAGCTCACATACATACACTCGCCGCCGAAGCATCTGAATCAGTGGTTGTAGTACCACTAGCATTTAAAGTCATTGCCCACATTCAAGGTACACATGTATTCCTTTTAGTGGACACCAGGTCCACTATTTCTATGATAGCATGCTCTACAGTCAAGTGATTAGGGTTGGACATGTAATACCCTGAAAATTGGGGGTCGAGCATAAACTCAACTCCCGAGTTCCAACGCATCACTTATGCAACAAAATGAATGATGATTGAATGTTGTCTGTATTAGTGTAGTGAACATGAGTGAGATTAAACCAAAACAACATATCATACTCCAGAGATAATTAAATTGTAAGCGAAAGACTGTGATAGATAGAAAATATATAAACTATGGTAAGTCTCCAGAGTGTGATAAGGTTACTAGGTTAATGAATTACAAGTACAATTCTAAAATATACCAAATATGTAAGGTCATCTAGTCAATATCCCAGGAAGCCCCGTCGATTAGGACACGACTCACAGGAACCCACCTGAAACTACACAAAGGAGGAATCCTCCTCATCCTCATAACAGTCTGGCTCCGCTTCGTAGCATCGCCATCATCTATAACTCGAGCAAGTACAACACCGTCCCATAACGTGGGAGTAAGTAGCTAACTCAGTGAAACAATAAAGCATAGGTTAACATGTTATCAATTTAGTCAAGCAGTAATGATAAGGCAGTGCAATCAAACAATCCTAACTACTCTTATTTAATGCAAGTATGAAATGACATGATGAATGCCCTTGCCAAACCACCCTCATGCGACACCATCTTACGTTCGTGACGTGCGTTCATCCCTCAGTGCTCCACATCTACCAAGCACATGTAGTGCGATGATGAGCATGATTACCAAGTAGTTATTAGTTCATTTCAAACAGCAGGATTGGGAAACTAAGGTACCTCCCTTGTATCATTCCCAAACATGATCCATTCTAGGGTCATCAGTCCTAGTTAATCTCATACGATAATGTGTTTCTAGGTCGCAGGAGAGGCTACCAGGGCTGTTACGCACAATGGTTACACCACTCCCCCATCACCTCTTTAACGGTTCATCACTATATAGATACAGGCCTAGTTCATATTCTATACAGCGCGGCAAAACTCTAAGTCTCACCGCAAATTCAGAGTATGCTTGAGGTCACTACAAAGGGTTGCTAGGGCTGTTACACGTATTCATTGCACAACTCTCCCATCACCTTATCAATGTAGGCCGACAGCATGAATATAGTGTCTCATACCACCATAATCGGCTCACGAGTCTGGTTGCTCACTAGTCACTACGGGGAGGCACATGCCCCAGCGCAAGCCGACAGCTCGACCACAGTATCCCATACTACCATGCCCGGCTCATGAGTCTTAGCGGATCGAGGTACCATGGTTAATGGGATTTCACTGGTAAGTTTGGTACCCTAGGTTCAAGCAGTAGCGTCTAAACATGGTGAACATACATAAGACAGATCGGTTACTTGACGAGCTCGACTAGCACGAGCGCCCGTTGAGTTGTACGACATGAAGTGCATAAGCACTTCATGTGGCCTAACCACTGTCGACAAGCAACGTACGACTCGGGTTCATCGAACACGTCCTACGTGGCAAATGAATCTCAGCCACGAATTCCATCCCATTACCGACTGCCTGGACTATAATCATAGCCCCAAACACAATTAATTACAGAACAGTTAAAGCAGTAATGGATCAAGATTCAAATCATACAATCAAAGTCTGATAACATCCGCTTAGGGCTGCTAGGGCTATTGCACGCACTCGTTACACCACTCCCCCATCACCTTTCACGGATTTATGGAAACAACTTAAACATATGAAGTAATTAGAGCAGAATTAAACAAACAAGTAATTTAAACATATTAACAAGCATGTTATAAAATACAATGCAAACAGGAAATCCAAACACATACGTTTCATGATACAGTAAGCGATTAAACTAAATAACTTACATGAAGGAAATCATACACATCACTAAGGTAGTTGAGAATCCTATCTCAACACCTCTATTAAATTTAGTTCATCACACAATTTCTCACACAGGCATTTTATCAAATACTTAAACTACACCACTCCAACATATGTGACGTATGTTGATTTCAACATAGAATAGGACAAATCCCTATAGCAAGGGGTTGTCGCATACACATCAATCATGTTCTTACATTCAATACATATGGCAGGCATAAGTCATAAATCCATATTTACTTAGTGATTTCAACAAATACTTAGACTACGTACATCAACATACACGACGTATGTTGATCACATAGGTATAAGGCTAAATCCTTTCACTAGGGAGTTGCCCCAATTATAACACGCGTGCACCCACGACGGATAGTCATGGTGAGCACGAATGAGAATTTTATACTCATTAAGTCATTTTCACAAACATTTAGAATACACTAATTTCACATGCATATTGTATATTAGCAAAACATGTATTAGGGAGAGTCCTTTCACCAAATAAGTATTTTATCCATATATAATATATTTATACAACAAATAATCATGGCAAATGTTCACTCCCCAAGTATAGGGTTGTGATGTAGTAATAACTCAGTAAGATCGAGGTCGAATCCCACGAGGACTGATCGTCACAATTCAAATCTGTGATCCTCCTTAACTAATTCAACAAATAATGGAGCAAATTACTAACACAAATTTATGGAAAATAACTATTGAGGATAGGGAAGAAAATTCAATAAGAGAAAGAGCACTAGGACTTTCGAATCCACCCCTAATTATCCTAACCTTTGTTTTGTCTGTTAATTCACTTTAATATAGATTGATCTAACTTATCTAGAGAAAGCACAATCTGTGTCCTTAATCTAGCATACAGATTGTCTAATTCCTTCAAGCAATGCCATGAATAACATATCCCATGTCCAAATCGGGCATATGGAATATACAGATTCAAGAAAGCACCCTGTTTCTTCCTCTACAGAACCTGTTCATGATCAGATACAAGCACCTAGAATAAGCATCCAGACCACATCCATCCATAGACTCGATCAAGTTCATAGATGGAGAAGTATAGAATTTAAAGCAATCAAGCACACTAGGAAAGAAACAAACCAATCTAATTAAAATAAAATCAACATAGAAAAAAAAGGTGTTCAAATTAGGGGTTTCATCTCAAATTCTACCGAGAGATTAGTTACCCATAAAATTCATTAAACATATGGATAAATAAAAATTCATAAAAATATCAAACCAATTTCTCTCTTTCTTCTTTCTTCTTTTTCTTCTCTCCTTTGCTCTAGATCCGAATTCTCCACTTTTTCCAATTTCTCAATGCCCTTCCTCATGTTTTGCAACTCTTTTTATAGCCGATGGAGTGGCATTTGGAGTGGTGAAATTCGGATTTGGGAGGTCTGCCGCACGCGTAAACAAAATTCCTTTTCGCAGCCAAGTTCGGGACCTCAAAACACCATACTTTCCTCGTTCAAATTCCAAAAACACCGTCCCTTAGGACTTTCTTGGGTCCTCTACATGATAGACGGTTCAGACCGCCATATGATCAAAGATGGTGGCCCACAACCGCTCGGAAAACCGGATTTCCAAATTTGTGTAAAACTTTCGCACCCTTTCATTTGTCGTGATCGGTGGGCCCCATGGAAGTATTTTTCGGGAAATCGACCCCGTCCATTGGATTCAGGACAAAATTTCACCAAGAATAGGTAGTTTTGAACGTCCAATGATACTACCAGGGAAGAAAACACAAAAGATCGATTTGGACGTTGCAGGGACAAATGACCCTTTGTGGCCTCCACCGGACACGTGTGCACGCATGGACGTAATATATTAACATGGTTTTTTGCAAAGTTTGCTCGAGCCCATCTTCAAGATGGACGGATTGGATCATCCAGGACGGGACACGTGTGGGGCCCATCGCGCAACCGTAAAACGGACAATGTCCGTTTGCCGCCGCCGCGTACAAACAGAACGCGGACGCTCGAATGTAAATAAAATGGTGGGGCCCACGTTGTAGTTTTTCTTGGAAATCGGCCGTCACCGAATTCCTTCCGAAAAACCGTTTGGAAAGGATAGTTGGTGTCCATTGATGCGGTCCATCCGATTTCCTGTTCCACCGTCCAATATGTGTTTGAGTTAAAAACCAACATTCGTTGTCTTCTGAAATACTGCCACCTAGGCGTGGGTGAGAGGTACCCAGGGACTCTGATGGACGGTCTCGATCTTCCATTTGATGTACGGTGTGGTCCCACTACACAAATCGGCCGTCCGTGCGTTACAGAACGAAAACGGCAGCTGCCGTTTCGAGAAGGAGACGTTGCCGAAAGCTCGACCGCCGTGGCGGGTCCCATGCACGGCGGACGTAATCGTGTGCTATGTACACACGCCATTTCACACGAAGTCCAATGTGATTTTTTCGAGAAATCCAAGCCATCCATCCTGTTTCCCATATTATATAAACCGTCTGGTAAATTTTGAAGAAGTTCCGTAAATCGTGTGGTCCCGAAATCAACGGTTTGTGGTCGATTTGTTAGTTGGAGCACTTCCCGAGATATATCGATGGCTGAAATTTTATATGTACGGTTTATTTATGGCCCCCATCACATGTATGAAGTTTTGAACCGAATGGATGATTGGAACCATGTGATCTTACATCTTAGACCA